>OY731400.1:79615099-81059514 GCA_963425845.1 Sphenostylis stenocarpa | reverse complement strand
TCAAGGGCCTCTTCAACCGCATCTGATAGGGGTTGAGTGACTCGCCCATCATCGTGATATCATCTTCACACTGTATTCAATTTGTCATCCATTATGCAAACTTGATTTTTGTGGAGCATTGAAGCTGCACGCTTGGCCATGGATCCAAGGCCTGGCTGAGAGACAACTAAGGTCAGAGTAATATCCATTACATGAAAATCAACGTTGAAGATAATGGTCCAATTTGATCAGCAAATTAACTTCTCCCACTACTTCTTGTTTTGGATCCTGGTCAAGGCTCCTAATGATAAAGTAATGGGCACGTGCATCGCCCCTGGATAGTTAACTTGTCGAGGTGCACACTGGGTAACAGCCTTCTGCCTCAAGGATGAATCTGCTATCCACAAGGGACTTTGCACAGAGGTACCTTGCACTTGATTGAAATATGCAAGGGCTGTTGTGGTTTGATCCTCGAGGGGCAGGCTTCTTCCTTCCGTGAAGGTGAGGTGACCGCCGCCATAATGTGAGGACATCCTCTCAACCTTTTCGGGGATATGGAGGAGGTACATGCGCTTCGCTCAAGACCTTCATCAAAGGCATTTCTCTGTATGGTTTGGTGCCCACTATTAGAGATAATAGGGTTATTTTATAGGTGTATGATTGAGCGATCGATAATGGAATAATTTCAGCTTATTTCTATAAACTGAGAATTTTCCTGTCTCCTCCTTGATTCTCTATTTTTTTCCTGCCTTTTATTTTTTTCCCTTTATCTCAAAGCGCTTCGTAAGTCCTGGGGGAAAGGGATTCTTCCACTTAGTCATGTCCCCAATGCCGGCTATATTCGAGATATCCTCCTTTATTGGTGAAGATTCTCCATATCTCCATGGTACAACTTTTATTTCACCTATGGGGGAAAGGACGTGGTAGCAATAGTCGACCGGGTGTCATTTGTCCTCTTCCTTATTTTTGAGGACCAAATCTGCCGAGGCTTAGTTGTCCTCTTGTGGTGAATCAACCGTTGGGGAAAACTTGATTAGGAGTGGCTTTCTTCTCCATTCTTCTCACTTGGGACGGCCGCTTAACTTTTCCTTTTTATTATCTTATTATTTAAGAAGGCTAGCCTCGTCTTTCTTTTGGCATAGCTCAACGAGACTTTTGTTGAGTCTCCGATTGGCCTCTCGCTCTTGGCGTATTTCTGACCGAGTCCTGGTGAGGTCTTGTATCAAATCCTTGATCGTCTAGGCCTGTTTTGCTAATTCGGCCTCAAGGCGTGCTGATTTGGCGATTATTTCTTGAAGTTGGCTATCCGAGCTGGTTCTAGCAGCTTTGGATGCTCGGATAGCTTGCTCATTAGAATCAGCACACTGATCCTTGAGACGCTCTATTTCATGATCCTTTTTCTTGCATTGCCTTTGCAGACCATCAATGGTGAGGATAGATTCTTGTTCTCTTTCCTTAAGGGCCCTCATCTGGGCTCTCATGATTTCTATCCTTTGGGCCAAGCATCGACTTGAGCTTGCAGTTCTTCACTATTGGCGCATGTAATGAGTGAGGTGGATGGTTGAGACATCCCTCTTCTTTTTCTCCACACCTCATAGTCACTGGAGACAACCACTCGAGATTTTCCTAGCTCTCTATCTCCCATAAAGACTGGTTTCTCCCACGCTCTTCTCACAGCTGGTGAGTTAGCAATTGTGCATGGGTCTCCGAAGAAACACAGTCCTCGGAGTTCCCCTCGGAAAATTGTAGTTTGAGTCCTCATGAGTTGTCTCATAGCTACTCTAGGTGAATAAGTTATGCAACCCCTGAGTCCTATCAAGGGTACGTTCAGATAATCTCCACATCTGATGAGGACTGGACCGGGTCGGAACCAAGGGCAGACCCAGGATAATTGGTTGGCGTCCCATTGTTCCAACTCGTCCTTCCACTCCGAGGTTAAGCGTCGTTGGAGGGAGATTTTGGAGAAGCTTCTCAAAGGGTCGGGGAACATCCCCATGTGACTAGAGGTGTAAAAATGTGTGATGCCCCACACAAAGAGTAGTGAAGAGCAACAATAAATTGTTTTTCCTTGTTTCTGGCGGCAAAATTCCACCGAGAGCAAGGTGCTGGCAAGAATTGCAGGCAAGGGACTCTTCGAGTTTACGTCCCAGGCGAAGAAGGCGTCCATGACGGCTTGATCCACTGTGTCGATGTGGAAAGGAAACAAGATTGTTCCAAATATGATTAAGGTCAGGGTTTTGTTAAAAGCGACCCATTCTGCCCTTTCAGCCAAATTGGACAGATGGTCTTCTAACATTGAGACTTTCCAACCCTGGATGTTCCCTTTTTCTATCAGGGTAGTCTGCCAGAATGGCAATCGGATGATGGCAGCGACTTGTGCTGCAGGAGTATATGCCCCGTGGCGGATATGGACCCCAGCTGATTTGGGTCATTTCAGTATAATCTCGTACTCCTCCAAGGTGGGCACCATGTCGAACTGCGGAAATTCGAAACAACGCAGACTGGAGTTCTAAAAATGAACTAGTACCCTGATGAAAACTTGATCGACACAGATTTTCAGCAGGTCGAGGATTCGTCCATAGGATTTTTCGAAGTCGGAGCGGACCTCTGGTGGCATTATTGCGCAAAGCCGATCCAACTTCTCAGTATGGTATCGGGGAATGTCCACTTTCTTCAACTGTCTACTAGTCCCCTCCATTTTCTAAAACCAAAATGCATGCTTTACGAATATGATGCTTATTGTAGGTATGAATGTGAGTGTTTATTTTCCTATTTATCATGTTTTATTTCTACATAATGTATGGTATTTGCGTATTTTATTTTTTAGAAAATGAACTACCTATATGAATGAGTATAACGTTTATGAACAAGGTCCCATTCATTGTTTTTCAATTGGATTTTTATTTGATTTTTATTATTTTTATTTTATAGTCTTTTATCTCTTCTATCGGATTGCGTGACTACTTAGCTTACAAAGAACCTGAAACCAGGCTAGCTAAAAGGCAGACTGTCCGAGATAAAAAAATGGCTTTATGCGAAAGAATAATATTTAGTGTCCCTTATCTCTTCTGTCGGACTGCGTGGCTACTTAGCTTACAAAGAACCTGAAATCAGGCTAGCTAAAAGGCAAACTGTTCGAGATAAGGGTGTTTATTGCAAAAGTGTTTTTTGTGATTTTTTTGTTGTTTGATTATGCTATGCAACAAACAAATGCGACAAACAAATGCGCACACAATTCAATCATTCGCGAACAGGGGAGAAGTCGTTTTAATCACGTGGTAGGGTTTTCCTGCAGAAAAGTGCATTGGCGAAGGTAGGTTCTAAATGTTCTCACGAAGGCTGGTGCCCCCATTATAGGGTCCCCACTCTCCAACCTTTCGACCATGCTTAGCACTAAGACCATAGTCAATCTTCGTGCCAAAAGAGGAAGGTTATCACCTTGAGTGATGGTTTCCGATCACACTGATAGGCATAAGGCCATCACTACAGCGAACCGTACCTGTCACCCACTCCCTATGGATTTCTCACTTGCCCCCGGGTATAAAGGGAACTGTTGTGTGCAAGGGTTTGTGTATAGTTCGTATTTCAAACAATTGCGTAAAATAAACAAACAACAATTATTAAAGCCAAATATTAAGACATGTTATAATACAAGGTAGGGTAAAAGCGTAATTTCTTGGTTTATTTATTTAAGCTGGTCCATCACTAAATGAGATCAACTCTCTAGGCTACCCCAGTGGAGTCACCATCTGTCGCTGCCGTCAAAACGAGGCGGTCGGAGCGACGCGATGGTTCCGACTTTCACTACAGCCTTTCAAGCTCAATTTTTAATTTTTCTAGCAGTTTTATGTTAGAGAATTTTTGTAATCAAATAAAATTCCACTACACTCTTTCAAGCTCATTTGTTTATTTTCCTATTTGGTTTGAGTAATGTTTTTACATTTTATGATTTTAGTTTTCGCAGTCACACCCGTAAGAAATTCGTACAATTTTTTTTGTCGAAATATTTTGTTTTTTTTTTCTAGGAGTTTCTCTGGGAAATTTTTTTAGTAAAAAAATTTCACTGTGATGTTTCAAGCTCATATTTTTATTCTTCTATTTGTTTTGAGTAATGTTCTTGCTTTTTAGGAATTTAGTGTTAGAAATTTCTACAATTTTTTTGTGTTGGGGATATTTTTTTCATAAAAAAATTTCACTACACTCTTTCAAGTAGCTTTAGGTAATTTTGTAATATTTTTTGAATTTAGTTTCGTAGTTACCCCATTGAGAAATTTATACAATGTTTTGTGTTGGGAAAAACTCTTAGTAAAAAAAATTTTACTGCACTCTTTTAGGCTTTATAATTTATTTGCTTTCTTTGTAGTAATAATTTTACATTTTTGAACTCCGTTTTTGTAGTTACACCAACAAGAAATTTCTGCAATTTTTTGTGCTGGGTAAAGACATTCTACTATAGTCTTTCAAGCTCAAATTTTTTTCTAATAGTTTTGTGTTGGGGAATTTTTGTAATAAAAAAATTTCACTACACTCTTTCAAGCTCATTTGTTTATTTTCCTATTTGTTTTGAGTAATGTTTTTACGTTTTAAGATTTTAGTTTTTGCAGTCACACCGATAAGAAATTCGTACAATTTTTTGTCTTGGGAAAAATTTTTTTTTCGAGGAGTTTCTTTATGAAATTTTTTAGTAAAAAAATTTCACTGTGATGTTTCAAACTCATTTTTTTATTCTTTTATTTATTTTGAGTAATATTATTGCTTTTAAGGAATTTAGTGTTTGTAATTACTCCACTTAGAAATTTCTACAATTTTTTTGTGTTGGGGATCTTTTTTTTCATAAAAAAATCCACTCGCACTCTTTCAAGTAGTTTTCGGTAATATTGTAACATTTTTCGAATTTAGTTCCGTAGTTACCCCATTGAGAAACTTATACAATTTTTTGTGTTGGGGAAAATTCTTAGTAAAAAAATTTCACTGCACTCTTTTTGACTCTATAATTTATGTGTTTTCTTTGTAGTAATAATTTTACATTTTTCGAACTCAGGTTTTGTAGATACACCAGTAAGAAATTTCAGCAATTTTTTGTACTGGGTAAAGACATTCCACTATAGCCTTTCAAGCTCAATTTTTTATTTTTCTAGTAGTTTTGTGTTGGGGAATTTTTGTAATCAACAAAATTTCACTACACTCTTTCAAGCTCATTTGTTTATTTTCCTATTTGTTTTGAGTAATGATTTTACATTTTATGATTATAGTTTTCACAGTCACACCGTAAGAAATTCATACATTTTTTTGTCTCGGAGAATTTTGTTTTTTTTTCTAGGAGTTTCTCCGGGAAATGTTTTTAGTAAAAAATTTCCGTTGTAGTGTTTCAAGCTCATTTTTTTATTCTTTTATTTGTTTTGTGTAATATTATTGTTTTTTAAGAATCTAGTGTTCGTAAGTACTCCTGTTAGAAATTTCTACAATTTTTTTGTGTTGGGGATATATTTTTTTCATAAAAAAAATTCCACTGCACTCTTTCAAGTAGTTTTAGGTAATATTGTAACATTTTTCAAATTTAGTTTCGTAGTTACCTCATTAAGAAAGTTATACAATTTTTTATGTTGGGGAAAATTCTTAGTAAAAAAGTTTCACTGCACTCTTTTAGGCTCTATAATTTATTTTTCTTTCTTTTTAGTAATAATTTTACATTTTTGGAACTTAGTTTTTGTAGTTACACCAGCAAGAAATTTCTGCAATTTTTGTGTTGGATAAAGACATTCTATTACAACCATTCAAGCTCAAACTTTTTTTATGATAGTTTTGTATTGGGAAATTTTTGTAATTAAAAAAAATCCACTACACTCTTTCAAGCTCATTTGTTTATTTTCCTATTTGTTTTGAGTAATGTTTTTACATTTTAGGATTTTAGTTTTCGCAGTCACCTCGATAAGAAATTCGTATAATTTTTTGTCTCGGGAAATTTTGTTTTTTTTTTCTAGGAGTTTCTCTCGGAAAAAAATTTAGTACAAAAATTCCACTGTGGTGTTTCAAGCTAATTTTTTTATTCTTCTATTTGTTTTGAGTAATATTCTTGTTTTTACGAATTTAGTGTTCGTAATACTCCAGCTTAGAAATTTCTACAATTTTTTTGTGTTTGGGATATTTCTTTTTATAAAAAAATTTTACTATACTCTTTCAAGTAGTTTTGGGTAGTATTGTAACATTTTTCAAATTTAGTTTCTTAGTTACCCCATTGAGAAATTTATACAATTTTTTGTGTTGGAAAAAATTCTTAGTAAAAAAATTTGACTGCACTCTTTTTGGCTCTATACTTTTTTTGCTTTCTTTGTAGTAATAATTTTACATTTTTCGAACTCAGTTTTTGTAGTTACACCAGCAAGAAATTTCTGCATATTTTTGTACTGGGTAAAAACATTCCACTACAGCTCTTTCAAGCTCAATTTTTTATTTTTCTAGTAGTTTTGTGTTGGGGAATTTTTTTAATAAAAAAAATTTAGTGTCTGGAGAATTTTTCTAGTAGTTTTCGCAGATCACACCAGTAAGAAATTCGTACAATTTTTTGTGTCGGAGAATTTTGTTTTTTTTCTAGGAGTTTCTCTTGAAAAAAAAATTTAGTAAAATAAGTAAACTGTGGTATTTTAAACTCATTTTTTTATTCTTCTATTTGTTTTGAGTAATATTCTTGTTTTTTAGGAATTTAGTGTTTGTAATTACTTCAGTTAGAAATTTCTACAATTTTTTTGTGTTGGGGATATTTTTTTTCATTAAAAAATTTCACTACACTCTTTCAAGTAGTTTTGGGTAATATTGTAACATTTTTTTAATTTAGTTTCGTAGTTACCCCATTGAGAAATTTATACAATTTTTTGTGTTTGGGAAAATTCTTAGTAAAAAAATTTCAGATGCACTCTTTTAGGCTCTATAATTTATTTTCTTTCTTTGTAGTGATAATTTTACATTTTTGTAACTCAATTTTTGTAGTTACACTAGCAAGAAATTTCTGCAATTTTTTGTGCTGGATAAGGACATTCCACTGCAGCCTTTCAAGCTCAATTTTTTATTTTTCTAGTAGTGTTTGTGTTGGGTTATTTTTGTAATAAAAAAAATTTCATTACACTCTTTCAAGTTCATTTGTTTATTTTTCTATTTGTTTTGAGTAATATTTTTACATTTTAGGATTTATGTTTTCGCAGTCACACCAGTAAGAAATTCGTACAATTTTTTGTGTTGAAAAATGTTATTTTTTTTCTAGGAGTTTCTTGGAGAAATTTTTTTTAGTAAAATAATTTCATTGTGGTGTTTCAAGCTCATTTTTTTTCTTCTATTTGTTTTGAGTAATATTCTTGTTTTTTAGGAATTAAGTGTTTGTAATTAGTCTAGTTAGAAATTTCTACAATTTTTTTATGTTGGGGATATTTTTTTTATAAAAAATTTTCACTGCACTCTTTCAAGTAGTTTTGGGTAATATTTAACATTTTTTGAATTTAGTTTCGTAGTTATCCCATTGAGAAATTTATACAATTTTTTGTGTTGGGGAAAATTCTTAGTAAAAAAATTTCACTGCACTCTTTTAGGCTCTATAATTTATTTTCTTTCTTTGTAGTAATAATTTTACATTTTTTAATTCAATTTTTATAGTTATACGCAATAAATTTTTTTTATTTTTTGTGTTAGGTCAAGACATTCCACACTGTAGTACTTGAAGCTTAATTTTTTATATTTTTAATAATTTTTTATGGAAAAAATTTTGTAATAAAAAAAATTCTATTACATTTTTTCAAACTAGTTTGTTTATTTTCGTATTTATTTGTTTATTTTCGAATTTGTTACTAAATTTAGGATCCGTGACTGGGGAGGAGCATGGCGTTTGGAGGTGGAAGCAAAAGCTGAACAGAGAAGAATGCGGTGGGAGAGCTACGTGGTGGTGCACAACATAGCAAAGAGGCACAACGTGTGGGAACGCTGGCTCGCAGTGGTGCCACCGTGTTTGGCGTCTCAGAACTCATCCTCGTTGGCCGTAGAGATTTCGACTGTTTCGGCAGCCATGGCTCCTCCTCCCACCTTCGATTTCGACACTTCCACTTCCTCCACGACGCTCGCAACTTCTTCAAGGACAAAGACTGCGATATTTGCGGTGTTGAGATCTCAAACGACGCTCTCCCTGTCAATCAGCATCCTTTCAAGAAGAGCACCGCATTTCTGTTAGGCAACGAGGTAGCTACCTCTCTTTGTCTTTGGCATTAGGATCAATTTCAATTTTCCCCATTTACTCTTCTACATTGTTGTTTTTAATCTCTCTGCAGGGCACGGGGCTTTCTCCTAATGAAATTGAGATATGCGACTTTTTCGTCTATATTCCTCAATATGGCGGCGGCACTGCTTCCTTGAATGTTACTGTAGCTGCTTCCATTGTACTCCATCATTTCGCAGGTTTGTTTTTTTCCGCAATAGATCAATTACTTTCCCCCTTTTCTTGGCTTATACATCATGTGCTTATGCCAACCCTACTAGTGCGTGTACTATGAAACTGCATTTTGTTACAAATCTAATCTTGCGTTAAAATATAAGTTCCAACTTCCAACTACTTTTGATATATTGTCTGAAACATTTGTTTTCGCCAGACTGGGCAGGTTTTGAAGAGAGAACTCGTGAAGGAAATAAATTTGTTGTTGCTGAAAGACCGGTAAAACAGGGTCGACGTAATTACTGCACTGAAACAGAAGATTCCATTATTGAAGAGCGTAAAGCTAAAAGAGAAAATGCTGCCAATGGTTTCTTTGATGAGGCTGAGAGTGGCAATTCATCTTCAAACTTCCTTGATGCATTATTTGTTGATGGTTAATGGAAAATGTGTGATTACTTGACGGTAATGATTAACTGATCTTTGGGATCGTTGGTTGTGGGCTTAAATGCGTCAGTTGCAACAGAGGAGAACCAACATCTTGTCTATTTAATGGGGATTGGAGATAACTGACTATTACATTGCAGGCGCTATATATGTAACATTTCGAAAGGATTCATTATTGGGGGAAGGCAGCTGCTGAGATTAAGGTGTGTATATTGTAATTTATGGTGTAAGTTTGCTGCAACTACCGCCAGTTACTGCACATGAAGTTGAAGCCAATATTGTTGTTTTGTAACCTGATACTCCCATTTACTTTCCTGATGATTATTAAAGCCTCTTAAATGAGGACAAAGTTGCATATTTCAGTTCAGTGGTTCTTTTTCTTTGTTTTAATTATGTTGTGATTTTGTTGGTTTCAAGATGAGACACATCGTTGCCCCCTTGTACCTTTTTTGGCTTCTCCTTTTTTTAACTGTTACTTCTTATATTTGAGGTAGTACAAGAGACCATCTGCTTCTAATTTCTTTGATGAGTGCAAAATTCAAGGTTCAATTGGATTCAATGGAGGTCGTGGGTGACTCTGTAGTGGAGTCCAATTTTGGACGTATTTCTTTCATTTAGACCTTAATGGGTCACCCGAGTGAGCATTGTAGGTTTCCTCAATACTGTGGTAATTTTGGTTTAAAAATCTAGCAATGTAGCAACAATACACGTGACATTTTCGTTCGTGTCCACATGACGGGAAACCAAAACCCCTTTATATACAAGGGACAGACAAAAGGCAGAGAAACAATCACCTTGATTATTAAGTAAAAGATTTCATTAAGATTTCTATCAATAAACAGAAGTGCTGAAAGCCGAATGTCCCACGCAGAAAAGCAAAAAGAGAATTGTTCAGTCTCTGCAGATAATGGAAAAGCCTAGGACATAACATTTCATTCTAGCAGCATGCCCAATTTGTTATAGCAACATGACAAAAAGTAAAATGAAAAACAAACTATTAATATTAATTAGGGTATCCAATTCCATGGCGATTATCGGGGAAAATCATGAACAACCCACCCGCTATAATCCCAATAACTGTGGGCAGTACCTGAAGGAGACTCTTCTGAGTTGACTCAAAGCCAGGATAGAAGCAGTGCACAGTGTTGGTGTCCAATAGCCCCAACACCACAAACACTAACAACGACAACGCAGCATGCACGAAATCTCCAACCCAGAGTCTGTAGAGTGACAAGTCAACGGAGTTGGAAGCTGGGGAAGGCCAAAGTCCCCTGGGGGTTACGATGGCATAGTGCCTCTGGTTGTCACTGCCTGTGTAGCTATCAGTGAAGGAGGAAAAGGTGCAACACAAGCTACAAATCACAAGGAGAACGGCACTGAGCCACCTGCGGCTTTCGTTGCATTGACCACTATTGGTCACAACAGGGTTGAGGAACTGGAACACGAAAACTGTGCCTGTAGGAAGCAGCTTTATGAAGCTGCCAACTGCTGCGAATGTCGTGTTTGTCATGCCTGTAGTGTGGTTTCGGGAGGTACTAATTGAAGATGCTCTAAGTAACGGTTGTTGGGTGTTCATAGATAAACTGTTGCCGTTCATTTTTTTGGTTTTCTCGTTTTTCTCTACTTGTAATCTTGATGGTGTTTGCAGTTGCAGATTTTCAGGTGAACACACACGCCGAGTAATGAACTGTTGTGTTTTTTCTCTCTATGCCTCCTGGTGCTTGTGTTGATCATATAGAAGCACCATCAGGGAGGTGGTTGATTCTGAGTAAAATGGCTTCATAGTTTAAAATTATCTGCACGTCTTGAAAGAATTTTTATCATGGAAAATTGCATTATACAATGCCATACACACTCAACCATTCCCAATTTTTCTTTTTTTAAAGTCAGACAGATTAAAACAGCGTACACATAAAAAGTCAAACAAAAAGCTCGCACCAAAAATTTATTTGGCAATGTAGTAAAAGCCATTATAGGTGGTTGAGTTCTCATTAAAAAACAAATACACCTTTCTATTAATTTGAACGATAAAATTATTATTTAATATTTCAGATTCTGTACCAAAAGAAATGTTTTATTTCCGTTTCGCATCAATTTAGTTGACTTTTTTTTTTTATTCTTTAATCCTTTTACATATATATTTTTTAGTAATGATATGTGAACAATCATCTTTTATCAAATATTCATCCAACAATCATTTTTACATTATTATATTATTATTTATTTATCTTATTTTATTTTCTTTCCATCAATAAAAAAATATTATTTTATTGGATGTTTGTGAATTGAAAGTTGTACAAAAATCTTTACTCTATATCTTTTTGCTCTCACCATCACTTTTTAACTTAAATGGAAGTAACCTACAAGATATTTAATTAACATGATTGATTAAATGTCTCTTTAACATTATTGTTCTTTCAACCACTTCCCTTTTCTTTCCAGAATAGGCTATATATGATGGAGTTATGCCAGTTGGTTTTGGGCACAGAGACTTTTAGCTGTCTAGCGTGAAGCTAGCTGTGATTCGACTAAGCTATGGCCATTGATTGGTTCACACAGTTTGGTGAAACCTGAAAAATAAGAGTGTTCAATTCAAACGACAAACTCAATATTAAAAAAAAAGGGAAAGGAGGATTAAGTGTATGAAAGTATAGCTACGACAAAAATGGAACAAAAAGGAAACCTAATCAAAATTATGTTTTTTAAAGGTTCAATTACGGATGCTAATTTGTAAACATTTGTTTTACAACAATTTCATCATAGCTCTTAACTTTGAGAGGAAAATTTAAACTTTATAATAATTATAATGTAAAAATAATAATAAATTATTGATAAAATATTTTATATTATATACGATGATAATTATAAAATAAATTATTATTATATTTAAAATAATAAATTTTAAATGATAATTTTTCATCTATCTATATATTGACATTTAATAATTATTATCAAAAGAAGTATTATTATAGGTTGAATTTTTAGAGGATGATTTTACTTTTTATTGTTAAAATCATCACGCAGGTCTTAGTAATAATTTGTCTATTTTATTTGTTTCACTTTTATGTGTCTACTTTTTTTATTCTCTTCTCTTTTCTTTTCTTTTTCTAATTTTTCATTACAACTTTTTTTCTTTTTTCTCTTTAACTTTCTCTTCTTCCTAAAGAGTTTCTCTATAACAAATATCTCTAACATCGTACTATAAAAAAAAACAATTAAAAAAATTAATATTTAAAGTTTTTAGGTTTATTGTAATACAACACCCGATTGTATTCGCAACTTTAATTTTTTAACTTTTAACAGACGATTTTAGAACTAGTTATATTTTTTAACCATATTAAAATAGTTTATATTTATTGTTTATATAAAAAATCGAAACAAAAGAATGTTAAGAGAAGTTACTACCAGGAGAATACTTTTAAATATGTTTTTATTTTTTTAACTGTTCTATAATTATTTATATTAGTTTAACGTTTAGAAATTAAGAAAATATTAGTTATCATAACAAAAAGTTATTTTTATTTTTACTTTTCATTAAATGAAAGAGGAAGAAAAGAAGCAATAGAACTACATTATCCTAATCCTCTGTTACAAAATAATATAATAATAACAAAAAAATGTTAAAGTTTTATTATTGTTATTATTACTGTAATATTAAAATAAGTTTTTTAATTAATGTTTGATTAAGAAAATTTGTGGAAGATAAAATTATCTATTTTAGAGTTTACCATCAACTTTAAAAAGGAGGAAAGAAGAAAGTTTGGGCAAACGAATTATCCGATACATGCAATAATGTTTCATACCATGCAAGTACATGCACACTTAGCACCATGCGCCAAGTTTCCATAGCCACTATGCTTTGTCATTAGCATTCTGTGGAGATGTTGTATCATTGGGTTTTGAGGCAGTGTCCTTGGAATAAGAAGTTAAAGGGTATCCAATTCCATGGCGATCATTGGGAAAATCATGAACATCCCACCGGCTACTACCCCAATAGCTGAGGGAAGCACTTGAAGAAGATGCTTCTTGTTAGATAACAGACTACTTGCACAAGAACTCAACTAAAATAGAGAAGAGAAAAATTGAATAGCAATAATAGACAAAAGTAGAAATTTTATAATAAGAAGAAAAATTACATACCCTTTCTCTAGTCCTAAGAATGACAATCATTTTTAATACTAGAGAAAGAAAGAAATTTTGGGATGTTTTGAATGAGGGTATGTGGTTTCTTATATAACCACTCACTCATGCCCCCTTTGAAGTACTTACCGATGTGGGACTTTGTTCTCACAATCTCTCACTTAAAGATTTTGATGAAATTAATCAAATATTCACATTATGATTATATTTTCTATGTTGCTTATACTTTCAATAGGCTATAACAGGATCGACTTTGTATAAACTTGTCAGCATTTACTGGTTTTGTCATAGCATCTGCTAGGTTATCTTTGGTATGAATCTTTTGCATATCCACACTCCCTTCCTCTACTACTTCTCTGACAAAATGATATTGTACTCCTATGTGTTTTGTTCTTGAATGAAAAGTTGGATTCCTTGCAATGTGCAAGGCACTCTGACTGTCACAATACACATTGATCTTTTGTTGCTTGTGTCCGAGTTCTCCCAATAACCTTTGAATCCAAATTGCTTCCTTGCATGTCTGGGTAGCTGTCATGTACTTCGCCTCTGTAGTAGATAAGGCTACAACAGTCTGCAAGTTAGATAGCCAACTTACCGCTCTGCTTGCAAGTGTAAACACATATCCCGTAGTAGATTTTCTTTTATCAAGATCACCTGCAAAATCTGAATCAACATATCCTCTGACAATAAACTCTGATCCTTCAAAACATCATGCAGCATCTTGTTGACAATTCAAGGACTTGATGTTGCACTTGATGAATATGAAGAATGGATTTTGATGATGATCCAAGAACTAAAGACTTAGAATATTGAAGATTGAAGATTGGTGATAATTGTATTGTAATAACTCTGTTTTATTTAAGATTGAGTCTGTATTTTTAGAGTCTAAGATAGCCGGTACATAGTCTGTAACTTAGAAGCTTCAAAAAGCTTAAATTTATCATTTAGGCTCGGCTTTAATCGATTATATAGGTAAATAATCGATTAAAACAGTGAGAAAACACTTTCTATACAAACTCACTGTTTTAATCGATTAAAATAGCAAAATAATCGATTGTTTTGTACTTGTTCCGTACTGGATAATCGATTATTTCACCAAATAATCGATTATTCCGAGAGGTTTGGGTTCGACGTATTTGGCTTCGTTTTAATCGATTATCACTCCAAATAATCGATTATTTCGATCTGTTTTTCATTTTAAATTTCAAATTAACCCTATTTTCGAAAACCCAATTACCAAGAACCCTAGTTTCGAAATCCCCAATTCCTAAACCCTAATTTCCCTACTTAAACTCTGCTTTGGCACTCGAAAAGAAAGAACAACTCTTTCCATACAAAAGTTAAGTGTTGTGAGTGCCGGAGAACTGTTTGTTGCAAGGAAAGGGGGCTTTTGGAACTCGGTGTGAGGCTAGAAGCGATAAGAATCACTAAGTGGAGTTCTTAGTGGATTGTGTGTTGTGCCGTCTCTAGGGAAAGTTGTTCTTCATCTCTTGTGGATTTCAAGAGAGGTGTTTTCTCGATCTTTATCTCTGTTCATTTGTAATCTGTTTGTAACAATTTGTTCTTAGTGACGGCGTTAATCCTCTTTTGAGTGATTAGCAACTCGGACGTAGGGTCTTTTGATCCGAACCAGTATAAACCTACTGTGTAATCTTCTCTACTCTTCTCTATTTACATTTACGCAGTTTTTAATCGGTAAAATTTGGGGAAAATTTTGAAAACCTAATTTTTATTAAGAAACCAATTCACCCCCCTCTTGGTTTTTGTCCGACCACGCGAACATTCTCGCTGCGCGATTCTAACAAGTGGTATCGAGCTTGCTTTGATAGTCATTCAAATATTTTCGAAAATGGCCGGACAAAATCAAACTTTTGCCGAAGGTGCATCTATCAACAGACCCCCACTTTTGCGGGTCAAAATTATCCTTTTTGGAAAGTACGTATGCAAATATTTTTAGAGTCTCGTTGATAGAGGCGTTTGGGACGCAATTTTAAACAGTCCATTTGTTCCTAAAATTACAGAGAACGGTGTTGACATTCTTAAACCTATTTCTAGATGGACTGCAGAAGAAAGTCGAAAAGCACAATTTGATGTTAGGGCTAGAAACATTATTTCATCTGCTCTAACCCTTGATGAGTTTTATAGAATTTCAGTTTGTAAAAGTGCACAGGAAATGTGGGAAATGCTTAGGGTGACCCACGAAGGAACTGACGACGTCAAAAGAGCACGTAAAAATTCTTTAATCCAAGAATACGAGATGTTCCGGATGCAACCAGGCGAAACGATATTTGACGTACAGAAACGTTTCATTCATATCGTGAACCATCTCACCGGACTAGGTAAAATTTTTGACATTGATGAATTAAATGTTAAAATTTTGAAATCTCTGGATAGGAAATGGCAACCAAAGGTGACGGCCATCTCGGAGTCACAAAATCTTGTCACTATGTCTATGGCGGCGTTATTTGGAAAGCTTAGGGAGCATGAACTTGACCTTGGAAGACTAAATGAGGAAGAGGGTCAATATCAAAAGAAGAACCTAGCTTTCAAGACCGAGATTTCAAAAAGCAAAAATAAGAAAGAAGAAGAAGAAGACTCCGAAATTGATGAAGAAGAGATGAGTCTTTTTATAAAGAAGTTCACCAAGATGATGAAAGCAAAAGGAAGACATCCTTTCAAAGGTAAGGGAAAGGTAAAAGAAAATTCTTCCGTTAATATAAAATGCTTTGGTTGTGGTGAAGCAGGGCATATGAAGACCGAATGCCCAAACAAGAAAAATGATGAACACAAGGGCAAAAAGCAATTCAAGAAGAAAGCATATATTGCTTGGGATGACAGTGATTCAAATTCAGAATCAAGCGACTCAGAAATTGAAGCAAACATTTGCTTGATGGCAAATAACAACATTTCTTCGGATTTTGAGGTTAGTGATTCCGATTCATCCTCTAGTGAAGAAAATGACCATGATGAATTGCAAAATGCTTATAATGAGTTATTTACTGCATTTATGGATATGAAAAAAGAATATAAAGTTGTAAAGAAAAATCTAAGAAGATCCGAAAAGGAAAATGAGTCCTTAAAATTGAAAATTGCATGTTTAGAAGAAAAGGAGGTAGCTAATACGAAAATTGTATGCTTAGATGAGAATAAGGACTTAGCTTGTGCAAATTGTAAAGAGCATGAATATGACATAGATATTCTTAACCATTTGCTAGACAAAGCCGAAAAAGAAATTGATGATCTTAAGAAGCATGAAATGGTAATTGCTCAAAATAATGTAAATCAAAGAGTTCCTTTGAAAAAGAGTAAAACTAAAAAGAAAAGAGTATGGGTAGAAAAAGGAACTAGAGCATGTCATGTAAATAATGCATCTTATTCCATAGCTACATCAAAAGCATGTTTTTATTGCATGAAACAAGGTCACACTTCAAATAAGTGTAAAATCAAACATTTTGGTGTTCCTAAAGGTAAATATATTTGGGTTCCAATTGTTAAATAAATCTATTTGTATCTTGTATTTATTCAAAGAAAATGGATCATTTAGTATGTTTTAAACAGAATGCTTAGGTAAAAACATTTTATCTTTTCTATTGCATGAAGGTTCTTCACTTAAAGATTTTTGCGAAAAGCCTCTAAAATTGTTTTAAACAACTAAAAACAAAGTTTTTTTTACAAAAGCTTTCTTAAAACATGTTTTTAACTGATGCAGTTTTGAAAGAACCAAATAAAATCACTTAGAATGTTCAAAGAAGTGTTTTTACAGTATTTTAATCGATACAACTTGTTTTTAATCGATTAAAACCATTTAGAACTCATTGTGATCGATCAGATTTTTATTATGAGCGGTCAGAATCTTTTAAATCGATTAAAAACACGTTTCAATCGATTAAAATCACTTAAAGGGTCAGGATGATCGATCAGAATCAAATTATAAGCGATCAGAATTCTTTTCAATCGATTAAAACACGTTTCAATCGATTAAAATCATTTAAAGGGTCAGGATGATCGATCAGAATGCAATTATGACCGATCAGAATCAGTTATGATCGATCAGAATTTAGTTATGACCGATCAGAACTCTTTTAATCGATTAAATCTCGTTTCAATCGATTAAAACAACTTAAAAAAAATTTCTACACTGCGTTTTAATCGATTAAAAGACGTTTTAACAGATTAAAACTGCACTTTTAACAGATTAAAAGAATCTTTTAACAGATTAATTAAACCAATGATTAATTAAAAGAAGTTTTACAGTATTTAAATAGATTGTTATGTCTCTAACCCCAAGGACCCAAAAGTTGTGGGGACCTAAGTTTATATGTTCTTGTGTTGTAGGAAACTTCCAAATCAAAGAAGTCTATGTGGTATCTTGATAGTGGATGCTCAAAACATATGACTGGAGATAAAACGAAATTTGTAAGTTTCAAAGCCAAAGAACAAGGATATGTGACTTATGGGGATAACAACAAAGGGAAGATTCTCGGAATTGGAAACATAGGTGGTGCAAACACATTGGAGATTAAGGATGTGCTTCTTGTTGATGGGCTAAAGCATAACCTTCTTAGCATAAGCCAATTGTGTGACAAAGGATTCAAGGTAACTTTTGAAAGCCAATTTTGCACCATACATTTAATAGATTCCGAAAAAGTAGAATTAAAAGGCATTAGGCATAACAATATATATTTGATTGATTTGGATTGTTTACATGAGTCTAGTATAACATGTTTAGTTGCTAAGGAAGAAAACCCTTGGTTATGGCATAAAAGAGCGGCTCATATAAACATGCATCATTTGAATAAATTGATATCAAAAGACTTAGTTATTGGATTGCCTAAATTGAAATTTGAAAAAGATAGATTGTGTGATGCATGCCAAAAAGGTAAACAAGTTAAATCATCATTTAAATCAAAGAATGTGATTTCCACTTCAAAACCCCTAGAATTATTACATTTAGATTTATTTGGACCTTCTAGGATAAAAAGCTTTGGTGGAAATTATTATGGACTTGTAATTGTTGATGATTACTCTAGGTACACTTGGACATTTTTCCTAACTATGAAAAGTGAAGCTTTTAAGGTCTTTAGAAAGTTTGCTAAACAAATACAAAATGAGAAAGACCTAAGAATTAAAGTTTTAAGAAGTGACCATGGTGGTGAGTTTCAAAATGAAAAGTTTGAGAATTATTGTGAGGAAAATGGTATATTACATAACTTTTCTGCTCCTAGGACTCCCCAACAAAATGGTGTAGTTGAGAGGAAAAATAGGTCATTAGAGGAACTTGCAAGAACTATGTTAAATGAATCTAATGTTCCAAAATATTTTTGGGCTGATGCGGTTAGCACTCGCATGCTATGTTTTAAATAGAATGCTCATTAGGTCAATTATAAAATCAACTCCATATGAATTGTTTAATGGTAGAAAACCTAATGTTGCTCATTTAAAGATTTTTGGATGTAAATGTTTTGTGCTAAATAATGGAAAGGACAATCTAGGAAAATTTGACTCAAAAGCCGATGAGGGCATTTTTCTAGGTTATTCTTTAACTAGCAAGGCATATAGAGTGTTTAATAGGAGAACTTTGAATATAGAAGAATCTATACATGTTACCTTTGATGAGATTGTAGACCTTGGGGAAATCCTCTTGAGTCAAATAAAAGACTTGCAGGTGATGATGAATATATAAGAGAGGCCCTTGATGAATTATACTTGGAAGATAATGTGCCTTCTCAAACTCCTCAATTAGCAAAAGAATGGCAATCACCTAGAGGACTCTCAATGGACAACATTATAGGGGACATCTCAAAAGGGGTAAGAACTAGAAATATGAATAATTTCTGTATGTCTGTTGCTTTTGTGTCACAGATTGAACCTAAAAACATTGAGGAAGCACTTAAAGATGATCAATGGTGCATAGCCATGCAAGAAGAACTTAACCAATTTGAAAGGAATCAAGTTTGGGAACTAATCCCAAGAGAAGAGTCACATCAAGTTATTGGAACTAAATGGGTATTCAGAAATAAGCTTGATGAAGATGGTAATATAACAAAGAATAAAGCCAGACTTGTTGCAAAAGGCTATTGTCAGGAGGAAGGTATAGATTATGATGAAACTTATGCTCCTGTGGCCAGGTTAGAGGCTATACGCCTACTTCTTGCTTATGCATCTATGATGAAATTTAAATTATATCAAATGGATGTTAAGAGTGCATTTTTAAATGGTTTTATTAAAGAAGAAGTGTATGTAGAGCAACCCCCTGGTTTTGAAGATTTTAATAATCCTAATCATATTTTCAAATTGAAGAAAGCATTATATGGGTTGAAACAAGCTCCTAGATCTTGGTATGAAAGATTAAGTAGTTTCCTAACTGCAAATGATTTTTCAAGAGGAAAAATTGATTCTACACTATTTATTAAGAAAGTTAAAGAACATATCTTATTGGTCCAGGTATATGTTGATGATATTATTTTTGGATCAACTGATAATTCTTTGTGTGTAGAATTTGCTAAGATTATGCAGGGAGAGTTTGAAATGTCTATGATGGGAGAATTAACATTCTTCCTTGGACTTCAAATCAAGCAACTTAAAGATGGCACTTTCATCTCTCAAACTAAATACTGCAAGGAGATTCTCAAAAAGTTTGGTATGGACACCTCAAAGGAAGCTAACACACCCATGGGAACTTCATGCTATCTAGACAAGGATGAATCAGGTTTGGAAGTTAATCAAACTATGTATAGAGGTATGATAGGATCACTATTATACTTAACTGCTAGTAGACCTGATATTATGCATTCTGTCTGTGTGTGTGCTAGATTTCAGGCTTGTCCTAAAGAATCTCACCTAATTGCAGTAAAACATATTTTAAAATACTTAAAAGGAACTACTGGATTTGGCTTGTGGTATCCGTCTGATGCTTGTATTAGTTTATTAGGATATTCTGATGCTGATTATGGTGGATGTAAAATTGATAGGAAAAGCACTAGTGGGACATGTCATTTGTTAGGTTCATCCTTAATATCATGGCATTCTAAGAAACAAGCATGTGTAGCTTTATCTACCACTGAAGCTGAATATATTGCAGCTGGTAGTTGTTGTGCTCAAATTCTGTGGATGAAACAACAATTAGAGGATTATAGCATATATTTAAATGACATTCCATTAATGTGTGATAATACGAGTGCAATCAATCTAACTAAGAATCCAGTAATGCACTCTAGGACTAAACATATTGAGATTAGACATCACTTTTTAAGAGATCATATCAGCAAAGGAAACTGTAAGATAGAGTATGTAGACACTAAACGTCAATTAGCAGATATATTTACTAAGCCTCTACCAAAGGATAGATTCTATGATCTTAGAAGAGACTTAGGGATATTAGAAATAGCTTAAATTCTGCTTAATTTGACTGTTTTTGGATGATTGTTATGTTAAAATTCGTGTTGTAGGATATTCATAGGTTATAATGTGTAAAAACCTTAAAAACTTGATATAGCCTCTGGAATAATCGATTACTGGAAGTAATAATCGATTATTTTTTCTCAAAACGTCCAAAACAGGGTATTCTCCTCTGGAATAATCGATTATTTCGTGATATAATCGATTAAATGCCTCTGACAATCGATTATTTGCTAGAAATAATCGATTAAAACTGTCTGATATAGAGAGAATCAATGTATTTTCTTTTGTTATTGTCTTGATGTTGTAATGGTTGAATGATTGTGAAATAAAATTTGATGTTTCTTTCATGCTATGATTGAGGGGGAGCTTTCTCTAACTTATGCATATTTTGAGGGGGAGCTCTTATGATTGATGTTGCAGAAGTTCTTTTTGATTATAATCAAAATAGGGGAGAAAAATTTAAAGCCTATGATTCAATTTTAAATTTTATCTGGTATGTTTAATGTGTTTGTTAGTATGACAGATAAAACAGGTTATTACAAAGGGCTTTAAAAGAAAATTTTGATCATCATCAAAAAGGGGGAGATTGTTGACAATTCAAGGACTTGATGTTGCACTTGATGAATATGAAGAATGGATTTTGATGATGATCCAAGAACTAAAGACTTAGAATATTGAAGATTGAAGATTGGTGATAATTGTATTGTAATAACTCTGTTTTATTTAAGATTGAGTCTGTATTTTTAGAGTCTAAGATAGCCGGTACATAGTCTCGTAACTTAGAAGCTTCAAAAAGCTCAAATTTATCATTTAGGCTCGGCTTTAATCGATTATATAGGTAAATAATCGATTAAAACAGTGAGAAAACACTTTCTATACAAACTCACTGTTTTAATCGATTAAAACAGCAAAATAATCGATTGTTTTGTACTTGTTCCGTACGGATAATCGATTATTTCACCAAATAATCGATTATTCCGAAGAGGTTTGGGTTCCGACGTATTTGGCTCTGTTTTAATCGATTATCACTCCAAATAATCGATTATTTCAGATCTGTTTTTCATTTTAAATTTCAAATTAACCCTATTTTCGAAAACCCAATTACCAAGAACCCTAGTTTCGAAATCCCCAATTCCTAAACCCTAATTTCCCTACTTAAACTCTGCTTTGGCACTCGGAAAAGAAAGAACAACTCTTTCCATACAAAAGTTAAGTGCTTGTGAGTGCCGGAGAACTGTTTGTTGCAAGGAAAGGGGGCTTTTGGAACCTGGTGTGAGGCTAGAAGCGATAAGAATCACTAAGTGGAGTTCTTAGTGGATTGTGTGTTGTGCCGTCTCTAGGGAAAGCTGTTCTTCATCTCTTGTGGATTTCAAGAGAGGTGTTTTCTGATCTTTATCTGTTCATTTGTAATCTGTTTGTAACAATTTGTTCTTAGTGACAGCGTTAATCCTCTTTTGAGTGATTAGCAACTGGACGTAGGGTCTTTTGATCCGAACCAGTATAAACCTACTTGTGTAATCTTCTCTACTCTTCTCTATTTACATTTACGCAGTTTTTAATCGGTAAAATTTGGGGAAAATTTTGAAAACCTAATTTTTATTAAGAAACCAATTCACCCCCCTCTTGGTTTTTGTCCGACCACGCGAACATTCCGCTGCGCGATTCTAACAAGTGGTATCAGAGCTTGCTTTGATAGTCATTCAAATATTTTCGAAAATGGCCGGACAAAATCAAACTTTTGCCGAAGGTGCGTCTATCAACAGACCCCCACTTTTTGCGGGTCAAAATTATCCTTTTTGGAAAGTACGTATGCAAATATTTTTAGAGTCTGTTGATAGAGGCGTTTGGGACGCAATTTTAAACGGTCCATTTGTTCCTAAAATTACAGAGAACGGTGTTGACATTCTTAAACCTATTTCTAGATGGACTGCAGAAGAAAGTCGAAAAGCACAATTTGATGTTAGGGCTAGAAACATTATTTCATCTCGCTCTAACCCTTGATGAGTTTTATAGAATTTCAGTTTGTAAAAGTGCACAGGAAATGTGGGAAATGCTAAGGGTGACCCACGAAGGAACCGACGACGTCAAAAGAGCACGTAAAAATTCTTTAATCCAAGAATACGAGATGTTCCGGATGCAACCAGGCGAAACGATATTTGACGTACAGAAACGTTTCACTCATATCGTGAACCATCTCACCGGACTAGGTAAAATTTTTGACGTTGATGAATTAAATGTTAAAATTTTGAAATCTCTGGATAGGAAATGGCAACCAAAGGTGACGGCCATCTCGGAGTCACAAAATCTTGTCACTATGTCTATGGCGGCGTTATTTGGAAAGCTTAGGGAGCATGAACTTGACCTTGGAAGACTAAATGAGGAAGAGGGTCAATATCAAAAGAAGAACCTAGCTTTCAAGACCGAGATTTCAAAAAGCAAAAATAAGAAAGAAGAAGAAGAAGAAGACTCCGAAATTGATGAAGAAGAGATGAGTCTTTTTATAAAGAAGTTCACCAAGATGATGAAAGCAAAAGGAAGACATCCTTTCAAAGGTAAGGGAAAGGTAAAAGAAAATTCTTCCGTTAATATAAAATGCTTTGGTTGTGGTGAAGCAGGGCATATGAAGACCGAATGCCCAAACAAGAAAAATGATGAACACAAGGGCAAAAAGCAATTCAAGAAGAAAGCATATATTGCTTGGGATGACAGTGATTCAAATTCAGAATCAAGCGACTCAGAAATTGAAGCAAACATTTGCTTGATGGCAAATAACAACATTTCTTCGGATTTTGAGGTTAGTGATTCCGATTCATCCTCTAGTGAAGAAAATGACCATGATGAATTGCAAAATGCTTATAATGAGTTATTTACTGCATTTATGGATATGAAAAAAGAATATAAAGTTGTAAAGAAAAATCTAAGAAGATCCGAAAAGGAAAATGAGTCCTTAAAATTGAAAATTGCATGTTTAGAAGAAAAGGAGGTAGCTAATACGAAAATTGTATGCTTAGATGAGAATAAGGACTTAGCTTGTGCAAATTGTAAAGAGCATGAATATGACATAGATATTCTTAACCATTTGCTAGACAAAGCGGAAAAAGAAATTGATGATCTTAAGAAGCATGAAATGGTAATTGCTCAAAATAATGTAAATCAAAGAGTTCCTTTGAAAAAGAGTAAAACTAAAAAGAAAAGAGTATGGGTAGAAAAAGGAACTAGAGCATGTCATGTAAATAATGCATCTTATTCCATAGCTACATCAAAAGCATGTTTTTATTGCATGAAACAAGGTCACACTTCAAATAAGTGTAAAATCAAACATTTTGGTGTTCCTAAAGGTAAATATATTTGGGTTCCAATTGTTAAATAAATCTATTTGTATCTTGTATTTATTCAAAGAAAATGAATCATTTAGTATGTTTTAAACAGAATGCTTAGGTAAAAACATTTTATCTTTTCTATTGCATGAAGGTTCTTCACTTAAAGATTTTTGCGAAAAGCCTCTAAAATTGTTTTAAACAACTAAAAACAAAGTTTTTTTTTACAAAAGCTTTCTTAAAACATGTTTTTAACTAATGCAGTTTTGAAAGAACCAAATAAAATCACTTAGAATGTTCAAAGAAGTGTTTTTACAGTATTTTAATCGATACAACTTGTTTTTAATCGATTAAAACCATTTAGAACTCATTGTGATCGATCAGATTTTTATTATGAGCGGTCAGAATCTTTTAAATCGATTAAAAACACGTTTCAATCGATTAAAATCACTTAAAGGGTCAGGATGATCGATCAGAATCAAATTATAAGCGATCAGAATTCGTTTCAATCGATTAAAACACGTTTCAATCGATTAAAATCATTTAAAGGGTCAGGATGATCGATCAGAATGCAATTATGACCGATCAGAATCGATTATGATCGATCAGAATTTAGTTATAACCGATCAGAACTCTTTTAATCGATTAAATCTCGTTTCAATCGATTAAAACAACTTAAAAAATTTTCTACACTGCGTTTTAATCGATTAAAAGACGTTTTAACAGATTAAAACTGCACTTTTAACAGATTAAAAGAATCTTTTAACAGATTAATTAAACCAGCAGATTAATTAAAAGAAGTTTTGCGAGTATTTAAATAGATTGTTATGTCTCTAACCCCAAGGACCCAAAAGTTGTGGGGACCTAAGTTTATATGTTCTTGTGTTGTAGGAAACTTCCAAATCAAAGAAGTTTATGTGGTATCTTGATAGTGGATGCTCAAAACATATGACTTGGAGATAAAACGAAATTTGTAAGTTTCAAAGCCAAAGAACAAGGATATGTGACTTATGGGGATAACAACAAAGGGAAGATTCTCGGAATTGGAAACATAGGTGGTGCAAACACATTGGAGATTAAGGATGTGCTTCTTGTTGATGGGCTAAAGCATAACCTTCTTAGCATAAGCCAATTGTGTGACAAAGGATTCAAGGTAACTTTTGAAAGCCAATTTTGCACCATACATTTAATAGATTCGAAAAAGTAGAATTAAAAGGCATTAGGCATAACAATATATATTTGATTGATTTGGATTGTTTACATGAGTCTAGTATAACATGTTTAGTTGCTAAGGAAGAAAACCCTTGGTTATGGCATAAAAGAGCGGCTCATATAAACATGCATCATTTGAATAAATTGATATCAAAAGACTTAGTTATTGGATTGCCTAAATTGAAATTTGAAAAAGATAGATTGTGTGATGCATGCCAAAAAGGTAAACAAGTTAAATCATCATTTAAATCAAAGAATGTGATTTCCACTTCAAAACCCCTAAAATTATTACATTTAGATTTATTTGGACCTTCTAGGATAAAAAGCTTTGGTGGAAATTATTATGGACTTGTAATTGTTGATGATTACTCTAGGTACACTTGGACATTTTTCCTAACTATGAAAAGTGAAGCTTTTAAGGTCTTTAGAAAGTTTGCTAAACAAATACAAAATGAGAAAGACCTAAGAATTAAAGTTTTAAGAAGTGACCATGGTGGTGAGTTTCAAAATGAAAAGTTTGAGAATTATTGTGAGGAAAATGGTATATTACATAACTTTTCTGCTCCTAGGACTCCCCAACAAAATGGTGTAGTTGAGAGGAAAAATAGGTCATTAGAGGAACTTGCAAGAACTATGTTAAATGAATCTAATGTTCCAAAATATTTTTGGGCTGATGCGGTTAGCACTGCATGCTATGTTTTAAATAGAATGCTCATTAGGTCAATTATAAAATCAACTCCATATGAATTGTTTAATGGTAGAAAACCTAATGTTGCTCATTTAAAGATTTTTGGATGTAAATGTTTTGTGCTAAATAATGGAAAGGATAATCTAGGAAAATTTGACTCAAAAGCCGATGAGGGCATTTTTCTAGGTTATTCTTTAACTAACAAGGCATATAGAGTGTTTAATAGGAGAACTTTGAATATAGAAGAATCTATACATGTTACCTTTGATGAGATTGTAGACCTTGGGGGAAATCCTCTTGAGTCAAATAAAAGACTTGTAGGTGATGATGAATATATAAGAGAGGCCCTTGATGAATTATACTTGGAAGATAATATGCCTTCTCAAACTCCTTAATTAGCAAAAGAATGGCAATCACCTAGAGGACTCTCAATGGACAACATTATAGGGGACATCTCAAAAGGGGTAAGAACTAGAAATATGAATAATTTCTGTATGTCTGTTGCTTTTGTGTCACAGATTGAACCTAAAAACATTGAGGAAGCACTTAAAGATGATCAATGGTGCATAGCCATGCAAGAAGAACTTAACCAATTTGAAAGGAATCAAGTCTGGGAACTAATCCCAAGAGAAGAGTCACATCAAGTTATTGGAACTAAATGGGTATTCAGAAATAAGCTTGATGAAGATGGTAATATAACAAAGAATAAAGCCAGACTTGTTGCAAAAGGCTATTTTCAGGAGGAAGGTATAGATTATGATGAAACTTATGCTCCTGTGGCCAGGTTAGAGGCTATACGCCTACTTCTTGCTTATGCATCTATGATGAAATTTAAATTATATCAAATGGATGTTAAGAGTGCATTTTTAAATGGTTTTATTAAAGAAGAAGTGTATGTAGAGCAACCCCCTGGTTTTGAAGATTTTAATAATCCTAATCATATTTTCAAATTGAAGAAAGCATTATATGGGTTGAAACAAGCTCCTAGATCTTGGTATGAAAGATTAAGTAGTTTCCTAACTGCAAATGATTTTTCAAGAGGAAAAATTGATTCTACACTATTTATTAAGAAAGTTAAAGAACATATCTTATTGGTCCAGGTATATGTTGATGATATTATTTTTGGATCAACTGATAATTCTTTGTGTGTAGAATTTGCTAAGATTATGCAGGGAGAGTTTGAAATGTCTATGATGGGAGAATTAACATTCTTCCTTGGACTTCAAATCAAGCAACTTAAAGATGGCACTTTCATCTCTCAAACTAAATACTGCAAGGAGATTCTCAAAAAGTTTGGTATGGACACCTCAAAGGAAGCTAACACACCCATGGGAACTTCATGCTATCTAGACAAGGATGAATCAGGTTTGGAAGTTAATCAAACTATGTATAGAGGTATGATAGGATCACTATTATACTTAACTGCTAGTAGACCTGATATTATGCATTATGTCCGTGTGTGTGCTAGATTTCAGGCTTGTCCTAAAGAATCTCACCTAATTGCAAGTAAAACATATTTTAAAATACTTAAAAGGAACTACTCGGATTTGGCTTGTGGTATCCGTCTGATGCTTGTATTAGTTTATTAGGATATTCTGATGCTGATTATGGTGGATGTAAAATTGATAGGAAAAGCACTAGTGGGACATGTCATTTGTTAGGTTCATCCTTAATATCATGGCATTCTAAGAAACAAGCATGTGTAGCTTTATCTACCACTGAAGCTGAATATATTGCAGCTGGTAGTTGTTGTGCTCAAATTCTGTGGATGAAACAACAATTAGAGGATTATAGCATATATTTAAATGACATTCCATTAATGTGTGATAATACGAGTGCAATCAATCTAACTAAGAATCCAAGTAATGCACTCTAGGACTAAACATATTGAGATTAGACATCACTTTTTAAGAGATCATATCAAGAAAGGAAACTGTAAGATAGAGTATGTAGACACTAAACGTCAATTAGCAGATATATTTACTAAGCCTCTACCAAAGGATAGATTCTATGATCTTAGAAGAGACTTAGGGATATCAGAAATAGCTTAAATTCTGCTTAATTTGACTGTTTTTGGATGATTGTTATGTTAAAATTCGTGTTGTAGGATATTCATAGGTTATAATGTGTAAAAACCTTAAAAACTTGATATAGCCTCTGGAATAATCGATTACTGGAAGTAATAATCAATTATTTTTTCTCAAAACGTCCAAAACAGGGTATTCTCCTCTGGAATAATCGATTATTTCGTGATATAATCGATTAAATGCCTCTGACAATCGATTATTTGCTAGAAATAATCGATTAAAATTGTCTGATATAGAGAGAATCAATGTATTTTCTTTTGTTATTGTCTTGATGTTGTAATGGTTGAATGATTGTGAAATAAAATTTGATGTTTCTTTCATGCTATGATTGAGGGGGAGCTTTCTCTAACTTATGCATATTTTGAGGGGGAGCTCTTATGATTGATGTTGCAGAGTTCTTTTTGATTATAATCAAAATAGGGGGAGAAAAATTTAAAGCCTATGATTCAATTTTAAATTTTATCTGGTATGTTTAATGTGTTTGTTAGTATGACAGATAAAACAGGTTATTACAAAGGCTTTAAAAGAAAAATTTGATCATCATCAAAAAGGGGGAGATTGTTGACAATTCAAGGACTTGATGTTGCACTTGATGAATATGAAGAATGGATTTTGATGATGATCCAAGAACTAAAGACTTAGAATATTGAAGATTGAAGATTGGTGATAATTGTATTGTAATAACTCTGTTTTATTTAAGATTGAGTCTGTATTTTTAGAGTCTAAGATAGCCGGTACATAGTCTGTAACTTAGAAGCTTCAAAAAGCTCAAATTTATCATTTAGGCTCGGCTTTAATCGATTATATAGGTAAATAATCGATTAAAACAGTGAGAAAACACTTTCTATACAAACTCACTGTTTTAATCGATTAAAACAGCAAAATAATCGATTGTTTTGTACTCGTTCAGTACAGATAATCGATTATTTCACCAAATAATCGATTATTCCGAGAGGTTTGGGTTCGACGTATTTGGCTCTGTTTTAATCGATTATCACTCCAAATAATCGATTATTTCAGATCTGTTTTTCATTTTAAATTTCAAATTAACCCTATTTTCGAAAACCCAATTACCAAGAACCCTAGTTTCAAAATCCCCAATTCCTAAACCCTAATTTCCCTACTTAAACTCTGCTTTGGCACTCAGAAAAGAAAGAACAACTCTTTCCATACAAAAGTTAAGTGCTGTGAGTGCCAGAGAACTGTTTGTTGCAAGGAAAGGGGGCTTTTGGAACCTGGTGTGAGGCTAGAAGCGATAAGAATCACTAAGTGGAGTTCTTAGTGGATTTTGTGTTGTGCCGTCTCTAGGGAAAGCTGTTCTTCATCTCTTGTGGATTTCAAGAGAGGTGTTTTCTGATCTTTATCTGTTCATTTGTAATCTGTTTGTAACAATTTGTTCTTAGTGACAGCGTTAATCCTCTTTTGAGTGATTAGCAACTGGACGTAGGGTCTTTTGATCCGAACCAGTATAAACCTACTGTGTAATCTTCTCTACTCTTCTCTATTTACATTTACGCAGTTTTTAATCGGTAAAATTTGGGGAAAATTTTGAAAACCTAATTTTTATTAAGAAACCAATTCACCCCCCCCCCTCTTGGTTTTTGTCCGACCACGCGAACATTCCGCTGCGCGATTCTAACACATCTGAGGTTCCTTTAATATATCTTAGGATTATTTTCACAGCATTTCAGTGCTCTCTACCAGGATTTGCCAATAATTGACTAACCCTCCCAACTGCTTGTGCAATATCTGGTCTCGTACAAATCATAGCATACATAAGACTTCCCATCGTCGATGCATACGGCACTCGAGACATTTTCATCCTCTCTGCTTTACTGTTAGGACACATATATGAGGATAATTTATAATTGATAGGCAATGGGGTAGAGATTGGCTTACAATCTTGCATGTTGAAGCTCCGCAAGACTTTCTTAAGATAATTCTTCTGAGAGAGTCAAATCTTCCTATCCTTTTTGTCTAGGTGGATTTGCATCCCTAAAATTTTGTTTACGAGTCCCAAGTCCTTCATATCAAATTCCCTAGCCAAATGTGTCTTCAATTCTTGGACTCGATCTTTGTTGGGGCCTACCACCAACATGTCATCCACATACAACAACAAAATGATGAAATCATTATCATCAAACCTCTTGTAATACGTAAAATGGTCTGAACTCAGCCTGTTGTATCTGAGGCTAATAATAAAGGAATCAAATCTCTTGTACCAACACCTTGGCGCCTGCTTTAAACCGTACAAAGATTTGGTCAACCTATAAACCAAGTTTTCTTTTTCTTGTTCTTCAAAGCCTTCTGGTTGGAGCATATAAATTTCTTCTTCAAGTTCTCCATGAAGAAAAGCAGTCTTTACATCTAATTGTTCAAGATGTAAGTCAAATGCAGCACACATAGCTAACACTACTCTAATAGTGGTAAGTCTAACCACCGGAGAGAATATCTCATTGAAATCAATGTCTTCCTTTTGAGCATACTCTTTTACTACCAGTCTGGCACGATATTGTTTCACTTGATCATTACCATCACGTTTGATCTTATAAACTCATTTGTTGCCGATGGCTTTTCGACCTTGTGGAAGTGCAACAAGCTCCCATGTCTTGTTTTTGTGTAAGGCTTCTATTTCTTTTTGCATTACTGACATCCACAGAGAAGCATTTGAACTACTCTCAGCCTCCTGAAAGGTTGACAGTTCTCCCTCTTCTGTTAGAAGACAGTATGCATCATGACTTGCCATTACATAGTCTGAGTGCTAAGATGGTCTTCTTTTCTTATGTGTTATTCGTCGAACTTTGGTATCATTGGCCTCTTCTGGTTATTGTTCCTCATGCTCTAGTTCTGCTTCTAAAGAATCTTCTTCTCCAGACTTTCCATCTATTTGTACAGTAGCAACATCTGTAACAACATCTTTAGAAGTGCTGTCATTTTTCTGTTCACTTTGTAGTTCATTCTCTGTAAAGATTACGTCTCTACTGACAATAACCTTGCGGACAGTGGAATCCCACAGGCAATACCCCTTAACTCCGTCAGCATAGCCCAAGAATATGCATTTTCTAGATTTTGGATCCAACTTTGTTCTTTCTTGGGAATTGTACATTACGTACACAGGACATCCAAACACATGTAGAGAAGAGTACTCTGCTGGCTTTCATTTCCACATTTCCATAAGTGTCTTTAAACCAATCACAGTTGATGGGGATCGATTTATCACGTAACAAGTTGTCTTCATTGCTTCTGCCCAAAAAAACTTGGCTAATCTTGTTGTTCGCAACATAGCTCTAGTCCTCTCTAGGAGAGTTCTATTCATCCGTTCTACTACACCATTTTGCTGAGGTGTATGGGAAACCGTGAATTGCCTCCTTATACCCTCCTGCTTGCAGAATGCTAGAAAATCACCATTTGTATATTCTCCTCCATTGTCTGTCCTTAAGCACTTGATCTTCTTCCTAGTTTCAAACTCCACTTGTGCTTTGAATTCCTTGAAAACTGGAAACACATATGACTTTTTCTTGATTGGGTACACCCATAATCTCCTAGAGTAATCATCAATAAATGATACAAAATATTTAGCTCCTCCTAGAGACATTTTCGGTGACTCTCACACATCAAAATGTATCAAGTCAAGTATGTGTTTGTTTCTAGTAGTTGACTTTTCAAATTTCAATCTATGTTGTTTGCTTGTCACACAGTGCTCACAGAAAGGTAAGCTTACCGATGTGAGCCCGGGTAAGAGTTTACATTCCGCAAGGACCTTCAAGCCTCGTTCTGACAAATGACCTAGTCTACGATGTCACATTGTTGTTGATTCCTCTTGACTAGCTGATGCAACTGATACATTTGCCTCTTGCAACGTATCTCCCAGAAGCATGTATAAGTTTGCAGCAAACTTCTCTGCTTTCATCACTACTAGAGCACCTTTTACTACTTTCAAGATCTCACCTTCAATATGGGTCTTGTAACCGAGGTCATCCAATTGTCCAATAGATATTAAATTCTTTCTCAAACCCTTCACATGTCGTACCCCTTGAATTGTGCGAATAGTACCATTGTACATCTTCAATTTGATAGTACCGATTGCAACAATTTCCAAGGCGTGATCATTACCCATGAACACAGATCCCTCTGAGATAGGTTTATAAGTGTAAAACCAATCTCTTCGTGAAGTCATGTGTCATGTTGCTCCCGAATCTATTATCCAAACATCAGTGAGTTGCTTTTCACCTTTGGAACCAATAGCTGCTTCGCTATACAGGATTTCTCCACCATCAGAGGTACTGGCAACACATCCTTGAGATGTAGTTGCCTCAGAAGACTTCTGTGTATTTTTCTTTTTCCAATAATCTTTCTTCAAGTGTCATCTCATGCTACAATAGTAGCATTTGAAATTCTTCCTTCCTCGAGATTTTGATCTACCATGATTTTGACTCTCATTGGAACCACGCTCTGTTGATCTTCCTCTCACCATCGTCAAAGTCTCTGCTTGCTTGAAATTTTTCAATCTATCTACCTTATTCTTGCGTCTGGATTCTTCTTTTAGTGTAGCTCCGGTAACATCCTCAAAGCGTAGATTTCCTTCAATATTATTATTTGTTATGTTGATGATGAGTTGATCGTACGAGTCTGGTAGGCTCTGAAGTAGAAGTTCTGCACGCTCATTTTTAACTATGTTGAAATCTGCTGCTGATAGTTGGGCAAATAAAGTGTTCAAATGATTGATGTGGTCTGTCATCGATGTGGACTCACTCATCCAAAGAGTGTAGAATTTCCACTTCAAGAATATCCTTGTGTGAAGAGACTTCACCTCATATAATTTGATGAGGGCATCCCAAATCTCCTTTGTTGTATTCTTCTTCGCAACACTGGATAGTACGGAATCTGTCATTGCTAAATGCAAATTTGCGATAGCGTTGCCGTCAATTTCCTTCCACTTCTGATTCATCATTTATGCGGGTCTTCCTTCAATTGCATCAAGGCAATTGTCATTTCTCAAAATTGCCTTCATCTTCAATTTTCATAACGAGAAATTGTTCCCGTTGAACTTCTTTATCTTATACTTTGTTGCCATTGTTGTATTTTCACTTATGCAACTCTCACTTATGAATAGTATTGTCTACTAGAATAATAGTAGTAGACCTAGGTAAGTTCCCAAGAAAGAGAGGTGAGTCACTAATGGACACACTTAAAGTACCAAGTCTTTCCTAGCCAAAACTTCCCTAGACAACATTTTCATACTACCACACATTTTTCAGTAAAAACTCTTTTTTGATGTGGAAGATCAGATTAACCCGCAACCACAGAGTATACTAAGAATTTTAGAGCATACTAAGAATTTTACCAATACTATTCTAGAGGCTAACGCAACAGAATAAGAACGTGACTCTGATACCACTGTTTTACCAACACTATTCTAGTGGCTAGCGCAATAGAATACCACGGTTAGGTATCAGACTACTTGCACAAGAACTTAACTAAAATAGAGAAGAGAAAAATTGAATAGCAATAAAAGACAACTCAACTAAAACAGAGAAGAGAAAAATTGAATAGTAATAATAGACAAAAGTAAAAATTTTATAATTGGAAGAAAAATTACATACCACTTCTCTTATCCTAAGAATGACAATAGATGTTTTGAATGGGGAACGTGATTTCTTATATAACCCCTCACCCATCTCCAAACTTGAGTCTGTACCCTGACAAGTCAACGGAGTCGGAAGCTGGAGAAGGCCAAAGTCCCTTGGGGGTTACGATGGCATAGTGCCTGTGCTTGTCACTGCCTGTGTAGCTGTCAGTGAAGGAAGAAAAGGCACAACTGAAGCCACAGAGCACAAGGAGAATGGCGCTGAGGGACTTGCTGGTGGCATTGCATTGACCACCGCTGGTCAAAACGGGGTTGAGGAATTGGAAGACGAAGACGTGCCTGTAGGGAGAAGCTTTACGAGGCTTCCAACTGCTGAGAGTGTCGTGTTTGACAGTGTCACACTCCCTGTACCATTGATTTTTGAGCTATTTGTGGATGAACTGTCAGGAATCATTTTCTGGTTTTGTGTTTACTGTTTTTTTTTTTTTTTTACTTGTCTAGGCCTGAAACTTTGCACATTAGTTTGTGCCTTTTTTCTTTCATTGCCCAATGCTCGTGTTGATCTTATGGAAGCATAAATGGGTTCTGAATTTAATTGTCTTGGAAGCATTCGAGCATTCTATGTGCTGTGAAAATTCAGAGCAATCTTAAAAGACCATGTCATGGTCTTTTCTTATAGCAAATTGCTCTACTCCATGCCTTGCACATTGAACCATTCAAAATATTTTCAGAATAAAAGTCAGACATAAAAATAAATAAATACCCACCAACTCATATAGTCAGACAAAAATAAGCAGTATTGCAGTAGGAGACACGTTCCAGTTTTGATTGTGTGTGAAGAAATATGTTGAAACTTATCCTAAACTAATTATAATAAGAGCTCCTATATTTTGTGATGGCTAGTTAATGTGTAAGAAAACGAGTAAAAATAAAGAAAATTTTAAGAATAGGAAATACATCCATTATTCAATAAGAATAAGTAATGAACCTCATCTCATTACAAACAAGTCTGGTTTTGATTAATTAAATAAATAAATAGTTTACAAGGAAAAAAAAAGTAAGAAAGTTCAATTTGCACGCTTCAACTTGTGAATGAAATAATTATTTTTTTATACCTTAATCTCTAAATTTAGGATTTTCCTCAAAATAGTGTAATTTTTTCCTGTATTTACCTAAATTAATAAATTTTAAAAAATTATAAATTTATATAAATCATGATTTATAATTTTTATTTTATTTTATTTTAGATCTAAAAAGAAGTTTTTCTATGCATACTACTTGTAGTTTTTATATTATAATAATAACATTATTTTATTATTAATAATAATAAAATAATTGAAATTATATTACCATTGATAGTATTATCTTATTATTAATAATAATATTATAATCAATAATAAAATAAATAATGATAAATATATTTATATTATTAATATAATTAATAATTATATATTTTATATTAATATTATTTTATTATTAAAACTATTATTATTATTTTAATATTAATAATAGTATTAATAAAAATAATATAATAATTATCAGTTTTATTAATAATAATATAAATTTACTTTTTTTAATTTAGAAAAAAATTACACATCATAACGAAATATCCTAAACTTGAAACCTTAAATCTAAAATCAAAATTATTAATTTAATTTTATATTATTTTATTATAAATTCAATTTATATTTTTTTTAAATATTTATTGTGATATCTTTCTACAATATGATATATGAATTACTCCAAATATATATATATATATATATATATATAAAAGCAAAACTTCAAAGTTAAGTGATACTCTCAATCAACTTGAAGTCAATATTGAACAAAGATCCAGTCTAGACACAATTTTTTATCCCACTTTAATATATCAAACAGTCAATATAAGATATTCTTATAATTAGTAGGGTACCATTTAAAATAATAATTTATTTTCACTCTTGTCCAAAACAACATTTATGAGTTTTAGTTTATTTCATATTCAACTTAAGAATATAACGAGAGATAGACACAAGAATAAATTTAATTTCTTAAAATAATGATATATTTGAACAATTTATTAAAAAATACTTCTATAAAAATAAACTTTTTTATTAATAAAAACTAATTTATATATTCGTAGTTTATATAAATTTGTTTCATTAAGATATGTATGAATTAATTTAAATTTTGAAAAAAAAATATTTTAGATTTTTCTTTTACAAAGAAGTAGTTTAGCATAAATTAATATCAAAAGCCGGCTTGATTTGTACAAGTCATTAATGATTCTTTGATCCGTGAATTAATAGTGATTAAAAGATAACGTAAATTATATGAAAAACCAGAGGCTCCCCTAGCATTCAGCTCATCAGTTTTATGCATTTTTATTTTTAGCTAATTTTATAATAAAAAAATAAAAATGAGAAAAGTTAAAAGGATGGATTTAACTTTTTGATGTCATTAAATCAATAAATCAATTTCTTAAAATAATATATTTAAAAAAATTACCTAAATAAAATATTAATAAATGTATTTATCTAATAAGACCAGTTTATTACTCATTAACAAAATTCAGTAATAGAAAAGTAAATCTATCTGATATAATATAATTAGTTTGTTCTTTTTTTATTTTTTATTTTTTTTCACTTTTTATTTATTTATTGTATTTTTTTCCTATCCTTTTATTTATTTATTTTTCTCCTTTGTCAATTATTTTATTCTTTTGATTAAAAATATTAATTTAAAATTTTAAAAAATAAGTTGTTTCATATTTAAAAAAAATAAAAATATTTGAATTATCTAAAAATATTATAATTTTATATATTATATTTTAAAAAATATTATATTATAAATTGGAAGTATTATAAATTATTATGTTATAATTATTAAGAAAATACATGTCTTGAGTAAAAAATATATATATACATTTTTTAAAATATTAAAAGTAAAAAAAATTAACTAATTATTTAAAATTATAATGACAATAAATAATTTTATTTATTATAACAGTAACTAACTTTATTTATAATAATATAAATAATTAATTTTAAATTATTTTATCATCATAAATCAATTATTCATTTAAATAAAACATATAATTAAATGTATTTTTATTTAATAATTTAATTTAATTATAATTAAGTTGAGTTATAAAGATCTTAGTAATGTTAAAAAATATTTATTAAAAAGTTACTTTAAAATAAATATATATAAATTTTTGTAATAATTATAACATAACCATTTGTAATACCTCAATTTTATAATATAATATTTTTTAAAATATAATATATTAAATTATAATATTTTTAGATAATTTAAATATTTTTATTTATAAAAAAAATTATTTTATCAAATTTTAATTTAATAATTTTAATTAAAAGAATAAGATGAGTGAGAGAAGAGGGGTGTGAAAAAAAGGAAAACAAGTACTAGGATATAGGAAAAAGAATAGGAAGTAAATGAAGAAAGAGAAAAATAAAAAATAAAAAAATAAGGAAAGAGAATAAAATACTTATATTACATAAGAGGAATTTATTTAATTTTGTATATGAAACTAGTTGGAAAAATAAATTTACAAATATTTTAATTAAATATTTTTTTTGTTTTTTAAATATATTATTCAAAAAATTGATTCTAAATTAGTGTCTTTAAAAAATGATAAAAATAAATTAATGTAGTGATATATATATATATATATATATATATATATATATATATATATATATATATATATATATATGCTTGAATTATTCAAGAAAATTATTTCTGAAAAATCAAATAGATTTTGTTTGTCACAACCAAAAAAACAACAAAATGTGAAATGAAAAATGTTTGTTTTAATTGATCGTCAAATTTTATTGAAAGGAAAATTTAAAAAAATTTATTATCAAGAAAAGTAAAATTATTTATAAAAACTAGTTAGGTTTGAATATAAAATATTTGCGTAAACGAGTAAGTTCACCCCTTAAAAAAAAATAGAGGTGAAAATATGAAATTATAAAATTCGCTAACTATGCCTAAAATAAATATCTATATGTCAACATGAAGTTCTAACTTTTTATAAAGATCTCTAAAATAAATATTTTTTTTATCTATGTTGAAATAAATGTTAAGAACTAAGAAAAGTACTCATTTTAATTTTAAGAAGGATAAAAATCATAGAAATATATTTACATAGATTAAAACAACTTTTTACTCATTTTAAAAGATTTCAAAATTTAAAGGATAAAAAGAATTAAGAAGTAATATATTTTATTTTATAATAAATATTTATTTGAATTCTCAAATCCATTATATAATAAAAATATTTTTATATCAATTTATATTATTGTAATAATGTATAGTTATCGATTAATTAGTTATAATTAACATTAAATATATATATATATATATATATAATTTATTATTTAAAATACTTTTTAATAATGTATTATTACTGATTAATAAGTTATAATTAACATTAAATATATATATATATATATATAAAATTTATTATATTAAAATACTCTGAAAATAAATACAATCACTCTATTATTTATATATCTAATTCTAATTTAAAAATTTACTTAAATTTTGCACGTGAATTTTAATTTTTTTTTTTTACATTTTTACAGAACTTAAGGTGATCCAAAAATAACAATTAGCCCGAATATATAATTTATCTGAAGTTATTTATTATTATTGTAATTTTTTTTATGATATCAATTACATATTGAGTATTGAAATCCAAAGAAGTGGTGGGCAAAAGAAAATCCTAAGACCAACAACACCAATTTCACAGTCTACAAAATTATAAATAATTAAACTAAAATGAAATTCCTAAATGGGTAACAAACATGGTATGAGATAAAAATTTGGATATAACAGAACATAATTGCTGAGAAGCAACCTGGTCAAATACACAACGCTTTCTAACCAACCAAACTTTCCACCATTAAACTACTCATCACAGTACAGGTCGCTGAAAAGAAAAAGACTATTCTTCACTTTAAAGGCTAAGCCTAAAACAATACCATTTCATGCCATGCATGCGGGTATGTACATAGTTAGCAGCAGCATGCACCACATTTTCATGGCAACAAACTATTAACACTAAGCATTGTCGATCGATTTTTTCTCAGGGTCGGTAGTATCATTGGATTTTGGGGAGGTGTCGTTGGAATCAGAAGTTAAAGGGTATCCTATTCCATGGCGATTATTGGGGAAAATCATGAACACCCCACCCGCAAACACCCCAATAACTGTGGGCAGCACCTGAAGCAGAATCTTCTGAGTTGACTCAAAACTAGGGTAGAAGCAGTGCACAGTGTTGGTGTCCAACAGCCCCAACACAGCAAACACTAACAACGATAAAACAGCATGCACAAAGTCCCCAACCCCGAGTCTCTGCCCTGACAAGTCAACGGAGTTGGAAGCCGGAGAAGGCCAGAGTCCCTTGCGGGTTACGAAGCCATAGTGCCTCTGGTTGTCACTGCCTGTGTAGCTATCAGTGAAGGAAGAAAAGACGCAACTGAAGCCACAGAGCACAAGGAGAATGGCGCTGAGCCACTTGTTGATGGCGTTGCATTGACCGCTGTTGGTCACAACGGGGTTGAGGAACTGGAACACGAAGACTGTGCCTGTAGGGAGAAGCTTTATGAGGCTACCAACTGCTGAGAGTGTCGTGTTTGTCACATGCCCTGTACCTCCGTTTCTGCTGCTATTTGCTTTTGTGGATGAACTCTCTTCAACCATTTTTGGTTTTCTTTTTCTCTACTTGTAATCTTGCAACTGCAGACTTGTAGGTGAAATTCACATGCGCGCCCTGGTGCTTGTGTTTTGATCTAATGGAAGCAGAAATATATAGTGCCTTCAATTCTTATTTACAATGCTTAAGACATTTATGAGCTTTGAAATTTCTGCACAAACTTAGAAAAGACCGAGACCTTTCATCACAGTAAACTGCATTATCACTACATGCCATACGCGTTGAACGAGTCCCGAAATTTTCCTGAATGAAAAGACAAGGAAAAAACACACACCACACAGTATAAGTGTCATATTACAATCACACGCACGAAACTATTCACTTAATTCTGATATTACGAGTAAAGTATTGAAATACAAATCCAACAGAAACGGAGAAAGACGATGTGAAAGTGAAGAGAAAATTTTAAGACCATTAAATTGAAAAAAACATAAGTAAATAAAACATTAAAGCCAAAAACTAAGTTAAAAGATTAAGACTTGTGAGTGGCGGGGATAAAAGATATATATAGAAATATTAATATAAGTAATTAAAATATTATTATATTTGAACTACGTGTATATATATATATATTAATTAATATCATAATTCTTCGTATCTAAACCATTAATATTGAGTATTAAGTAAATATATGTTTTATTAGACTATCAAATTTTAAAACATTGATTGGTTTGAAACAAAAGAAAAGGTTAAAAATATGAGACGAAGATGTAGTATTATAGTTTTGTGGACTGAACACTACTACAGAAAACACTTTCTACGACAGCATCTAACGTCGGTTATCACGAAGATCGACGTTGTACAAGACGCGGTGGCAAACTTGTAAATATGAAACAAAATTTAACGTCGGTTATATAATAACCGACGTAGTAACTGCAATTCAACGTCGGTTATATGACAGACGACGTTAAATGTTTAAATTTAACGTCGGTTATGTATAACCGACGTTGAATTCCCAAAATCAACGTCGATTACATGACTTACCCGACGTCGAAAGCGTTATCCACGTCGGGTTTTTTAATAACCGACGTTGAATGTCCTTTATACCTCTCCTCCTAGGCGCGCTGCCCCCTCGTCTGCTTCTTCTTCGTCCCACATACTCCCTCCTTCTGCTTCTTCTTCGCTGTGCCTCAGTCCTCACTACTGCCCCCTCGCCGCCCACTTCGCCGCCCCCTGGCTCTGCCCCCTCGCCGCCCACTCGCCGCGCTCTCATCAGGTTAGATTAAGTTGTATGGATGATTTACAGCATGCATTTAACATAAATATGGATTATTTAGAGCATTTCCTGCGGAGGAACATTAGAAAGATGATGGATGATTTTGTATATATGGTTTGATTTGATCTAGGTTCGTTTAGGTTTCGAAGTGGTATATGGAACATTAGGTTTCGTTTAGGTTTAGGTTTAGGTTTAGGTTTCGAAGTGGTATTTGGAACATTAGAGCATGTATGGAACATTAGAGCATTGTTAGGCAATGTACACGTTTTTTTGTATTGTTTTGTTAAACCTTTTCTAATAAACCTTGAATATCTAGGCAAGCCTTTTTGTGTAGTTAGATGGATCGAACTTGGGTCAATGCAAGTCGTATGTCGAAGAGTATGAGAATGGAGTTGAATCCTTTTTGAAATTTGCCGAACAAAATGCTCCCAAAATGAATGGAAAAATCTACCGCCCATGCGTTAATTGTGTAAATGGCAGAGTACAAGAGATGGACACAACGCGGAGCATCTTATTTGCGATGGGATGATGAAGAATTACACCATATGGACATGGCACGATGAAGTGGTTGATATTCCAACAGTATCACAAACTATTGAGGATGATGTAACCTCGCGAAGATCGAATAGAGGACATGCTTTGTGATGTGGGTCAAGAGAGCTTTCTTGAAGCACATGCATCTATATATGATACATTGAGGACCGATTCGTAGACACCTTTGTATCCTGGATGTACAACTTTCACACGGTTGTCATCCGTGTTAAGATTGGTCAATCTAAAAGCAAAATTTGGTTGGAGTGATACAAGTTTTAATGAATTACTCCAACTTTTGAAGGAGATGCTCCCGAACAATAACACCTTGCCGGACCGTATGTATGAAGCGAAGAAGATACTATGTCCGATGGATTTAGAATATAGGAAGATACATGCTTGCCCTAATGATTGTGTGTTATACAGGAAAGAATTCTCATCTTTAGACCAATGTCCAACATGTGGTGTATCACGTTACAAAACGAAGGATGGTGATGATTGTAGTCGGGAGAGTGGTAAAAAACGTCCTCCTGCAAAAAGTTTTATGGTATCTTCCAATTATTCCAAGATTTAGGCGGTTGTACGCTCACAAAGATGCTCGAAAATTTAATTTGGCATTCAAAGAGAAAAACATCTGATGGGCAAATGCGACATCCATCCGACTCTCCCCAATGGAAGAATTTTGACCGTCTATTTCCAAGTTTTGGTAGTGATGCAAGAAACCTTAGACTTGGATTAGCAACAGATGGGATGAATCCTTTTGGAAATTTAAGTAGTAACCATAGTTCATGGCCCGTTTTATTGATGATTTACAATCTTCCACCATGGTTATGCATGAAGCGCAAATATGTCATGTTGTGTATGATGATTTCAGGTCCAAGACAGCCAGGAAATGACATAGATGTGTATTTGAGTCCTTTGATAGAAGACTTAACACTATTATGGGAGGAAGGAGTAGATGCATTTGATGGGTATCAGCAGCAGAAGTTCAAGTTGCATGCAATGTTATTTTGCACCATTAATGACTTCCCGCCTATGGAAACTTGAGTGGGTATAGTGTGAAGGGGCATTATGCTTGTCCTATTTGTGAAGAAGAGACCAGTTATATACAATTGAAACATGGAAAGAAGACAGGTTTATAACGAGCACGAGAAAATTTCTCCCGCATGACCATCCATACCGTAGACCGAAGAAAGCTTTTAATGGCATACAGGAGGATGAAATTGCCGGAGAACCATTGACCTGGTTTAGAAGTTTACGATCGAGTGAAGAACATAAGCATTACATTTGGAAAGACCCAAAAAAGGTCTTCTGACAAGAACATGTGGAAGAAGAGATCAATTTTCTTTGATCTTCCATATTGGAGCCATTTAGAAGTACGACATTGTATTGATGTTATGCATGTGGAGAAGAATGTATGTGATAGTCTCATTGGCACATTGTTAAACATTCAAGGAAAGTCAAAGGATGGGATCAAAGCACGTCAAGACCTTTGTGAGATGGGAATACGTCCCGAATTACATCCAAGGCCTGAAGGCAATAGAACATATCTACCACCAAGCATGTCACACCTTGTCAAAGAAGGAGAAACGTAGTTTATGTCATTGTCTTGCAAGTATTAAAGTGCCACAAGGATACTCTTCAAATATTAAGAGTCTTGTATCCATGAAAGATCTGAAGTTAATTGGATTAAAGTCCCATGATTGTCACGTTTTGATGCAACAGCTTGTTACCCGTGGCTATACGTAACATATTGCCTAAGAATGTTAGACATGCCATTATGCGACTATGTTTTTTCTTCAATTCTATTTGTGCCAAGGTTATCGATGAAAAATCACTAGATGAGTTGGAAAATGAGGCTACTGTTGTGCTATGTCAATTGGAGATGTATTTTCCTCCATCATTCTTTGATATAATGATTCACTTAATCGTTCATGTTGTGAGGGAGATACGAATTTGTGGGCCGGTTTATTTGAGGTGGATGTACCCAATTGAGCGATACATGAAGATCTTCAAAGGGTATTCTAAAAATCCATATAGACCTGAAGCTTCAATTGTTGAGCGGTATATTGCGTAAGAAGCCATAGAATTTTGTTCAGATTACTTGGCAAGAGTCGTACCTGTGGGTGTACCTAGAAATCGTCATGATGATAGGCTAAATGGTAAGGGAACTCGTGGTATTAGAATTCAAACAAAAGATCATGTAGAGTTGACCACCGCCCACTTGTATATTTTGAACAATACGTAAGAGGTTATTCCTTACATAGATGCGCATAAAGCAATGTTAAAGGACCTAAACCCCAAAATGGGTGAAAGGTGGTTGATGAAAGAGCATAACAACAACTTTATCAATTGGTTTCAAAGCAAAATATTTTCAAGTGACAATGCCTCCGATACACTCGAAATGGCTAGCACATGGGCCTAGATATAATGTTATAACTTGGCAAGGGTATTACATTAACAAATACTCATTCTATACGAAGGCACAAGATGACAAAAGTACGGTCCAGAATAGTGGAGTATCTATTGAGGCAACATCTATGCACTTTTCTAGTGCAAAGGACAAAAACCCCATCATGGCATCAATTAGTTACTTTGGAGTGATTGAGGAGATTTGGGAGGTCGACTATACTAAATTCAAAGTGCCTTTATTTAAATGTAAATGGGTTGATAGCAATACTCGGTGTCCAAAGAGACCAAATGGGATTTACTTTGATTGATATAAACAAGATTGGTCATAAGGAAGAACCCTTCATAATGGCATACCAGGCAAAACAAGTGTTTTATGTCACTGATCCATCAAATGATAGGTGGTCGGTTGTCCTCAAAGGAAAAATGATTGATGTCCAAATGAGAATGGAGAAGAATTAGATGATTTTATTAACATTCAAAATTCACCACGGTTGCCTATTGCTATATCCCAATTGGAAGAGGACTTTGTTCATGCTACTCGCAATGACCATGATGAAGGCATATGGGAAAATATTAATACAATCTAAGTTATGTTTCTATTTATTTATTTTTTTAACATGTAATTGAGGAGACTTTGCATGTGTATTGATATAATTCTATGTTTTTTTCATTACAGGTAAATGGCATCTCCTCCACCATCTCCTCAGTGCATCCGGAAAGACATTTTCCAGGTAAGAGGAGTCGACAATCTACACGGTTGAAAGGCTTGACCGTTAGACACATATCCGGCCGGAAGTTATCCGTTTCTGTTGATCCTAGGACTGGCAAGGTGTCGAGGTCCCTTCAAGTACCCAATTTAGTAGCTACTTGGGTACACTAGCTAGAGAGAAGGTATTTATTCTATTTCAAAGTTAATTTCATTTCAAATATATTGTTGATACTTATGTTGTTTATGTTGTGTAGATATCTATTCTCCATCCTACTTGGGATCATGTGGAGGAAACTGTGAAGAACTTGTTATGGCAAGATCTTCTTGTAAGTATGTGTATTTAGTTGTTTATATTGTTTATACATTATTATCAATTGGTTAACTAAAACTTGTTTGCTATCGTAGGAACACTTTGATTTAGTTAATTCGAGGATGTGAGGAGGAAGATAATGACAGACCATAGCAAAAATGTGGAGACAGTTCAAGTCCACATTGACCACTAAATGGGTGTATGCTTGAGGACAAAGTTAGCAAGGGATTAACCCCTTGCCAAAGATATGGCATAGATGAGGACACTTGGAAGAAGTTTGTACATAGTAGGATCTGGTTCGAGTGGGAGGTAATAGCTTATGGCTTAATTGACTTGAATATTTCATAATGAGTTGTGTATCTAATATTGTGTTCAATTATATTGCAGGAAAGAAGACAAAAAGCAAAAGACATTCAAAGGAAGAATGTCGCCCCCACCTTCTCGTCTCGTGGGGGTACGACTTATTGACTAAGAAGATGATGGAGGAGAAGAGTAGACTTCGACGATCGGAGTTAGCCTCTTCTCGGTTTAAGCGAAGAGCAGATTCCTCCACCATCTCCTCCAAAACGTCACCAGAAGTGGAAGAGGGCGCGTACAAAGCCTTCTGGTGACATGACGTCGCTGGAAGCCCGAGAAATTGATGCTCGGATTGTAAGTAAAAGAAGTTAATTTACTTTGAATTAGTTAAATGTAACATGTTCATTAATAAAATTAACTTTTATAATGTAGGATGCCTTGGAGGAGCAGTGTACACAAGGAACTTTCATCCCTTCTGGTCGTCAGGATATCTTGACCACTGCTATTGGACGACCAGAACATCCAGGTCGTGTTCGAGCTGTTGGCCAAGGTGTGGGTGTCCGACGGTATTTTGGACCACCATCACGGGATATCCGCACCTCCACATCCCCGAGCCAAGAAGATATTGCTGCCTTGGAGATGGCTCTCACGGAGAAATTGACACCGACCATCAGGGCAAAATTGGAGGAAGAGTTGACTCCTGCCATCGAGCGCACGACTTGAGGAGACCATCACTTGCACGTGTGCAGGAGCGAGTTCTGCGTATGACCTCCATGGGTACTTCATTTGCTGATGCTCATCCTCCATCAGGTGCATTTTCAACCACAAATTGGTACTTGACTTGTGTTTCTAAAATCTTAGTCCTTATTGGAATTTACTGTATTTGTAGGTCCAAGAGTTAGCACAAAGGGCAGTTGTGTTGAAGCCACTATCGAGGTCACACCTGAGGTGGCATCTATTCATCCTGAATCCACAAAGGATGATCGATATGGCTTGTAGGTTGAGGTAGATGAAGGTCTAAGGCTAGTGGCCCATGGATCAGTTCATGAAGGGGCTTCAACCATCCACAATGTGCCTTTGGATCCTAACTTGGTCAAAGTAGTGGTTGAAAAGGTGGTTGACGCTGTGGCTAGTGTCCCTATCCCCACTGAAGAGGTGCAGACAGTGGGCCAAGCCCTTCAGACCTTCATTACTTGGCCCTGACATTTAGTTAGGTCAATAATGGCAAAGGTATGTATATGTATGGTTATAATACATCTAACACATAAATAAATTGATTTATTGTTTATGATTATATTTTATAAAATATGTAGGATGTTCGGCAGCCAAAAGACTTGGGCAAAGCTATTGCCACTCCTTTTGCATCTAAGGAGAAGACACCAGTTGTGGAGACTTCTCCAAATCCAATTTTTGATCTCTTGTCTCTTTCCCCACAATTGTATCTGTAGTCATTCCAAGTTCCATGGGATTGTACATTATTTGGGATGGCTTCTAGCAATATCCCCCTATACATTTCCCACACTGATGCCCTGGAGATTGGGATGGGCAATCAATGTCTAAATATAGCTGTTTTACAATTTTGGACATTGTAAGTTCATATCTTTCATGACTCTTTTCATTTTAGTAAATATATAAGCTATAAGTTCACTTAAATTGGCATATTTTAGGATGATGCACGAAATGATAGTGGAGCAGGGCATTGGTCATGTGTATGGATTCTTCGAGCCTCAATCCATACAAAAGTCTGGGAATAAGCGTGATCAAATTCTCGGTTACATGCGAGAATTGGATGACTGTTTCTAAAAGAGATATTTACCTTGGAGCATACCATCATTCGTAAGTTATCCCAGCCTCTTCCGGTTTTAAACAAGTTTTTTTAATAGATTCTAATCATGTGTATATACAAAAACCACTGGCAGCTTATTAGTTATTTGTCCAAAGCAGAATCTTGTGTGTTGGTTCTGCTCATTGGGAAGAAAACCGGACATGGAGCTAAAAAATATTGTAAACGAGTAAGTATTTATTATATTATGTCTAAACATCTTGATTATTCTATTTCTAATCCCCTTCTTTTCAATATATAGTGCTTTAAAGGTTTGTAGTATATTAGATGGAAAACACACAAGTAAAAGCATAGCTCCAAATTGGAATTTTATCAAAGTAAGTAGTCTTTATATATATTATACTATCTATTAATTTACGTTCAAATTTAATAGTTATTTTTGACATATTTACTCATTTTTAGTGTAACAAACAAAATGGAGGCTACGAGTGCGGCTACTATGTAATGTATTGGATGTGGCTCATCATTTTTTGTAGCATTCAGGATAGTTGGGACGAGGTAAGTTGACATTTGCTATTATATTCAATTCCTTTATTTTTATTTCTTAGGGTTTACCATTATATTATTGTGAACTTCTTACAGGCATTTAAAGATATAGAACCTTTGCCTATGGATACTATAGACATGGTTAGAAACAAATGGGCAGAAAAGTTTGTACAAGTAATTAGGAATAATAGGATTGATTGATAATTTTTGTGTATTATGTACATAATGTGGCTGGACTGAGATTTTTGTGTATTGTGTAAATATATAGTGATTAGGTGAAAAGACCTGGTTGACATTTTTGTATATTGTGTATATATTGTGTAAATCTGGCTGGACTGAGATTTCTGGACTGAGATTTATAGCAGGTCGTGTATGGTAGCACAAAAACAGAACAAAATTTAAAAAAAAAGGGATATTCTACGTCGGTTATTGCATTAACCGACGTTGTAACGTCAGTCGCTTGAGCGAAACGTCGGTCGCTTGAGCGAAAAAGCACCCGAGATTCTCTTTTGTTGAATGCTTCGTCGCTTGAGCGAGAAAGGACTTTCAACGTCGGTTAGTTCAATGTCTGACGTAGAAATGAGTAAATTCTACGTCGGTTATTAAACTAACCGACGTTGAAAGTCCTTTCTCGCTCAAGCGACCGGTGTACTCGCTTGAGCAAAACAGCACCCGAGAGTCCCCTTTGTTTGAAGGCTTCGTCGCTCAAGCGAGTACACCGGTCGCTTGAGCGTAGAAATGAGTAAATTCTACGTCGGTTAGTTCAATAACCGACGTAGATGTCTAACGCTTTCAACGTCGGGTATTCTGAACCGACGTAGAATCCTTTGACATTCAACGACGCCTGATTCAACGACGTCATTGGAACCGACGTTGAAAGCCTTCTACACCCGACGTTGAATGCTCATTCTGCAGTAGTGGAAGCAAATAACAACCAGAACATTGATAAATTAGTTCCACGACGATACAAGCTTGAATAAATTAAAGAAGGAAATCATAGAATTATAGTTTTATATAACTCAAATTTTGTTATAGAAATGGTTGGTGGTAGCAAATGAGTTCGTTTTATTTATTTATTTTTGTTAATTAGTGTGCTTTCCTTCAAATTTGTCTCTTTGGCTGTGTGGGGAGATAGAGTTTGAAAAGAAATACAAGTAAAAAATGTGAATAAAAAAAAGAAAATAATTTGATTAAAAAATAATAAAAAATAGAGTGAAAATGTTTTTTTTTTAATTTTATTTATTTTATTATAATAAAAGACAAACAAAATATTATATACTATACCATAGTCAATCATGGGTTGACTATAATCCATTATGTACTTCAAAATATATATGAACCTTCCTTTACACAATTTAGGAAATATAATTAATTACGTTCGGTATAATTGAGAATATTTTTGGAAAAATAAGTTATGTTGTGATGTATAATTATTTCTTTGGTATTCTCTTATTTGAACGAGAAAAAAATTAGTGTTAGAATCGCGCAGCGGAATGTTCGCGTGGTCGGACAAAAACCAAGAGGGGGGGTGAATTGGTTTCTTAATAAAAATTAGGTTTTCAAAATTTTCCCCAAATTTTACCGATTAAAAACTGCGTAAATGTAAATAGAGAAGAGTAGAGAAGATTACACAGTAGGTTTATACTGGTTCGGATCAAAAGACCCTACGTCCAGTTGCTAATCACTCAAAAGAGGATTAACGCTGTCACTAAGAACAAAGTTGTTATAACACAAATTATAATGAAAAAGATAAAGTTAAAGATAAAACCTCTCTTGAAATCCACAAGAGATGATAAACAGCTTTCCCTGGAGACGGCACAGCACACAATCCACTAAGAACTCCACTTAGTGATTCTTATCGCTTCTAGCCTCACACCAAGTTTCCAAAAGCCCCGAAGAACAGCTTTCCCCGGAGACGGCACAGCACTCAATCCACTAAGAACTCCACTTAGTGATTCTTATCGCTTCTAGCCTCACACCGAGTTTCCAAAAGCCCCCTTTCCTTGCAACAAACAGTTCTCGGCACTCACAGGCACTTAACTTTTGTATGGAAAGAGTTGTTCTTTAGTTGTTCATTCTTTCCGAGTGCCAAAGCAGAGTTTAAGTAGGGAAATTAGGGTTAAGGAATTGGAGATTTCGAAACTAGGGTTCTTGGTAATTGGGTTTTCGAAAATAGGGTTAATTTGAAATTTAAAAACAAAAACAGATCGAAATAATCGATTAAATGGAGTTTTAATCGATTAAAACAGAGCCAAATACGCAGAACCCAATCCTCTCGGTTTAATCGATTATTTGGTGAAATAATCGATTATTTGACCTTTTAATCGATTATTTTGATGTTTTAATCGATTAAAACAGTGAGTATATGCTTGAAAATGGTTTTCTCACTTGTTTTAATCGATTATTTCCTATATAATCGATTAAAGCCGAGCCTGCATGATAAATTTGAGCATTTTGAAGCTTCTAAGTTACGGACTATGTACCAGCTATCTTAGACTCTATAATTACGGACTCAATCAAACTAAAACAGAGTTATTACAATACGGAAAACATCAATCTTCAATCTTCAATACTCTAAGTCTTTAAGCTCTTGGATCATCATCAAAATCAACATTCTTCATGATCATTATTTGCAACATCAAGTCCTTGAATGTTCAACAATTAGTCCCAATATTTATTTATTTATTTAAACTTTATTCTCCTTTTCATTCTTTCAAATTATTATCTTTTATAGTCTTTTACTTTTTCTTTTCTTCTCCCCTCTCTTTAGAGAATAACCATTACCTTTACGACTTTATTAATAAATTATTTTTCATTTTGAGTGGTATATCTCTTTTACTACATTTTTTATATTTATACAGTTTAATTTTAAAAATTTATTCAAATAGATGAAATTCAGTATCTCTAAGATGAACATCATTTTTCACACATACCATGTTTCTCATTATCTCTATCTAATATTCTCTTAAAACATAATATTTAATTGAACTCTCTTTTTTATATTTTATTACTTAATTTATATTATTTTACCAATTTTATTACCTTTCTTCTAATTTTATAATCACATTTTTATACAACAAAATTATCTATATATTTTTATATTTAATATTATATTTTTTCTTGTCTTATTTTATCATTCAATATCATGTTTTAAGCGTGTTAAATTATGCCAATCCAGTTTATATGGGTTGGTTTATCACAAATTATATTAAAATAGATCACCTTAATTTTTGGTGAACAATGATGAATAAAAAATGCTACGACTTATCTATCACGTGATCGATTAAATGAATTAATCCACTTAAATATATGTTATTTTTTAATTTTTCTTTTCTTTTCAAAATATTAAAATAAGTAGATTGACTCAATAAAAAAATATTCATAAATTTACATTAAACATATAAATAGAAAAAATTTAAATATTAAAGATTAAAAAAATAATTAATCCATGACCAATCCAACTTGAATCATGGATAAAATAAGTTGAGTCTCCTTAAATAAACTATTAAAAAATGTTTAATTTTGAACAATATTAACAACTAAAAAGATATTTTCATGGTGTATTTTCTTTTTTTTTTTCAACATAGATGACGCTAACAACTTGTACGGTTTGCATAGTAAAGAGAATTGTGATAATATCAATTTTTTTTATGTTTTGTTTGTTTTTATTGTAAAAGCAAATGTGAGTGAGTATTTGTAGTTAAATCACCGTGTATGTATCAATAAATCACCACGCAATGGGAAGTCCTTACAAAGTAGCTAAGAATAATGCGTGTATTGAAAGAAAAAATAGAATAAATGACATAAATAATCTCATACAAACATTGACCTAAATGTTTGATGTAAAGAGTTTCTTTACGTGCAATTGTATCACCAATTATATTACATTTAAGATGATAATTAAGTTTGCGTTACAGTTGTGAATGGTGCATGGTGTTCATATTACCCTCCCTCAACAACTTCTTGATTTGTCTTATATGCTCCATTTTAGAGATTCCATTGCATTGTACTCACATGTCTTTAATAAAACTATCTATCTTTGCTTAAGACATAAATATCACAATATACTCACATGAACTCAATTTGATACTTTTAAGTTGTCATGCACATTAAACTTTTTCAATTATTTATTGAGTCACATAATCTACCCATGAAGTGTTTGTAATTTATAACTACAACAATTAGCAGAGGGCTTGTCGTGCATTCACTCATATTGTATAAGAACGTATGATTGTATGATTGTAATTAAGAGCTAGTCTTTGCTCCATCAAACTATGTCTAGTCTCATAAGTGAAACCATGACTTTTCTTATCCATAATTGCTTAAGATTTCATTCATTTCAGACATCAAATTACATGTTATATAAGGTTGCATAAGTTGAAATTTGTTCATTTGTTGTTGAAGTGTGATTGATTTCTTGTTGGCGTCCATAATTAATTATGACTTATGACAATCGATTATGCATGATGACATAATCGATTATGTTGACCTGCATAATTGATTATGGTTGAAGACATAATCGATTATGCCGCTGATCTGTGCTTAATGTATAATTAATTGTATAATCCTTATGTAACATAAATTTAACATGCTTGGTTAAATACTTAGGAATTACAACTTTGTAGAGATTGGTAGCAATTTTGTACTAAGTTTTTATTTTTTACAATAAAAAAAATATGAGAGTCAAAACAAGAGTAGTAAAAATAATTAATTAAAGTATAATTGATTGTCCAAATAGTACCTAAACAAAAGCTATATAAAATGTGCTTAATTTAGATGTAGGAATAAATTTTATTTTGCTATTTTGTAAATTGTCTATATTAGGACATTAAAATTTTAAATACATAAAACATGAGACATAATTTTTTTTAGTAATAATAATTAATTACAATATAAATATTTGTCAAATTAGTGATTATTTTAGATTTAGGAATACTTTTTTTTGCTATTTTATAAATTGTCTATATTAGAACATTAAATTTTAATAAAAATATTATTATTATCATCATCTATAATATGATATAATTAATTAAAATAAAATATTTTTGTGCACGTAAGTAAAATATTTCAAGAATTTGTATTATATCCTTATCGTGGTCAAAACCTAAGAGAAAAAAATATAGGTCACAAAGTATGGGAAAAAAAGACAATATAGAAGTGTGCACCAATCCTTCCTATTAAGTTGCCTACTTTTCATATTTTATTAGACCACGGTCGTTACTTTAGTAACGAACATTAGAGGAAAAAAATATTAAACAGATTATGTCCACATGCTACTAATATGTACTCATTATACAAGAAACACATTATCATCTAGAAAAACTCATTATTTTACATTAGATATATGACAAATATTATGTGAGCTTAACCTTTTGGGACGATCACCTTCAACTACTGTGCTATAAGTTTATTTACTATGAGAAGATTATTTTTAACCTTCTACCATAGTTAAAACTAAATTAGTTAATGAAGCACCGTGTAGCCCATCTTAATTGTCATAAGACTTGTTCAATAATTATATTATAATTACTTTTATTTTTTAGATAAATGTAACAAAATACTCATCAACATGTAATATTTTTATATAAATAGTTATAATTAATATTTCAATCAAATTAAAATATTATTCTATTTAATATTATTACAAACTAGACAATATATTTTATTTTAATATTATTTAATTATTATATTTAATATAAAATAAATTTTTAAAAAAATATATACTCATTCAAAATATTAAAAATTTCAATATATATATATATATATATATATATTAAACTACAACAACAAAAATTATATTTAATATATAAAATCATTTTAATTATATTTAATATATAAAATAATATTAATATATTTAAATATTATATAAAATATAAATTAATTAACATTTTTATATTTAATTATGTCTTAATTTATATATTATAATAATAAAAATATTTTAATAATTATACTAATAAAATATTATTATTTAATTTTTTTATATTCAATTTCTTTGTACAAACTATAATAAATCCTTCATATCTATTATCTTAATCCCTTCAAATTTATATATTTTTCTTTATCCAATCGTTAACTCCTTTCATATCCTCGATCCAATCAATCTGCAGTCCAATCCACGATTTCCCACCCCAATCCAAAACCCTTAAGTATTTTGCATGGATCCCATGTGTGCCCATTTGCTGACCAATGGCGATGAATTGGAGCAGCCTTTAGTTGCTTCGTGATTACTTACTATTTCCAAATTTAACACAATGTTTTGGTAGCGGATACTTACCAATCCCACCAACCCCACAGATAAAAATAGTTTGATAAGGTTAAATTTTGAAACTAAAAAATAAATTCAAAATATCTTTTATGGCAATGTTCCATGTCACTTGATGGCTCTAGCATATGATGCATAAATACACTAAATAAATACACACCATTACATCGTATTATTTATTTTAATAATAAATATAATGTAAATAAAAAATAATACTTAGCATAATTTTATTTTCGTAAACTTCTTTCTTCCGTACTACTTTTTTTCGGATTAAAAAATTCGGAAACATCTTTATCATACTCCAAGCAAAATAAATAGTTTATCCAAGTTTGAAACTTGCGAAGGAGTATGTTTTGTATATTATTCGGATAACACAAATATGGTCAAAATTAATAATTTACTTAATAAAAGTAGCTTACAAGAAGGATCTGAGAAAATCCTAAAAAAGCAGAATCATCCATTCACTTGATCACTATTCACTGTGTTTCACAAAATACCACCAACTATTCACTTCATCACTGCACACTGATCATATACAACATAAACCAAATCCACACTCTTTCCTCTTATGCTAGTTCATTGTTTAGTTTTACAACCCTAAATTTTATTTAAATTTTTCTATGAGAAAACCCCAGGATATGTTACATGTTACATAACAGCTTCAAGACTCATTCGCTACTCCAAACCTTATAAATTTTAAACATTTCACCCCACCTTCAGATCCACCCTTCCGTTTAAAAAAATCACGGTTGGGCAGAACTTAAAACGGGAGATGCGTAACGGTAACGGAGAGAAGATTCTAGGTAATTAAAAGGTGTGTGAGGAGAGAGAGAGAGAGCGAGGAATATGGATAATTAGTTGGTCCAACCCGATCCGAATACCCGAAACTGCAACCAGACTCATTTTCACTCGAGCCGGAGCAGACGCCTCAGATCTCGTGTGGCGGAGTCATCAATCGCTGCCGAGGAATTCTTCTTAGTCGGAAACGACGGCATCGGAAGCGCGTTCGGCGACGGTGACACCGCGAACGCCGATCCGGCATACATGTCGCTCTTCACGGCTGAATCAAGCGACTGGCCCCTCCGGAGAATCGTAACCTTCTCCAACCCGTGGCTCCTGGCCACCCTCGAATCATCACCAGCAGATCTCCTGGCGGCCTCTGCTGCCACTGGCAGGGCAGAGGCGGGGACAACGCGTTTCCTCTGGTCTGGTCGGGCAACCGGCTTCCGGCAGGACCTGGAAGCGGCGATATGGTTGTTGTAGTAATAATAATTACAGTTATTAGCGGAACTCCTCCGGCGGGAAAAGTCCGACGGTGGAGCCCTGATTCGTTCCACCAGGCAGTCCTGAGGCCGCAAAATCTGGATTGCCATGGCAAAAAATTAAAACAAATTTAAAATTAAAATGAAAAGTAGTTACACCGCCTGAGAAGTAAATAAAAGAGGATGAAAGGAGGAAGGAGGTTGGTTTTTTTTTTTTTGAGAGAGAGAGAGAGAGAGAGAGAGAGAGAGAGAGAGAGAGAGATTGAAGCGTGTGTTGGCGGAAGTGGTTCTGTAGAATGGCTAGGTGGAGGGGTTGATATATAGCAGATGTAGAAGGAGACAAGGGTGGGGTTTGAGGTAGGGATGGGTTGCCACCGACCTTGCAATAAACCAAATGACGCGTCACGAATGAAAGGAAGAGAGAGAGAGAGAGACGTTTAAGACCACCTCGTCTGACTCAACAAAGGACAGGCGTTGTTGGCTGACCAGACTAAGTCATGGTTAACGCTCGCTGTTACTCTTTCCTACCGGAGCTACCTCTTTCACCTTACCTAAGCAAACGTCGTCAGGTTACTTGTCCTCTTCCTCGGTACTAATTATTTAATTCGCTGGGCCCCACGTTCTGTAGCCTTTTAATAATGCAAAAAAAATCCTTTTTCACACTTATTATTATTCCTCAATTTATTTACTGAAAGGAAAAGGAAAAAAACTGGACCTTGTACCACAAAGAAAGGTACCATGGTGTCCCTCCCTTGTTTGTTTGGCATGATTTGAAAGCAACTTGACCAGAGAATGGCGAAATCCCAATTCTAGTGTGAGTTAGATAGCAATAATACTTTTCATTTCCCAGTTGTCCCTCACCTCCAAAGATGAAGATGGAAAGTTGCAACTTGCATGGTCCCCTTCCACACCCAAATTGATTAATTAAGGTAATTAATCATACCTTAGAGCCTATAATAATTGAAAGCGGTATTACAATAATTCATATAAAAATGAAATTATTTATGTAATAATAACAATAATATCCGCAACAATTAATTAATCACATGGCCTTGTTCTTCTCAAATACACAACCTTTAATATTTGGTATGAAGTTGCCTGTTCCTTGGTCACAACCCCACACCTGTTTGTTCGTTAACTTAAGGCATACTCTGCTAACAACTTGTTTTCGTTCAATCACCTATTTTAATCAACAAAATCAAACCCAATCTTACTTTTCAAAGGATAAGAACGAAAATCGCCATGTAATAACAAGGGTTAAAACCTGAGAGGAACATTCATTTACCCTTACTTTTGTTTCATATCTGATTATCTCTGTTAGTTTAACTGAAAATCGAACAGATCAATTGTCGTCAGCGTTTACATGAGAACAATACGAACCAGTCATCGTGTAATGGAAGTGTCTGTATATTAGTATCCTGCGTTTTCTATTTTACTCTCCAAGTGATTTGATATCTTATCTCACCAAGAGTAGGTTATAATCCATTCCCTATTTAGTATTAGCTTTTTCAGCTCATTATTCAAGATTATTTGTAGTTCAAATCATTTATTGAACTGCTAATTGCTTCATGGCTATCATTCACCTTTCCAGGTAAAGATTCACTGTACTGGTTGGTCCTATTGATCTTTTGAGTGATTATCTTCCAAGTAATTTTCTTTGAGAATTCAAACGGACGAAGAAAAAAAATTCTTAAACTGAAGATCTTCAAGTTGGGTGGAGTCAAAGCAAATATATAAAAAAGTCAAAACTTATTATTACGACAATAAATAATTCTGCTATAAAAAAAATGTTATTAATTGCGTGTTTATTATATAAATTGAGTATACCTAATTCCGTGTAGCATCTTTGGACCAGTTCCTTTGAATAATTCGGCACTAAAAAAGTAACTAAAAAGAAAAAGGAAACAGTGGGAGCAAATCCAGTATGCTTTTGTGTGGTGTCTCCTTTTTCCTTCGAACCTTGATTAAAAAATTTCATAGACACCCTGAACATAGCTCATACTTTACTTTGATTCCTTCCCCTCCAGAGAAAAAAAAAATAAAAGAAAAAGGAAACTGTTTGGGAAGAGTAGTGGAAACACCCCCACAAACAAAGCAACACGATTTAAAAATGTTACTCAAATTGAAGAATCGTGGAAATTACTTACATGAATATACTTTGGTAAAGAAGAGACAAGTGTGGCTTAGTTGCCTTTTTTGACGATTTTGTTTGATAATCATCTTTAACATCACACTCGGTTCTTTGACCCACTGTTTTATTTGTAAATTTAAATTAAACATTTATATTAAAATATTTATTACTATTAATTTTTTAAATATTTTATTTATTTATTTAAAATTAAAAAATATAAAATATTCATAAAACCGAAAATCTCTGCAAGATTTTTATTATTTATTTTTAAAATATTTCAATTATGGTATAATTTTCTTTCAAGGTTATGATTAATTTTCATCATCCAACTTTCTTAATTATGAAGATTTATTTAATTCGATTTATGAGTTGTGTGGGTTTTATTTGATAAGAAAGACAGCAAGCTGAAGAAATTAAAATAAATAACCCCTATAAAGGTTGTGTTGTAGAGTGATTAACAAAGCCAAAACCTATACACACAAATTCTGTTCCCCACGTGTTGTAGACACACTTGCATAGGCATCCATTTTCAGAAAGCACATAAACTAGAGAAAATGTTGATTGTGCAAATTAAAAAGATGATATATAAGACTTGCTATTGTACTAACTTAATATTGAAAAACCAAGATTGAAGAAGAGAAGAAAAAAATAAAAAATATATCAAAATCGAAACATGATTGATAAAAAAAAATAACAAAAAATGAATTACATTTATAAAATATTAAGAAAATGAAAAAATTAATTATAAAATTATAATGAATACAAATTAATGTATTCACTAACTTTGATTTAAGGCAAATAGAAGGTAAGACGAAGAGTGGAAGAGAAACGCGTGAGAAAATGTGTAGTCTCTCCATATAAAAGGAATGTATAGGACATGATCAAAATTCCAAAATTTTGGAGGACTTAACTTTTAAAGTATATAATATATTTTTATTTATCGTTTGATATATTTTGTGAAGAGGAAAGAAAAATTGAAAATTAAAAGGGAGAAGAATTGAAAATTTAGTTAAAATAGAAAAAGAAAGTTTTTAAAATCGAATTTTTTAACCAAATAAAAAGGGCACTGTGTTTTTAATTTTCTTTCCTCGTCCGAGTGTCGCACATATAGTAAGAGAATAATCACTCATTTTTATGATTTAAAAATTTTAAATATATCATTTATCTTTATATTTATTATTTTAACATGTTATTATATGCTACTATTATGTTCAGTTTTTTAATAAGGACATAAATAAAAATAGATAATTTGTATGGCCAAAAATTAATCATTAATATTGTAACGACCCTAGAAATCGTTACTATAATGATGTTTTTGCAAAGTAGTAAACAAGTAAATAACAACATTTATTTTACATTATATTACTTGTAATTGTAACATATATTGAAATTCCAGTTCACTAACGGAACTTCAAAATATATTAACATCATTTATTTATACATTATACATGTAACGATAGCTCCCTCGAAGTTATCCCATCGAACTATCCCTAGCTGTCCGGTAGTCCCATCACCATCTCTCAACTCCTGATCTGCTCCCACATAAAAGTGATCATCGCGAGTCCCATCCACATGGAAAAATAGGGGTAAGTATTAAATCATTCGATATAATAAAACGAGATATAGAATTATATATTATGATCAATTACGAAATTATCAACACACTAAGACACCTTCGGAAGTATACCCTAACTATGCCCGAACTCGAAGCTATCATCCGTGGGCACATTATGATCGGTACCCGCAGTACCATTCCGACCACCCTCCACACGAGTAGGATTACTGGCGCCCTTCATCACTCATACCTGGAGTACCCCTCCGAGCGCGCCACCAGTCATCCCCCATCGACTTCTCACCACCTGATCTCGTAGTCTACCTGACCCGACCAATCAGTGAAGTCTGGGACCTCATTCAGAATCCTCTGACATAATTATTACACTAATATACTCTGTACCACCCCGGGTACCATTCAAACATACAAAATTTATTCACATTTGCCGGATTCTGGACCACCTGTCCTCACGGCTCATTCAGGTCAATAAAATAGTATTTGACTGATTCTGGCACCAACCTTCTGGCTCAGTCTAGCCAATATATAACGTCTCAGGACTGATTCTGGGCATCAGCCCTCAGGCTCAGTCTGACTCACACACGTCACAACACACTACTTTTATTCTCTCTCTATCTTTATATATATATTTTTCTAAAATAATTTCCGAAATCATTTCCGAAACTATTTCCGAACTATTTTCGAAATCATTACTATTTTGCCCTTAATCTTTTTTTTTTTTAAATCCACACCATATCCCTTTCTTCTTCCTTCGCTCGCTCAAGCGAGTACACCGGTCGCTTGAGCGAGATGGAACCCGAGAATCCCCGCTGTTTGAAGGCTTCGTCGCTCAAGCGAGTAAACCAGTCGCTTGAGCGAGACATGACCCTAGATTCCCTTTTGTTTGAAGGCTTCATCGCTCAAGCGAGTAAAACAGTCGCTTGAGCGAGACATAACCGAGGGTCCCCTTTATTTGAAGCTTTTGTCGCTCAAGCGAGTACACCAGTCGCTTGAGCGAGATATGACCCGAGGGTCACCGTTGTTTGAAGTTTTTGTCGCTCAAGCGAGTACACCAGTCGCTTGAGCGAGACATGACCCGAGGGTCACCTTTGTTTGAAGCTTTCGTCGCTCAAGCGAGTACATCGGTCGCTTGAGCGAGACATGACCCGAGGGTCACATTTGTTTGAAGCTTTCGTCGCTCAAGCGAGTACTGGTCGCTTGAGCGAGAAAGAACCCGAGAATCCCAAATTTTCCAGGTATCCTCGCTCAAGCGACGTATTTTTGCTTGAGCGAATTTTGCAGGTTTTTCAGTTCGCCATTTTCGAATTCCAGATTTCAATTTTCTCAGTTTCAATCACCCAAATTAGTTCCAAATCAAAATTAAACCATAAACATGTTCAATTTAAGTTAAAAACAACACTTTTATTATATAATTCATCCTTAATTTCAAGAATTTCTAAAACTTTTAAACCGTGAACAGTTCATCAAAATTCTGCAACAGACATTCTTCAAAATCAGACATTCTTCAAGACATTCCAATAATTCATATCTCTACTCCTATTCCTTATTCACAGAGTACCCAGCAATTCAATTTCATATATTGAATGAATTAAACTTCCCCTTACTTGGTATGGTATTTCTACCGAAGCTTTCCCACTTAATTCAGGTTCTCTCCCGTTTCACCAGATCCTGCACGAGTAGAGTCTCGTTGCTTGAAATTTAGACAATAGAAGAAGAAGGATGAGAGGAACTTCCTCTCCTCCCCCGCTTCAGTATTCATATATAAGCAAAAAAATTTACTGTGCATGAGGAAAACTTCGTTACGAAGTTTTCTTGCACAGTAATATTAATATAATATAAGGCATACGTCACAAATATTATTTTAAATACAAATTAAATAAAAATACAATGAATTTTTTTTAATATAATCTAAAATTTTATTATGGACTTAATTAGTGCGATTTGTGAAATTAAGTTTTGGGATCCCGTAAAATAATATTTTGTGTTAGAAGGGACAAATCAGTAATCTCCTTTGTCTCTTCTCCCAATCCAATCCATCCTCGAACCTTGTGAAACCACATATTTTCTCATGAAAGAATGCATTTCAAGCAAGCAAATTAATTATTAAAGGAAAATATTTTGTAACACTCCATCCATGCGTTGTATCATGTCAAACGCAGCAAAGATAAAATAAACAAAAAGAACCCAACAAAAACAAAACCATACAATAATAATAATAATATTAAACATAAAGAAGAGGTAAGATAAGGTAACACGCTATGGCGGCGGAATCGGGTGGTAGTGCCAACTTCGACCTTCCCGAGGAGGTGGTGCAAGTGCTACCGTCCGATCCCTTCCAGCAGCTCGATGTGGCTCGCAAGATCACTTCCATTGCTTTATCGACACGTGTCAACGCCCTCGAGTCAGAGCTGTCAACACTTCGCAATCAGATCGCCGACAAAGACAACCTCATCGCCGACCTTCAATCTCAACTCGACTCCCTCGACGCCTCCCTCTCCGATACCGCCGACAAACTCCTTCTCGCTGAACAAGATAAGGTTCCAACTAATTCTCTCTCGCTTTCTCACTCTCACGTACATACACGCGCGCTTGTTAATTTGTTTTGATGATTGAGGTTCCAGGAGAGCTTGCTCAAGGAGAATGTTTCGCTTTCCAACACCGTCAAAAAGCTCAATCGAGATGTCTCCAAGGTGCATTTTAACGGATTTAGTTCCTATACATACTCAATTTTGATCATAACCTATTTTTCGCGGGGGCGGGATTGTAATCTCGTTAAATTGAATTGCGTTGGAATTGTTGTCTTTGATGTGTGGGTGGTGGGTGACTTTTGGAGATATATTTGTATGCAGTTAGAGGTTTTCAGAAAGACGCTTATGCAATCACTTCAGGAGGAGGATGATAATTCTGTAAGTTCTGTGTTGGTTAATTTTTTAGTTTCATTTTGATGAAGAGAGTTTGGTATTCTGTGTCATGGACTAATTTCGCCTGTTCAATGGATTCATCATATGTTACTGAATTATACTCATTATATTTAGAATGTATGATGATGGTACGTACCTTACGGAACATTTGGCTTTTACTGGTGTTTGGCACAGGGAGGAGCTCCAGACATTGTCGCTAATATACAGAGCCAATCAAATTTGACTTCCACGTCACAGTTTGGAGGTATTTTCAACTCGTATGCTATTGCATTTCCGTTGATTCATGGTGCCCTGCGTAAATTGCATTTTCATCTAATTCATTTGTTTGATTACTCATTTGGTTTATGTACTTGTATTTTTTACGTTTTACTCCCTATACCCCAAGTACATACAAATACATTTTGTATTTAACTTTGTGTAGTCCCAACGTTTATTCTTTTTAATTTGTTTTAGTCCTTCCAATCTTGGCTGGGAGAGATTAGGAGATGTATTTGTAACGACTAAAACGTGTAGTTTTCAAATGTAAGAAATAAAACATAAAAAATGTGTGTATAGACATCAAATAAGGAAATTAAACCTAAATTTATTATATTCATATAATGAGTTTTAGCGTGCCGAGTCTTACTTCTATGTGGCAGTATAAACTTATTGGCAATATAGCAAGTTCAAATTCTTACAAACTCATTTCCTTTTCGTAAGGACCATGTAAAGAAATTGCCGTGTACTTCAGAAAACTGCCGGCCAAAGACATTGTAATATACATTTTTATCCTTTGAATATGAAGTCAGTATCTTATAATTTCGATCTATACACTGGCACATATAGTGTTTCCAGTGGTTTAATCTCCTCACAATGGTAATTGTTATCCATAAACTGTTAGGATTTGGATCCTCTCTATTTCCTTGGTCACCATGACAGTTCCATGTCTTGCGAGAAAATGGTTCAAGTTTCCCCGTACATCCATCCACCATTTCCTATGCACGGTGCACAAGTCTTGCATAGGATTTGTTTGTCTTTTTCTGTTTGGACAATTCATTGTGTTTCGCTTCTAAATAAAAAGAGAGGGTCAAGGATATACCTAGCTTATTGTGTTGTTAACCGGGTTTTGTCATTAATGTTTGCTGACAATCCAATGTTAAGATGTAAGCAAATCAATTTTATCTCAAAGAATATCTTAAATTTGTCGGAGAGTACACCACTGAAAACAATTTAGCTTATATTTGGGAGAGGGGAGAGAGAGACCAATAGGGTCATAGGGAGATGAATGGAAGTAAACCTTTTTTTATTTTTTTATTTTAGTAGTACGTGTTCACCTTTCATAGCCTCCCTCCTCCTGCTTTTTAAAATAGATCCTCATAGGTGAGGTCCTTCAGCTACACCAGTTTTGAGAAATTATCTTTTTATTGCAGATAATGATGCTTTATTGCCACCGTCTATTTCTTCTTCAACGGGAAATTCTTTAGCCGAGGAACATGAATCTGATGGTAAGTATTATCCTTCATGAAGGAATGAATATAGATACATTTCATTTTGCATTAACAAAGAGTCGAAGACCATAAAATATGGTGTCTGTTTTGATATTTCTGAAAAGTGAACAACTGTAATTTTGTATGTGTACCCTGACCTTCCTTGTATTCTTTTCGATTCCCTTATTGCAGCCATAAGACCTAGAGTACCACAGAGTCTCCTCTTAGCATCTCAAAGTTCTACCCCTCGGATTACTCCCCCTGGTTCCCCTTCTAGTCTGTCTGCATCAGTGTCACCTACGAGAACATCTAAACCTGTAACTCCGAGGCGACATTCAATTTCATTTTCAACCACAAGAGGCATGTATGATGATAGGTCTTCGGTGTTTTCTTCAATGTCCTTAACTCAAGGTTCAATATCAACCTCTGATGCAGGAGCAGGATCACAAACTGGTAACAAATACATTGTATTTAGAAATGCTTTCATCAGGTCGCACTGTAGATCTTCTTGGGCCTAGCATGCATATGCTTGATATTGTCCTGTAAAGAATGTTCTTGTTTGAATGATCATAGCTTTCCCCCTCAATTCATATTTTCTTCCTGGCTGTTATAGGACGAACACGGGTAGATGGAAAAGAGTTCTTTCGCCAAGCCAGGTGAGAGGTCTTTGATGCATTGAAAATTATGGAAACATGCCAACTTTTTGAGATAAATAGTTAAGTCTTCTATTTTATCTATTTGTTATTGTTAGGAACCGTTTGTCTTACGAGCAATTTGGTGCATTCTTGGCAAATGTTAAAGAATTAAATTCCCATAAACAAACGAAAGAGGTATTTTCTCCTACCTTGTCTCCCTCCTTTCTATACTTTCAGTTTATTGATGATACATATCTGTGCGTAAAATTATAGGACACACTACGGAAAGCAGATGAAATTTTTGGGCCTGAAAACAAGGATCTGTACACTATATTTGAGGGATTGATTAATCGCAATGTCCATTGATATTGTGCTCAGGGGAAGTTTTATTCCGAGATTGTAATAACGAATACTATTTTTCCCCACTGTATATCAGATTATAACGTTAATTATTGTCTAATAAAATAATTTTTTGCACGAAAACCAGTAAATTTGATTTGACATTCTATCTTTCAAAATTTCTCGTTAGCTTTCATGAAGTCATTCAACAACTATTTCTTTTAAGGATCTGATCAGTATGATTTTACTTCAGCATCGTGTATTAAGGTGAAAATACAATTTTGATATATATCAACATAAAAAATGATGTAGATAATGATTTTTTAAAGAATTATGTAATTTGTTTTTCCTTTAAAAATAGTGCAATTGGGAGTGTATAAGAACAAAACAACTTTCTTATGATAGACCTTTATCCTGAACTCAGGTTAAAATAAGATAGATATAGGGAATTAAACAGAAAACGTGGAGATTTAAAACATGTGATAAAAATAAAGTATAAGTAATATGAAAAAGTGATTTACATTGAATATTATTGTCTGGTTAAAACTAATTGTGACTTTTCAAAAAGTAGTTTACTTAAAAGCAATAATCACACGAAGGGTTTCATGCTAGGTTTAGTCAAAATTAGGAGACAAAGCTTACAATATCAAAAATTCAATCGAGGGGATAGATTTTCGAAATACTAAATGTTCAATAACAAAGATACAGTTTCAATAGTAACACTTAAACATTCCTAATATATGTTTTAGAAAGAAGTGTAAGTGGGAGTGTAATATTTTTTCTTTGTAAATGTAATAGTGTAATATTTAAAGATTTAGATATGTTTTTATTCTAGGGTAAACATGTTTTATTTTTGTGCTATAATATTTTTTACATTTAATCCCTCTAAAATTGAAAGTTATTGTTTTTTATTCATAATAGTATATGATATTTTTTAACTATTTTTGTGTTGGATGAAAAGTTTGAGTGATGTAACGACCCTAAAAGTTATTCTCTTGACAAAATAGTAAACAAGTAAATAAAACATTTATATTACATTATATTATCAGTAACGGTAATATAGATCGAAATTTCGGTTCATTAGCGGAATCTCAAAACATAGTAATATAATTTATTTATATAGATACATGCAAAAATAGCTCCCACAAAGATACCTTATTGAACTATCTCTGTTGTCCAGTAGTCACATTTCCACCTCTCAACTCCTGATCTTCTTCCACATAAAAGTGATCATTGCAGTCTTATCCATATAAAAAAAATAAGGGTAAGTATTAAATCATTCGATATAATAAAACAAATATAAAAGTAATAATTACATATTATCATCCATTACAAATTATCAATACACTAAGACGTCTTCCGGAAGTCTACCCTAACTATATCCGAACTTAGAGACTATTATCTGTGGGCACATTGTGATCGGCACTCACAGTACCATTCTGACCACCTTCCACACAGAGTAGGATTATTGGCGTCCTTCATCACTAATACTGGAGTACCCCTCCGAGTGCGTCACTAGTCATCCCCTATCGACTTCTCACCACCTGATGTCGTAGTCTACCTAACCCGACCAATCAGTGAAGTTTGAGACCTCATTCAGAATTCTCCGACATAGTTATTACACTAATGTACTCTGTACCACCCTGGGTACCATTCAAACACAACAAAAATCATTCACATCTGCCAGATTCTGGACCACCTGTCCTCACGACTCATTTGGGTCAATAAATAATAGTATTTGACTGATTCTAGGCACCAACCCTCCGGCTCAGTTTAGCTAATACATAACATCTCATAACTGATTATGGGCATCATCTCTTAGACTCAGTCTGACCCACAGACGTCACAACACACTGCTGATACTTTAAAATTTCTAATTTCATTCCATATTTTAGTTGTTTTTCTTAACATACATTTACTTTATTTCTAAAATTCCAATTATACCTTTAAATATTTTTTATTATTCATTTTTCATCCTGAAATTATTAAATTACTCTTTTGCCCTTAATTTTTTCTTAAAATTCCATGTATGTCCCTAAATGATTATTTTACCCTTGAACATTTTCGAAAATTCCTTCTATATCCCAAAAATGACTATTTTACCCTTGGACATTTTTAAAATTCCTTCCATGTCCCGAAAATGACTATTTACCCTTGGACATTTTTGAAAATTCCTTCCATGTCTTGAAAATGACTATTTTACCCTTGGGCATTTTCAAAAATTTCTTCTATGTCCCAAAAATAACTATATTACCCTTGGACATTTTTTAAAATTTCCTTCCATGTCCCGAAAATGACTATTTTACCCTTGAATATTTTTGAAAATTCCATTTATATCCCTAGGATGCAAAATGACTATTTTACCCTTGATATTTTTTTAAAATCCCCACCGTATCCCTTTCTTCTTCCTCCGCCGAGTAACCATGCCAGATTTTTCCTTATTTCTAATTTCCAAGTTTCAGCCAACCAAACTAGTTTCAAATCGAAATTAAACATGAAATATGTTCAATTTAAGTCAAAAATAACAATTGTATCGTATAATTCATCCTTAATTTCAAGAATTTCAAAACTTTCAAACCAAGAACAATCATCAAAATCAGAAATTTTTCAAAATTAGACATTCAAATAATTCATATTTCTACTTCTATTCCTTATTCAAAGAATACCCAACAATTGAATGAATTAAACTTCCCCTTACTTGATATTGTATTTCTACCGAAGTTTTCCTACTTAATCCAAGTTCTCTTCCGTTTCACCAGATCCTGCATAAGTAGAGTCTCGTTGCTTAAAATTTAGACAAAAAAAGAAGAAAGATGAGAGGGAGAACTACTTGCTGAAATTTTCTCGCCTCCTCCCCTTTTCTATATATATATATATATAAGAAAAATTTTACTGTGCAAGAAAAAATTTTCATTACGAAGTTTTCTTGTACAATAATATTATTATAATATATAATAATAAAACATCACGTCACAAGTGACCATTTAAATGAAACCTAGTTACATTATAAAGTAAGTAATATTTTTTAAAATATATTTAATATTTATTTCTTTTAAAAAATATATATTAAAAGTAAATTAATAATTTTTAAGATGGTTATGATAATTTGTCACGTTTTGATCTATTATATCTCTAGTCTAAAAAAATAGAATAAGATTAGTTGGTCTGTCACGTCTAGATAAACTATAGATCTATATCATTTTAAAAGAAGTGGATTAATCCATTAATATTTTTTATATAAATTTTTTATATATAATTTTAAAAAATATATTTATTTATATGAATAATTTTTATATATTTATTTATTTATTTATTAATTTTTTATTATAAATTAAAAACATTATATTTATGTTTTAAAATAATATATTATAATAAAAAATTTAAACTTAATTATTTAATATTTATAATTTAAATTATAACATTACAATATATTTATATATTTTTATTATATAATAAAATAAATATATTTTTATTACATGATAAAAATATGTAATATTTTTATTACATGATAAAAATATGTAATATTTTTATTACAAGATAAAAATATATAATATTTTTAATTATAATTTTTTATTTATTTTAATATATAAATATTTTTTAAATAAATTAATACGTTAATTTATCCTAACTCACTCCATTCATCCAGATTGACGATAAATAAAAACAAGTTAAAATTGACAATAAATAAAAACAAGTTAAAATTACTAATCGTTCCACTATTTTTAGACGTGTTTACTAATCATTCTAACATATTTTACCATTTCTGATAATTTAAAATTTTGGTTAGATGAAAAATAAAATATAATTTGTAAATATTAAAATAAAAATTTACAACTTTAAAATATTAAAAACCATTATTTCAAAATTTGCAGAATAAAAAAATATTTTTTATAAAATTACTTAAATAGCTCATTCATTTTATAGACACAAGTTTTCATCTATCTATATTTTATGATATTCTTGTAACTCTTCCATCTAAAATTTTTATTGTGTTTTTATTTCCCAACATCTTTATATTACACAAAGTATTATCAAATATCATTGTACTAAATTAATTCTTTTAAAATAATTCACCACATTTCCTTAAAATATATAATTACTTCGGTTTAATATAAGTTCTTAAACATAAAGTATAATCAGTATTAATTATTGTAATATTTTCTTATATTTCTCTTTGTAACTTGTTCTTTTAATATTATTTTAATATTCTAAACTTAAAGTAATGCGCGTTATTTTTTCCAAATCATTACATTATTAACCAAACTCATTCTTTAATAGGGTTAGATCTGGGATCAATTTCTTTATATTTGTAATGCTTCTTTAAACTACAGAGTCAAATAACAAGACTAGTTAATACACATAACTTGAATTTCATCAAATATAATGTTGTTCCATTTTTTATTCACATTTTCATATTTTTCTCTAGCAAGATTATATATAGATTTTGGTTTTCTTTACTGTTTGAAAAAATAAAAATAATTTTAAAACATAGTTTTGTTTAAAAATAATACAATCATAAATTTGTAAATGAAATATAAAAAACAGATAAGCAAGCTGGTCCCACAGAAAGTAACAAAACAAAACCACCCTCCCGCTCGGGACCCGGATTTGGAATAGAGAAAGGAAGAGGAGAGAGAAATAATTTTCCGGGGAAATTCCAGGGCTAATCGGAATCGGAAATGAGTAGGGTTTGGTGTTTGCTGTTCCTGCTTCTGATCTCGAAATGCGATGAAGTGTGGAGCTCCTACGCGGGTTCCGCTAGCTCCATCATCAACCCTTCCAAGGTCAAACAGGTTTCCTGGAAGCCAAGGTAAGCTCTCTGTTCCACTCTTTTCGCTGTCTGCGTCGATTCGATGTTTTAGCTTTATGAAATTCGAATCCATGTGTGCAGAGCTTTCGTGTATGAAGGTTTCCTCACCGATTTGGAATGCGACCACTTGATCTCTATAGTGAGTATTCCTATCTACTTTAAGCAAAAACTGTACCTCTGATTATGCTTCAATTGTTCTGTTAAGCTAGTTGCTGTTATTGGTTTAGGCTAAATCGGAGCTTAAGAGATCTGCCGTAGCGGATAATCTCTCTGGAGAGAGCACGCTAAGTGATGTTCGAACAAGCTCTGGCATGTTCATTTCCAAGAACAAGGTATTTTCCTCTTCCTCTTTTTGTTTGAAGTATAGAATAATTTTTTCAATATTCAATATTTATTTTATTGATTTTTTTTTATTATATATCTATAGGATCCTATTGTTGCTGGTATTGAGGACAAGATTTCGTCATGGACCTTTCTTCCAAAAGGTACTACGCCTTATATAGAAAATCAACATGAAAATCTGCTGGCTAGCCTTCTAAAGTTTGTATGGGCTTGTGTTTTTTTCTCTCCTCCTACTCCGCATGTGTTTTATTGCTTCCTTTGAAAGGAAGTTCGTCAATAAAAGGGAAGTAATAGATTGCTCTATAATAATCAAGTAATCTACTGAGAAAGTTAGGCTGCAAAGACCAATGCACCAATTGCAGTACAATAGAGTTGTAATTCATTAGTTATTCCAGATGCTCTCCAAATTTGAAAAAAAACAGAGGTTATTTGTATTCTTCGGAACCCTCCCCAAATGTTCAATGAAACGGTAAAAAAAAAAAAAAAAGAGAATTTATGGTATGATTGAATTAAGAAAATTAAAATAGATGACCCACATTAAAAGTGATGGATTATTTCAGGATCAGAAAGTATTTTACCCTTGATTTCTGAATCAATAATATGTATGTATTAAATTATTGTGTCGCTGTCGCCTGTAAAGCTGGGGACTACAGAAGAGAATGGACGTGTAAGTTAAATGATGAAAATGGTCTACATTCTTGTATGTACATGCAAACACACATATTTATGAACAAACGCTAATCCGTTTCCTGGTTATATTTTATGTTGACTTTCAGAAAATGGGGAAGATATTCAGGTATTGAGATATGAGCATGGACAAAAATATGACCCGCATCATGATTACTTCACTGATAAGGTTAACATTGTTCGCGGTGGACACCGCATCGCGACTGTTCTGATGTATCTCACTAATGTATCCAAAGGCGGTGAGACAGTGTTCCCTTCTGCTGAGGTTTGTATAGCACAGAAGTAATAGATGTATGTCTTTCCTCAGAAAGTAAAGTGCTTCTTTGAAAAATCATGTCAGTTTCTCAAAAATTTTATTTTTTCATTGAATGGCTTTGGTGTACAGCTGAGTTCCTTCAGTGCTGTATTGTGTCAGTTGAATGCGCCGAAGTTTCTTCCTAGCTGACATCATAATCTATATGAATTTTTCTCTCATTATGACTAGAGCTCATATACTATGCCATTTCTGACACTAAGTAGTGAAAGGCTTAGAAACTGAGCAGAAAATTTGGAGGTAAAGCATCATGTAAATGACCAATTTGGTCCCTGAATATCTAACCTAATGTAGTCCTTGAAGAAACAAAATTTCATTTGATCCCTCATGCGAAAAAGTACGAATTGATCCTAAAAATTACAATTTAGTGTTAAATTAATCCTTAAACTTTTTCTTAATGACAAAATAGTTTTATAAGACATAACAGCATGATGTAATTGTCCCACCTTTTATATATTTAAGCACAAAATTAAAAAATCAGACAAGGAGTATGGTGTTGAACTGTACATGTAGAAGTACATATTATGCTCACTATTCATGCTTTCATTCTTGGAATAGTTCCTCTTTGACAGTTCCTTCGGTTTCTATCGTTATTACCAAATATGTAATTTTGCTTCGGAATTTTCGTTCTGCTTACAGGAACCTTCACGTCGCAGAGGGTCGGAAACAAGCAGCGATCTCTCTGAATGTGCAAAGAAAGGAATAGCAGGTGGGCAACTGGATCAGTAATAACTCTTATATTCCTCTGTATCATACTTTCATGTCACGTTTAATGCCGCTCAATTTGTAGTAAGTAGTTGTTCTTCTCTTCTTATCTGCCATTGTATAGTGAAACCGCGTAGAGGGGACGCACTTCTTTTCTTCAGTCTTCTCACAAATGCTACCCCAGACACTAGCAGTCTCCATGCTGGATGCCCTGTGATCGAAGGTGAGAAATGGTCAGCAACAAAGTGGATTCATGTAGACTCGTTTGATAAGACGGTGGAAGCTGGAGGGGACTGTTCTGATCGACATGTAAGCTGTGAGAGATGGGCTTCCCTTGGAGAATGCACTAATAATCCTGAGTATATGATTGGATCGTCAGACCTTCTTGGCTACTGTAGGAAGAGCTGCAAGGCATGTTAGAAATTTTACTCGATGCTTTCCAAGATCCAACATTTCATCTCAACCACGGGTTTCAGATTTCAGTTAGTTCTTCATTTCTTTCTCCTCCTTCCTGTATTGTAAAGTAATTCTGCATGATTATGATGGTGCTCTGCTATCACAATCTTACTTCAAGTGGAAGAATTGAGTTCTTCTTAGGGATTCTTCTTTTTTTTTGTGGGTTATTTTGTATGTATAAAAAGATATAACAAATACAAATTAATTTGTTATCATAATTTTATAATAATTAGAAATTATTTGAATGATAAAATTAGAACATATAAACGAAAACAACTTGAGGCCTATATTAACAATCATTTTAATTAATTGATAATGTCCATTAAACTAAAAAATATATATTTTAAAAAACTACAAATGCGGGATTTAAAAAAAAAACATTTTAAAACATCTATACTATATGCATGTTTAGCTTATTTTTCAACAACTTTTTGTCGTAGAAACTCAATCATCATACCACCGAATAGTATTTGACAATGAAGAAGCATGGAAACCGTACTAGGGAAGGAAGTAAGGAACAACAATAAGATTAATTTCGTCCATTGTATAATTTGAGTAATGTTTTACACGATAAGCAATTTTGCTGTAAATAGTAAATACTTAATATAAGAAAATTGTGTGATTTAATATGATTAAAAATATTTTAAAAAAATTAATGCAAGAATTATTAATTAAACTTTTACCGGGTGCATAACTTTCTTAAAAAAATGTTTTTGCTAAACAAACATGCATGGTGTAGTTGAGCATCAATAACTGTTTTTACGGGATATACTCAATGTCAAAGATGAACGGGTCAGACGGGAAGAGTACTAGGCAACAGTGAATGAAGAGGCTTAGGATGGGTGCTAGAGAAGGAATACAATTGTGATATTCTATATATATGTTCTGAATTATGCAAATCAAGTGTCTTAAAATGAAGACGTACAGTCGCAGAACAAAGAATACCCTGCATGTGCCAGAAGATTTGATCATTCAAATCTTGTTAAGGTTGCCTGTCAAGTCTCTTGTCCGTTTCAATTGTGTGTGTAAGTCATGGCTCTCCCTTATCTCCGATTCACACTTTTCACTCTCACATTTTGAACGAGCTGCCACTTGCACAGAGAGACTTGTGTTCTTTGAGCCTTCAGCTCCCGAAGTCCGATCCATAGACTTCAATGCACCCCTTTATGATGACTCTGCTTCTGCTGTATTAAACCTCAACTTTTTGCCCCCCAAACCTAATGATGTCCGGATCCGGGGTTCCTCCAGGGGGTTTGTACTCTTGGAGTGTTGTCAAAGACTCTGGATGTAGAATCCATCCACTGGTGTCCACAAACAACTATCTTCCTCACCTATTATGCCCAATAAGGATCCTATGCTTTTGACAATTCTCTTCGGTTTTGGGTATGATCCGTCAACAGATGACTACTTGGTGGTGAAAGTGCTGTGCAGGGCATTCTCACGTACTAATGCAAACCGTGTGGAATTTTTCTCGCTCAGAGCTAATGAATGGAAAGAATTTGAGGTCATATTTGAACTCCTTTAATGATATCAAAGCTGGGTTGCTCTTCAACGGTGCTCTTCATTGGCTGACTAGTCGTTATGATTTAGGAAAAAATGTTCTTGTCTTTGATTTAACAAAAAGGAATTTTTCAGAGATACCTCTTCCGCTTGAATTTGAGTGGGACTATAACACTTGTGATTTGGTGTTACATGGAAAAATTCCCAGTCTATGTATTTTAGGTTGTTGCTCTCCAGCAGAATTATGGGTGATGGAAGAATACAAAGTGGAGTCATCTTGGACTAAGACTATTGTTGTGTCTGTTGATGACATTCCCACTAAATACTTCTCTCCAATTTGCTCTACAAAATGTAGTGATATTGTTGGAATAGATGGGAGTACTGGATTGGCAAAATATAGTGACAAGGGACAGCTGCAAGAACATAGATATTGGAGCAGTTCATATCGATCCGAGGTGGCTGTGTATAAGGAGACTCTAGTTAGACTCCAGTCAGAGCGTCGATCCTGTTTCAGTCCATATAGATTGCAGGTGGCTGTGTATGTAGAGTCTCTGCTTTCACTCCCCTATGACAGCCAGCATGCTGAAGAAGATGACTGACAATAACGAACAGCAAGAACTAGGTTCTGAAATATTTTCCGATAGCTATTCTATTCTCTTTTTGCTCACCTTGTAACGTGATTTATGAATTTTTCTGGTATAATAAGCATGAAAAGGTAATGGGCTGAATGATGAAACTGCTTTTCATCATGATGTTATTTTGTGTTGTTGCTTTCAATTTCTATCCTTCCACTCTTTCACACAGCTGACACTGTTCATATAAACTGGATGCAATGCTAGTATTAATGGGGATGTCCAATTAAGTATAAGCTACAAAGAAGTTGTTATGAAGGCAATATTTTCCATGCCAAATTAATGGTTTATATATATATATATATATATATATATATATATATATATATATATATATATATATATATATATATATATATATATATATATATATATATATATATATATATATATATATATATATATATATATATATATAGAGAGAGAGAGAGAGAGAGAGAGAGAGAAATCCCCTAACTCCCTCTGTTATGTCGTAAGCAATGGAAGAAGTAGATAGTAGCATTTGGTAACAGAATAGAGAACGAAAATTAGGGATAAGCAGGCAGCACTTCCAGGGACAGCAACCTCCTTTCCAACTGAATAACTCCCACTCTCTAAGCCCCTTTTTCCCTTAGCCTTCCTTAACAAACTCCTTTGGTCTTATCTTCAATCTAAAACATTAAGACATTAAATTTATTGGTCTTTCTCACTCATATTATTCAATTTTACAGTTTATACCCAATGTTAGACTTCAACTTCCATTTGAATTCTAACATTAAAACATAATAAAAGCATATTTTGTGAATTCTAACTCTCACATTAATTTCAATGGAAGCAATAGGGAGGTTATTCCTGATTACTGCTTCTCTCACCATTTACTTGCTAGTTAAAGCTTACGAATTTATGAACTCAGTTTTCTTGCTGTTTCTCCATGAATAATGCAGTGGGAGTAGCAAATTGGACCTTTTGATGCAGAAAAGTCCACATTCGAGAGAATCAGTATTTAACATGTTACAGCGGCTAAATTCTTAATTGGTTTCTGGTTCAGCATTATATCTTCTTTATGACTTTGATTTTTGTGGTTCTCATGAAATTCTCGAAGTTGGTTCTTACTACGTGCATTTCACGAACTTAGTTTACACACCATTTTCATGAAGTAGTAATATAATTGTCAACAAATAATTTAGTCATTGTTTGTATCTGTTGGCTGACCCTTTCCTCTTCTTTCACTAGTGATCAAGTTAAAGGTGGAACATTATAAATTCTAATTTAGAACCTTTCTTTCTTGCGTTTCTTTTCATTCATTTCTTAACTCTTTTCTTTGTTTAAGATCAAAAAGTTATGTCATGATTCGTTAAAACAAATGTATGAGTGGATGATGTCTTTGATTGAAACCTTAAAAATTGCTAAAGATCTTGTGCAACCAAAGTTGTGTTTGTCGTTCTGTTGTTTTCCCAATTTTGTATCCTTAGCATGTAATGTTTTCTTGTATAATGACAGAGAATCCTTGAACATGCTGGTTCTGTTCTCTCAGTTGATCCAGAATATAAGAAGTTACAATGACTACTATTATAATGTGATGATTGATTTTCTTTTCAATGATGCTTTTTTTATAGATGGATAAAAGGGTATTATTGCTTCAACCAAACTTAGAATGAGACATGCCAAGTTGTTCAAGAGTAAACAATTTACTGATAAAAGTATCAGCTCTCATACCCAAGTTTTTGCAACATGGTTGCTCCCAGTTTGAAATATGATTTTTCAATTAGGAGAAATAACCAGTTCCAGCTTCTACGTTTTAAACAAAACTGACGTGAACTTTCCTTAATCATATCATATGTTTAACACCAAAGAATTATGCGGGTAGTGTGACTCTTCTAGGCTAATAAAGTTAATCCTATAATGTTGTGTTATAATATGAATTATGATTATTATTATGATTACTTCTATGAGGAATTGATTATGATGAAATCAGCCAATAAAGTTCAGTTCAATTAATGAATTATCTCACTGTCGAAGTCAGAACTTTATATCCTCGCAAGTGTTTTTTTAAGTCTTGAAAATTGTCTAAATTCTGATAAATCATCAAAATCCAAACCATCTAAATTTTAATTTTTAAACAGGAGAATATGATGAAATCACTATTACGAAAGATTATAGATAGAAATGATATATAGAGATAAAAGGTGGTGGGGTCGGTGATTCTGCAAGAAAGCAAGATTTGATAGGAATAAAAGACTACACGGGCCAAGCGGAAAGAGATAGTAGACGTGCACCAACAGCAACTAGACCTTGGATTTTGCACCACTATTTCTCGTAAATCTCTTTCAACTTCGACCCTGCATTATTATTTATTTATGTATACCTCTCTTTAATTGAGTAACAACACAAGTAGTATCTTAACATAACAAAAAGTAGTGGCTTGTGTTGTGTGAGGACCGAATGCAAAACATGGAGGTGGATCAGATGCAGAGACAGTACTTGGACTACATCAAATCCTTATTCTTGGAGGTAGGGCAGACAAACAGTGAGTGCAATAAATTCACAATTAATTCTGGGGTTGTTTTCAGTTGTTGATTTTGTGGGTCTTTTTTTTCTTACGTATGGTGGTTGAAGGGCTTCCTGGATGGTCAATTTCTACAACTTCAGCAGCTACAAGATGAGAACAACCCGGACTTTGTAGTTGAAGTTGTGTCTCTTTTCTTTGAAGATTCCGAGAGGCTTCTCAATGACCTTACCTTTGCTTTGTGAGTTTGCTACCCTCCCCTTAGTGTTAATTTAGTGGCTTAGGAAAAGTGCATGATCTTCCACCTTCTTGTGCAGAGATCAGAAAGGTATTGACTTCAAAAAAGTTGATGCTCATGTTCACCAGCTAAAGGGTAGCAGCTCAAGGTATTATCACTTTTCTATTCGACCTAACCAAAATTGTATAAACCATAAGAATCTGAACAAAAAGGAACCTGATTTTGCATTTAAACTTTGTCTTTTCTGTGTTTTGCAACACTTGCGTACTTGTTGATTCTTGAAGAAATAGAGTAACATACTAACAAACTAATGGTTTTGAGATATTAATCTTGGTAGAAAAAAAGAGGTGGTTCCAATTTGGTTTCTGTTATAAACTATGGCTTCTTAACCTTGGTTTACTGAGCCAAGTTTTCTGTCTGGCCACAGCATAGGGGCTCAGAGGGTAAAGAATTGTTGCATTGCTTTCCGCAACTTTTGTGAGGAACAGAACATAGACGAGTAAGTAATTTATCTTCAGACAACTTTTTCATTCTTGAAATTTTTAGACTCCGGAAGAGTAGGGCAAAATGTTTGATAACATCAAGGCCTAATTTCTAGCTTTGCTTGCAATTTTATACATTATAATTGCTACAGGTGCCTCAGTTGTCTGCAACAAGTAAAGCAAGAGTACTGTCATGTCAAGAATAAGCTTGAAACACTGATCAGGGTAATGATAACAAAAACTCTAGCTGAAGAACATTCTGTTTAACTCTGATGTGTAACTTACGTGTTCTTTTTTATTTGATGCAGCTTGAGCAACAGATAGTGGCAGCTGGTGGATCAATTCCAACGATGGAATTTAGTTTCTAAGGATGTGTGAATTTGTAGATAAGGGAAGTAAGAGTATTTTGTGATCCACTTCTTTGGTGAAAATTCTCTTTACTGTTGTGTCTATGATGAATGTATGGATTTTTATGAACCGATATAAGTTCCTTTCTGTCTAGTTTAACTGTTTTCGCAATAAGAAAAGGCTCTTTCTCTCTTTCTATTTTTTTCTACCTCCAGAAAAACTTTTATGCAACAAATGGTATGAATGCCAGATATTTATTACATGTTTGGTTTGACCTTTCTAAGAGTCTCGAATCCATGTTTTAGATGTAAAAGAATAGAAGTTATTTGAAGTAGTTTTTATTTAAACATGAATCATGAATATATGATTAACTTTATCTGACACAAAATGCAAGTCAAATATCATTTTTTTCTTGAACGAAATAGCAAATAATCCTTATCAAACCCCATAAATTGATATACATAAGTTAAACCAGTTTCAAGGATGGATGTGAGTTAAGGTGAGTGATTTTTTTTTCAAGAGTCATGGGTGATTTTGTAGTCATTACTTTGATGTAAGACCAGGTAAAGTGTTTGGAGCAAGATCCTAAATTAGCGACATTGTTGTCATTACGTGGAAAATGTAGCATAAGTTAATAGTTGGCACACATTCATTTAAGAGTTAAAAAATATAGTGGTTGAAGATTGTGCAGATATAAAGTTACTTTATTTTGGAATATGAAACTGGGGAGGGACAGCATAAAATTCTTTTAAATTGGTATTTCAGATAAGGAGAATCCTGGAAAGATATGATGCTTCACAAGTCAAATCAGTCCTATGAGGAATACATTATTTATTTTAAGTTTTATTTTATATATATCAAATTTATCCTAATTTTTTTAAAATATTTTTTGTTTTTATTTAACTATTTTAATACTTATAAATTCTAAGTAATAAATACAACAAAAATTTAAAATTATATATATATATATATATAAATTCTTTTTAATCTCATTATTTTTTTAGTTTTTATAACTTATTTTATTCTTTTTACTTTATATATATATATATATATATATATATATATATATATATACACACGTAAATAATTTTATCAAAAGTTGTGGATAAAAACTAAAAACTTCATATTTCAAAATATTGCATGGGTAGGTATTATAAGTTAATAGGAAAAAGACTGTTTACTTTTTGGGTAGTATAACTATAGAGCTCTTTTCTATAAATATGATGGTTTTGTAATTAGTCTTATCCTTTTCTGGTTGCTCTTAGAGCTTTCTTTTATATCGCATTTTATAACACACTGAAGAAATATCCAACAGATAATCTTAACGGGCCTATTTTGAAATAATTGCTTCAACTTCACAGATGAAGTTATTCTTCATTGTTCAAAGTTGATATAAAAAGAGGATCCAAATCCAATTAGAATACGGGAAAAACTTGACCGAAAGATACATGGATAGCCTCACCTCACTGCTGAAACTAGAGTATATATAAAACAACAAGAATAATGAGTTACAGTTGTGAGAGAATCACAGACTAGTGAAGTGATCTCTAGTTTTAATTTTGAGGATGACTCCATCTTCTCCACTGTTCCTCAAAGCTCCCTATCTTAGCTGACTGCTCCTTAAGGCCAAGCCTGTTTGCATACAAACTTTGGTAAGCCTTGGCATCCACACTGCTTAAAATTCTCACCAATTTTCCACCTTTTTCATCCACCACGATTTTTCCATCACTTGATTCATTGCCATCAGCCAAAACTTTAATGGGCTTCACCCCAAATTTTGGATTAAGACCTGAATAGCTATCAGCCAAGACAACTGCGCCTAGAATTTCCCCCAAGAATGTGCCCTGCAAACACAAAGGACTTAAACAGTAGAAACAAGGTACTAATCCTATCCTAATCTAGTTTTGTCTAATGCAATTTCTTAACGTTTGATCAATCATCTGCTTCCAATATCTGCACTGCACCAACATTTTGTCTTAATCTCTGTACCTAATCCTCTATATTTAGTTCTTGTATCTCTATTTCGTAGCGGTTTTACAATAGATATACGATATATTCCTATAGGAATCACCATGCTTCTTAAGGGGGCATTATGTTAAAATGATTCTAAAGTTGATTATTCTCCCTTTTGTGTCACAAGTTTAATGAAGTTTAAGCGTAACTACTGAAGTAAAGATGTGAAAAGCTCGAGAAAAAAAAAGGTTGTGGGCAGAAAGTTATACCATATGTTGATATATGCTTTGAGATTGTTTTAAACGGTATAGCCTTGACAGCAGTTTCTCTGAAAATACAGCCTCTGGTGTTCTTGGTGTCCTGCGTAACTCGCCTATAATGGCTGAAAACGAAATTAATCTGCGCTGGGTGCTTAGTGGAATGAGTGTGATATTAACTTCTGATTCAAACACTGTCTTGGCTGCTAAAGGATCCAGGAACATGTTGAACTCAGCATATTGGTTGGAAGGAACTGAAAAGATATTTCCCTTGTCATTGACATTGTTGCTTATGTGTCCCCCGACTACATATACTGTTGTATTTATATAATTTATTATATATATATATATATATAAATTATTATTCTCTATTTGTTATGGATTAACATTAATCAATAAATTAATTTATTTGTAATTATCAATTATATTACACATCATCATTTATGTAAATAATAATTTAATTTGGGTTTCGATGAACGGTCCGTGATGGGTTGGATCGTTCGAATCGAGTTACTTATTGAGAGATCCTGGTCTCTGCGATAGGTGGATAAAAGCTGATACCCCATTAGTCAGTTTAACGTGTGACAATATAATCACTTTAGATACTACGTTCAAAGCACCCTATCGAAAGAGAGCAACATTCTCTCATAAGCATTCAATGGATTCTTCAACAATTCCAGGTACACAATTTTGAATATATTATATTTATTGTATCTAATATTATTATGTATTTTAAACAATTGGTATCGAGCCAAAAGATACAGTAATATAATTGTTCATTATTTTTGTAGAGTGTATCATAAATTTTAATAATTATTCATTATCGGAAAGCATGAAAATTTAATTTTCTCGTTTGAGTTCAAATTAATTGAATAAGGGGCGAATTTCAAAATTCTTTCCTGGAGCAGAGAACTCTAATTATAAAAAATTAAAGTTTTTTGTTCTGTTTTACCCCTAAATCTGTAATCAGAGGTTGAACCCTAAATTTGCAATCAATTTTTTTTTGAACCCTAAATCTGCAATCAGAGGTTTTTCCCTAAATCTGCAATCAAAGGTTTTACCCTAAATCTACCATCCTTTTAACATGTTTTGAATCAAACCTTTATATTATCAATCTCTGTAACAATGATGGGCAAAACAATTTAGATTTTTTTTGAACCTCTTTCTTCGCGTCTTCATTCTCTGTTTTCTGGTTTCACTGGTATGGTGGCGGCGACGGTGGTTTACGCACCGCGCGTCTTTGTCCTTCGTCGTGGCTGCGCCTCTGTTTTCCGGTTTCACCGCATGGTGGCGGCGACAGCGGTCTACGCACCGGCGTGGTGGTCTGCGACGATGGGTATCTGCGTCGTCGTCTTCCTCGGCGCACCTCCTGTCGCACCTCCTGTGTGCGCGTCCCTGCCGACGAGAACCAGTGGCCCGCGAACTCGACGTTTTTTTTGTTGTCTTGGAGGCGCATCTGGTTCTCAGGCTGGTGGTGGGCCGTTTGTTCATGGTGGATCTATGTTTCGTGTCACCGGTTAACGACGGCGATGTCGTAGACGGTGCACGTTTTCGGTGACTAAGCGGTGCACGTTTTCACTATGTTCGTACATGTGCTACTCCAGTTTCATGGACGTGGCTTTGCACGTTGTGGGCGTGGGCGTGTCAAGTTCCGAGTGGCTTGGCTTTGCACGTTGTGGGCATAGTACGAACGGGCGTGGAAGAGAATTCAACATTAAATTCCACTAACATATTATTTTGTTTTATAAAATTATATATATAATAATAAGAAAAGATGAATTTGAAAACAAATAATATTATTATGTTTTTCTTAAATTTTTTTTATGAAGGAAACTGGATCAAGAGATTTTGTGAATGAGCTTGCTTGGGCTGAAAAAGTTCCCTGGCCTAATCCGTAAAATTAAGGACCCTTATTATTATTATTAATTCATGCATCATATAATTTTTTGTTAAGCATAATATAATTTTATATGATTGTAAACTCACCTATCGTGGGTATAGTTGTATAAAATTTTGTGAACATAAAATAATTTAATTATTTTATTTAATTTATATTACATTAATATTAATTATACCCTATCGGTATTTTATTGTTAATGTATTTTTTTTAATGTAATTCTAAATTTTATTATGTCAATTATTTGTCTTGTACCCTATCGGTATTAGATTTCTTGTGACATGAGATATGCATTGTATTCTTATTTTTATTTTAATTATATTTCTTATTTATTATGACTCGGGACCCTTAGGCGGGTCATAGTGAATGAGAAATTTGATATTATAGGCATGTTTTGTTGTGTATTCAGAAACATTTATTTTGTTTATTTGCACAATAATTGTGCGTATTAAATGTTTCTTTGTTATTTTGATACCAGCTTCTTTGCCTATGCAATTGACTTCGGTCAAAACTTTAAATGGGACAAATTTTGAGGATTGGAAAGAATCTCTGGATTTGTATTTGGCAATTACTAATATGGATCTTTGTTTGAGAGAGAACGAGCCTCCAACTCTTACTCCTGAGTCCACTACTGTCCAAAGAGCTTATCGTGAGAAATGGGAACACTCAAATAGGGTGTGTTTGATGGTGATGAAATACACCATGGAGAAGTCTATTCGACAAAGCATTCCAGATGATGATAATGCTAAGGTTTTTCTGAGATCAGTGGGTGAGAAGTTTAAGACTTTTGACAAAGCTCAAAAGGGTCAATATCTGTCACTTCTTGAGAAGACCAAATATGATGGTGTCAGTGGTGTTCGTCAGCATATGATGAAGCTTGTGCACTATTATAATAAACTCAAATCTTTAAAGGTGGAGCTTGGTGACAGTTTTTTGATTTGGCAGGTTATGGAATCACTTCCTTCTCAGTTTGATGTGTTGAAGACGTCTTACAACGCTCAGAAGGAGGAATGGACAATTGACGAGATGATAGCTATTATTTCCCAAGAGGAAGAATCTATTAAAAAATCCAAGCCGCATAGTGTGCAATTCACAGCTATTACTTCAGGTACTAAACCTGTTAAAAAGGGTTTCAAAGGAAAATCTCGCCATGAAAAGAGGAACACAGGGAAAGCATCAGTAGGTTTGGAGCCTAAGAAGAAGTACTTTAAGGGGAATTGTGCCTATTGTAAGAAATTTGGGCATAAGCTAACTGATTGTTATATTCTTAAGAAAAAGAATGCTGATAAGGAAGGTAAACACATGTATGTTCTAGCTTGTTTTGAATCTAATGTTGTTGATGTTCCTCCAAATTCTTGGTGGTTTGACTCGGGTGCTACTATTCATGTTGTGAATTCTTTACAGGGGTTCACAAGCCTGAGAAAACCAAGTGACCTTGAATCCAAGATTATAATGGGAGATGGAGCTAGAGCACAAGTTGAAGACATAGGAGTAGTGTCTTTAAATTTACCTTCTGGACATGTTTTGTTATTGAAAGACGTTGTTTATGTACCTTCTATGCGAAGGAATTTAATTTCAGTTTCAGCTTTGGATAAATGTGGCTACACTTTTGAATTTGGCAATGGCAAACTTGCTATTTATTTCAATTCGATTATTGTTGGCTTAGGAGTTTTATGTGATGGGCTTTACATGTTAAATCGGAATGACATGTTAGTTAATTCTATTGTTGGACATAAGCGTAGTAGAGTTGATGAAAATTCCTCTATATTGTGGCATAGACGTCTGGGGCATATTTCTAGATCTCGAATTGAGAGGTTGATTAAAGAGGGTATTCTGCATGATCTGAATTTTTCTGATTTTGATACTTGTATTGATTGCATTAAGGGCAAGCTTACTGCAAAAGTAAGAAATGCAGGTGCAAACAGGTGTGATGATGTGTTGCAACTTATTCATACTGATATGTGTGGACCTATGACACCCATTTCCATGGGTGGATACAGGTATTTTATCACGTTTATAGACGATTATTCCAGATTTGGATGGATAGATCTCCTACAAGAAAAGTCAAGTTCCTTGGATGCTTTTAAGTCCTTCAAAGCTGCTATTGAGTTGAAAACTGGAAAGAAGATAAAATGTGTAAGGTCTGACAGAGGTGGAGAGTATTATGGCAGATATGATGAGACTGGAAGAAATCCAGGACCTTTCGCTAGATTTCTTAATGAATGTGGTATTGAAGCTCAGTATACTATGCCCGGTACTCCTCAGCAAAATGGTGTTGCAGAAAGGAGAAATCGCACTCTTCTAGATATGGTGAGATGTATGTTGAGTCATTCCTCTTTACCGAATTTCCTTTGGGGAGACGCTTTAAGGACTGCTGTGTATATTCTTAATCAAGTACCTAGCAAGTCTGTTTCAAAGACTCCTTATGAGCTTATGACTGGGAAGAAGCCAAGTTTAAGACACTTTCATGTGTGGGGTTGTAAGGCAGAGGTGAGACCTTATAATCCTCAGTTGAAAAAACTTGATCTTAAGACTGTCAGTGGATTCTTCATTGGCTATTGTATCGGTTCTCGTGGTAGCAGATTTTACTGCCCTTCTCATTCCATCCGGGTTATTGAGTCTGACCGTGCGATATTCTTTGAGGATGATTTGGACAGTGGGAGCAGTGCGTCACAACCAGTCACTCTTAGAGAAGACCGTGTTGTTGTTCCCGTACCATCCAATTTTTTTCATGCAGATAATGTGATTCCAGTTGTCCGTGATGAAAATGATTCGGTTCCAGATTTTGTTGATGCTACATCACATGTAGTAGATGAACAAGTTCATGATGATGTCACTGAAGAGGTTCCTTTGAGGAGATGTCAAAGATTACGCAAGTCTTCTATACCTGATGATTATCAGGTGTATCTTCAAGAGCATGAATATGATCTTAATGATGTTGATGATCCTACTACTTTTAAAGAGGCTATCTCTAGTTCTCATGGTTCTGATTGGTTAAATGCTATGCATGATGAGTTAGCTTCTATGACCCATAATGGAGTTTGGGATCTTGTGGATTTGCCACTCGGTTGCAAACCAGTTGGGTGTAAATGGGTCTTCAAGACTAAGCGTAATCCAGATGGAAAAGTTGAGAGATATAAAGCCAGACTTGTTGCAAAAGGCTATAGTCAGAGGGATGGCATTGATTATAAAGAGACTTTCTCACCGGTCTCTACTAAAGATGCTTTTCGTGTGGTTATGGCCTTAGTAGCTCATTTTGATTTGGAGCTTCATCAAATGGATGTCAAAACAGCTTTTCTTAATGGAGATTTATTTGAGGAAGTGTATATGATTCAACCTGATGGTTTTGCTAAAAGAAACAATGAGCATTTGGTTTGCAAGTTAAAAAAGTCTATTTATGGGTTGAAACAAGCTTCTAGACAATGGTATTTGAAATTTGACCAGGTGGTCACTTCTTTTGGCTTTAAGGAAAACGCCTCGGATCAATGCATTTACTTGAAGAAAAATGAGAGTCATTTCATCATTCTTGTCTTATATGTTGATGATATTCTTCTTGCGAGTAGCAGTGTTGAACTTTTGGCTGAGACAAAGTCAATGTTAAATAGTCATTTTGATATGAAGGACCTTGGTGATGCCTCTGTTGTTCTGGGCATTCAAATTTTTCGTGACAGGTCACGTGGCATTCTTGGATTGTCTCAAAGAGGATATATTGATAAAGTCCTTAAACGGTTTAACATGCATTCCTGCTCCTCATGTGCAGCACCTGTTCAAAAAGGTGATAAACTCTCTAAATCTCAATGTCCTAAAAATGATAATGATAGAATTGAAATGGAAAAAATTCCATATGCTTCCGCTGTTGGTAGTTTAATGTATGCTCAAGTTTGTACTCGTCCCGATATTGCTTTTGCTGTTAATGCTTTAGGAAGATACTTGAGCGACCCGGGTTTGGGTCATTGGAAAGCCGTTAAAAAGGTCTTTAGATATTTGCAGGGAACTAAGGATTACATGTTGACCTATAAGAAGTCTGATCAACTTCAAGTCATTGGTTATTCCGATTCTGATTTTGCTGGTTGCCCTGACGATCGAAAATCTACTTCTGGTTTTATATTTAAGTTGGCAGAAGGAGCTATTTCTTGGAAGAGTGTTAAACAAACTCTTACAGCTACTTCTACTATGGAGGCAGAATATGTTGCTTGTTATGAAGCTACTTGTCAAGCTGTGTGGCTTAAAAATTTGGTTTCTGACTTTCAAATTGTTGAAAGTATTTCTAGGCCACTTGTGATATATTGTGACAACACTGCTGCTGTACATTTTTCTCAAAATAACAGAAGTTCTACTCGCTCAAAGCATTTTGATATAAAATTTCTGTTTGTTAGAGAAAAAGTTTTGGATTTTCAAACTCGGATTGAACATACTGCTACAGAAAATATGTTAGCAGATCCACTTACTAAAGGCTTAGCTGTTGGAGTTTTTCAAAATCATGTAACTCATATGGGTGTGGTTAAGTCTTTTGATGTACTGGGTTAGTGGGAGTTTGAGATTCATAATTTATATTATTATGGTTTTTTCACGAGATGTAAATTTATCAATGACGTCATTTTTATTACATCTCTTTGATACATAAAATGTATGAACCATTTTGGGATCACATATTTATTATGTTTGGTTTTGTTTTATTTATTATCTATTATTTATGAAATCTAAGCATAAGGTAATCATCCCTATCGGATATTATCTTTGTGATTCATGTTTATATTTCTTAATTGATATTTGTGTTTGTTTTGTAATTGATATGATTAATTTATTTATCAATGTTATCCAAGTGGGAGAATGTTGTATTTATATAATTTATTATATATATATATATATATATATAAATTATTATTCTCTATTTGTTATGGATTAACATTAATCAATAAATTAATTTATTTGTAATTATCAATTATATTACACATCATCATTTATGTAAATAATAATTTAATTTGGGTTTCTGATGAACGATTCAGTGATGGGTTGGATCGTTCGGAATCGATTACTTATTGAGAGATCCTGGTCTCTGCGATAGGTGGATAAAAGCTGATACCCCATTAGTTAGTTTAACGTGTGACAATATAATCACTTTAGATACTACGTTCAAAGCACCCTATCAGAAAGAGAGCAACATTCTCTCATAAGCATTCAATGGATTCTTCAACAATTCCAGGTACACAATTTTGAATATATTATATTTATTGTATCTAATATTATTATGTATTTTAAACATATACTTCCTGCAAAAATTTTGCATTCTTATTCCTTACTATCAGTACAAAACGCATATTTTAATCATCTGCGGGAAAAACGTTTGATGCGGAATTAACTGTTCCTTTTGGCTATTTTTACCGAAATGGCTACTTTTTTTTCTGGGGTTACTCTCAAGCCACTTTCATAGCAGCTGATTGTTCTTGCTGATAAACGTAATTATTTCAAATAGAGGATAACAAATATATACAATAACTCACCTGAATTCTTGAGCTCATGTTTTTCACCGATACGACCTTTGCCAGATTAGTCAAGGGTCCATTAGTCAATACTGTAATTTTAGACCCTGGTTTAATTGTTTGTAATATAGACTCCCAAACTTCCATGGCCTGTGGTTGTCTGAGTTCAGGGTGATCCGTATCCCGAGGAGCCCCAAACTTCACAGAGTTCTCTGCTGTATACCTGAAATGGTTCGTGTCTTAGTCAGTTGCTGGTAACAAACATTGGAAATATTTAAGTGCGAGCAAACCAGTGTATAATCTTGTGACAAGGTACATAAGTAACAGAATACTTGGAACACTTTACAAAGTATACGCAACAATTATCAATGGTAAAGTTAAACGAGTGAGTTCTCTCAAATTGAATGAAATATTGTAATAATACTACTACTCAAGAGAAATAATTCTTTCACATTTTTTTCTTTGCGATATTCTTTATGTCACTTTCATCATATTTTGTGTACCGATTACATAGTTCGTTTATGCATGACATATATTCATTCCATTATTTCTCTACTTTCAATAGGAGCTTCCATTCCACATGGCCTACACGATTTCAGTGAGTTTTGATGCATTCTAATGCTGACGAGCAATACATACAAAACTATAAAAGTAGATGCAAAACACCTTCGTGGGCTGCGTGGTAGATCACGGGCAAGACCATAAAGAGTGTCAGAGTCCAGTAACCCCCCATTTCCATGGGGAATGGCTTTTACATACTTGCATTCTCCAACAGCTGGGAATATTGGATCTGACTGATTCATTGCAAAAACATCTCCTAGACCAACTGGGATGTCGTCACGACCCATCATGTGCAGTAAGTCATAGATGGAATCTATTGTTGCTGAATTAGTCCATCCAGTTGGGCTCACAATGATTGCCTGAAGCGAAGGTTCAAGTAACCCAAATTAAAGTTGCTCTCTGTGTGTGCAATTGCGTATATATTTCAACATAATAGAACTTGGATTGTTTAGTGAAAGGTAGCAAGTCAAGTACCCAAATTAAAAATACAATTTTCCCGTTTTAGCTAAAAGCATAATAAGTTTTTCATTTGAGGACCTTTCCTGCCTTGGTGTCAATATTGGCATTACAGTGGAACTACAAGTAAATAAAAGAAATATTAAAAGATGAAAAAAAAGAATGAATACCTTAAGGTCGATTACTTGAACAGGCACTTTTAGGAGGTAAAATAGAGCTAGAAAATCGCCTGCGCTCATATCCATGTCAAACACAACAGGTTTCCCCAGTGCTTTATTTTGAAAATCTGGCTTGTAAGTTACTTCTTTGTAGTAAGGAAACTGTGTGGTGAAGTTGAACCTCCCGGAATTTTGTGGTTGGTTCAGAACCTTTTACCAGATTCAAGACAAAATGTCAGATTCATATACATTTATCTTTTTAAGAATCCATTCATATAGTTGGGGAACAAATAGTTAGTATTTAGTTTTCCTCACATGCCATAATAAAACAGTGCGATTCATAAATCTTGAAAGAAGTTTGAACGATGTACTGAAATCTAAACATACATACATTCAAGAAGCTTATAAAATATTCTCTGTCAAGTGTGCTCGTAACATTCTTGTTAGGCTTGGCTTTTGTAGCAACAAGTACCCTCACTGAGTCTGGACCACTTGCTTCTTCTGTGTAACCATCCTATATATAGAACATGTTGCAGTACATAACACGTTAACATTTACTATATGTACGTGTGAAAGTGTACGTAACACATTAAAGTTGCAATCTAAAACGGAAAGTAACAATTACCTGACATCTCCCTTTCCCATTTTTCACAAAGCAATGTGGATCTCGAAGTCCTTGGTGAATATGGCCACTGTGCACCCCACCTTTTTCTAGATTGAACTTAGGAACTCTTCGACCATCAAAGAGCGGGTTAGAGCCATCAGATACTCCATAAGGTTTGTTTGAAGTGATTACAGTTATGTTCATATACTCCATTTCAGCAAATTCATTTTCACCATTATTGTTATTGGGTTTACTCATGGTTGAGACGGCTATACCAGCTGCGAAAGAGTCCCACATAAAATAACTCTGCTTGCAATGAGTTCGTATTAGTATGAATATTAGTTACTTTGTAATTCACCAAACAAAGTGAATGTTAAATTGTTAACAGCAGAAAACAATAGACATGCATGGATTCATTAAGAAAATATTACCGAATAAAATTCGTTGTCAAACCATGTATCACGAGCCAGTTTCAAGGATTTGAAACAGTACTGTGCTTCATATGTGTCTTGGCTCTTTTCAAATTCCTCAAAGAATTCTTCGGTGATGGGGATTGTGTTTGTTGCATCCAGAGGAACAAGAGTGACAGGAATTCCAGAATGAATCACCTACATATCGAGATATTATTTGGTCAGAACATATTTTTTGTGTATTTGGTCATGAGCATATCCAGAAATAAACGCTTTATGCTCCCCCAGTAAAACATACTACTTCTAACTTCATTACAAAAAACGCTCAAAGAATTTTCTGAGTTTTTATTTTTGAAGACGTTATAAATTTTTAAAACATGTTCTAAATTATGAAAAAAAAAATCCTAAAAAATACACTAATGAACGGGTCTATTCGAAAAATCATTTTATCCAAAAAGAGTGACAAGTTTATTTTGATGTCATGGGTGAAGTAAACAATATTATATATGAAAAAACTGATGGTATAAAACTATTTTATACTTCTATTCAACCATAAATTAATACTAAATTTGATTGATTTTATAATAATTAGCTTAAAAGTTCTGTTAATAGTAATTAATTTCTAATGTTGAATGTGTGTATTTGACCTGGTATGCTGCAAAAGGGTCTGCAAAAATATTGAATTCTGCAAAAGGGTTTGTATTATAGTCTGTGAACATGTTGCCACGGTCACCGCACTGACGAGGCACGCAGGAAGATGAAGCATTTTTGGGGCAACAACCAGTAGGGTTGCTTGATCTTACACCCCCACCCATTATGTAAATACGCTCCACATTTTTTTTCAGGTGTGGGTTATTCATTAGGAAGATTCCAATGTTTGTGTGTGCTCCAATCACAAGCAGGGTTATGGGACCACCAGATATTTTTTCAATCAACACTTCCTGTGCACTTGCTTGTTCTAGTGGACTGTATTTTCTAGCTCCCTGGTTTCATCATACAATTATGGACCAAATGAGAATCATCAACACAATTAATCATTAAAATGGTACAATGAAACTTTCATTTGATGCTTCTCAAATTTATACACCTGTGGTAGGAAAAGTTTCCTGATACCATAATTGGCATCGATGTCTAAGCGTCCTCCAGGACCAACAGGAATGGCCCGCCTGTACCTGCAATCTCCTACTGTTGTCATTCCCTGATTCAAGAGAACAGTAATCCTTAAAACACAGGTATAGTAAGTATGTTGTTGTCATTGTCTACACAGGATATGTATTAAGGTTTTGAAAAAGGACAAGACCAACCTGTTCTATTATTGGAAGATAGCCACCAACGTTTGGGAGTATGGTACCATTTGGGAGTATTCCACCCTCACCTCCAACTCCAACTGCAACATCATCTCGACCCATCATGTAAAGCAGATCATAAATTTGATTAACAGCATGCCCAGCACTGGTCCAAGCATTTGCACTGATGGTGATGGCCTGAAAATGTTACCACCAGAATATATTCGTGAATTATCAGTATGATATAATCTTTATTTATTTTACTTCAAGTTTGTAACTTTTATATTTGAGTATATAACTTTTTAAATCATTTTCCAACAAAAAAAATATAAATTTGTGTTTTTCAAGAACTAGGTAAAAAAACTTCCATTGAAAATATATAATATTTTCACCAAAATAACCAAAATGTAATTATAATTTGAGCGATCAACAAAGTGACGTTTGATAAGATAACAGATAATTTTTTTATAATATAGAAAAATAATATCATAGTCTTTTGGAAAAGTTACTTTCTTTTTAATTAATATTTTAATAAAAATTATGAGTATGTATATTTTAATATGAGCTTTATTGTCTCTTTTTATCTTTCTATATTGGAGTGCTTTTCTTTTTTACTCACCTTTATCTATCTATATATTGCATTGCATTTTTTTATTTTTTTTGCTTTACCTCTAATTTGCTTTTAATGTTTCGGTCAAAGAATGTAAAATATATTAGTTTGCTTGAAATTATACACCAAACTTATATTATATTTGTACGGAATGAAAGTGATAGAAAGCAACATGAACTAATTTATTTTACATTAAAAAATGTTTGAATTAATGTCACACTACTAAAATAGTTTCAAAATTTTAGATAAAAATAATAGAAAAAGAAGACGAAATAATCAAAAATAATAATGAGTCATAGAAAACTAAAATGCAAAATTATATCAATATATATTATTTTTAATAAAAAAAAAACAAAAAGAGAGATGTTATCTTTACACAATTGTAAAAATTACTCTTATTAAATAAGGTTTTTATTTCCTATTTTAAAAAGGAGAAAACAAATTTCAAGAATATAAACACGATTGTTTAATTATCAACATATTATTGATATAAGTGACACTAAATTCACACATTTAAATAAGATTTTGAAGTGTTTTTTAAGAAAAATATTTTGGGTTTAAACAATAAAAAAATGTGATTTAAAAATAACCACAATGAAACCAAGTTTTGAAAAGAGATCTGTTAATGGTAAATGCTTCAAGTTAAAATCATGATGTCTTGTTAACTTTCTTCTTTATTAAAGTTTTACTTTAATTAGTTTTAATGTTTCTTTAGCTAATATTTAATTAATATCTTCAATGCACATAAATATTGCTCGACAGCTTTTAACGTACAATCATAAATTAAGTGAAAAGAAATAAAAATAATAATGAAACTGAAACTTAAAATAAATATAATCGATGAAATATATATATATATATATATATATATATATATATATATATATATATATATATATGTGTGTGTGTGTGTGTGTATATGTATAAAAACTCATAATAAAAAACATGAAAAAAAAATTTATCAGTACCATATTAAAAAGTGTATTATTACAAACTCATGCATCTTACTCAATTTAACAAAATATAAGAAAGTGTTCACATTAAATTAACAACATAAATTATTTCTTGATAAATTACTATCAGTGTTAAACTTCTTACAAAATTAAATCCAAAATAATTAAGATATAGTGATATATAGATGAAAATGAATAATCATAAATTAAGTGAAAAGAAATAAAAATAATAATGAAACTGAAACTTAAAATAAATATAATCGATGAAATATATATATATATATATATATATATATATATATATATATATGTGTGTGTGTGTGTATATGTATAAAAACTCATAATAAAAAACATGAAAAAAAAATTTATCAGTACCATATTAAAAAGTGTATTATTACAAACTCATGCATCTTACTCAATTTAACAAAATATAAGAAAGTGTTCACATTAAATTAACAACATAAATTATTTCTTGATAAATTACTATCAGTGTTAAACTTCTTACAAAATTAAATCCAAAATAATTAAGATATAGTGATATATAGATGAAAATGAATATTGAGAAGAGCAAAGATAGGTCAATTTTGAAAAAGAGATGGAAATTGCAAATATGTAATAAAGTAATATTGAATGGGCATTTAAACTCTTTAAATATCCAAAAAATCTGAATCCTATAAAAATTCCACAACTTGCGGGTGTCTAAATTCCTGTTCACGTGGAGACACTCGCCCACATTTGAGACTATATAAAAACAACTGGAAAGACACGCCTCTTTCATTTAATTATTTTTAAAATAAATCATCATTAATTTCTTGCGGAATCAAATAATTTCAGAAGAGTATTACTATTTTTTTTTTGTAGAGATTTTTACTTTATTTAATCGTTGTTTTCCAAATTTAGAAAATATTAAAAAAATTATATTTTATACATTTACTCTTTATATAATCTTAAATATTTTATTAAAGCAACAAAAATTATTGAATTTGATTGGTTTGCTAGGTAACGAATGAATGATGTTGAAAAATACAGAGCTGATGAGCCTGTTTAAGCAATGATTCAGTAAGAACAGGAATATACGAAGGAGAATAATCAGGAAGAACGATTTGATAGAAGTTTTACCTCCAATTTAAACTGTGATGTGTCGAGTTTCATGAGGTAGAGAAGAGCAAAGAAATCATCGGTGTCAACATCTGTATCCACCAGAATCCGATGAGGTTTTCCCTCCACAGACCCTCCTACGATCAACAGCACCAGTAGCACTACTATGCACATTCTCATTCCTTCAAACACTGCTTAATCATCAACAATCACTTTCCTTCCTCTAAAGACAAAGAACCCTCTATTAAGAACAGTAAGCATAGTCACGTGGTATTAATTTATTATAGCGAAAATTATGCAGAGTGGAGAGGACACTTACCAAGACCGTTGAAAGAAGAGAAGGAAGAGAAGAAACACAGGTTGCAGGGAAATGAAACGTGACAAGATGAATGAGTGTCAGAATATGGAAATAAATTTATATTTCTCCTGTTTGTTGGTACTTCAATATTGACCAAACACACCAAACAGTGACCATAGAAAAAATACACTCATTCGTGTGGCATGCTACCTTTAGTCCTTTTTTTATTCAAACATGTTACGTGCACTTTCTTATATAACTGTGAGTTTAGATTGTAGGGTCGATAGAAATAAGAAAGTTTCGTAAACCTAATATGGTTTTAGATAGAAAATCACGTAATATGTATTTTGTCCCTCTTATGATTTTATCGGAAACAAAATAAAATAACATAAAAAAACTCTCGTGTTTTTTCTTTCTACGAAACCTATCATATATAATAGATATTTTTACCGTTATCTTTTACCACATCATTTATATATTATTTTAATTTTAACTCTCTGGCCGAGAAAATATAGTCAAAGGGATATTAAACGAATTTGAAGATTAATTTATTTTGACCTCACAGTATTATTAGATTAATTATTATTTTAAAATATTTTTAATTTCTTTAATCTAGCTTTGACTATTTTCTGATTTTATTTCAGATATTGGGATAATACATAAAAATGTTTATAATTTATTATTCATCTTAATTTTTAAATACTGTCAATTGTTTAAATATATCGAAACATTTTTTTTTAAGAAATTGGAGGGAGGTGATGCGAGAAAATAGGAATTATCAAATTTTTGTTACATAATTTATTTATAGATTTTTCTGAATATATAAATATATATTGTTTTTGTCGTCCATAAATGAATGATGTGTGAAAATGGTATCCGTGAAGCATATTAGGATGTTGGGTCCCACGCATGACAGTTTTGAAATGGATATCACATACAGAAATGTCCCTTTTTAAGACTAAAAGTGAGGATCTTCCAACAATTTTTTTTATTAATATAATATTATATTTTATTATTATATTATTATCAATATAATATTATAATATAGGAGTATTTTTTTAATAATTTATACAAGAAACATGTATATCTAATAATATTAAAAATAAAATTTCTAAATTAATTAATGATTCCAATAGATTGTTACTTTATATTAAATTTTCAACATAAAAATGGATGAATTCTTCAATAATTTGGGATTAAGTAAATTAAATATATATGATTTACTAATATAATATTATAATTTATTATTATATTATTATTTATAGTTGTTTGATTGAATATATGATATGTAAAAGACTTAATTTGTCATTGTTAATATTCACATTGAATAAAGATATAAGTTATTTGATAATATATACAATAAAATAAAAACTAAAGAGTGAAAAATGAGTAAGAAAAACCTTTAAATATGGATAACCAAACATTACTGTCAGAGTCCAGTCTCTTTGATCCTGTTTTGTTAAACTCAACTCTTTTTCTTCCCAAAAACATTTCAAAAACTCTTTCTTCAAAAATAGAAAACTTCGTAGAGTATTCTTATGTTCCAGAAGATATTCAGATCTCTGAGACGTTCAGTCCTCTCCTTAGTCCTTATAATATTTTTAGGAGACAAAAATTTACCCTTAGATCTATCACTCGTCTTCTTTCCAGCAGAAGACCTCATGTCAAGAAATACGTTCAATCCTCCAAGATGGACCAATGTGCCTTAGCATCCACTACAGAAGAACAATATGTCAACATTGAGATCCCTAAATATCTCATTAGGCATTGGCAAACTGAGGGTTACACTCATCTCCATTATGGAGTAATCCGACTTGTCCTCTCTCTCCAAGGAAGACGGAGATTACCTATCTCAGCCATAGTCTCTCTTTTAGACTTCAACTACCTTCATTATGAGCATGTCGTTATCGGTACTGTTCTAACTACTCTTCATGCTAGAAGTGTAGTTCTTACCATCTTTCCCAACTTCAACGTTAGCTTGAAGGATCCCACAATCTCCTAGAGATTGAAAGTTCAGATCCAGATCACTGGAGCCGAACAAATAGTTGATGCACTATCGACTACTCTTCATCATCAAATCATATACAAGTTGCAAGATCATGCGATAAATCTTGTGTTACCATCCTGGAAAGATGGAACACTATTCATCTTGGCCAATAACCAAGATGAGACACCTTCCATAGTTCAAATCCCTAGAAATATCTCTTCACAAGAACTTCACAAGCTTATTCCGATGCAGTGGGTGACTAACTATGAGAAGCTCCACAATAATCAGAAACTCATCCAGTTCACAGAAGCAACATTTGGAAGATCCGTAGATGGCACTATTAGAACCATTTTCAAGAATCCAGAAGATACTCCAAGTTCTAGCACCTCCATATTTCAATCAATGATGATAACGCTTGCCACCAAAAAAGACAAAATCCCTATCGCCAGCGTATGCCCTGATGGCAAACTTATCTTTACTGACAAGATAAGAGGACACTTCATCTGGGATGCTGACCCAGAAATGTGAGATTCTTACTATGATTGTTGTAACCACTATGGAGACACTAGTGATGAGGATGATAATGACTCAAATAGTGATGGGGATGATGACTTTAAAGGAGGATCTTGCAAACCTCAATTCTCTCCCTCCAGGAGATCTAAACCTGGAAAAGGCCCGTGGATAGGAATTCACCGCTAATACGAGTCAGATCCCTTGTGGAAATATAGGCGATATGCTGAGATCCTTAAAGAGGAAGGTCTCTTCTCCAAACAAGAAAGGGGCAAAACCTCTGTCATGTCACCTCAGTCTGCTCCTGTAGCTCCTCCCATTCCATGCATGATCAACCTTTCAGCCTACAAGGAAGGATTTCCTCCATTAGAAAGGAACGTTGATCCTGTGTCCAAGACAACAACCAAACCACATGTTGTTTATCAGGAAATTGGACCAGATGGGAAGACCAAATCATTAAGCCAAGCCAAAGAAGTCCTAAATTGGCAGACAGAGAATGCTCGAGCCCAGAATTATATCTTGCAGAAAATTGATAAGAAGATAGACAAGATCTCCACACATTTAGAGGAGACTGACGACAAGCTTCAGCACCTTAATTCTACTTTGAGGAAACACTACAAGCAACTTTCCACATAAATCTCAAAGTTAGAGGAAGACTGGAAAACCACCATCTTCGGAGAATTATCTCATGTCAAAGAAAGGGAAATCAAAAAGCCCAAAGCCCAGATTCAAGAGATGGATAACTACATCGAAGAAAAGATTAGGCAGCAAAACCCAAAGAAAGATCACTATACATCTTTGTAGACCCCAAATCTTGCCCGGCCTCCAAATAAAGACCAAAAGACCTCCTATTTAAAGATGGACAAAGCCTAACAAGCCATTAGGAGAGACTATTAGGCCCCATACTAGGATAGGAGGGAGTTTCTGTACAAAAAAATAAGTTTTCTCGCTTTGTTGGGACGAGACCGCCCTCTGGAATTCCCAGACCGCCGTCTTGCCTCATGCAAGTGACGAGACCGCCGTCTCGCTTGACGAGACGGCGGTCTCGCCACCTACGAAGGACGAGACGGCGGTCTCGTTCCTCCAGACGGCGATTTCGCCGTGTTGACAGGTCGAGACGGCGGTCTCGTTGGACGAGACGGCGGTCTCGACCCTGTCAGACGAGACCGACGGTCTCGCCACCTGACAGTGCGAAAACCTATAAATAGGGGTTCTCCCCCCCTCATTTCCACACACCACAAGCTTCTAGCTCTGCCTTCTCTCTAAAACTTCTCTCTAGAATCTCTCCGACGCATTTCCGGAGTTTCTGAGTGTCTTTGAGAGCGTTTTTCGGCGTCCAGAAGAGTTTCCGGCATCTTGTAGAGTGAAGGGCTGCCAAAAAGCACCCATTTCCTTTAAAGAAATAAAAAAAGAAAGCTTGCTTCGGAGGTTTAAACTCTTCCTCTCCCCTTTTATCGCTTTAAATCTACATTATGCAATAGATTAGGGCCATGTAGTCATCACTCTAAATTCCGCACAATAAAAAGGGCAAAAGAGTATTTTCTAGTTTATTTATTAATAAAATAGCCGGCCTATCATAGGGAACCCGAAAGGGGCGTAGTAAAGGAACTAATACTTCCTTTACCACGTAACTAACTCCCTTACCCAACTCTGGTTCTAATGACCAAAGTTGGTTTTTCGAAAACCAACGCCTTTTAAAAAAAACATTTTCCGATGTTTCCGGTAAAAACATCGGTGGCGACTCCACAGAACCCAAAATAAATAAGTCCTTGAGTTAGCCCGGTTATCGGACAACCCAAGGACACTTTTCGAAAACCTCGCCCCTAGGTTAGCCCGGTTATCGGACAGCCTAAAGGCGTTGTAATCACCTATAAAAAACGCGAAAAACAAGAGGGTCGAAAAAACCATCGCATCGCTCCGACCGCCTCTTTTTAAGACGGCGGCGACAGATGGCGACTCCACTGGGGAAGCCTCGAGAGTTGATCCCATTTAGAGATGGGCCGGCTTAAATAATAAATAAACTAGAAAATACTCTTTTGCCCTTAACTTGTATTTATAACATGTTTTAATGTTTGGCTTTAATAAATTGTTGTTTGTTTATACTTGCGCAAATTGCTTGAAATATAAACTGCACACAATCCCTTGCACACAACAGTTCCCCCTATACCCGGGGGCAAGTGAGATAACCATAGGGAGTGGGTGGCAGGTACGGTTCGCTATAGTGAGGGCCTTGAGCCCACCGGTGTGATCGGAAACCATCACTCAAGGTGATAACCTTCCTCTTTTGGCAATAAGACTGACTATGGCCTTAGTGCTAAGCATGGTCGGACGGTTGGAGAGTGGGGACCCTATAATGGGGGCACCTTGGGGGCCTTAGCCTGGTGATAACAGTTAGAACCAACCCTGGCCAATGCACTTTTCTGCAGGAAAACCCTACCTCGTGATAAAAACGAAATCTTGCCTGTTCGGGGATGATCGAATTGTGTGTGCATTTGATTGTTGCATTTGTATGTTGCATAGCATAAACAAACAACAAAACAAAATAAAAAAAATATTCTTCACAAATAAACACCCTTATCTCGGACAGTCTGCCTTTTAGCTAGCCTGGTTTCAGGTTCTTTGTAAGCTAAGAAGCCACGCAGTTCCGACAGAAGAGATAAGGGACGATAACTATTCTTTCGCATAAAGCCATATTTTATCTCGGACAGTCTGCCTTTTAGCTAGCCTGGTTTCAGGTTCTTTGTAAGCTAAGTAGTCACGCAGTTCCGACAGAAGAGATAAAAGGCTATAAAATAAACAAATAAAAAGAAAAAAAACCATTTGTTCCAAAGTTCGTAAATAAGACCTGGTCCAAAAATATTATACTCATAAAACATTCATATAGATAGCTTATTCTTCCAAAATAAAAATACGCAAAATATCATGTAGAAAAACATGATAAATAGAAAATAAACACTCACATACATTCAAATAAGCATCATTTTCATCAAACATGCATTTTTGTTCTAGAAATGGAGGGGACAAGTAGACAGACAAAGAAGGTGGACATTCCCTGTTTCCATACTGAGAGGTTGGAACGGCTGAGCACAATAATGCCATCGGAGGTCCGCGCCGACTTCAAAAAATCCTACGGACGGATTTTAGACCTCCTGAAGATATGTGTCGATCAGGTGTTCTTAAGGGCACTAATCCACTACTGGAATCCAAATCTGCGATGTTTCGAGTTTCCGCAGTTCGACCTGGTGCCTACCCTAGAGGAGTATGAGACCATGTTGAGATGACCCAAATCAGTCGGGGTCCATGTTTGCCACGAAGCCTATACTCCCGCAGCACCAGTTGCTACCCTTATTCATTTGCCATTCCGCCAGAGTACCCTGATAAAGAAGGGGAACGCCCAGGGTTGGAAAGTAACGATGTTAGAAGACCACCTGTCCTACCTGGCTGAACGGACAGAGTGGGTTGCCTTCAACAAAACCCTGACACTCATAATTTTTGGAACAGTCTTGTTCCCCTTCCATTTCGACACAATAGATCAGGCCGTCATGGACGCCTTCTTCGCCTGGGACGTGAATTCGAAAAGTCCCCTGCCTGCTATTCTTGCCAACACCCTGCTCTCGGTGGAATTCTGTCACCAGAAGCAGGGCAAAATACTTCGTTGCTGCTCTTCATTGCTATTCGTGTGGAGCGCCACTCACCTATACACCTCCAGTCACATGGGGATATTCCCCGATCCTTTGAGAAGTTTCTCCAAGATCCCCCTCCAGCGTCGTCTGACCTCAGAATGGAGGGATGAGTGGGAACACAAGGACGCTAACAGTATATCCTGGGTCTGTCCTTGGTTCCGACCCGGCCCAGTTCTCATCAGATGTGGGGACTATCCGAGTGTACCCTTGATCGGACTCAGGGGCTGCATAGCCTACTCACCTAAAGTAGCTATGAGGCAGCTCATGAGGACCCAAACTACCATTTCCCGAGGGGAACTCGGAGGACTGTGCTTCTTCGGAGACCCATGCACCATCGCCAACTCTCTAACCATAAGAAAGGCATGGGAGGGGCCAGTCTACATGGGAGACAGAGAGCTAGGAAAAGCTCGGGTGGCTGTCACCAGTGACTATGAGGCATGGAGAAATAGAAGAGGGGTGGCCCAATCATCCTCCACACCTACCAAGAGCGCCAGAAATGAAGGGTTGCAGGCTCAAATCGACGCCTTGACCCAGAGGATAGAGATCATGGGAGCCCAGATGAGGGCCCTTGAAGAAAAAGAGCAAGAATCTATCCTCACGATTGATGGTCTGCGAAGGCAAAGCAAGAAAAAGGATCATGAAATAGAGCGCCTCAAGGACCAATGTGCTGACGCTAACGAACAAGCTATCCGAACATCCAAAACTGCCAGAACCAGTTCGGATAGCCAATTGCAGGAGATAACCGCCAAAACAGCACACCTTGAGGCCGAATCAGCTAAGCAGGCTCAAATGATCAAGGAGTTGTCGGAAGGGCTCCTCAAGGCTCGGTTAGACATCCGCCAAGAGCGAGAGGCCAACAGGAGACTCACCAAAAGTCTCTCTGAGCTACGCCACAAAGAAAAGGAGGGGCTAGCTCAGTATAGCAAAGTACTTCAAGAGAAAGACCGAGCCATTGAAAAGCTCGATGAACTACAAGCCTTGGTCGTTCATCAAGAGGCGAAGATCAAAGAGGCTCAACAGTACAGTGAAGATATGAGTCAGGCGGTCCGCAAACAAAGCGAAGCACTTGCCCGTCATGTCCGGGAAGCTGAGAGGGAACTACAGAGGAACCAAGACCCTTATGTGGGTTTCTTTAAAGTTTTCCGCTTTTGCCAAAAGTTGCTTCGCAGTATAGAATAGGGGAATGTACACCTTCTCTTTGAATAAATAAAATTTCTTTTTGTTCAAATGACTGTCTACTTTCATGCATGAGCACTCATTTGCATATTTTAAATTTCCCCTCCTTCACACTTAATAAATAAAATAAGATAATAAAAAGGAAGGATTAACTAACACGTCTTCCAACTCAGAAAAATGGAGAGAAAGCCACTCCTAATAAAGCTCACCCCAACGGTCGAATCATCGCAAGAGGAAAATAAGCCTCGGTCGTTGGTCCTCAAGAATAAAGAAGAGGGGGCAAGGACGCTAGTGCGACTATTTATACCACGTCCTTTCCCCTACGAATCAAATAAAGTTGTACCGTGGAGATATGGGGAATCTCCACCAATAAAAGAAGAAATAACGAACATAGCCGGCATTGGGGGCACAACTAGAAGTGGAAGAATCTACTCCCCCAAGGACACACAGGAAGATGTCCTCCAAAATAAAGGAAAAAAATAAAAAGACCGAAGAAGAAAAAGAAAATAAAGAATCCAAAGAGGAGACAGAGGAATTACTCCAGTTTATAAGGCAAAGTGAGTATTCCATTATAGACCAGCTCAATCGCACGCCTGCAAAGATCACGTTGTTATCTTTGATAAAGAGCTCGGAGCCGCACCGGAACGCCCTGCTGAAGGTCTTGAGCGAGGCGCATGTACCTCATACAATATCCCAAGAAAAGGTTGAGAGGATCGTCGGTCACATCACGGCAAACGATCACCTCACCTTCACAAAGGAAGAACTCCCCCTAGAGGGGTCAAACCACAACAAGCCCTTACATATCTCGGTTAAATGCAAGGAGTACCTCATCGCCAAAGTTCTTGTGGATAACGGGTCATCCTTGAGCGTAATGCCCAAGTGCACACTGGAAAAACTGACTATCCAAGGAACCCGTCTGCGCCCAAGCAGCACCATCGTTCGAGCCTTCGACGGATCGAAACGAGAAGTAGTGGGAGAGATCAATTTGCCAATCCAAGTTGGACCCACTACCTTCAACGTCGATTTCCATGTAATGGACATTACTCCAGCATACAGCTGTCTCCTCGGCAGACCTTGGATTCATGACGCTAAGGTAGTACCTTCGACGCTCCACCAGAAAGTCAAATTCATAGTAAGCGACAAACTGGTCACAGTCCAAGCAGAAGACGATATCCTGATCAGTGGACCGTCTACCCAACCTTATGTGGATGCGGCTGAAGAGGCCCTTGAAACATCTTTTCAAGCGCTCAAAATTGCTAGCATAGAGCGACTTCCCAGAAACACAAAGGTAGCCCGCATGATGTTGAAGCACGGTTACCATCCTGGCCAAGGACTAGGGGCAGATTCCCAAGGCATGAGGGAACCCCCAGAATTCAAAGACAATCCTTGCAAGTATGGCCTAGGATATGACCCTACTAAGGGACGAGCAGAAAGGAGAAAAGGGAAGTCTCCCCTCCGCACACTCAAGCAAATTTTCCGAAGTGGAGGGGTGCAAGCGTCAAGAGTCACCCTAGTCATTAGGAAATCTTTTTCTTTGTTTAAGGGATGTAAACCCCATGATTGTTAGAGATTATCCCCCGGGGCGAGACCGACCCCCGGGTATCTTAGGGCACATATTCCCTCATTAATTAATAAGAATGATTCTTTCTATCTGCTTCTCTTCTTTCTACTTCTGACTAGACCACGCAAATAACCCTGTCTAAGTAAACAAAAAAGAAGAGAGAAAGAAAAATAAAAAAAAGGGGCGCATCCAAATGATTAACATTGCTATTGCCATCAAGTTAGTTTATTAGAAGCACATCAAAATAAGACTTCACCTCATCCTTAAAGAAAGTCATGCTTCGCCAATACTGTGAAAAAAAAAATATAAATCCAAACAAATGAAGAAAAAGCCCAGAGAAGCCAAAGGCCAAAGAAAAGGGCAAATTACCCGGTAGGAAACCCACTAAGGGGGCTACACAAAAGATAGGGTCAACCCGGTAGGATACCCGAACAATAATAAAGGGTAGCCTAGGCAAAAGTTAGGGTTACAAATAAGGTCCGCTAGGATTTCTCCAAAATTTTACAAAAGAAGGAACCTAGACAAAAGTTAGGGCCAATACACAGTATCCTAGTTCGAAAACCCAAAGGGCGATCTAGGGAAATCAACTAGCCATTTAAAAGCAATGGAAATGAAACCAAAGAGCGCAAATACAAAAAAAAAAGAGAAGAGAAAAAATGTTTGCTTAGACAAAGCCTAAACACCCAGGGTTAACCTTAGCCAGCCGTTCTTACAAATCCTTTTATCAATAAAAATCAACCCTCTAAAACACAAACCATTGACTTTTTACCTCCTTACTTCTTTTCTCTTGACCCTCACAACAATATTCTAATAATTAATTTGGGAATATGGAGGCATATAGTCAACAAGAGGATTGAAATCCCTAAAGCAAGGAAAAGGGGACACTACATGACAAAAAGTACTCTAGAAAAGAAAGAAGAGAAGGAAAGAAATTATCCTTCGGTCACAAGAAGTCCAGGCATGGTATAGCCAAGAGTAAACGCAGCAAATCAGAAGGCTTCCGAAGCAACAAGACACGTTGGTTAAATCCTTCTGAAAACTTAATCTAAAAAGGCATTATAGGACATCAAAAAAATAAAAGCATTGCATGCATAAAATGTTTTTAGACCAGGTCCTATTACCTCTTTCAAAAAATAACAAAAAAAAATATATATATATATATATATATAAAATCTCTTCCGTAATTCGAGACCGCCGTCTCGGTTACCCAGCAGGACGAGACCGCCGTCTGGACAAACCAAACCGCCGTCTCGACACAGGCGAAAACGAGACCGCCGTCTCGCTCGACGAGACCGCCGTCTCGCTTAAGCCGAACGTCGAGACCGCCGTCTCGCTCACCCAGACGGCGGTCTCGATTTTGCAAAATTCCCTATATATAGGGGGCGCGCTTGGGGACTCCCTCACAACTCCCCTTGCCTCCAGAACCTCATTTCTCTCAACTCCTGCACTCCCAAGCACCCTTTGGTCATCATGTTTAGCAGAAGCGCTTCCAGGAAGAGAAGAAACATTGCTGGTGCCAGTAGTTCTGCAGCACCACCACCCCAGGACCCTTCTCAACTATCGCCACAGCACCAGGCCCGTCTGGAAAACATTCGGACCTACCAATGGCATCCAATGCTCAAGCTGGATTTCAACATCCTAGCTGAGTTCGGATGGGAGGACGACGTCCGGGCCCATCTGGATAGCATCGGGTGGGGCTTCTTGCTACAGCCACCACCTACACATGTGTACCCGCAAGCGGTACTGGAGTTCTTAGCCTCCGTCTCTTACTCTGAGGTCCCCTCCACGGTCCCGGGCCTGCCTCCCACCAGGATGGTGACCTACTTCATGGGTGGACAATACCAGACCTCCACCCTCAAAGAGTTCAACGTAGCCATCGGGTTCGTCCGGCCCGAGGACGCCATGACCCAAGAATATCGTGAGGCCATCTGCTCGCGGCCCACCAACCTTACCGCCGCCGAGATGTGGCGTGAGCTCACGGGAGCCGCCACGCTACTCACGCTGATGAGGGGATCTGCGCTCCCCCCAGCACTCCGTATCTGCCACAAGCTGCTAGCAGGAACCATACACGGGAGGAAAGAGAGTCAGGGGAAAATATCCCTCCCTGACCTTTTCGTACTATATTGCATGAGCCAGAGGCAGCGCTGCAACCCCGGGTACTTCTTCCTGAGAGCCCTCAAGGATTTTGGGCACAAAACCACGGGGGCCGTCCTCATGGCTCCATTCATCACCCCCCTGGCAGAAAGTTTGGGGTGCCCTGGCCGGGAAGAGCTGGCCCATAACCTGTGACCCGAATCCATCGGCGGGTCAATCTTGGTCAGCATGGGAATGCTGATTTGCAGAGGGAACCAGCTGGCCCTCCACCCCACACTAGATTTTTCACTGGAGCTCCAAGACGCGATGCAGGATCTGCCTACACCTCCCGACTTCCAGCAGCAGCAGCAGCAACCGCCCCGATATGCGGACGACTTTGCTGGCATGCACCGCCACATGAGCGACCTATGCCAGCAGTTCGACCATATGACTGTGAGGCAAGAGCAGATGTCCCGGAGACAAGAGGAACTATCCCAGAGGCAAGAGCAATTGACTCAAAGACAAGATACCTTTGACACCCGGCTGGGAGAAATGTACCAGCACCAGCAGGACATGCGCCATGACTGGACCACGTTCCAGCAACGATACCAGGATGAAGTCCAAGAGCAGGAGGACTTCCGGTATCACATGTACCAGCATTTCCCTCCCCAGGGATCGGGTCCAAAGGATAGCCCATAGGGATAGTGACTCCAAAAATAGGGTTGTAATAAAAATTTCCCCCATAAATAAAATTCTATTTCATGCATCTTTTTGCCATCTCTTGCAAAAGCCAGCGTTAAAAAAAAAAAAAAAAAAAAAAACTTAAACTTAAAAAAGAAAAGGCATACGCTCAAGGAAAAAGTCAAAATCCTAAATCGCGAGAAAAAAGAGATAAAACCGCGAGAAAAAGGTAGGATTAAGCCATCTCATACCAACAACATCCAACAAGGAGTCAAAACTCCATTCCCTCAGGGGGAAAATCAAAATTAGATCCCCGGGAAGGCAATCAATTCCCCGGTGGATCACCAAAAAGGGAAAGATCATTTACATATCAGCTTAGTCAGAGGCAAAACAAATGCAGTCAAAAGTCTTTACTTCCGATGAAGCATCTGCCTACTCAGAGGCATTACCAGAAACTCAATGGATATCCGCCTACTCAAGAGGCGTCACCAAGATCAACAAGTCCCTAGAGGATTCCTGCCTACCTAAGAGGCACTCATCAAAAATCCCCGACAACCAGCAAAGTCGGATGACAAACACCAAAAGAGCAAAAACAAAGAATACCCAGCAACCAAGCAAGCTGGATGAAACACCAACAAAATCCCCGGCACAGCCCGGATGACCATTCAAGAAATCCAAAAACAATCAACTAAACACAGAGATCACTCCCCAAGGAGTCGGCGCATGATCGGAACCGCATGCAAGGATCGCCGCGAGGCATCGGGCCAAACGGATCAGGCCTACCGCAAGATGGAGCATCCGGAGGCTAAACACCGGATGGGGGTGTAAACTCATCAGGCCTTACAAAAGGGGGCTTACCGGGCGGGGGTTCGTACTCGTCAAACCAGATGGGGGTTCGTACCCATCAGCTGAAGGGGTCAGCTACCGCGTCGAAGGAGCATCCCAGAAGCGCACAACACAACATTTCCCCAGAAGATCATCCGCCGCAAAGACGGAACATCTGAAGGGCAACCGGGCAAGAGGGTCAACTCCTTTACCCTCCAGTCGATCATCCTGGCACAAAAGGCCAGCAGTCGACTGGTCGGGTAAAGGGGGGGCAGCTGTAGACCCCAAATCTTGCCCGGCCTCCAAATAAAGACCAGAAGACCTCCTATTTAAATATGGACAAAGCCTAACAAGCCATTAGGAGAGACTATTAGGCCCCATACTAGGATAGGAGGGAGTTTCTGTACAAAAAAATAAGTTTTCTCGCTTTGTTGGAACGAGACCGCCCTCTAGAATTCCCAGACCGCCGTCTCGCCACCTGCGAAGGACGAGACGGCGATCTCGTTCCTCCAAACGGCAGTCTCGCTGTGTTGACAGGTCGAGACGGCGGTCTCGTTGGACGAGACGGCGGTTTCGACCCTGTCAGACGAGACCGGCGGTCTCGCCACCTGACAGCGCGAAAACCTATAAATAGGGGTCCTCCCCCCCTCATTTCCACATGTCGCCGCCGTCCCTTCCGACGTCCGGGGGACGTCTCGAAACGTTTATGCGAGCGGTCGCGAAAAGATGGTTTAGATTCGCGTATTTGTTTTAAAAGGTTTTCGAAAAGGGGTTCTTATGGAATCGCCACCAATGTTTTGACCATAAACATTAGAAAAGGATAAAAAGGCATTGATTTTAATGAAAAACCAAACTTGGCCATTATAACCAGAGTTGGGTAAGGGAGTTAGTTACGTGTGGGGAAGGTGTTAGCACCCCACAACGCCCCTTTCGGGTTCCCTATGACAGATTAATTCATTTAAGTAAAGACTACGAGAAATTACGCGATTACCCTATTTTATTACATAATATTAAATGGCTATCTACATGATTTTATTCTATGTTGCATGCATAAAATGATGAATAAAGCTAAATAAAGCAATAAAAGAGATATTAAAATAGCTATCTACATGATTTTATTCTACATGGCATAAACAGTAAATAAAGCTAAATAAAACAATAAATAAAGCAATAAAAGAGAAGAGAATTGAAAAGAACCTCCGTAGCAAGCTTTATATTGAGAATCTCCAACTGTGAGGATGCGTTTTGGCAACCCCTCTCTCTATACAGACTCTCCTCACCAATACAAGATTGACTCCACTAAAAATTTAAAGAAGAATCAAATGCCGGAATATAATTCCTTAACCGATTGTTACCTATTTAAGGCAATCGGAAAGATCATTCGAGAAAGGGGGAGAAATAGACAAGTGCTCTGAGTTTTAGAAAGTGTTTCAGAGCTCTCTGGGATGTCTGTGGTGTGAAAAAGTGGCAAATGAGCCTCCTATTTATAGTTTTTCGCAGCTGGCGCACTTTGGGACGGCCGTCTGGGGTGGGACGACCGTCTGGACTGGGACAGCCGTCCCAAATGGCAAAATTACACAGGCTGGGACCCCCTGGGAACCCGAGACGGCCGTCCCACATAACTGGGGCTCGGGACGGTCGTCCCAACTTCGGGACGCGCGTCCCAACTGGCTGGGGCAGGTTGGGACGGCCGTCCCAACTGGGACGGCCGTCTCAACCTGTTCTGGCCAGTTTCGCGCGTTTCGGGACTCCGGGAAGCTCTTCTTGCCTGTTTTGGACGTCAATTGATGCCGATATGTGTCTATTGAAGCTTTATCTTCATATGGGAAGTCTCCTTGGCTCTTATTTGTAATGCTAGACGAGCTTTATCTTGTTACGGGTGATCTCCTTTATCTTTATTTGAGAGGCCGGGCAAAATTAGGGGTCTACACCACACATCACAAGCTTCTAGCTCTGCCTTCTCTCTAAAACTTCTCTCTAGAATCCCTCTGACGCATTTCCGGAGTTTCTGAGTGTCTTTGAGAGCATTTTTCGGCGTCCAGAAGAGTTTCCGGCGTCTTGTAGAGTGAAGGGCTGTCAAAAAGCACCCATTTCCTTTAAAGAAATAAAAAAAGAAAGTTTGCTTCGGAGGTTTAAACTCTTCCTCTCCCCTTTTATCGCTTTAAATCTACATTATGCAATAGATTAGGGTCATGTAGCCATCACTCTAAATTCCGCACAATAAAAAGGGCAAAAGAGTATTTTCTAGTTTATTTATTAATAAAATAGTCGGCCTATCATAGGGAACCCGAAAGGGGCATAGTAAAGGAACTAATACTTCCTTTACCACGTAACTAACTCCCTTACCCAACTCTGGTTCTAATGACCAAAGTTGGTTTTTCGAAAACCAACGCCTTTTAAAAAAAACATTTTCCGATGTTTCCGGTAAAAACATCGGTGGCGACTCCACAGAACCCAAAATAAATAAGTCATTGAGTTAGCCCGGTTATCGGACAACCCAAGGACACTTTTCGAAAACCTCGCCCCTAGGTTAGCCCGGTTATCGGACAGCCTAAAGGCGTTGTAATCACCTATAAAAAACGTGAAAAACAAGAGGGTCGAAAAAATCATCGCGTCGCTCTGATCGCCTCTTTTTAAGACGGCGGCGACAGATGGTGACTCCACTGGGGAAGCCTCGAGAGTTGATCCCATTTAGAGATTGACCGACTTAAATAATAAATAAACTAGAAAATACTCTTTTGCCCTTAACTTGTATTTATAACATGTTTTAATGTTTGGCTTTAATAAATTGTTGTTTGTTTATACTTGCGCAAATTGCTTGAAATATAAACTGCACACAATCCCTTGCACACAACAGTTCCCCCTATACCCGGGGGCAAGTGAGATAACCATAGGGAGTGGGTGGCAGGTACGGTTCGCTGTAGTGAGGGCCTTGAGCCCACCAGTGTGATCGGAAACCACCACTCAAGGTGATAACCTTCCTCTTTTGGCAATAAGACTGACTATGGCCTTAGTGCTAAGCATGGTCGGACGGCTGGAGAGTGGGGACCCTATAATGGGGGCACCTTGGGGGCCTTAGCCTGGTGAGAACAGTTAGAACCAACCCTGGCCAATGCACTTTTCTGCAAGAAAACCCTACCTCGTGATAAAAATGAAATCTTGCCTGTTCGGGGATGATCGAATTGTGTGTGCATTTGATTGTTGCATTTGTATGTTGCATAGCATAAACAAACAACAAAACAAAATAAAAAAAAATATTCTTCACAAATAAACACCCTTATCTCGGACAGTCTGCCTTTTAGCTAGCCTGGTTTCAGGTTCTTTGTAAGCTAAGAAGCCACGCAGTTCCGACAGAAGAGATAAGGGACGATAACTATTCTTTCGCATAAAGCCATATTTTATCTCGGACAGTCTGCCTTTTAGCTAGCCTGGTTTCAGGTTCTTTGTAAGCTAAGTAGTCACGCAGTTCCGACAGAAGAGATAAAAGGCTATAAAATAAACAAATAAAAAGAAAAAAAACCATTTGTTCCAAAGTTCGTAAAAAAGAACCTGGTCCAAAAATATTATACTCATAAAACATTCATATAGATAGCTTATTCTTCCAAAATAAAAATACGCAAAATATCATGTAGAAAAACATGATAAATAGAAAATAAACACTCACATACATTCAAATAAGCATCATTTTCATCAAACATGCATTTTTGTTCTAGAAATGGAGGGGACAAGTAGACAGACAAAGAAGGTGGACATTCCCCGTTTCCATACTGAGAGGTTGGAATGGCTGAGCACAATAATGCCATCGGAGGTCCGCGCCGACTTCGAAAAATCCTACGGACGGATTTTAGACCTCCTGAAGATATGTGTCGATTAGGTGTTCTTAAGGGCACTAATCCACTACTGGAATCCAAATCTGCGATGTTTCGAGTTTCCGCAGTTTGACCTGGTGCCTACCCTAGAGGAGTATGAGACCATGTTGAGATGACCCAAATCAGCCGGGGTCCATGTTCGCCATGAAGCATATACTCCCGTAGCACCAGTCGCTGCCCTTATTCATTTGTCATTCCGCCAGAGTACCCTGATAAAGAAGGGGAACGCCCAGGGTTGGAAAGTAACGATGTTAGAAGACCACCTGTCCTACCTGGCTGAACGGACAGAGTGTGTTGCCTTCAACAAAACCCTGACACTCATAATTTTTGGAACAGTCTTGTTCCCCTTCCATTTCGACACAATAGATCAGCCGTCATGGACGCCTTCTTCGCCTCGGGACGTGAATTCGAAAAGTCCCCTACCTCGCTATTCTTGCCGACACCCGCTTCTCGGTGGAATTCTGTCACCAGAAGCAGGGCAAAATACTTCGTTGCTGCTCTTCATTGCTATTCGTGTGGAGCGCCACTCACCTATACACCTCCAGTCACATGGGGATATTCCCCGATCCTTTGAGAAGTTTCTCCAAGATCCCCCTCCAGCGTCGTCTGACCTCAGAATGGAGGGATGAGTGGGAACACAAGGACGCTAACAGTATATCCTGGGTCTGTCCTTGGTTCCGACCCGCCCAGCTCTCATCGATGTGGGGACTATCCGAGTGTACCCTTGATCGGACTCGGGGGCTGCATAGCCTACTCACCTAAAGTAGCTATGAGGCAGCCTCATGAGGACCCAAACTACCATTTCCCGAGGGGAACTCGGAGGATCGTGCTTCTTCGGAGACCCATGCACCATCGCCAACTCTCTAACCATAAGAAAGGCATGGGAGGGGCCAGCTCACATGGGAGACAGAGAGCTAGGAAAAGTCTCTGGTGGTCGTCACCGATGACTATGAGGCATGGAGAAATAGAAGAGGGTGGCCCAATCATCCTCCACACCTACCAAGAGCGCCGTAAATGAAGTGGCTGCAGGCTCAAATCGACGCCTTGACCCGGAGGATAGAGATCATGGGAGCCCGGATGAGGGCCCTTGAAGAAAAAGAGCAAGAATCTATCCTCACGATTGATGGTCTCGCGAAGGCAAAGCAAGAAAAAGGATCATGAAATAGAGCGCCTCAAGGACCAATGTGCCGACGCTAACGAACAAGCTATCCGAACATCCAAAACTGCGAGAACCAGGTTCGGATAGCCAATTGCAGGAGATAACCGCCAAAACAGGCACACCTTGAGGCCGAATCGGCTAAGCGTGCTCAAACGATCAAGGAGTTGTCTGAAGGGCTCCTCAAGGCTCTGGCTAGACATCCGCCAAGAGCGAGAGGCCAACGAGAGACTCACCAAAAGTCTCTCTGAGCTACGCCACAAAGAAAAGGAGGGGCTAGCTCAGTATAGCCAAGTACTTCAAGAGAAAGACCGAGCCATTGAAAAGCTCGATGAACTACAAGCCTTGGTCGTTCATCAAGAGGCGATGATCAAAGAGGCTCAACAGTACAGTGAAGATATTAGCCAGGCGGTCCGCAAACAAAGCGAAGCACTTGCCCGTCATGTCCGGGAAGCTGAGAGGGAACTACAGAGGAACCAAGACCCTCCTGTGGGTTTCTTTAAAGTTTTCCGCTTTTGCCAAAAGTTGCTTCGCAGTATAGAATAGGGGAATGTACACCTTCTCTTTGAATAAATAAAATTTCTTTTTGTTCAAATGACTGTCTACTTTCATGCATGAGCACTCATTTGCATATTTTAAAATTCTCCTCCTTCACACTTAATAAATAAAATAAGATAATAAAAAGGAAGGATTAACTAACACGTCTTCCAACTCAGAAAAAATAAAAATATAAATCCAAACAAATGAAGAAAAAGCCCAGAGAAGCCAAAGGCCAAAGAAAAGGGCAAATTACCCGGTAGGAAACCCACTAAGGGGGCTACACAAAAGATAGGGTCAACCCGGTAGGATACCCGAACAATAATAAAGGGTAGCCTAGGCAAAAGTTAGGGTTACAAATAAGGTCCGCTAGGATTTCTCCAAAATTTTACAAAAGAAGGAACCTAGACAAAAGTTAGGGCCAATACACAGTATCCTAGTTCGAAAACCCAAAGGGCGATCTAGGGAAATCAGCTAGCCATTTAAAAGCAATGGAAATGAAACCAAAGAGCGCAAATACAAAAAAAAAAAGAGAAGAGAAAAAATGTTTGCTTAGACAAAGCCTAAACACCCAGGGTTAACCTTAGCCAGCCATTCTTACAAATCCTTTTATCAATAAAAATCAACCCTCTAAAACACAAACCATTGAATTTTTACCTCCTTACTTCTTTTCTCTTGACCCTCACAACAATATTCTAATAATTAATTTGGGAATATGGAGGCATATAGTCAACAAGAGGATTGAAATCCCTAAAGCAAGGAAAAGGGGACACTACATGACAAAAAGTACTCTAGAAAAGAAAGAAGAGAAGGAAAGAAATTATCCTTCGGTCACAAGAAGTCCAGGCATGGTACAGCCAAGAGTAAACGCAGCAAATCGGAAGGCTTCCGACGCAACAAGACACGTTGGTTAAATCCTTCGAAAACTTAATCTAAATAGGCATTATAGGACATCAAAAAAATAAAAGCATTGCATGCATAAAATGTTTTTAGACCAGGTCCTATTACCTCTTTCAAAAAATAACAAAAAAATATATATATATATATATATATATATATATATAAAATCTCTTCCGTAATTCGAGACCGCCGTCTGGACCAACCGGACCGCCGTCTCGGTTACCCAGCAGGACGAGACCGCCGTCTGGACAAACCAGACCGCCATCTCGACATAGGCGAAAACGAGACCGCCGTCTCGCTTAAGCCGAACGTCGAGACCACCGTCTCGCTCACCCAGACGGCGGTCTCGATTTTGCAAAATTCCCTATATATAAGGGGCGCGCTTGGGGACTCCCTCACAACTCCCCTTGCCTCCAGAACCTCATTTCTCTCAAATCCTGCACTCCCAAGCACCCTTTGGTCAGCATGTTTAGCAGAAGCGCTTCCAAGAAGAGAAGAAACACTGTCGGTGCCAGTAGTTCTGCAGCACCACCACCCCAGGACCCTTCTCAACTATCGCCACAGCACCAGGCCCGTCTGGAAAACATTCGGACCTACTAATGGCATCCAATGCTCAAGCTGGATTTCAACATCCTAGCTGAGTTCGGATGGGAAGACGACGTCCGGGCCCATCTGGATAGCATCGGGTGGGGCTTCCTGCTATAGCCACCACCTACACATGTGTACCCGCAAGCGCTACTGGAGTTCTTAGCCTCCGTCTCTTACTCCGAGGTCCCCTCCACGGTCCCGGGCCTGCCTCCCACCAGGATGGTGACCTACTTCATGGGTGGACAATACCAGACCTCCACCCTCAAAGAGTTCAACGTAGCCATCGGGTTCGTCCGGCCCGAGGACGCCATGACCCAAGAATATCGTGAGGCCATCTGCTCGCGGCCCACCAACCTTACCGCCGCCGAGATGTGGCGTGAGCTCACGGGAGCCGCCACGCTGCTCACACTGATGAGGGGATCTGCGCTCCCCCCAGCACTCCGTATCTGTCACAAGCTGCTGGCAGGAACCATACACGGGAGGAAAGAGAGTCAGGGGAAAATATCCCTCTCTGACCTCTTCGTACTATATTGCATGAGCCAGAGGCGGCGCTGCAACCCCGGGTACTTCTTCCTGAGAGCCCTCAAGGATTTCGGGCACAGAACCACGGGGGTTGTCCTCATGGCTCCATTCATCACCCCCCTGGCAGAAAGTTTGGGGTGCCCTGGCCGGGAAGAGCTGGCCCACAACCTGCGACCCGAATCCATCGGCAGGTCAATCTTGGTCAGCATGGGAATGCTGATCCGCAGAGGGACCCAGCTAGCCCTCCACCCCACACTAGATTTTGCACTGGAGCTCCAGGACGCGATGCAGGATCTGCCTACACCTCCCGACTTCCAGCAGCAGCAGCAGCAACCGCCCCAGTATGCGGACGACTTTGCTGGCATGCACCGCCACATGAGCGACCTATGCCAGCAGTTCGACCATATGACTGTGAGGCAAGAGCAGATGTCCTGGAGACAAGAGGAACTATCCCAGAGGCAAGAGCAATTGACTCAAAGACAAGATACCTTTGACACCCGGCTGGGAGAAATGTACCAGCACCAGCAGGACATGCGCCATGACTGGACCACGTTCCAACAACGATACCAGGATGAAGTCCAAGAGCAGGAGGACTTCCGGTATCACATGTACCAGCATTTCCCTCCCCAGGGATCGGGTCCAAGGGATAGTGACTCCAAAAATAGGGTTGTAATAAAAATTTCCCCCATAAATAAAATTCTATTTCATGCATCTTTTTGCCATCTCTTGCAAAAGCCAGCGTTAAAAAAAAAAAAAAAAAAAAAAACTTAAACTTAAAAAAGAAAAGGCATACGCTCAAGGAAAAAGTCAAAATCCTAAATCGCAAGAAAAAAGAAATAAAACCGCGAGAAAAAGGTAGGATTAAGCCATCTCATACCAACAACATCCAACAAGGAGTCAAAACTCCAGTCCCTCAGGGGGAAAATCAAAATTAGATCCCCGGGAAGGCAATCAATTCCCCGGTGGATCACCAAAAAGGGAAAGATCATTTACATATCAGCTTAGTCAGAGGCAAAACAAATGCAGTCAAAAGTCTTCACTTCCGATGAAGCATCTGCCTACTCAGAGGCATTACCAGAAACTCAATGGATATTCGCCTACTCAAGAGGCGTCACCAAGATCAACAAGTCCATAGAGGATTCCTGTCTACCTAAGAGGCACTCATCAAAAATCCCCGACAACCAGCAAAGTCGGATGACAAACACCAAAAGAGCAAAAACAAAGAATACCCAGCAACCAAGCAAGCTGGATGAAACACCAACAAAATCCCCGGCACAGCCCGGATGACCATTCAAGAAATCCAAAAACAATCAACTAAACACAGAGATCACTCCCCAAGGAGTCGGCGCATGATCAGAATCAGTAAGCCGCCGCCACGGCCAAAGGATCAGCTACCGCAAGATGGAGCATCCGGAGGCTAAACACCAGATGGGGGTGTAAACTCATCAGGCCTTACAAAAGGGGGCTTACCAGGCGGGGGTTCGTACTCGTCAAACACCAGATGGGGGTGTAAACTCATCAGGCCTTACAAAAGGGGGCTTACCGGGCGGGGGTTCGTACTCGTCAAACCAGATGGGGGTTCGTACCCATCAGCTGAAGGGGTCAGCTACCGTGTCGAAGGAGCATCCCAGAAGCGCACAACACAACATTTCCCCAGAAGATCATCCGCCGCAAAGACGGAACATCTGAAGGGCAACCGGGCAAGAGGGTCAACTCCTTTACCCTCCAGTCGATCATCCTGGCACAAAAGGCCAGCAGTCGACTGGTCGGGTAAAGGGGGGGCAGCTGTAGACCCCAAATCTTGTCCGGCCTCCAAATAAAGACCAGAAGACCTCCTATTTAAAGATGGACAAAGCCTAACAAGCCATTAGGAGAGACTATTAGGCCCCATACTAGGATAGGAGGGAGTTTCTGTACAAAAAAATAAGTTTTCTCGCTTTGTTGGGACGAGACCGCCCTCTGGAATTTCCAGACCGCCGTCTCGCCACCTGCGAAGGACGAGACGGCGATCTCGTTCCTCCAGACGGCGGTCTCGCTGTGTTGACAGGTCGAGACGGCGGTCTCGTTGGACGAGACGGCGGTTTCGACCCTGTCAGACGAGACCGGCGGTCTCGCCACCTGACAGTGTGAAAACCTATAAATAGGGGTCCTCCCCCCCTCATTTCCACACACCACAAGCTTCTAGCTCTGCCTTCTCTCTAAAACTTCTCTCTAGAATCCCTCCGACGCATTTCCGGAGTTTCTGAGTGTCTTTGAGATCATTTTTCGGCGTCCAGAAGAGTTTCCGGCGTCTTGTAGAGTGAAGGGTTGTCAAAAAGCACCCATTTCCTTTAAAGAAATAAAAAAAGAAAGCTTGCTTCGGAGGTTTAAACTCTTCCTCTCCCCTTTTATCGCTTTAAATCTACATTATGCAATAGATTAGGGCCATGTAGTCATCACTCTAAATTCAGCACAATAAAAATGGCAAAAGAGTATTTTCTAGTTTATTTATTAATAAAATAGCCGGCCTATCATAGGGAACCCGAAAGGGGCATAGTAAAGGAACTAATACTTCCTTTACCACGTAACTAACTCCCTTACCCAACTCTGGTTCTAATGACCAAAGTTGGTTTTTCAAAAACCAACGCCTTTTAAAAAAAACCTTTTCCGATGTTTCCGGTAAAAACATCGGTGGCGACTCCACAGAACCCAAAATAAATAAGTCCTTGAGTTAGCCCGGTTATCGGACAACCCAAGGACACTTTTCGAAAACCTCGCCCCTAGGTTAGCCCAGTTATCGGACAGCCTAAAGGCGTTGTAATCACCTATAAAAAACGCGAAAAATAAGAGGGTCGAAAAAATCATCGCGTCGCTTCGATCGCCTCTTTTTAAGACGGCGGCGACAGATGGCGACTCCACTGGGGAAGCCTCGAGAGTTGATCCCATTTAGAGATGGGCCGGCTTAAATAATAAATAAACTAGAAAATACTCTTTTGCCCTTAACTTGTATTTATAACATGTTTTAATGTTTGGCTTTAATAAATTGTTGTTTGTTTATACTTGCGCAAATTGCTTGAAATATAAACTGCACACAATCCCTTGCACACAACAGTTCCCCCTATACCCGGGGGCAAGTGAGATAACCATAGGGAGTGGGTGGCAGGTACGGTTCGCTGTAGTGAGGGCCTTGAGCCCACCAGTGTGATCGTAAACCACCACTCAAGGTGATAACCTTCCTCTTTTGACAATAAGACTGACTATGGCCTTAGTGCTAAGCATGGTCGGACGGCTGGAGAGTGGGGACCCTATAATGGGGGCACCTTGGGGGCCTTAGCCTGGTGAGAACAGTTAAAACCAACCCTGGCCAATGCACTTTTCTGCAAGAAAACCCTACCTCGTGATAAAAACGAAATCTTGCCTGTTCGGGGATGATCGAATTGTGTGTGCATTTGATTGTTGCATTTGTATGTTGCATAGCATAAACAAACAACGAAATAAAATCAAAAAAAATATTCTTCACAAATAAACACCCTTATCTCGGACAGTCTGTCTTTTAGCTAGCCTGGTTTCAGGTTCTTTGTAAGCTAAGAAGCCACGCAGTTCCGACAGAAGAGATAAGGGACGATAACTATTCTTTCGCATAAAGCCATATTTTATCTCGGACAGTCTGCCTTTTACCTAGCCTGGTTTCAGGTTCTTTGTAAGCTAAGTAGCCACGCAGTTCCGACAGAAGAGATAAAAGGCTATAAAATAAACAAATAAAAAGAAAAAAAACCATTTGTTCCAAAGTTCGTAAATAAGACCTGGTCCAAAAATATTATACTCATAAAACATTCATATAGATAACTTATTCTTCCAAAATAAAAATACGCAAAATATCATGTAGAAAAACATGATAAATAGAAAATAAACACTCACATACATTCAAATAAGCATCATTTTCATCAAACATGCATTTTTATTCTAGAAATGGAGGGGACAAGTAGACAGACAAAGAAGGTGGACATTCCCCGTTTCAATACTGAGAGGTTGGAACGGCTGAGCACAATAATGCCATCGGAGGTCCGTGCCGACTTCGAAAAATCCTACGGACGGATTTTAGACCTCCTGAAGATATGTGTCGATTAGGTGTTCTTAAGGGCACTAATCCACTACTGGAATCCAAATCTGCGATGTTTCGAGTTTCCGCAGTTTGACCTGGTGCCTACCCTAGAGGAGTATGAGACCATGTTGAGATGACCCAAATCAGTCGGGGTCCATGTTCGCCACGAAGCATATACTCCCGCAGCACCAGTCGCTGCCCTTATTCATTTGTCATTCCGCCAGAGTACCCTGATAAAGAAGGGGAACGCCTGTGGTTGGAAAGTAACGATGTTAGAAGACCATCTGTCCTACTCGGCCGAACGGACGCAGTGTGTTGCCTTCAACAAAACCCCGACACTCATAATTTTTGGAACAGCCTTGTTCCCCTTCCATTTCGACACAATAGATCAGGCCGTCATGGACGCCTTCTTCGCCTGGGACGTGAATTCAAAAAGTCCCCTACCTGCTATTCTTGCCGACACCCTGCTCTCGGTGGAATTCTGTCACCAGAAGCAGGGCAAAATACTTCGTCGTCGCTCTTCATTGCTATTCGTGTGGAGCGCCACTCACCTATACACCTCCGAGTCACATGGGGATATTCCCCGATCCTTTGAGAAGTTTCTCCAAGATCCCCTCCAGCCGTCGTCTCGACCTCGGAATGGAGGGATGAGTGGGAACACAAGGACGCTAACAGGATATCCCGGGTCCGTCCTTGGTTCCGACCCGCCCAGCTTCTCATCGATGTGGGGACTATCCGAGTGTACCCTTGATCGGACTCAGGGGCTGCATAGCCTACTCACCTAAAGTAGCTATGAGGCAGCTCATGAGGACCCAAACTACCATTTCCCGAGGGGAACTCGGAGGACTGTGCTTCTTCGGAGTCCCATGCACCATCGCCAACTCTCTAACCATAAGAAAGGCATGGGAGGGGCCAGTCTACATGGGAGACAGAGAGCTAGGAAAAGCTCGAGTGGCTGTCACCAGTGACTATGAGGCATGGAGAAATAGAAGAGGGGTGGCCCAATCATCCTCCACACCTACCAAGAGCGCCAGAAATGAAGGGCTGCAGGCTCAAATCGACGCCTTGACCCAGAGGATAGAGATCATGGGAGCCCAGATGAGGGCCCTTGAAGAAAAAGAGCAAGAATCTATTCTCACGATTGATGGTCTGCGAAGGCAAAGCAAGAAAAAGGATCATGAAATAGAGCGCCTCAAGGACCAATGTGCTGACGCTAACGAACAAGCTATCCGAACATCCAAAACTGCCAGAACCAGTTCGGATAGCCAATTGCAGGAGATAACCGCCAAAACAGCACACCTTAAGGCCGAATCAGCTAAGCAGGCTCAAACGATCAAGGAGTTGTCGGAAGGGCTCCTCAAGGCTCGGTTAGACATCCGCCAAGAGCGAGAGGCCAACAGGAGACTCACCAAAAGTCTCTCTGAGCTACGCCACAAAGAAAAGGAGGGGCTAGCTCAGTATAGCCAAGTACTTCAAGAGAAAGACCGAGCCGTTGAAAAGCTCGATGAACTACAAGCCTTGGTCGTTCATCAAGAGGCGACGATCAAAGAGGCTCAATAGTACAGTGAAGATATGAGCCAGGCGGTCCGCAAACAAAGCGAAGCACTTGCCCGTCATGTCCGGGAAGCTGAGAGGGAACTACAGAGGAACCAAGACCCTCCTGTGGGTTTCTTTAAAGTTTTCCACTTTTGCCAAAAGTTGCTTCGCAGTATAGAATAGGGGAATGTACACCTTCTCTTTGAATAAATAAAATTTCTTTTTGTTCAAATGACTGTCTACTTTCATGCATGAGCACTCATTTGCATATTTTAAATTTCCCCTCCTTCACACTTAATAAATAAAATAAGATAATAAAAAGGAAGGATTAACTAACACGTCTTCCAACTCAGAAAAATGGAGAGAAAGCCACTCCTAATAAAGCTCACCCCAACGGTCGAATCATCGCAAGAGGAAAATAAGCCTCGGCCGTTGGTCCTCAAGAATAAAGAAGAGGGGGCAAGGACGCCAGTGCGACTATTTATGCCACGTCCTTTCCCCTACGAATCAAATAAAGTTGTACCGTGGAGATATGGGGAATCTCCACCAATAAAAGAAGAAATAACGAACATAGCCGGCATTGGGGGCACAACTAGAAGTGGAAGAATCTACTCCCCCAAGGACACACAGGAAGATGTCCTCCAAAATAAAGGAAAAAATAAAAAGACCGAAGAAGAAAAAGAAAATAAAGAATCCAAAGAGGAGACAGAGGAATTACTCCAGTTTATAAGGCAAAGTGAGTATTCCATTATAGACCAGCTCAATCGCACGCCCGCAAAGATCACGTTGCTATCTTTGATAATGAGCTCTGAGCCGCACCGAACGCCCTCGCTGAAGGTCTTGAGCGAGGCGCATGTACCTCACACAATATCCCAAGAAAAGGTTGAGAGGATCGTCGGTCACATCACGGCAAACGATCATCTCACCTTCACAAAGGAAGAACTCCCCCTAGAGGGGTCAAACCACAACAAGCCCTTGCATATCTCGGTTAAATGCAAGGAGTACCTCATCGCCAAAGTTCTTGTGGATAACGGGTCATCCTTGAACGTAATGCCCAAGTGCACACTGGAAAAATTGACTATCCAAGGAACCCGTCTGCGCCCAAGCAGCACCATCGTTCTAGCCTTCGACAGATCGAAACGAGAAGTAGTGGGAGAGATCAATTTGTCAATCCAAGTTGGACCCACTACCTTCAACGTCGATTTCCATGTAATGGACATTACTCCAGCATATAGTTGTCTCCTCGGCAGACCTTGGATTCATGACGCTAAGGCAGTACCTTCGACGCTCCACCAGAAAGTCAAATTCATAGTAGGCGACAAACTGGTCACAGTCCAAGCAGAAGACGATATCCTGATCAGTGGACCGTCTACCCAACCTTATGTGGATGCGGCTGAAGAGGCCCTTGAAACATCTTTTCAAGTGCTCAAAATTGCTAGCATAGAGCGACTTCCCAGAAACACAAAGGTAGCCCGCATGATGTTGAAGCACGGCTACCATCCTGGCCAAGGACCGGGGCGATTCCCAAGGCATGAGGGAACCCCGTAATTCAAAGACAATCCTTGCAAGTATGGCCTAGGATATGACCCTACTAAGGGACGAGCAGAAAGGAGAAAAGGGAAGTCTCCCCTCCGCACACTCAAGCAAATTTTCCGAAGTGGAGGGGTGCAAGCGTCAAGAGCCACCCTAGTCATTAGGAAATCTTTTTCTTTGTTTAAGGGATGTAAACCCCATGATTGTTAGAGATTATCCCCCGGGGCGAGCCCGACCCCCGGGTATCTTAGGGCACATATTCCCTCATTAATTAATAAGAATGATTCTTTCTATCTGCTTCTCTTCTTTCTACTTCTGACTAGACCACGCAAATAACCCTGTCTAAGTAAACAAAAAAGAAGAGAGAAAGAAAAATAAAAAAAGGGGCGCATCCAAATGATTAACATTGTTATTGTCATCAAGTTAGTTTATTAGAAGCACATCAAAATAAGACTTCACTTCATCCTTAAAGAAAGTCATGCTTCGCCAATACTGTGAAAAAAATAAAAATATAAATCCAAACAAATGAAGAAAAAGCCCAGAGAAGCCAAAGGCCAAAGAAAATGGCAAATTACCCGGTAGGAAACCCACTAAGGGGGCTACACAAAAGATAGGGTCAACCCGGTAGGATACCCGAACAATAATAAAGGGTAGTCTAGGCAAAAGTTAGGATTACAAATAAGGTCCGCTAGGATTTCTCCAAAATTTTACAAAAGAAGGAACCTAGACAAAAGTTAGGGCCAATACACAGTATCCTAGTTCGAAAACCCAAAGGGCGATCTAGGGAAATCAGCTAGCCATTTAAAAGCAATGGAAATGAAACCAAAGAGCGCAAATACAAAAAAAAAAAGAGAAGAGAAAAAATGTTTGCTTAGACAAAGCCTAAACACCCAGGGTTAACCTTAGCCAGCCCTTCTTACAAATCATTTTATCAATAAAAATCAACCCTCTAAAACACAAACCATTGACTTTTTACCTCCTTACTTCTTTTCTCTTGACCCTCATAACAATATTCTAATAATTAATTTGGGAATATGGAGGCATATAGTCAACAAGAGGATTGAAATCCCTAAATCAAGGAAAAGGGGACACTACATGACAAAAAGTGCTCTAGAAAAGAAGGAAGAGAAAGAAAGAAATTACACTTCGGTCACAAGAAGTCCGGCATGGTACAACCAAGAGGAAACGCAGCAAATCAGAAGGCTTCCGACGCAACAAGACACGTTGGTTAAATCCTTCTGAAAACTTAATCTAAATAGGCATTATAGGACATCAAAAAAATAAAAGCATTGCATGCATAAAATGTTTTTAGACCAGGTCCTATTACCTCTTTCAAAAAATAACAAATATATATATATATATATATATATATATAAAATCTCTTCCGTAATTCGAGACCGCCGTCTGGACCAACCAGACCGCCGTCTCGGTTACCTAGCAGGACGAGACCGCCGTCTGGACAAACCAGACCGCCGTCTTGACATAGGCGAAAACGAGATCGTCGTCTCGCTCGACGAGACCGCCGTCTTGCTTAAGCCGAACGTCGAGACCGCCGTCTCGCTCACCCAGACGGCGGTCTCGATTTTGCAAAATTCCCTATATATAGGGGGCGCGCTTGGGGACTCCCTCACAACTCCCCTTGCCTCCAGAACCTCATTTCTCTCAACTCCTGCACTCCCAAGCACCCTTTGGTCAGCATGTTTAGCAGAAGCGCTTCCAGGAAGAGAAGAAACACTGCCGGTGTCAGTAGTTCTGTAGCACCACCACCCCAGGACCCTTCTCAACTATCGCCACAGCACCAGGCCCGTCTGGAAAACATTCGGACCTACCAATGGCATCCAATGCTCAAGCTGGATTTCAACATCCAATGGCATATTCTTCTTTTCAAATTCCAACTTCTTATTTCTGACCAGCATCACCAACTACATGATCCTTACCAACAACAACGACTTACAGGTCTAGGTTCAAACCAGTAGCACTCAAGCCAGACAAAGGAAAGAAGCTAAAAGGCCAACTCAACAAGAACCATTTGACCAAGTCTTTTAAGATTCCCAAGACCCATACTCACAGATGACCTTATAACCTTTTCATTCTCCAACTCTAACTCTGAATACTCCTACAATGCTTGAAGAGTATTCCTCTGAAGAATCAGAAATTGAGGTTCGTGCTTCTGAGGAGTCTGAAACCGAAGCTCTTACTTCTGAAGGATCTGAAACAGAAGTTCCCAGCTATGAGGACCTTACACAGATATTGATGACCAACACCTCCAGATCAGAAGTTAGACATGAATCAATCTATGACCCTCCAGACGAAGAAGCTGACTCTGGACCCACAAGAACAAATGTGTCTTCAAAGACAAATGGTGGACCCTGGTTCACTATTGATGATATTCCTCCCAGCCTATGGAGAGCCAAACTAATCGAATTTGGAGCATGGTTAGATACCAAATTAGTCAACAATTCTGACTCCTATAAAATTATTGAAGAATTTTGTTGCAGAATGACAGGAACTTTAAAATGATGATATCATAATTTGAGAGTCGTTTGACAAAACCAGTTCCATGAACTGGGCCAAACTTCAACAGTACTTGGGGCTTTACATGAAGAATTCATAGGTGATGGATCGATCATAGATAAAAAACGTAGGCAAGTTTTTTTGAAATGAGATGCTGCTCAATCAAGATCAAAGACTTGGAAAAACACTACCAAAGGATGAGCAAGAGATTCTACCATCTCAACGGACTCAACGATCCAAGCTTGAAGAACACCTATGTTGCATCTCTTCCTGCTGAGATACAACCAGAGTTGAACAGGATGTCCATGTCCATTCAAAAGACTTTACTATTCTGACAATGGGACAAGTTCACCAGATGACTGTAGAAGTTGTTGACAAACTATGCAGACAACATAAGTTCTTCTCTGACATCATGACTCAGAAAAGTAAGTTCAATAAAGCTTGTCAAAAACCTTACCTTGAGATTAAATGCAAGAAGCCTTGTTCAGGCAACTGCAAGACGAAGAAGAAGCGGGAAAAGTCACTTTTCCGAAAAAAGAAGAAAAAGAATTTTAAATTCTTCAAGAAAAAGAAGTTCAGAGGAAAAGCACAAGATCAACCGTGCTTTATTTGCAAGAAAAAGGGACACTTTTTCCAAGAACTCTCCCCACAAAGCTGATAGAGTCATCAAACTCATCTCCACCCTCCAGCTTGATGATAAAGACGACATAGAATCTCTCTATTCTGAATAGAGTTTCGCAGATGAAGAAACTGTCTTTGCTCTTAACATCTCCTCTGATGAAACTGGATCAGAATATTCTGAGGAATCTGAGATTGATAATGTTCCAGTATTCTCCTTCCAAGAGACTCATCTCATCAATGTCTCTCCTCCATAACCATGCTTGGATGTTCAACTCCTTCTGTCTAAATATGAGAAAGTTATCCAAGTCATAGCTTACCTTGATATAGGAGCCCAGAAATCCATGATGGATCCTGATGTTCTTCCCAAAGAATTTTGGAAAAAAGAAGCCTCCTATTTCGTAGCAGCTGATGGAAAAGTCTTTAAGACCGAATTGATCATCAGAGCTCTAATTAGAATCTAATTTTTCCTAGAATGTGTTGAACATTCAAGGACTTGATGTTGCAAATAATGATCATGAAGAATGTTGATTTTGATGATGATCCAAGAGCTTAAAGACTTAGAGTATTGAAGATTGAAGATTGATGATTTTTGTATTGTAATAACTCTGTTTTAGTTTGATTGAGTCTGTAATTATAGAATCTAAGATAGCCGGTACATAGTCTGTAACTTAGAAGCTTCAAAAAGCTCAAATTTATCATTCAGGCTCGGCTTTAATCGATTAAATAGGTAAATAATTGATTAAAACAGTGAGAAAACCATTTTCTCGTACAAACTCATTGCTTTAATCGATTAAACAACAAAATAATCGATTATTTCGTACGATTCAGTACAGATAATCGATTATTTCACCAAATAATCGATTAAACCGGAGAGTATTGGGTTCCGACGTATTTGGCTTCTGTTTTAATCGATTATTACTCCAAATAATCGATTATTCCAGTCTGTTTCTGATTTTAAACTTCAAACAAACCCTATTTTCGAAAACTCAATTACCAAGAACCCTAGTTTCGAAATCCCCAAATCCTAAACCCTAATTTTCCCTACTTCAACTCTCCTTTGGCACTCAGAAAAAAAGAACAACTTTTTTCATACAAAAGTTAAGTGTTGTGAGTGCCAGAGAACTGTTTGTTGTAAGGAAAGGGGGCTTTTGGAACCTGGTGTGGGCTAGAAGTGATAAGAATCACTAAGTGGAGTTCTTAGTGGATTGTGTGTTGTGCCGTCTCTGGGGAAAGTTGTTCTTCATCTCTTGTGGGATTCAAGAGAGGTGTTATCTTTACTTTATCTCTTCCATTGTAAATTGTTTGTAACAACTTGTTTATAGTGACAGCGTTAATCCTCTGTTGAGTGATTAGCAACTGGACGTAGGGTCTTTTGATCCGAACCAGTATAAATCTCCTGTGTAAGATTTCTATCCTTTTCTCTATTTACATTTACACAGTTTTTAATCGGTAAAATTTGGGGAAAATTTTGAAAACCTAATTTTTATTAAGAAACCAATTCACCCCCCTCTTGGTTTTTGTCCGACCACGCGAACATTCCGCTGCGCGATTCTAACAAGTGGTATCAGAGCTTGCTTTGATAGTCATTCAAATTTTCGAAAATGGCCGGACAAAATCAAACTTTTGCCGAAGGTGCATCTATCAACAGACCCCCACTTTTTGCGGGTCAAAATTATCCTTTCTGGAAGGTACGTATGCAAATATTTTTAGAGTCTGTTGATAGAGGCGTTTGGGACGCTATTTTAAACGGTCCATTTGTTCCTAAAACTACTGAGAACGGTGTTGACGTTCTTAAACCTTTTTCTAGATGGACTGCAGACGAAAGTCGAAAAGCACAATTTGATGTTAGGGCTAGAAACATTATTTCATCTGCTCTAACCCTTGATGAGTTTTATAGAATTTCAGTTTGTAAAAGTGCACAGGAAATGTGGGAAATGCTTAGAGTGACCCACGAAGGAACTGACGACGTCAAAAGAGCGCGTAAAAACTCCCTAATCCAAGAATACGAGATGTTTCGGATGCAACAAGGAGAAATGATTTTCGACGTTCAAAAGCGTTTCACTCATATTGTGAATCATCTCACCGGATTAGGTAAAGTATTTGACGTTGATGAATTAAATGTTAAAATTTTGAAATCTCTGGATAGGAAATGGCAACCTAAGGTGACGGCCATCTCGGAGTCACAAAATCTTGCCACTATGTCTATGGCGGCGTTATTTGGAAAGCTAAGGGAGCATGAGCTTGACCTTGGAAGGCTAAATGAGGAAGAGGGTCAATATCAAAAGAAGAATCTAGCTTTCAAGACCGAGATTTCAAAAGGCAAAAATAAGAAAGAAGAAGAAGAAGATTCCGAAAATGATGAAGAAGAGATGAGTCTTTTCATAAGAAAATTCACCAAGTTCATGAAAGCAAAAGGAAGACATCCTTTCAAAGGTAAGGGAAAGGTAAAAGAAAATTCTTCCGTTAATATAAAATGCTATGGTTGTGGTGAAGCAGGGCATATGAAGACCGAATGCCCAAACAAGAAAAATGATGAACATAAGGGCAAAAAGCAATTCAAGAAGAAAGCCTATATTGCTTGGGATGACAGATGATTCAAATTCAGGATCAAGCGACTCGGAGATAGAAGCAAACATTTGCTTGATGGCAAATGACAACATATCATCTCGATTTTGAGGTTAGTGATTCCGATTCATCCTCTAGTGATGAAAATGACCATGATGAATTGCAAAATGCTTATAATGAGTTATTTACTGCCTTTAAGAATATGAAAGACGAATTTAAAGTTGTAAAGAAGAACCTAAGAAGATCCGAAAAGGAAAATGAGTCATTAAAAATGAAAATTGCATGTTTAGAAGAAAAGGAGGTAGCCAATACGAAAATTGTATGATTAGATGAAGATAAGGACTTAGCATGTGCAAATTGTAAAGAGCATGAATATGACATAGATATTCTTAACCATTTGCTTGACAAAGCTGAAAAAGAAATTGATGATCTTAAGAAGCATGAAATGGGAATTGCTCAAAATAATGTAAATCAAAGAGTTCCTTTGAAAAAGAGTAAAACTAAAAAGAAAAGAGTATGGGTAGAAAAAGGAACTAGAGCATGTCATGTTAATAATGTATCTTGTTCTAAAACTACTTCAAATGCATGCTTCTATTGTATGAAACAAGGTCACACTTCAAATAGGTGTAAAATTAAACATTTTGGTGTTCCTAAAGGCAAATATATTTGGGTTCCAATTGTTAAATAAATTTGTTTGTCTCTAACCCCAAGGACCCAAAAGTTATGGGGACCTAAGTTTACTATGTTCTTGTTTTGTAGGAAACTTCCAAATCAAAGAAGTCTATGTGGTATCTTGATAGTGGATGCTCAAAACATATGACTGGAGATAAATCGAAATTTGTGAGTTTCAAAGCCAAAGAACAAGGATATGTGACTTATGGGGATAACAACAAAGGGAAGATTCTCGGAATTGGAAACATTGGTGGTGCAAACACTTTGGAGATCAAGGATGTGCTACTTGTTGATGGACTTAAGCATAATCTCCTTAGTATAAGTCAATTATGTGACAAAGGCTTCAAGGTAAGTTTTGAAAGTAAATTTTGCACCATTCACTTGATAGATTCCGAAAATGTAGCATTGAAAGGCATTAGGCATAACAACATATATTTGATTGATTTGGATTGTTTGCATGAGTCAAGTATAACATGTTTAGTTACTAAGGAAGAGAACCCTTGGTTGTGGCATAAGAGAGCGGCTCATATAAATATACATCATTTGAACAAATTAATCTCAAAAGACTTAGTTATTGGATTGCCTAAGTTAAAATTTGAAAAAGATAGATTATGTGATGCATGCCAAAAGGGTAAACAAGTAAAATCATCATTTAAATCAAAGTATGTTATTTCCACTTCAAAACCCCTAGAATTATTACATTTAGACTTATTTGGACCTTCTAGGATAAAAAGCTTTGGTGGAAATTATTATGGACTTGTAATTGTTGATGATTACTCTAGGTACACTTGGACATTTTTCTTAACTACGAAAAGTGAAGCTTTTAAGGTCTTTATAAAGTTTGCTAAACAAATTCAAAATGAGAAAGACCTAAGAATTAAAGTTTTAAGAAGTGACCATGGTGGTGAGTTTCAAAATGAAAAGTTTGAGAATTATTGTGAGGAAAATGGAATATTACATAACTTTTCTGCTCCTAGGACTCCCCAACAAAATGGTGTAGTTGAGAGGAAAAATAGGTCATTAGAGGAACTTGCAAGAACTATGTTAAATGAATCTAATGTTCCTAAATATTTTTGGGCTGATGCGGTTAATACGACATGTTATGTTTTAAATAGAATGCTCATTAGGTCAATTATTAAATCTACTCCATATGAATTGTTTAATGGTAGAAAACCTAATGTTGCACATTTAAAGATTTTTGGATGTAAATGTTTTGTGCTAAATAATGGAAAGGACAATCTAGGAAAATTTGATTCAAAAGCTCGATGAGGGCATTTTTCTAGGTTATTCTCTAACTAGCAAGGCATATAGAGTGTTTAATAGGAGAACTTTAAATATAGAAGAATCTATTCATGTTACCTTTGATGAGATTGTAGACCTTGGGGGAAATCCTCTTGAGTCAAATAAAAGACTTGCAGGTGATGATGAATATATAAGGGAGGCTCTTGATGAACTGTATTTAGAAGATAATGAGCCTTCTCAAACTCCTCAATTAGCAAAGGAATGGCAATCACCTAGAGGACTCTCAATGGACAATATCATAGGTGATATCTCAAAAGGGGTAAGAACTAGAAATATGACAAATTTCTGTATGTCTGTTGCTTTTGTGTCACAGATTGAACCTAAAAACATTGAGGAAGCACTTAAAGATGATCAATGGTGCATAGCCATGCAAGAAGAACTTAACCAATTTGAAAGGAATCAAGTCTGGGAATTAATCCCAAGAGAAGAGTCACATCAAGTTATTGGAACTAAATGGGTATTCAGAAATAAGCTTAATGAAGATGGAAACATAACAAAGAATAAAGCCAGACTTGTTGCAAAAGGGTATTGTCAGGAGGAAGGTATAGATTATGATGAAACTTATGCTCCTGTTGCCAGATTATGCAGGGAGAGTTTGAAATGTCTATGATGGGAGAATTGACATTCTTCCTTGGACTACAAATCAAGCAACTTAAAGATGGCAATTTCATCTCTCAAACTAAATACTGCAAGGAGATTCTCAAAAAGTTTGGTATGGACACCTCAAAAGAAGCCAACACACCCATGGGAACTTCATGCTATTTAGACAAGGATGAATCAGGTTTGGAAGTTAATCAAACTATGTATAGAGGTATGATAGGATCACTATTATACTTAACTGCTAGTAGACCTGATATTATGCATTTTGTCTGTGTGTGTGCTAGATTTCAGGCTTGTCCTAAAGAATCTCACCTAATTGCAGTAAAACATATTTTAAAATACTTAAAAGGAACTACTGGGTTTGGCTTGTGGTATCCGTCTCGATGCTTGTATTAGTTTATTAGGATATTCTGATGCCGATTATGGTGGATGTAAAATTGATAGGAAAAGCACTAGTGGGACATGTCATTTGTTAGGTTCATCCTTAATATCTTGGCATTCCAAGAAACAGGCATGTGTTGCTTTATCTACCACCGAAGCTGAATATATTGCAGCGGGTAGTTGTTGTGCTCAAATTCTGTGGATGAAACAACAATTAGAGGATTATAGCATATATTTAAATGACATTCCATTAATGTGTGATAATACGAGTGCAATCAATCTAACTAAGAATCCAAGTAATGCACTCTAGGACTAAACATATTGAGATTAGACATCACTTTTTAAGAGATCATATCAAGCAAAGGAAACTGCAAAATAGAGTATGTAGACACTAAACGTCAATTAGCAGATATATTTACTAAGCCTCTACCCAAGGATAGATTCTATGATCTTAGAAGAGACTTAGGGATATTAGAAATAACTTAAAATCTGCTTAATTTGATCAAGTTTCTGGATGATTGTTATGTTAAAATTCGTGGTGTAGCATGTTCATAGGTTATTATGCATATAAATCTCAAAAACTTGATATAGCCTCCGGAATAATCGATCATCGGAAGTGATAATCGATTATTTTCCCTCAAAACGTCCAAAATAGGGTATTCTCCTTCGGAATAATCGATTATTTCGTGAAATAATCGATTAAATGCCTCAGATAATCGATTATTTGCTAGAAATAATCGATTAAAGCTGTCTCGATATAGAGATAATCGATTATTTTGAGATATAATCGATTAAATGCGACCAGCCTTGCCTCCTAGCCGTTGCCAACGGATATTTTGCCATGGAATCTCTTCTATATGACCGTTGGAAGTATTTTCCCTATATATAGAGACCTCTAGTTCAATTATACTCACTTCTAACTCTTGCAATCAAGTTTTTCTTGCAATCTATACTCTCTTTGCCTCATTATTCCCTCACTTGTCTCCAAATCTTCTTCATACTTCATCTATTCTTTCAAATGGCCTCATCCTCTCGCCCTAAGATTCCTACAAGAAGAAGATCTCGCACCTTCTTCTCATTCCCGTCCTAATTCTCGTTGAAGGATGGATTTCGATACTGAAGGTCAACAGAATTTCGATGTACTCGGAAGGAACGTGCCGTCATTTCTCCTAAATTCCTAATTGGTGAGCAATTCATTCATAGAGGATTTAACTTTCCTAATCTTCTTGAATTTCAAGGAGTTCTCCCATTTATCCAAATGCAAGGTACATACTATCCCGACTTAGTTAGGGTATTCTATTCTAGATTTAAGTTTAGGGATCAAATTGCTACATCCCGTGTAAAAGGGGTTACCATAATTCTAGATGATGATATTTGGGAAAACGTTGCCCACTTCCCCATTAGAGAAGATGCTATTAACGTTTATGGTGAGCTAGATGACTTTGATAGGTTCTTAGCTTATCGATCTTTTCTCGTGAATCCCTCTATGGAGATTGGGCGTATTCTTCATGCTCGGACCTTTGAAGAAGGAAGAACGCATGATTCTTCATTTGCTTGTCTGGATTTTATGTCCCCGGGCCACAAATCATGCCCAATGCTCTTCTATTGATCTTCGCATTATTCATGGCATAATGAATAATGAACCTTTAGATTGGGGTGTTCTTGTCACAATGACAATGTTAAAGGCCAAACGTCATCCAACATTCAAAATTCCATATGCTCTTCTTGTATCCCAAATTCTTGAATATAAAGGAGTCAATGTCGAAGGTGAACAAGTTGTCCGAACTAATAACTTGAACCGCATGCTAGACAGCACATTGATTCATCTCCAAATGGTGCGGGTAAATGACATCTATGTTCACAAAGATGACTGTCGCCGCCGTCCCTTTCGACGTCCGGGGGGACGTCTCGAACGTTTATGCGAGCGGTCGCGAAAAGATGGTTTAGACTCGCGTATTTGTTTTAAAATATGTTCATTGCTTCAACATTGAAAAAGCAAGGTTTTCGAAAGGGGTTCTTATGGAGTCGCCACCAATATTTTGACCATAAACATTGGAAAAGGAGGAAAAGGCGTTGTTTTTAATAAAAAACCAGTCTTGGCCATTATAACCAGAGTTAGGTAAGGGAGTTAGTTACGTGTGGGGAAGGTGTTAGCACCCCACAACGCCCCTTTCGGGTTCCCTATGACAGATTAATTCATTTAAGTAAAGACTACGAGAAATTACGCGATTACCCTATTTTATTACATAATATTAAATGGCTATCTACATGATTTTATTCTATATTGCATGCATAAAATGATTAATAAAGCTAAATAAAGCAATAAAAGAGACAAAATAGCTATCTACATGATTTTATTCTACATGGCATAAATAAAGCTAAATAAAACAATAAATAAAGCAATAAAAGAGAAGAGAATTGAAAAGAACCTCCGTAGCAAGCTTGATATTGAGAATCTCGAACCGTGAGGATGCGTTTTGGCAACCCTCTCTCTACACAGTACTCTCCTCACCAATACAGGATCGACTCTACTAAAAATTTAAAGAAGAATCGAATGCCTGAATATAATTCCTTAACCGATTGTTACCTATTTAAGGCAATCGGAAAGATCATTCAAGAGAGGGAGAGAAATAGACAAGTGCTCCGAGTTTTAGAAAGTGTTTCGAGCTCTCGGGATGTCTCGGGTGTGAAAAAGTGACAAATGAGCCTCCTATTTATAGTTTTCGAAGCCGGCGCACTTCGGGACCACCGTCTGGACCGGACGGCCGTCTCGGACTGGGACGGCCGTCCCAAATGGCAAAATTACACAGCCGGGACCCCTCGGGGACCCGGACGGCCGTCCCACTTTTCTCGGGCTTGGGACGGCCGTCCCAACTCTCGGACGCGCGTCCCAACCGGCCGGAGCAGTTGGGACGGCCGTCCCACCTTGGGACGGCCGCCTCGACCGTTCTGCCGGTTCGCGCGTTTCGGACTCCGGAAGCTTTCCTTGCCTCGTTTTGGACGTCGCTGATGCCGATATGCGTCTCGTTGAAGCTTTATCTTCATGTAGGAAGTCTCCTTGGCTCTTATTTGTAATGCTAGACGAGCTTTATCTTGTTACGGGTGATCTCTTTTATCTTTATTTGAGAGATCGGGCAAAATTAGGGGTCTACAGCTGCCCCCTTCTTCTCGCCTAGCTAATTTATTGGCCTAATATGCCGATAAAATTAGCCGGTAGGAGAAGGAGTTAACCCTTTTTGCCCTGGTTATCCTTCTGGATGTCGCTTTGCCGACGTTGTTGATCCTCCGGATGATGAATAGTTTTGATAGGTACCAACCCCTATCCGGTTTGATGAGAATGAACCCTCGTCGGTAAGCTCCTTTTTGTAAGGCTTGATGAGTATACACCCCCATCCGGTGTTTGATGAGTACGAACCCCCATCTAGTTTTTGAGTTTCACTATATAATGTTCTCGTGAGTACTTACCCTCACCCGGTAGGAGTCTCGCATTTTGACTAACTCGATGAGTACTTACCCCCATCCGGTATGAACCCCGTTCTCGCAAGGTTTTTGATAAGCCTCGTTCTACAAGGCTTAGGTGAGTACGTACCCCCACCCGGTATGAAGTTTTTGGTAAGCCCCGTTTTGCAAGGCTTAGGTGAGTACGTACCCCCACCCGGTATGAAGTTTTTGGTAAGCCCCGTTTTGCAAGGCTTAGGTGAGTACGTACCCCCACCCGGTATGAAGTTTTTGGTAAGCCCCGTTTTGCAAGGCTTAGGTGAGTACGTACCCTCACCCGGTATGAAGTTTTTGGTAAGCCCCGTTTTGCAAGGCTTAGGTGAGTACGTACCCCCACCCGGTATGAAGTTTTTGGTAAGCCCCGTTTTGCAAGGCTTAGGTGAGTACGTACCCTCACCCGGTATGAAGTTTTTGGTAAGCCCCGTTTTGCAAGGCTTAGGTGAGTACGTACCCTCACCCGGTATGAAGTTTTTGGTAAGTCCCGTTTTGCTAGGCTTAGGTGAGTACGTACCCCCACCCGGTATGAAGTTTTTTGGTAAGCCCCGTTCTGCAAGGCTTAGGTGAGTACGTACCCTCACCCGGTATGAAGTTTTTGGTAAGCCCCGTTTTGCAAGGCTTAGGTGAGTACGTACCCCCACCCGGTATGAAGTTTTTGGTAAGCCCCGTTCTGCAAGGCTTAGGTGAGTACGTACCCCCACCCGGTATGAAGTTTTTGGTAAGCCCCGTTTTGCAAGGCTTAGGTGAGTACGTACCCTCACCCGGTATGAAGTTTTTGGTAAGCCCCGTTTTGCAAGGCTTAGGTGAGTACGTACCCCCACCCGGTATGAAGTTTTTGGTAAGCCCCGTTTTGCAAGGCTTAGGTGAGTACGTACCCTCATCCGGTATGAAGTTTTTGGTAAGCCCCGTTTTGCAAGGCTTAGGTGAGTACGTACCCCCACCCGGTATGAAGTTTTTGGTAAGCCCCGTTTTGCAAGGCTTAGGTGAGTACGTACCCTCACCCGGTATGAAGTTTTTGGTAAGCCCCGTTTTGCAAGGCTTAGGTGAGTACGTACCCTCACCCGGTATGAAGTTTTTGGTAAGCCCCGTTCTGCAAGGCTTAGGTGAGTACGTACCCTCACCCGGTATGAAGTTTTTGGTAAGCCCCGTTTTGCAAGGCTTAGGTGAGTACGTACCCTCACCCGGAATGAAGTTTTTGGTAAGCCCCGTTCTGCAAGGCTTAGGTGAGTACGTACCCCCACCCGGTATGAAGTTTTTGGTAAGCCCCGTTTTGCAAGGCTTAGGTGAGTACGTACCCCCACCCGGTATGAAGTTTTTGGTAAGCCCCGTTTTGCAAGGCTTAGGTGAGTACGTACCCCCACCCGGTATGAAGTTTTTGGTAAGCCCCGTTTTGCAAGGCTTAGGTGAGTACGTACCCCCACCCGGTATGAAGTTTTTGGTAAGCCCCGTTTTGCAAGGCTTAGGTGAGTACGTACCCCCACCCGGTATGAAGTTTTTGGTAAGCCCCGTTCTGCAAGGCCTAGGTGAGTACGTACCCTCACCCGGTATGAAGTTTTTGGTAAGCCCCGTTTTGCAAGGCTTAGGTGAGTACGTACCCTCACCCGGTATGAAGTTTTTTGGTAAGCCCCGTTCTGCAAGGCTTAGGTGAGTACGTACCCTCACCCGGTATGAAGTTTTTGGTAAGCCTCGTTTTGCAAGGCTTAGGTGAGTACGTACCCCCACCCGGTATGAAGTTTTTGGTAAGCCCCGTTCTGCAAGGCTTAGGTGAGTACGTACCCTCACCCGGTATGAAGTTTTTGGTAAGCCCCGTTCTGCAAGGCTTAGGTGAGTACGTACCCCCACCCGGTATGAAGTTTTTGGTAAGCCCCGTTCTGCAAGGCCTAGGTGAGTACGTACCCCCACCCGGTATGAAGTTTTTGGTAAGCCCCGTTCTGCAAGGCTTAGGTGAGTACGTACCCCCACCCGGTATGAAGTTTTTGGTAAGCCCCGTTTTGCAAGGCTTAGGTGAGTACGTACCCCCACCCGGTATGAAGTTTTTTGGTAAGCCCCGTTCTGCAAGGCTTAGGTGAGTACGTACCCCCACCCGGCTTCGGCGACTTATTGTCTCCGATCATGCGCCTATTCCATGAGGAATGATTGATTTTCTTTCTTTTTGACTTTTCTATTTTAGTTATCCCGGTTTACCGGGATTCTTCGTTGGTTGCCTTTTGGCAGTGAATTTATTGGGGACTTTGATTGTGCCTCTTGATTAGGCAATTGCTTCAGCCGATGGTGAAGACTTTTATGCTTTTGGGCTTGCATTACCTCTCGCATAGGTTGATTTCCCATTTCTCTGGGATATTAGCTCTTTGCTTATTTTGAGCAAACAAGAGTTCCGTTGTAAGCTCACCTATGAAATTTTTCTTTTGAGAATTTGATTGCTCCGATCGGGATCTCTTTTGAATTGCCCCTTAGAGGGAAAATGGAGTTTTTGACTCCTTATTGCTTGAACCGGCTTTTGTCTATGCTTTTATTTCTCGCTGGGAATGGGTTCGTATGTGTGCCTTTTATGCACGTTAGATGGAATGATCCCCGAGGAATTTTATTGGTCTCCTAGGGATGGAAATTTCTTATTTTCTTTTATAGATTTTTCTTGATGTGCTCTTCCCGGGGATTTTCTTTTGGCTTTTTCATGCAAGTGGCCTTTGTTAGAGGATGAAAGGCTTTTCTCTTCTTTCTTTTTGTTGCCCCCGTGATTTGGGTGATTTGATTCTCGTGCTTTCTTTCGATGGACTCTTGTGTAGTCCTTATTCTTCTTTGGGGAATGAAATGGAGACTCTTGCGTGAGTGTGCTTGGTGATTCATGTGGTGATGAAGCCGAGTCGCGAAGTAATCTTTTTGTCTTGCCTCCGGAGTAGGCAAGGATCCGCTTGGGGATGATCAAGCTTTTCCGTTGGCCATTTTTCGTTTTGATGGCTTCCTTCTTTTATTATTGTAGAAGGTTGATGGTTGGAACTAGTTTCTTTGAAGTTCCTTATGTTGCCGAAATGATTTTGATTTCGTTTTTCGCGATTTTGATTTTCATATGGAGACTGGATTCTCGGCGCTTCCTGCTTTCAATCACAAGTGCGGAGACTAACCTCCTTATATGCATGTTTAATATTTTTGTTTGAAGAAAATTATTTTTCTTGATTTTGACAAAGTCATATTATGCAACTATTTTGTGTGTGAATGTCCTAAATGCAATCTATTGTTTATTTATTTTTAATGCATTTAGAAAGTAACTCGGCCTTCTCCCGTTGGCTTCTTATGAATATGCCTATGGGCTCCTCTTTTATGACCTTAATGATGGGCTCATCTTTTACTCATCTTTTGGTTTTAGCCCTATCTTTTGCCTAGACCGCCCTTTACTGGTTTTCGATCTAGCTGGCCGCCTCAATTTTTGCCTAGGATATCTTAGGGGGCTTTTGCCTTATTTTTTGCCTAGACCGTCTTTTTTTTTTTTTTGGGGTTTGCGATCTAGCAGGCTACCCTAGTTTTTACCTAAGAATATCCTAGCAGGTGCGTTTATTCTCTTATTATTTTTATACGCTTCCCTTTTTAGATGCATGTTTGATCTTTGATTAAAAGTCTTTGCGCATATCAATAAAGAGGCATTTCCATAATATTTGGTCAAGAGAAAGGAAATGGAAGGGAATTTTATTGATAAATGAGCAAAATTTTATTTCTTTTATAGAAGGATTACAAAAGGTATTTAGAAGAATGGGTAGTCAAGGTTGGTCTGTACCGTTTAGGCTTATACAAGTCATGTCCATGATATCTCGCCCCTGGTTCTCCTAATTACTTCAGCTGAGATGCCCGAGCTCGGAGTGAAGACTATGCAGATCGCTTGTTTCGGAAGAATGTTACTTTAGCCGCCTTTTCGGCTTTCGACTAAAGTAACAACTCGCTCTTAGTTAGATTTTTTTTTTTTTTTTTACCTCTACTTTTTGCCTAGGACGTATCCTAGCGAGGAATATGGACCCTATCTTTTGCCCAGGAACGTCCTTTGCGGATTTTCATTCTCGACTGGTCTTGAGCAATGTCTTCAAGCATAATACTTCTTCACCGCGTCTCGAATTGATTGGGTGTCGAAATTCCTCTCCATCCATATTGGTGAGGATAAGTGCCCCTCCCGAGAAAGCTCTTTTGACCACAAAGGGTCCTTCGTAATTTGCCGCCCATTTTCCAATTTTATCCTTCCGGGTTGGAAGCAATTTCTTTATAACTAGATCCCCTTCTTGATAAGTATGAGGGTGGACTTTTTTATCATAAGCCTTCTTGATCTTTTTTTGATAGGCTTGTCCATGACATATAGCATTCAACCGCTTTTCATCGATAAGGTTTAATTGATCGTATCGACTTTGAATCCATTCGCTTCTGTTAGTTTTGCTTCCATTATGATTCGCAAGGAAGGTATTTCGACTTCTATTGGTAACACTGCCTCCACACCATATACCAGGGCAAATGGAGTAGCCCCCGTTGAAGTCCGCACGTATGTTCGATAACCATGAAGAGCAAAAGGTAACATTTCATGCCAATCTCTATAGGTTTTAACCATCTTTTGAACAATCTTCTTGATATTTTTATTGGTCGCTTCGACCGCGCCATTCATTTTGGGCCGATAAGGAGAAGAATTATGGTGTTGAATTTTGAAATCTTGACATAATTCTTCCATCATCTTATTATTCAAATTGGACCCGTTATTCGTAATGAGACGATGCGGGGTACCATATCGACATATGATATTCTTTTGAACGAAGGTGACCACTACCTTTTTAGTCACATGCGCGTAGGATGCAGCCTTCTATCCATTTAGTGAAGTAGTCAATAGCCACCGTAATAAATCGATGACCATTGGATGCCTTAGGTTCAATGGGACCAATAACATCCATGCCCCACATGGCAAATGGCCATGGGATAGCCATAACATTGAGAGGTACTCGGTGGAACATGCACGTTGTCCGCATGTACTTGACATTTGTGACATTTTCTCGGTATACTGATGACAGATCCTTTTCCATTGTGGACCAAAAATATCCCGCCCGAGGATTTTCCTAGCCATGATATGCCCCGGGCGTGCGTCCCGAAGGCTCCTTCATGTATTTCCCTAATCAGCTTCGAGACTCTTTGAGATTGACGCATCTTAGCAAAGTGGAGTCAAAATTCTTTTTATAAAGGGTTTCTCCTATCAACATAAACCCTACGGCCCTTTTCCGAATAATCCTTTTATCATTGTCACCGATTCCCTCGGGTATTCACCCTTTGTTAAGTATCGCCTTATGTCATGATACCAAGGGGTTTCATCTTTTTCACTGTCTATCATCATACAAAAGGCTTGTTTATTGTACCTTTTGACTTGGATGATGGGCATCTCATGTTCTTGTTCTAATGTGAACATGGATGATAATGTTGCCAATGCATCTCGCAATTTGGTTGTCTTCCCGAGGGACATACTCGAAGCCGATGTTTTCCATTTTTGAAGTCATGTTACGAATGTGTTCCGTGATAAGGGATTAACTTGGAATTTTTAGTTTCCCATTCACCCTTGAGTTGATAAATAACAAGGGAAGAGTCACCGAATACTTTGAGTCTAGTTACCCCATGATCCAAAGCCGTTTGAATACCTAGAGCACAAGCTTCAGTATTCTCGCCATATTGTTTGTGCAATCAAAGTTTAATCTGGTCAGTCATCGGTATATACTTCTTTCTGGAGATATTAAAATAGCTCCGATCCCGTGTCCTAGTAAATTTGAAGCTCCATCGAAGAACATGATCCACTCATTATTCTCTAGTTCTTCATGTTGGATGTGCATTATGTGCTCATCTCGGAAAATCATCTTGTATGGATTGATATTCGTCTATTGGTCCATGTGCTAGATAATCTGCTAAAGGGCTTCCTTTGATAGCTTTTTGAGTGACATGAACGATATCAAATTCCGATAAGAGTACCTGCCATCCGGCTATCCTTCCTGGCCAAAACGGGTTTTTCAAACAGATATTTGATTGGGTCCATTTTGGAAATCAACCAAGTTGTATGTCCGGCCATATATTGTCGAAGACGTTGAGTTGCCCACACCAATGCACAACATGTTTTTTCGAGTGGTGTATAACGAGTCTCATAGTTTAGAAATTTTTTACCGAGGTAATATATGGCTTGTTCTTTTTTACCCGTATCATCTTGTTGACCGAGCACACATCCCATGGATTCGTCGAGTACCGAAAGGTAAAGAATCGTGGGCTTTCCTTCCACAGTGGTACCAAGATCGGGGATTGGTTAGGCACATTTTGATTTTTTCGAAAGCTTGTTGACATTCGTCGCTCCAAACTTTCGGTTGGTTTTTACGCAATAGCTTGAAGATAGGCATGCACTTGTCCGTTAATTGCGCGATGAACCGTGCGATGTAGTTTATTCGACCCAAGAATCCTCTCGATTTCTTTTTCTCGTCCTTGGTGGGGGCATTTCTATGATTGCCTTTGTTTTATCGTGGTCCACCTCAATTCCTCTTTTACTAACAATAAACCCAAGGAGTTTTCCCGATCGTACTCCGAATGTGCATTTAGCCGGTTGAGCTTAATCTGGTATTTTCGAAGTCGATTGAATAACTTCTTTAAATATTGGAGGTGATCTATTTCATTTTTGGACTTGGTGATCATATCATCCACATATACTTCGATTTCTTTGTGAATCATATCATGAAATAGTGTGACCATAGCCCTTTGGTAAGTAGCCCCTGCGTTCTTGAGTCCAAAAGGCATTACTCTATAGCAGAATGTACCCCATGGTGTAATGAAGGAAGTTTTTTCTCTATCTTCGACGACCAATTTAATCAAGTTATACCCCGCATATCCATCCATGAAAGAATAGAGAGTATTTGTAGCAGGATGATCTACCAAAGATATCGATATGTGGTAAGGGAAAATCATCTTTCTGACTTGCACTAGCTTAAATCCCCGTAATCTACGCATACTCGATTTTTCCATTTTTCTTTATGACTGGCACAATGTTGGCCAACCATTCAGGGTATTTTGATACAATTAGAAAATTGGCATCCAATTGTTTTTCTACTTCTTCTTTAATTTTTAAGGACCATTCTCGGTTTTACTCTTCCGAAGTTTTTGCTTGACGGCCGAATTCCCTCTTTTATTGGTAACCGATGCTCTACTATGCTCTTGTCAATCCCGTGCATATCATGGTAGGACCAAGCAAACACGTCCATATATTCTCTTAGTAATTGTATTAACCTTTCCCTCGACGTCATTATTAATTTGGGTACCGATGTTTACTTCTTTCTTATCGTCTTCTCGATCCCAAATTGATAGCCTCAGCTCTCTCCCGATGGGGCCGTATTGATTGAGCTTCTTTTTCTAACAGCCTTTGCATATCCGGGAAATGGTCCCCTCCTCACTGCTCCGACTCAATCCATTCGTCTTCAGCCTTTCAGATCTTCCAAGGAGTTTTCAATCACAGTACATGACCGTATGGGTTATGCTTTGTTTTAGATTCTTTTATTAAATGTATGAGAGAGAAAAGAATGAAAGAGAATATGTATATTAAAAAAATGCCTCATTGTATTGATAGAAGAAAATATTTACAAAGCCCAATTTAACCAAAAATCTCATGATCATGGACAAGGATCACGAGAAATACATCTGAAGCTTTTATTATTTCTTTATTTTTATTGCAAAAAAAGTAAAAATGATGAGCCCTAATCCGTCGGTCTCCCTTATCCCGTCTTTTACTCGAGCTTTGATAAGGGCTGGTCGTCCACCTTTGGAGTAGATGCGTCAAAGGTGATCCATCCCGCATCTATTAAATCTTGGACCTTATGCTTTAAGGTTATGCGCTTATCTCGTAGAATGTCCTGGAGCGTCCGAATGATAGTTGCATTTTTCATTAAGCTTATACCATTCTGGATATGGTGGCTCCATCTTCTTGGGAGGGATGCGTACGAGGAGCTTGGCGTCTAGTAATTTTAACAAAGAAGCTTGCATAAGAAGTGGGTATTGGGGTGAACTTCCTTTCTCGGTCTACGTGACTTAGTTTGCCGAGAGGAGGAAGAAGGAATGGCCAAGTTGATTGCATTTACTGCTCCTTCTTTCTTTTTCCCGAGGCTCTTTTTAATGAATGGAGTAGAGGAGTTGGAGGAGTTCTCGCCGTGCAATCCTTCCGCTCTTCGCACCTTGCTCTACTCTTTCTCCTATAATGACTACATCTCGCGAAGAGTGTTGATGTGTTCCCTATCATTTTGTCATAATAAGGACCCGTCAAAGAATTGATGAACAGGGATGTAGTCTCTTTGTCTGGATAAAGGAGGTTCCACTTGTGCCTGCCAATTCCCTCCATCTTTGGGCATATGCTTTGAAGGATTCATCATCTTTCTTGCTTAATAGTTGTAAATCTGCTCTTTCAGGGGTCGATCTATATTGTATTTATATCGACGAAGAAAGGCATCTCGCCAGGTGTCTCCAGTGTTTGGATTTGGCCCCCTTCTAGTTGCATATACCAGCTTTAAGGCCGATTCAGCCTAAACTCTCCCGAAAGCAATGGATCAGAGTTTCTCATTATCAAGATATGCAGCCATCTTACTAGCAGTACATTGTAAGATGGTTTTTGGGACAAGTTAACCCTATGTATTTCTGGAAGTCCTGAGTTTTGAACTTGTTAGGGAATTGGATGTCTTTAACGAGGCACATATCAGCCGCCTCTCTTATATCAAAGTTATGTCCTTCCATAGCTCTCAGCCTCTCTTCAAGAGCAATGATTTGTTGTTTTGATATTTCAGGAGCATGAATATGTACTCGCTCTTGTGCTAGATGGATCAGGCTCACTCGAGGTTCCTCTTCTTCTTCCCGGTGAGAGGCTTGTCCATTCTCGAGGACCCTCCCGATGAATATTTTGTTGATGCATCATATCTAACATTTGAGCCATTTGCTCTTTCGACGTATTAAGCTCCGCGGTGAGCTTTCGGCTTTGTTCTTCTAGCTGTTCCATCTTCTTGGCTTTTTGAGCACGAGTGAGGACTGGCGAAGACCAGCCACCTTCTAAATGATTTTAATGATTCTTATTATAACTTTTATTTTAAATGATTAGTGTGGAATAGATATGTCCTAGGATGAATGTGTTTATGTATGAGAGATTTTATTATGATGATGTTTATGCATACCTTTCTTAATGCATTGGTTCTCTCTCTTGGTTTTACCACTTATTGAATGATATGGTATGAATGATACGACTTTGTCAAGAAAAATTTTTTTATAAGGTATTTTTATGACTTTAATTTGATTATATATTTTTATGATTTTTAGGTTTTTTCATTTTTTTGTTGTATGATTATCCTATGCTAATGCATCAATACAAATGCAGCAAACGTATGCACACACAATTCATACATCCACGAGCGAGCCACGCTATTACGAGGTAGGGTTTTCCCGCAGTAAACGTGCTTGGTTTAGGTGGTTCTAACCGTTCTCACCAGTGCCAAAGGTCCCCAAGGTGCCCCCATTATAGGGACCTCTCAATCTCTCAATCCTCGGGTCATGCACTGAACTCCGTGGCGACACCTTTAGACCAAAAGAAGAGAGTTATCACCTTGAGTTGGTGGTTTTCCGACAACGGCAGTAGCCCCGTGTGCCAACTAACCGATCGTATCTCGCCACCCACTCCCTATAGGTATTCACTCTTGCCCCCGGCATAGAGGGACTGTTGTGTGCAAGGGTTTTTGTGTGCAGCTTATATTTCAAACAATTTGCGTAAATAATCATACAACAGCTTATTAAAGCCATACAAGTAAAAACATACGTAAGGGTAAAGGCGTAATTTCAAATTTTTACTTAGTTTGAATTTATCTCGTCACTAAATGGGATCAACTCTCTAGCTTCCCCAGTGGAGTCGCCATCTGTCGCCGCCGTCCCTTTCGACGTCCGGGGACGTCTCGAACGTTTATGCGAGCGGTCGCGAAAAGATGGTTTAGACTCGCGTATTTGTTTTAAAATATGTTCATTGCTTCAACATTGAAAAAGCAAGGTTTTCGAAAGGGGTTCTTATGGAGTCGCCACCAATATTTTGACCATAAACATTGGAAAAGGAGGAAAAGGCGTTGTTTTTAATAAAAACCAGCCTTGGCCATTATAACCAGAAGTTAGGTAAGGGAGTTAGTTACGTGTGGGGAAGGTGTTAGCACCCCACAACGCCCTTTCGGTTCCCTATGACAGATTAATTCATTTAAGTAAAGACTACGAGAAATTACGCGATTACCCTATTTTATTACATAATATTAAATGGCTATCTACATGATTTTATTCTATATTGCATGCATAAAATGATTAATAAAGCTAAATAAAGCAATAAAAGAGACAAAATAGCTATCTACATGATTTTATTCTACATGGCATAAATAAAGCTAAATAAAACAATAAATAAAGCAATAAAAGAGAAGAGAATTGAAAAGAACCTCCGTAGCAAGCTTGATATTGAGAATCTCGAACCGTGAGGATGCGTTTTGGCAACCCCTCTCTCTACACAGTACTCTCCTCACCAATACAGGATCGACTCTACTAAAAATTTAAAGAAGAATCGAATGGCTGAATATAATTCCTTAACCGATTGTTACCTATTTAAGGCAATCTGAAAGATCATTCAAGAGAGGGAGAGAAATAGACAAGTGCTCCGAGTTTTAGAAAGTGTTTCGGAGCTCTCGGGATGTCTCGGGTGTGAAAAAGTGACAAATGAGCCTCCTATTTATAGTTTTCGAAGCCGGCGCACTTCGGGACCACCGTCCGGACCGGACGGCCGCTCGGACCGGGACGGCCGTCCCAAATGGCAAAATTACACAGCCGGGACCCCTGGGGACCCGGACGGCCGTCCCACTTTTCTCGGGCTTGGGACGGCCGTCCCAACCTCGGACGCGCGTCCCAACTGGCCGGAGCAGCTGGGACGGCCGTCCCACCTTGGGACGGCCGTCTCGACCGTTCCGCCGGCTCGCGCTTCGGACTCCGGAAGCTTTCCTTGCCTCGTTTTGGACGTCGCTGATGCCGATATGCGTCTCGTTGAAGCTTTATCTTCATGTAGAAGTCTCCTTGGCTCTTATTTGTAATGCTAGACGAGCTTTATCTTGTTACTGGTGATCTCTTTTATCTTTATTTGAGAGACCGGGCAAAATTAGGGGTCTACAATGACGTCCAAAATCAAGGTGATGCAATTGAAGACTCTAATGAAGATATGCCTCCAGCAGCTGAGTTTCCCTCTACCCAAATCCAAAGTGTTGGAACATCCTCTTCGCATCAAGAAACAAGACAATCCATGGAAGATATGTTATCTGACATGAATCAAAGGATGCAATCGTTCTTCACTCTTTCTGGTGTACGGCATGAGGAGTTAATTCGCCGTATATCGGATGTAAATGATAAAGTGTGTCGTTTAGAGAATAGATTTGATGCACACTTTAATGATCATGATAGTGAAGAATTTTAAATTCTGTTATGTATTTTCTTTTGTTATTGTCTTGATGTTGTAATGGATGAATGATTATGAAATAAAATATGATGCTTCTTGTCGCCGCCGTCCCTTTCCGACGTCCGGAGGACGTCTTGAAACGTTTATGCGAGCGGTCGCGAAAAGATGGTTTAGACTCGCGTTTTTGTTTTAAAAGGTTTTCGAAAAGGGGTTCTTATGGAGTCGCCACCAATGTTTTGACCATAAACATTGAAAAAGGAAAAAATGTTGATTTTAAGAAAAACCGCACTTGGCCATTATAACCAGAGTTGGGTAAGGGAGTTAGTTACGTGTGGGGAAGGTGTTAGCACCCCACAACGCCCCTTTCGGGTTCCCTATGACAGATTAATTCATTTAAATAAAGACTACGAGAAATTACGCGATTACCCTATTTTATTACATAATATTAAATGGCTATCTACATGATTTTATTCTATGTTGCATGCATAAAATAATGAATAAAGCTAAATAAAGCAATAAAAGAGGCAAAATAGCTATCTACATGATTTTATTCTACATGGCATAAATAAAGCTAAATAAAACAATAAATAAAGCAATAAAAGAGAAGAGAATTGAAAAGAACCTCCGTAGCAAGCTTGATATTGAGAGTCTCGAACTGTGAGGATGCGTTTTGGCAACCCCTCTCTACACACGTACTCTCCTCACCAATACAAGATCGACCCCACTAAAAATTTAAAGAAGAATCGAATGCCTGAATATAATTCCTTAACCGATTGTTACCTATTTAAGGCAATCTGAAAGATCATTCAAGAGAAAGAAAGAAATAGACAAGTGCTCGAGTTTTAGAAAGTGTTTCGAGCTCTCTGGAGTGTCTCGTGGTTGTGAAAAAGTGGCAAATGAGCCTCCTATTTATAGTTTTCGCAGCTGGCGCACTCTGGACCACCGTCCGGAGTGGGACGGCCGCTCGGACCGGGACGGCCGTCCCAAATGGCATTTTTACACAGGCCGGGACCCCCGGGAACCCGGACGGCCGTCCCACTTAAACCGGGACTCGGGACGCCGTCCCAACTTCGGACGCGCGTCCCAACCGGCCGGGGCAGGTTGGAATGTTTCGCGTTTCGGACTCCGGAAGCTTTCCTTTCATGTTTCTGGACGTCAGTTGGTGCCGATATGTGTCTGCTGAAGCTTTATCTTCATATGGGAAGTCTCCTTGGCTCTTATTTGTAATGCTAGACGAGCTTTATCTTGTTACGGGTGATCTCCTTTATCTTTATTTGAGAGACCGGCAAAATTAGGGGTCTACAGCTGCCCCCTTCACTCCGCCTAGCTAATTTATCGGCCTAATATGCCGATAAGATTAGTTGGTAGGGAAGGAGTTAACCCTTTTGCCCTGCTATCCTTCTGATGTCGTTTTGCTGAAGTTGTTGATCCTCCGGATGATGAATAGTTTTGATAGGTACCAACCCCTATCCGGTTTGATGAGAATGAACCCTCGTCGAGTAAGCCCCTCTCGTAAGGCTTGATGAGTACACACCCCCATCCGGTTTTTGACGAGTACGAAACCCCCGTCATGGTAGACCCCCTTCCGTAAGGCCCGATAAGTACACACCCCCATCCGGTTTTTGGCGAGTACAAACCCCCTGTCCCGGTAGACCCCTTCCGTAGGGCCTCGATGAGTACACACCCCCATCCGGTTTTTGACGAGTACAAACCCCCGTCATGGTAGACCCTCTTCGTAAGGCCCGATGAGTACACACCCCCATCCGGTTTTTGACGAGTACAAACCCCCGTCATGGTAGACCCTCTTCGTAAGGCCCGATGAGTACACACCCCCATCCGGTGTTTGACGAGTACAAACCCCCTGTCATGGTAGACTCCCTTCCGTAAGGCCCGATGAGTACACACCCCCATCCGGTGTTTGACGAGTACAAACCCCCGTCATGGTAGACCCCTTCCGTAAGGCCCGATGAGTATACACCCCCATCCGGTTTTTGACGAGTACAAACCCACCGTCATGGTAGACCCCCTTCCGTAAGGCCCGATGAGTACACACCCCCATCCGGTACGAGTCCGCATTTTGACGATTTTTGTGGGTACCTACCCCCACCTGGTATGAATCTGCATCTTGACGCATTTTAGTGGTCTTTACACCCCCACCGGGTGCGAACGTGCATCTTGACAAGGCTCTATTGTGCGAGTCCGCATCTTGACGGACTCTAATGGTTTTTACACCCCCACCGGGTGCGAACCCGCATCTTGACATGGTTCTATTGTGCGAGTCCGCATCTTGACGTGACTCTAATGGTTTTTACACCCCCACCGGGTGCGAACCCGCATCTTGACATGGTTCTAGTGGTATTTATTTTTTTTTTCACCCCACCGGGGTGAACCCGCATCTTGCTAAGGTTCTAGTGTATTTTTTCACCCCACTCGGATGTGAACCCGAATCTTGCTAAGGTCCTAGTGTATTTTTTCACCCCACCGGTGTGAACCCGAATCTTGCTAAGGTTCTAGTGTATTTTTTCACCCCACCGGATGTGAACCCGAATCTTGCTAAGGTTCTAGTGTATTTTTTCACCCCACCGGATGTGAACCCGAATCTTGCTAAGGTTCTAGTGTATTTTTTCACCCCACCGGGTGTGAACCCGAATCTTGCTAAGGTTCTAGTGTATTTTTTCACCCCACCGGTGTGAACCCGAATCTTGCTAAGGTTCTAGTGTCTGCGGCTTATTGTTTTTTATCATGCGCCTCCTGGGAGTAATTTGATTTTGACTTTTCTCGTTTTAGTCATCCGGCTTGCCTGGGACTCTTGTTTTTTTGGCTTTCTTTTTAGCCGTCCGGTCTTGGTCTGGGATTCTTGATTTTGGCTTTTCTTTTAGCCATCCGGTCTTGACCGAGGATTCTTTGTTGGTTGCCTCTTGTTTAGGCTGGAATCCTCCGGGGATTGTGAATTCTCTTATTGATTCTCGCCTCGTGATTAGGCTGGTGCTTCAAGTAGTGGCGAAGGCTTTGTACTTGTTGTTTTTCGCCTCCGAATAGGCTGTTGTTCTACTTGAGGATATTTATTCTTGATAATACCTCTGAGTAGGTGGATACTTTTTGAAAGCTTTGTGCTTGTATTACCTCTTATAGGTTAATTTCCCATTTCTTGGGGATATTGGCTTTCTGCTTGCCTGTTGGAAGTGAAGACTTTGCTTTTCACTGGGGATATCTGTATTTGGGAATTTATACGTGATTCCCTGAGGATATAAACTTGTAGTTTTGCCTTCATTTGGTAGGCTCGCTGGGGATTTTGTTTGTTGATGATCCACTGGGGGATTGATTTCATTCCGGAGATCTATTTTGAATTGCCCTCCATGGGAGAAATGGAGTTTTCGACTTCTTATGAGTTGTTGTTGTTTGAGCTGGCTTTGCCTGTGCTCTTATTTTGCTGGGAAATGGGTTTCTACCCTTTTCTTGCAATTTCTCTTTTTTGCGATTTAGCTTTTGCATATGTGCTTCTTTTATGCACATTGGCTTGATCTTTGGGTGAGAAAGATATCTTTTCTCTTCCTCTTTTCTTTTTGGAGATCCTTGGGGAATTTTCTTTGCTTCTTGGGGATCAAATCCTTGGTTTGATTTTTATGATGGAGTCTTGGCTCTAACTTTTGTGAGGCTCTTTATTTGAGCTGGAAGATGGAAATTTTTGTTTTCCTCTTTTTGTCTTTTTGTAGACTTTTCTTGATATACTTTTCTTGGGGATCTTTATTTGGCCTTTTTCTGCAGTGGTCTTTGTTAGAGGATGAAAGGTTTTTCTCTTCTTTCTTCTTTGTTGTACCTTAGTGATTTGGTTGATTTGATTTTGTGCTTTGTTTGATGGATTCTTGCGTGATCTTTTTTTTTTTTTTTTTTTTTGATGGACTCCTCGAGGCGGCGATTCTCTAATGAGTGTGCTTGATGACTCATGTGGTGATGTCTTCGAGTCGTGAGGTAATCTTTTTGTTTTGCCTCTGGAGTAGGCAAGGATCCGCTTGAGGATTATCGGGCCTTTCCGTTGGCCTTTTCTGATGTACCCTCCTTCTATTGGGGTTTGAGGAGAATGGTTGGAGCTATGGTTTTCTTAAAGCTCTTTATTCTGCTAAAGTGGTTTTGATTTTGCCTTTCGTGATTTTGATTTTCATATGGAGACTGGATTCTGGCGCCTCCTGTTTTCAATCACAAGTATGGAGACTAGCCTCCTTATATGCATGTTTATTATTCTTGTTTGAAGAAAATTATTTTTCTTGATTTTGACAAAGTCGTATTATGCAACTACTTTGTGTGTGGATGTCCTAAATGCAATCTATTTGTTTATTTATTTTTGATGCATTTAGAAAGTAACTGGCCTTCTCCCGTTGGCTTCTCATGAATATGTCGATGGGTTCCTTTCTTTATGATTACAATGATGGGCTCATCTTTTACTCATCTTTTAATTTTAGCCCTATCTTTTGCCTAGACCGCCCTTTGCGGGTTTTCGATCTAGCTGGCTGCCTTAATTTTTGCCTAGAATATCTTAGGGGGCTTTTGCCTTATCTTTTGCCTAGATCGTTCTTTTGGGATTTCCGATCTAGCAGAGCTACCCTAGTTTTTACCTAAGAATATACTAGCAGGAATTTATTATTTTCTTTTTTGTTATGCTTCCCTTTTTTAGATGCATGCTTGATCTTTGATTAAAGGTCTTTGCGCATATTTATGATTTATCAATAAAGAGGCATTTCCATAATATTTGGTCAAGAGAAAGGAAATGAAAAGGAATTTTATTGATAAATGAGCAAAAGTTTTATTTCTTTTATAGAAGGATTTCAAAAGGTATTTAGAAGAATGGGTGGTCGGGGTTGGCTATACTGTATAGGCTTAAACAGTCATGTCCGTGATATCTGCCCCCTGGTTCTCCTAATTGCTTCAGTTGAGATGCCTGAGCCCAGAGTAAAGACTATGCAGACTGCTTGCTTCTGGAAGAATGTTACTTTAGCCGCCTTTTCGGTTTTCGACTAAAGTAACCATTGCTCTTAGTTTCTTTCTTTTTTTTTTTTTTTTTTACCTCTTCTTTTTGCCTAGGACGTATCCTAGCGAGGGATATGGACCCTATCTTTTGCCCAGGGATGCCCTTTGCGGGTTTTCATTCCTGACGGGTCATGAGCAATGTCTTCAAGCATAATACTTCTTCACCGTACCAGAGTTGATTAGGTGTCAAAGTTCTTTTCCATTCATATTGGCGAGGATAAGAGCCCCTTCTGAGAAAGCTCATTTGACCACAAAGGGTCCTTCGTAGTTCAGTGCCCATTTTCCAATTTTGCTCTTCTGGGCCGGAAGCAACTTATTTACCATTAAATCCTTCTTATGGTAAATATGAGTTGACCTCTTTTCGTAAGCCTTTTTTATTTTCCTTTGATAGGCTTGCTCACGACATATAACATTCAGCCGTTTTTCTTCCATAAGGTTTAACTGGTTATATCGGCTTTGAACCCATTCAGCTTCTGTTAAGTTTACTTCCATCATCCTGTGTTTTTGTGAATATGATTAGCTGTACCGATTTGCCGTCTCGGATCTTTGTTATAACCGAAGAGTAATCATTTTGAATGTAGAGCAATTGTCATGTTAATGCCCCTCTTCCTTTCCTTAGGGATTTCAATCCTCCTATTGATCACTATATTTCCACATTTCCCAGTCAATTACTTGAATGCTCTATGATGAAGGGTCAAGAGAATAGAAAGAAAGGGATTTATTGCAAAGGCTTGTGTTTTAGAGTGATATTTTTTTGTAATAAAGGTTTTTGTAAGAATGGCTAGCCAGGGTTGGTCGGTGTTTAGGCTAGTTTAGATAAACGTTTCATTCTTATGATGTGGCGTCGTTGTTTACTGATTTATGGCGCCTTTTTGTGATTGACTAATTTCCCTAAACCGCCCTTTCAGGTTTTCAGTCTAGGATGCTGTGCTTATGTCCTAACTTTTGTCTAGGTTTCCTCTTTTTGTATTTATTTTTTGGGAATACCTAGCGGACTTTTAATAACCCTAACTTTTGCCCAGGCTACCCTTTATTATTGTTCGGGTCTCCTGTCGGGTTTACCCTAATTTTTGCGCAGCCCCCTTTGTGGGTTTCCTGCCGGGTATTTTGCCCTTTTATTTTCTTGTCTTGGTCTTTGACCTTGACGGGCTTTCCTTTCTTGTATGCGTATATTTTTTTTGCACAACATTTGTCGCAACTTGATTTTATCAAGATAAATTTTATTTGTGTTTCTAGTTAATCTATTTATTTTGACTTTGCTTTGCGGCGCTTCACTTATTTGGACGCATTTGGAACAAAACATTTATCTAAACTTTGTTTATTAAAATGGGGTATAGATACATTTAGCAAGAAAAGAAGCAGATAGTAAGAATAACATTCTTTTGTAATTTCAGGGAAATGTGGGCCCTAAAGATGCTCGGGGGTCGGGCACACTCCGAGGAGTGATCTCTAATAGTCATTGGGTTTACGTCCCTTAAAATCGGAAGAAGGACATCTAATGACTAATGCTACCCTTGATGCTAATATCCCTCCTTTTTGGAAGATCGTCTTTAAGGTATGGAGGGGAGACTTCTCTTTTCATTGTACGACTTGTCCTTTTGTAGGGTCGTACCCTAATCCATACTTTAGCGGGTTGTCCTTGAAATCTGGTGGCTCTTTTATTCCTGGAGCGTTCTTTCCGAGCCGTTGTTCTGGGCTGTATCTATATTTCTTCATTATATGGACCACTTTCATATTATTAGAAAGTCTTTCCGTATTTTCAAATGTCCTCTTTAGCCGCATCCATTTAAGGTGTGGTGGACGGCTCGCTGATTCGAGTGTAGTTTTTAGCTTGAACCATGATCAACTTGTTGCCTACCACGACTTTTAACTTTCGGTGGAGCGTTGAAGAAACCGCCCTAGTATCGTGAATCCAAGGTCTCGCTCAATCTTCCCCTTGGATTCTTTTTTCTTTTCCTCTTCGGTTTCTTTATACAGCTTTTATCTGATGTATAAGCGCAAAGGCGTTATTGCCCTTTCTCTGATATTATCAATTTGGGTGCTAATGTTTACTTCTTTCTTATTATCTCCTTGTCCCAAATCGATGGCCTTAGTTTTTTCCTGATGGGGTTGTATTAATTGAGCCTTTTTTTTTTTTTCAACAGTCTTTGCATGTCCGGGGAAATGGTCCCCTCCTCACTGTCTGACTCAATCCATTCGCCTTTAGCTTTCAGATCTTCCAGGGAGTTTTCAATCACAGACATGACTGTTTATATGGTCTTTATTTAGGTCTAGATTTTAATTATCTTGGAGTGAGAGAGAAAAGAATGAAAAGCATATGAATATTATGAAAAAAATGCCTCATTGTATTGATAGAAACAAAATATTTACAAAGCCCTTATTAACCAAAAATCTCGTGATCATGGGCAAGGATCACGAGGAATACATCTGAAGCTTTTTGATATATTTTTATATTTTTTTTTATTACATTTTTAATGAATGAGCCCTAGATTGCTGATATAATAGCTTCGTCAACTGCGCTATTCGTTCCTTTATAACATTATGCTCGGCGGTGAACATACGGTTCTGTTCCTTTAATTGTTCCATCTTCTTGGCTTTTTGAGCGCAAGTGAGAACAGGTAGAAGACCAGCCACTTTCTAAATGATTTAAAGATTTTTATTATTATTGCTTTTTTTATTATGAATGATCAGTGTGGAATAGATATGCCTTAGACAATAGTTTTGGTATCTTCTCAAAAGCCTAAGTTTTAAGGAGTACCATACCCATTTCAGTGTGATGATTCCCTTTTTTTTTTTTTTTAAAAAGGTTGTCAACATACCTTAGCGCACTTATCTCTTCTAGGAAGGTGATAAACGCACTTGGGTCTCTTTCGCTATTGTCTAAGGATTTCTAATGCATCCTAGAATGAATGTTTTTATGCATGCACTACAAAAATATTTTTTATGACAGCAGATATTGAAAGTGGCATAACTTTTGACTGGGTTGTCCGATTTGGACGCACAACATGTCAAAACGAAGAGAAAAGGATGAAGAATCAAACTACAAATCGCCATAGGCGATTTGACCTAGTAATTTTCCCAAAAAACGCTCCTAAGACCTATTTTTTGGAGGTTTATTAAAATGATGAGCATGCTGCAATTATTTTCTCTCTTAGTTTTACCACTTATTGAATGATGAATGATACGACTTTGCCAAGGATCTTTTTGAAAAGGTATTTTTATGGTTTTAACTGTTTTTATATATTTTTTATGACCCTTTATCTCTTCTGTCGGCCAACGTGGCTACTTAGCTTACAAAGAACCTGAAACCAGGTTAGCTTAACTGAAGACTATCCAAGATAAAGGTTTTTTATCTTTTCACTTTTTATGAATTTTAAGGTTTTTCGCTTTTTGTTTGTTGTATGATTACCCTATGCTAATGTATCAATACAAATGCAGCACACGTATGCACACACAATTCATACATCCACGAGCAGAGCCACGCTTATTTAATTACGAGGTGGGGTTTTCCTGCAGAAACGTGCTTGGTTTAGGTGGTTCTAACTGTTCTCACCAGGCCAAAGGTCCCCAAGGTGCCCCCATTATAGGGACCTCTCAACTCTCAATCCTCGGGTCATGCACGGAACTCCGTGTCGACATCCTTAGACCAAAAGAAGAGAGTTATCACCTTGAGTTGGTGGTTTTCCGACAACGGTAGTAGCCCCGTGTGCCAACTAACCGATCGTATCTGCCACCCACTCCCTATAGGTATTCACTCTTGCCCCCGGGTATAGAGGGACTGTTGTGTGCAAGGGTTTTTGTGTGCAATTTATATTTCAAACAATTGCAGAAATAATCATACAGCAGTTCTTTAAAGCCATACAATAAAAACATACAGTAAGGGTAAAGGCGTAATTTCAAATCTTTACTTAGTTTGAATTTATCTCGTCACTAAATGGGATCAACTCTCTAGCTTCCCCGATGGAGTCGCCATCCGTCGCCGTCGTCCCTTTCCGACGTCCGGGACGTCTCGAAACGTTTATGCGAGCGGTCGCGAAAAGATGGTTTAGACTCGCGTTTTTGTTTTAAAAGGTTTTCGAAAAGGGGTTCTTATGGAGTCGCCACCAATGTTTTGACCATAAACATTGGAAAAGGAAAAAATGTTGATTTTAAGAAAAACCGCACTTGGCCATTATAACCAGAGTTGGGTAAGGGAGTTAGTTACGTGTGGGGAAGGTGTTAGCACCCCACAACGCCCCTTTCGGGTTCCCTATGACAGATTAATTCATTTAAATAAAGACTACAAGAAATTACGCGATTACCCTATTTTATTACATAATATTAAATGGCTATCTACATGATTTTATTCTATGTTGCATGCATAAAATAATGAATAAAGCTAAATAAAGCAATAAAAGAGGCAAAATAGCTATCTACATGATTTTATTCTACATGACATAAATAAAGCTAAATAAAACAATAAATAAAGCAATAAAAGAGAAGAGAATTGAAAAGAACCTCCGTAGCAAGCTTGATATTGAGAGTCTCGAACTGTGAGGATGCGTTTTGGCAACCCCTCTCTCTACACAGACTCTCCTCACCAATACAAGATCGACCCCACTAAAAATTTAAAGAAGAATCGAATGCCGGAATATAATTCCTTAACCGATTGTTACATATTTAAGGCAATCGGAAAGATCATTCAAGAGAAAGAAAGAAATAGACAAGTGCTCTGAGTTTTAGAAAGTGTTTCAGAGCTCTCTGGAGTGTCTGTGGTTGTGAAAAAGTGGCAAATGAGCCTCCTATTTATAGTTTTCGCAGCTGGCGCACTTCGGGACCACCGTCTGGAGTGGGACGGCCGTCTGGACTGGGACGGTCGTCCCAAATGGCATTTTTACACAGGCTGGGACCCCCTGGGAACCCGGGACGGCCGTCCCACTTAAACTGGGACTCGGGACGGCCGTCCCAACTTCGGGACGCGCGTCCTAACTGGCTGGGGCAGGTTGGGACGGCCGTCCCAACTTTGGGACGGCCATCTCGACTTGTTCTGGCCAGTTTCGCGTTTCGGGACTCCAGGAAGCTTTCCTTTCATGTTTCGGACGTCAGTTGGTGCCGATATGTGTCTGTTGAAGCTTTATCTTCATATGGGAAGTCTCCTTGGCTCTTATTTGTAATGTTAGACGAGTTTTATCTTGTTACGGGTGATCTCCTTTATCTTTATTTGAGAGACCGGGCAAAATTAGGGGTCTACACTTCTTTCATGCTATGATTAAGGGGGAGCTTTCTCTAAATTATGCATATTTTGAGGGGGAGATCTAATGTTTGTTCTTTCAGAGTTCTTTTTTATTATAATCAAAATAGGGGGAGAAAAATTTAAAGCCTATATTCAATTTTAAATTTTATCTGGTATGTTTAATGTGTTTGTTAGTATGATAGATAAAACAGGTTATTACAAGGGCTTTAAAAAGATAATTTTGATCATCATCAAAAAGGGAGAGATTGTTGAACATTCAAGGACTTGATGTTGCAAATAATGATCATGAAGAATGTTGATTTTGATGATGATCCAGGAGCTTAAAGACTTAGAGTATTGAAGATTGAAGATTGATGATTTCTGTATTGTAATAACTCTGTTTTAGTTTGATTGAGTCTGTAATTATAGAATCTAAGATAGCCGGTACATAGTCTGTAACTTAGAAGCTTCAAAAAGCTCAAATTTATCATTCAGGCTCGGCTTTAATCGATTAAATAGGTAAATAATCGATTAAAACAGTGAGAAAACCATTTTCTGTACAAACTCACTGCTTTAATCGATTAAACAGCAAAATAATCGATTATTCCGTACAGTTCCGTACAGATAATCGATTATTTCACCAAATAATCGATTAAACCAGAGAGTATTGGGTTCTGACGTATTTGGCTCTGTTTTAATCGATTATTACTCCAAATAATCGATTATTCCAGTCTGTTTCTGATTTTAAACTTCAAACAAACCCTATTTTCGAAAACCCAATTACCAAGAACCCTAGTTTCGAAATCCCCAAATCCTAAACCCTAATTTCCCTACTTAAACTCTCCTTTGGCACTCAGAAAAAAAGAACAACCTTTTCCATACAAAAGTTAAGTGTTGTGAGTGCCAGAGAACTATTTGTTGCAAGGAAAGGGGGCTTTTGGAACCTGGTGTGGGCTAAAAGCGATAAGAATCACTAAGTGGAGTTCTTAGTGGATTGTGTGTTGTGCCGTCTCTGGGGAAAGTTGTTATTCATCTCTTGTGGGATTCAAGAGAGGTGTTATCTTTACTTTATCTCTTCCATTGTAAATTGTTTGTAACAACTTGTTTATAGTGACAGCGTTAATCCTCTGTTGAGTGATTAGCAACTGGACGTAGGGTTTTTTGATCCGAACCAGTATAAATCTCCTGTGTAAGATTTCTATCCTTTTCTTTATTTACATTTACACAGTTTTTAATCGGTAAAATTTGGAGAAAATTTTGAAAACCTAATTTTTATTAAGAAACCAATTCACCCCCCTCTTGGTTTTTGTCCGACCACGCGAACATTTCGCTGCGCGATTCTAACAGAATGTATAGTTTGGAGTAAAGTAATTGGGAGCAAGTTTCCCAACAAAGATATCCTGATGGCATGGGCATCTTCTCCATAACAAACAAGTTTCAAATTCTCCTTACAAGGATCAAGTTCAAAAGGGAATTCAAACCTTTTACAGATGTATCTAGACTCTTCTCTCTATGAAGCTCCTCCAAATTTTGAAGAAATAAAGAACAAGTTAGCCTCTCTGTGTGCTAACAGTCATGAAGAATTTTCTCGTCCCAAGCCATTATGGAAGAATCCTGAGTTCTTTGTACAGTTACCCTTTAAGCTTAACGAAGATGTCAATCCAACGAAGGTCAGTCACCCAGGAATGTCTCTTTCAGACCTACAGTTAGCAAGACAAGAATGTCAAGAACTGTTGAAACAAGGCCTGATCGAACCAACCCGATCCAATTGGGTTTGTCAAGTCTTCTATGTAGAAAAGAGGTCCGAAAAAATCATAGAGAAAAAGAGGTTAGTAATCAATTACAAGCCTCTTAACTGTTTTCTTAAGGATGATAAATTTCCAATACCCAAGCTTCATCCTTACCCATTCTAATAAAAGAAGCTCATATCTTTTCTAAGTTTGACCTCAAGTCTGGATTCTAACAATTAGGCATTGACCCTACCGATAGATACAAAACTGCTTTCTGTATACCCAATGCCCAATACCAATGGAAAGTAATGTCCTTTGGGCTTAAGACAGTCTTATCACTGTTCCAAAAAGCCATGACAAAAATCTTTGAGCTCATACTAGATAGAGTAATCATATACATTGATGATATTTTATCGTTCTCACAAGACATGGACTCCCACAAACAGTTATTGGATCAATTTTTTGAAATAGCCCATCAATATGGGATTATGATCTCAGATAAAAAGATCCATTTGGCCCAAGAAGAAATCGACTTTTTGGGAATGCACTTCTGTCACGGTTCTTATCAACCTCAACCTCACATTGCTAAGAAACTCCTCAACTTCCTAGATGAAAATCTAACCGTTAAGCAGATCCAACAATTTCTCGGGATAGTCAATTACATTAGAGAATTCATCCCTAATTGTGCCAAGAATACAAGTCCCTTATCCAAGCTCTTAAAGAAGAATCCACATCTATGGGAATCAGAACAGACCAGAGTCATTAAAGAATTGAAGAAAATAGCCCAGGCTCCTCCAGCTCTGAAGATTCTAGGCAACAGAAAAATAATATTGTAGACTGATGCGAGTGATGAATACTGGGGAGCAGTACTCATTGAAGAAGAAAATGGAAGAAGATACTATTGTGGCCATGCAAGCGGACAATTCAATGATGCCGAGAAACATTACCACACCACATTCAAGGAAGTCTTAGCTGTCAATAATGGAATAAAGAAGTTTGACTTCCACCTTAGAGGATATCACTTTGAGGTACAAATGGACAACTCTTCATTCCCGAAGATCTTAGAGTTCAAGAACAAGATGCCTCCTAATCCTCAGATTCTCCGGCTAATGGACTGGTTTTTCAGGTATGATTTTATTGTTAAGCACATTAAAGGAAATCTAAACACAGTCCCTGACTTTTTGTCCGGACTCAAAAAGATTGTCCAATTAATAGTCGACACATTAAAGGAAATCTAAACACAGTCCCTGACTTCATGGTCAAACCTCTCTCCAATAAAGTCAAGACCATCAAAGTCTATCCACCTGGATTAAACCCAACTACACCAGCCGATATTCTCCATTATTCTAAAACCCGTTATTTTTACTTTTTACATGAGACCATGAGATATAAGATAATCTCAGCTTCAATGTTTAACCCTGATATTCCCTTCGGGAGAATTTTTGAACTATTCTGTGAACCCAGTTGGGATCTTTGCGAACCCACACTATGGACCATCTGGTGCGACACTGTTCAATATTTCATTCCCATCGCACTAAAAGCACAAATAGCTTATAGCATTTTGACAGATCCATACAAAGACAAGTTCCATTTCTAGACATTACTCGAGTGGTTCTCTTCAATACCCTGGTGGAGACAAAAGCTCAAGGAGATTCTAGATTGTCAAAGACAGAAAGGAGTTACTGAAGACTCTCTTAAGAATTTGACCTCAATCTTCATCATCCATCATCCATACTTCTTAAATCCAGCAGGACACCTATGGTCAATAAATGAAGTTTATCTTTGGGCCAGCTTTGAAAGTTACTCACTTGATAACAGTTATTGTGCATAACTGGTGCATCACCTCTGTGAAGTGAATCATTACCAGCACAAGCTAGTGGACTCCAACATCGCCAACTCATCCCATAGACCACCTGATTCATATCCTATGGATAAGATCATCCCAGAAGAAGACAAATCTCAAGAAATAAGATTTTTCAAATCAAGGACAGAGATGAACGTCCTTGATGAAGTCTTCCAGATGGTTGAAGATCTAGCAGATAATATCAATGAAGATCTGATGGAAGAAATGATGATGCACAAGAAGATGTATCCCTACTGGGACCTACTACATGGAAGCATGACAAGGAGTGAGCTCAACAGATAAAGTATTCTGCCTCCACCCGATTTGACTAAAGTAAAGGCTTTAGTTAATGGTTGTCATTATGACATGTTACTAAAGCACGATTTTCTTATCTTTACACGTGTCTATTGCGATTACCGCAAACGTGTTAAGGAAGATAAGTATGGATCAACTTTACTTTCCAATAAAGAGATAAGACATCATTTTCGAATTTTATCTTATCTTTTCTACTTTGTCCATATGTATGACTAAAATAAAGTGTGAATCATGCTATTTTGTCCTTTGTAAGGTCATTATGATGTGTGGGCCGTAGTTTTATTATCTTATTTCGGATTTCACCTTGTAACATAAGTTTCGAGTCCGAATTTCATTCTAGTTTAGTGAAGCTTTGGATTCCGCTTGCTTGTTTTTGCTATAATAGGGGATGTTTGTAATGTTGTAACTCAGAACACAATCGAGTGAAATCAATACAAGTTCTCTTTCTAAAATATTCTCTCTCTAAGTTTTCTCTTCTCTGAAAACTTGAGACTTATAGTTTTTAGTATTGCTCCCCACTTAGATGCAAGTATGTTCTACACTTGCCTCGAAAGAGGATCCTGTGTATCAGAAAGCTTCTGATCTATGAAACCATTTTACCACAGAATGCTCTTCTTATAGGAAATATGAATTTGAGTGGGATTTTAGCCGAAGGATGGTGCCGTTGTGCCCGAGGATGTTCATATCGTTTGGATAAGAAGGGGTCTCTGTCTAAAATGGTCCGTAGTTTTATTATCTTATTTCAGATTCCACCTTGTAACATAAGTTTCAGGTCCGAATTTCATTCTAGTTTAGCGAAGCTTTGGATTCCACTTGCTTGTTTTTGCTATAAATAGGGGATGCTTGTGATGTTGTAACTCAGAACACAATCGAGTGAAATCAATACAAGTTCTCTTTCTAAAATGTTCTTTCTCTTAGTTTTCTCTTCTCTGAAAGCTTGAAGTTTATAGTTCTTAGTATTGTTTCTCACTTAGATGCAAGTATGCTTTACACTAGTCTCGAAAGAGGATCCTGTGTATTAGAAAACTTCCGATCTATGAAACCATTTTACCACATAGTGCTCTTCTTATAGGAAATATGAACTTGAGTGGACTTTTAGCCTCAATTTTTTTTTCATTTTTATAAATTTAAAAAATTGTTTTATAACTATTTTTAAATTTATTTTTATTTTTTAGTTTTCAAAATAAAAAAATAGAAAATATAAAAATTATTTTTCATTTTTTTATATTAACAAATATTAAATTTTTTATTAATAATTACATAAAATTACTTTTTATTTTCATAAAATTATCAAAATCAATTTTTAATTTAGTCATATCTTTTTAAAATTATTTATATCACTTTGTTTGCTTTAAAATAGTTTAAAAACTAAAATTATCAACAAAAATTTAACTTATTTTTAAAAATAAAATTTTAAAATTTATCTCTAAAATTATTTTAAAAAAAATCAAACAAGCCCTCTACTAAATAACTTTACTTATTGAGGTATTAATATAAATATTATTTGTTTTTTTTAATTATTTATAAATTGTGACGTTTTTGTAGTGTTCTATTTTAGGTTTAATGTTAAAAATAAAAATAAAAATAATATTAATACAAAATATTTTAAATAAGATAATTATATTATTTTTAGGTGTGTAACTCAATTAAGTAATGTATTTATATTTTTATAAATAGAATAACTACATATAGTTCATTTGATTTTTTAATATATTATTAATAGTAATTTTTATCCTACTTTTGTTAAGTAACCATTAATTGTTCACAATATTATTTAAATAACTATATATATATATATATTCGTATGATGTTTTTATATTTTTAAAAATAATGAGTATAGTTTATTTAAAACATATATTATAAAAGAATTTTTAATTCTAATATATTTAATATATTTTGCTATCATGTCTTATTTACACATAATTAATAATAATTAAAAAGACAAAATAGGTTATCTGTGAGAGACCAATCTACTAATCTACTTTAAAATTATTGGAATGGAGTAGTAATTTGACGCATATTATATTTTTGTATTATATAATTAAAACATATTATAATATTATAATTTAAATTTAAATACTAATAAATTAAGTTTAAATTATTAAATATATATTAATAAAAAAATATTTTCAATTTATTTAATAAAAATATTAATTAATAAATAGAATTTAAAAATTATTCATATAATTAATTATATTTTTTTAAATTTTAAAAAAAATATTTATAAAAAAATATTGACAAATTAATTCACAACCTGATAAGTCGCCTTTTGATAAGATTGAAATCTATAATTCGTCTTTTGACAAGATTGGAATTTATAATCCATCTTTAAAATGATAAGTAAATCCGTCCTATTCTATTTTTCGATGGGACACACGAGAATGAAATAATTGTAGTTTAAAGTTTTTTTTACACATGTTAAATATAATAATAATAGTTACGTCCACTGTTCTACTGGGTAAGAGTTTTAAAAAAATCAATGTGTATTTTCTATTGATGATGAAGTATGATTAGTTGTCTTTTATCTTATTTTTTTTGCGTACATATATTCATGAGTTCTTGAGATTTTAGGATTTGTTCATGATATGATATTTTTGAACTAGGATATTATGTTTGTTTTTTTCTTTTTTATCTAGGGATTCCCCTATTCAAGATAAATTAAATGATATTATAAATATACAAGTTTTGTATTTTGATATCTATAATTGATTTTCTTTAAAAGTCAACTAAATAATTTTATTATTGTGTAATTTTTATTTTAAATTTAAGATAATATTAATTAGTTTCTTAACTATATTTTTACTTTTCAAGTCTCATCTAATGGTTAAATAATTTATACAGTTATCATGAGAGTGAAAAACAAATATATATTTACTGTAAAAAGAAAAGATTTCCATAAATATCATTAAAGAATATTTGAAAAATGAAGATAGTAATAATCAACTCATTATACAGTGCTGATGTAGTAGACACATTTCACCCTTCATACATACGGGTTCTAAGGACATTTGCAATTGAGCAGCTGGCAAGATTCTCTATTTTTTTTTTAATGTTTTACATTTTTATAACTTTATATATATATATATATATATATATATATATATATATATATATATATTTAATGATGTTTTACTTTTTTATAACTTTATATTGTTTTTTAATTTAAATAATTCAACCAGTGCTCTAGGAGACAAGTAGCATTTCAATCTCATTCCATCCACCACACAGATTTTGTTACTATCAAGACAAGAAAGCCTGTGGCTTTTGTCTAAAGTCTCTAAATTTGTTTGCCCTAATAAGAAAGTATTTATTGTTAATCTAAGTTTTTAAGGTATTAAATTTTATTTTTCTGTTTTTCTAGACATTGTGATTCTTTTTCCAAGTATGTTTTGATGTCACTCTAAAACAAATTCGCTTGCAAGGCAATAATTACTATTAATTAATTCCCAAATTTTATCTACAACTTTAGCCTTTAGTTATTATGATATCGTGATAATTGTAATTCTAGATAGTAGATAATCACATCATTAAAATTCTCCCTAACCATTTTAACAATTATTTCAATAGCCCCCCTATCATGGTTTTTTATTTCTTATTCGAATATATAAAAAATTAGAACTTGAGATAACAGATTCAAGCACTCACCTACCCACATCTCGACCAACACATCATATCAAGAGAGGAAATGGATCCTTTTCCAAAATTGGCATACAAATTAATGATCTATTCCCTCATAGAAATAATGTAATACAAGTTCCAACAACTATATATAATCATGGGCCACAGACTCATGCATTCACCCCATTTTTACTAGATGTATATCTATGATCCATCCTCCTTGAAACCCCACCAACGAGAGTGTAATAATAGATCCTACAAAGTTTCTTGGAGGGAATAAGGTTTTTTAATAATAGATCCTACAAAGTAACATGATACAATTGCAGCAAGCCAGCAACATCAGCAGTTTGCACTCGATTTTATTATCATTGTCAGCATGTGTTTCATACAAAGGGAAATAAGCAATGTTTTTAACAAAATGACTAAATAACACGAGGAATGGAATCGTCCTTTCTAACTCCTAAAGGCCAAACAAGATCAACTTTGATTCGTTTGGGTATGCAATCAGAAGATCCAAACCCAAGCCAGAGTTCAAGATAACTAAACATATTCCTTTACAAGGCAGAATACAAAAACCCAATATTGCAGTGATAATAATAGCCACAAACTTAGAACTCTGGAATCCCAATCCTACAGTATTCACATTTAATAGACCTGCCATCAAATTGCTTAAGGAATATGACTCTTAAATCTCCTGCACACGGGACGTTCCTCTCCCTACTTAAGGAAAGAATCTACACTTGGTATGAAATTTCGGGGATCTGAATGAAGCAGAAGACACCCACAAATTTGTAAAAAAACATTTTAAAAAATGAGTATCCTAAGATAGATGTTCTTTCTCATAAGCTGAAGGGAACAACTGTTCTATTTCTATGATATGGAAACATGTATATTACCATCGTACTCCTCCTAATCCGTTGAACCAAATCAACCTTTCCCTTCCCAAATTATTGAACCCTTGTAAGTTTCAATTTAATAATTTCCATGTACTCCAACTATAATCTGGTTATTCATTCAACAACCACACTATCTCTAAGAACCGCCACAGTTCAATTTAAATTCCACTGAATAGACAAGCTTTAAGCCAAGGTTCAATCAACAATCTTGTCATAAGTGCAGAACACACATGAAGCAAATTCACAATCAATGTCAGCGTATAACTGATGCCAATTTAATGAACACTTAACATCCTTAGAGAACATGAGCCAATGCAACACAGAATAGAACAAAAATACTTTTAGATCGATTTATTACCAAATCCAAATTATTCTCCAAGCTTACTCGTACACCACACATAATAACTCTTTTCCCCCCCATTCAAGAAGAATAAGTCGCATAAACACAACACAAGAAGAGAAGACCCCCAAAATGTATAATAAGATGGTCATTAGGTAATTCAATAAGATTCAATTAGTCTACCTCATAACTGTCCCTACAAGAGAAAAACCACACAAGCAAATAACAGAATAATGTTAAAAGAAAATCTGGAGTGTATGCATGCATGTACATATCTAACTAAGCAAAAAGAGTAGAGAGGGGATCATGAAGAAGCAGCTTTCGGCTGTTGGCACGAACTCCTGAATCGGACTCGTCGTGATACCACCCCACCGATTTCTGAGCCTCCATGACGATTTGGGAAAGACCTGAGGAAGCGCGGAAAAGAGTAATTGAAAAAAGGGAACAGAAAAGAAACAGAAATTGGAAATTAAAAAAGAAAAGGAAGAAAAACCTTGTCTGACGGTTTGCTTGTTGTTGCGGATGTCGTGGACGGTGGCGGAGATTTTCCAATACAGAGGGCGACCAATGTAGAAGACAAGAAGAAGCAGAAGCACCACCACCAAAATACGGAAAACAATCTTTGATGTGGGTGAACCCATTTCTCTTCTCTTCACTTCTGAATCACACAGAGAAGAACAACAACAAAAATAAACCCTCCATCTGTCTTTTCTGCTACTTTCTGCTGTCATAATTGTTGCCACATCACTGTTCTATATATTTTTAGCATACCATATAATAAATAAAAAACAGAAAAAAAAAAAAAGAAGATGAAATTGAAGTGAAAGGATGATACCAAAATTCACTCCAACAACAAGCAAATCTATAATTAGATTAGGATACTTCGTCTTAAAAGAATCATATCTAACAACATTTACCAAACAATCTTAACATCTATTGCATTGATCACTAACCCAAAATTAACAAGTTTATTTTCATTATGATTATCTTATTTCTAAAACCCAGTTGACTTTTTTTTTAGTATCAAGACGTTGGGATAAAGATATTTGATTAGCTAAATTATAGGTTTGTATAGCGGTACAAAATATTGTATAATCATAACTTCTTATATTTAGTCATGATTTGTCAGAGTAAAATATTATAAGATCATAGTATATGTGTACAAAAATAATATGAATAAAAATTATAGAATGAATTCTATGTTTTTCAATTTGGTACTAGAACTTATAACTTTTTTCTTTTTCTTTCAAAATCCTTGGAGATCTTAACTGGAGAGATGTCAGAAAAATTAATTTCAATGGTTGTTCAATCTAAAGGTGTCTTCAACGCAGGCATCATCCTAAATGAATCCAATTATGACGTATGGTCACAACTAATGGAGATGCACATTGCAGAGAGGAAAAAATTGTCCTATATCCGTAGGAAGGTGAAGCCTCCAACAGAGAACGATGAAGGATATGAAAAATGGTATGCTGAAAACCAAAAAGTGAAAAGATGGCTATTGATGTCCATGAAGCCAGAAATTATGAAAATGTATATTCGCTTACCCACTGTCCTCGATATTTGGGATACTTTGTCAAAGGTATTTTATGATGGAAGTGATGAGCTACAGGTGTTTGCCCTTAATCAAAGGGCATTCACTACAAAACAAAATAATAGAACCTTAACTGAATATTATGGGGAGTTGGTTGAGATTTTTAAGGAATTGGATCATCGTGACAAAGTAGTCATGAAGGACCTTGATGATGTGAAGTCATATCAGAAGTCCATTGAAAGATTAATGGTGCATATATTCCTTGTTGAACTAGATGATGATTTTGAGCAAGTTCGTGGAGAAATATTGCGCAAAGAAGTGACACCTGATTTAGAAGAATGTTATGCATTGATCCGGAGAGAGACAATCTGGTGAACAACGTTGAAAAAAGAAGAAATGATTTTTGATTCCACAGCTATGATGACAAAGAAGCAACCAGTAAATCACCACAGCAAATCGAAGTAATCAAAAGATTTTGAAAAAGGTAACTACAAGTGTACTCAGTGTAAGTAATAAGGATAGACACACCAAGGAACGATGCTATGAAATTATAGGATACCCCGAGTGGTGGGACCACAGTCGAGCATCGAAGAAGAATTCAAAAAGAAATCCAACTGTTGCTGTTGTAACTGCCATTGACAATGAGGACGACAAATGCATGATGCTTGCTATAATCGCAGGTAGTGATCATTCTAATGGCAAGGCTTTAATAAGCACATCTACCGTTCTGAATAATGCATGGATAATTGACTATACATGTTCTGATCATGTGACTTTTGATGTTAGAGAAATTAAAAATCTTAAACCTTCCTCACAAAAAAGTATATCCACAGCCAATGATAGTAAATCCATTATTATTAGAGAAGGAACTATCTCTATTTCAAACAATTTGAATCTTGATACTGTCCTTGTTGTTCATTCTCTTAAATATAACCTATTGTCAGTCTCGCAAATAACCAAAACTTTTTTATGTGTTGTAATTTTTGGGTCTGACTCTTGTGTTTTTAAGGATATTCAAACGAGGAAGACGATTGGTTGTGGTATTAGGCGAGGAAGGTTGTATTACCTGGACCTGACAGAAAAAGATTCAAAGAGACTTGGTCAAGTGTTAGCAACAAAAGGGTCTCAAGAAGTAAGAAAAGGCGAGGATATTTGGTTATGGCATAAGCGTCTAAGACATGCATTTTTTGGTTACATAAAGAAATTATTTCCAAATGTATTTGACCAAGTAGACACTTCAACTTTTTATTGTGATGTTTGTGAGCTTGCAAAAAGTCATAGAACATATTTTCCTTTAATTTTAAATAAAATTTCTCTTCCTTTTATGATCATTCACTCTGATGTATGGGGTTCATCTAAGGTTACAACGTTGGGTGGCTCAACGTGGTTTGTAACGTTTATTGATGATTGTACTCGAATGAATTTGTTATGTTTGATGAAGTCTAAAAATGAAGTTAGAGGACTATTTCAGAAATTCTGCAAAATGATTGAGACCCAGTACAAAGCACAAATTCAGGTACTGCACAGTGACAACGAAGAGAATATATGCAATCAGAACTTCAACATTTTTTAGTAGCCAAAGGAATTGTTCATCAAAGATTTTGTCCAAGTACTCCACAATAGAATGGGGTGGCAAAATGAAAGAACCGTCATTTATTGGAGGTGGTCCGAGTTGTACTAATTGGAGCTCACATGCCAGTAATACATTGGGGAGAAGCTCTCACATATGCAGTATACACTATCAACCGAACACCGTCCAGGTCTCTTGAGTATAAAACACATCTTCAATCACTTACAGATGCAGTAGTAAGTCCTAAAATTGATGAACTAACACATAGAGTTTTTGGTTGTGTTGCTTATGTTCACTTACACAAGCATCAGAGAAGTAAGTTGTCTCCTAGAGCTGAAAGGTGTGTGTTCCTTGGCTATGCGGATCACCAGAAAGGATATCGGTGCTACAATCCACAAACCAAGCAAATGTTTACTACTATAAATGTAGTTTTTCATGAAACCTTGATATATTTTTCCCCCGAGTCTGAAATTCAAGGGGAGAATTATGAAGAAGTTCAGACTTTTGTTCCTCAAGAAATTGATATTGAGATCAGATTGGAGAAAGAAAGTTACAAAGTTGTATCAAGAGATGATGAAAGTATGCAACAATGTTATGATCAACAACCACATAATGGGGAAGATTTTGAGCATGTTGAGATCGAAAATTTGTCTGTTGATGCTAATGATATACCACACCAATCGTCCCCTCAAGAACCTAATATAGAAAAAAGAATTATGTCAGATCGTGTCACTAGAGGTATCCCTAAGCCTACTTATGATCCTGACCTCACCAGTAAGACAAGATACCCTATGAGTAATTATGTTTGTAACCAGAATTTGTCTAACTCAAATATCGCATTTATAAGTCAATTATCTACTGTATCTATTCCTAACAGTGTGCAGGAAGTTTTAGCTTACTCCAGGTGGAAGGATGCTATGAATGAGGAGATGAGATCCTTGCAAAGAAATAAAACATGGGAATTAGTAGATTGTCCACTTGGAAAGAAACCAGTAGGATGCCGATGGGTGTATACTCTGAAATTTAATGCAGATGGCACAATTGAGAGATTCAAAGCTAGATTAGTGGCAAAGGGGTACACACAAGCATATGGAATAGATTACACTGAAACTTTTGCTCCCGTAGCCAAAATTAGTACATTTCGAGTATTGTTATCTCTAGCTGTAAACCTTGATTGGTCCTTACAACAATTTGACGTAAAAAATGTCTTCTTACACGAGGAATTGTCTGAAGAAGTTTATATGGAGCTACCAGAAGGATGTGGGATCCCGAATACACATAGTAAGAAGGTATGCAAGTTGAAGAAGTCATTGTATGGACTAAAACAATCGCCACGAGCATGATTTGGTAGATTCACCAAGTCAATGCTTGCTTTTAGATACCAACAGAGCAACCAAGATCATACCTTATTTCTAAAGAAAAAGGAAGAAAAGATTACAGTTCTTATTGTCTATGTTGATGACATGATAGTTACAGGAAACGATCTAAAAGAACGCAAGACATTGAAAGAGTACTTGGCAAAGAAATTCGAGATGAACGATTTTGGTCCTTTGAAATATTTTCTTGGAATTGAGGTCTCAAGATCAAAGTCAGGTATTTTTCTCTCACAACGAAAGTATGCATTGGATTTACTAAAATAAACTGAAATGACAGCATGCAAACCAGCAAATTCTCCAATTGAAGAGGGATTGAAGTTGTGCATTGAAGAAGATTAAACTTCAACTAACAAAGGAAGATATCATAGACTTGTAGGGAGATTGATGTATCTCTCACACACTAGGCCAGATTTAGCTTATGCTCTTAGTGTGGTTAGCCAGTTTATGCACAATCCAGGTGAAAAATACATGGATGTTGTTATATGGATTTTAAGGTATATAAAAGCTGCTCCTGGAAAAGGAGTTATGTTCAAGAAGAACTCCAACTACAAGGATGTGATGTTTATACTGATGCAGATTGGGCAGGTGCTCTTGATGATAGAAGATCAACCTCTGGATACTTTACATTTGTAGGAGGTAATCTTATCACATGGAAAAACAAGAAGCAAAAAGTTGTAGTTAGATCTAGTGCAGAAGCTGAACTTAGAGGAATGGTTCTTAGACTTTGTAAAGGTTTGTGGCTCAAACTATTTCTCCAGGATTTAGGGTATGCACATACACATCTCATTCAGTTGTATTGTGATAATAAAGTTGCGCGTGACATTGCTTACAACCCTGTCCAACATGATGGGATGAAGCATGTGGAGGTTGATAGATTTTTCATCAAGGAAAAGCTTGATAAAAATATTTTGGAATTGCCAAAGTTGTGACAAGTCAGATTTTTAGGAGATTATTTGACAAGTTGGAAATGTATGACATCCATTTACCAACTTGAGAGGGAGTGTTGGGATAAAGATACTTGATTAGCTAAATTATAGGTTTGTATAGCGGTACAAAATATTGTATAATCAGAACTTCCTATATTTAGTCCTGATTTGTTAGAGTAAAATACTATAAGATCATAGTATATGTGTACAAAAATAATATGAATAAAAATTATAGAATGAATTTTATGTTTTTCAATTGAAAGCACACCACCTTACAATTAATATAATTTATTATTTTATTTTTAAATAATATCATTTACAATTTATTCTTTGAAATATAAACTTAAATAAAAATTCTGTTAACATATAATCTTAATAAAATTGTTTATAAATAAAATTAGTCTTTTTAAAAATAAAATTAATATATTTAAAAATAACATTGAATCCATAATATGCTAAATTAGATTAATCTACCTCTATAATTTTATGCTAAATATTAGATGGAACAATACTCTATATATTTCACTTACCTTATTATAGCGGGCTAGTAAACTAATATGTATTTTTTATATAAAATACTGTATATATTAAAAACAAGACTTTATTACAATAATATTATATAAATTTTTTTATTAATTGGTATTTTTTTATTGAAATAAAGTGAGAAAATAATTATATTTAAATCTTACAAATTAAGTTATTCAACTGTAATCAATATTTAAAGTGAAATTTGTAAATATTTATAATGTATTATATATTTATATAGCATAAAAAAATTATAATCTTTAAATGATAAAATATTATATTTTAATATATATATATATATATAATCAAATTTAAAATAATTATTTAATGATAAGGTCTTCTTTATTAATAATTTTATTTTATTATTTATAATTAATAAAAAATCCATATAAAAATTACTCACCCATAATACATATCTATGAATATAAACATAATAATATTTCCGTTCACTAAGAAATAATAATAGTTAAAAATATTCTCATGCGTTACTTATCATGGTATTTTTTATGATATGAATAAAATAATATAATTTACTATTTTATTTCTTATTATTCTCAGCACCTAACCTCCTAACATGAATGAACTAATCTCCTAGTTATCAACATTAAACTACAAGTAAAAATCAAATAAGAAACACAATTTATATGCATAAGGACAATTACAAAACCATCACACATAAGTCTTTAGAAAGTAAAGAAAATAAAATATTTATAAGAGAATATACGGATTACATAATTAATTTGCACGTAAGTAAGTGCTTCTCTTTGTTTCCCGTTAGATTTTGAATTTTTTTGTTGGGATTTAAAATTATGTCTTATTCTCCATTTCCTTGAGCTTTGATTTCTCTATCTTTATCCTCTACTCGTCCTCGTTTTACATTATTTATAAAAAATAATTATATTTATAATAAATTAATTTTAATATATTTAATATATTTTTACAAAAAATAAATTTTTATAATTTTTAATTATTATATTTATATTAATAATATATATATATATAAATATTTAATCATTTTTTCATGGATATAAAATACTTAAAATATTATTATTATAATATTATATTTAAAATTTAGTTATATATATAAGTTAATATTTTAAAATATTTATAAATATGAAATATATAATTTGAGAAAATATTTAATAAATTAATTCTTATTTAATTAGTTAAAAGGGATAAAAAATTTAATAATTTTTTTAAAATTTTTCAAAATACAATTACTTTATTAAAAAATTTATATATAAAAAATAGAATTAATAAAACCAAAAAATATAACATAATAAAACAACCTAATAAAAAAATTAGAAATTAAATAATATTAGTTACTAATAAAATTGACGTAAAATATTGAGAAAAAGTTAAAGAAAAAAATTAACTTTTTGTTTCTCAAATTCATTAAAAATATTGGAAAAATAAAATTGATTAAAGAGATTCGGAAAATATGAAGAAACCAAAGATAATAAAAATAGAATAATATAATGAACATATTAATATAAGAAATTGAAAAAATAAAAGAATGAAAAAATAGGTAATATAAAAATGGTGAAATATAAAAAAAAAATATTATATATAATGGGAGAAAGAAAATAAAATATTTTAAAAATATTAAAATTTTAGAATTTAAATTTAAATACAAAGGTAGAATGGGAACTATATTACTTATTCTCATCCTCCTTCTCAACTTTAAAAAACATGAAAATCTGAACTTGTTCCTATCTCTTGTCAAATCGATTTTTCCCTGTTAGATTCAACAAGAGAATAAATTGATCTCGTGAGTATGAGTTTAATTGTCATCTTTAAATTTGTGTCTCGAATTAGAGTATAAATTTGAAGAAGTGAAAAATGATAGATTTAAATAAGAAAAGAGGTGAAAATGAAATTGTTTGGATTGAGGGAAATTTGATAAGAAATAAAAGAAAATAAGAAAAAAATTGTGAGTAATGTAATTGATTTAATAAATTAAAAATATATTTTAATTAATAAAATTGTAAGATTATAATTTTACTTTTTGTCTTGAAAAATAATTAAAATAAAATATAACTGACATAAATTATGTTAAAATAAAATATAAGTTGTTATTTAAAATAGGAAATTTTTAACACATATAATCATATTAAAATATAATTTATAAAAATTAATCTCAAATAAATTTTTGATTATTATTTTAAATAAAATAACATTTTATTTTTAATTAATAATAATGTATAAAAGATATATGTTATTGTCCCAAATTTTAATATGATACCTAATATAAAATTCTGCATCATGTTTTTTTTTTTAAGTTGTTTCAAGTTAAAATTATGGTAAAGTGATAATTAAAAATTGTCTTATTATAATTTTTAACATAATTATTATAATAATTTTTATATACAAATATTTATATAAGATAAAAGAAATAAAAAATATAAAACTAAACTCATTATAAAAATAATAATTTTAGATTCTTATTTTTCTTATTATTTTTCAAATACTAACACACCAACAATATTATTAATATTATTATATTACTAATATTTTTTTCTAAAATTAAAATCAATATTTATAATATTATAAGTATATCTAATTTACATATTTTCTTCACTCAAATTTATAATTCTATTATATTTTACAATTAACTTATAAATTTATATCATCAAATATTTAGATATTATATAATATTTTAAATAATTGATAATTATAAATTATTAAATTTATGTGTTAATACTCTAATAAAGAATATTCTTATTAATATTAATACTAAAAATATATATAATAAACATAATTTATTATTTAATAATAATAATAATTAAATATAGGTGTAATTTTGTAATTTTTTCTTAGTGAAAAATATACATAAAACTAATAAATATAATATTTTTAAAAATATTCAAAATCCAATTTTGGTTATATTAGAATCTATTTTTTATTGGTGAGAATCGATCCTCCCTCTTCAATGCATTACCATGTTATTTAGGTGAAAATCATATACAAATGATTTAGTTTTCAAGGATGAAAATTTAGGTTATTTGAAAGGTAGTAAGAATATGTTAGTCAATCATGGTAAGTATGTGAATATACAAAATTTCAAAAAGAAAACATAAGTTGTGTGAATATTTAAGATCATTGGTCATGTATGTAATGTAAGTGTAGATTGAATTATATCATCAGATGAATTTTTCTAATTTATTCTATTGTTGTTTATAGAAACCAGCAAGGTCTTCAATGGTTGATACGAAAATATGATCCATCATTATATAGGAATGTCTTCGTGTTTATAATGTAGGATAAACAAATATAATTTTCAATGTACGGATCCTACTATTGAACCAACTCACTGTAAGATCCAATTTGAAAGAACATATTCTTCACACATTCAATTTAAAATAACCAATTCTTTACATGTGAAAGAAAAGAAAATTAATTATGCTCTCACAGACAATCAATTTTCCATGTGTTCAAAAGAAGGGAGAATCGATTCTCTGTAATTCTCTCCGCCTCTCTCAACCATTTTCTCAGTCAAGCATCACCACCAATGTAACACACACACCGCACACCAAATCAACCTCAACCAATTCACCTTCATGAACAAATTCTTTTGATGTATTTAATAACACTCTCGCTCACTACATGTGAGGGGTGTAGTTAAACTACAACGATTCTTTGTATGAAAGGGATGCATTGAACCTTTGAAGACAATTTTATGATCACTGCATATATGCACAAAGTCACGTGAATGTTACAGTTTTATACCATCAATGGATTACGAGAGGGAGAATAAGAGTGTAACTTCATTTTTCTTTTATCATCACTTCTTTCCTCATGTACACAAATACTCTTCTTTCTCATTATCTTAATATTTGTCTCCACCTTTCTCCTTAAATTAATGGATACAAATACCAACAATATGTAATCTTCTAAACAAAAATTTGTTGAAACAAAGATAATATATAAAAAACAAATAAATAACTTATTCATATTCAATATTCTAAGAATGGCATCGATAAAACTTTCAACATTATTCATTTTAATATATCCCATGTGCAAAATAATCTGGCTGAATGATAAATGGTACGTAACTAATATAACCGTGGTTTAGGTCTTGGATGAAGGGTTAAAAGAGCTTTTGTTCAATGATAATTATAATGAGGGAAAAGACTACTAAAGAAGTGAAAAAAGGTTACTATGTTATGAAAAAATAACACGTTCAAAAGTGATGATATAAAAATAAATAAATTAAGAAAGAATCTAAGGTATAATAATAATAAAAGTTTATGAAGTTTAAATTAACATAATGATAAAAAATATCATAATAAAAGCTTTATTTTTTTCGTAAATGATTACATATTGTTGATTTTTAGAATGAGTCATAACAATTTCTAGTTAATAAACTTGACTTAGGTAAAATTAATTTTATGTATGTAAGAATTATTTTTTTAAATACTTTAAAATCTCATTTTAATAATTTTAAAAAAATTTGATAACCAGTTCCCTGATGTTTTGGGTTGGGCCTAATATTATAAATTTACCCTAAACAATCCAAATTTAAATTGGATGACATCGGGTTATAGCCAATAGATAAATAAACGGGTCTGGCCGAATTGATGGAATCAGCTATATATTCACATCCACACATACTTTTTTCTCGTTCTCTTTTATTTTAACGCTAGCGGTTTGGTTTGGTATCTTTTTGCAATAGTGTGTTAGGGTTTTATTTGTTTCTTCGGAACGAAAGCTAGGGTTTGTGTGTGAGGCAGGAATGGGAAGGTATCGAAGCCGAAGCAGAAGCTATAGCCCTCGCCGACGAAGCAGGACCCCACCGCCACAGCCACCGCCACCGCGCGGTCGCAAGCGTTATGTCGAGGATCGCTATGTTGACAGCAGGTCATACAGAGACAGACGCTCACCTCTTCCTTCCGGCTTGCTTGTTCGTAATCTCCCTCTCGATGCCAGGTCCTTTCTTTTTCCTTCCCTCTGTTTTCGTTCTGCTAGTGCTAATTCATTTCATTACCATACCACATAACTGACATTGCAATGCTCTTTATGTGCCAAATATGCATGTAATTTATAATCCATAGCGTGATTCACTACGCTCTCATGTCACCTTATCTTCTAGAAGGAGTGCTACCTTATAGATTAAATGTTCTATAAATTAAATCCTATATTGTAAAACTGATGGGAATTATAAAAGAATTCTACAATAAAAAAAAAGGACAAAGGGTGGGAAAATGTTCAAATGGTAGGAATTATCCTGCCGCCTTAACATTTCAAAAGTGCTTGTCAGGAAGTGTTGCCACACCCATGACATTCGATCCCGGGTCTGAAACCCCCTTTTGACACTTTACTTAATGACTGTTTCATGACACTGTTACATTTATCAGATCAAAATTTGAATAGAAGGGATTAAAGAAATCAAGTTAATTTTTTTTTTTTGCAGGCCTGAGGATCTTAGGATCCCTTTTGAGCGCTATGGTCCTGTGAAGGATGTTTATCTTCCCAAAAATTACTACACTGGGTATTTCTGCTTTACTATCAAAACTATCTGCTTTTGATACATTGCTTTCTTGGACCTGTTTGAATGAACTTTTCCATAAGCTCATCTTAGGAGAGAGAAATAAGAAAAAATTGAAATTAATTATTTCAAAAAGCTAAAGTAGCTCATGTATGAACTAATTTGTCTACAAGCTCCCCCTTATACGACTTTTCTAATTTTCTATTTTAAACATGTGCATAAGCTAAATTTAGCTTATATAGAAGTACTTTTTTTTTTTAATTTTCTTCACTAAAGGGCTTTGGGGAAGCTTGTCTAAAGAGGTCTTTGAACCATATGCATTTTGCTTTCACAATTTGAAATTTAAATGAAAAAATTTTGTAGTGAACCCCGAGGCTTTGGATTTGTGAAATATCGATATGGTGAAGATGCAGCTGAGGCAAAACAACATCTTAATCACACTATCATTGGTGGACGGGAAATAAGAATTGTTTTTGCTGAGGAAAATAGGAAAACTCCTCAAGAAATGCGACTTAGTTCTCGAGGAAGGTGTGACGGTTGTTTGATTTGCTAATTTATTTCAGCTTTGCATTTGTGAAAATCTTCATAAGTTGACTTCTTTATAATGTTTATTAACATTTGTTTTGTGTTTCTATCATAAGTACTCGATACGGAGGTGGTAGAAGGAGGAATCGATCTAGATCGCCACAACGCCGATATCGTTGTCAGTTTAACTACTCATCTCTATTTTAGTTTCATAATGCGATGATTATGATATTATATTCGTATTTCATCATTTTTACTTGAAGCTCTTCCTTGTTTTTTTATATTATTATACCTGCTAATTTTGCAGCCTATTCTCGGTCTCCATCACCTGCTAGGGATGATTCAAGGTATGAAGTTTACACAAATAACAATCTAATTTTCATTTTTAAATATTTTTATTGAACAACCTCATAATTTTGGGAAATTTGGTATGAACAGCCTAGTTTTCACTAAAATGACAGTGGTGCAACATTTCATAGTATTTAGATTCTGAAATATTATTTATAGGAAGTCAGAAATACTTGCATTTACTAAGCCGTGAATAGAGTGTTTTCATTTGAGGTGCAATGTGACAGGTATCTAGGCATCACAAATGAATGATATATTAATAATGGTCAAAGTTTCTCTGCAGAGCTGTAGGGGTTGAAAGTAGATGTAGATAAAACAACCGAATCAGAGTTTGCTAGCTGGTTTTATGACATTTAATACAGTTCATGTTTCTTGGTTTTTTGCAATTATTATCTTTAACATACACCTAAAATTTCTTTGAGCTGAATATGCTCTTTATTATAAACAGGATTGGTGCCATGTGCCGTACTTTTAAGTTGTTTGCTTGCACAATGGAATGAAACTAATGTCTTTTAGTTTGATTTATTTGTTCATTTGTTTGGTTGTTTGTTTGTTTGCAACTATCAATCTTGCCCTCAATTCTATTGAAAATATCATTTCATAAACACTCTCTGATTTGATTATTGAGTTTTTATATATATATATATATATATATATATATATATATATATATATATATATATATATATATATATATATATATATATATATATATATATATATATACGTATATATGTTCTGAAAGTGTGTCTATATTGATTGACCATCAAAGTAACAAGTTGATTTATATCGATGTTGATAATTCTGCTAATTTGTTCAGCTAGAGTATAATTTCCAGGTTTACTTGCAATTAGAACGGCTCCCAATCGTTTGACCTTGACAACACTCCTTTAATGTGTTTAAATGAATTGAATGATATCTGCTTATGGTCTTCTTTATGCAGATAATAAAGTGAAATTGAAGACTTTAAAGATGGAATAATAAAGATTAACGAGTAAAGAGGCTTAAAGTGATGCGCTACTTTGCTTATGTATCTATCAAAGTCTCCATAAGAAATATCCATATCAAATTTGCCTTATTGTGCCAGTTGCATGGGCTTTCCGTACTTTGTGGTATTTGGTTTGTGCCTGAAGGAATGGTTAAAATGAGTACTTCTTTTGTTTCCCTTGTATAAATTTTATGTGAGGAAGATTATTTAGTTTAATATCTTGTTTTGCGTATACTATCCAGTTAAGAAAGAATATAAAGCATATAGTTGGCCAAAGGTAATCACATCCTCAAAGAATGGAAGCCAAAGTTTATACGGGTAGAGATGTGATGACATTGTGCAAGAAAGATAGTTGTGATTTTAGAAAGTTGGAACAAAGAGAGCTATGAAGTTACCAGATGCTGATCTTGCAGTACATCATAACTCTCAGTGTTTGGATCCAAGTGTTATATATTTGTCCAGAAACTATGGAAAGGTACAGGTAAAGGTCATATTTTGGCTAATTAGATTTTGAAGAGGAAGTAAGTATTAGTTCTCTAATAAAACAAAAATAAAACTTTGGTTTTCATTAGTAACTGTGTTTGGATCCAAGTGTCATATTTGTCCAAAACTATTGAAGAGGACAGGTAAAGGTCATAATTTGGCTAATTAGATTTTGAAGAGAAGTATTAGTTCTCTCGAGATAAAAATTGAAATCTTGGTTTGAGTGATTTTGTGTGTATTCTGGTGTAGTTGCATATATTCAGATCTCTACTGATTTATGAAATGTTTACTGATGGTAATTTTTTAAACTGTGTAGTATATGTTATAGTGTTCATTTGACCGCTTTTATTATCTTTTTATAACTGAGATCTCTCACTGATGTGTCATATAGGGATGACAGGGGTAGGGATGATTATTATTCTCCTGAGAGATCTAGATCTTATTCTAGGTCTGTCTCCCCTAGTGCTGGGAAAGACTACAGGAAGTCCCCGCGTCTCAGGGAAAATGGTCGGAGTCCTAATGACAAGAAGGGTCAGACACCTAGCAGATCCCAGAGTCCTAGGGGTAATGATCGCAGTCCTTCAAGGTCTCGATCACGTTCATACAGGTATGAATTTGAAGAGTATATTATTGATTGAATTTGATATAATTGTAAATATAATGAAATCTATCTGTTAATTAAAAATTGTCTTTAAGATTCTGTTTAAGACAGTGATGAAAGAAGTCTGAAAATATAATCCTGTAGTAGGGTCATATATTTACAAGTAAGGCTCCTAGCTTTAAATATGAATTTACCTTTAATTCATTCTTGCTCTTTCTGCAGTCCACGCTGATTTGCCAACAATCGGATATTTGAAGGTGGTCAATGCGGTCTTCATGTGACCACACACTGTAGCTAAAACTTTGACATTTTGAAAGATACAAATGTAGCTAAGCAAAGTCTGATGTTAATATTTAGTCGTCCTTAGGAGACTACCTCCCATCAGAAAGTAGTTTGACTTGGTTTGTCATTTTCGATGACTCCGATTAGACTCCTGTCGCTGTTTCAAAATTTCGGATATTGGTTCGTCAATCGTTTTTATTATTTATAATATGTTTGGTTCATTTTGTTTATAACTTAAAAGCGACATCTAAGCTAAAAGTTTAAACTAAGTTTAGAAAATATAGTTATAATGGTTTTATTTCATATCATGCTTTATAAGTATCTTTTCCTTTTTTTTTATATAAAATAAATATCCTAATTTTAAGGATATATTTTATTCTTTAATAAAAAATAGTGCATCTTAAATGTGTTATTTGTTTCAATCTTTTAGCTAATGTTATTTATGCATGATTTGCGCAGTAGCGCTCCTGTTTTATTTATTAAAATTGTCATAACATAATTATAAATTTTGAATTATATAATCAGAAATTTCATTTTGGTGGAAATAGTACTTGTGAATTTTTTTGAGTTGTAGTTGCTGTGGCCCCCTGAAAGTGTTTTCTGTTTTATGGTCACTAAAATAGAGCCCTTCTGTATGGGACTTCTAAATTCATATGATTACTTAAAAGTGTGATGTGTATTTTACTACAATAAATTTTCTTTCTGATCTTCACCACGATTAAGGGTATTATCATATTTGCCTCGATTGAAGTACCATTGTTATTATATTAATAATAAATTCTATTTATCATATAAATTATTATTCATTTTCTAAAAGTTAATATTAGAAAACTAATTTTCTCAATAAATAATAAATTAGTATATTAAAAGTGAATAGATTTATAAAACACAAATGAAAACTTATATGACCACAATTAAATAAATTGAAGACAAATTATATGAAAAAAATTAAACGATAAGAAGTAATATATGAAAGAAAAATAAGTTTCAATTGTCTATATTTTAAATAAAATAAAGCTATCAGTAAATTGTATAAATATTTTTAAAATAGGATATAAATTCATGATATTATTAATTAAAGTTAATCACTACTGTTTTTTATAAATTAAGTATTTGTTTTTTGTATAGGAAAAATGAAAGAAATATTAGATAAAAAAAGTTAAATAAAACTAATTTTAAGACTGATTTTTTTTTTTATATATATATAGTACTTGTTTTCTTCCTTATATCTTACAATTATCATGAGACGACATGATGACGATGGTCGAGGAGAGACACACGTAGGAGAAGAAGCGCAAAAAAAAGGAACAGCATTGAATGTAGATTAGACACGCCACGGCATTGTGATTCCCATCATTCCCAACCCAACCCAAGTGAGTGAGGAATTGGGAGAGACAAACAAAGAAGAGAACAACTTAGGATGGTGTTGAGACGCGCCAATATCTGTGTATCCAATGAATCTATCCGTTTGTGATTTCTAGTGTGACGTGGTCCAATCAACACACACATCACTCATCGCTCACCACCTCTCCCAACTCAATTAAACAAATCAAATGACACGAACACCACTTTCCTTCTCCCATTTCACACAAACCATGCTTCTTTACTCCCTTTCTTTCTTCCAAATCAAATCTCTCTCTTTTCATTTCATCTCTCTATCCCTCAGCCACACATTGACACACGTCTTCTCTCTCTCTACTTCTTCTTTCAAATATCAAATATGATATGATAATATTAGTCAAATCCATTCATCCATCCCTCCCGCAATCTGTTACTGTCTGTGCCTGCTTCCTCCCTCTTTCTCTTCTATAAAGATTCTTCTTTCGCATTCCATACTCTTCACTTCTCTTTTCTCCTCATCATGGATCTATACGCGCTCTCTTCGTACTCTTCTTTTCTGAACCGTCCAACCCCTTCTTCTGATCCTCGTACTTCACTTCCTCAACGGGGCCTCCATTTCCCCGCCCAATCCCAACACATTCACAGGCTCAACCAGGTTACAGTTTATCCATGCAATGCCCCTTCCTTATTCTTCGAAACCACCTTTTTCTTTTTGGTCGGGAATGGGATTTGATAATTTAGCGTTGTTTCAAAATTTTCCTTTTGTTTTTTGTGATTGCTGAATTAAAGGGTATGTGCATGTGGTGTTTGCTATGTGTGAAGGCGAAGAAAAGGTCAAGTGGGGTTTATGCCTCAATGTCAGAGAATGGAGAGTATTATTCCCAGAGACCGCCAACTCCTCTACTCGACACTGTAAACTATCCAATTCATATGAAGAATCTCTCTACCAAGGTACACTAATTGAACCATGCACCTAATCTATACTGCTTGTTTTGTTAGAATAAAATTGCAATTGTATTATTGTTGTAAACTGTGATAGTATCATGGTATGAGAAAGCGGGGATGTTGATTGATGTAGGAGCTGAAGCAACTAGCGGATGAACTGCGTTCTGATGTTATTTTCAGTGTTTCTAGAACTGGGGGGCATTTGGGCTCAAACCTTGGTGTGGTGGAACTCACTGTTGCCCTCCACTATGTCTTCAATGCCCCCAAGGACAAGATATTGTGGGACGTTGGTCACCAGGTTGGTCTTCAACTTCCTTAGTGCTTTTGCTTTTGTTTGGGGATGGATGTTACTTGTTCTAAATTGAATAATCTTGTGTGAATTTGCAGTCTTACCCACATAAGATACTCACGGGTAGGAGGGACAAGATGCATACCATCAGGCAGACAAATGGGTTATCTGGATTCACCAAACGTTCTGAGAGTGAATATGATTGTTTTGGCACTGGTCACAGCTCAACCACTATTTCAGCAGGACTTGGTACCTCTTCTGTCTGTTCTCTGGGTTTCATGGAGAGAATTGATTAAATAAAACGAGTAAACAGTCTATGAATTTACACTGTCATTCATTCATAATTTGTCATTCACAGTAAGTTTATTGACTTTTGTAGTAATTATCTTGGACGTCATACTTATTATGATTTTTAATTGGTTGACAGTCTAAAGATTATTATATTGACAAGGCATAGAAATTAAACTTATAAAATGTTATATGAATGAAAAAAATTAGAAGGTGGCACGAGTTTGTTTCTTCGTGTTTAAAAGTGGTATTTTGTGATTTGCTTTAACTTTTGAAGTCTTATTGAACCAATAGGAATGGCTATTGGGAGAGATCTGAAGGGAAGAAAGAATAACGTGATTGCTGTTATCGGTGATGGTGCCATGACAGCAGGGCAAGCATATGAAGCAATGAACAATGCTGGATATCTTGATTCCGACATGATTGTTATTCTGAATGACAACAAACAGGTCTCTTTACCCACTGCTACTCTTGATGGACCCATACCACCTGTAGGAGCCCTGAGTAGTGCTCTCAGTAGATTACAATCAAATAAGCCTCTTAGAGAATTGAGAGAGGTTGCCAAGGTGAGTAATACAAGTTCATGGGTTTATCGATGAGGGATTTGCAGCCACAAAGTATTATCGAAACTGAATCTTGACATAATGATGTTTTTATAGGGAGTTACTAAACGAATTGGAGGTCCCATGCACGAATTGGCTGCAAAAGTTGACGAGTATGCTCGTGGCATGATCAGTGGTTCTGGATCAACACTCTTTGAAGAGCTTGGACTCTACTATATTGGTCCTGTTGATGGTCATAACATAGACGATCTTGTTGCCATTCTCAATGAAGTGAAAAGTACTAAAACAACTGGTCCTGTACTTATCCATGTTATCACTGAAAAAGGCCGCGGATACCCTTATGCTGAAAAGGCATCAGACAAGTACCATGGTAAAGGAAGAATCACTAGATTCTCAATTTTTATCAACATAAATCATAAAACAAATATATCACATTTTGGTAATTCAAAATTAGAGCGCACCTAATACCTCTAGGAGTTACTGCCATCAATATTAAGCATAATCAATCATCTGAAAAATGTTGTTAATGACTTTTACTTTCCTCGGGGATATATGACTTGGTTTTGATTTTTGCAGGGGTTACCAAGTTTGACCCACCAACTGGGAAGCAATTCAAATCCAAGGCTACCACTCAGTCTTACACCACATACTTTGCAGAGGCTTTGATTGCAGAAGCTGAAGCTGACAAAGACATTGTTGCAATCCATGCTGCTATGGGAGGTGGAACTGGCATGAATCTCTTCCATCGCCGTTTCCCAACAAGATGCTTTGATGTGGGCATAGCAGAACAGCATGCTGTTACATTTGCTGCGGGTCTGGCTTGTGAAGGTCTTAAGCCTTTCTGTGCAATTTACTCATCATTCTTGCAGAGGGCTTATGATCAGGTAGGATAACGGCTCCTCTCCCTAGACAGGAAAAATGATTTCTTCTCTATGATCAGTTAAATGATAAGACATGTGTTTTAGTGGTCAAGCATGATCAGTAACCACCATAACATTAGCTTAAAATCGGTGCTCAAACGTATGTGTTCATTGTCCATTCCACAGGTGGTGCATGATGTGGACATACAGAAGCTGCCTGTAAGATTTGCAATGGACAGAGCTGGATTAGTTGGAGCAGATGGTCCCACACATTGTGGTTCTTTTGATGTCACATTTATGGCTTGCCTCCCTAACATGGTGGTAATGGCTCCTTCTGATGAAGCCGAACTTTTTCACATGGTTGCCACTGCAGCAGCCATTAATGATCGACCTAGTTGTTTCCGATACCCAAGGGGAAATGGCGTTGGTGTAGAACTACCAACCGGAAATAGAGGAACACCTCTTGAGGTAAAGTTAGAATTATATCCCCATACATATCCTCATGGAGAGTGTTAGGAATTGTTTTGCAAACCCATTTGATGTTTTTGTTATGATATTGTATCAGATTGGAAAAGGAAGGATATTGATCGAAGGGGAAAGAGTGGCTCTATTGGGCTATGGATCAGCTGTTCAAAACTGTTTGGCTGCGGCTTCCTTAGTAGAACGTCATGGCTTGCGCTTAACGGTTGCCGATGCACGCTTCTGTAAGCCACTAGACTATTCCCTGATTCGCAGCCTGGCAACATCACATGAGGTTTTGATCACAGTAGAAGAAGGATCAATTGGAGGATTTGCTTCTCATGTTGCTCAGTTCATGGCCCTTGATGGGCTTCTGGATGGCAAATTGAAGGTAAGAAGCCAAACAAGTCTTTTCAATTCGAACTAACTACAAGCATTTTGTACATCTTCGACGTTTCTATGAATCTTTTACTAGTTTTCTAGAAACCTCATAAGCTTTGCATGACACCTATGCAGTGGAGACCAATAGTCCTTCCGGATCGTTATATTGACCATGGATCAGCTGCTGACCAATTGTTTTTAGCGGGCCTCTCACCATCTCACATAGCAGCAACAGTGTTCAATATACTCGGACAAACAAGAGAAGCACTAGAGCTCACGTCATAAAGAAAACTTTCACTTCACACACTGTACAAAGTATCACAACATGATCCACCTTGTTTAATATGAAAAGAAGTGTAATATTGTGAAATTTTCCAGTGAATATTTCAGGTTGTCATCAATGATCAATAATATTATAAATCTGTCGAACAACCTCTTTCTGTTCCACGTGTCATGATATGTTGCTCTCTCTTTTACTTTGTGCTTACATTTTGAAAGTATGAATAACCTACTGGTTTTCTTCTCATGCCTGTCGGGTCACTGTAAGACAACTAGTTACAAAGAAGAAAAATCTTGAACTTTCAGTGAGTGCAAAAGAAAAGCATTTCTGAAATGGTCAAAACTGAATCTGAAATCTGTCCCGAAGATGAAGAAAGCAAACATTGCTAATCTGTTGAAAATATTCTATCAGTTAGAGGTAGGCCTCACAACAGGGATATCAAAATCTACCGGAAAAACTTGTAAAATTTACATATTAACAGTTGCACTCTTTCCTTTAAAATTAACTTTATTTACTACTCACATAACGTGATTTTTAATGAAAAAATTATTGTAAAAAATGTCTGTTCTAGCGTGTTTTGTTAAGCATCACATAACGTTTATTGACAAACGATTTTTACATTTAAACTTGCCATGTAAATGTGTTTGAAGAGAAGAGATAAAATGTATTATTTAAAAAAAGTAAGATAATAACGCAAGTAGGTGCGGCATTTTTAGTAAAATAGTACATCATGCCATGTGCCTCACAAAGCGCACTATGAATGTGCGGTGATTGTTCCGTTTGGTGCTAATCTGATGCACCTCTTCACGTTGGTAGGAAGCGCGGCTAAAAGTTTGCATACGTAAATTAAGCATATTAGAAGGAGATGCCACGAAATGCATCACCTCACATGTGTCCCAATCCTTCAATGCCAACACCATCATCTGTAATACTTTTCTCTTTTCTATTCAAGATAATGTTTTGGTATGTGTTCGTTCGGTGAATGAATAAAAAACTAGGAGAATTGTCCTTATGTAGGATGATCATACAAATACAACAACATGTTTACATCACTGCACATGCATTTGGATTCTCATCACTGAACATCATCATGGCTTCGGTGGCCTTCATGCAGCAATCGTTTTCAAGCGCAAACTGATGCATTATGACAAGTTTATCAGATTCATCTTTTGCCTCTTCATCCTTCTTGGACACAATCTCCACTCTCTTTCCCGTTCTCTTCTTTAGTTTTTTCAACACTTTCATCGGATCAATCCCACCCGTTACCACCACCCGCTGTTTGTTCATGTCGCTGATGAACTTTTCCACTCCTAAAACAAAACAAGATTTAAACAACCATTATTATTCAGGATTGAAAAGTTCAAGTGACAGAAGATGATGTGTGTGCCTTTACACTTGGTAATGGTTTTGGCAACGATTCTTTCACACGCGTTGCAGTGCATTGAAACTTTGTATTCTACTGTTATTACTTTCTTTTCATCAACTTTTTTGTTCTTCCCCATGAAATTTAAGTCACAACGAAACAGTGTAGTGCAAACACAAAATAGATATTAGAAATGGTTATTTTATTTTGGTTTGCCGTTCGTTATAACGGTTGATAATTTATTGTTATCACCTTTTTTTTCTTAATTTATTTATTTATTTAGGTTGAATGGTTATATAGCACGGTAAATATAAAAGTATATGATAAAATCCTATAAACTCCGCGACAATCAAATATATACATGAAAATGTTTCTGCACCTAAAAACTTCAACAAATATGCAGTTAAATCCATTTAAAGTTTAAATACATGACTATATTTTTTTACCTAAAATACATATACATGAAATAAATATAATAATAATAAGATTTTTATTTTTCACTGAAATTTATTAGAAGTCATAGTCATATACTAAATATTTCACAAGCTAATATTGTGCTAATTTAAATATTGTTCTACAATATATATTGTAATAAATAAAATATTGTCTTAAAATAAATATTATATTAAACTAATATTTTTCCCTAACAATGACCTAAATATCAAACTAACATGATTCAAACTTAAATATTATCCTAAAATCTAAACCTAAATGCTATCCTACTATCCGAACTTAAATATTGTGTTGACCTAAATATTATACCCAACTAAACATAATCAACCTAACTTTTGTTTCAAAACCTAAACATTCAATATATATATCCAAAAAATTTAAGAAAAAATATTGCATTTACTTAAATATTATTCTATAAAATATTTTAATAAATTTAATATTCTTCAAACCAAAATATCGTTTGAAGCTCAACATTGTGCTTGTTATATTAAACTAAACCAAGGGTAATTAATTACTGTATTAACTTAAATATTCGATTGAAATAAAATTTATTTTATTGTCTTGAACAAAATTTTAGAAAAGAAATAAAATATAATGTTAATTATGATGATGTTTATTGTAATGAACGAAATGATTTAAACTAAAGTAGTATCTGAAAGGACAATGAATGGCTTATACCTACCAGCAAAAAGAGTCACCAAAATTTTCAAAATCTGCAGATGTTTCAAATTCTGTGTTAACTTTGGAGACCGAACAACGATAGTTAATTAGTTAATTGTTTGTCACTATTAATTTTATCAATAGGTATATTTTTGCATACAATTACCTACCCTTAACTATGAACACAGGTTATATCTACAATTTGAAATGTGCGTGGATACAAAATATTAACTTGTACCTAACTGTAAGTAAAAAGTCATTAATCTGTATAGTTCACAACCTTCAGCCGTAGGTAAAAGTTATATAATAATAAAATATCTCTCAATTCTTCTCTTTTTACTTGTTATTTTCATAAATATTTTCACTTTCCTATATTTTTCTCGAGATTTTAGTCCATACATTCTACAAAACTTGTAATTTTGTTCAATACTCAAATTGCGTACATTCATCCATTTCATTATTATATTAAATTATTCAATTAAATTGTTTTTATGGAATAAATGTATATAAAATTAAAAGTGATATGCAGTATAAGTGTTGGTTGGTGTCTAAGGAAAAACAGAAGAAACTTGGGATGTGTATGGCTCTGACGTTACACCACCATTATAGTGCTTTCACTTTCTAATATCCTCTAATTTGTCGGCAGATCCGAATATGCCTTATATACCAGATATCAGAATTCCTATGCATATACACTTTTTCTTTCACATTTTGGAGTAACACAGGAACTTATTCTTAGATCAAATTATTCTGTAATCAGAAACCAGTAAACAAGGAACTGGAAAACCTTTGGACTGGTTTCTACCCATCCTAGTTGATGTAGTGATATCAAGATTTGCATCCACATGCAGCAATACTACATAATAGTGTTGAGATTTGTTATATAAAAGAATTTACTTGAACAAAAATTCTGAGATAACTGTAAAACTCATGTTACACCAAGATTAAACTCATGAAATATTTATAAAAATAAAACAACTCCATGATACATAGTTGCAGCATTAAAAGACGTGTATTGAAGGCCAAAAGTATCGGCACTTCTAAAAGGATAGAAATATTCTAGTCTTGCAAAAAATAAGTGGATGAATGACCTAAAACCCACCATTAATTTGGGATGTGTCAACTTCCAATCAATCACATCAAATTTTTTGTTTGACAAGAAATGACAGCCAGCAAAAGATCTGCAATGGCTGTGCACGTTACAAATGATAATACCATAGATAAATAGCAAGTAGAGTAAGATGCAGCCCCTCATCCTTAAAAAACATTACAAATTAAGCAGATCAGGAGACAACTTTTCTGTGGAGAAGAAATGAATAGTACTATGGACTTATCAGCTTTGTTACTATTTGAGGATAGTGCAGACTCTGAAGATGATTATGTCTTCTTTACTGTGAACATAGCTATCACTGGAGATAACGAAGATGATGCAGAGTCATGTAACTGTGACACGACTAGCACATCTGACCTACCTAAGGATGGTGAAGGGCAGGAAGATGATGAAGGATTTGGTGAATTTTGTGGCAATAATGAAGTTGCAGAGTTAGAAGCTGAAGCAGAAAGAAGGATATTTGTGAATGAATCAGAAGATAGACTATTTTGGGAGACCTGCATGGAAGTGGGGTATCCATGAATACCAAATATATGTTTTAGATTTTGATTTGGCAGTGATATTAAGGTATCATCTAAACTCATAGCTTGTTCTTGTCTTGATGAGAATCAATGATATGTATTTTACTTTTCATCATGTTGGATGGAGATTTCGGATGTGTACCAAATACAACAAGTTTGTAACATGTCGGCATAGAAAATTTGATAAATCGATTACAGTTTGATTATCAAATATCATGTGATAATTATAATTACTAAAGCACCTTCTTTCTAAATTTTATATTATTATTTTTTTAAATAGCTTTTTTAATTTCTCTCCATTTTACAAATTACACACCCTTCTTCCAATATTCTTTAATCTTTATGCCCTCCTCTTTCAAAAAAAATATAATGTTATAATAACTGTATTTTATTTTATATTTTTTATTCTTATGTCATAAAAATAATTATAAACTATGATATCATTAAAAAAAGTATTTATATATAACTAGTAAAAATATAAATGGAAATGTTGTCTTTATTTTTATTATGTTTTTATTTTAATTTATTATATATATATATACATTAATTTTGAAATATAATTATTTATTCATTAAATTATGAATTATTAAAGATAAATAAATATATAATTGAGAGAATAATAAATAAACAATATTTTTTATTATTTTTATTTATTATTTTATATTTGAAAGAAAAGATTAAAGAAATAAAAAAATATAAGATAGATATACTAAAAAAATTATAAAAGAGAATTTCTTATATATAGTTATAATTCATTAATTTTTTTTCTCTCGTCACTATTTAGATATACACCTATTTCTTCCTCATTATACATAATATTCTTTTCTTTATCTCCTATAAAAAAGTATTATAAAAAAATCTTATATATATATATATATATATATATATATATATATATATAAAACTTCAATTATTTATATTTTAAAATATATTATTTCAATATTAAGATAAAATTTAATTGCTGAAATATCAAATAATATTAAAATTATTTAAACTTTGTAAATTAATCTTTTTAATTGATGATTGAATTAATGAAATATCATATATATTAAAAAAAACTAATAAATAAAGTAGTTAACAAATCTATAATTTAATAAGTTATCAACATTTTATAAAATTTATATATGCCTATTTTGTGCGCGGTACTTTGCTCGGCTGAAAAAAAAATTGGTATATTGGTGTTTTATTTTGTTAAAGGAAAAATTTCATTCTGCTTTTTTTTTTAATAAAATAATATTTTTGTCATAAATAATTATATTCGGGATATTAATTTTTACTTTAAAAGTTGAGTTTCTATAAGATTGAATCAAGCTCATTTTATTTATTCAATTTTCAAATTAAGACTTTGTTTATTCATATGGGTTGATCTAATTCTAGTACAAAACAGGGCTTTCATCAAATCAATTTTAAGGCATTTTCTTTCTTTACCTCCATAGTTTGTTCGGACCTTCGTAATTAAATTAAATTATATTTTACTTTTATATATTTTTCGTCTCCTTAAGTGTTTATTTATAATTTTTAAATTTTTAATATTTGATTTTTAAATCTTACTAAAATATTTTTATTTTTCATTTTTCTGTTATTCTAGAAAATGATAAGAAACATGTAAGAATTTCAAAATATTTTTAATTTATATCAATTTTTTATCATGTATAATATTTGTACTATAAGATTTTTTTTTTTTTGAAAACACGTTATAGGGATTGGAATACAGTTATGAAAATTGGAAATATAATATAAAAAAAATTGGACTAAAATATATTTTTAGAATTAATTTCAAGAAATATATTTTGGATTAATGAGTCTGAAATACACTTATGGATTGCATATTTCAGAATTGTATTTCGGTCCACTGTCCATAATATATATTTAGAAAATTAATTCTAAAAATATATTAGGAAACCCACTTTTTGAAACATATTTTTGAAATTTTTTTTGAATTGTATTTTTGGATTCATATTTCTAGAAACACCTTCTAAAATAAATGTTTTAGAATGTGTTTTTGAAAATATCAATCCAATAATACATTATCAATTATGTATTAATTATGTATTCTGAAACTCAATCTGATTTTTATAAAACGGTTAGCAAGTCTTAATGTTTCAGTGTAATATCATGTAATAGATAATAATATTAATAATTACTCATCTTTAAATATTGAAAACTATCTTAAATGAAATGATAAAAAAAAAAACCAAATTGACATATTTATGGAAATGTAAAACTTTAGCAAGAAAATATTAAAATAAAAAAAATTATTAAAAGAGTACATTTAGTTATTTTCCTTACTATATGGAAGTGCAGAAAAGTGTCCAGTTTTAATTAAGATGAATTAGGTTAAATTTAATGAAATAAAATAACTAATTTAATCCTTAATGAAATACTCATTCCTTTTAAATCAATTCATTATACGAGTATTTTAATAAGGATTAAGTTATTTTCTTTTGTCAAAATGTTCAACAATAAAAACAAAATAATTGCTAACCAGATGAAAATCATCGTCCCCAAATCTTAAATCATCAATCATGACAATCAAGTAAAAAGTAATTAATAATAACATATTAACGTGAAAGATTAATTAAACTAATTGTCTTAAAATATTTATTATATATAACTTATGATTAAAATTTACTTATTTATTGTTTGAAGGTTGATAGTTTAACACCCAATATTTCTTATATATAACTATTATTATAATAATATATTAGATGGTTAAAGGAGTATTTTTAACCGTTATCAAAACATTTTTTTTATTGTTTACTTCTTAAAATGTAAATAATATATAACTCATCATTGAGGAAATTTATAAATTACTTTTTATTGGTGTACTGAGAAGTACTATTTGCACAGCAATCTTTGTGAAGAAACATATTTACCCAAAGAAATTATTTGTAGATAATTATTTTTATTTTATTTTTATATGCATAATAATAAAGATTTTGTAGACTGTATTTTATACACCTTCTTTACACCCTGTCTATTTTTGTTTAATATTTTTTTTTTTATGAAATTCATACAATTTTAAAAATAACTCATTTTTAATATTATAACATTACTTTTAATTTATTTTTATTAAATCTTCTTATTATTAATATACTAATAAAAAGGAGTTACAGGAATAGTTATTGGGAAGAATGGATGTCAAAATATCAATGATCTTTTTTTATTATATGATTTGTCATATTATTTTATCTCCTTTTATTTGGCCTGTCTCAAGAAAAGTTCATGTACACGGTGGTTGGTTGATATGAAAAAATGGGTTTCCTAGTACGGGGGAAAAGAACATATGAAGCCTTTTGCCATTTTCCTTTGGCTTTATGGAGGAATAATTGGAATCAAATCTACTTCAACATCAAGAAATGTTTCTTAGCTGAGTTCTAAGAATCTGGTTATGTTTAGTTTATACTTTCGGCACTTACTTGTTCTTTCCACATTCTCATTCGCTTTTGTGGATTCGATTTTGCCATCTATATCCTACCAAATTAATTTAATTGTCATATGATTTCTTTGCTTCCTCCAACAACTTACTCTTACATGCGCCGCAATTAACAACAATATAATATAATAATCTGCAAAAGTGATACTAAAAAACACAATTTTTGGGGCTTTACGTAAACCAAGTTCTTTATTGGACATATATACTCAGGTAAACCAAGTGGCTATGATTTATCAACATTGATCATAAAAATAATGGGGGAGATAGTTGAGATTGAAAGTCTGTTTAATTATGCTATGAAGGGCCAGTGGAGAGAAGTGTTGGAGGTGTACAAGAACAATCCTCGAGCTTTGGAAGCTAAAGTCACAAAAGCAGAGGACACTGTCTTACACATAGCAGTGTATGTAGGCCAAGCAAATTTTTTGACGACCCTTCTTGAGAACATTAACGAATATGTTTCTCTTGCTATCCTGAACACACCAAACTCAATGGGAAACACTCCTTTGCATCTAGCAGCAGAGCTTGGGAATGTGGAAATTTGCAACACCATAGCCAAAAGAGACCCCAAACTCATTTTGTGTCAAAATTTTGAAGGTGAGACCCCTCTTTATTTGGCAGCAATTCATGGTTCCAAAGATGCATTTTTCTGTCTGCATGGTCACCTACAAAACAAACATGATTGCTCGCCATGTATTAAGACCAACGGGGACACAATTCTTCACTCTACCATCTCCAATGAATGCTTTGGTTGGTGTCACTGTCCTATAATATATGTTCATGCAATTTATTTTATGCTAAAAAAATTTCGGTTTTAATGTATAAGTCATTAACTTAATGTGTTTTGTAGGTTTGGCACTTCAGATAATTCGATTGTACCCAAATCTTGCTGATGCTCTCAACCAGGATGGCTCTTCTCCTCTTCATATTCTTGCTATGAAGCCTAATTGTTTCCAAAGCAGCACAAGGATGGAGTTTTTGGATCGTATCATCTATAATTGTAAGAATACCTCTTTCCAACTAGCTAGTTTTGCGATTGCAACTTTTTTTTTCACATTAATTCATGACAGATTTTATAATTTGTAATTTTTTCTTTAATTCATCTACTAATATTGTCAGAGTTTCACTTGTCTAACTAAACATTGCAAATAGTTTATATGAGCAACTTACTTCCATTTTACACATTAGTTTTGCATTCTTCTTACGATTCTGGCAACTGTTATGGCAGGTTTGCTTGTTGAAGAGCTGAAGGAAGAGATAGAGGAAGACCAAAGTAGTAATAAAGGAGACACACAGATTTTTAACTACCCAATGAACTACGAAACATTCCTCGGCTTCTTATATTTGTTTAAGAATGTTGTTAAAGTTATGAGTGCGTGAATCCTTTTTCATATCTTCAGTTTGCTCTGCTCCTTTCATATACACATGACCATCCTATGTTTGAAAAACTCTTCAATCTTACGTTGCAGCAATAGCCACAAAGGATAGTAAAGCTGGAACTGACGCTGATGAAGAGAGTCTCCCAAGATCATGCCGCACCAATTTTGGTAAAAACCATCATTTCCTATCGTAAAACCATGATGTTAGAGCTACCCTCTTACTCCAAACATAACTTCAGTTTTAAATTGTTAAGGAATTTTAAGTGTTGCATTCAATATTTTTGATTAAGGGGTGTTCTGAATAGTCAATTATACACATTTTCTGACACGTTCTATATTGTTTTTGCACATTACAAGAGCGTGCACATAAAGAAAAGAAACTACACCGATTTCCTCCGAATTGGGAAGTGTTCATTCGATTTCTAATAATTATGATGAAGGCCTTGCTAATACTTTTTGGTGTGGGTAAGTACATGTACATCACAACATATCATTTATATGATTACTTTGCTAAATTGAGTGACACACGTGTAATTGTAACAGGAGCATCTTGGATAGACAAAATCCAACGAAAGAAGGAGAAACACATGTGGGCAAAGAAAGTGATGGATGAATTGATTATGCGAGCTTCTTTGTACAAGTATGACTACAGTGGAAATAGTTCCTTTGATCTTCAGCATGACCATGATATTGAAAAAAGGGTTGAGAAAAAGAAAAGGGTGTCACCAATTTTAATTGCTGCAAAGACGGGAGTGAATGAAATGGTGGAGAAGATTCTAGATACCTTCCCGGTGGCTATCCACGATGTGGATTCCGACAACAAGAATGTTGTTCTTTTAGCTATAGAGAACAGGCAACCTCGTGTCTACAAGCTGCTCACAAAGAGGAATTTGGTGAAGGAAAGTGCATTTCGTCACATAGACAGTCAAGGTAACAGTGCATTGCACCTTGCTGCCGCGTATAGGAATCATAAGCCCTGGCTTGTCCCTGGTGCTGCCATGCAAATGCAGTGGGAATATAAGTGGTACAAGGTATATGTTCTTCGTTTCAATCCTAATAATTTTAGAATGTTAACAAGTGTTTTGTGAAAGAGAAAATAGAATATGTACCATCATATTTTTATGTCATACAATCGCAAAACATTGTGTATAACAGTGAGTTTGTTAACTTTCACAATAACTATCTTAAATATCATATATCAATGATGGTTTCCAATGACTTGATGGTGTAAAAGTTTTTCATAATGTATAGTAATAAAACTTAAAGAGAAAATGAGCTATGCACTTGTATCATCTGAGATTCACATTTAGTTTCTGACAGAAACATAGTCATTTCCCAGCAATTAGTTGTTTGGTTGAGTTTCACTTTTTAGTCTTTGGTTTCTGTTTCAAATTATAAACGGGGGTACATACAAGTTTCCCTTTTCCTTTGCTTATAACTTTTGTGCCATTTCAGCTTGTTAAGAATTCCGTGCCACCGAATTTCTATGCACGATACAATAACAAGGGACAAACAGCTAAACAGGTTTTCATCAACAGTCACGAACTTCTTGTGAAAGAGGGAAGGAAATGGCTGTCCAAGACCTCAGACTCGTGCACACTAGTTGCAGCACTTGTTGCAACAGTTGCATTCACAACCTCAACAGCAATACCAGGGGGTGCCAGTGAGGAAACTGGTGTGCCAGTATTGAATGGTCAACTTGCTTTCAAAGTATTTGCTCTAGCATCACTTGTGGCACTATGCTCCTCAGTTACAGCCCTGGTTTTGTTTCTTTCAATACTCACATCTAGGTTCCAAGAAAAGGATGTTGCTATGCACTTGCCTAAAAAGCTTCTCCTGGGAATGACTTCACTCTGGACATCTATAGCATCAATATTGATTTCCTTTTGCGCGGGACACTACTTTATAATTGAAGATGGAATGAAATCTTCAGTCTATCTCATATATGGTGTGACATGTTTGCCAGTATCATTTTTTGTGTTGGTTCAACTCCCTCTTTACTTGGATCTCATGTTGGCTATATTTCGGAAGGTTCCTCAACGCGTTTATAAGGTCATTTCCCATTAGTTGCATTAACCATTTGTTAATTGGAGTTCATTTTTGTTACTTAGTGAACCCTGTAATTCAACCTATTTCCTATTTATCGAGAGCTTTTATTCAGCATTTCATTACTTTGCTTTGTCAGGTCTGTAATATAAAAGCATACGAACAAAAAGCATATAATAAGGTCAAACACCAACCAAAACGAAGGGGCATTCCGAGAATCGAACTCGGGACCTCTCGCACCCAAAGCGAGAATCATACCACTAGACCAAATGCCCACTTGCATAAAAATTGATAATAGTAATAAATAATCAATCTGTATTACATAGATCTTAACCACTTTAGTAAATTATCAAGTTGTACAATGATGCTTTTCTAGATATGCACTAATTGAAGTTTGTTTATTATTTGAAGGCTACTTCTACCATGATTCCAGAATAATAATAGGACCAATCGGTTTTAAATAAATATTAATATTATTAATTTATAAAAAAATTAATGGCTCTCATACCATGTTTCTGTTCTGCTTTCCGGAATGTGCTATGACACAGAAGGTGCATGCCAAACCATAAACTTAACAGTGTCAAAATTACCATGACAATACCAAAATAATATACTTACTAAATATTAGACATAAAAACTGAAAAGAATATCTGGAAATACCAATTTCAATTTAGACCAATTTGGAAGTACCAAAAACTTATTTAAACTAAAATAATGTAAAATTTTATAAGAGAAAATGTGTTAAAAATTGCGGATTAGAAAGTGTATTTTTTTTTCAAATTAAAATTAAAGAAATCAAATGTTTCATAATTTAAAACAAATATAGTAACTCTTCTTCTTTCTGTTGTTTATTTCTGCTTCTTAAAAAAAAAGTAGACAGTTATTATAAAAATCAAAGTACATAAATTTTTGTGCAGTTGTTTTGCTTTTCCATGTACATTTTAAATACGTAACATACTTCTTTGATTACTGCTTTGAAAGACGCAGAAAGAGAGGAAACGAGGTGTTATACTTGCAATGCCCATGGCTGAAAGTTCATCCAAATTACATTAAAGAAAGCCAGAGGCATAGAAGTCAGTGTCAGTCTTTTCTGTTAAAAAGATGTCTGGCCTAGGGTTGAAGAAAAGATCATATGACTTCTACATGAAAACAGAAAAGAGTGCACCGACATGCAGTGAGTTCTTTGTAATCCTCACTTCTGGTGTAATTCCCAGCCTACCACTAAAATCTACACTACCAGAAGAACAATAACAAAATGTTACTACACATCTTACGGTGCCTCATATCATACCCTACTGCACAAGGTTCATCTAATCTAAGTAAAAGAAAACTGAGTCTCCAATTTAGCTCCCAGGCTGACCGGGGATATTAAGTCACCCACTGTCTTTTATCTCACGCCATAATAATGAATTGGTAGCGCACCTGGATCAAGTTCCCAGAAGTCTCTTAAATTGCCATGCTCTTCTGTCAGTTTGAAAGCTGGGATTTGGTGGGAGAATCTAAGCAACTCTTTTGTGGGTATTATCAGGTTGACAGATGATCCTTCATTTGATTTGCCCCTGAAAACGGAACTAAACCCATTGACAAACTCCAGCACTAAAACCTTAATGAACAAATCGGTCACTTCAACAACTTCCACTATGTCATACTCCCAATCTTTCAACTCAGAACATTTCATTTTATTTGTCCATTTTCTATATAACGCCCAAACTTCCCCTTTCCTCGGGAAGATGGCATAATTCTTATTCTTACCAACAGCATCAGCATGCACTTGATGTGAAACAGATGAGGTAGTATTATAAATACTTTGAAATTCATCTGTTTTATTAACTTTAAATCGGCCGCATGAAATAAGCATACCCATATCTCTGTCTTCCCATTTAGTGGTATTCTCTGGTAGCCGGTAGCAAGTGAGCCAAGAAACGTGTAATTCAAGATCTGGGCTTGTCACAATCTTATTAATGTGACCGTAATATTTTGGCAATCCATCCTCGTCACTGTAAAATGCCCAAATTTGACCAATCTGAAATTTCTCAAAGGATCTCCCAGCATCAAAATTATAGAATTGAGTATCTGGAATTTCTATTGTTTCTGATCTCGGTGCTGGAGGAGCATAACAATCATCACTGTCATCAACAGATTCCTTGTTCTCTCTAACCAAATTGCTGTTTTTCAAATTAACCTTGGGTTTGGACGTACCTCCCTCAGATGTCATCAGGGGTTCTGATCTATTTGAAGACCCTGTATTGTCACCGCCAGACGAACTGTGACCAACCTTCTCATCCAACTTTTCAGGAACAGCAATCTCTGCAAGATTTATTGGCAAAGCTCCAGGATCAAGTTCATACGATCCCGCAGGTACCCCAGCCCTTTCCTCACCAGTCATTTTGAAAGATGGAACCCTGTGAGAGAATCTAAATAACTCCAGGGATGAAATTTGAAATGATTTATTAGCTTCGTTTATATTTTGAAGGAAGACACTTACAAAACCTTTCAACTTAGTCAAATACACAACATATACACCCTGACCTTCAACATAATCTGTCAAGATTTCAACAAACTCATATTCGTACAGCTGATGAGATTTCACATCCATGTACCATTTAATATCCCAATTTTTAAATAGAGCCCAAGTTTCTCCCTTTCTAGGATACACTTTAAAAGTATTACGACTAATTTTTTCACACAAAACAAGATGAGAGAACATCAGATGATCTTCAGTGACGTCAGAGTCACCAAGTTTATATTTCCCACAAGCAACAGGCAATTCCTCATTCACCCAGTTGATTTCATCCTTCCAGTCCGGATGAGATTCAAACCATGTTATCTGCAGTTTGAATCCAGGAGAGAGAACTTTCCTAATTAAAGCATAGAATCTAGGCATACCTTCCGCTGTGTCATAGACAGCCCAAATCTGCCCAGCAGCAAAACATTCTTTCTTCTTGTCTTTGTCAAAATCACTGAACTCTGCATCGGGAAAGACATAAACATTTGGTTGATTTGATACTTTGGAAGTTGAATCTGGAGAATGCCCTGATGTTTCATCCACCTGCTTTGACCCTCCCACAGCATCTTTTCCCTTTACTGTGTTACTTTCCTCATTTCTTTCGGAATACAAGTGTTGTTTCTGATTTACTTCTTTGGGTTCAGCAGCTAAACCATTCTGATCATTCATTTTAGCTTTCTCACCATCACCACTTCGTTTCAAGCCATCATCATGTTTGTTCACATTCTCCTTATAGGAAACTTGCTGTTTTTTCCTGGTAGATCTACGTAGATGCCCAACTCTAGAAGTTGAATGGTTTTCTACACTCGAATAACCATCCTTGCCAGCAACTCTATCATCTTCAGCACCACTGCTGCTCATAGAATCAGAACTTTCACTGGATTCTTCCACCTGCTTCCTTTTTCTCTTTCCATTAAGTTTTCCAGAAACACTAGCAGGTCCCTTTTTGTCAGATGACCTTGTATTGGACTTCTCAGCATGTGAATTTCCTTGAGATCCGGTACCTACCTTGAAAGCACCATGATTCAAACCACCTTTCTGCTGGTCAGAAGCTTGCTGAGTTGAATTAGTTGCTGTTGATGATGTACCTTGTTTTCCAACTTCATATGCAACAAAGGGCCTTTTACAATTTTGACAGCGAAGTGATTTATTTAAAATTTCTTTGTAATATTGATACTTAACAGAACAAAATGGGCAGACCGTCCAAAAAGTAGGGCGGCATCCATTTTGCTGCTGCTGCTGCATTGGCTGCCTAGATTGCTGTTGCTGCTGAGCATTTGAGCTTGTAAAGGGGGGCCTAACGTTCCTCCTTACTGTAGAACTAAAATGTGAAGTAGCAGGTTTGTTTATTGGAACTCTCCGCTTCATGTCAAAAAGAACGCGTTTTTCTCTGTCCAAAAGTACTCTTTGAGCTTCCCCAATCAGTTTAAAAGCAGCTTCTGCACCAGCAAACTTGTTTTTGTCCGGATGAAGTTGGAGGGCAAACTTCCTATATTGCTTCTTAATTAGTGCATCACCAGCTGTCTGTTCAACCTGAAGAATTCCATACCAATCCATCTCATTACCATACAATTTCTGCTCAGCACAACAGTGCACATCACAAATTACAAGGATTTGAGCAATATTTTCCAGATCAGGGTCAAGCTGCTGAGCCTTTAGAGCAATTTTGCGAGCCCCCACAAAATCCCTGTTTTCCATCTTCTTTTCAGCAATGCCTTTGGCCCTTAAGGCCTCTTCTTTATTGCAGTCCATCAAAAATCCACATCCCAGAACCTTATAATGGAGTTGTGGCCAAGTGAAATGACAAGCAAGCTATATTCAATCCAACTCCAGGAGGAGCTAGATCAATATCAAATATATAGAACCTCACCAGTTCCCCAATCAATATATAGAACCCAAATTCAGATTCACCCTGCATAATTTTAATAACTTTTAAAAATTAGATCCCAAGTCATTCACTTCAAATCTTGAAAGAATGTAGATTCATTGTTGTTCAAAACAGATATATAAACAAAATAGCAACGCAAGTATATATTATTTGGTTAGTTGATTCCATTAGAACAGGAGAAGGTAACAACAATAAGACCTACATCACAATCTGTATGTCAATTTTTCTCAAACACAAAACAGGGCAGAATATCTACAAATTTAAAAAATTAAAACAATAGCAGGTGTGTACATGAAAAATAAACCAGCTATCAAAATGCTTGAATTCCACAACTACAGAAAACAACTAAAAACCGAAAACCCTTCAATACATTACCGAATAAAACATGCAAAGAAACAAACACATTTAACATTAAACTCCAAAATCAGAACATATTCAAATAATAGGTAAAAACCCTAATTATTTCAAAAAAATAAACGGACAAATATTAAAAAAAATTATAAAAAATAAAAATAAAACCACACATGAAGCTTCGCATGATCGAAAACATTAGTTTTCAACTTCATGTCAAGGAATGCACCAAACAATGAACATGCATTAACATTATTACAAAAGGGAGGACAAAATGAATACAAAATAAAACACCTTAAAGCATTAACTAAAAAAATAAAGGAAAAAAAAAAAGAATTGTAAAAGGTTAGGCGATGGAATTGAACGGACCTTGTGAAGAAGGGGAAAGGAAATGAAAGGGCGATGACTTCTAACTTCTGAAAGTGACAGACAGAGAAGCAAGGAGACATGGCCTCTTAAATCATCAAAATGTTTGGGGCCTTCAATTTGGATTTTTTTTTTCACTCAAACCCAACATTTTCCAGCCCAATCTAACTCAAAAATAACTTATTTAATTTAAATTTTTCATGAGTTAAATATGATTTTAATGTTGTATATTTTATAAATGTGATTGTGATTCTTTAAAATTTATTTAATTAGTTTAAAAAATTTAAAAATATCTAAATTTAATCATTTTTAAAAATTTAAAATAACAAAATTATTATTAAACATTTATTTTAAATTAATGAATGTATAGGTAATCTTAGAGTTAAATGGATAAGTTTGACTGTTTTTTTAACATGTATGCTTTGTCTTTGCTTACCCAAATAAATCAAGTGTTAATTTTTTTTAATATTAAAACTAATTTATTAAAAAAAATTATAATCTATAAAATCAAAATTGTTTATGTGGTATGTTAAAAAAAATATAAATATGTAATAATATATGTCTTAAATCACAAATACATATAAATTAAGTTTTAATCATTAATTGCAACTAAATAATTTTAAATATTAAAATAATAAAACATTTAAATTATCTAATAAAATATATAATAAATATTAAAAATATATATATATATATATATATATATATATAATTTAATTTATGAATAAGAAGAATATCTCTTTATTTTAATCATTAAATTATAAGAAAATAAATTTTTTAAATTTTCTAAAAAAATCATATTAAGCTCTTACATTTAAGCATAGTCTTTTATATTTATAAATTTCAATTTAATTAAAAGTTAAAAACAAACGTAGAACAACATATTGTAAAAATATTTGTCTTGCAACATATATAATCACCCCTTTAATTCTGAAATCATCTCATTCTTCTATGCAAAATTCTCATCATTTTGATTTAATTAGCTTCTCATCATTTGATTTAATTCGATTTTTATTATTGTTCACAAGTAGTAAATAGAATTTAATCGGCATCCAAATCATCTTATTTGATACTATTAAATTGAATTGTAATTTATTTTTATGTCAAAGGTATATAATTTATACACACAGTTAATATTAAAAAAATGTAGAGTGATCTTTGTCTCTGATGAATAAAAACTTTCATACATGTGCTTTTTGTTTTTATTTCCTTTTAACTTAATCTTTTGTGCGAACTAAAAGTTTGATTCGTTACCAAATCTTCAAAGGAAACAAAACAAAACATTGGTAATTATTAAAATTTTACTCTTATTCTTATCAGGATGCTTTTCACAAATTAAAACATGTTGCACGTCTAATTAGTGCATGAAGTAATGACATGAAAGAATTTTATACATGATTTCCTTTTATATGAATACACAAAGGACCAAATTGTGTGATGAACATTTCCTTACACTCTTCTGAAAACTCATTCTTGTAATGTGATACATGGGTTATGTGTTTATGTATTTGTAATATTTGATAAACTTAAAATTTTAGAGAACGGTCAACAAATATTGCGTATTGTTTTATTAAAAATATAATTGTTAAGAAAGATAAAAGTTTGATGGGATGATTCTAATGTTTTTTTCTTTTAGGACAAATATATAGTTAATTGATCTTTTCGGTAAGAGTTAGACAAATTTATCGTAATGAAATGGTATAACTTAGAGAATAAAATATAAAAAATTATCAATTAAAATAAAAATTACATCATATCTCTATCAAAACGGAAATATTTTATTTATTTATCAATTAATAAAAATATAACAATTATATATTTTTATTCAAATAAAGAAACCTAGCTAATTTATTTGATTTCATAAATAGGGTGATATAATCATTGATTTTAATTATATATATTACTCACAATAGTCTAATATTATTGACAACATTACGGTGATTTCCAAATCACAATTAAATTTATTTTTCTTTTTAAATTATGAAACTAATCATATTGCAATAGGTCAACTAGTAAGTCAAGCAAATAGACAATTGTGTTTAATAGGTCAATTATTATCCTGTCTTATTAAGATTTTTAAAAATCATATAATTGCGATTTTTTTCAGAAAAATGATTTTTTTTTACTTTTAATTACAGAACTATCATCTTACTTTAATTTTTAAACATTTGTATTAATTAAAAAAAAACTAATTTTATTATTTGTTATATAATTTATTTAAAACATAAAACAAAATGAAAAAAAAAGAGAGAAAAAGAAATAAAGCCTGTGCATAAGTTAAAATTGATGTATTAATTTATGCATAAATTAAAAAAATAAAAAAGTTCTCAAAATAAACAGTTTTTAATAACTGAAGTTAATTATTTTATCCGTTTGCAACAATAAATTCTATATTTTTAAAATATTTGTTTTTGGGTGTACCTAAAGTTGCCCAACAAACACAAGTAATATTGTGTAGAACACTCACAATATTTGCTGAGCATGAGTGAGGTTGATTGATGAGAAGTGTGCCTTTCAGCCAACAATAAAGATTGTGTTAAAAATGTGTTGATACTATTGAATTGGGTTTTAGCTTATCGTTTGAAAGAACTTATAAACTAATATCAGGTGTCACCAAAGTTGGCAATAAAAATTGCATATGAAATATTTTCAGTAGTCTATGAAGGTCCTTCAATAAAAATTAACAGGCCATGTATGTCTCATTTCCACTTGCAGAAAGTGGAGTGTGTTGGATATCTCAGCCATGTAGGGATAAGCATTGTTTCCAGATACAAAAGAGGTCACCTCATTTCTTATCTCAATCCAACTACTACCAGCCACCTTCTTTACCCCTTGATCCAGCATTGCCTTCCGGACTATCTCTGCTTCCTTCCACTGCCCGCTTGCACAAAACAAATTTGACAACAACACATAACCAACCTCCTTTTCAGGCTCCAAGTTCTTCAGATATTCTCCCACATAGCTCCCTGTTCCTAAATCTCCATGTGTATAACATGCTCCTAGTAGAACCTCCCATGAATTGCTCCTACCTTTGCTTGCCTTTGAATATTTCTTAGTTAAACTTCTTGCTTCTGCCACGAATCCACCGCGACCAAGCATATCCACCATGCATGCCACATGGTCCATTCCATGGGAAAGTCCATATTCCAAACTCATGGATTGAAAAAACGCAAAGCCCTCGTTTATAAGCCCCAAATGGCTGCAAGTCATTAACAGCCCAGCGAAAGTTACTTCATCAGGTTTCACACCAGATGCCACCATTTCTCTGTGCAGGCATAAAGCTTCATTAGCCCTCCCGTGAAGTCCAAATGCAAACAACATTGTATTCCAAGAAACCAGGTCCTTCTCAAGAATGTCATGAAACGAAAGCCGTGAACCTTCTATGTCCCCACATTTTGCATACATATTAACCAAGCTATTCCTAACATACAAATACTTGTCTAAACCATGACGAATGATGCAACCATGGACCATTCTTCCATTAACTAGTATCGCTAAGCTAGCACAAGCATGAAGGACTGCTCCAGCTACTAAATCATCAAGCTGGACACAGTTTCTTATCATGTCTAAAAACATACTTAAAGCTAGCTCTCCATTCCCATTTCTCGTATACCCTGCAATCATAGAAGTCCAAGAAACAATATTTCTATCAGGAGCTTGCTGGAAAGCGAGAAAAGCTTTCTTGGTATCCCCTGATTTCATATGAGCATCAATGATGGCATTCCAAGACACTTGATTAAAACATCCAAAGCCGTTAAACACCCTTATGGCATCATCATGACATTCTAATTTAGCATAAAAGCTTAACATCGAGTTCTTTACCTCCAGAGCAGAGCTCCAACCAGATTTTATCACAAAACCATGCACCATGCATCCGTACAACATCTCCATTGACTCGGCGCAAGCGTTCACGAGAGCACTGAGAGTCCACTGATCTGGCTGACACAAACTCTCACACATCTCTTTAAACAAATGCAAGCACGCTTCAACTTCACCGCAACGAGCATGACCCACAATCATTATATTCCAAGCAATTACAACCCTTTCAGGCATGATGCGAAACAGTTCAAGAGCCATGCCAAACCGGCAAGAGTTTGCATAAGCAAACAGAAGTGAACACCATGTCACTTCATTACTATCACTCATCTCATCAAACACTTTTCTTGCAGCATCAGGAAGCAAACACTTGCCATACATGTCAATAAGAGAGTTAGCCACAGGAAGAGAAGACAGATAGCCTGAGACAACTACCAAAGCATGTATTGTTGCTCCAAAACGAAGATGGGATGCACCAGCGCATGCATTTAAGGCTGCAGAGAAGGAGAAGCTGTCGAGTTTGGAATGGGAGACTCTCATGTTACCCAAGAGACTAAGACTCTGCTGGTAAAGTCCTAAGTGGGAATAGGCGGTTAGCATGGCATTCCAAGCTACCGAGTCTTTGTGGGTTATTTCGTCGAACAGTTGGCGAGCATCCCTGATTTTACCCGAACGTGCTAGAGCCACAATCCTGGACGTGGTGCGGAACAAATAAGAGCGCGTGCCATTCATTCAGGTTTTAGTTTGCTACAAAAAATAAGTTTTTGAAGCAGCTATGCCACAACCACAATTGTATGTGACAAATATTAGTTTACTAATAATTTTTACCACCTTTTTTATGCAAAGACGAAAATTTTGAATGTAATAATAACTTCTACACGTTACTCAAAATTCTTATGCATGGCCAACGTAACTGTTTATCTTAAATTGGGGTTTAGAAATTAGATCAAATGAATTGCTAGTGTAAGTTTAAATTATGTTTCTAAGTCGATTTTAAGTATAATAAGTATTATTTTTAACTATTTATATATTTGTAATACAATTTTTTCTAACATGAAATATTATTTATATTGATATTATTTATCTTTAATTTTATATTATATAATATATTTTTATTTTTATTAAAAATAAGAGTGTGTTAATTTTATGTCAGTTATTACGATGTTATCATTATAATTTATTATCACGTTAATTATTTTTAAAATCTATTTTATCATAATATTATTATTAAAAAATATCTTCATGAATTAAAATATATATATATATATATATATATATATATATATATATAAATTATTTATATCTAAATTTGTATCCAATGTGAAACTTACATCGTATTAGAACATAATATCTTAATTGAACCTATAAAGTAGAATTAGAATGAAAATATGTTTCAACATTAAGATCTTTTTTAATCACAAAATTTTTATAAATTAGAATTTAAAAGTAAATAATATCTTAAATTTAATAATTAATTTTAATGATGTTATTATGATGAGCATGAAATTAAAACTCGTTATTAAATAGAATATTTTGAATAATTATTTATTAATACTTAAAATTTAATTATACATTTATTAATATTGATATATAATGTTCACAAATTAAGGTGAGACGATTTATCTTAATTTTTTTTTAAGAAATTGGTGAGGGAAAATAAAGTTTAATGGTTAGAAAACGAGAGAAGCGAGAGAAGATAGAAAGAAATGGAGTGACACACCAAAATTCTCACCTTAAGTAAAGAGGTTTATTGGTAGAATTGGAAAATACAATTATAGGACCTGTAAAAGAACTGAAAATACAACTTTACCTTTTGCTTTATTTATTTAAATATATTAATTACTACGGAGTCCATCATTTTGTTTTTTTCAGTTTCTCCTTATCCAAACTGTTTAAAAAATTACCAATTTTTATTCAATACATCATCTCTTCTTCCTATTTCAGGTTCACTACTTTTTTTTTTTTTTTCAAAATCTTCATTCATCCAAAGCATGTTTCGTTAATCTTTAATTCAATGAACTGAAAAAAAGAAAATATGGTAGAAAAATATGTGATGGAATATCTTTTAACACTTTATTCATTAAATTTCACAAATCCTAAAAAAAGAGAGTAATTTAATGAATAATAAATATAAACAATGAAAAATTATATTATTAATAAATCACAATATATATATATATATATATATATATATATATGAGAGAGAGAAGGTTTTTAATTATTTTATAAAAAATTTATTAATAAAATTATAAATATATTACATCCACAGCATGTGTCAATTGGACTCCAAATATTAATGAAATTTAAGTTAGTAAAGAATGAAAAAAAGGTATTCTGTAATAAAAACATAAAATCAAAATGAATTATCAAAAAAGTGAAATTTAGGACATTTTTTTAATAGAAGAACTAACACACTTATTTTTTTAAAAATAAAATAACTAAAATGATTAATTTTAAATTCGGAGATATTTTCAAACATTTTAAATTTTTTTGAATAACAGATACCCATAAAACACTGAATAAGGAAACAAAAAATAGTTATTTATTTACTACATTAAAAACACTAAGAAACAAAAAGTAAAGTAACAATAAAAAATTATTTATTTATTACATTAAGAACACTAACCCTTTTAGATTGTTAGGCATCTGAGACTACAGATTCTTTTCACATGGCTACTTATGGAATCGATAAAAGTAGTAATTCATTGCCCAATCATCATCATCATCATAATAATAATAATAAAATAGTATAACTTCAATTGCAGTTTTTAATATAATATATTGAGCAAGCAATAAAAACTAAATAGTGAGACGTGATAACAAAAGAAGTGTGTTTATTTTCACTTTTTGAAGGAGGATGAGTCACTTTTTTTTTTTTGTCTTGGTTGAATTCACTCAAGAAACAACATACATTTATATCTTTTCACATTTAGAAATAAATCGGTTAGAATTATTATTAATTACTGGTTAGTGGTTACTAGTTCTGTTGATGGTTGTTGTTTTAAATGTTATAATCTTTTATATATATATATATATATATATATATATATATATATGAATGAGATCATAGAGTGGAGTAATACATCCCACTAAATTAAAAATATTCTTTTCACTCTCTTTATTCTTTTAACTTGGTATCAGAGCAGGTTGGTCCTGTTCTGCCTGTCCGGTCACCGTCTGGCCATTTCTGGTCACCGGTCGGCCATTTTCGGTCACCGGTCGACCATTTTTCGGTCACCAACCGGCCATTTTTCAGTCATTGTCCGACCATTTTTCGGTCACCGTTCGACTATTTTCCCATCACCGTCCGACCATTTTCCAGTCACCGTCCGTCATTTTCCGGCCACCGTCCGGCCACTTTTCAGCAACCGTCAGTCCCCCATCCAGTCACCTTTTTTTTGCTGTCGTCCGACGACTTTCCGACCACCTTCCAGTGACCTTCCGGCTATCTTGGGGGTTCTCTTTCTTACAGGTCCCATTATCTCCATCTTACATCTACATTATTTAAAACATGTCGTCAGGGCCCACAACCTCCTTTTCCGGAACTCCCACGACAATGGCTGAGAAATTAAATGGAAAAAATTACATGTCTTGATCCTCTTCAGTGGAACTTTGGTTCCTTGGACAAGGGTTTCACGATCATTTAGAAGAAGACGGAAGTAAGATACCAGAAGATCAGGTTCAATAATGAAAAAAGCTTGATTATCAACTTTGTGTTCTACTGTGTCAATCAGTATAACCAAATATTTTGAACACTCTCATATCCTTCAAAACATGTAACTCTTTCTGGAAAAAAGTTCAGAATATCTTCGCAAATAATATCCAACGCCTCTATGATTCCGCTAATCGATTAGCCTCTCTCAAGCAAGTGGATAAAGATATGATGACCTTTATTGTTGAAGCTCAATCAGCCGTTGAAGAATTAAAGATGTTCCTAGAGGTGGATTCATTAGAGGAGATAAAACAAAAGTTGGATAAATTTTATATGGTTATGACTCTCCGAGCTATGAATTCAGAATTTGATCATGTTAGAGATCAAATTTTAACTGGACAAGAAGTTCCTTCTATGGAAATTTTGACTACAAGACTGCTTCGTGTTCCAACTCTCAAAGGAAAAAATAATCAAGAACTTGTTGAATCTTTTGCTATGATTTCTACCCGTGGAAGAGGAAGTCGCGACACTAGAGGAGGACGTGGAAGTAGAGGACGTCCTTAGTGCACTCATTGCAAGAGAATGGGTCATACAGTAGAACATTGCTACTCTTTGCACGGTTTTCCTGAAAAAACTGTCAAATTTTCCAAATCTAAAATGGTTGAACCCAAGTTCTCTCACGAAGAATATCAGGAATATTTGAGGTTGAAATCCAGTAATCTAGAACAGTCATCAACAACCCCAAATTCATCAACAACTTGCATTTCACAATCTGTGAAAAGTCAAAATTCATGGATTATTGACTCAGGTGCTTCTGATCACATGTCTGGTAATGCCTCTTTGTTCTCTTCTCTCTCATTTCCTAAAACTCCTCATCTCATAACCTTAGCCAACGGATCTAAAGTAGCCTCTAAAAGAACTGGTCAAGTCTCCATTTCTCCGTCTTTAAACTTGAAATCTGTTCTTTTTGTTCCTTCATGTCCCTTCAGTCTCATTTCCCTAAGTCAATTAACCAAATTATTGAATTGTTCAGTAACCTTTAATGCCAACTATTTTGTTATACAGGAACGTGGTACGGGTCGACAAATTGGCGAAGGACATGAATCTGGAGGCTTATACTATCTTGAGACTAAATCATCTGTATCTTGTGTTACATCCTTGTCTCCAAAACTATTACACGAACGTTTAGGGCACCCTCACTTATCAAGATTAAAAAAAATGGTTCCTGAACTTCAGACTCTTCAAGATTTTGAATGTGAATCATGTCAACTAGGGAAACATATTAGGTCCTCTTTTCCTAAACATTCTGAATTTATATGTGACTCTGTCTTTTCTCTTGTTCATTATGATATTTAGGGTCCTAGTCGTGTCTCATCCTTTGGCTATAGATATTTTGTTACCTTCATTGATGAGTTTTCTAGGTGTACTTGGATTTATCTAATGAAAGATCATTTTGAATTATTACCTATCTTTAAGTCTTTCCTTAACGAAATCAAAAATCAATTTGGAAAAGTAATCAAAGTTTTACGAAGTGATAATGCCAAAGAATATTTTTCTAGTGATTTCTCCAATCTCTTAAGCTCCCAAGGCATTTTATACCAGTCTACTTGTCCTCACACACCACAACAAAATGGTATAGCAGAACGAAAAATAGACATTTGGTTGAAACTATTCATACCTTATTACTTGGTGGAAATATGTCAGTTCATCATTGGGGAGATGCTATTCTTACTGCATGTTTTCTCATTAACAGAATATCATCTTCTTCTCTTAACAATAAAGTTCCACACTCTATTCTATTGTCAAAGGACCCACTCTTTCATGTTTCTCCTTGTGTATTTGGTTGTGTATGTTTTGTTCATGATATGTCTCTAGGTTTAGATAAACTATCAGCTAGAGTCATCAAATGTGTCTTCTTGGGATATTCTCGTCTTCAAAAAGGATATCAATATTATTCTCCTGAAACCAAGAGGTACTACATGTCTGCTAATGTCACTTTTTTTGAGTCAACTCCCTTCTTCCCTTCTTCTATGCAGGATATTAGTTCGGTCCAAAATGTCCTTCTTATACCCTTAGTGGAGCCATTTGTACCTCCTCCTCCTGACACCCAAAATTCCACACAAAATACACCGGAATCCTCATCACTGCCTCTTATTACCTATCAACACAGGAGCCAAATGATCAGTCTCATGTCTCAAGATGAGTCTTCCTCAGCAGATCCTTCTCAATCATCCCCTGATACCACGATTCCTGATAATGATGACTCAAGTTGGCCCATTGTCATTCGCAAAGGTACTCACTCTACTCGTAATTCACATCTCATTTACAATTTTCTTAGCTACCATAGATTGTCTCCTTCTTATTTTTCTTTTGTTTCTTCTGTATCCATTATTACTATTCCAAAAAATGTGAAAGAGGCACTTGATCATCCTGGATGGCGACAAGCCATGATTGATGAAATGCAGGCTCTTGAGCACAATGGTACATGAAACTTAATTCCTCTTCCACATGGGAAGAAGACTGTTGGTTGTCGTTGGGTCTATACCATTAAAGTTGGACCAAAAGGTGAAGTTGATCGACTCAAAGCTAGATTAGTAGTAAAAGGTTACACTCAGATCTATGGTCTTGAATACAGTGATACTTTTTCTCCTGTGGCCAAAATGACTATTGTTCGACTTTTCTTTGTTATGGCAGCTATCCGTCATTGGCCTCTTCATTAGTTAGATATCAAGAATGCGTTCTCGCATGGTACTCTTGAGGAGGAAATTTATATGGAGCAATTTCCTGGTTTTGTTGCTCAAGGGGAGTCTAGTTTGGTTTATAAGTTACATCGTTCTCTCTATGGTCTCAAACAATCTCCATGTGCTTGGTTTGGAAAGTTTAATCACATTGTTCAAAGTTTTGGATTAAAACGAAGTGAAGCAGATCATTCTGTTTTTTATTATATTGCTTCAGGAAAATGTGTTTATTTAATTGTATATGTAGATGATATAGTCATTACAGGGGATAATGTTGATCAAATTTCTCTACTAAAGAAACATTTATGCAATCACTTCCAAACTAAGGATCTTGGTTGTCTCAAATATTTTCTAGGGATTGAAGTGACTCAATCAAAAGAAGGCATCAAAGTATGATTTACATATCCTGAAAGAAACAGGCATGATTGATTGTAGACCAGTAAACAACTCTATGGATCCAAATCAAAAATTAATGGCGGATAAGGGTGAATCACTCTCTGATCCTGAGAGATATAGAAGACTTGTTGGGACACTCATTTATCTCACCATTACCAAACCTGACCTATCTTTTGTCATTGGAGTTGTGAGTCAATTTATGCAAAATCCGCGTATTGATCATTGGAATGTCGTCGTTCACATCCTAAAATATCTCAAAAAAGCTTCAGGACAAGATCTGTTGTATGAAGATAAAGGGGTACCCAAATATCTGAATATTGTGATGTTGATTAGGCTGGATCCCCTATGGACAGACACTCCACTATAGGATATTGTGTTCTCATTGGAGGTAATATTATTACTTGAAAAAGTAAGAAACAAAATATAGTGATCCGGTCTAGTGCTGAAGTTGTATACAGAACAATGACATCTCTCACTTGTGAATTAGTGTGGGTGAAACAATTCCTTCAAGAACTAAAATTTTATAAGATCCAACAAATGAAGATGTATTATGACAATCAAACAACTCTCCACATTATCTCTAATCCGATGTTTCATGAAATGACCAAACATATAAAATGTGATTATTATTTTATTCGTGAAAAATTGTTTTCTAAAAAAATTTGGAAAATCAAATAACAAGAATCAATTGCCTTATAAAAGTTTGATTGATGATTAACAAGGAAATATCCAATTAAAATAGATGTAAACGGGATACCGTTTCAACAAATCGTCGATGACAAAAATAACTAAGAATTAGACAGATGTTGGACCTTACAATCAAATGCCAAGATTAATTAATAGGATAGGCAGCAGGATTTAAAAAGAAAATTACAACAAATATGTACAAAAATCCCTATATATGATATAATAATATATACAAGGACAGATTTCATTAGTTAGTTTCGGATTCTTCCACTGAACTCATCTCCTCCAAAGCCTTTTCCAGGAGCCTTTCATTTACAATCTCACAATGTTTCGTACTTCTTTTGATTCCGACTGTATTTCTGAGAAGGTATTCAAAGCCTTCTAGGAGGAGCCCTCAGCTGCAGGAGTGGATTTTTCAATGTCTTTCATAGCTTTTTCTTGATTTTCCTGGTTACAGACACCAGCTTCAGATTGTTCGCTGTCAAGTTTTGCTTCAGTGTTGCCATCCAAATCCTTCTCGGACAAGTTCCCAAGCTCCATGTCTTCCAATGCCTTTTCTTGCACCACTTGGTTTTCCTGGTTACAGACAACAGCTTCAGATTCTTTAGTGTCAAGTTTTGCCACAGAGTTACCAACTACATCCTTCTCAGACAAGTTGTCCACATGTTCACTCCCTACAGCTGAAGAGCACGGTGATGAAGCCCCACCACTTGACACCGTTTCAGGCACAGTCAAACAATCTGGAGTAACATCAATCCCATGTCCCGTAACAACTCCAGATGCTCGGCTGCACACTAAACCTTCCTGCGATAACCCTACCACATTCTCAACTGATGATGAGGGATCCAAACAATCTGGTGTAACATCGATGCCATCTTCCATAACAGCTTCAGAGTTTTCTGATACCTGCATTCTTGATTGGCAGCCAACAATACCTTCATTAGATAAGCCTTTCACCTTCTCAACTGATACTGAGGGACTTGAGACTTCAGATATATTTTCCATCTCAGTAGCAAAGCTTTTAATATCTATCCTGTCCTCACTGTCCTTCTCAACAGATACTGATGGATCCAAACAATCTGGAGTAACATCAATTCCATCTCCCATAACAGCTTCAGAATCTTCTGATACCTGCGCTCTTGCTTGGCTGCCAACAATACCTTCATTAGATAAGCCTTCCATCTTCTCAACTGATACCGAAGGATTTGGGACTTCAGATACATTTTCCATCTCAGTAGCACAGCATTTAATATCTCTTCCGTCCTCACTGTCCTTCCCAACAGATACTGATGGATCCAAACAATCTGGAGTAACATCGACTCCATCACCCATAACAACTTCACAGTCTTCTGATACCTGTATTCTTGCTTCGCTGCCAACAATACCTTCATTAGATAAGCCTTCCATCTTCTCAACTGATACTGAAGGATTTGGGACTTCAGATACATTTTCCATGTCAGTAGCACAGCTTTTACCATCTGTCCTGTCCTCACTGTCAGCCATTCCTCCTGATTCAACCTGGGTTTCGAAGATTCCTGGTGGACCCTCATCAGAAAACATCTCCACCTCTCTTTTTCCCTCCGATGCTATGTCATCATCCCCAGGTATCCCACCGACCTGGGATGCAAATATAACATTAAAGGCCAGAAGTAATGGAAACAGTAGGTAACAGATATTGTTTTAATGCAGACAAAACCATGAAAGCAATATGCGTAGTATAAAATCATCGCCATTTTGTCTAATGTGATAATGCCTAATACAAATTCCATATATAGGACATTAGAAGAGAAACAACGACGCCATGGTGATTCTTGCGAATTGGGATGTTACGAATATGTGTAAAATCATAGTTAACCCAGCCAGACAGCCCAAATTTTGATTTGTTTTATCCTCGTAATATGCTTTTTAGATAGAATATTAAATAAATTGTTCAAAATCGATTATCTTATAAATGCAGTAAGAGAATTTTGCATAGTTTAAAGGGGAGACCAACCTGTGCATTGCGTTGATTACACATTTCTGCTTCGGAATTATTAATTAATTCCTGTAGCAGTACTGGATTTGTAGAGGGACCCTGGAGAAATTAATTCATAAAGGATGTTAACGGGAAAATTATAGCAGAAGCCATTATTATTATGTAGGTGCAAAATGACTAACCTCACTGCCATCTTTACAGCCCCCCTCTGCAGTCAGACAATCATTTGTTTCCATGAGTAGTGGCACACTAAGTTGTGGAATCTTGTCCGATATCAACACAATCTTATTGTCCTCAATTATCAAGGACGATGATGGCTCAATAATGTCACTTGATGAAAATTGTTCTGTATTAACCCCAGCTACATCAGATGCACCCATTTGATTACCAATCTTAGCTTCAGAAGCATTTGATGCCTGTAAGGTTAATGGATTAGTGAAGAACTCCAGCAAAAATAATACAGAAGTAAAATTGAAGAGATAGTAACGACCAGTACACTAATAGGTGGCAAATGTCATACCTCATTAGCAACTTCACAATTGTCTTCAGTCAAAGAAGAGTTTGGTTCAGCAGCAGTCAATGGGCTCTCGTATGATACATCAGTTTTATCTTGCTCCACCAAGGAAGAAGGCAAATCTGTGTTTTTGGCCATCGGCCCTGGATCAACCCAGCCAACATCAGATGTCTTCATTTCATCAACCTTCTCAGATTCGGAACATTCTGATTTCTGATGCAATAACGGATTTGCAACAGGATCCTGCATAAACAAAGTCAGTACAAAATTAAAGAAAAAATTACAGTGCTAGATGCGCTAAATATGTATAAAACAACGTACCATGATGCCATCCCTACTATTCTCGATGGCAGAATCTTTCTCGTCTGGACCAAGGGAACTGCAGAAAGGGTCCTTGTCAGATAACATATTAGCATCTTTCTCCGTCTGCAAACAAGAAGGATCGTCCAGGCTTTTGGAAGTAAGCCTTTCTGAATCATTCTCAGAAGCCTGAGAAACATCTATTTGATCAGTAATTTTAATTTCAGAACTATCTCCTTTGACCAACGACACTTGAGCCTCCACAGAGTGCGCAACAATCATTGGGGAATCTGACAACACGTTATTGATTTCCACCACTGGATCTTCCTGCAATAGGCCAGATCCTTCCATGCCCTTTTCAGATATAGACCTTACAACAAATGTACTGTCAGATGAAACCCCAATTTTTTCTTCCTCTTTCAGTTGAGAAGATGAAGGCTCCACAGCATTTGGGACAGTTATTAATTGATGTTCCTTCAATTTACCAAGCAAGTCATCAGAGCAAACTGGTACCCTCAAAGATATTGAATGACCTTCAGAAAAATCAATATCAGAAGTAGAACTGATCCCTTCTTCCTTTCTCACCGAAGGAGATGAAACTAAATCCAAGCTCTTCAATATATTATCTTCAGATCCAATCTGGGAATCACCAACTGGAGATACATATTTATCACCTAGTTCAAGATTAGAATCCTTCAATTCATTTGATGGAGAAGTGCTTATAGATACGCTCCTTGGAGTTGAGCCATCTATGTTTTCTTCCTTTGATATCGGATGGGAGGACAAGTTCATATTTTCTTGAAAAACATCGTGTTTTACTAGCACAGCCTGACTAATAGATGAATCCATTAGAACATCAGGTTCCACTTCATCCACTTTTACTCCCTCCTGGACCCCAGAGTTGTTGCGCACAACCTTCTCCATTGACTCTTCCAAAGGAGGTTCTGAACTTGTACCTAAACTTGTTACAGCAAAGGACCTAGTTTGCTCTTCGACCAAGGTTGACTGGTGGAGAACTGCAGCTTCAGATATAGCTCCCTCTACAAGACTGCCAAAAGCAGAACTACCTATTAAATCATTTCCTACAGCTTCCAGATCAGAAGGTTGCGGCATTGCTAACCTGTCAGATGTGTCCATGTCCATTTGGCAAGCCTCAGAGGAATAAATTTCTCCATTGTCAATAGGATTGAGCAATACTATATTTTCTTGGGAAACGAGGTCAATATTTATAGATTTAGCAACACAAGACTGATGCTGCTCCGACATGGAATTTGCATCATCCTTTTTTTCCTCACAGAGAGATTTTGAACAACTCTCAATCAACGGAGAACCAGGCAAATCAGCAGGTTCTACAGAATCGGAATGCTTCTGAGTTTGAATAGCTTCAAGACCCACAGGATCCTCCATTTCAGAAGCTGATTCTGAACACTGTTTTATGGAGGGTTCCAATGCCTTTTGAGAATCATATCCAACAGTAATCGGATTCTCAGGCTCCAGCAACTGTGAATCTAGAATTTTACAGCTAACAATCCTCTCGTAAGAGGAAAGTTCAGTAGAAGCTTTAGTAGTACACTCTGTTTCATTTTTAACTTCAGTGTGTTCCGAAATACTAGAAACTATCAAAGTCCTTGGAGAAGGATCTGTTGCAGGACTAGCTGAGGTCATTTGTGGTTGATCACCTAAATTTTCAGTCTGAACCAATGACCCAGAGCTATCAACACAAGCAAGAGAAGTAGATGTCAAAGATGGTTCTGAAGGATCTAATTTTTCAGTAGAAATTTGTTCTGTGATATCAGGAGGTTCGTTTGTGGGTGAATGGCTCTGAGTGCACATATCAGCCTGACTAGATACATTATTACTAGAAGTGTTGAGTTCCGATGGAGTTGGAAGGTATCCTGCGCCACAAATATCAAGTGGAGAAGATCTTGAACACTCCTCGGAAAAGTCAGATTGGTTCCCAAGCTTATGATTAATTACCACAAGAGATCCTGCACAAGATGATGTATGCATCTGATGGCCACAAGTATCTATATTTAAATCACTGGTAGGAAGTCTCACAGGAGAACCATCAGTAATTTGGGCGGTATTGAGAGTTGTATCAAGAGCTATTTTACACCCTGTGGTTGAGCTTTCGACACAATGATGTGTCTGTTCAGCCTTTTCTTTAACATCTGATGGCAGGCTATGTTCATCAGCAGTTGGCATATCTAAATTTGTTTTACCCTCCAAACTCTGCATCTTAGATGCCACCTTTGATTGTTTTTCATGAACATTCACAACAACATCCGAAGTAAGGCTACACGTATCTATATCACTGGTAGAAACTCTCTGAGGAGAACCATCAGTTTTTTGGGCAGTATTTGGATTTGTATCAAGAGCTATTTTACACCCTGTGGTTGATATCTCAACACAATGCTGTGTCTGTTCAGCCTTTTCTTTGTCATCTGATGACAGGCTATGTTCTCCGGCAGTTGGCATATCTAAATTTGCTTTACCCTCCAAATTCTGCATCTTAGACGCCACTTTTGATTGTTTTTCATGAACAATCACAACAACATCCGAAGGAGGGCATGTTGCACCACTAGTTGTTATATCAGATCGTGCTTTATCCTCCAAAATCTGATTATTGGAGGCATCCACTGCAGCTTTAGTCGTTACATGAACAACAGTTGTATTATTATCCTCACTCCCCGCAGAATCATGAGCTTTGGGCTTTGGTAAGCAAGTTGCAGAGAAAACTTCCTTCATTACCCTCGCAACATCATGCACAGAAATCTTATCTGTGGAGATAGGTGCACCATCAATCCTTGAAACTTTCTGTTGCTTATTATGCGTAGAATTGGTTGCTCTATCTTTTCTTTTTGAATCATGAATAACTACTCCACTGGGTAAAAGGATCTCAAATGCTTGGCTTTGACTGATATTGGTAGTGGCTTTACCTTGCAATGAATCCCCTGATGAATTATGTGCATGATGACTTGACTTAGAATCCTGACCAGTAACTGCATCAGGAACAACAGGTAACACTGAAGCTGATTTTTTACCCCTTCGTCGTGCTGGCTCTGCTCTATTTTGAATTTTACGACCTTGCCTTTTGGCAGGCATGGATTCAGTTGGGCCTGGATGAGTGGATTCAGAGGCTGGAGGGGAAGGATAAATAGTGCTTAATGTACTAGGAACAATCTTTGAAGTCACAGGATCTAAAGACTTGCTGATGCTGTCAGTAGTTTCACCGCCAGTTGGAGTATCAACAAGCGAAGGGCGGGCTTTTGAAGTTTCAACTATTTGATTTTGCATTATGCCACATGAAGGTTGATCCTTTGTCACGTCAGTAACAGGCACTGTTGTGACAAATGGAATTTCACTCCCTGAGTTGCAAACTTCATCAATTTTTGACGAGGTAATTTCAGAAGATTTAACAACCTTCACAGAAGCATCATGTACATCAGGATCCATAACCTCAGGATCTTGCCCTGCAAAAATATTCCTGAGTTTATATCCAAGATCTTCACTAAAACAAATGAAAAGACATTAAGAACTCAATACTTCAATGCACAAACTCACCTGGTGATTTGATCATACTATCTTGACATGAAGATGTGATCACTGTCTGTTTGGCTGAATCATCTGATCCTTGCAGTGATTTTAAATCCTGATCAACTAGGTTCTGTGATGCTTGGTCCTGGACTACACATTTTAATTCTTGAACATTGTTCGCCTGCAAGCTCTGTAATTCAGTGGCTTTTTCACTTAACATGCTGCCTGATGAAATCGGTAAATTAGCAGATTGATGTAAAACATCTGGAACTGGTGCCTGTTTCTTTCCCCTTCGACGTGAAACCCCAGTTTGTGACTTTTGATTTTGTCCTTTACTTGGCATTTGTTCGGGCGGATAAGTCGGTGCTGTTTGAACTAAGGTTGTATTAGAGGGTAAAGGAGGGGGTGCCTGAGAATTCAAAACAGTACCAGCACCCAAAAGATCCTTCCCACTGTTCAAAGAAGCAGAAGGTGGGTAGGGTACAGCAGCAAAGCTGGGAGCAGTTTCACTCTGCGAGATAGGTTGACCGGAAGGACTTACCATTTTATTTTCCAATTTCTCATTCACCTTTTGATCAGGACCAACAGAATTACCCGGGATCAAAGGTGGAATCATGGCCTGCTTCTTTCCTCTACGTCTAATCCCTTCACTACCATGACTTTTCCGCCCTTGCCCTCTTGCTTGAATAGGTACTGACACAGGAATAGCAGCTACCTGGGAATTTGGTGGAATAGTCGGCACAGGAATGGCAGGATGTGCATTAGGAGCAACTCCTGTATCAGACTGCTGTGCAGGTGCATTCACACTTGTAACTTCAGCAGAATGAGCAACAGAATCAGAAGCTGGAGGTGCTAAGTGTCCAAACCCAATTCCTTTTTGTAACTGTGTGTCTACTTCAGCAGTTCCAGAAGTTAGTGGAGGGCCCATCACAGCTGGTGACTTATCTGAAGCTATTCTTTTAGGTCTTCCACGACCACGTTTGGCTGGTGGGGTTATCTCTTTCACTTGCTGCACAGGCAAACTCTCCACAGAAGGCAATGTTGGAGCCTCCGGAGGCACAGCCATAGGTTGGGAGTTGGAAGTAGATACAACAGAGCTGGAAGTATTTGTTGGATAACTCATTTCTGCCCCTTCTTTTACTTTGGGTGAATCTGGAGCTTCAACTTGACACATCTTCTCAAACTCCTCCTCCGTCCATTGCTCTTCATAGGAACGTACCTTCATAATGTATGTTCACATTGATTAGCATTGTGTAGTATATATCTAACACCCAAGGTAATACATAAGTACTTTTCAATTTACTTATTTCTTTTTTTCTTCTAATTTTTGCACCTCAAATGTAAGTTTATCGAAATTATACAAGATTAACCCGAGGTAAAACTCGTAACATGAAGGTATGTTGAACCTGACCATACTCATACAGAGAGCAGCAGGCAAATTATACAATTAAACCACACAATCTAAATGAATAAAATTTATAGACAAACCTCTCTTGCACGCTTTCCCCTGCCATATTGTTGAGTATCAAGGCCTCCAAGATATCCACCCTTTCGCTTTACTCCACTAGATTCTACTGCACCCTTAGGCACATCAGATATCTTCATTGCTTCATAGAACTGTTTCAGGTCTTCATCAGTCACCAGACGAGCAGGAAGTGGAGGAATAAGATCAGATCCATCAGCTGTCTGTCCATGCACCAATTTCTTCCAGGTAGCCTGCAACAAATTTTTTTGGAGCTCAAGTGAGATTCACCGTTTCACAGCAGCATTTAAAAAGCTATATGTATGCCGATGAAAAACCTAAGCAAATACTCTATAGAATACCTGCTCATCTTCCTTTCTTTTTTTGTCAACAGCCTCAAATATATCCAACTCTGTTTCACTGCAAACAAAAACAAAATGTGCATCAATTCTCCTTTTTGCTCTCTTTTAACACAGAACTTAGGTGGAAGAAGGATCGCCTAGCCAAAAGGGGGAAAACTAAATTATAAGGTAATTATAATGTTAGTTTAAATGCAGTTGTAATACTTAAAGATCTAATCAACAATCAAAGGTTTAATAGCACCATGCTTGCGTACAAAAAGTAACATGATAATCTGTGATTTAAATCATCATTGAACAGGGTATTATACTATTGAATGACAATAATACATCAGGAACCATATTCTGTAATTAATTAAAATGGAGGCAGTAAAAGAGTAAATTACATATCCAAAATTTTCACTAAATACTAATGCACCCGTCAAGTTGTCATTTTGAAAAGTGACACATTTAAATTACGTGAAAGAATACTGAAAATCGAAAGATTCAATCAATCATCATAAGCTAAGCAGAGACCAGGCTGTAGAAAACAGACAGAAGATGATAAAAGGATTTAAAAAAGAACCTGCGGGCTAAGACATCATTTAGAGCATCATCGTCCAGAACAGGTGCAGCTTCTTCTTTCTTACACTCACGCAGGAGGGCTTCTAAGTATTCTCTTCGATCTTCAGCACTGCAAATAATTATAGACAACAGAAACTTCAGACCTAAATGGGAAATTTCATAATATAAGAGATAAATAATAAAGCGAAAAGGTATTTTGGAGAGCTGAATCAAGCCCATCTACTACTCTCTTATTTATAAGAAATCTAATTTACAATGGAAGAGAGAAAGAGTGGTAAAACAAGCAAAGGTACATCTAGAGACCTAGTTACAGATAGGTACACAAAAACAGCTTTTTAATAAAGCCTATACTATGCATATTCTAACAAAAAACAAGATAAAGAATGTCAGCTTTGCCAAACCTAGTATTATTATCAAAAAAACCAGCAGTAATGCTCTGATTAGCAACACCAAGTTTGTGCTCAGCCGAAGCTCTGACTTGTTCTTCAACGGTTTGAACCTTTTGTAAGCAGAAGAAGCAACTTTAGCATATATGAAATAAATAGAACTAAATTTGCAGTAATGTTATAACATCAGCACCTAAAAAGCTACCATCAATCTGAACTATTAAGCATGCAAGGCAGATGTGGGGAAAAGCCAAAAATATTTTGCAACAAAAGAATTAATATTGTTAGATATGATTACATATTAGTTGATATTGTTTGATATTGTTGAGATATTGTTAGATATTGTTAATCACAATATCAAATAATATCTTTTTATTTACTCTATTTGTATTCTGTTACTCTTTTGAGGAGTACCTTTCTTTATTATAAATACACTGCCCTATGTGTGGTAAATACATAAGGGAAATTAACCCTATACAGTTTTTCCCTATATTCAACATGGTATCAAGAGCTTAAGGTCTCTTGGGATTTTTTTTCGGCTCTGCCACTGAACCTGCAGCTGTCGCCGCCTCCATCGCCGCCGTCGTCGCCACCGCCGTCCGCCGCCACCGCCGTCGCCAGAGTAGCAGTTCGGACCGCCGAGCACAGGGTTTTGCTCGCCTCCCCCATGCGACCTCCACCATGGAAGTTTCGCGGTCATCGGAGCAGCCACGCTCCGTCACGCGCCTCCCGAAGCCGCACCACCTTCTCCCGTTCCGCCGCGCGTGGCGGCGCGTCTCGCCACCGTTCAGGCCACCGATCTTTGCGCCGGCGTCGCCTCCTTCTCCTCTCTCTGGATCTGTCCTCGCTGCTCCAATCGGACCTCTTTGGTGTTTTAGGGTTTTTCTCTCTCTTCCTCCATGGCATCTTCCGCCGCCACTTCCAATTCGAAGTTACCTCCGTCGACTCCGGTGGGTCCGAGCAATCTGTTTTTACTAATTATGTCAATGTGAATTTACCCATTGATAAATTAGATGGTACGAATTATGCAACTTGGGCATCCGATATTAGACTTTGGCTTGAGAGTCGGGGTATGTTGATCATCTTACTACCAAGGTAGATGATGTTCCTTCCAATGATCGTGTCCGTTGGAAGAAAGTCGATGCTCATATATGTATGGTTCTCAAGAATACCATCCAATCTTCTTTAAAACAAATTTTTCGATCGTATGGCACATGTTATGACGTTTGGGAACAAGCCAAATTATTATACACCAATGACACTCAACGTCTTTATGGTGTTTGTTACAATCTTCTTGATGTTATTGCTCCTCGAGATAAGGATCCTGTGGCGGATTATGTGGGTAAGATCCATGCTCTTCTCCATGAATTTAATGAGTTATTACCCCTGCCTCGACTCCTGCCCAAGAATTAGAGCAACGATCAAAGTTTTTCATGGTTTTGATGTTACACGGACTTGCCGATAAATATGCCCCTGTTCGTGACCGCATTTTGGGTTCCCCTGTTACACCCAGCTTTACCGCTACCAGTTCCTCCCTTTGCGGGTGCCATGTAAACCTCTCAATATTCCCCCTGTAGTTTCTAATGATTCATCTCGCCTTGGCCTCTCACCGTGATGATCGTAATCGCTCTCACAAGTCGGGCAAAGGGCGTGTCAAGTGTGACCATTGTGGCAAACTAGGCCACAAAATTGACAAATGTTATGCTTTACATGGTTATCCTCGCCGATCTCGTCGCAGCTTGCTCGGACCGATTCTTCCGCACAATCCTCTGCCGTGGATCCTCCTTCGTCTGTACCTTCGAACAAATCTGCTATCTTCAATGATTTTCTTCAACGGTATGAGGATCGAAAGCCCTCCAGTTCCACTACTTCGTTGCCCACACAGGTACATCTTTTGTCTGGTCCGACTCACTCTTCTTCTATTGGCCCTTGGGTTCTTGACTCGGCGCCACCGATCACATCACTCGGTAACAAATCTTTATTTTCCTCTTTCACTTCTTCTCATAATTTACCCTCTCGTTACAATGGCTAATGGGTCTACAACTTTAGCTCATGGTGTTGGAACGGTTACTCTTTTTCCCTCGTTGTCCATTGATAATGTTTTGTATATACCCGGTCCCCCTTTAACTTATTATCCATTAGCCGTCTAACTCGATCTCTTGATTGTGTTATCTCTTTTACCAAAACTTCGTTTCCCTACAGTAACCGGAGCTCGCAAAGAGTGATTGGCACCGGATGTGAGTCACATGGACTTTATTATCTTCAACCTTCTCCACATGTTGGCACAGTTATGGAGTCTCCTTCTCTCCTTCATGCTCAGCTTGGTCACCCCGATCTGCGCAAATTACAGCAACTTGTTCCCAGCCTTATCCCAGTTGTCCAATTTGGTGTGTGAGTCCTGTCAGCTAGGCAAACATAGTCGTACTTCCTTTTCTCGTAGTGTTTCCCAGCGTGCTTCATCCCCCTTTGCCTTAGTTCACTCGACATTTGGGGACCCAGTCGTGTTAAGTCTAATTTAGGTTTTCAATATTTTGTTACTTTTATTGATGATTTCTCTCGTTGTGCTTGGTTATTTTTAATGAAAAATCGTTCTGAGTTGTTTTCTATATTCCAAAACTTTTATCATGAAATTAAAAATCAATTTGGTGTCTCTATTCAAACTTTTCGAAGTGATAATGGCCGTGAATATCTTTCAAACTCGTTTAAACAATTTATGGCTTCTCATGGCATTCTTCATCAAACTTCCTGTGCTTATACCCCTCAACAAAATGGGGTGGTCGAGCGCAAGAATAGACACCTTATTGAAACAACCCGTACTCTTTTAATTCATGGTGAGGTTCCTCAACATTTTTGGGGTGATGTCTGTTCTTACTCGCCTGTTATCTTATTAATCGTATGCCCTCTTCGGTTTTAGATAACAAAATTCCCCATTCTATTTTATTTCCTCATGACACTCTCCATCCTTTACCTCTCGAAGGTTTTTGGGTCTACTCGTTTTGTCCACAATTTTGATCCTGGTCATGATAAGTTATCTCCTCGATCACACAAATGTGTTTTCTTATGATTTACTCGATCCCAAAAAGGATACAAGTGTTTTTCTCCTTCTCTTAATCGCTATTTTGTGTCTGCCGATGTCACCTTCAATGAGTTTTCCTTTTACTTTAAGGACCCTTCCCTACCTGCTGAGTCTCCATCTCGCTACAGTTCCCATTCCTGTTCTCATTGATCCTTATGTTGAGGACCATCCACCATTAGCCCCTCCTCCTCCACCACCCCTTCAGGTTTATAGTCGTAGACCTCGCCCACAACAGACGCCACATGACTCACTCCCAGTGCCAAATACTCTGCCTCCTCCGGTTCCGTCCACAGAGTTTGACCTTCCTATTGCCCTTCATAAAGGTACGCGTTCTACTCGTAATCCTTCTCCACATTATACTACTTTAAGTTATCATCGAATTTCTTCACCATTTTATACCTGTCTCTCGTCTATTTCTTCTGTGTCTATTCCTAAATCTGTCTCCGAAGCCTTAGCCCACCCCGGTTGGCGTCGAGGCCATGCTAGATGAACTCGGTGCTCTTCGGACTAGTGGAACCCGGACGCTTGTCCCATTACCATCTCGGAAAATCTGTTGTTGGTTGCAGGTGGGTCTTCGCTATCAAGGTTGGTCCTGATGGTACTATTGATCGCCTCAAAGCTCGCCTTGTAGCCAAAGGCTATACCCAAATTTTTGGGTTGGATTATGGTGATACTTTCTCTCCAGTGGCAAAGATGGCTTTTGTTCGTTTATTCATTGCCATGGCTGCTATTCAACAATGGCCTCTTTATCAACTGGATGTCAAAAATGCTTTCTTGAATGGCGATTTGCAAGAAGAGATTTATATGGAGCAACCTCCCGGATTTGTTGCTCAGGGGGAGTCTTTTGGATTGGTATGTCGTCTTCGCAAATCTTTATATGGCCTAAAACAGTCTCCTAGGGCCTGGTTTGGAAAATTTAGCAGCGTTGTTCAACAATTTGGCATGACTAGAAGTGAGGCAGACCACTCAGTCTTTTACCGTCACTCGAATGCTGGATGTATCTATTTGATAGTGTATGTCGATGACATTGTTCTTACAGATAGTGACCATCATGGCATCTCTCAGATGAAACAACACATTTGCCACCATTTTCAAACCAAAGATCTTGGCAAACTCAGATATTTCTTGGGTATTGAGGTAGCACAATCTACCGATGGCATTGTTATATCTCAAAGAAAGTATGCATTGGATATTTTGGAGGAAACTGGGTTGATGAATTCAAAGCCTGTTGACACACCCATGGATCCTAATACCAAACTCTTGCCAAATCAGGGGGAGCCAATGTCAGATCCTGAACAGTATAGAAGATTAGTTGGAAAATTAAATTATCTTACAGTTACTCGCCCTGACATTTCCTTTGCAGTCGGTGTGGTGAGTCAATTCCTCAATTCTCCTTGTCAAGATCATTGGAATGCAGTCATCCGTATATTGAAGTACATCAAAAAGTCTCCTGGAAAAGGATTGGTGTATGACTCCCATAATCATACAAGAGTTGTCTCGCTATTCGGATGTCGATTGGGCAGGATCTCCTCTCGATAGAAGATCTACATCTGGGTATTGTGTTTCCATTGGTGGTAACTTAATCTCATGGAAAAGTAAGAAACAAAGTGTTGTGGCAAGATCCAAGTGCGTAAGCGAGTATAGAGCTATGGCCTCGGCTACTCGTGAACTTATTTGGCTCAAGCAATTGCTTAAAGAGCTACAATTTGGAGATGTCACTCAAATGACACTAGTGTGTGACAATCAGCCGCTCTCCATATAAGCTCTAATCCTGTCTTTCATGAGAGGACTAAACACATTGAGATTGACTGCCATTTTATTCGGGAAAAGATTATGTCCGGAGACATCAAGACCGAGTTCGTTAACTCATGTGATCAATTAGCAGATATTTTCACTAAGTCTTTACTGGGACCTAGGATGGATTATCTTTGTACCAAGCTTGGCACATACGATTTGTATGCTCCAGCTTGAGGGGGAGTGTTAGATATGATTAGATATTAGTTGATATTGTTTGATATTGTTGAGATATTGTTAGATATTGTTAATCACAATATCAAATAATATCTTTTTATTTACTCTATTTGTATTCTGTTACTCTTTTGAAGAGTACCTTTCTTTATTATAAATACACTGCCCTATGTGTGGTAAATACATAAGGGAAATTAACCCTATACAGTTTTTCCCTATATTCAACAAATATAAATATCATGACAACGACATATATAATTCCCCATGCTTTCAAAGATAATATAAATGTTTTTAATAAAAAAATAATAATGGAATTTAACGGCTAAGAATCCATAACGCATACAACAGTACAAATTAGACTGTGTACACCTCTAAAGCTATCCCTATCAAATGATACATGCATCGCAAAGTCCATATCAGCACTAAACTATTCCACAGGGAAAAGATAATCCTAAAATCAAGTATTAATTAAACAATTTGACATATGACCAAAATCTTGAATTTATATATGGCCTAAGACAGTACAAAGCACATTTTATGAGCAAGCAACAAGAACAGAGGATGCATTTTACAAGACATTAGATTTGAATATCGATATAATTCTTTGTTCTCACTGTAGTGTAAAGAGCACAACTATACTATGCAAAATTGTTTTAAAATTAACTTCGGATGATAGGGACCAGATATCCTGTAGCTTAGCATATACGCAATATTACAAGTATCAACAAAAAAACCCACCAATGACAAATAATAATTCAAAGGGAAAAGCATTAACTGTTTCAAACCGAAGAACAAGAACATCCCTCTTTTGACCAATTCGATGAGCCCTTGCTTGAGCTTGAAGATCAACCTGAAATTATACAAACAAATTAAGATATCAGAATAATTAGTCACAAAAGAAAACACCTTTATTTAAAAAAATCATATGAAAGAAATTTTATTGCCTGTGGATTCCAGTCAGTGTCAAATAAGATCACTGTGTCAGCAGCTTGAAGATTCACACCAACACCACCAGCTCGAATGCTTTTTTTTGACAATAGATGAATTTAAGCAATATAAAAGATAATACAAGTTAATGATTATCAACTATACAACATGCTGATTCGATAGGTTCTATAATATTACATCTAAAAAACATGAAAAACAATATGGGGGAAGCATTTTCAAACAAGTTTGAAAACCAACACCCTTCAAAATTACAAAACAATAATATTTACAACTTATATCCAGTTTTGCACAAGGTTTCAATCGGAAGAAGACAAATGATAATTTCAGTTCAACTATTTCCAACTTTCAGCACTGAAATAGCTGTCATCAAGAAATATGTACAAGTGCAATCAAAATAAGGCATATTTCTAGCCAATGTGGGTCTAAACCCAATGTCTGAAAACCTGAAGTAATGCGAGGCAGCCAACCCCAAAAATGCTATTCCAGGAGAGTGGGATGACCACTATTTTTTTATCTTTTCTATTATATATATATATATATATATATATATATATAATATATTGTTTATTATTATTATTATTATTATTATTATTATTATTATAATTCAATTGCTTCTTAATAATATTTTTATTTATATTTTGTTGTTCTAATTCTGATAATCGTTACAATTATATTAATTCTATATAATGATTATATTTTTTGTATATACTTATTATTATGGGCTGCATATTTATCTCTATTATATAATACAATTATATAATTTATAATATGTATTAATCTTTGTCTATAGTTTTCATATTACAGAGTTTCTTATATTTTTACAAAAGCATATAATACTATAAAAAAGTAGCAAAAGAATCCCTTCCCAAATTGTTGGATTGTTTTGGTTATAGAAGAGTCTAATTTGTACCCAGGCCCAACATCATACACCTGACTTTAGAGACTGAAAAAACCCTGGCCCCTTTCTTGCATCAGCTGTTGAGCCGCTACCTCCTCACAGACTTGAGCCATTTGCAGCCCTTGACAAGGCTAAGCAACTGCAGAATGGTCACTTGCCACCAAAATGGCCACAAACAAACCACCAGAGGTGGCCGGAAGAGATATATTAGAGAGATAAATGAGGGAGAAGTGTCAAAGGAGGACAGGTGCACATTTCCAGAAAAGGGAAAAAAATAAAAGTGCCGCTATTCCACAACTCTGGACAGCACCGCTACAGAGGCCCTAATTGCAGCCGCAGTCCACTCCGCCAGGGCACTATTTTCAACCCCCTCAAGCCAGCCTCTTAAGAGACCACTATCACAGTGGCCACAATTAAGACAGCATTCCAACAATAAACAATTTTTTTTTGAAAATAAACGTTACTGTGCAGGAACAAACTAGCAATAATCATAACATCAATTTAGTTACTACCTATCAACTGTTCATCACCAAGGAACTTGTTAACTGAAAATCACTAAGTATTCCTTTTTGGCCAAAGGTGCAACTCAACAATAACCAGATTTCAAAATTTGAAAGGCAATGCTCACATAGTTGTTGGTGTTTCTTGTTTTCTTCAATTCTAATTGTATGAATTTTAAGCTGGTCAGCTTCATGTAAATAGTCAAAATCATATAGTCATATGTCAAGACAATATTATGTTTCTTTCTAGACAAGATTACTTGCATCACTCTTTTTAACGTGATTTCAATAAAAAGATTGAATTCATCATCATTGAATTGATCTTAATGCTAGGAAAGTATGATTCGATTGTCTAGCAGATCATTTTTGAGGGAGGTATGGTGAAGAACACTTATATACTAAAGTGATTCAGTGTCTTTAAGTTTGAAAATTATACAGTGCGGAAAGTTATCTTGATGGTATCATGCCTATGACAAAAGAAATATGGCCATGCATTCTGGTGATCGATCAGGTGGAGATAGGCCTCTATGAATGGTGGTGAGGAATGATCAGGGTGTTGGAAGTTTACTCACAGCGGCACACAATGATTCATGGGTTCTGTTTAGCAAGGCAAGGTAATTGGAACTGTGGGTGGATGAAGTCTTTGCTATTGGAGAAATGATTTGGTATGGTTTAAATATATATTAGGCTACTCCACATATTGCTAATTGGTTTTATGTTGAAACCTTAACATGGTATCAGAGTCAAAGCCTAACATCTTTCCGGTTATTGTCATGGGCCAAAAATTGCCCTTTAGTTGGGTCAAAAGTACCCTTTGCCTGGTCCGGTAGGCTTCGTTGGAGGGGGCGTGTTGAAAGTCTCACATCACCTACCTCATGTCATTTGGTATGGTTTAAATACATGTTAGGTTACTCCACATATTGTCAATTGGTTTTATGTTGGAACCTTCACATGGTATCAGAGCCAAAGCCTAACATCTTTCCGGTTATTGTCATGGATCAAAAGTTGTCCTTTAGTTGGGTCAAAAGTACCCTTTGTCTGGTCCGACAAGCTTCGTTGGAGGGGGCATGTTGTTAGGTTACTTCCCATATTGTCAATTGGTTTTATGTTGGAACCTTAACAGTTTCAACAAGGACTGGTAGTGGCACAGTTGTGTCAATGTTTTTAATAGCTTGATGTAGGGGATGTGCATTGATGTTTTTACCTGTGTGGCATGTCATTGGTTTTTGTGGTTTTGTGTGCTTTTTGACAAATTGGATGATGAACGGTGCAACAACGGTTGAGGTTGTGGTTCTAAGCAGAAGACAACAACAGGACAGTGATGGTTCTGATTTGGCAACAAAAATCAGCTGCTACAGTTATCGGTGATGGGTGGGGTTCAACTGCTGAGATGGTGGTGAGAGCTGATACCCAAGCATTTGGAGAACCCACACATAAAAGCTAGTTATTAAGGGAGGTGAACCATTTCATGCTAAGTTCATATAATAGTACCGGCTCTGAAAGCCAACTTCTCAATGGCTCACACTTGAACACTTCACTCAACTTTCATGTAGGTCAGAACCCTCCATAGGTAGCCATTTTTGAGACAATAACAACCATTTCTGGTACCAATTGATAAGCAACGAAGCATGGGAAGAATCGAACCTTGAAAGCTAGTTGTTAAGGGATTAGAACCAAGCACTTGAATACTTCATTAAACATGTCATACTACACGATGTGGAACTTTGGCAACCCATGGCGCCCAAATCCATATCATGAACAAAAACAAACATTCTCTACAACATGAAAATTTGGAATGGAGACTGTTTTCAGAAAATGAAAACAGGAAATTAGAAAAGAAAACATCTTCTCAAGCCAACAAGACCCTATAATTCATTATGTAATTCCAATAATAAAATAAAGACTAAGGTTTGAACAAAGGTCTATATATAGATGTCAATAGGAAGCATTCAACTAAATTTCCTGAAAACCACCCTCCCCCAACTCAATGTTTTAGCTAATCTAGTGCTATAGTAGACATTAAAGTTACCTGAGCAAAAAAATAAAATATGGGGATTCAGGTTGGTTAAATAGTTCAATCAGAGCACCTCGATCACCTCCTGATGTATGTCCATCCAACCGGAGGTACCGATACTGTTTTAAGGTTAAGTATTCCTCCATAACATCCAGAAGCCTAGTCATTGTCGAAAAGAAAAGAACCTGAAAGGCATCGATAGTGTGATATCAGACTCTAAAATTTAAATTTCCAAAATAAACCATTAAAAAGAAGGTTATCATTACAATGGTCAGTTTGGTTTCATAGATTTGGCAAAGGGAGAATGAACTATCAAACACATTCCAAATCCAAAGCAGCTAGTAGATCTTAATCAAACAAATGCAAGCATGGTAAATAATTTACAAAATATCTTCAGGTTATAACAACTCAAGAAAATACTGACATGAAATAAGTCAAATGTAGTAATTAGGCAACAATTATATAGGATACTTCATACCCGATGATCTGTTGCCTTCAATTTAGGCAATAAACGGTCCAACATCTCAAGCTTCCCACAGAGTCGAATAATTGGTGGCAGATAATGTTTAGGTATGAAGTTATCTACCTACAAACAGCAAAGAGTCATACTGTAGCATACCAAAAAGTAAAGTACAACAGCCAATTCATAATCACATAGTACTTTACTGTCTGCTGAAGTAGTCAGATAAACAAAATTGACTACTTCAGAAGGAAAACACAGCCATTTTGGAAGTACAAGTTATAGCCGCTGCAAAGAATGTTATTACTTTCTGACTGAAGCTGGATGAGATATGAATAGATCTCCTCTGCATGAAGCTGACAAAAACTAAAAAACATTCATAAGACAGGAATATACCTCCTCTGCATGAAGCTGGCTGAGATAGGGATGATTGCATATATTTCGAAGCTCCATGACAGAGTTGTGCACTGATCGAGCCTAAAAATTATAAATATCAATTAGACCATCAGAGAAAGTACACATATGTTTTCTATGCTGGGAAGCTAATTAATCTAAAACAAAATCAGAGGGAAATAATCCTTAATCAAGTATCAAAAAAGATCAAAAACACTTTATCCAACAAAAGATAAAGTTCTAAAAAAGATACCTTTGAAGAGCCAATAGAACCAAGATTTTCTTCCACCCTCTTCATCAAAAGTTTTTGATACGAAGAAGCCTCACATCTTATTAATCTCTCGATCTTCTCAGGCAGCTCGTTTTCAACCTAAAATAAATCAAAAAGACAAGAACAGTAGAATGATGATTTCAGAAGCTAATACATAATCTTCAAGGCAGACAAGATAAGTTACTATTTGGTTTCAAGAAAATGTCTTCTCATTTAAAATTTAAAAAAAAAAATCATAACAAATCTCCAAAATCAGGAGCCACAATGAAAAAATAATATAATTTTTTTAAGTTAAAAGAAAATCAAAGAAATGATAAACGAAAACATTTTTTTCAAAGTAAACATGCTAAATTGCAGCTGACAAAAATCATATTTCAAATCATCAAAATTGATTAAAAAAAAGAGAATAAAAGATTTTGGTCATATAAAAGGAAGTGTGTCAGATGGCTTGAATAATGCAGAACATATTATCCATACAACAACACTTCTATATTACACCAGATATTCATCAAAATTCTAGTAGCTTCAAGAAACTAGTTTTTTATAGTTGTTTGTTGTCACATTAACTCCATATTTTACAATGTAAGAGCAGTTATCAGTAAAAAGTTATAACGCATGAAGTAACCATGAAAAAAAAAACAAAGAAATTAAGAGAACAACAACAAAAAGCATTATGAATGTATGAATGAAGGGGCATATACTTTGATAATATCATATGGATATATAGGTGTGCCCATAATGACAAACTACTAAGAAGGAAATATTGATTATAAGAGTCAAAACAGATATCATAAGCCACGTAAGTCTAATGATAAAGAGTAAACACGGATCATGGACTACAGAAACTCAAGGAGATGTAGGGACTACACTTAATAAGCTTAAGTTGAGTATTAAAAACCTTGTGTTTCAATCTCCTGAGTACAAATGGTCTCAAAACTTGGTGCAGACGATTTATGATCAAGAGATTCTCCTCCTCCGACAATAGTGCCTATTAATATTTGTAAAGAGAAAGCATCACAATTAGCACATAAAAGTCAATGAGGCTTAAATTGAAATCAAGAATATGTAAATATAATGTCTATGTATACATATATATATAGACACACACATGTATGTATGTATGTATGTGTGTGTGTGTGTGTGTGTATATATATATAAAGAGAGAAAGAGAGAGAGAATCCAAAACTTACTTCATCAGGTGAGCTATCCCCGGCACTCTCAAATGGCTTGTTAAACCATTGAGAAAAGTCCTCCGAAGAATTGAATATGTTTGGTAACAAGAAATTAAGTAGTGCCCACAGTTCTTCAAGATTGTTCTGCATATAAATATTACAATAAAGAAACCAACATTCATATAACATTTAATGGCAAAAGTGAAATAAAGAACATATCAAGACCCTCCAATAACGGGTGAGCAGCACCTTTACATACATACATGCATATATATTATTTATTTTATTTTAAAGCTAAAGGGAAAAGGGGAAAAAACCTGCAATGGTGTTCCAGTTAACAGCAATCTGTGAGAGCTCTGGTAGTGTTTCAAGTCAGCATTCAACTTGCAAGAAGCATTCTTTATGCGGTGGCCTTCATCAATTATTATATAATGCCAATGTATTTTGCTAAGCTTTGGTCTATCATGCTTATTCATCAAATATTCATATGTAGTCAAAAGAACATTGAATTTCTGGTGAACAATCCTTTCCCTAAAATATGAAAGAACTAATAAGACACACATCAAGGAATAAGCATAAAACAGATTAAGGGAGTTAATATCCTAAAGTTCAGTTACTTGAATAATCGACGCCTCTCCTCTGGCGGTCCAGCATAGACAATTTTATGAACACCAGGAGCCCAGAAGTTTATTTCTGAGTCCCAACCAGGTAGCACTGAAGAGGGCACAACCACCAGAAATGGTCCTCTATCATTTTTCGTTTCCATCAGATAGCAAATTAAAGAAATAACCTGTAAAAATGGACATTACAATTTTATAGATACAAAAAATTCTAATTGAGTGTACAACATTCCTCCGTTCACCAAAATTGTACCTGTACTGTTTTACCCAATCCCATTTCATCAGCAAGAATTCCATTCAAATGATTGTTGTAAAGGGAAACCAGCCACCTCAGGCCATTCATTTGATATCTAATGACAAAAAGTGCAATCAGAAAGAATACTATACCTTATATATAAAAATTAAAAAAATTAATTAAAAAAAAAAAAGATAATGGAAGTCCAAAGCTCTTGCTTGTCAAACAAGATTTAAGAAAACAAACAAAAAGAATGAGAAGTGAAAAGAATAAATCCCTACTGAGACAGAGCATATGCAGAATTATGTAAATGAAAAGAAAAATAACTACAGACTAAAAGATACAACAAAAAAATTTGGATCTCCGTTGCAAGACTTAAGCATATGTATCAACAAAATAGCATCCATCATAAAAAGGCAAATATTTAACTTACTCCCTCAATTTCCCCCCTTGCAAACTAGATGGCTGTTCAGCAATGCTCTCCTTTATACTGCAGGGGGAGTGAAAATCCTTAGAATGAAGCATAAGGATTACTCAACACAGTAAAAATTTAACAAACACCTATTTAGCGATTAATGGAACCAATGCACCATGAACACTTTTGATACTAAAAGTAAACCAGTAAATTCCCAGTCTCATATGCCGTTTATCCTTTCATTAATAGAAAATGTATAAGGTAAGCAACTTACAGCACCAAGAAACCTTTTTCTAAAATATATTACATAAGCACAGAAAGAATACCTGTGAGCCATCTTATAATACTTCTCATTGCTTTCCATATAATGCTGTAAAAAAGAATTGGAAAACATAAGTCTCATATTTGACAATCTAGCTTTAAACCTAAGAAAGAGATGGTATGACAAACTTGCCTTTGCCTGATCACTTTCATCTTCATTTTCTGTTTCACTATTCTCAAGAAAACTGACATGACCTGTATCATCAACCTCCTGTCCAAAACGTCCAGCTGCAGCCTTTGCTTCCTGTAGCTTGGACCCAAGCTTTTGGAGATACTTCTCAGTCTCTTTAAGTAGTTGCTTTACACGATCTGATTTTGCATCCTAATTACCATTCAAAATGGCATCAAGCATTAAACATATAAGCCCTGTATCCATTTGTATCATAATAAGAAAATAAACAAACCTGCACCATACGAAGATATCCCTCCACATCATTTATTTTCAGTAAATTAATCTTTTCCCGCTGGATTCTATCAATCTTCTCACGATGAATACGTTCTTTTCTTTTATGGAACTCCTTCACATATCTATTGAAACCCTTCCACCGTTCCCTCTTGATTTTGAATACATCATCAAGTTTTTCCCTAGATTTCAAGTAATAATGAGGAACAGAGTAGGAGAGCATTGATTTATAATCATCTACCACGATGCATTGGAAAATTAAATAGATAAAAAAGTCAATAATTAGAAATGGAGAGAAAGAGCACATACTTGTGAACCTCTATCTCACTGAAAAACTCCTTCTGCCTCTCACGAATACGTTTCTGACGCTCTTCCTTCATTTTCTGCTCATACCTTTCAAGTTGTCTGAACCTTCTACCATGTCTATGCTTCTTAATTGATTTTAAATGATCCATCTCAGTTGTAATCGGTTTGAAAAAATCATTCAGAAAATCACTGGACCACAAAGGAGAATGTACTGTCAATCAGATAATTGAAGAAAATAACAACTTTATTCACACAAGCCACAAATTACCTTCGGAGACGACGTTGGAGCTCTAGTAGTTGAAGTTTTTTCAACTCTATGACACTTTTGGTTTTAGCAGAAATATCTTCAGAAGAGCTCACATTTTCCTACAATACATGGAATGAAATCATTATATATAATACATTTTGTATGTTTATAGAGCAAATAGTATTTAAAAGTTCAAGGAGAACATAGTAAGCACTAACCCAGAAAAAGTGGCCATTAAAAGTAAAACGAACCTTTAACTTATGAAAACTAGTAGCCATTCTTTGCTTGGTTTTCTGCTGTTTTTGCACCCAATTTTGCTCAACTAGAAGCCTCTTTTTCTGCTGATCCATGACCCATCTCTCTGACATTGTATATTTTGGAGAAGATGGCAAATCCCCTGATGCCAACCTCTCATTCCCATCCAGCTCCGTAGCAAAAGGGATGCCATGCTTTGATGCATTATCAACTGAAACTGTTTTGAAGCCATCTGAAAGTAATACATTCAATATTTAAAAAGCCATCAATTATTGACACTTCAAATAATGCAGAAAACATAAGCTGGGAAAAAACTGACTGCAATAACATGGTTTTGTTGAGTATGGTTTACACCTGGAGAAACATGTTTTATCATCACATTTCCATCCTTCATCATGGTTACTCCATGGGGATCACTGTCGGTCCCCAGAACTGATTTCCATTGCTCTTTTAAAGAAAAAGAAGACAAATTGTGATTCCGTGAACCACTATTGTTACTAACATTTTGAAACTGACTAGGAATATTCTCTCTTCTTTCTATAGGCAACTCATGTTGAATAGTAGAGATCTGTGGAGGTCCCTTTGAAGCCTCGTTAGCACCAGCAAAACCAGCCCAGCTGTTTGGGCCAACAACAGAAGATTGGTTAGATCTTCCTACCTGCATATTACCAGTGTCAACATCATCCAAATGATTATTACCAACTGCCGCTCCCCTTGTACTTGAAGAATCTTGCTGCTGACATGAAGTGACTGAAGAGGCTTGTGCAGTCACTCTTTCTTGAATCCGTCTTTCAACCTCTCCTCTTTTCATGACATGTAGATTACCTTTGTCCTCCATTGTTCTTGGGCTCTCAGTTCCCTTTGACAAAGAGTCAGCCTCAACAATTTTTCCTGCTGAAGAGGAACCTGAAGGGTTTTTATCTGTCTGTCTCACATTGCTTGGGCCACCAAACGGCATCCCGACCCCAGATGCATTACCTGAACCATTAAAAGATTGTGATTTTCCTTTGTGGTCAAATAAATCTTTGCGAGAACCATCTGTTTTACCATCACTTGTTAGTCAATGAAAAAGTCAATGTGTGAAATATAAACTTCGGTCACCTTCTCTAGAAAAGGCCGTTCCAAGTGCAATTTCAAGATGCAGTTTCTTTGGTGCTAGACCATTCCTAAACATTTAACAACAAAGTTTCACATAAAAAATATATTTCAAGTCCATTTTTCAAATCCAATAGATGCTAGCCAAAGTGCCTACCTAAATGCTAGAAAAACAAGACACTGAGCACGAAGCTGTTTTAACTGTTGTTCTTTGAAAGGCATGGCAGGAGCAGTGGATTTTCCCGTGTCTCTTGGAGGAACACCTTGTCTAAGCATAGTCATTTCTGAGCCACTATTTTGCCTGCCAACCTGTCAATGAAATTATCTGGTCAAGTAATCAAGTTGACTATATACAGTAACATATTCAAAAGAGAATAAAAGAAGCAGGATAACTTTTAAAGATAGATGACCATAGCTAGAGGGCTGGGGGGGACACGGTAATACAGCTTAGAGACAAACCCAGAGACAAACCCAGAGACAAAGATTAGTATATAGCAAGTACCTGAGAAATTTTATGTCCATCAGCTAAATTAGTAGAACTACCCCCATCACGCTCAACTGCACCACCATATTGCATTGAATTTGAGAAAGCTTCAGCCATTGATGCACCAGCTGGAATTGCCATCCCTCCATGAATTTTTGCATAAGCACCTGAAATCAATATAAATTGTCTTCTATCAGTAACTGTGGGAAAGAAATTCAAAATTATAGTTTGTATTTTCTTCTATTAAATATAAATTCCAAGTAAAATTGATATTTCCTCAGTCATTCTCTTCATAATGACCCAATCCTGATGATGATCCAACAGCAGAGAATACTCAAATATTTTAGAAACAGCACTGATATAAGAACTAGTATTAAAGAAAAACCTCTACAAATATAATTTCTTCCATTCCATTGATTATATGCACATAAGCTCTTCTAGAAAGCCTTGTGTCAAACATCACCACTGACCACTCAAATATTAGGCATTGACATTTAAGTATTATATATATTCCAAAATTTTGTAGTTCTTAATCCCACAAGCAGAGTTTTATCCAGTTATATAATGACTTAGGGCTAAAATTTCTCCAAATCCCTTACTTGAGCCAAGGGATGGAAGTGTTAACTGCTGCATTGGACTTTCTATCATTGTATTAGCAGGAACAAACACTAGAAGAAGTGGAACCTAAGACTTTTTAAAAGGAGACAATCCATCTTTATGTTAATCACACGTCCAATCTCATTTTGTTGTAGTTAAGGAAGTACCTTGCTGCTTTCCTGAAGCAATATGTGCAGAGGAGACTTCCGAGTCTTCAGCATACTTTGAATTAGGTGTTCGGACCATCGGATTGCCAATCTTTGTCAAATCAGTTTGCTTCGCCAATAAATGATGACCTTCTTGGTTTGCTCTAAGCATTGTTCTCATGCTACCAGGCAATGTTGAGACATTCTCCATTTGACAACTATTTGGAGCCATGTTAAAGTTTGTTAGTTCACCGCTTTTAACTGGGAGACCATCTGACGACTCAGCCTTGGTCATTTTCCCCTTCCTTGCATTAACACCAGTATTGCGAGGATCCAGCTGAGGACTGTCAACATGCAGTTCCACAGGTGATGATGTATCTCCCCTCTTTCTCTTTGCCGTAGCTTTCTTACCATCCTTTTGATTCACCTGTTTGTCCCAGTTAGCAGTATCACGTCTGTCTTGTGACTGTGAGTTAGCAGACCTAGAATCCAAACTAGATGGACTTCCTTGATCAAAAGACTGGCTACTCCTCTGAGCCACAGATCCTTGATAATAATCAGGTGCTCCACCACTTGGGGCAACTGGTGGCCGACCAGAAGCATAAGGATCCATTTTGGACACTTCATTTTCCACAAGGCTTGTTCTAGAGTCTTTTGTAACATTCACTGGCTGTGACGACGATCCTGCAAAAAATATCAAACATTGAAATCAAAATCACACAAAAATCATCACAAACACCCTTCTGCAATAGGAATTCATGCGCTGTTAATTACCAATTTGAGGACCACCAGTCAACGGAAGACGAGATGATTTCAATGCTTCAATATCAAGACCATGTTGATTGATGACAGTCTCCATTGCCCTTATTACAGACAACATTAAGTCAGAAGAAACAGCATTGAGCATGAAAATATTGGGTCAAATTCCCAACACTAACAAACAAAGGTTAAGAATGGCAAGTATTAGTTTAATTATAATCAACAAAGCACAACAAGAAAATTGAGGCCAAAAGATGAGCCATGTAACAACCTTGAGAATTATGTCTATTATCTATTTGCAAAAAGCAATCAAATAAAGGTATTCACATGGGAACTAGCCATCAGTTTCAAACATATATTACCCAAGCCAAATTACACAAAGTAAATATATATAACCAATCTCATTTCTTTTTGGAACAAAAATACAAAGTAAAAACAAAAGTCACATTTATTTTTAACATATATGATGCAATTCAACAAATCATTCCCATGATTATTTCATCTTCATCTTGAGGGAAAATTTGTCATGAACCATAACCAGGTTTGACCGAAAGTATAGAGACAAAAAAATATTTCTAACATCTTAACTACCATGATAGGAAGAATAAAAATGTAACCATGTGTCCCAATAAAACAATCAGAACATATTCAATTTTGTTATCTAAGGTCACTTAAAAAGACTAGGTATGAACAAAAACAATTAAATAACTGCATGTGGAGGAGTTAGGGTGCTGAGTAGTGGGCATTTTACCTTGATATCACTTGATATGGCATTGAGTGTTCCTTCCCACTTGATTTCATGTGTTGTAGTATCTGAGACATTCATCAAATTAATCACAAGCATACCTAGTCTTTTAAGCAGTTAAAGTAGAAGGTTTTTTATCATTAAGGGAAAACAACACGCACCACGTAGAGTTTAGTAGCCAGCTTTGCTGGCTCATCTTTAGAATCTTGAATAAGTTTATGCAGAAACTTTGCAGCCTCCATCTCCACATTCTGTGATGAGGCCATCTCATCTGAACTGCACAACCAAAATGATGTCAAGATAAACTTAGACGTGCTGGAGATTTCAGGATAGCCAACCTATCATTTTAAGCTAAAAATGGGAATAAAAAATTAACCATGATAAATTTACAACAAGAAGGACATTTGGGGGGGTTGTTAAGAGGGATCAAGTATCTCTGAAAATCTAGCTTTAACCAAGCCAAAGGGTATCGTGTTATCAGATTGCAAACTTCACGTGGTGGGCAAAAGGACTTTGTTGTTGAGTGACTAAACTCAAGACAAAGACATAAAAGAATTCCAGAGTCAATACCACTCACACAAATACAGAAGGCAATATTTTATGTCAACCTCCCAAAAATAAAATGCAAAAACATTAACTAGGCGAATACATGAAACAATGGGCCACTGTTTTATTATCAGAGAAAAAAATCAAAATAGACATAGCCATACGAAGGAACATATCCAATAAAAATGAAACGAACAGCTCACAACTCGCTGCCTTCTTCCCTATAACCTACCTTAAAGCCTTCAAAACCAAACGCTGCATATTCATTCATCCCCAAACCCATCACAATACAGAATAACTCCCATTATCCTTTCACATCCCAAAACAAAACGCCTAGTTACGAAATTCAAGAAAAATGAACTAAAACACCCATAGTCGAGACCGAAACAATGAAAATCCCCTAAAACCTTCAAATGCAGGCTGCACCCTATACGGCAGGGTTCTCAATCGGCGAATCTAAGCAAGACGCAACGGAATTTCCCGACAAGAAAAAAGTATGTCGAATTTCGAAATTGCGTAACGGCGTGAGAGAGATTCAATTGGAAAGAGGCATGAGTTGAGAATCGGAGAGGATTACCTGAGGCTCGGAAACTCCGAAAATGAAGCGAGGTTCAGCTACCTACATAGACACATACGCACGCTCGCACAGAGAGAGAGTCTCACAGAGAAGTCGTAAAATCTGGTCTTACCTCTCACGCTGCCTATGAAGACGAAACCCCCTCTTTTGAGAAACAGTGAGAATAAGAGCTCCAAACGCGACCTTATATGTCACACGAGTGCAGAGGCCAGTTCCGTGTGCTCTCTGAGTTTCATAAATTCATATTAAATAAAAAACATGAATTATATTTTAATTTATATAAATAATTTATATCGCGTTGTAAAAATATGTTTAAATGTTGATAAATTTATTCAATATATTGAAAATAAATATTGCACAAATTTATAAAAAAAAAAAAAGTTATGGCTAAAGATGTATGAATAACCATTTTTTCTGTCTATTTATATGAATCTGTGAATAATAATCACTTCAAAAACAATAAATATTTTTTAAGCATAAAGGTGGTATTGGTGCATAATTAGATAAAATATAATAAGATATTATGTGTAAAAAATAATATATATATATATATATATATATAACATAAAAAATATATAATTTTCTTTTAATTATTAATCGATCTAACTTTACCAAAATATATTATATTAATCATATTTTCACACCTAAAAGCACAATGACATTCCACAAACATTGATAAGATGATATTTAATTTGAATTATAGTATAACATATTTCTATTTCATATATATTTCTTGTTTATTCGCATCAAGCTCTTCTCTCAAGTCACTTGTCCTTATTTCATCCAAAGATTTGGAATAATTTTTTTTATAAATTTTATTTTTATTTATACAAAAGACAAGATTTTGCAAAAATAAGGAAATAGGCTATTTCAATGCCCATTTTTTCTACAACCATTTAATAATAACTTTATAATTGTTGAAAGTCACTAATTAAAAAATTGTTTTATTTGAAATTATTTATTCTTTCAAATGATTTGTTTGGATAAATAAATTCAAATTTATTAACTTGTAATGGTTTTTGTATTTGGATAGAGGATTTAATTACTATCAAATAAAAAAATATCATTATTAAATGTCTTTAATGTAGCTAAAAGTATTTAACATTTATGGACATGGGTAGGATTGAGCTTAGGTGTAACATAACAAATTGGATTAAGTAAAATTAGATTAAGATATATAAGATTGAAAAAGTTGTTTAAGATTAAGATGAATTATATCAAGTTAAAAAGTTTGGGTCAAATTGGATAAAACTTACCAATTTAGGATAAATTAGGGCATGTTGAAGTTGTGTCAATCAAAGTTAGAATGAATTAAACCATGTTAAATTGAGTTAGGTTAATACAAATTAAGTTGAATCATAATTGAACAAGATATTTCAATATAAAATAAAATAGGTTAAACCATATAAGATATCTTGAGTAGAAGGGGTTAAATAAGTAGCATAAATTAAAACAAATCAAATTGGGGTGGGTTAGGTTAGACCTGATTAATAAGAATTTGATTAAGCTAGAACAAGTAAAGCTGAGATGTATTAGATTAAGTTAAGATGAGTTAGATCAAGTTAATACATGATGGACTAGGTCAATAGCAATTAAGTTAGGTTAGGATAAGCATTATCTAGACAAAATGATCCTAAATGGGTTAACTTGGGTTGACCTAGAGGTTTATAATGACTTTGTGGGACTCTAATCAAATGAATATTAAAATATTAATTATTGTATATATTTATAAATGTGTTATGTAAGGTTAAAATTATGCATTTTATTGTATTGAGTTGATTGAATATGTAGGTAATAGATATGGAGTCATAAAACAGATTGTTTATTATTTAAAATAAATAAATAGATAAAGATATAATGACAGAGTTAATATCATATCGACAAGTATGAGTATGACCAAACTTGTCACATGATACAATGACAATTATTTATAATAGTTATTGTGATATATTTCATATAATGATGGTTATTGATAAGTAATTGTCGTTTTATCTTAATATACAACGATGATCATAACTCATTGTTGTATCTCTTACATATAACAACAATTCAATTAATAACAAATTTAGAACGGATATGGTAGGTCATTTTTCAAAAAAACATCCTTAAACACCTTTTACTAATGTAATATTTACGTGAATAAGAATTTAGTGTTGTGAATTAAAATAAAAGAAATTTAAATTTAAGTGTATTTCAATTTTTTAAAAATTACAAAATATCTTATAAAACACAACATTATTATTAAAAAAATAAAAATTCTAAAATTTCAATTATTTTTTAAATTTAAATTTTTTTTTCTTAAATTATTCCAAAATTTCTATTAAGATTAGTTACCTTTTTATATATTTCTCATTCCAATTAGTTATAAAATGCATTTAAATTTCATATTCACAATAGTTTATAAGTTTTAAGTTCAATGGATATTAATAAAGAATATTTTTTTTATTAGAAAAACTGTACATGACGAGGGCTCAAACTCTAAACAAAAGTCTAATAAATAATAATAATTATAATAACTATCATTTTTATTTTTTTTACATAATTCTTTATATAAATTTGTTATTCTCTCATGTTTTATATTTTTATTTATTTATGTTTTAATTTTCATTTTCTTACCTTAAACATGTATATTTTTACTTTCATTTTCTTTTTATTATTCTTTTATTTTAATGTTTTTTTTTTCATATGTCACGTTTTTATTTATTTTTACTTTTTTTTATACATGTATTATTAGAAACCTAACAAATATTATAAATATAAATAAGATATTTCAAAATATTTTTATTAAAATAAATAATCAAAGTAAGAGGTTTATTTAATTATTATTACTTTTGTTAATTATCATAATATATTAATATGTGTATTAGTTTATATGAATAAATTACATGTATTAATTTTTATGATATTCGATTCTTATATTAAAATATATAAAATATAAAAAAATAAGTTAAGTTTTATATGGTTTAAAATTTATAAATTTAATTTTCAAAAAACAATAAAAAAATGATAAAATAAATTTATTAAATTTAAATTCAATAATATAAATTATTTAATGATTAATAATTTTTATAATATAAAATATCGTTAAATATAATTAATTTATTATATAGTAGTATTTATAATTTTAATAATTCTATATAATATATTTTTTATATTATAATTAATTTTAATATATATATATATATATATATATATATATATATATATATATATATTGCATAATTTGGTTTCCGTTTAGCCGCGTTTATATTAAACAAATATCTTAAAATAAAATTTTCAATAATAAATCAATGGAGAAACTTTAATATTAAATATGTTGTAAAAATAATGTGATATTTTTTAATAAAGAAAATTCATAATATATTTATTTAAAAAAAACAATAAAAAATAAATTAAAATTTCAACACAATTATTTGTATTTGATAAAACATAGATATCTTAGTAAATGAAACTTTACTAATATAGTCTAATAATTTCCCATTATTTACACTGGTTTTCTTACCAAAAAATAAGAAAAATTATCTTCCTCCAAAAGAAAGAGATTATGATTATTAAATTCTGTAAATCATTTAATGTCTTTTTAAAGTTAATTTTTATTAAATGATAATACTAAAAATTGTGAAGTCATTAAACTTGGCACAAGATAACAGTAAGTATGATATTTTATTAATAAAATAAGAAATACATGGGATACAAATAAATCAAATATTTTACACAACAGAATATATATATATATAATATTTCATGTCGGTTTTAAAGATAAAACTACGCACCTAAGTCTTTTAGGTAACATGAGAAGTGGATGAGATATAGTGTTTCTTTAATCTTTAAAATAATAAAGTATTTAAGACAATCTATATTTTAATATTTGGTATAAAATAAACAAACTTATAAATAACATATTATTTTCAAAATTAATAATATATTTAACATTTATATTTTAATAAAAAAATACAAATCGTTCTGTTGGTAACATTTCTTATATTCTTTATATATATATATATATATATATATATATATATATATATATATATATATATATATATATAATTAAGATTGATTATTCACTTCGTTTAAACTTTTAAATAAAACAATTATTAAGTTTTTTTATTAATTTAATTTAAACTATAATTATAAATATTAAGTAAAAATAATATCTTTAAAGTGTAATAATAATACACGAAATGGTTACATATTAATTGGGTTAATTATATAATTTAAATTGTTTATATAAATAAATTTATTATATTAATAATTTTTTGTCCAAAAAAATTAAACTAAATTTTAAATTATGGTGTATTTTTTCTCTTGTTTTGTATTCTGTTTATGCATTTAAATAATTTTTTATCTTTTTCAATTATACTAATAATATAGTTTAATTTACATAAATAGAGTTAAATATGGTTTAAAAAAATCAGTGGCTACATATTTATCATGTATTTAAAGAAAATTTTTGACACAATTAGAATTCTAGAAATTATAGAAAAAAAAAACATTTAATGTGAACTCTATACCTAGCAACCGATTAAATTAAAATTGTATATATGATCGAATTACCACAAAAAGACCAAAGACCCATTAAAAATATAATATCTCTCTGACAGTTAAAAATTATTTTTTTCTACCCACTAAATTATTATGTTTTCATGATTAATAAATGTTCATCTCTGGTAGATTACAGTTATATTTATATGGTTAATTTTCTAACTTAGGCCTAATATCAGTTAACTTTTATTATAAAAAAATTAAAATAACATATTTGTATAGGTTGAACAATTCATCATTCCTTGTTATAAAGATCAAAACCATTTTTTATTAATCAAACGCAATAGCCAAAAACTAACTTCAATTTTGTAGATATATTAAAAAAAATTTATGCCAATTTGAAAATAATAAAAAATTATGAATTAGGTCCACGATTGTGGAGGTTGGGAATGTTATCCACCAGAAACAAGGTATTGAGTAGGACCCAGAACAAGATCAAATCCTGGAAAGAAATAGTAATTAAATAATGAAAAGGAAAAGAAAAGAAATGATAAGATAAAATGAATACAATATTATTAAAAGAAAAGAAATACCCTTACAAAGAAGAGAAAAAAGTTGAATAATATACCTACAAAATCTAATATTTTAAAGTAAATTTTTTTGTCTCTCTTTTCTGTTATGATTAAATGAAATTTACAGGTAAATATTGTTTTCAATGATTCTTAACGCAGTTCGGTATGTATTTACAATATGATTTCATGCATATAATCAGAATAATACTCTTGGGCCATTCTTAACAAAATAGACTACAATCTGGTTGACTACAACAATTTCATAGTTTATTACTCAAATTCAGCTTTGAAATAGAGAGCATCCTAAGATTAATTTCAAGATTTGATTCATTAGTAAAGGAAAGAGACATCAAGTTCTACAAGAGTCCTTCCTACATAAGTTTATAAAGGATGGAGCATATAGTTGAAGAGTAATGAAGCAGAAAATACCAAAAACAAAATATAAAATTAAGATTTCCCATCACCAAATTATCTTTGGTGGTTTAAGCACTCTTGCTTTCAAGAAGTTCATCGATCATATCTGCTGCGTCTTGAACCGTGGAAATGCTCTGCGCGCTTTCTTCTTCCACACTAATACCAAATTCCTCCTCCAGTCCCATCACAATCTCCACCTTTACGATGAAAAAATGTCAAAATGTTATTCTAACAAACATGGTATAAGCCAGAGGAACAGAACTGTTAGTATTATGGTGCTTGATTTAGTCCCACATCGATTAGGATTGTGAGATGAGGTTCTCTATTTTGTTATATAAGCAACCCTATGTAAAGTTTGAGATACACACAGAAATAAAAATTACTTCCTAGTGTAGTCGTGGACGTAGGCATACATATTTTAGCTGAACCACGTTAAAATTCTTGTGTCGTTTATTTTTCTCTCCTTCATTCTTTCCTTTATTATTGTCTTGTTCCTAACAATTGGTATCGAGAGCCAATTTTCTTAGTATGCTCGTGGTTGCAGCTTTGTCTCGATCTTCCACATCGAGAAAGATTTGGTCTTTTTTCTTGGGAATCTCGGTTTAGAGAAGCAGTGGGAGCTTTCTTCGAAGCGGTGAGAGCAATGGCATTGGAAGAAGGAAAGGTGAGGATCGAGAAGTTCGATGGCGGTGACTTCGGGTTCGGAAGATGCGGATGGAAGATTATCTCGTATCGGAAGAAGTTGTATCTACCCTTGACAGGCGAAGCCAACCGACATGGAGCGATCGGAATGGGAGTTGTTAGATCGGCAGACGCTTGGTGTGATCCGACTGACATTAGCCAAGAATGTTGCGTTCAACATCATGAACGAAAAGACAACCGTAGATTTGATGCGATGCGTTGTCAAATATGTATGAGAAGCCCTCTGTGACCAATAAAGTGCATTTGATTCGCGAGCTAGTCAACCTCAAAATGGGTGAAGGTAACTCGGTTACTAATCATATTAGTGAATTTAATGCAATTATTGCGCAGTTGACATCAGTGCGAGATAATATTTGATGATGAGGTGAAAGCATTAATTTTATTATCATCTCTACCGGAAAGTTGGGGTGCAACTCATTATCGCAGTAAGTAATTCCGCAAGCAATAACAAGTTGAAGCTTGATAACATCCGTGACTTGATCTTAAGCGAAGATGTTCGCAGGAAAAATTCGAGTAGAATCTTTCGGTTCTAATTCGGGTTCAGCATTAAGTACTGAAACTAGAGGAAGAAGTCGCGTAAAGGTCGTAATCAAGGCCGAGGCAGATCAAAATCCGAGAGGAGATCACAAGCAAAAGTCCGGAATGATATCACTTGTTGGAATTGTCGAGAAAAGGGCCACTTTTCAAATCGGTGTAGGGCTCCAAAGAAGGACAACAACAACAACAAGAAGCAAGATGATGATCAATCAAGCAAATGCAAGCAATCGATGAAGTTGAAGATGCACTCGTTATGTAGTTTAGATAATTCTATTGACTCATGGATTATGGACTCAGGTGCGTCATTTCATACTACACCTTCCTTAGAACTATTATCTAACTATGTTTCGGAAAGTTTGGGAAGGTCTACCTTGCAGATGGAAAATCTCTTGATATCATAGGAAGAGGTGATATTAACATCGGAACCTCTAATGGAAACGTGTGGACTTTGAATAATGTCGGACATATTCCAACCTTAAAGAGAAACTTAATATCTATAGGGCGGTTGGATGATGAGGGACATTACACCACTTTTGGAGATGGACATTGGAAGGTAATGAAAGGTAATCTTGTTGTTGCTCGTGGAAAGAAGCAAGGATCTCTCACATGATTGCGAGATGAGGATATGATATCGGTTGCAGAAGTTGGCAACAATTCCTCCTTATGGCATCGGAGGCTTGGGCATATGAGTGAGAAAGGAATGAAGCTCATGATATCAAAAGGTAAAATACCTAACGTGAAGCATGTTGACGTTGGACCTTGCGAACATTGTATCTTTGGAAAGCGAGAAAAAGGTTAGTTTCTCAAAAACAAGTAAGTCGTCTAAAGTTGAAAGACTAGAACTAGTGCATACGGATGTTTGGGGCCGGCTTCAGTGAAATCCCTTGGAGGTTCACAATATTATGTAACCTTCATTGATGACTCTACAAGAAAGGTATGGGTTTATTTTCTTAAAAATAAATCGATGTGTTTTCTGTGTTTAAAAGGTGGAAAAAGGAGGTTGAGACTCAAACAGGTTTAAAGGTCAAATGTTTGAAGTCCGATAATGGTGGAGAATATGACAGTAGTCAATTCAAGGAGTTTTGTTCGAGAGAATGGGATAAGAATGATCAAGACAGTTCCAGGAACACCGGAACAAAACGGTGTGGCGAAAAGAATGAACGAGAACCTTGAATGAGAGAGCAAGATGTATGAGAATCCAGTCAGGATTACCCAAGGTATTTTGGGCGAGATGCAATAAACACAACGAGCCTATCTCATAAACAGAGGACCATCAGTTCCTTTAGACTATAAGTTACCCGAAGAAGTATGGTCTGGAAAAGAGGTAAATCTTTCACATCCGAAAGTTTTTGGTTGTGCTTCATATGTTATGTTAGACTCTAATAGTAGAGATAAATTGGACCCTAAGGCAAAACGTTGTTATTTCATTGGTTATGGATCCGACATGTTTGGCTACGGGTTTTGGGATGACCAAAACAAGAAAATTATCGAAGTAGAAATGTTACTTTTAATGAAAACATGTTCTATAGAGACAGGATTGCGAGAATCCGCAAATGTAAATAAACAGACTAGAGCAAGTATCATTAGAAGAAATTTCAGAAAGTGATGTAGTCAACCGAAGGCGGAATATACAAGTAGAGCCTATGTCGAGCTCGAGACGAACCCGAACAAATAGTAGAGTCAGCAACTCCCGAAATCTTGGTTAGAAGATCTAGCAGAACAATTGTAGCACCACAAAGGTATTCCCCTTCATTGCATTATTTGTTGTTGATCGATCGTTGGTGAGCCGAGCATTTTGCTTGAGGCTATGCAGGGAGATGAATCTATTAAGTGGGAGCTAGCAATGGAAGATGAGATAAAGTCCCTTCGGAAGAATAAAACATGGTCTTTAACCAAGCTACCAGAAGGAAAGAAAGTTTTGCAAAACAGGTGGGTCTATAGGTTGAAAGAAGAACCGGATGGCGACAAAAGATATAAGGCTAGACTCGTAGTGAAAGGGTTCCAACAAAGACAAGGAATTGACTTCACAGAAATTTTCTCTCCTGTTGTCAAGATGACTACCATCGAGTTATCTTGAGTATAGTAAGCTACGAGAAAATCTTCATTTGGAGCGATTAGATGTCAAAGCTGCATTCTTACATGGGGATCTTGAAGAGGAAATTTTTATGACACGACCAAAAGGTTTTGAAGTACAAAGCGGAGAAAATCTTGTATGCAAGCTTCATAAAAGTTTGTACGGATTAAAACAAGCGCCGAGACAATGGTACAAGAAGTTTAATGAGTTTATGAGAAACTCGGGATTTCGCAGATGTGAAGAAGATCACCGTTGTTATGTGAAGAAATATGTTGATAGCTATATCATTCTTGCCTTATATGTTGATGACATGTTGATTGTTGGAGCTAATATGGCGAAATTGACAAGTTGAAGAAACAATTGTCGGAGAGCTTTGAAATGAAGGATCTTGGTCCAGCCAAGCAAATTCTTGGTATGAGAATCTCCCGAGATAGAGATAAAGGTATTTTGAACTTATCTCAAGAAAAATATATAGAAAAATTGCTTAGCAGATTCAATGTTGGGAATGCTAAAACCAGGAATACACCTTTGGGAACTCACTTAAAGTTTTCAAAGAGGCAATCTTCTCAAACAGAAGAAGAAGAAAGTCACATGTCTAAAGTGTCATATGCATCTGCAGTAGGAAGCTTGATGTATGCTATGGTTTGCACCGGACCGGACATAGCACATGCGAGTGGGAGTTGTGAGCAGATTTCTATCAAATCCCGGAAAGGAGCATTGGGAAGGAGTGAAGTGGATATTCGGATATTTGAAAGGCACTTCAAAGATGCATTTGTCTTTCAAGAGAAGTAATCTCATTTTACAGGGGTTTTCCGATGCGAGACTTGGGAGGTGATCTTGACGGTAGAAAGAGCACAACAGGTTATATTTTTACATTGGGTGGTACAGCTATCGGTTGGAAGTCTAAACTTCAAGGAAGGGTCTCTCTCTCAACCACTGAAGCGAGTATGTAGCTATCTCGGAAGCGGCGAAGGAGATGATATGGTTGAAGAACCTTCTAAAAGAATTAGGAAGAGAACAAGATGGTTCTCCGTTGTTTAGTGACGATCAAAGTGCTATTTGTCTTGCTAAAAATTCAATCCTTCATTCCGAGATGTAAGCACATTGAATTGAAGTATCATTTTATCGAAACCCGATAAATGATGGAGACTTGAGTTTGTTGAAGATTCCAGTGCGAGAGAATCCCGCTGATATGTTGACCAAGATCTGTTACAACAACTAAGTTGAGGCTTTGCATTGCCTCAACTGGCCTTCGAGCAAATTGATGATGAAGGCACTACACTAGGTGGTAACGTAAATCAAACTCCAAGTGGGAGAATTGTTAGTATTATGGTGCTTGATTTAGTCCCACATCGATTAGGATTGTGAGATGAGGTTCTCTATTTTGTTATATAAGCAACCCTATGTAAAGTTTGAGATACACACAGAAATAAAAATTACTTCCTAGTGTAGTCGTGGACGTAGGCATACATATTTTAGCCGAACCACGTTAAAATTCTTGTGTCCTTTATTTTTCTCTCCTTCATTCTTTCCTTTATTATTGTCTTGTTCCTAACAAGAACAACCTAGGGGAGAAACAAATTACTTTGTTCAGTATCTTGAGGCTTTTGTCAAAGACAAAAATTACAAGCAGAGAAGGAGAGGTTTGTGAATGACTAAAACTAATAGCAATTTCATCCAAAAAGTAAAAAATTATGGAAGCATGTACTTGGTGACAATAGTGAGTTAATAACTACTGTGATCACTGCGATTTTATGTCAAGACCACAATTCATAGGTAAAATTAATAAATGTGATAATACCGTGTCAAGAGAATCTGCTCCAAGTGCAGAAAACTTGGATTCTCCGGTGACAGAAGATCCATCTGGCAGTGCCAGTTGTTTCTTGACTATGTCACAAACCTTCTTTACAGTTTCTGGTCTGGCCTAATCAACACAGAAACACAAAAATCTATGAAATCAGGAACACAAGATTAGGAAAATTACAAATACCTAACCATTCTTCAACCTTCAGAACAGATAAATGTAATACAACGATGAATTCAGGGAAAAATAGCACACAAATAGTGATTATATACTTACTGCGCATGCAATTTGAAAGCGAGGTACTCTACGCTGCAAAGTAAGGGGTGAAAAAGTTCTCCCCTTGGTTGAAAGGAAAACTGAGCTCGAGTTAGAGATTCTGCAACCAGGTACCTATTGTTTCATCCAACAAGCAAAACAAACTATATAAACATTAAATTTTACTTTATCTGTGATGATATGCACAGAGTTAACTCAGATGATATAATTATTGTATAGTATACCTCCAAATGCTTATGAATGAAAAACCATGTAACATACAAATTAACGCTATAACATTGATAATAATAAAAATCTAATCAAATGAATTAATGAATTTGGTGCATGCACATAAAAAAAAAAGACAAAGAAGATCTATGATAATACCAGAGTGTGAGTTTGATTGAATGAGGTGACGGAGAAAGAAGTGATGGAAGCCATTAGAGAAGAGAGATTTGAAGAGAAGAGAGGAAAGGTGGAAAGAAACTAGAAAGAGTGTGTTGGAGCAAATGAAATTGGTGACAGCGTGACAAGTGCATTCTTTATACTAAATAAATGCGCCTTCAATCAATGTTGGTTTTGTTGGTTGGTTTCGTTACTTTCGATGATGTCTTTTTGTTTGTTTGATTGGTTTTGGTTGCCTTCTTTCTCTGCTATTCCATCCTAGTAATTTTCTCTAAGTCTGGTTTCCTCACGCAACCCCCTTTCCAAACAATGCCTTGCTGCATTCAAGATGACGCATTGCATCAAATTACATCATCATCATTAAAAAAAACCATTTAATTCACATAGTTTCTTTATTATGATTATAATTTAATTTGTTTTTCATAACTTTATCTCACTTTATGATGGTATATATTTTATTTATTGAGTTAATAAATGTATAAACAAAGGTTCATATACACCAAACAATAATGGAGTCAATTTTCAATATGTTTACATTAAGAAAGATAATAGATAAGTAATAAATAAATCCATGAACAGAATCAATGTTTATTTTCAGTATAGTAAAAACACTAAGAGTGCAATTAAGTTGAATTGATATTTTATTTATTTTAATACTTAAATGCTTTTAGAAGCAATTTTATTTAAAAATGTTAATGCACAATTGGTATTTTTTTTTATTTTTATAAAAATTATTAAAAAACTATAAGATGAAAAAATGTTTAATTTAGCTAACTATATTTTAATAATTTTAAGTTTAATCTTTATTTAAAACAAATTTTGAATTTAATATATTTATTTATTATAAATTTAACCTAGTTTAAAACTTATTTTAAATTAATTTAGTTATATTAAATGTTAAAAAGCAAATAGATCTATAAATCTAAATAGTAATTACGAATTATACACTTTCATATTAATACGTTTAATTTGTTTTATATTACATTATATCATATATCATACACAACAATATATTATAATAGTTAGGGAGAAACAAAAAATTTATAAGATTTAATTTGATTCTAACATTTATAATCTTATCAAATTATATTGTTTTCTACATTTGTTTTATAATTTTTTTTAAACATCAATTTCATTATCAGTGAAAAAAAATTATAACTAACATTAATTAATCTAGATATCTTTATTAAAAATAAAGTTTGAATTTAACATTTCTATTTATTGCAGTTTTTTTTAACATTTCTTAAATGATGAAAGAGTAAATAAAAAATAAAGAATATTTTTTTGGCTCTTAAATGAATTGATTCATTTTTCTCCATATGCATCATTCTTTAAATTTCTGTACTATTTTTATTTTTATTTTGAATATAACGCAATTTTTAGGAATGTTATGCTGCTGTCATAAGTTGTTTAAACATATAATTGGTTAACTTTTTTATTTTTTATTTTGAAATTTTAAAATGTTTTAAATAAGAAAATAAAACAAAATGGAAGTATATAAGAAGTTAAAAATATATTTTCTTGCTTTCATGAAAATATGTCTTCATAGTAAACAAATGTTCATGAAGAAGAGAATGTAATTTTCTGAAATAAAATATACTGAATAATATTATTTGACAGGCTCCTAATAAACAACGGATAAACATTATCACTTTTATATTAAAAAAAAATGAAAAAAAGGAACAAACGTCTCTTTTAGCTTAATGATATTTTTTATGGTTTTTTTAATTAATTTGTATAAAATGTTTTCTATTTACAAAACTCAATTTAAAAAAAGTTACAAGAAGTTAATAATAGATCATATATCTGTGAGTAACATACCAAATTAATTATTTAAATACGAGAATCAGTCCATTAACCGTTTAATAACATAAAACTATTATTTTAGCACTGTTCTATCTTTTTTTCAGTTATTAATTTAAAAAAAAACTCTATATTATTTTCAAAGTTTAAAACGACATCCATTATTATTTAATTAATTAAACCAGTATTTTTCATTTAACAATTGATATATATATATATATATATATATATATATATAAATTATTTTTATTTTTAGATGAAACTGTCTGGATTAATTTGATTTCAAAAATAATAATTGAAAAATTATATCTCTTATGATAGAAATTACATGATAATATATTTTGAGTGATTATATTGATTCAATCAGGAACATATTATTTTAAAATAACCACTCCAATCAAATCAAAATAAATTAAAAAAAGAGAGATAAAATCGATAAAATTAAAAAAAGTCATAAATTTTTTAATCAAATAAATTTTAGTAAAAAAGAAAAATATCAAATTTGTTAATATAATTTTTTTATAAAAAATACAATGTATTTTATTTTTTTAGTTTATATTAATTACATTAATTTTAAATAATAATTACTTATTATATTTTTATCTTATTTTAATAATTTTATTTTTTTAATATATTATGAAAATATTATTTTATTAAATGTAATTAAAAAAATTAAAAATTAAATTCATATTTTTATTAAAATTTAAAACATTAATAATATAATAATAATAATAATAAATATTAAAATAATGATAGCAAAAATATCTATAATAATAGTACTGACCACTAACTAAGAATATTAATGAATATAAATATGAACAATAATGATTGTTTTGATCATGGGAGAATAATATTTATATTAGTAAAAATAGTAATGATTATTTTAATTATTAACAATAATAAAGTTATGATGATGATAACAATATGTAACGTCAGTCTTTCTTATATTTGTTTTAAATATTGATTTTACACTAAAAAATGATTAAATTTAGTTATTTTTTGTTATAAAAGATAAATTTAATAAAAATATTTTAAAAAATTATAACTTAATTAATTATATCTAAAGATATAATTTAGTATATTATAACATATTTTTAGTTTTTTAATATTTATTATATATTGAAATGAAAATTCACATGAATAAAATATAATAATTTTTTAAAATAATTAATTAAGTTAATAATTTATAAATATAGAAAAGCAAAAAAAAAATGAAAAAATCTATTAAAACTTATGTTACAATACAATGGGTCTACAAAACGAGTACAGTGAGAGGGTAGGCATTAGTTTGGTGTACCTATATATCTCCCATCGGTATCCTTTACACCACATCACTCTTTCAGATTAACACACAAATCAATAATACTACTTTCCAACTACCATCTCCAAATATTTAATATCCCTTTTTTATCATTTTTTAAAATATAAATATGAACATGATTTTCTTTCGTTACTGTTAACATCCATCCTCTCACAAATTGCATCATGCAAATTCAAATTCTTAGTCATGCTTCACAATTTAAATATAATTAAAACACATTATTCTCATCCCATGTAACTTTGTAAAACATGATTTAAAAAAAAAATCATAACTAGAAGAAATCAATTATTAATCTTTGTGTCAGTGATTATTTTATTCAATTGATTAGCTGTCATCTTGCTCACAAAATTACAAATGGAATAAACAAAAAGTAACGTAAAAAAAATAAAATAAAAAACTTTTTTCTTTTTTGGTTTTGGATTTTTCTACTGCATCGTGGCAATAGTCCCCACCATTTTCAATCAACCAAAAAGCCAAAGAAAGAGAAAAAAGGGCTATTACTTTAATTTCTATTTTATGATTTTTATTTTTCTAGAAAATTCATGAAACATTGTTGTTCTCCTAAACCACTTCCCGCTAGCAATCAGCGAACTTATAGACTAATTTATCACTCTTGATTAGTGTGGTAAATATTTTAGATTTTAATTTTATAGAATTTAAAAGTCCACATAAAAAATAATATATATTTTAATTAAAATAATAACCTATTAAAATTTCAAAACAAATACCACGTTGATATATTTATCTGTATGGATAGATACGCAGTAGAGGAAACCTGATTTTTTTTAAAATTGTTTTTAAACGCAAAATAATAATAGATGTGAAGTAATAATGTATAAAAATATTAATATACATGATGAAGCATGTAATAATGAACATGGGTATTAAATAATAATATATAAAATGATCAATATGCAAGAGTATTACCATCAGATAAATCACAATGGTTGAATTTTAAAAAAGTCAACTATTATGTTTTGTATTAATTGTACCGTGTTTGAACCTCGCAATCAACATGATATAACTAGTTTAATTTCCATCGGAATTAATTGTAATTTGATATTAAATAATTTTATATAATAATAAAAACTCGATCTAATAAAATAAATATTCAAATAAATTTTGTAAGACCAAAATTATATATTTACGAAATTATAAATTATAAAAACGAGCTTAATTTAAAACAACATGTAATACGTATTCCCCGTAATATAAAAAAAATCACGTAAATTATAATGTTAGGAAAATTTATTATACACTTTACTCGGAATACTTAATTTTTTTTTAAGTGGTTAGTGTAATATAGTAAATAGGATTTTTATATTTTTGTGGATATACCACTTTCTCTCGCCTTCACTATGGGCATAAAAACTATTTAGCACATGAATATTTAGATTTTCCGAATATAATAACCTGAAATCGCTTTTTGATAACTATAGAAATAATTTTTTTAAAATAAAATAATGGTGCGAAACAAACCTTATGTCATATTTATAGTATTTAAAAATCAAACGTAAATCTAAAAACTTTTTTAGGGCTAAAATTATTTTAAACAACTTACTTTTACATATAACTACATTTATATTTATGCGTTGTATAAATGAAAAAAAAAAACTGGAGTGAAAATAGAAAGCATGACAACTAGAAAACCCAGTGGGAAAGAAATCCCCATGTGATCCTCTTGGTGTGGGAGGTTAGTGTTCTGCATTATGCATCTTATCATATTTTATAATGAAAGATTATGTGAGTAATAAACTTTTATTTATTTGCAATATATAGTATTAACTTAACCAAGAGACCGAATATCCAAGTAAAGTACCTTTAAAGCGAGATTACATTTAAAACAAGGATCATTGGTTCAAACTTTCCAATTATATTCCTTTATATTACACAATCAAATTGTTTCATCGTTAGCATTAAAAGCTCTCACAAACAATTCTTTCTTTTTCTGGTAAAGAGCATGTTGTCAGAAAATATACAGGTGATAAAATAAAGTAAAAATTAATTATACTTACCTATGACTAATTAATGATTATAACTAGTATTATCGGTTAATCAAAGGGTAAAAGTAGAAGAGGGTAGGGAATGGATGGAACCGCAGGGAGTGAGTGAGGGCCCACTCCGTAACTGACGATGCCAACCATCCCATTCCAAAGTAACAACTCAACTCATCCCATCCCAACACAACGCAACACACCAACACTTCTTTCTTCTCTTTCTCTTTCCATCTCTTTCTCTTTGCTTTTCTTCTTCATCCACAACTACAACACACAAATCTCGTTCTTCTCTCCCTCCTCCAATTAGGGTTATATTCTACTCTAAGTTCCTTTTTCTCCATTTCTTTCTCCTTCACCGTCTCATTTTGCACAACACAACACCCATGGCTACCGAGCTTCTTCAAATCGATTCCCCCGAACTCCGATTCGTCTGTAAGTCTCTCGTTTCTTAAATTCAAAAAAATTGTCCCCTCTTTAAGCACAATGGCCAATGATCACCCCACAATGTGGTTTCTCTGTTTTTTCCGGTAGTTGAATTGAAGAAACAAAGCTCAGCTTTGGTTCAACTTGGGAACAACACTGATCATTATATTGCGTTTAAGGTTCCCTTCGTTTCCTTCCCTCCTTTTTTTTTTTTTTTTTCCATTCCATTCCACCCTTTCATTAGCCAAATCAATCAAATGCCAATGTCAAAACGCATCTGTCTCTGCTCGTAGGTAAAAACAACTTCACCGAAGAAATATTGCGTCAGGCCCAACATTGGCATAGTCAAGCCCAATGAAAAATGTGACTTTACTGGTATTTTTCCGTTATCATATCAATGGAAGTTTTGACGCACCACGCATTTGCTTTATGGTTTATGTATTTTTTTTTTTTTCGTGATGTGCGTGCCCGATGCAGTTACTATGCAAGCTCAGCGCATTGCACCGCCTGATATGCACTGCAAAGACAAATTTCTGATTCAGAGCACTGTCGTCCCGTTTGGAACCACTGAAGCTGACATCACATATGATATGGTAAGGCTGTTTAGTTTATGGAAGATTTTTGGTAGACAACACCTTTCGATGTGACAAGACGAGAGATAACGAGATGAGAAATTGATAGATGTGATGTGATAGGAGTTGGGAAGAGATTGTGAGAGATGAGGGGTCTAATATCATTTATGAAATGGAAGAAAGAGAAATAAAAAAAAGGAAAGAAAATTTGATAAATGTTATGTATGAAAAATTTGATAAATGTTGTGTATTAAAAATTTTGACAAGATCAAAATGAGGTGAGAATTAGATGAAATCGTCTGTTTATAATGCTGATATTCAACCGGTTGCGATACTATTCTTCGTACCCACAAACCAAACATCATTATTTATTTATTTTCTCCATGTGTTGAGATGCCTGTAACATGTGAAGGAGTAAGATCTAGTTCAAAAGTTAACTCTCTCCCTCTTTTTTTTTTTTTTTCTTTTTTGGTAGACTTTGATTATAAACTCCTTCTCTTTTGACAGTTTGCAAAAGACAGTGGGAAATTTATTGAGGAGAAGAAACTAAGGGTAGTCCTCATCAGCCCAACATCTTCTCCGGTGTTGCTTCCAGTAAATGGTTATATGAAGCAAGACCCATCCTACGAAATTGATGCGCAAAAAGATAGGGTGCCCAGTGGAGTTGAAAACATACCTCCCCTTCGCACAGTGAGCTCCTCCCCTTTCATCGTTCCCCTTTTCAACTTCAATTTCTCTCTCTTTCTATTGAGTTGCTTTCATTTCGAAGATTCAGTATCTATTTTTTGCGGAAATATATTGTAGACTTGTTGTAATGGACTATGAATAACAATGTTTAACTTTGTGTGAACCAATAGCTAATTTTACATGATAGTAGTATATAATGTTCTGTTCCATCGCTTGGTAGATAATTATTGTCTCTACCATTTATTATTTTCATGATCAGGTTTCTGAGGAAGTTAAAGGTTTGGAACCAATCCAGCATGAGAAGGAGGATAGAGCAGAAGGGGACATTGTCCCAAGACAAACTGAGAATGTGGTTGACACGAAGCCAGCGAAAGACGACGTGCAGATGAATTTAGTTAACGAATCTGAGGAATTGAAGTCAAAGCTTAGTACAATGGATTCAAAGCTAAGAGAGGTTAGAGATCATGAATTTAGATTAAACTTTAACTCTAGATAAATTTTTTGATAAACACTCATAGAAAAAGAAAATAAAACAACAAGTTTTTCTAAATTTTTGAAATTATTTTATGCATAAATTAAAAAAACTAAATAGTTTAAATAAGTCAATTTATTTAAAATTAATTTTAACTTTCGAAAAAAAATCATATTTTATTTGTCTTACAAGAATTTGTAGAAAACAAATTATCCAAGCAAATTCTTTGCCAGAGTCATATTTATGTTAGTTTTCTATTCCATGAGTCACTTTTACTTTATTAAAATTCCATCTCAATTTTACTGCCAAAATATCTGAAATTGATTTCTCTAGTATCTTAAATGGGAATCGATGAAGAAATAATTAGAGGGTTTGTTTTCAAGGTCTCTAATATTTGGTTAACTGCTCAATGTACTAATTTTATAAAAATAGAAACCACTGTCAAACTCTAGTGACTTTAAAGGTTTATGCCATATCGGTAAATTTTACAAAATGTTATCTCAGCTTATGGTCAAGACCTGGAGATAGTTCCTTAAGTTGCACCTCCTTAATTTTTTTAACTTCAAAGATGAAAGAAATCAATCAGCATACGGTTATAATCTCTTCAGGCTGCGCTAACCATCACTAATCTGAATGAGGAGAGGCGCAGGAACATGGAAGAAAAAGATTTGCTGAAGAAAGAGTTGGTACGTTTTTATTTTATTCTTCTTCTCGTAAATCTATTGAGAAAAGGATCCTTATCTTTTTATGTTATCAAATTCTGTCCCTTTAAAGCAATGCAATTAAGTATTGAGCTGTTATAGTTTTTTATTTAAAATTTGATTATTTTCAATCTCTGATATTAACATTTCCGTGTGTTTGGTAGGAGGTGTTGAAGAGGGCATTGAATACCAAAGGAACTCAGGGTGGGTTTCCATTTCTATTTGTTTGCATGGTTGCTCTGGTTAGCGTGGCAGTTGGATATTATATTCATCCTTGAGGGAGAAAAGTGCGTGTATAGGATAGCAGACGCTCCAAAATCATGGATTTCTCCGTAATGAGTGGGATAGAGGATGGTTCATTTGTTTATTGTGATTGTTTTACTTGACAGATGTTAATATTTACTATGGAAAAAAGCTTTGTGAATTGGTGTAAAGTGAATTAAGCCTTTTAATACAAGTATAATAAGCAGCATTCTGATATTTGGGTATCTTCGTTGACTTCTTTAGGACAACAGACCTACTCAACTTTTTAGTTTCCTTTTTGGTTCACCACATCTTCTAATTTCTATTAACGTAAATTAATTAATTAATTGAATAAGAAGTGGGTGATAAACCAATATAAAAGTTAATTAGTTTTGTACAATATTTTTTATCAGTATATTCTTCTAGTGTCATAATGAACTTTTAGTGAATTTAACTTTTTAATTTTGTAATAGTTTTTCTTTTTCTCAAAAGGAGCTTTAGAATTTTAAAAAATAGAATTGCCTAACCACTTCTATTTGTTGTTATTATTTTTTAACTACAGTTCACATTATTAAGCTTAAAATGAATACCTGCATTAAATAGAAAATATTATTTACAATAACTTAGTAAGAAAAATATTTTTTTTGTATATTTTGTCCATGTTGAAATGATTTTTACATATAGTTCAGTCCAATAAAATAACAAAATAAACAATCTTAATACACCAGTATTTTGCTAGATCATTGTATAGAATCAGTCTGGTCTTGCCAGTTAGGTAGTCATGGGCACTTGTTAGAATTGAGTACTCTATTTGTGCCCAATTTGATAGATGAGCCCAAGAAGTGTGAAATTAAACGCATGTTTTATTTTTTTAAAATAAGTAAACCAGTTATAAGAAATAGATTTTTATAATTTCATTTTTTTAAAATAAACAAACGCAGTGTGAGGTCACACTAGATATTCAAAATATATCTGCAGAAAATCAAGAGTTCTTGACTTCCGTTTGCTACAGAAAAGACATAGAGGAGAAAAAAAAAGAAAAAGAATGAAAAAAAGAAAAGAAGAAAAATAAGTTAGAAATCAATGAAAAATGAAAATTATTTTATTGAATATAAATTTATTAATATTTTATTATTTATGATTTATTATATTTCTTAAAAATTATTGTAAAATACTTAACTCAAATCCTAAAAAATTTATTAAGTAAGGTGGGGATTGTAACTCAATCCTAATTCAATACACCTTGAGAGGATCCCATAATATTTTAATTTTTTTATGAAAAAAAAAAGTCTCAATTGATTAGGCAAACAGTCTATGATTTCTTATTAAAATTTTAATTAAATTAAAAAAATATCCTTAAACCCTTATGACAATATTTTTATAGGAGATTTGGTTAAACTTAATTCTTAAAAAACATTTTTTTTAGAAGTAAACCAAAAATAAAAAGTATATTGTTCTAATTTCGTAGGTTAAAAAAACTATATTTTATACCAAACGCGGGATGGGTTCAGACTATATATTCAAAATATATTTGTAAAATATATAAGCTGTCTTGACTTAGTCTCCATTTGATAAAGAGGGAAAAAAACTAAGAAAAAAAATGAACGGAAAATAGAAACTTGTTTCTTCTCCGTCCCATTTCTTGATTTTCTTTTCGTCTTTGGCAAATCATGCGTTCTGAATTAAGCATTAGTGGAAATGACGAGCTGAGGCTCTTTGTCTTCGATTTTATTTAATTTGAATTAAAACTAATTTAGCTCGTTGGTCTGCTAGACCAATATAAAACTAAATAAAAATCACACTTTATAAGAGGTTTTGTTGTGCATGAGTATTCAAAAGTAAGATCATGACATTCTTAAATTTCAGTTAGAGTGAATTTATTATGTACACAAGTTTCTGTCATTTCAATTACCTACTGAAATCATTACTTCAGCAGTGCTTTTATTTTGACACCCTTGGTAGTTTCTTGCTATTGTCAGCCATGAAGGTCTCTGCTACTTCTTTTCTTTCTCAAAAACTATAATTTATATCTCTTTCTATATTAATAATTAATAGATACTGGAGTAATTATGAAATGATATAGCTAGATCAATTCGCACTGTGTTTTGTACAATAGCCAAGGGAAACAAATGTCCAAAGCTTAATCATTCCTACGCGAAAATTCTGTGCCTTACAAGCAAAAATGGTACTATCATTTTGAATATGATCGCAAACCCAATGTTACAACTGACAAGTTCAAAACCAAGCAGCACCAAAAACTACATTAACTGTCAAGACCTTTGCATCCATACCATAATGTATACACACAAAATTCGAATCACCTTAGCAGCATCAAGTTAACAACTTAACTAAAAAGCAAGCAACCCCTCTCTTTCTCTATGTCAGCAAAATCAGGGTGACCAAAAAAATCCCTTGTGTACATAAGTTCTTCCCCTAAACAACCTTGTTTCCTTCTTTCCTCGTGTCTCTTTCTTCTCTTTTAGTATCACGCATGTGAAGTTGAAATGTTGTAAAACTATTAACAAAAGTGCACACAACCAAAGCCAAGCCGATTTTACATACACCACACCCACACCCACACCAACCAACCATCCATCACGTTCAATCAATCATCAGTATCTATATGTATATATTATGTAATATGTCTGTTCTAACTGCCATGCCATTGATGAACACTTTGTTCAAGGGGTGACCCGGGAACGTAGGGCACAAAACCTCGTCCACCAAACACGGGTCGCATGACAGAATCATCAAACTTGCGCCAATAGTGGTGCACCCCACGAGTAGGAATGCAGCTTAGTAGCATCCTAAAGGTGCTTGGTGGAGACCCATTTTGGGTGACACCATTGGCCCATGATGAATCCTCTCCTCCACTGCCAAGAAGTGGCACTGTGAATGATTTTGGTGTCGATGGTGGGGACGGCAAGCTCATTACTTGCTTAGAAGAAGGAAGCAATAGCCTCACAAGTGGCTTCGTCATCAACCCAAAGGCCTGCACATTATTTCGAAAGCATTATTGGTCGCTTTTTCATACTCCATGTTATCATGGGGGAATCACACGTATCAAACAACCCTTTCCTTTACATTATAAGAAAATGACACTTCTCCAAATCCACCAAGGAACTGTGTTTTCTCATGTTCAACTAGTGGGGACTCCTATCACTCTGGGGAAACATCATTTCGTTACTTGTTTATTTGGGTTCAATATCATACCAAGACTATCCCCAACAAAAAATTATTGCATGGCCCTACACTACTACTCCATCTTCATGTGACGCATATATAGCTGAATTTTATCATACTCATACGTTGAAAAACTCAATTATGTATCACGTAGAGATAATTTTAGACTATACAATATTCCTCAAGCAACCAGTGTTATATAATTGAACATTTGGGGCATGGCATAATTACTACAAACCGTGCTGATCAAGAGAAGATTAGAGTCTAACCAATGTGCTGAAGAGTACAACAGTAATGGTACTAGTGATCATGATGGCATTTTCGCGCAATATAGTATGGCCCAGCCTGGTAAACTGCATGTGAAAAAGTAGTCTATTTAATAAAAGACCCAACAACTCTAGCAGATGAAGAATTGAAAGCAATGAAGTTTGATTCCTTTACCTGATTGTAAGCAAGTGCAATAGAAACAGCTCCACGCATGAGACCAGCCCACCAAATTGTTACCTGCAAAACAAAATCATTGTAGCAATGTAACACCTCACTTATGAAGAGTTTAAGACCCTGAAAAGGAAGCGGAAGAAGAACACATGCCTGTTGCTTTAACTCAATTTTCTCAGATTGAGACTTCTTAAGCAAGTTGGATAAGAAAGACAAAGGGAAAACAAATGCAGCTCTTCCCACTAGGATAAGTGCCAGCAGCAACGAACTGACCCCAATTGATTTTCTTGGGCTGAAGAAGAGATCCAAATGTTAATTTCACTCTTGACAAAGAAGTTTCAAGGCAGTTTGATTCATCCAAATTTTTTTTACCTTTGACTTACAATTCGCCACTTTTCTATATCTAGTGCATCCATCCCCACATAGAGGAAGATAAATATTTCAGCAATAAATGACAAAGTGGCGAAAACATGCCTGCAAAAGAGAAATTAAAACCAGTGAAGTAATATCACTAGAAACAATCTTGTAAATGTATAATGTAATGAAGAATTTCACGTACTTTGTTGTCACTCTTGAACTTTCAGTTACATTATGCCACGTGTAGTGAGACATAACAATGCCGCAGAAGAAAACAGTCAGAATGGCACTTAAAGAGAATAGCTGCCAAAGAAATAAATTAGTTAGCATTGGAATTATTTACACTAAAATGGTGACCAAGCTTCCGAGAAAATCTTACTTCAGCTAGCATATATGAAAGGTATGCCATGAGTACCATGAGAGCAACCTCACGATCTGTAGAATGCCTGGAATTTGTGATAAAAAGGAATCAAAGACTGATCGCCAACAATTTTATGAGATATTTCATTGCAGTGGTTAAGCATGTTGAATATTAGTGGAATTTAGAACGAACCTTATTAACTTGCCAAAATAAAGTTTTTTGATAATGTAAGCACTAAGCAATCCAGCCTGAAAAACATCAACATAAAAAATCAATAATCCCAAGCAAACAAGAACATTCGGGAAAATATTAGAAAGTGGTAGGAAAACTTACAAAGATTCCCAGCACAGTGCTTGCAATGAATAAATATAAAAAATTTCCTATTAACTGTAAGGCAGTGGTTAAGTCAATGTGAGAGAGGTCAAAATTCTGAATTGCTTTGAAGAGTACTACAGAGGTAGCATCATTTACCACCCCCTCCCCAAAGACCAGGCTATATAGTAGAGGAGTCTCATCCTGATTAAGAACCTGAAGCATCCACACACATATGATCATTTTCAGTATAAGGAGGGGGAAAGAAAGAAGTTTCAGAGTGTTTTTTTTGACATTTATACCTGCAAGGTGCAAACTGAATCTGTTGCTGAAAATATTGCTCCAATTGCTGCATTCAGTTGACACAGGTAAGTAGAGATAGGAGGCTAATGGGAAATGTTTCATGTTTGCAGTTAATTTCAACAAATTATTGTAAAAGAAGGAGGTAATTTAAGCACACCTAGAAAATCTCCAATCTTCAGCGAACCAATGTCCAACTTCTGAAAAAAGTGTATGGCACCTATTCAAAATAAAGAAGACTTATAAACAAATTGGGACACAAAGTGCTCACAACCAAATATGATTTGAAATTACTTTGTAATGTTATTTATAAAGAATAATTAATTGAAGACTTAAATTACCCAGTGATATGATGCAGAATGATATCAAAGTACCAACTGCACCAAAGAGCATAATAGTCATAAAATTGCGGAAAAATTGTTTCTTCTTCACCTGAAACCTGGAACAGTTACAGAATAAAAAAGGTAATTGACATTGAAGTCAGTTAGAGAGAAAGCTGCACGGTGATCATTAAATCCATTCAGATTAGAGCACTAGTTCAGTGAATACATCTATTGGTTTCCCCAACTAAATGAAACTTAAATTATGCAGTTCAGCTTCAGCATGCAATTGAAATCTGTCAAAAAGAAAAAGGAAAAGGTAAAAGAGAGTAATGAACTAACCCGGCATTGAAAATGATGGGTGGGAGAAGGTAAATGAAGAAAAGATCTTCACTGAAGACCAGTATATGAGAGCTTTTTCCTCCAGTCGTGAGCAGTATAAAGACCCCAGTACAAAGACCCTGCCAAAGAAAAAGGCAATTTCTTCTAAAAACCCATCTTGATGTTGATAGCTACAAAAAAAAGCAAGTATTAAGAGTACTAGGTAGATTAGGAATCTGACAATGAGAAGGGCAGTGATGGATTCATTGATCCATCGGTTCTCCTCCAACAAATGACCGATGATGATGCAAGCACATAGAAGTGCAACAAAAAGGTTCATAGAGACGACGGAAGCATGATCAGAAGTCACCATTGTCGTCATTTTGTGGAACAATGCTCCAACAGCCATGGTAGACATTAAGTTGAAAGCACAAGAGATTGTAAAATTGTGAAGAAACAGACTTGTTCCACGTGCTCCCTCCCTCACTCACCACTCTATCTGTCACATTCCAACTGGTGTGAAAGGTGAAATAGCTGGGATGATGGAGAAGCTAGCATAAGCATGGGAGTGTGAGTGGAAAGGGAAAGGTGGTGGGAAAAGGAAGAGGGTGAAGGGGAGGGTATATATAGGGATTGCGTGATGAAATGAAAGGGGTGATTTTAGAAGCGATGATGAAGGTTTGGAACGTAGGGAACAATTGCTTTTTGGCATGCCAATGCTACGCTGTGCCAGTGGTAGAGGGAGACATAACTTCGCACTTCCCTATGTCCCACATCATCATTCTGTCGGATTTCACTTTCCCATTTACCCTCTTTTTTCAATTTTCGTCCTTCCATAGAATGTTCAGAAATTACTTTTGAGGGAATATTGTTTTGAATTACATAAAATTTCACACAGTCACATTTTCAACAATTTTTTATATGGTTGGTTTTATCATGAGAAATTATGTTTGCTAAGCTGTAATCTAAAAAATTCTAATTGAAAATGAAGAGTTAACCACATAATTAATAACTTAATAAACAGTAAATAGTGTATTCCTTTAATTAATAACCTAAAATTTTCCACTTATTTCATGTATAGAGATGTAGGTAGTGAACAGTGAAGATGGCCGTGAGAAGATCAGGTTCATATGATGAGTAATTTTTATGACATTTTTTTTTACATCACTTGACTCATTCACCACGTGTGGCTCATGAGCAGTAAAATATTGAGAAAATTTTCCATTGTTGCATATGTCACATGATGCTTTCTATTTAAGTTTATCTTGTTAATAATGTCATGTGCAGTCTTATATGCAATTATATGAAAAGAAGTAAGTTTATGGGTGACCATCACATTCTATTATTTGGTAACTGACATGACAAAATAAACTAAATGAAATAATAGGGATGTCATTTATTTTCGTTGAGAATCAAAATTATAATTTTTTATTGTATCATTTTAATAATATCTTAAAATTTCATCATTTAAATATTTAATACCTTCGAGCTTTTTCTATTTTTAAGAAAGAGAAAAAAATAATTATTATATTATGAATCAAAATACATAATACGGACATTAAAAAAAAGATTTTGTGAGAAAATAAACTAGGGAAGGAAGATAAAAAGAGAGATAATAACAAATCATATATTTATTTTATTATATAATCATAAATTATTATGTTTAATAAATTTATTGTTTTGGATAAGACATTTTTGAGTTGTGTTTGTTTTAAAAGTTTAATCTGTTATAATTTTATGCTTAAGAGATATATTAGAGGAATTGTATATAAACTAATTTTTTTTTCACTCTTAAGCGAACTATGAGTATAAACTAATTATCTTGAAATTCATATAAATCAAATTTTCTTATCTATTAGCAACATAGTTTTTGTAAATTAACGTGTGAATCCATAAAAACGAAAATCACTAATTCGTCAATTGGCATCAAAATTATTCACCAATCTCAAAAGAATTTCTGTATCTGTACTAGTACACGAGAATTTAGTATATAAACAATATTCCCGTATCTATAACATAAGATTGTGGGATATGATTTGTTACCAATAAATAGGACCTTCTTGCTTTTCGATTTGACTATTAATAAATTTTCATAATTTAAAGAAACTAATCTCTAACAATTGAGTTGAAATACTTTCAATGAAAAAGAAAAAAGAATCTGAAATTCTGAATAAGTGGGTGGTTTTGTAGAGTGTGAATAATTGTTATAATTTCCACAGAGCAACTTCATTATGGAAACAATCCCATAATTGCTGTCCAACTTAGAAACGACAATATACTTGTTTCATTTAAGCCATTGTTGGGGGAATCCTGCACCACTATCACAACCACTACATGAATATTTTGTTCAAATAGACATTAGAACCTATGTACTGAAGTATCAAAAAATATCAACTTTATACTTTTTCATTGTTTGCAGAGGGTCTAAGATGTTATAAAAGAAAAACATCACAGCTCAAAGAGAGGAACAAAAACATTAGATTAACATTTATGGGATTTCCGAACTCCCCTTGTAATGCTTTTTCCTTTTTAAACAAGCAAAGATATGACCTTTCAAGGAATCTCTTAACCTTATTTTAACTTTTGAAACATGCAGAAGCTGAGTGATGAGGACCCACAACCACAAGGGTCATTGGTGAATGTGAGGGACATACATACATGAGGAGGACACACTCATCTTTGTTGTTGTTGGTTACAAATGGTGCACCAAATGTTTTATTTTGCCATTAATTAACGGATTTGAGATATATAATTATGGTGTTGGGGCATATGGTTTGTGGAACAACTTATCTTCTATGGCTTTGGTTAGCTTAAAAAGGATGATTAAGTCAAGATAATTAATTGCATGAATTCAAAGGCCATTGTAGGCCTCATTTGATGCTCAATCTATGACACCCACTTCTTTTTCTTTTAATCATGTCCTAAATGTTGGCTCTTCTTTTCATTTTTTTTTTCTCCACTCTAAACATAAATTATATGTTCAATTGTTTTAAATATCTTAAAAGAGTTCTTTTTTTAACTTGTATTAATTCCATGTGACTTTAATATAATGAATTATGAAAAAAAAAAAAAAACAATTATGAAATGGAACAGTTTCATCTAACTAACAATTGGAAAGAATAAACAATAGTATTATTATTGCTACTCATTGAAAAGTCAAATAAATTTAGAATTATGTTAAAGAAAAAGCTGTTTGATTTAGGAATTGGGTAATTTGAAGATTTGAATTTTAAGTTTAAGGAAACATGTAGGGTAAAATTGTAGTAAAAAAAACAAAACAAAAAATGTTAAAAGTTACCACCTTTTGACCATGTTCCGGGTTCAACGTCGTTAAGTTCCCTTGTTGCTGAAGCTACTAACCATTTTCGTTTTAACTTTTACTTTTAACGACATCTGATTCAAGCATGGTAAATGGACTTTTCTCAATCCTGGTATGCAAATTCTGAACTCATATATCAACTTTAAATTCTAATCATAGTATTATTAAATTAACGTCAACATAATTATTTTTTAGGGTGAAAATGATATTTTATATTATTCAAATGACATTGTTGTTTAAAAGGTGTTTGCCATTGATTAGTCTATACCCTTTCTCTTCAAAGTTGGATTCAACTATTTCCTTCAAATCTTTCTCCATTTAAAAGGTTTTCTTTCACTACAAATAAAGCTTTCAACGTCGGTTCTGGAAGGCTTTCAACGTCGGTTTAATAACCGACGTTGAAAGTATGATTTTTTAAATTAATAATTTTTATTTATTTACAATCCCTTTACCCCCTTTTATTTATCTAGAAGTCTCCCTCTCTTCATATTATATTTTTATTAGGTCCTCCATCTCTTTATATTATATTTTTTAGAAGTTTTTTAATTTTTAAGAGAATTGTCATTGGCAGGATTCGAACCCAAGATTCTTTAGAGTTGGAGGCGATACTCCAACCACTAAACTACTTGAATTTTTTGATAATAACTTACAAATAAATTATATTTATATACAAATAAATATATATCCGTGTAAATTTCACTACTAGAAAAATGTCAAATAGTAACTTCGAATCTCAACCACGACCTCAACCTCGACGAACTCGAGGCCGAACCCCAACTCTGGCGACATCGAACCCCAATGTCAAGCCAAACCCAATTGTCATGCTTGTGAAACCCAACGCAAACCCAGCGGAGCTCGAACCCTAACGCATACCCTAGTGATGTCGAACTCTAACCTCGAGCCAACCCCCACTTTAATTCGGTCGCAATTAGCGATTGATTGATTGCTCAAGGATGTGTAAAAGATAATATATTCAATGTATGTTAAAAAGTTCAAGTCAAACTGTTTTTATAGAAGATTTTCAAAACTACTTGGTTTAATCGTTAAAAGTGCAGCTTTAATCGTTAAAGTGCAGTTTTAATCTGTTAAAACTTCTTTTAATCCATTAATACGTTCTTGATTCTTTAACAGATTTGTTTTAACTCGATACGACAACGTTTATATCAATTAAAACACTTTACAAAAAATCTTCTAAGTTGATTTAATCGATTGTTTCGCGATTCAATCGATTGAAATACTTGCAAAACTTTCTCGTGACACTTTTCAAGTAATTTTAACTGATAAAAATAAGTTTTAATCGATTAAAACGCATTGCAGAAATTGTTTTAATCGATTGAAACGAGATTTAATCGATTAAAATAGTTCTGATCGGTCATAACTACATTCTGATCGATCATAATTGAAACAATATAATAGCGGTTCCAGGTTAACCGCTATCTAAAATGTATCTCGCTTGAGTGACACCCTTCTCGCTCGAGCGAAACGCCCCTGCACAAAATTAGCATTCTCGGGTTGTATTTCGCTGAGCGACACTACCCTCGCTCGAGCGAAATTAGATTCGATCGATCATAACTTGAAATGATCGATCATAATTGAGAGGATATAATAGTGGTTCCCTTATAACCGCTATCTAAAGTGTATATTAGATAGCGGTTATAAGGGAACCGCTATCTAAAGTGCATATTAGATAGCGGTTATAAGGAACAGCTATCTAAAGTGTATATTAGATAGCGGTTCCCTTATAACCGCTATCTAATATACACTTTAGATAGCGATTCCCTTATAACCGCTATCGATAAGTAAAAAATAAAATAAAAAAAGACTTTCAACGTCGGCTCATATGGGAACCGACGTAAAAGTACTTTCTACGTCGGTTGACTAAGAACCGACGTAGAATGTGTTTAATATTCAATTTCAACGTCGGTTCATCTCGAGAACCGAGCGTGGAAAAGTACTTTCTACGTCGTCTCAGTTTATAACCGAAGCGTTAAATAACGACGTAGAAAGTATATTTTGTAGTAGTGTTTATTGTAATTCAATTCCGTTTTCCTTGTACATTGCCAATATTTTCTTTTGTTTTCTATTGACAAACCAAAATCACAAACTAAGTATGATGTAACTACAAATTTTCAAACATCTCGAGATAAAAAAAATAAAAATAAAACATCATAGAAGATAAATTATTAATTATGTATTAGAAAATTACAATTAATGTTTGATATATGTTGAAAACTATTATTTTATTAAGATTCATTCCGAGTAAAATATGTAGAAAAGATTACAAGCAATAGATAAGATTTTTTTTAATTAGGATATAAAATAAAAAATATACATTTTTAAAGGTAAATAAAATATTAGGATGTAGAAAATTATATGTGTAACATTAAATAGGGCTTATATATAAAATTATTTAGCTCAATATAATTTTAAGTTGCATTTAATGATTAAGATAAGCTAAGATAATTGTGTTATTTGTAATTAAGTGTTTAGTGGATGGATAGATGAGACAAGGAAGGGAAAGTTAGATTAGAAAGTAGATAAAGTAGTTAATTTTTCCTCTATTCTCACATAACTTGTTTTCAATAAAACAATTTCTTTTATTAATTATTATTGACATTATTATCATCGCCATTTTTTTTAAAATTTTTTTTATTGTTGATATTATTTTCATTGTTATTATTTTTAATATTTTTACTATCATCACTCAAAATATATATATATATATATATATATATATATATTTATATTACCTCAATTATTATTAATATTTTTTTACTATCATCATTTTTTATGTATATATTATCTTCATCATTACTTTCATTTTTTTTAGCAATTAATTTCATAAATAATATAATATGTTTAAAAATAAAAATTACCTAAGTATAAATTTATTTATCTAACTAAATATATTTATTGTTCGCATGCAGTATTATTTTTCTCTCTTATCATAATTATATATATTATTCTTTTCTCTTCTGATTTTTGTCTTTTCTATCCCATGTCTCTTTTCTCTCCCCATCGCTCATTTATTCTTATAATTAAAACTATCATATCAAAATTTAATTAAAATATGTTAAATTATATTTTTAAAATTAATATTGAAACTAAACAAATATAAACTAACTATTTATAATTATTATGACACAAAATATTCTTTTATTATAACATTAAATTTTATTTACATGAATAATTAATTTAAAATTATAATATTATAATAAATTAATTACTCTTCTAATTAAAAAAATACAATTTATTTATAAGTTAATATATATATATATATATATATATATATTATTTAGTATTTGAATTAAATTGAGCCTTAATGGTTGATTAGAATAGGTAATTTAAAAAAAATTAAAAAATTTATTTTCAAATAAATATTTTTAAAATAATTATAACATAAAAATAATACTTGTAATACCTCAAACTTATTATATAATATTTTTTGATAATTTAAATATTTATATTTTTTAAAATATTAAAAAATACATTTTATCAAATTTTAATATAGTATTTTTAATTGGAATAATAAAATAGAGTGAGAAAATAACAAAAGAGAATGAAAGAGAAAAATAAAAATAAACACTATTAAATGAGCATAAAAAATAATAATAAGAAAAAAAGGAAGAGGGAGAAAAATTAAATGAAAAGAGAATAACTATTATTTTTTTTATTAATATCACTATTTTATCTAATTTATTATATGGTCACTATTATTAATATTATTATTTATGTTATTATTATTAAATTTATAATAATTACCAAATCAACACTTTCATTGTTAATATTTTTGTCTTCATTATCATTTATCACTATTTTATTCATTTTCTATTATTATTATTATTATTATTATTATTATTAAATTTTCACTATCATCATTATTATTTATGAATATTTTCAGTGTCATTATTATAATCTATTATTATTATTTAGATATAACTAATATTTATATTCATTTTATAATAATATTTTTATTTAATCATTATATCATATTCTATCATATTATAACTATAAAAAAAAGTAAAAACAAATAAAACACATATCCATGTTAACTTAAGATAAAATAAAATAGAACCCCATTCAGATACATTGTTAATTATTAAATTATTTATAGTTTGTTTTACAAATAAATAAGAGAAATTAATGAATTATATATTAGGGGTGGAAATATATGGGTCCAATTGGCCCATGGTGAATAATAATCATGGGTCCCAATTTGGGCTTTTCTATTCCCACATCCGCACCATTGTTCTAAATATTAATTGCAACGATAACACCATTTCAAGTGTCACTTTGCATTACAATCAAAATACATTTTCATAATATATTGGATATATATTTCCATCCACTTAATTTTTATCAAAAAATAAAAACAGATAAGGATGATAAAATATTCCCTTTCAATTAAATCTTTTTATAAATCTTTGTGAAAATAGTGTTTTTTTTTTTATAATATATTTTAATTGAGTAGGTGCCTGCACGTTGGTTTGTTTGTGGGTATAGATGTTGACTTATTTGCTCTACCAAAATAATAATAATAATAATAATAATAATAATAATAATAATAATAATAATAATAATAATAATAATAAATTATTACTATTATTATCATGACTTAAAAAAAAAAAATTCTTACTTGTAGTTTTACATTCATTTTACTTGTTAATTATCTTTTATTTTCCCCTTCAGTTTTAAAGAATTGTAAGTTGCTTTTAATTTTTAGGTTTACTGATCAGTCACAAGTTAGTTTTAAAGATTTTACCTTAACTAATTAAAATAGCTTTTGTATAATTTTTAGAATAGAAGTTTCGTGAATAAATAGCAAACAAATAATAAACAAGTTTCGTGAATTTAAATATAAGTAATTTTTAACTAATTTTATTCCAATGACTAATATTATTCTTAAAATGTGTTTTCACTTAATTGATATTCTATTTTTAATTCGTCTTTTTTTATTCTTAGCATCGATTTTTCAAAACTTAAGGAAAAATAGTTATTTTAACACTCAAAACTCTAGCTAAAAAACTTGAAACTATTCTTAAAAGGTTTTTATTGAAAAGTGTAACAAGTTACTCTTCCATTATTTCTAATATCACTAACAATATAAATTTCCCTAATCAATGTTTTTATTTTTTTTTAGAAATGTTAGATTTTATTATAAATGAAAAATATCATCAACATTTATTCTCACACTTCTTCCTCTACAAAAGAGTTTGATCCATTGATTCAACCATGGTATTGTTTCTATCCGTTGATGCAACATATAGTTCTTTTTTAACATATATATTTTTATTTATTTTTCTATTGTTTTTAATCAAATAAATCTATTTCTCTCTTATTCTAATTCTCACTCGTCAAAACCACAAATATTTATTGTCGTGATAACGTGTTAATTAAGTTTAAGTATTTTATCACTGTATTTTAAACCGGTAGTTAACATGAATCCAATAATTATGGATGCCAAATCCCCATTTTATAAACAACACAAAGTGAATCACTTATTTTTAAAAGTGGACAAAACGTATCATCTGAAAATCGAGCTAATTTCAACTGTTAAAAGTGATTCTAGCATACTGAATTAAATTGTATAATTATTCAGACGAATTAAATTGAACTGTATTAAAGTTTAAATGAATTTAACTAAATTAAGAAGAACTTTTTTTCAATTGTTTTTTAAATTATTTGAGCTTTTATCAATCTATTTTCTAATCTTATAAGTTATAGTTTTTTTGTAAATAATTCTACATAAGAGCAATTCAAATTTTAAAAGTTAAATTAATAATTTAATTCCGTTTTTTTAATATTTTTTTATGTAGTTTAATCTTATCCGATACCAGTTTAATTTAGTTTGTTCCAAATATATATATTTATACTATGAGTTATAACAATATAAAATACATATGAAAACAGTTAAATATATATAATTGTTTTTTATTACTTTGGTGTATACTTTTTTATATTTATGTACAATTTTACTAACATATTTTTTTTAAAACTAAAATAATTTTTTAAAATATTTTAAAAAAAATAATACAATATTTACGTATTCTAAACTCAATATTCATTTTGTCATCTCTCACTCAGTCATTTCACTATCTCAACTGTCTCTTTTCTCACTTTTAAATGTGACTTCCAAAACAAGTCTACAATTATTGAGCGTAGAAAATCTCCACTCGCTTTATCTCCATGTGTCCTTTTTCTTATAATTTTAATTATAAAAATATCATAAAACTTTATAAATGAATATAATATATATATATAAACAACATTTTTAAATTTTTTGTTATTATTAAATATTTTTTATAATATATTTTGTATTTTTTTCTAATATTAGAGTGAAATATAGATTAAACTTATCTTTTGACTTATTATGTTATGTGTATAAAATATTCATTAAATTCCTTATCTTAACAATTTTTTTATGTTCAAAATAATATATATATATATATATATATATATATATATATATATATATATATATATATATATATACAACTCCAAATACCAAAATTTGGACTTTCAATTAAATTAATTATCTTTGAAATAATTGGATCAACTAATTAAAGTGACTACAATCTTTCTTAACATTTTTCTGCTTATTTATAATTATAAATCAAATTCTAACTAATCCACCACACTTACTACAGTCTTCACTCTTTTTTTTTTTTCTTTTTTTTTTTCTCTTTCTAACTAACAATAACTGGTAACCCTCTTGTCACATTCTGAAACAAACCGAATCGAAGAGGATTCAGTTTTTCTCGACCAAGAAGATATTTCAGTGGAAAACAGACACTTCTCCTTCCTTAATCAACGGTCAAATAATACAGCGACCCATCATTGAAGTTGGAGTCTTTCTTCAAAAGGGGTGCGTGTGGTGTGGTGTGGTGGCTTCCATGGATGATGGGTTGGAGCATAGTTGGTGGGCCAACATGCCTCACGAGCTTCTCAGAGAGGTCCTCTTCCGAATTGAGTCGTCGGAGGCCAAGTGGCCGTCGCGGAGGAGCGTGGTGGCCTGTGCTGGAGTGTGCCGCGCCTGGAGGTTCATCGTCAAGGAGATTGTCAAGCCACCTCAACTCTCTTCCAACATGACCTTCCCCACCTCTCTCAAACAGGTTACTGCACAATGCTCTCCATTCAAATTCACTCAATTTCAATTAGATGGGCTTTACCCTTCCAGCTTTCTTCAATTTTCTGTTCATTCACCAAACTTGATCAAGAACCACTTGAAAAACTAGCCTATGTTATTTTGATTAACTATTCATATATTTAGTTTCACCTCAAGGAATTAGTTCTGGTTCCATAATTCATCTAAAATTAAAGCAACATTAGCTAGTTTTAGGTTGGATCGAATTTTGTATGTTGAGATTTGCAGCTAGTTTTTTTGGAATAAAATTATCTAAATATAAATCACCTCAGTCCAGAACAATTTTACAAAATCAATTTCAATTGAAATTTCTACAGAATTCTAAGTCAAGTTTATGATCCTGATATGGTAGGGAATGTTGGGTTTCAAAGAAGCAACACAAGAGAAATGTAGGAGTAACACAAATAAGAATATTAAGATAGACATGTGGTTACATAAGAAATTATAAGATACAAAATGATTATATACGAAAGAAGATTTGTGTAGTAACCATTAAGGAAAAATGACAGAAAATTGCATAAAGTAGTTTGGACATGAACAAAGAAGACAACGAGGCCATGAGAGACATCAGTTAAAAAAGTACACTAAATAGTTTTTAGTCCCCTGGAAAGGAGGAGAGGGAGACCAAAATAGACTTTGAAAGAAGTTGTCTACGAAGATTGCAGGGTAAACACTATTACTAAAGCTTTGATCTTTAAGTGCGTCAAATACTGTCTGGTGATCATGCAATTGACCTCACCTAGTGGGACAAGACTATGCTGTTGTAATTTCAATTGAAATAATTTTGTAGCACTTAGCCAAAAACACATTTGTTCTGTAATTTTTGATTTGGATTTTTGAAAATTAGACTTTGAAAGTTTTCCTTGTATTATTATTATTATTATTATTATTATTATTATTATTATTATTATTATTATTATTATTATTATTATTATTATTATTATTATTATTATTAAGTTGCACTGCTTTAACATGATCTAAGTTGGTAAATACATTTTGGCAGCCTGGTCCAAGGGAACATCTACTTCAGTGCTTCATTAGGCGCAACAGTGGCACACAGACATATTATCTGTTTCTCAGTTTATCTAGTGGTAAGTAGTTCATCAATATTTGAGCTTATTTTTTATTGCCTTGTATAAAAACTTAAGCTAGTTTTGGGGGACAATATAACGTCCCCTTTATATTCTTTCTCAATTCATTGTTTAAAAAGGAAACATTATATTGTTCTCAAAACCAACTTGATTATATTTCTGATCCTGCGGGTTACTGTATTCAGCACTAGCTGATGATGGGAAGTTCCTTCTAGCCGCACGCAAGTTCAGACGCCCAACCTGCACAGATTATGTTATCTCCCTGGATGCAGATGATATGTCCAGGGAAAGCAATGCCTACGTAGGGAAATTGAGGTGCACTCTTAATTGGGCACTGTTTCCATTATTGCTTTTTGTTACTTTGCTTGAAGACTAACCCATTTTCCTTCACATTTGATAAGATCAAATTTTTTGGGAACCAAGTTCACAATCTACGATAGCCAACTGCCTCATGCAGGAGCAAAGTTGACAAAAAGTTGCTCCTCTAAGCTGGCGAATCCAAAACAAGTTTCACCTAAGGTCCCAACAGGAAACTATCCAGTTGCCCACATCTCATATGAATTGAATGTATTAGGTTCCAGGTAAATCTTTTTTGCAATTCTACACTACCATGATAGTCCTTCATATTTTTCTTTTGGTTAACGATCCTATAATATTTGATGTTTCTGCTGGAAGCATATTAGCTAACTTACCATATATTTATGGAAGCAGGGGGCCAAGGAGAATGCATTGTGTCATAGACAACATTCTTACTTCTGCTATTGAACCAGAAGGGGTTGCTCCTTCACAGACCAGTTATTCTGTTAGTAACCTAGGTACTTCATTCCCATTTTTTCAGACAAACTCAACTCGTCTGGAAAACTCCATATCTGGATACCAGAACAATAAAAAAGATGACGTTCTAGTGTTGAGAAATAAGGCTGCCAGGTGGCATGAGCAGCTGCAGTGTTGGTGCTTAAACTTTCATGGGCGAGTGACAATTGCTTCAGTTAAAAACTTTCAGCTGGCTGCTTTGCCAGTAAATGGACATGCTGAACCTCAAGAGGATGAGATCATCCTTCAGTTTGGAAAAGTTGGGAAGGACTTGTTCACAATGGATTATCGGTACCCCATCTCAGCATTTCAGGCATTTGCAATCTGCCTCAGCAGCTTTGCGACCACTGTTGCTTGCGAATGAAGCATCTTTGGACAGGTATTCATCTGCAAGCTCAACATTCTTAAATTAGAACATAGCTTGGACAAGAAATAGATAAACAGAAAGCTAGAGAAGGTAGAGGGTGTTTGCAACAATCTAACTGGTAGCTCATTGAGCAAAATAACAATTGCATACATGTTTGTTCAATGCAGTAAGAATTAGCTTAGATTAGTTTATTAGCCTTTTGTTTTTCTTCGTCTTATTAATCATATGACCATATTGTTGCTGTATACGTGGGTTTCCAGCTATGTTGATAACTTTGCTTATTCAAAGCCTTACTTGTCCATTTCGAATACTTGACATTTATAATGACATTTCCTTTCAAAATCAAACAAGGAATAAAATTTTTCTGGCTGATGTTGTTTTGATTCTGTGTGTATTTTTTCTGATTGATGTTTGCTTCTTTTGATCATGTTGGCTTTGATTCAAGCGTGGCCTTTAGCAGTATGGTGTGATTTGATGATGGTGGGAAGAATCTGACAAAGCAGTTTCCAAAGGTAATTGAAAATTTGGGTTATCGTCAGCTGAAATACTAGGGCGGTTATGCGGATGTGTGAGGGTTTTGTTTGTTTTCTGAGATAATTTTTTGACTTCTGGGAAGATCAGAGTAAAGTGGGAAGTAACATGCAATGCAACTTCTATAACATCTTCCCATATTTGTATCTAGCTCCCCGTTGTGTCAGTATATATTTTATTCTTTCATAGCTTTGCCTTTAATTAGTTTATAGATTCTTACAAGCGCAAAAGACATGTTTTTGAATCCAAGAGGCTACATTATCAATAATGGAAATAATGTTTACAAATGCATTGTTTTGAATTCTCTGAAAATCTGTTAGGTATCACCAATGAAACAGTCAGACTCACAACAATTGAATAAAACACAAGGGTCCTGTATCGTATTATCTATTAAGTATAAGTTTTCTTACAATGAAGAAGGCTAACACCAAGGCAATGTTAGCAGATACATGAATACGAAATTAACAGAAACAATGAATAAAAGAAATCCCAGAGAGGGCCAGGGGAAAAGGAGAACAAGTCATAAATTTCACACACCTCATTTCCTCTTTTTTTTTTTTTTCTTTTATATTTACTTTAACTCCCAAACGTAATCCTTGAGCGCAGAGTTAGTTACTCTTTTCTTCTCACTTTTGCAGTTTACCCTGATTTCATCATTATCACCCCACGTGTCCCACCCGTATAACGGTATTCCCATGCACTTCATTTGTTAGTATTTCTTCTGCACTCGTGACATTTCCTCCCCCATAAAAATCAACCTTGTCTTAACACCCTGGAATAAGGATAGATCTTCCCAAGTAGCTTTACTCGTATCCAATCGTTCCCATTGGACCAAAACCTGAGGAATCTGATCTGAGCCACGTAAAATAATTCGGGACTGCAATATCTTAGATGGTTGGACAATAGGACCAAATTCATTAGTCAACAGTGGAAGAGGAACATACGGTTGCTGATGTTCACCTTTGCATGGCTTCAACAAAGAAACATGAAACACGGGGTGAATCTTGACAGAAGCTGGAAGTAGGAGTTTATAAGCCACAAAACCAATTTTTTGCAAAACTGGGAACGGACCAAAATATCTAAGTCCCAATTTCTAATTTTTGCGCAAAGCAACTGAGTGTTGCCTATAAGGTTGAAGCTTAACTAGAACAAGATCACCCATGTTAAACTCCAACTGTGATCGTTTCCTATCTGCATATTTCTTCATATAGTGCTGAGCCTTTAGCAATTTATTCTTCAACCGGCGGAGAACTAAGTCATGTTGTAGCAATAAATCCTGCAGAGAGGGAGGGTCTTGATGGTCTAAAGTATTCTTAGTGAATGTGGGAGGATCTCGACTATAAACTGCTTTGAAAGGAGTCATACCAATGTTGGACTGAAATGAGGTATTGTACCAAAACTCAGCCCATGAGAGTAACTTACTCCAGCTCTTTGGATTGTCAACTGTGAAACATCTTAAGTACATCTCCAAACATCTATTAAGTGCCTCGGATTGACCATCAAATTAAGGGTGATATGCTGTACTCATAGCCAAGATTGTCCCATTCAACTTAAACAAGTGCTGCCAAAATTTGCTAGTGAACACTTTATCACGATCTGAAACAATCGAATTTGGCATACCATGTAATCTAACAATGGAATGCATGAAGATGTCTGCTATAGTCTTGCTCGAATAATCGGCTTTGAGTGGAGCAAAATGACCATATTTAGATAAACGGTCTACTACCACCAGAATCACAGTAAAACCGTGTGAAAGAGGTAGGCCAAAAATAAAATCCATAGCTAACTTTTTCCAAATTTGTACTGGAATTGGCAAGGGTTGGAGCAGTCCAGCAGGTAAAGAAGTAGCGGTCTTGGCTTGTTGACAGACCAAACAATGTTGGACAAAATTTTTAATATCGTTTTGCATACCATGCCAATAAAACTGAGAAGAAACCCTAGCCAGTGTCCTAACTCTCCCTGCATGTCCTCCAATAGGGGAATTATGAAATTCATTCAGAACTTGTTGTATAAAAGGATGGTTGGAAGGAAGAACCAACCTGTTCTGCCTTTCCGGCCACCGTCTGACCATCGTTCGGCCACCGTCCAGCCACTTTCCAAACATTTCCCGGTCACTTTCCAGTCACTTTTCCAGTCACTTTCCGGTAACTTTCCGGCAAATTTCCGACCACTTTTTAGCAACTTTTCGACAACCGTCAGCCCCCGTCTAGTCACTTTTTTGCTGCCATCCGACGACTTTCCAACCACCTTCCAGTGACCTTTTCGCCTCCGTTCCGCTACAGTTGTCCGCTGCTACCATTTGTCAGTTTTCTTGCAAAGAGAAAATTGATACTTCCCTCTTTATCTAATTCTATCTTGGGTGTTCTCCTTCTTACAGGTTTCATTGTCTCCATCTTACATCTACATTACTTAAAGCATGTCGTCAGGATCCACAACCTCCTTTTTTGGAACTCCCACTATAACGATGCCTTGGTGGCTCAACAATGGAAAAAACTTGATTATCAACTTTGTGCTCTATTGTGGCAATCAGTAGAATCAAATATTTTGAACACTCTCAGATCCTACAAAACATGTAACTCTTTCTGGAAAAAGGCTCAGAATATCTTTGCAAATAATATCCAACGCCTCTATGATTATGCTAATCGATTAGCCTCTCTCAAGCAAGTGGATAAAGATATGATGACCTTTATTGCTGAAGCTTAATCAACAGTTGAAGAATTAAAGATGTTCCTAGAGGTGGATTCATTAGAGGAGATAAAGCAAAGGTTGGATAAATTCTATGTGGTTATGATTCTCTGGGCTATGAATTCAGAATTTGATCATGTTAGAGATTAAATTTTAATTGGACAAGAAGTTCCTTCTATGGAAAGTTTGACTAAGACTGCTTCGTGTTCCAACTCTCAAGGGAAAAAATAATCAAGAAGTTGTTGAATCTTCTGCTATGATTTCTACTCGTGGAAAAGGAAGTCGCGACACTAGAGGAGGACGTGGAGGTGGAGGATGTCCTCAATGCATTCATTGCAAGAGAATGGGTCATACCCTGAAAAATTGCTACTCTTTGTACGGTTTTCCTGGCAAAACTGTCAATTTTTCCAAATCTGAAATGGTTGAACCCAAGTTCTCTCCCAAATTCATCAACAACTTGCATTTCACAATCTGTGGAAAGTCAAAATCCATAGATTATTGACTCAGGTGCTTCTGATCACATGTCTGGTAATACCTCTTTGTTCTCTTCTCTCTCATTTCCTAAAACTCCTTATCTCATAACCTTAGCCAACGAATCTAAAGTAGCCTCTAAAGGAACTGGTCAAGTCTCCATTTTTCCGTCTTTAGACTTAAATTTTGTTCTTTTTGTTCTTTCATGTCCCTTTAGTCTCATTTCCCTAAATCAATTAACCAAATTATTGAATTGTTCAGTAACCTTTAATGCCAACTCTTTTGTTATATAGGAACGTGGTACGGGTCAACAGATTGGCGAATGACATGAACTTGGAGGCTTATACTACCTTGGGACTAAATCATCTGTATCATGTGTTGCATCCTTGTCTCCAAAACTATTACACGAACGTTTAGGGCACCCTCACTTGTCAAGATTAAAAAAAATGGTTCCTGAACTCTTCAAGATTTTGAATGTGAATTATGTCAATTAGGGAAACATACTATGTCCTTTTTTCCTAAAAGTTTTGAATTTAGATGTGGCTCTGTCTTTTCTCTTGTTCATTCTGATATTTGGGATCCTAGTCGTGTCTCATCCTTTGGTTATAGATATTTTGTTATCTTCATTGATGAATTTTTTAGGTGTACTTGAATTTATCTAATGAAAAATTATTACATATCTTTAAGTCTTTCCTTAACAAAATCAAAAATTAATTTGGAAAAGTAATCAAATTTTTACGAAGTGATAATGCCAAAAAATACTTTTCTACTGATTTCTCCACTCTCTTAAGTTCTCAAGGCATTTTACACCAGTCTACTTGTCCACACACACCACAACAAAATGGTATAACAGAACGAAAAAATAGACATTTGGTTGAAACTGCTCGTACCTTATTACTTGGTGCAAATATGTCTGTTTATCATTGGGAACATGTTATTCTTACTGCATGTTTTTTCATTAAAAAAATATCATCTTCTTCTCTTGACAATAAAGTTTCACACTCTATTCTATTGCCAAAGGAACCACTCTTTCATGTTTCTCCTCGTGTATTTGCTTGCGTATATTTTGTTCATGATATGCCTCTAGGTTTATATAAACTATCAGCTAGAACCATCAAATGTGTGTTTTTGGGATATTCTCGTTTTCGAAAAGGATATCGATGTTATTCTCCTAAAACCAAGAGGTACTACATGTCTGCTAATGTCACTTTTTTTGAATCAACTCCCGTCTTCCCTTCTTCTATGCAGGATATTAGTTCGGTCCAAAATGTTCTACCTATACCCTTAGTGGAGCCATTTGTACCTCCTCATCCTGACACTCAAAATTCCACACAAAATACACCGGAATCCTCATCAGGGCCTCTTATTACCTATCAACACAGGAGCCAAATGATCAGTTTCATGCCTCAAGATGAGTCTTCCTCAGTAGATCCTTCTCAATCATCCCCTGATACCACGATTCCTGATAATGATGACTCAAGTTGACCCATTGTCATTCGTAAAGGTACTTAATCTACTCGTAATCCACATCCCATTTACAATTTTCTTAACTACCACAGATTGTCTCCTTCCTATTGTTCTTTTGTTTCTTGTGTATCCACTATTACTATTCCTAAAAATGTTTGTTTCTTGTGTATCCACTATTACTATTCCTAAAAATGTGAAAGAGACACTTGATTATCCTGGATGGCGACAAACCATAATTGATGAAATGCAGGCTCTTGAGTATAATAATACATGGAACTTAGTTCCTCTTCCACCTGGGAAGAATACTGTTGGTTGTCGTTGTGTCTATGCCATTAAAGTTGGACCAAAAGGTGAAGTTGATCGAATCAAAGCTAGATTAGTAACAAAAGGCTACAGTCAGATCTATGGCCTTGACTACCGTGATACTTTTTCTCCTGTGGCCAAAATGATTACTGTTTGACTTTTCTTTGCTATGGTAGCTATCCGTCATTGGCCTTTTCATCAGTTAGATATCAAGAATGCTTTCTTGCATGGTAATCTTGAGGCGGAAATTTACATGGAGCAATCTCCTGGTTTTGTTGCTCAGGGGGAGTCTAGTTTGGTTTGTAAGTTACATCGTTCTCTTTATGGTCTCAAACAATTTCCACGTGTTTGGTTTGGAAAGTTTAGTCACATTGTTCAAAATTTTGGACTAAAACAAAGTGAAGCAGATCATTTTGTTTTTTATTATACTGTTTGAGGAAAATGTGTTTATTTAATTATTTATGTGGATGATATAATCATTACAGGGGATGATGTTGATAAAATTTCTCTACTAAAGAAACATTTATGTAATCACTCCCAAACTAAGGATCTTGATTGTCTCAAATACTTTCTAGGGATTGAAGTGACTCAATAAAATGAAGACATCGTATTCTCCCAAAGATTTAGATATCCTAAAAGAAACAAACATGATTGATTGTAGACTAATAGACAGTCCTATGGATCCAAATCAGAAATTAATGGCGGATCAAGGTGAACCGCTCTCTGATCCTGAGAGATATAGAAGACTTGTTGGGAAACTTATTTATCTCATCATTACCAGACCTGACCTATCTTTTGTCGTTGGATTTGTCAGTTAGTTTATGCAAAATTCGTGTACTGATCATTGGAATGTTGTCGTTCACATCCTAAAATATCTCGAAAAGGCTTCAGGACAAGATTTGTTGTATGAAGATAAAGGGGTACCCAAATATCTGGGTATTGTGATGCTAATTGAGCTAAATCCCTTATGGACAGACGCTCCCTTATAGGATATTATATTCTCATTGGAGACAAATATTATTTATTGGAAAAGTAAGAAACAAAATGTAGTGGCCCGGTCTAGTGCTGAAGCTGAATATAGAGCAATGACGTCTCTCACTTGTGAACTAGTGTGGGTGAAACAATTCTTTCAGGAACTAAAATTTTGTGAGATCCAACAGATGAAGATGTATTGTGACAATCAAGCAGTTCTCTACATCGCCTCTAATCCAGTGTTCCATGAAATGACCAAATATGTAGAACTTGATTGTGATTTTATTTGTGAAAAATTATTGTCTAAAGAAATTTGCACTGAATTTGTTGGGTCCAATGATCAACTTGCAGATATGTTGACAAAGTCTTTAAGAAGACCTCGAATTGAATTTATTTATTTCAAGCTTGACACAGACAATTTGTATATTTCAGCTTGAGGGAAATTATTAGAATTATTATTAGTTAGTGGTTAATGGTTAATGATTAATAGTTGATGGTTAGAAATTGTTGTTTTAAATATTATAATCCTATATATAGTTGGTGGTTGGTGATTGTTGTTTTAAATATTATAATCCTATCTATCTATCTATCTATACTATATACATATATATACATATATATATATATACATATACATATATATATATATATATATATATATATATATATATATCCTATTGAATTATAAATCCTCTTTTACCCCTCTTAACTCTTACAAAGAAAAAGGCTAACACCAGGCAGTGATAACGGATACAGGAATATGAAATTAACAAAAACAATAAATAAAAGAAATCCCAAAGAGGATAAGGGAAAAAGGAGAACAAGTCATAAATTTCACTCACCTCATTTCCTTTTTTTTTTCTTTTATAATTACTTTAACCCCAAACGTAATCCTTAGGCCAGAATTAGTTAATCTTTTCCTATAATTTTTGCGGGTCACCCTGATTTCATCATTATTATCCACGTGTCCCACCCGTATAATAGTATTCTCGTGCACTTCATTTGTCCCTGCACTCGTGACAAAATTCAGGCTTGTATCTATAATAATTTTATTCAAAACAGGACATGATTTGAGATAGGCAAAACCACACTTAACTATGGAAGAGCTAGAAGCTTATCAACCAACTGACATCAAATTTTGAATAAGTAACATTTTTAAAATACAAAATAAATTAAGAGAACTACTATTGACTATTGGTGTCTTGCAAACTTTGACGTAGAAATGACTAATTAAAGTACCAACACCATTCAACAGGAATGAGAGATAAAGAACAGTCACAATGGATTTGTTGAGTGTTTTTTATTGCTGAGAACGAATTTAGGAGAAATAATAAGTCAAACAATTCATACGAGAGGAAAAGAGTACAACTTGGTGCATGTTTGGATGAGCTTTTTTGTGTTGGATCAGCAACTAATACTTGCTTTTGCACGAATTTGGAAAATTTTGGATGTGAATTTATTAGAAAACGTGGATCCAAAACACCAATCTAAACATGCTGTTAAAAGTTTTGATATCCAATGTTAACATAAACAAACCTCTCGGTTTTTACTTTTCCACCTACTAAGATTTAGTTACATGCGTTTTTCTTCGTTAAAAAGGTTTTTTTTGTTTTTTCACATTTTTATCAGAATAATCACTTTTTTAAAAAATGAAAAAATAAATTAAATCGTGTTTCGGGAAACACACTTTGAATGTATAAAAGTAAATGATACGTGATTTGAGTATAAATTTTTTTTTTAAATTAAAGTCATACGATTTCAGTTATAATTAAAATTATGTTATATAAAAAGATTTTAGTTATATCATTTTTTTTAAAATTATATATAAAAATAATTATAAATATTAATAATATATATTAAATATTCTATATATTATACAATATTTATATATCACAATAAATTAATTTTGTTTAAAAAAGTAATTAATTTTTATATGTAAATATACCTATTCAATTATAATATAGATAAAACAATTGTCCGAAATATTCAACACAATAGACATAATAAGTAAATGTTCGACAAAATAAAAAGGTTTGATGTCTATATTTTTTTTTTACTTAGATTAACTTAAGTATTGGAGAACCTTTCTACGTGGTTCTCTTACTCTTTGATGCAATCAAGACCTATTGAAAAATTCGGTTAACCTTTCAAATATAGGTAAAAATAATATATATATATATATATATATATATATATATAATATTTAAAATATAAATACTAAATTTATTAATTATATTAGTAACTTTAATTTATCCTTATTTTAAATTTTAACTGAAATTAATTTTATATATATATATATATATATATATATATATATATATAACTCATGTTTAATATTATTAAGATATACTATTATGTTTAGGTATTGTCCTTTTTATGTTATAATTTTATATACTTAATAATAATTAAGAAATAATATATATAAACTATTCTTAACTTAAAAATGATGTAGAATTGAGAGCGTATAATAATATATATATATATATATATATATATATATATATATATATTTAATTTGGATATAAAATTTAATTCTCTTTAAAGAAAAGTAATTTATAATAATATATTTATAATGGTGTATACATAAATATATATATATATATATATATATATATATAATTTATTATTAATTTATATATATAAATTATTAATTTAAAAAATTGGATATAATTGCAATCGTTTTACTACTTCCGTTTTAAAACAATTACACTGAAATCATATAGCACGACTTCTTCATATTTAAAATCGTTTTACAAAATAAAAGACTTTCATAATTTTTTAAAAAGCGACCAATCTTGATCAATTTAGAGAAAAATGGATCACTTCTTACAAAAAGCGGCTCATGCCCATATAGAATTAAGGTTCACCAATATTTTAAAAACTGTATAATTAACAATTAAAATTTATTGAAACTCTTTAAAAATATTTATAGGAATAACTAAAATGTGTTTCAAAGAGGGCATATTGGAATTAATAAAGCACCCCTATCATGAAAAAGATATTAATTTTTACTGTAATTAATAAAAATAAAGAAAAATATTATAACTACATTATAAAGATTTTTTTATAACTGAAATCTTTATAAATTATCGTAACTTGGTGTAAATTATCGATTTTAACTCATGTCCCTTTCTAAAATGGTTCTCTGCAGATTTATTATTAATAATAGCAATGAAGATGAAAGAAAACTACCCAATAGAGATGTGGTATTGATCATTGCTAGTACCCCTTTAGATAGCAAATTGGGAAATTTTGTTAAAAAATGTAGGACATCGAAATTTCAATGATTTTTACAAATCCTGGAAAAACAGCCTCAAAAGTGAATTTGCTTGGTCATGAGCGGAATAAGTTCAAAGCGGAAAGATGGATTGAAGAAGGAAATTGAATACTTATCCAGAAATTCATGACTCTGTTAGCTCAACAGCTACAAGATTTGCACAAGAGGATTGAAGCATCTTACAATTTATGAATTGATTCTACGTCAGTTTTCATGGTGCGTGTAGTTTAATTTTTGTGCTACAGCTCTTTAAAGGAATAGAAGGGAGTATTTACTGTCATCTTTATTTCCCTTTTTCAGTGCCTGCCTGTATGTATGTATATAGGGAACTCGGCTCTGCCAGGAAAAGTGTTTATGTGATGAACATGAAATTAATGATGCACGTACGGCTGCAAAATTAACTATCTTCCAAGATGATGTTATATCTGTGTGCTGATTGAGCTGTAGCAGTGAGCATCAGATTAAGTTAATTTTAGTTTAAAAGAGCAGAAAGGGTATCTGATGTGTACATGAATTTCTTAAACTTCATAACTGCATTCATTCTTGGCCACATATTTTTCAGCTATAACAGCAGTTGAAAAACTTGATATGCATAAAAAAGAGATACAAAAACAATCAACACCGACGGAACCACCACTGCCAGTAAAAACAAAATAAACATCTCATTAACTAATTGATTATAGAACTCTCTGAAAATTTGAAGATAACGACAGCTTTATCAAAACATATAGATGTTCTGTAGCAAAAAGACAAGAAGAAAGGGCCGACCGCCCTAGAAATACATTGAAGAATCCTATTAACTTTCTGGTTCTCTTGACGCCATGATTGAAATGCAGACCATGTCAAAAATAACAGACTTAACCATATAAAGGGCCTGAACATTCTTCTTCGCACCATAAACAAAATACAAAAACCTTCTTAAAAAAGGTTCCTTTCGGTAAAAAGAGAAAAAAACAGAATATAAATAAACTGTGAAAAAAGAAACTTCATAATTGACAACCAAAGACAGTCAAATGGGTATTCATTTTTCAATTGTTGAAAGAGGAGTTTTCCATGCATCACAACGAAGAAATAGGAGAGACGAAATATGCAGGTAAGTTGAGAGGTATATCCGGAATGCATTCCCACCCCCTCTGGGGAATATCAAATGATTGAATGTGGGAATAACTAGATATGCCAAAGTATAACTATTCTATAACCTCCCAATAAATTGAAAAAAAAAAAAATAACCTCGTTATTCCTGAAAATAAACAAAAATAACTTACAAGCATCTTCTAAACAAACAATAACACTACAGTATTAGTGACTTTATAGTGCTCCCTAAACCTTCAGTTGTGCAATACTAAAATGTTTTAAAACTGAAGGACCTTCCAGAAGCACAGAGCAATGTATACACCCAAGTGTAACACATTTCCCATCTGTTCCTATGCAGACCAAGGAGACGTCTTCGAATTGAGCACAAATCTGAGACCAGACCTGGTAAACTAAGGGTTTTCGAGAGCAACATCTAAGTAGAGATATAATATAAATGTTGGCCAACCAAAAAGAAGTATGATTTCCACGTGCAACATAATACAGCCATGGAAATACAACAAATTATAAAAATATCGAAACAAAATGGGCGATAAGAAACATGTAAAATTAATCTTAAATTATTGGTAAAAAATTATCCCATCAAGGGATTTGTTTTAAAATCATTGCATGCATTCTGAATTAAAGGAGTTCATAATAGTTACAAGAGATAGCGAATTGCCAGAATATGATGTGCTTACGTAGCTAATAATAGAAAATAAATTTGGTTAAATTTCAAGAAATATGCTGCAGCATACAGAAATTGATAGTTGCACCTTTTTTAACCCGCTGAATTGTCATTCTCTAACAACGATTCTTCAAAAGCTAGACAATAATATTGTAAAGAAAAGGCACAAATCAATAAACTTCAAAACCATATTAACTGGCACCACCATCATTCATAAAACCTTCTTTGCGACCTTCGAAGCCTGGTCGCATAAGTTTTTTCTCTCTTTTGGCAATTTTTCGCATTTTCTTCTCATGAATTCGCCCAGCTATATTCTCTGACCTTTTCTGCTGTTTCTCCGCCTTCAACTGGTCCCTCGTTTGAATTCTATCCTTCCATTTATCTGCATTCTTCTTCTGCTGCTTCTTCTCCTTATTAATGCTTTTCTGCAGTAGTTTGGGATCATCATGGACCTTAATCCCTGAAGCTCTATCCATTGCTGCTTTCCACGATTGCTTCTTGGCAAAAGCTTGAGCCTTCTCAGGATCATTCTTTTTCACTTCCTCCAACTTCTTAGCCCTTTCAAGTTCCTTATGTTTTGAAAGTTTTCTCTTCTTCCGTAGCATTTCCTCATTCTGAAGTTTAACATGGCCAAAGACAAGCTCCTTGGAGGCCTCCGCTGCGTCCTTCTTTACTTTCTCCTCCAACTCAGCACTCACATTGTTACCTTCCTCAGTTTCATCATCCCTCTTGCGTTTCTTGTCCTTAAATCCTCTCCTAGCATTTCTCTCATCCCTCCTCTTCTCTGAATTCCCACAGTTACGACCTGACCGAAACTCTTCAAGTTTGCGATGAAGCCTTTGCCGAAGCTCTTCATAAGTCACAGATCGATCATCTCCTTCCAATCCAGAAACAAGCGGCTTAGCCACCGCCGCACCCTGCTCTTCATCACCATCATCCACCTTCTCTTTTCCCAAGCTCTCTTTGAGAAGGTAAAGGGTAGTTGCAGCGGGTTTTTCTGGGTCCAAACGGTCCCTCCGAGACTTTTTGATATTCTCCTTGGTCTCCCTCTTCGCTTCAGCCTTTGCAGCCTTGCTGAGACCCTGAAACCATGGCTTCTCCTTGTCATCAGTTGACAGATAAAACTTGGCAGGTATCAACTCAATCAACTTGTCAAAGAAAAGGGTATGTTCGTGGATCTCACTATCCAAATCTTTAACACCACCATCACCCTCTGCCACAACACTAGCCTTTTCCTTTCTCTTCTTCATCTTCGTCGGTCACTGTGGTAACCCTAATACCTCTGCAACAGCATCGACAAATTAAAGGAAACGAATAAAATCAGTTTAATCTCTTTTCGTTTAAATAAATTCAACCAGTTTTTGAGGACAAAGATAACGCACCAACAATGATATAGCAAGAAACTGGGTTTAACGAAATTGAATTCGAAAACTACAATGCGACATATTAGGGTTCTGCATCACAGCTATTGTATTTGTAGGGATTCAGCACCTTGCTTAATAGCACCATTGGACCATTGCTTGATAGACATGGTTTGGGCCAAAGGCCCACCTGACTTGGGAAGGTCCAGGTTGCATTGGAATTTTTTTCAAGAGAAAATTAAAGAATATTTAAGGCTTTTAAATTATTTATTTATTTATCATTACTGTATTTAACGGGTGATATGTAAGAAATATAATCGTTCCTATAAATAATATATTTTAAAAAAATACTCAAATAAATTTTTATCAATATTTATCCTTTATTTTTCTTTTTCTATTTTTTTTATCTTCTTTTCACTCTTATCTCTTTCTTATTTTTTCTAATTAAACTATTATATTAAAATTTAACACAAATATATTAAAATAATATTTTAAAATTAATATTGAAATTAATAAAATATTAATTAATTATTTTAAATTATGATGATAATAATTTATTATAAGAATAAATAATTTTATTTATAATGACATAAATAATTAATTTAAAATTATTTTTATAATAAATAATTATTCATCTAATTAAAATATATAATTATTTATGAGTTAAATCTAATTTTTAATTAATAATTTAATATTTAGGTTAAATTATGACAATAAGTTAGATTAAGTAATTTTTAAATAATATTAATTAAAAAATTACTTTAAAATAAATATTTTTATTTTTTTCTTAATAATTATAATATAAAAATAATATCTATTATTATAATATTTCAAATTTATTATATAATATTTTTTAAATATAATATATTAAATTATAATATTTTTGAATCATTTAAATATTTTTATTTTTTAGATATAATAAAAGACTCATTTTATTAAAATTCAATTTAATTAAGTTAGAGAAAAGAAAAAGAAGAAAAAAAAAGAAAAAAAACATTAGATAAAAACAGAGAAATAAGATAATAAAAAGTAATTAAAGAGAAATAAAAAAATAATTGAGGAAAAAAATAAATAAATATATAATGTGAAATGGATTTATTTATTTTTATTAAATTTTGTGTATGAAAATTAAGTAAATAAATTTAGAAAATTTCTATCAAAGTAATTTTTCTTTTTAAATATATTATTGATTTGAAATATGTATTTGAATATGTATATGCACATGAATGACTTTTATTTTATGCTAAATATTTATAAAATTGTATGAGAATTTAATCTTTAAAAATTTGAAAAATATGTAAACATGTTATACTACGTATATTATACTTAATTTAATTTAATGATATTATAATTTTGAATTAAGCTTTAATAAATAGTTGGATTATTTTATAGTGATAGATAAATTTTTAAATTGTCCTTGCAAAACCTAGAGTATCTACAAGATCAATCTTCGTTGGTATTTTTTGAAATTTTTTCTGGGTCTTGCTTCGAATTATTGAAGTTAGTATTTGAGCCTCTTACTCCAAAATATTGTGATACTCCAACACCCAAGTCAGGAATATTTAACAGTTTTTATTATGTTTGGGTTTTACTTATGCTACCATGTTTTATTTATACTATGATGTTTAAATTTTATTAATAAATTTTTATTTTTAAGTCTTGTCTAAGTGTTACTGATCACCACCATAGTAAAAAAGTCTAACATCAAGATTATATAGTGAGTGGTGGCTAAACGATAATTGTGACGATAATCGTGAGCAATAATAAACGTGTCTGTCAGGATTTTTTATTGTAAGAGTATACATAATCATAATCACGAGACTATAATATTAATAAATGTGTCCGACTTTAGAATCGCATCAACGTAATACACAGACTAGTATATCATGTTAACTGTATGGGTAAAAAAAATAATAATAATAATAATGTAATTTTTTTCAAAATTAACATAATCTTAATAGTAAATAAATAAATAAAATAATTAAAAACTTAATATGTTTAAAACATTCTTTGAAAGAGCAACCAAATTTTTTAATTGTGTTAAATTTTTGTGTAGTTAAAAATTAAATTTTCGTTAGTTGAGTTTTAGACCCATACTTTTTATTTATAAAAAATAATTATAATTATAATAAATTTATAAAAAAAATAATTATAATAAATTAATTTTAATATATTATTTTTTTATATATAAAATATCTGTAATTTTATATTATTATTATTAATGAACTAATTTATTATATTTTTTAATTTATTATATTTATACTAAAATATGTATGATAAATGTTTTATATAACATATTTTTAACATTGTTATTACTATATATTATAATACTATATTTAAATTTTTTATTATATATAAATTAATTATTCTTTAAATTATATTTTAAAATATTAATAAATTTAAAATATATAATTTATAAGAAAATATGTAGTAAGATAATTTTTAGTTAATTAGGATAAAGTAATAAAAAAATTATTATAATTTTTGTAAATTTTTTGAAATATATTTATTTAATTAATATAAATTTGATATATAATAAATTAGAATATAAAATATGAAAAATATTACATGATAAAATTTAATAAATATAAATTAAAATAAAATAATATTAGATATTATTAAAATTAATATAAAATATAAAAAAATATAATTCGTTATAGCTATTAAGAAAATGTGATTAACCTGAAAATTTAAAATAAAAAGATGAGGAAAATGAAATATTTTCCAATTGTTTCAGTTTTTTAATTTTTAAAATATTTGTTTTTAAAATCAGAAGTCAATTATTTTTAAATGTGAAATTAACTTATAAATACCATGACTAAAGCAAAAAGGTGAGAAGGTAATCAAACATTATTTGCATATTAAGGTGTTATTTACACGACTAAAAAAGTACTTCAATTATGCTGCTTGCATACTAACACTTGATTCTGGGTTTTTAGTTGGTGAATCAGCTACTTCTTTCTCATCACCTGAATGCAATTCCTTAGGATTAAGGCTCCTAACAAACTGAGTGAATGAAGGAAAATGTTTTGGTGAAAAGAAACAAGCTCCCATTCTCTGGTAAATGAACAAGTCCAACACATTATCTGCACACAAAATCTTCTTGATTTGTTCAAATCCCCCTAGAGCACCAGACTCTGATGTATTTTGTCCTGAAACCTTCACTCCATGGATTCTACAAGTTTCCATAATTTGTTCAAGTAGCATCTCAGGGCTGGAAAGTGGTTCATGTGGTTGGCATGCAGCTGACTTGTCCAGTCCAGGTAATAACATTTTGCAGGAGTTACTAGCAAACATCTTCACAACTGGTTCATAGCCATCCCTCTTAATTGTGTTGTAGAACCCTGCTGTTAGCTCAGATGGATGAGAATGTGTCATGTACCAACAATGCTCAAGTGGGATTTTTCCATACACATGCACTCCAGTGTCACTGAAAGTTGAAGTTGCCAATGAGAGGAGACTTTCTCCATGAGTTATAAGTTGTTCAGCATACCAGGAAAGGAAGAAGTCCCCATATGCAGACTCCCAAGAACCCCCATCCTTGAAGAAGCTATTGGAGTTTGGTGACTGATCATAGGTAGGGGCATCATGTGGACCACCAAGCCCCCATAGAGGATTTCCAGATTCATCAGCATGTTTCTTTAGAAAGTTGAGCATGTTTTGGTCATAACATTGAAATTCTCCAACTCCTTTAGTTTTGTGATTAGAAGGTAGCTGATTGTGAGATGGATATCTTAGCTCACCATTTGGTCCTAAACCAATGGTAATACCCTGCAACATGACGACATAAATACTTTTTCAATATTATATATAAATTTGATGGTGGATACATTCTGCAGTTGAAAATTCTCACTGTTATTGTGGAGCTCAAGAATGAGGAGAATGAAAGCTTAAAGCTCTCAAAAAAACTGTGGTAGACTTGGACTGGAGTCTTCCCATGAAGAACAGGAAGATGATCAACTGCCAGTGAGAGGCATTCTTTATAATGATGTCCTGCCCTATCTGTAAAGAAGATGTTGTTGGGTTGAGATTCACCAATCTGGGACACCCACCTTGGTAGTGGAATGTTTGGTGCTTTTGATCCATGAAAGCAAAGTGTGACATGGAGCCTGAGACCCAGTATTTGAACCATCTCAGCAATGGCAAGATATCTTGACCAATCATATTTTCCCATGACATCCTTCTCAACAATTCCCCACCAAATTGGGAGCTCCACCCCCTCAACTCCTAAAAGCTTCAAAGCTTTCAAGCCAACTACAATTGCTCTAGTTTTGTTTATTGTATTCCTGCCAAGAGAAACAGCATCTTGGGGTAGCCCAACAAATAATCTTACACTATCTTCCTGCAAAATATTATTTTAGGCATGTTTGTTATTTTTAACATATACTGAGTGCATGGTGTAAAGGTATAAACTTTTGCTCTTTATTTGGCACAATTGAATGAAACATAAAACAAGAGGAATGAGTACTTGTTTCATTTTTTTTAAATTTTTTTTTGTGAAGAGAATTTGTTCTTAATACAAACAACTAAAATTGAAAGTGGGTGCCACTAAATTTTTCTCCAAGATCAGTTTTTTTCAAAACAGTTTCCATTATAATGACAGGCGAGGATGGAGTTGCTCAGAGTAGACAAATAATATATGATGGATGATTTTCATTTATTCCATCCAAGTTAATGAAAAGAATACAACTTTCATGGTTACTGCTTTACAACCTTTTAAAATCCACATCAATATAATGCAAATAATTTAAAGGAAAAATTACCATTTGATGATCATATTGGTATATAAGATAATTTGTTTTTTTAAGTGGGTAGACAGAGGAGTAGAAAACGATATAAACGAGTAAATTACTATTTTAGTTTTTGAAACTGTGATAGTATGTTTAACTGAATCTTAAAATCAATAAAATAGGAAAATATTTTTTAACTGTTTTTTTCATCACTTATAATATAAATATATTTCTATTTTATACTATATAAATATGATTTTGTTAAACCATTTTTAGTGTAATAGTTTATAATATTATTTTTTATTAAATATATCGTTATATTAAAAAAATATAGAAATATTGTTATTATAATTATATATTTAAAGAAAAAGAAAAGAAAAAATGTTGTAATATATACTCATTGAGAAAGAAAATAAAATAAAATCATTTTTTAATATTTTAAAAAATTAATCATACACTAGTAAAAAAATATAATTTTATGACGAGGGTTCACCCATAGTATGTTAGATGGTGGTATTTTTTAATAATATTATGAATTTTTTATCTCGCATCGATATGATATTTAGGTAAATTCACTTTTTATGTAAGTTGGAATTTAATCGACGTAGAAATTAAACTCTTTATGTCGATTTTAATTTAATCGACATAGAAAATATATATTAAATTAAAAAAATTAAATATATAAATATATCAAAATATATAATATATTTGTATTTATATATTTTGTATATAAATATAATTTATTTATAAGTTATTAATTAAAAAATTATAGTAGTTCAATAATTGAAGTATTAGTCTTCAACTCTAAAGTATTGAGTTTGAAAATATCTTAATTTGATATAATTCAAAAAGTTCATTTTAACCAATGTAAAAAATTCTTTTTCCAATAGTAATAAAAAAATATATCTAAAAAATTTAATTATACAAAAAAGTTAAAATTTTCTCCAGTAGTGATAAAAATATATATTTAAAAAAGTTAATTATACAAAAAAGTTAAATAATTCTTAAAATTAGTAAGACAAATTAATACCTAATTATGAATGTTTAATTTCATTTATTATCTTTCAATCTTTGTTTCTATTTAACTAATAATATTTTTTATATTTAACTATTAAATTAGGAAGGTTTAAATGTTTGTAATATTCTAGTTCAGATGTGTTATTATGATAATTTTAAGGATTAAATTATTGATGATTATGAATAAATTTAGAGACAATTAAATGAATTAATTCCCACATGCAGACACCTTTTTGCTGTGCAAACCTCTAACACTAAATATAATTTAATATTTATTTTACATTCCTATCGGAAGCAAACACAAATACTAACCGATGTGGGCCTTGGGAGAGAAAAAAAGCGTTTCTCGTGTTCAACAGCTTCAGATTGATGAGCTCTGAAAGTAAAGCGTGTCCAGTGGTTCTTCCTCGTTACATTCTGAGCAAAACAAATCTTAGCAGTAGAAAATCTGCAACTACCTTTTATATTACAGAAACCAACTTCTATATATGCAGACATTCCTTGTTTGGTTTGAGAACTCCCAATCAAAGACACATCCATCACACACACACAAAGCCTCAGAAACCAAAAACCACACCCACCTAAAATTTTTTCCCACAGAATGGATGAAAGAAATGATAGAGAAGATTTCAACTGTGCCAGAAAGATACTAGAAAACACATATTTATAAGGAGAAAAACGTGCTGGGACCAGTACAAGGTAATCATAGGCTTCAAAAGGTTCTGGCACATGTATATACTTTTCACATCCAAACATATATTATTAGTGATTTAACTTAAGTCTTAAAAATGTAAACTCAAGCGATAAAAATATTAAGTATTTTTATATTTATAATCTCAAGAAATTAAATAAATAATTAAAAAAATTATTCTTTGTTGATTTATTTAATCACTAATTCCAGTTACGTTGGGTTATAAGTTTTTTCATATTTGAATTCAACTCATTATTTTCAAACACTTTTTTTTTAGTTTTGGATAACCCTATCCATTATTGGAAGTAAAGGATATGATCCAGTAACGGTGCAGTGCTGGTGGATATTGATGGTGGAATGCAAAGAGATAGATTTTGACTGTCAGAAACAGTCTAATGAATGGATGTGTCCACAACACACATATGCTCACAATGTCTCAATATATTTTTAAATATATTTCAATATCATCTTCATATTACTTTGCCACACTTAGTTCACATTCACACACAAATAAATGGGCTTTCTTTAACTGGTTTGAGGTTGGATTTTTGTTTTGGTTTGTTCATTTATCTCTTCTATAGGTGGTGGTTGATACTTTAACATGCTCCAACTGTAAAAGTTTTTGTGTAAAATGATGATACTTTAACATGTTCTAATTGTAGGAGTTTGTGTAAAACTATTCTTATCATTTGAATGATACCTTAACATGCTCCAATTATAGAACTTGTTGAGGACCCGTTATTGTCAATAAGAACATGGTTAAGAATGTGTCAGAGATGACCTTAATTCATAATTACTCATGTTAGTTTTTTATCTTTTATTTTGCTGATAAAATACTTACAGTAATAAAGAATTTCAAAATTATAAAAAAACTTTAAACATGCTGAATTTGAATTCAGAGTTCAAATGATTTATTTTTTAACCGTTTTATTCTAAAAAAGATAATATTATTTTATTGCTTTTTTTAAATAAAATATTTTTTACCACTAAATATAAAAATTTGATGTTAAATAATATTTAATAACTTAAAAATACTGTAACGGATGTTTATCATAAACGTTGATTAATTTTTTTTAATTTATTAAGATTTTTTCTTGTAATTATCGAAAAAAAATCGATTAATTTCTTTTTTAACTAATATCGATTATAATTATTCTAGTCGTTAGGATTATTTTTTCATCTTATTAAGTTTTTTTTTCAACTTTTTTACCCAACCACTAGATTCGTCAAATCAATTAATAGTTAAGCTTGGTCGAATGTTTTCCAATAATCAAAACAATTAATAATTAAACTGGGTCGAATGTTTTCATAGAATATGCATATAGATAAAGTGTTACAACCAAGATACAACTCCGAATTTCCAATAAAACTACAAAGTTTAATAATTAACGATGCATGTTCTAAAATTTTTTTAGTATGTTATATAATATATTTAATAATTTTAGGTCATATAAAGTAATTGTACCTAAAAAATTAGAGATAAAAAAACAATTTATTAAGTTTCATCTCTCGACAATAGTATACTCGATTCATATTGAAAATAACTAATTTATAAGACAATGATTGAATATCTCATATTCTGCTCCATTCGATCTGCATTTTGGTTCAGACATCAAGAGATAAGAGATCTTAATCATACAAGAAGCTCGGTCCAAAGACGTTCAATTTTTTTTGTAAAAACACATGCGATCTCTTCTCTTCAAACATAACCAACTAGATGCTGAATCATGAATAGGACATGATATACCAAAGCATGAAGAATAATAAAAAAGCCTAAATGAAAAGTCTGTATAAAATTCAGCATAAGTCACATGCAGAAATTTATGTGTGATTGTTATACAAGATAGGGAATAAACCTTTGATCATTGAGAAAGATAAAATATCTTCTACCTCCTGGTGCCCATGCCTTTACCAACTAGAAGCAAGACAATGATTAAGCAGCACTTTTGCAGCTTCACCAGACACCAATGCTTGTTTAAAATAGTTGGTGCAGTTCTTTAATTAATTTTCAATACTCTTTGACACATTCTATCTATAAGAGTCCTTCTTTGATTGTGTGTGCCTATTCCCCACCATGTTCTTCTTTCTCCTTGGTGCATCCACTCTAGTTTCCACCAATGGACCAGACCAGGTCTGGATATTTGATTTAGGATAGGATAAGTTTGTGGAACTAAATGGAACATCAGGAGGATAAAAAATTGGATCCATGTGATGTGAAGAACCCAAAGGATAGCCTAGAGTTCCATCTTCATGAGGGGGAGGAAATTTCTCACTCTTGCTCTTAGCATTTGCGTGTGTTACCAGTCGCCATCTCTGTAATAAGAGTTAAACCATTACTACAGTATTGAGACATAAAAGTAAGCTCTAATATGAACCAACCGCATTGTATATATCAATGCCACTTTATGAAAATTGGAAAAATGCTTTATTTTTCAGTTAGCTGGGAAGAGATGAGAAGGGGATCGGAGACGCATTTCAAGTGTTATTTTAGACAAATGGATGCTAGTGAATATCAAAGTTTTCACCAAGAGAATAAGTATTTGCACAAATGAATGAGGTGCTTATCTGACATACATCAATATTTGCTTGCAATTCAGTATTGGAATCTGGAATTGGCATTCCCCTTCCACTTCGATCACGTGGACGTGATTTCTTGACACCGGCATTAGCTTTGTTAGCAGCTCTCAATCTACAGTCATGAAACATTAAAATTAAATTAATGAAATTTGTGTATCTTCAGTATTTCTTTCAGAAAATCTTCTGATCCCACCAGTATCACCGAGAGGTAGAGAATGAGAGAAAGTTCACAAGGAGAGGGATAGATGAACAAATATAGAAAAAGAAGTGACTTGAATGGCAAAGCAACTTAATATACAAACTTCGTCAGATTTTTATGCAAAAAAGAATTCTAAAGATGATTGAGAGCTTCATCTATATCCAGTGGTTAAATATATTGATGAAATCATTGTTCTGAAGTCTAAAGCATTTTAAGTTATCCACCTTCTAGCTTCTTCATCTCGTAGTTTTGTATCCATCTCCTTGCTGGGGGGATATTTTGGAAGGCTAGAGGGTTCACAAGCATAAGGTTTTGTAGTAAAGAACTGCAAAACAGAAGAAATTAACATTAGACTTAGATTCTTATATTAAATTATTAATAAGGATTTCAAGCATAATTCATCATATGTTATACTTAAAACTATATACAACCACCAACATATAGCTATCCCTGTCATTTTCCATCAATGACAAGCAACCCCAGTTCTCTTTAAATATAGATTAAAACAATCCAAGAAAATAAAATTCCAAATGAAGTTTAGTAGTACTAGTTCATCCACCAATATACGCAATTTAAGTGATTTTATCACCTTTGTGAGACAAAGTTCAACTCATGCTCAGAATTTATTTCTTGGTAACTGACAAATAAAGCCCTGACAATCCAGAACTTTAGATTAACGAATAAACTACAGCAATAAAAGTCAACAGGAGGTGGTATAGACATGAACAAAGCAAAAGTAAAGATGCTCGTATGAGTTGCGTGATTACAACAAAAGCACTCTCGCAAAAGCATGAGCAGCTTCCTACTTAGTTAATCAACATCAATAAAAGAGGAGATAAAAGGAAGGGAAGTTGTCTAACTATCTTAAGATGGTCCTCGATAATATATCATTCCATGGCATTGTAATTCATTAGGATGCAAAATTGGGGGAATTGCTGAGACTTAACACATCAAGCACTCAGTGACTAGATGGTACTCCCACCAATTGCCTTCCAGGATTTGAACTTTGAACCTGACCCCCAGAATTACTTATTCTACTTATGAATTAAAACATGACAAGAAGGGAGCAGTCAATTAGATGTAGCAATCCTATCATATTTTTTTAAGAAAATAGCCGAGATAAGTGATTTCACAGGATTAACTAGTGATTAAATTGTTATCTTACTTCACTATGCAATGCAGCTGTGGCAGTTTGGCGTTCAGCTGGATCGATTGCGAGAAGGGTCTCAATTAGTGGCAGGGATGATGCTGGGAAATTCTTAAATGTCTCTGCTATGCACCTCTTGTATGATTGACGGGGCTTAAAAATGGTAGCATGAGGTAGCTTTGATTTTTTCCAATATTCATCAGAAGGAGAACCACAAAGCTTAAATATCTTATGTAGCTGTTCCACCTTCCAAGCACAGTGGACATATATCAACAAAATCAGAAGCACAAACCTCTCAGCATGAGCAACAAAATCTTGCACCATTTATTAGTAAAGTGAAACATCTTATGTTCTTGAAAGGTGATCCTAGAGAAATTATAAAATGAAATGAATCATTCAAAGATTACCTCAGTTCGACCAGGCATAATAGGCTTGCCAGCCAACAATTCAGCAAGAATGCAGCCAGCACTCCAGAGGTCCACTCCTACACCGTAATCAGTGGCTCCAAGGAGAAGCTCTGGAGGCCGATACCATAAAGTAACCACCCTGCTGGTCATAGGGTGCTTTTGATTAGGATCAAAGAAAGAAGCTAATCCAAAATCAGCAATCCTAAGAATTCCTTCATTGTCAATCAGAAGGTTTGACCCCTTTATATCACGATGCAGCACAAGACGGTTGTGACAGTGTTCCAGTCCAGAAAGTAGCTGATGCATGTAACATTTAACCTAATATACCCAGATATGACCAAGAAAAGAAGTTCCAAATCAGAAACAGAAGACTTATTTGAATCATAAATTTCGACCAACTCTAGTTCCAGATTTTAAATTAAGCAAGGTAATGTGTAAATACCTGAGACTCTGTGAACTTTACTGTTGGACTTGTAGCAAGTCCAGCCAAGTCATGCTCCATGTATTCAAACACAAGGTACAAACTGCACGACATTCTTGAAGTCACTAAACCTTCCAGTTTGACAACGTTGGGATGATCCATATGGCGCAAAATAAGGATCTCTCTGGCCATGAATTTTACACTCTCGGGCTCTAAATTGTCAAAGCGGACCTTCTTTAGGGCCACAATTTTCCCTGTCAAAGTATCCTTTGCTTTGTAAACATTGCTATATGTACCTTGTCCAACCTGATTGAAAAATAGTCCAGAAGCCAGTTATAGACCAGATTTTTGTCAACTTTACAGGAACAGAATGGAAGTAGACATTTCAATAGAAGGGCTTTCAATTAATAATTTCCAAGATAACAGAAAAAATCAAATCCCAAAGCCTTCATGATACTATTGTCAAATGTTGCTTACATTTGAAAACAGAACAACAAAAGCAATCAACTCTTCAAATTTGAAATCAAAACAGCCAAGTTCCACGTACTTATGCTGGAAAAGAAAGCAAAGCAGTCATCAACCTCTTTACCTTATTCAGCTTTTCAAAAGTGTCAGCTCTCCTAGGTATCAACCCATTAATAGCTTCCCCTGCAACCTTGGAGAGCCAAGAGGGCCACCCTGCAGCTACTTGCTCACCATGTACATGGTTAGGTGGATTGCTCAACCGCGGATTCGGCTTCGAAGATCGCCTCCTCTCCCCTTTTGAGGGCTTGTTCTTTACTTCTTCTCCACCCTCCTTCACATTCCCACCGTTCTGAACCACACTCTCTTCTGCCTTTCCGACTTCCACTTCCTCTTTCCTCTTTGATGCTCCTTTCCCAAACACACACCCCATGTCTCAAAACACTCATTTACTCAACCCCTTGTTTTCTTCTTCTTTTTCCTCGTCAACCTCACATTCCCTCCTCACTTGCCAAAACAACATTTCCCCTCATCTTCTTGCAATTCAAACGCCCCATCGAATCAGAATCAACCCTAATAGTAGTTTCCCCCGCCAATCTTAAAAAGTTGAAAGGGGGGGTTTGAGTTTCAACCAAAGGAATGTGCAAATGTAAATTCAAAAGACCCTAACTTTCCCAGACAAAAGTGAGAATGCAATGATTTGGTGACACCCCACAAGTTGCAATGCAGTCAAAGAAAATGAGCTTATATCAGTCAGACATGCACAACAGAAAAGAAAAAGCAGAAAAAAAAAAACAGTAAAATATGACTAGCTTTTCCACCACTAGTGAAGTTCCTTTGTTCTTCTTGTTCCTGATATGTTCTCAGAAGTGGGTTTTTTCTTTTAACCCTTTGAAGTGTGTGTGGATATGGATACTGGGCAAAGATGAAAGTTGTAAACACTAACAGTTCTAGGAGTTTGGGGCATCCCAGATTCAACTATTAATGAACACAAAATAATGTCACGAAAACCAGAAATTAAGATAAAATAATAACGTTGGAGGGTGGGGTGGATCTGCTATGTTTTTTTCCACTGCATCCTCACACTCACACACACTATGCTGTAGTGTTAGTTTCGGATTTTTGCATCACTGGGTTTTGTAGCCACTAAGGAAACTTCCAGAGAAAAATCAAACACACCATGCCGTGGACACATTTAATTATTTATTATTATTCATGATCAAGAGCATAGTGAAGTTTTTAGTTAATTTTAAGTATTCCACTAACAATTAAAGGGTTTGGAACCAAAGTTCTGTGAGCCTAGAATAATAAATTAAGTTTTTAAATTTGTGTAATTAATTTTTGATATTTTTAATTTGAATACCATTAAATATAAAATTAATAATTGAGTTGTTCCTTCTTTGACTATTGCATATTCATTGGTTTTGTGTTTTAAATAAAGAAAAATTACTCATTCATATTACATGTAACCACAAATGAATTAGAAAAACTTGGAACAAACACTACAACCATCACAATAGAAAAACCAAAATTAATTTTAGTTCATGAGAATAATGATAAAAGAACACCAGAACAACAAAAATATTAGTTTGGTTGATTTCTTTAACGTGCCCCTGGTTGTCAAAGGAGACAGTTGGGTTGAATAGTACATTCTGTGCTGGTTTGGTTCATCAGTGATAAATACGTACTTTATCAGGCTCTTGGGTCCTGTTTGGACCTTTGTTTTTGCCAATGTTGGAACTTTGTGGGATTCTCAAAGTCATGTAATAAAAAAGTATTTTATATATTTATATATATATATATATATATTTAAACTGAATAATAAATAATAATAAAAAAACCCAAGACATAAACAATGAAATAGGAAAAGTTAAACCTTATGAAAATGGCATAGGATATATGGAAATTTTTGTGAGCCACACTTATGGATTGGATAAAATGATAAACAACGTGGACAAGTAAACAAGAGTGATTGCTTTACATTATAGTAACCCAATCACTATCTTCTTGGCAAAGCAATAGACACATTGAAGTGTAAAAGGACATCTACAAGAAAACAAGGTTGTTAAGATAGGTCACCTTAAATCCACCCTAGACATATTAATTTGTCCCCTTCAATTAATTATTCAATACATATATTACGACATAGATTAGAGAACAACAATTTTCTAAAGAGTATAATATTTATAGTATAATTTTTTTAGGATTTGTTTTCAGATTACATTTTTCTTGGGTTAATTATTTATGCTTATTTTACTTTTTGTAAATGAGAATGATAAGAAGAAATGTTGTTGAAAGCATTACAATTTAAGAAATTTCAGTAACTTTGGAGAATATTAACTAGATGTGTGAAGTGATCAATACTTAAGTGGTGCCATGCAGGCTTCAAAGAAAGTATAGTTTGGCCATTTCTTATCAGTGTGATTCTTGGGATCCCTTGTTCTAAGCCTCAGAAAGTAGAAATTCACACTCTGCATGTCTCAATCTTGGAAGCAGGCCATAGTTAACACCTTTATGGATGTCTCTGACACTCATTTACAGGTGTCAGAATGCACCGGAATTCAACAGTTGGCCCCCTTTTTCTGTGTTTGTCCATGAACTGGATCAGACTCAGAGAACCTGCCCTTCTTGGTTGTTTTCTTAGATACTTTTTTTCCATTTCATATCTTGTCACTCTAAATTTGTTTTGTTTGCAGTTCTGAGTCATGTAATACATTTATTGAAGAGATTTCCCTGCATTCTATGTTGATTCTGAGAGGAATATAGCATAGCATGCATGTGAGTGAGTTAGAATAGTTTGGGAATTTCCTTCCTGAGCATCAGCAATGTTGTGTTTACAAGATCTTTTATAAATTTTTGTTATATTTATATCTTTCTTCAATGTCACACTAATCGAAAACTTAACAACACATGTTAGAGGAGGGCCATGACTTTTACACTTTTTCTTTTCTCTTTTCACTCCCTCTTTCTTTTAGGTTTTTTTCACTCTTAAAATACTCCTCCCTCTCATTTTCACCCTCCACACATTTTACAAACAAAAAAATATATATTCTACGTTATGAAATTTATTTGTATAACATAATTTTTATATATTACATAGAATAATTTCCGTAAAAATATATATATAAAAAAATGTTGTAAAGAAGAAAAAAAGAACTACAAATAGCATGGGCTTAAGGAGATCTGCAAGATCCATGCAAAAGTTCAACACAAGGACCACTAAAAAGCCCATCTCCAAGCTACTATTATAACAACTCTTTCCTCAATTAAAATTAATTAATTCAATAACTTAGGTATGTTTTATTTGGGTTGTGATTCAATAACCAGGTCAATTGAGTTTTGTATTATAATAACTTTAATGATATAGACGAACCTAACTTTAATGATCTTTGACTCCAAAAAAAGAATTGAATTTCAACTATTAATTGAAAAATATTTATGGAAAAAACAAAAATAAAAAACAGATTAGATTATGATCTATCTATAATCTATCAACAAGATTAATTTGGATATCTAATTTGTATTTACATTTTATTTATTAGATAATATAAAATTAATTTCTATAGTCTTTGTGTGTGAAAAAAATATTGTAAGATATTTATGTACAGAAAGTTTTTACGAAGAAAGGTCAAATTGACTTGCACAATCGTTGAAAAAAGAGAACTACTTTAAGACTTCTTGCTCCATTTCTTGGTTTGATCCACGTAGGACTTGTATATCTGTTTTCTTCAGAGTCAGCATCTATTATCTATCTGTTCATATAAAAACTGTATTAAGTGCTATAAAAGACATTTTCAACCAAATTGTGTGAAGATATAAGAGCAAGAAACCCACACTTCACTCCATCACACCACATGCTCAAAAGAGCAAAATACATGTTCCTCTACGCTTCTTCTTTGACAAACCAAAACTATTGGGTGATTATGATGTATAACATTCTAATTTATTTCATTTATGGTTTAGTTTTCAACCAAAACAATATTCACAATTTATAAACTTTATAGACTGAATCAAATTATGACATTCTGTAGAAGATTAAATTACAACTTTATATTTCCAACACCTTAAAATTGAAGAATCACAAATTGTTTTTTTTTTTGTTTTGTTTCAGTAATAACCAATTTGGATGAAAGTAAGTTTAGTTTTATTCATTAGAAGTGTAAATTTTATACTATCAACCATGCAAAAGTTATATTAGTTTTATGAAAATATAACATTATTATATATACATGTTAATTTGTGATTTATTATATGTTAGTAACAATAAGTACACACGGATATATTAAATTAAAAAAAAAAACACTGAAATAGTATTACAAAAAAACTGAAGGAGGATGGATAAAGATGTCTTACACATCACGTATATTTATTTTCAACTGTCTAACTAAACATAAAAAAAAATAAAAAATTAATGCCACTTTTTTGCCTTCACAAGTCATTTTTTTTTTTCTTTGACCAAATTCTGGACAGTGGCAAAGTCCTTAATTGCTTTTTCTAGGAAAAAACCAGAAAAAACTCAGATAGCAGAATGATTTAGATCACAGAAGTCGTGGATTCACTCTCGCCATGTGATAGGTGTTGGTTGAAATTGGACAAAGGATATCATTCCCTTTTGTTTCCTTTTCATTGTACCGTTAAATCAACACTGCAATCGCCGAATAAGTATAACACCGATCCGTCCATTTGCAAATGCACAGAGGAAAATCAGATTCTGTTTCCATCTTCAGTTCCCTTCCTGAAGATGTTGTCCTCAAAATTGCTTCATTGCTTCAGGTTCCCTTTTACATAATGTATTCTGATCACCAATTTCAATTTTCCTGACATAGGAAAGCTTCGATTTTACTTGACCCTTTGTATTGTTTTCAATTTGGTGCAAAAAAACCCAAAAAAAAGGTGCGGGATTTGTGTGCCTTAGGTTGTTGTTCGAGGTTCTGGAGGGAACTGTGCTTCTCAGATTGCATTTGGGAATCTCTTGTCAGAAATAGATGGCCTTTACTCTCGTCCTTTCATTTCCCTTCTTCTTCTACTCTCCCTCATTCTCCCAATGTAAAGGTATTCATTGATTCTCCTCTTTTTTGGAGGAACACCCTATTCGTTTTTCAACCTTATTTAATCGAAGTTTGGTACTTTTCTTTATTGGTTTCTGGATTGGGACTCTGGGTATCGAAGCCTTAAATTTGTTATTTCTTTCTTCTGTGTTCAACTTTTTTCTAAACTTTGTTGGAAAGAACTTGATCACCTGTGATTAAATTGAGTAAACAGAACATGCATCAGCAAAATTAAAAAAAAAATAAAAAAATACACCATCAACGAATTATAATTTTCTGGAATCGTACTTTTATTGATATTTGCAATAATTACCTCAAAAGTTATCTTAGCATGGTGTAAAAACCTTCACTTTCACTATATAAAAAATTAAACTCCACTGAATAATGGTTACATGGTGTTGATGATTTGGTGGTTGTATGGTAATTGTTTGTTTGGAAATTGGGTTACAGAAGTGGAGGAAATTGTACTTGGATAGGCACGTGGAATTGGGGGTGAGAGCAAGGTCTGTTGTGAAGTTTGTGGAAGCTTGTTCACGTTCTGAATCACTTGAGGTTGGGGACCATCTGAAAGCTGTTGACACCCTGATTGGCACGAGCTTTGGGTTTGAAGACGTGCAGAGGTTCTTGTTCGACCCTCGAACAAATGTGCTGATTAATTTGGTTGGGGTATACTATTGCCTCACAATCCTTGGGATTCGGGTATTCCCATTCTTTGACACCCTATTTTGATTTGTTTTATGGTTCACGCTTACTGGTATCCTAGTTAAGAAATCAATAATTAGGGACTTGTATGAACAAACTTCTCAATAAAAACTTTTACGAGAGAATAAGAAGAAGAAAAAATGAAATTAGTTTCTTTATAACATATGGATAAGTTAATTTGTATAAGCTCTCTCATGTAGTTTTTCTAAACTTTTATTTTTTAATGGAGAAACTCATTTCAATTTTTTCTTCTTATTTTTCTCTTCTTAAATAGGAGAGTACATCCCAATTTTCCTTGTTTTTTTACAGTTTGACTACATATACTCCTACTTGAGATTCAACACGTTTTAGGTTCCTTTCAAAACGAATTTGCTTCATCATTGGTTAACTTGGTGTCTCTTGGTAATAACTATTACTTTTGCTATGCATGAATTTATCAAACTCTGTCTCTGGCATATTGCCAATGGTATATATGCCCTACTTTTATTTGATGCAAGGCTGCAACTAGAAAACATGAATAAATATGGTTCAACATTTGCCAAATGTGAATCTGCAAAACTGTTGGTTACATTAACTGCGTTTATTCTAGTTTATCTAAGGTAACATCTTTGCAAAATTTATTGTGCTAGTTCGTTTCACCACTTTTAATTTGGAAAGTTATTTATCGGTTTCCTTAAAGCTTCAACATTTTCATGGCTATGCATAATCTTTGGTCAATCAAATAAAATATCTTTTTATCAGTTTTATGTAGGTTAATAATATCAATGTTTAGGAAAAAAAAAATACAATCCCTGTGATACATGCTCGAAGTTACTTGTGTGCATTTCATGTTTGTCATTCGTTGCTTTGTTCCCAAGTTTGCATCTTTGAAACCTTTAGAAATAAGTGGTGTCTTTTCATCTTTTACCTGTTTCCCTTTTCCTTTAAATTTAGTCCCTATTCTTTATTCTTTGATCCCCCCTTAGAGAAATAAATAGGATAAAGGTAAACCATGATCTGTAATATATATTTTCCCAATTATTTTTTCCTCTTCCCAAGAAGGCTTTTACCTGGAAGTTGTTATATATAAGATATTGCAATGCATAGAATATTTAATTGAATAGATGTATCTCATAATTATGTGGACTTCGAACATATGAAACCTTGTGAAGGACTAGACCAGAGTGGTATGTATTTGATATGTAAGCATTTTAATTGGCAGGGTGATAATCTTATAGAAACCCTTCGGACTCATGAGATCTCAGATAGGCGTGTCTGCGTCAAGTGGTGGAAAGTTGGTAGATGGTTCTATGGCTTCCGTATGAGGGATGAAACACATTCTCGGTGGGTTTCATTGGCAGATTTGGCAACAGAAGATGATGAGCATGTTTTGGGAGTGCTTCGCCGAGGTACTATTCATGAGGTTTTACGTGTTCAAATCTCTGTGGTTGGTCGTACATCAACACATTGGTCCCAGAGATGGGAATAGTTGTAGGGACATCAACTAAAGCAGTAATAGCCATCAATAATTCAGCATTAATATGTGCATAGTTTGTTTCCAAACTCTGTTGTAATAATACATACATAGAATGTCATCAAAGATAAGAGACTGACAAGTTCATGATGCTTATTGGCATATTTGAACTCCGTATATAAGCTAAGAATTCACAAACTTGATTTATGCCAGCACCTTATAAAATGAAAAAAGGGTTTGAAGGTTATGGTAATGTCACTTGTTACGCTGATTTAGTATGTTTGCAGCAAATGTTATAGCTTCCGTAGGGAAAATCCTCGTTTTGTGGTTGAAATATATTAATCATTAGTAATTGCAGCATTAGCTTCTAATTCCAGTGACTTTCAAGCATCTATACACGATGTTCTTTTCTTTTATTTTTTTTGAGGGAGAATGTATAATGAAAAATTTGAAATCATTTATAGCACGAATGTCATGTATAATACAACTGAGGTCCTTGAGGGAGAACACTGATTTACAAAAAATAATCAACACAGCTGAAACAAAACATCAAGTCATCTACACACTCTTAACAATTGCTGAGCACACTAACTTTGTAACAATGCAACTATAAACGAAGACGCGAATAGCAGAATGCATGATCCATGTTCTTTCCATCTACTTGGGGACTCGATTATGAATGCTGTGAGCTGAAAGCCAAATGAGCAAGACTGTCACAATGCTTCCAAACAAAGCCACTGCTACGGAGGCACCAACATGTCTACAGAACTTATCATAAACATTGCAAATTTTAACCCAGCCGGTATGGTCGTTTCCCTTCAAACCCAGATATGCTACACTCCCAGCTGTGCCTGTTGCTGAGGCTATTATCCCTAATATAAGCTGCAAAGAAGCATGGTATTCAATCATTTGTTATGCGTTGATATATAAATGAAAACAAGTGAATTGAGAAGAGAGGATGAATAGCAAGGTAAAGAAAAATGGTTTATTAGATTAATTACCGCATCCCATAAGAGAAAGTGGAGGAGCAACTTCGTTTTAAGGGCTGGATTTTTAAGGGCATAGAGTGATGCAAGAATTGTAATGATACTGTAAAGGCCAGTAACTGATAATGCAGCCACAAAGTATCTGCATGTACATATCAATCACATTACATGTCAAATTGCAACTCCATAATAATATCAAGTAATATTAAGAAGACTTGTTTGACAAAAGAAGTATCGGTGAGAACAAGGCATTATAATAAATAATTTAATAGATGTATGAAAATAGAAGACTTTGGATTTATAAATAAAATAAAGAACGCCTATAGATCATGACATCAGGAAATTAGAACTGAGAAAAAACAATACATCATGGACGACTTTGACTCCTTATTAGCTTGGAACTTGTCCAGTTTTAGATGCTACATTAAGTAACAACGGCAGTGTGAAAATTTCATGCATGTTCACAAAGAAAAATACCAATTTCCCCTCTACAAGCACTTTATCATATGGATATATTATATAGTACATAAAGTAGACAGCGGTTTGAAATTTCATCGTTTTCATGTACTTTCACGAGGAAAAAACATCAACAATCCGAAACCATTTCATATTGAATATTATATGTAATAAACTAAAGAAAAATTAACATGAAAGGTTTTGGCTAGCTTTTGACCATATTTGTTGGAAATAAGATAAAAAACAGAAAGCAATAACCCTTCAAATGGGAGAAAAATACATAGCTAGCGTCGGCTTCTTCATTTGAAACCCCATCTAATGGCCAATACATTGGAACCTACCACTCTTTTCTGTCTTTTACAACTAATTAAGGAAGTATCAGTATTCCTTATTTGTGTCTACCAATTTCTCTAGCTACATCCCTATAAGTCTCTTAAATTAAGGATTTTCTTTTATCATATAAGGAAAGTTTCGTAAGTTTAATATCCGCAATAAAGATGCATTAGAAAGACACTTGCAGCACTTCTTTCTCTAAATATATTTGGATAAAATTCTATCTAAACTATGAATTAAAACTAATTTGTACATGTATTAAAATTATTTTTTGAAGCAAAATATAAATTACTTTATGCAAAAGTTTTGATTCTTAACATCGTGCAATTATCTAAATGGATAAGATTTTATCAGATATTATACAAGTTAAATTTAATTTATAAAAAAAAAATCACTTTTTTTAGTACTAGTATTAGTTTGAGAAACTTATCCAACGGTTACAATAAATATAGTAAATCTGCTAAAAATTTGAATAACTCTCTAACTTACACAAGGGCTGGTGAGTATCTGAACTTGGCTGGCCGTGGAAAGGGAAGAAATTTGGTTTGATTACCAGTGACCATGACCACAACAGATACCAGTGATGCTGCAAACAAGAAAAATCTCAGGATGACATCAAATTTAAAGTAATCAACACCAGCTGCCTGAGCTGGAGTTGATAAACTTGATCTGTATTCAGTGTCTGCAGGCTTGTCTGTAGAAGCCATGTTGCTTTGCAAGGTAGCTTCCTAACTTGGTTTAGATAGCACCTGGTGATGACACACAGTGGAGGAAGATAAGGATAGTTGAACAATGATCTCGTGCAAATATATATAGATGGATATGGACCTGAGGGAAAGCCAATGAAACCAGAAAAGTGTAAAAAAAATTGAGTTGGAGTTTCCTGCACGTAAGAGTTGGTTTGAACATTTGCTTGTTATCAGTTGGTGTGGACGTGATTGTGATGAGCCTCACACAGCTCATAGTCTATGCTAGAATATTTTATATATATGTATGCAATCTCAAGGTTTACATGGAAAAGTAATATGGAGATATGTATTTGATTTCAAACTTTCAAACTACAGATATTTTTGGTTGCCACCAGCTAAATAACTTGGTATTGCAATCTTAGATTCTGATTTTGTGTGTATTATTATATGTGCATGGGGCCACACTGCAGAGACAATATTTGTCTTAATCCCATGATTAATTAACTCGTTTTCATTCCTAAAATAAGGTTTTTCTTGCTTGGTCGGTAATTTCTAGTTGAAGTAAACTTAAAAATTAAATTATATACATTATGTCTCTCGTTTTAAACTAATGAAGGATTTCAAAATAAGTTATAGAAGTTGGTCTTTCTCTTTCCCTTATCCTTCTTATACATAAGACAGTGAAACGGATCTTTTCGTTATTATTAAACAATTTCTACTTTATTTTCAAGCTTTAACTTTGAATATTAAACATAAAAAAGAAGGGGGAGGGGATCAAATTGATGGGTGTGATCCAACAAATTTTTTGCTCACTGTTTTTAGTTTTTAGAAAATAATTTAAGCGAAACAGTGAGAATAGTTGAATTCGCAAAAACTATTTCTTTTATGAAATTAAAACATACAATAAAGAGGGAAAAAAATGGCATATAGCAAAAATAATGATGAAAACAGTAGGATTAACGGATAATCACTATCCTAATTGATTTTTGGGGCAAACACCTTTATGTAAAGCAAACAATACAATAATTAAAAAAAAAAAAAAAAAGAGGACAATGCATGATTAGATATGTCAATCCTTGAAGAACTTAATCTTAAATTATAGAAAAGGTGTAATTGTTCATAAAAGCTGTTGGAACACAAGAACAAAATTAAAAGATGAAGAGAGAAGTGGAGTTTATAAACTAGACCTAAAATATGATAAAAATAAAAGGTTCTACAGAATATCCATAATAATCATAAAATATAAGAGTTCATAACATGAGACTTGAATATGAAACAAAACCTAAAAAAAAGCTAAAATTTACTTTTGAATAGAATTTAAAAATAATATATACTATGATAAATAAGTAATTTTGACTTTATTTTACCGGTCAAAAGAAGATAGAATTTCCTTTTTAAATTTGACTCATGTAAAATAAATAGTTTTATTACAGAGAATAATCAACATAGTTATTTCACAGGCATTTAAAAAAAAAAAAATTTATCGACACGTAATGTGATAATGCGACAGAAGATGACTTTTATTGAATACATGAAAAGTTTTCCGATAAATATAGATTCTTGTTACAATTTTCAATTATATTATATCAACAAATGTCATATATTTTACTTTTTAAAGTGCTTTTTTTTCATTCAAAAGGAAATTTTGGAACTTTATAGTCTCTGGATAATTATTAAACTTAAGGTGATAGGGTCTATGGAGGAATTTATTATTTATATCAACTTTAATTTCCTAGGTTCAGGTCAAACATTAAAATGGAAAATAACCAAGAACAAAGGGAAAATATTTTATATTGAGGGTTTGTATACACGTTTTCTACACCTTTAATTTCATATTAAAAATAAACATGAAAAAAAAAACATGATACAACGCATTAACATACTAAATTCAATTGGACAAATTAATCTCTACTCAATTACTATCTAGAAATCATATTAAGTACACTTTAAATCTCTACTCCTCATTCTAGAAGCTTTTTTTGGTGGGTCATGTAAAATAATACAATCGTGGGATACTGTATCTTTTCTTTTCTTCTGGACTTTATCAACATTCTTTGATTACTTTAATATATATATTATCTCTCAATCAGAACATGTTCAATCAATCACAAATAAATAACTGATATCAGTGATTTTCCACGTTATCAAATTTTCTATCATTTTAGGCTCTTCAAATTTTTCCTTTCTTTTTGTTCTTTCACAAATTCAAAAAATGCATCTACCATAATGTCTGCTATATATCTTTGAGTTAAGACTTGGCCAATTTTGGGTGCATCATTTGTAGACTTTCATTACGAAATTCAAGCATGGTCACGATTCGTTTATGAGTAGTTCAAATGGAGAACATGAATTGATGAATGTCGTGTGCATAACGCCATAGAGGGATAAGTTCTGCATATAAACCATACATGTTCGTGTCAAGTTCTCATCACGTTTGAACAACAACGTACGCAATCGAATTAACAACTGGTTTTGGTCATAGTCACCCAAATGAATGACCAATTCTCCAATCTTAAATATATCCACATAAATTGTTCAATTAATTCACCCAATGCGTTCATATAGGCAACAAAGTAGACCAGCATCTTGTATTCACATTAAATTTGGGTTATGTCTGTGTGAAATGTGAATCCCATGATCTGTGTTCTGTTTCATTTTCCTCTTTTTTCGTTTAGAATTTTACTGTTTGACGTATGATAGTCAAAGGTTATGAAGTGTTTCACCTTAGCCAAAACAGAGGAACATTGGAAGTGGAAAATCATGTTACTTGTGCATCTTAGTCTTCAACGATGTAATAATATACTGAAGTTTCGTGAAGATGGAAAGTTTTACACACTAATGATATCACTACTAAATTCGTGGATTCGTTCTCGAAACGCTAATTTAAATTTGGTGGAGTGACTTAACTAGTATAATGTAACCATTAACTTATCTTAGAAACTTGCGTTTGAAAATTTTGCATTTATAGATTTGGGTGTCACCAATAAGTTTTCCAACACTACTACTACTAAATTAAGAAGTGACTGAATTAATTGTTTTATTAAATTAAAAGTATATTGAAATTTATGTCTTGAAAATCATGTTAAACAATACTTTTAAATAATTAAATTTTAATTAAACTAGTATAAACTAAAAATACCTAGAAATACTTATATAAAATCGATAAAATTAAAAAAACAAAATAGCTCAAATATTTGAACCCGTTTTAGTAAAAATATATTTATTATAAAAAATATAATATTTCTCATTCATCACGTTAATTTTAAATAATAATTATTTTATTATATTTTAATTTTATTTTAATAATTATCTATTTTTTTCTCTTTATTATATTTTATATGTGCAATTATCATTATAGTTTATAATTGTAATAAAATTATTATTAATAAATTTATTATATCATAAAAATATTAGTTTATTATACTTATTAAATATATTTTATTAAATCTTTATATTTTAAAAATATCATATAAAAATACATTAAAAATCATAATTTTTTCCACTTTTCACCTAATACATAAGTTAGTATTATGAAAAAAAAATCTTGTAAGTATTTTTCTAAAAAAATAAATACAACAGTTTTAAGTCTGATTAATATTGTACTTTGAATTAAAATCTAAACACAACTAATTAATCTACGCTTATTTAAAAAATATTAAATATCAAGTATAGTTTTTATAAATGATTTTTTTTTCTAAAGCCCCATCATTCATTACAATTTTTCTATTAAAAATCGACTTAATTAGAGATTAGAAAAAATATGATTATTATATTGACTAAGGTAAAAAATTATTTTAATTAAATTTATTTTTGAACTATAACTTAAATTAATTTATAATTTTAACTATTAATTAAAAATTAGACTCTGAATTATTAAATTTTAATTTGTTTTTTAATTAGTAATTAAAATCTTGACAACTGAGGCTAAAAATCAATTTAAATTATATTCATAAATTAATTTAACTCAAATAATTTTTAACTTAATCAATATAATGGTTATTTTTTTCTCTAAAATAATTGAAATTTTATATTTTTTATAACTATTAGAAATTCAAATCATGAATAAAAAATTATTAAAAACATAATCATCATTAAATAATATAATGTTTTAGGAATGATAGTTGTTTAATATGGTAGAAAAAAATATTATCTTTATTGTGAAAGAAATATCCCAAGTTCTAAATTTTGTCTGCTGATTTTAACTCTACTTCATTGCAGTCTAATACGAAAAAAATATATTTTTAATATAAAATAATATATGGTAATTCTTTAGGATTCAATACTACTTGTACCATTTTCTCTTATAAAATACATACTTTGTTTGACTAACAAAAAAATTGTAGTTTGTCAATTATTTATGTCTTGTCATAATTAATCTTCGTGTTACATCCATGACATTAGCTTGTTCTTATCAAATTAAAAATATAGAAAAAATATTAAAATATCTAAAATTGAAAAAGACTTTGATAAATAAAGACGTAAACATTAATTTATAAAGAAGAACCAACTTTTGTGAACAAGGACGCAAATAAAGTGGTTTAAAACCTAACTAACCGATTAAGTTGTCTCATGAACCAAAACACGTTTGAGAATTATAATAATGTAACTTGGTAAAATTCACTACAATGGAACATTGTAATCCCTATTAAACCAATCGATTAAAGTCATCCAAATTGTTCATATGTCTCATGTAGAAGAATAATAAAAAAGTTTAGTTCTTATTCTCATCTTTCAATTTCTAATTACTATTTGTATATGCATAATTAAGATTAGTTTAAGCGTATTTTTGTGTTATTTGGTGGGTGAAGAAGAAAATGGTAAGTGAAATTTGTTTTGATTTAAGTACGTGTCCAGGGTGTAAAAATTAGCATGACTTAAAAGTGGGAATTTAACTAATTAAAATGAACTAAATAAATAAAAAATTAAATTTATAAATATGACATAATAAATAACTGGGATTCCTAACTCAGCGAGTGACTTAATGATTGGTTAATAGATTTATTTATCACTTTTTCTATTTATATATAAAATAAAATATATTTTTATATTTACAAAAATAGACTTAATTATACGAATAATTTATATATTTTGTCATTAATTAATATATTTTTTCAAATATATTAAGAGAATTGTTATATTTAATGCTCAATTAATAAATTACAATCAATTTAATTTAAATTTAATAATTTATTATTTAAATTATAATAGTATTATATATATAAATATTATAAAAATTATAATTTATTTTATTTTAATTTTAATCTATATATATTGAAAAAAAAAAAAAAAAAAACAGATCGACAGTCCATTCTATTTCTATCTTGCATTCGTAACGTGGGTGAATTAGATAAGATGAATCATGTTTTATTTTAATAGTTTTTATCTTAACAAATAAAAAGAAAAATAAATCAATTTATTTTAAATTAATAAAATTTTCAGCTTGCGAATCAATCTACTTACTTAGTGGTGGGCTTTTGTGGACCTGAAAAAAAAGGACCATTTATTTTGTATACCCAACTTATCCAGCAATCACGGGCCTTGAATAAGACAGAAGAGTCCATTTGCAATTCGTAATTCACTAGTAGGGTCAATAACAATTATAATACCTCAACAAAAATTAAATTGAGACAAACAAAAAAAATTTAAACCTAGACTAAAAATAATTAATAAAACATTACATATCTATTAATAGACATATAATTATTGAAGATATTTCAAAAATATCATTACAAATTTAATTAGATGTTAATGCTTATATATAATAAGTTCTCTACTATATCTATTTACCTATGTGTCCTTTTCTTCTTTTATTATTTGGTAAAATATTTGTATAAATTAGTGATTACCCCATTTCAGACCATTCCATAAAAACATGCTTATTATTTCAATTCCCATCTTTAAGCATCACAACGTTTGTATCATTTATTACTATGATAGAGTTTTGAATTTTTTTATAACTTTAAATGAGACATGTTTTGGAGATTTAATTTCATATAATTATAATATATACTTATATTTTGATAAAATAGTGTTTTTAAATACGAATATATTTTATATAATGAATATGTTCATAAATTTATAGACAGATATAACCTAAACCTATTTAATCAACAAGATAAATAGATAAATCATTTAATTTATATCATATTATATTTTTTGCCAAATTGTACCTATTTTTTAGAAAATTTCAGATCGTAGTTTATCTAATTTAATAGCACTAGCTATAAAAATATAAGATGCAAATATTTTTTTGAGTAAATAAGTAATTTGATTGTGTGAGATAATTTTAACTTACTAATTCAAATAATGAGATAATTATTCTTGTCCTTATAAATGTGTACAAAATATTTTAATTATGATTTATTGTTGAGTTTTATTAAATTATTCTGTCATAATGTAATGTAATAGAAAATTAAATGAAGTGGTTGAAAATTCTCAAAACTTAGGTGAAACAATTAAATTATTCTGTCATAACATTGTTGGTTTAATTAGTAAATTAATCGTTAAAAAGGCACATAAAATAATATGAGATATGAATATGCAATATATATTAAAATTTTAAAAATCTTATTTAAAATAAAATTTAAATATTTATCGTCAATATTTTCAAAACGATGCAACATATAATCATGCGTATCTTTCAGTGTACCTTTCAGCGTATTTATTGGTAGTAGGTATTTGCAGAAAAGGCTGATAAATTTCAATTCATGATTAATGATTCCGAGTGTTTCTTCTTGGATTTATGGTGTTATTTTTATTATATGAAAAATTGTAGATCTTAAGGAAAAAAAAACAACTTCATATAATAATAGATTATATTATTATATCTAATTACTTAGGTTTTTTTTTTCCAACGAGCGTTGTTAATTTAATATATAATCAGTCTTATTTATCTAAGGCTAACTAACAAAAATTTACGCAACTACAAAATATGTTTTTAACGTCGCCATTTAACGTCGGTTCAAGCTGAGCCGACGTTAAATACACTTTCAACGTCGGTTGGTTAAAAAACGACGTTGAAAGTTGAATGTTGGTCACATTCTACGTCGGTTCTTAGTCAAACGACGTAGAAAGTACTTTCTACGTCGGTTCCCATATGAACCGAGCGTTGAAAGTCTTTTTTTATTTTATTTTTTACTTATTGATAGCGGTTATAAGGGAACCGCTATCTAAAGTGTATATTAGATAGCGGTTATAAGGGAACCGCTATCTAATATACACTTTAAATAGCGGTTCCCTTATAACCGCTATCTAATATGCACTTTAGATAGCGGTTCCCTTATAACCGCTATCTAATATACACTTTAGATAGCGGTTATAAGAGAACCGCTATTATATCCTCTCAATTATGATCGATCATTTCAAGTTATGATCGATCAGAATCTAATTTCGCTCGAGCAAGGGAGTGTCGTTCAAGTGAAATACAACCCGAGAATGCTAATTTTGTTCAGGGGGCGTTTCGCTCGAGCGTGAAGGGTGTCGCTCAAGCGAGATACATTTTAGATAGCGGTTAACCTGGAACCGCTATTATATTGTTTCAATTATGATCGATCAGAATGCAGTTATGACCGATCGAACTATTTTAATCGATTAAATCACGTTTCAATCGATTAAAACAATTTCTGCACAGCGTTTTAATCGATTAAAACTTATTTTTATCAGTTAAAATTACTTGAAAAGTGTCACGCGAAAGTTTTGCAGTATTTCAATCGTTTGAATCACGAAACAATCGATTAAATCAACTTAGAAGATTTTTTGTAAAGTGTTTTAATTGATATAAACGTTGTCGTATCAGTTAAAACAAATCTGTTAAAGAATCAAGAACGTATTAATGGATTAAAAGAAGTTTTAACAGATTAAAACTGCACTTTTAACAGATTAAAAGAATCTTTTAACAGATTAATTAAACCAGCAGTTTTGAAAATCTTCTATAAAAACAGTTTGGCTTGAACTTTTTTAACATACATTGAATATATCATCTTTTACACATCCTTGAGCAATCAATCAATCGCTAATTGCGACCGAATTAAAGTGGGGATTGGCTCGAGGTTAGAGTTCGACGTCACTAGGGTATGCGTTAGGGTTCGAGCTCTGTTGGGTTTGCGTTGGGTTTCACAGCATGACAATTGGGTTTGGCTTGACATTGGGGTTCGATGTCGCCGGAGTTGGGGTTCGGCCTCGAGTTCGTCGAGGTTGAGGCTGGGGTTGAGATTCGAAGTTACTATTTGACATTTTTCTAGTAGTGATATTTACACGGATATATATTTATTTGTATATAAATATAATTTATTTGTAAGTTATTATCAAAAAATTCAAGTAGTTTAGTGGTTGGAGTATCGGCCTCCAACTCTAAAGTACTTGGGTTCGAATCCTGCCAATGACAATTCTCTTAAAAATTAAAAAACTTCTAAAAAATATAATATAAAGAGATGGAGGACCTAATAAAAATATAATATGAAGAGAGGGGAGACTTCTAGATAAATAAAAGGGGGTAAAGGGGTTGTAAATAAATAAAGTTGTAAATAAATAAAAATTATTAATTTATAAGTGTATATTAGATAGCGGTTCCCCTACAACCGCTATCTAAAGTGTATATTAGATAGCGGTTCCTTATAACCGCTATCTAAAGTAAAAACTGTTACATACAACGTCGCCGATACAACGTCGGTTATTAAACCGACGTTGAAAACCTTCCGAACCGACGTTGAAAGCTTTATTTGTAGTTGTGTTAATATTGTTAAAATGAATCATTTAATTATTTATTTTATATTTAAATTTAATATTAAAACACTAATGTTTTGAAAACGTGGTTAGGGAATTTAGGTAGGAGCATATAACTAATGAAGTGAAGTTGGGAAACACTTGTATGGACCCTGTTCATTGTCAACCCAAAATTTATGAGATTAGTGAAATTAAAGAATATAATATTGTAACAAAAGAGTTAATGCACTAAATAAATATGGTAATTCAATAATTTTTATATTATTATCAAATCACTGTTAATTATATGGGATAAATTTATTGATTAATAATAATTTAAAAAATCATATTAATCATTTTTTTAATAATTAATTCTATAATATTATACTGACTCATATTATAATAACATTTTTGCATATTTTTATAAGAAAAATAAAAAAATTGTTTAATTACTACTTATGTAGTACTCTACTAACTTGTAATACCATTTCAATACAATACTTGTGCAAATTAAGAAATAAGTTGCTGAATAAATATTAAAAAAAGTTGATAAAATTGTTTTTCGTTATAATAATTTGTAGAAAATACGTGTTTGTATCTTCTTAATTATTTTTTAAAAAGATAAACACTAGCCTAATTAGTTATCAGATTCTAACCATTTGAGTTTATACTTAGATTTATATGATTAAAGTGAGATGAATAAATAGACTTAATATAATGGATATAAGTAAGAAATAGGTTAGATTAAATTAAAAAAATTGTGACTTATCATATTTATTTTAATCTATAAAACTTATATGAGTTTAACTCAAGTTAGATAAGTTAATGAATCAGTCAAATTTATAAAATAATAAATATTTTTAAAAATAAAATTAGACATGATATTATTTTATTATATATATATATATATATATATATATATATTATAAATTAATCTAATAAATTATTCATTTATTTTATAAATAAATATAAAAATAAGTATATGAAATTTGCTTATTTTATTTATATTTTAAATTAATAAAAATGATAATAAAAATTAATTTTTAATTTTTATTATAAAAATGAATGAATTTTTTTATTATAATTTATATATTAGATTATTATATTTAAAATAAAAAATTATTTGATTAAAAAATTATTTTTTTTATATTTTTTAATTAATTATTTTGATATACACATTAATAAAAAAGATTATTTTCAATAATATCAAAATTAGTTTATTAACTCAGTGACCTAGCATAAGATCAAATTAAGTAAAAAATGATTATTTATTTAAAAATATAAAATAAGTTAGGTTATTAAATTAAGCCATATTATATTTATTTTAAATCACAACTCAACCTAATATAATCCACTAATTTAAGAAGTTAGATGGGCCTGATTCATTAAATTTTTATAATTTAAAATTAAAATATGTTTAAATTATTTATTATGCTATTAGTATAAATGTATTTGTTTTGTGGTTATTGTATGTAAAAGAGACTTGTATTTTTAGTTATTTATGGTAGCATATGATAAATATATAAAGAACTTAAATTTTACATTGCATTAAAAGATTTATAAAATGAAAAGAAACAAAGATAAATAATAGTTTTATCCAGCACAGTAGACGTAGATATTTGGGTGTGTTATGGTTGGAAGGTTGAAAATGTTTCGTAGAGCATTCACATCGATCTATTAGCTATTAGTGCTTGTCGACAACCACAGCATGTTACAATTTTTTTCGTTCTTTCTCATATCCTTTTCCTCTTAAATGCCTTTCTTTAATGGCTTCAGATCTTCTCTTCCTTCCATGTGGTAGAAAATAGAATTTTTATTGATTAAACTCATTAATGAATTACTTTTCAAATTTTTAATAAAATATAATTAATAATAATATATAATAAAGAGTGTGTTATAAAAAATCAAAACTGGATTATCTTAAGATGTACTTCCAAAAATACTTGTCCCCCAAAATTAATGAGCCAACCTGTGAAAATAGAAAAGAATATTTTTTTTTAAAGATGAAAAGTAGGAAAATAAAAAAGGGTCGAGTATTTAAGAGGTGGTGTAGCTACTTTTGTGTCCACATTTGAAGGTTGGAATCCAGAGAAATTATAAGAAGAAGTGGTAACGAGGGTTGAAGGTGTAGAGAGGAAAGAAGGAGAATTGGAGATGGGAAAAGGAGTTGGTGTGAGTGGTTGTGATTTGGTGATGAGGCTTTTGGCCTTCACTCTCACTCTTGCAGCAGCCATTGTTATTGCAGCAGATAAACAGACAAAGGTTGTTCCAATTCAGCTTGTGGACACATTACCACCTTTGTATGTTCCTCTCACTGCTAAGTGGCATCATATGTCTGCCATTCTGTAAGTTCTCTTCTTCTCTTCCTACAATTCTTCTCATGGATGGAGTCTCTTTCTATCACTCTTAATAATATAACTTGCTTTTCTCCTTCAAATTTTATTTAATCTCTATGATTTGTCATAACTTCCTTTTAATTTCTTTCTTCAAACACCTAATACCTGATGTTGTTTTTTTTTTTTTTTACTAATACATGTTGTTAAATTCAAACGATTATTTTAAAACAAAAATAAATACATATTTCGATATTTTATTGTAAAAATATTATGTAATTTGTACTTGTTAGTCACACGAATAAAATTTTTGGATGACACATGCGGTAAAAAAAAATTAAAATAAGTCCTTTTTTTAATTAAAATAATTTTGTGCCAATGATAATATAGTAGATAATAGTCTTAAACAATAAATAATCTTAATTTTTATGTTGTTACAAAAATAATAAGAGAAAAACAAAACGAGGATTAGTGTTAGAGTTTGCTACTATTTTTATCATAGTTTTTTTTTAATTTGTTTTAAAAAATAATTTTCAAAAATTAATAATTAAAAATAAAACTAAATCAAATAAACTCTTATTTTTTTTATCATCATTATATTGTTTAAAATAATTGTTAAAAAGAATTATTATTTTAAATATATATACATTTACAAAGATTTTTTTAAAAGTAAAATAATAAACCTTTCCACACCTTGAATTACCAATGGATGGGTGATGTGTAACTAAAAGTATCAATCTTCAAAGTTAAAATATTCATTGGGTTAGCAATAATAAAGACCAGTAATTACATTTCTTATAGTATAGTAGGTAACTTTAGAAGGTACATAATTAATAAGTGGTGCATGTTTCGTTTTCAAGTTTTGAATTGCATCATTGAAATACAACTACAGTTTTGTCATCTTCATTATTATTAGCAATATGGTGGCTCCAAAGTTAATGCTCTCCTTAATAAAAAGAGAGTTTTCAGAAAAGGGAACAAAATTAGTTGGAATATGCAAATTTAACTTAAAAATTCTTTTAATAAAAATACTAGCTGTAAAGTCTTGTCTAATATTTGCTTTAATTTAATATATCATACTTGACAGCTTCCCATCTGTCATTTTAATGCTCCAATTTATGGTTGCAGTACTAACTGTGACCAATATCATTGACTTTCACTTTTAACAACAGATCCAAGTTAGTATCATATTATCAAGAACATTAATTATACTTTCAAAAATTAATTATAGTAGATTATATAAACTTCAAAGAAAATTTTGACAAAATATGAAAAATTCTAGTAGTTATGTTTATAGATTAACAACAATGTTTTGATGTTGTAGGTATTTTATGGTGACCAATGCAATAGCATGCACGTATGCAGTTTTATCTCTAGTTCTTGCCCTAGTAAATAGAGGTAAAAGCAAAGGCTTGTGGACAGTGATAACTGTTCTGGACGCATTCATGGTGGCTTTGCTCTTTTCCGGCAATGGCGCCGCCGCCGCGGTTGGTGTCCTCGGCTACAAAGGAAACTCTCATGTGAATTGGAACAAAGTCTGCAATGTCTTCGGAAAATTTTGTGATCAAATGGCTGCTTCAATTGGCCTGTCACTGATTGGATCATTGGCATTCCTCTTTCTTCTCATTAAGCCTGTGGTGAGGCTTCAGAGAAGAACTTAGTTAATTAATAAATAATCCGAGTGTTGTTTATTTTCTTAATGTTTATTACGACATGTTAAGTTATTACTGTAATATGTGTGGGAATAACACTAATACCTGTTGTGAGTCCTCATCTCATAGGTTCGGGTCTGTTATGTATAAGACATTTGTTCAGAGCAAAAAAAAATGTTTTTTTAGTTACTGTGGTAGTTTCTTGTAGATCTTAATTTTGATGAAGGTATTTTGTGTAGAAAATTTTGGATTTAAAATGATTTGCTGCAACTTATTTGTCTGAAGATACTCAAAGAAAACATCAATTTTATATATCAGAATGGGTTTAGATTGAAATTTGTGAACCTAATTATGGGCCGTGTGTGGATCTGGATCTGTTCTCCACTTCACCCAGATGATGTGGATCCTAGGAAGTCACACACCAAGCCCAATTTAGGCTATTCAATGATGATATCTATATCCAGAAAGAGAAAGAAACAAGGATATTATGTATGAGGTTGATGATATATGGTAAAAAATGGTAACACCAATGAAATATAAGAAATGGCCATTGTTTTGGTACCATCTTCTTTCAAAACTTTGTTTCCTTGACTTCCCATCCCAAAACAAACTTCTCTTTTCACTTTTATCGTTCATCACTTTGTGGGGTCCATCCTCTGTACCCCCAACGAGTCTGTTATTTGAGTCTTTTCTCTGCTCCATTTTTCCCACTCACACGGTTACTCTGCATGATCATGATATAGGAAGGTGTCACAATCACATGCCCACGGGAATCTAATCAATTACCACTACCTATTTTTGCAACAAATTGTTACACATTATAACACACTTTTACAATCATAGGATGGCACCCTCTATTAGTTTTACTTCAATTGACAAAAATTGCTTCTAGAGTAAGCATTGACAACGACAACAAACAATGCAATGGAAATTAGATTAGGGGGGTGAAAATGTATAAAAATCAAACAATGCAATCATGTAGTGACAGATTAATTCAAATCAAACCAATAATTAACCCAGACCACCCCATTTTTTTCTTTCTCTCAATTTCACTTGAGGAATACAAAACAAAACACAAGCGTTTGGTATATAAACATTAGGGGAATGAGTGAGAGAGAAGAGAGATGATTAAATAAAGTAGCAAGTATATTATTGACCAAGATGCAAGGCCACACTACTGAAAAGGAAACTGAAACTCGCTCTACTATGCCACCACTCTCTCAAATCCCACCTTCTTCTTCTTCACTTCACCCTTCAACCAATGATGAAACGACGGCTGACACCATCTCCAGAAAGCGCGTTAAGAAAATTGGTCATACAAATTGCGAGAGCCTTAACATGGAACGTGAAAGAAGGTCCAAGATGACTCAAATGTTCTCGCAGCTTCGAAACTCTGTCCCTGGTCTCTTACCTCAGGTTCGTCAATGATCATCCAACATTTTATTTCTTGTCAATAATTAATGTTGCACATTAATTTCATGGTTTTTGAGAGTTTTGGTTACGTGGGTTTTGTACATTGATGCCAATATCTGATATTTTTAATTCCACCCTACTAAGTTTTGTGAATGACCCATTTTTGGTGTTATGGGTAATCATAGGCTACAAGGGAAGTGATAATAAACGAGACAATTGGGTACATAAAGGAGCTTGAAAAGACGAAGCAAAGGTTGGAGGAGTTGAAGGAGACGGTAAAAGGAGTAGAAGGGTCGATGGTTGATTGTGGTAACGATAATAGAAATTGTTCAATCACGGTTACTGTCTCCGCTAATGTTGCATTCTTTGGTATTCAATCGGTGCCTCGACCCGGTTTGGTGACTCAAATTTTGAAGGTGTTTTGCAATCACCGAACAGAGATTTTGGCTGCAAATGTGTCGAATAACAATGGGAAATTGATACTGGCAATCACAGCGTTGGTGCAAAAGAATGGAAATGGTATCATTGAAAATATTAAAAGAGAAATTATGCGTTTGTAGGATCATATTCTTGCTCTAAATTACACGGTATTTGATTTTGGTAAACATGTGGAGCTAACCCGCTATGGATCATGATTCGTGTGCTAGCGATGAACATCACCAGCAAAATAATTACTATGGTTCACTGTATTCAAGTGGTTTTTAATTTTTTCTTTTTCTTATTTTTGGTGAAGAAATTGGAGACCGATTTCAGTTGCTTTTGTCCTGGGAAGGAAGACATCAGGATGTTTGTTAAAGAACAAAAGTGATTCATTGTCTAAGAAAAGCATTGTAAAGCATGGGGTGGACCCCGCGGACATATAATATTCCTTGCCTTGTGTTATTTTTCTTCGTTCTAATATGGAGCATTACAAATTTTTAGCACAGAACAAAACGGTTTATGAGTTTTTTAAGTGGAAAATGACAAAATTGATGTTAAATAAATCCACTTTTTTAAAAAATAAAATACGAATGTTTTTATTATTGTTTGAAATTATTTTGTGTACTACTACATTGATAACAAAAATTGTGTCCATGAGAATATATTACTTTTTACATAAGATCCAAAATGTGACAAATTACAATATTTTTTTAATTATTTTCCAGTTTCAAAACTATTGCAATTTCAGTCTTTAAAACTGCTGTATTAACTTATTATTGGATAACATTTAATACAATTATTGTAAAAGTTGATTTACTTATTATTCATAATAAACGTACGAAATCATTTTGTTGTCATCTAGAAAAATATTTTAAAATGTTATGAAATTTCAACTAAATAGATCCCTTAATATGTTTTTTTTTTTCTGGAATTATTTAACTCAAATTATCAAGTAAATGAAATGTGAAAACGTTATTGCCACTTGAACGCATCGGTAAATTACTTTTAAGTCCATCCATTGAATTATCAATGTGAAACAAAGGATTGCTTGGTCATCCCAAAGAGGACACATGCCAGATTACTTTTGTTTCAAGATCATCCACTGATATCCAAATTTTGGTTCTCCAAACACTGACAAAATCCCACTAATATGCTACCAAAAACTTTAGTTGGAGACATAAAATAAGAAATGGTAAGAATGGAAGCAAAGTAATTTAATTTAGTAATTAACTTTTGGTATGATCGCAGAATCGGTATCTATCCAGGGCTAGGAAGCATCCTCGAAAGGAGATACTCAACAAATTCGCTCATTCTGAAACACTGTCATCAAATCCTGAACTCCATGTTACAGTGGAATAGCTTCCTTCCTGTCTAGGTCTTCTAAACTTACATTTGCCTCAAGACCCATGCTCAGCAGCTCACTAACCATGACAAGGATATCAGATTTCAAAGAGGCTGCTAATGCCTGTCAGAAAAGTCAACAAAAGTATAAAACAAATGTAAGAGGTATAGCACAACAAATGAACCAAAATGTCAACAGAAATTTTCTTCACAACCAAGATAGTGGTATACCTTTTTGTCCTCATCTTTTTGATGCTTAATAACTTCTAAAGGCCACTCAGATACAAGCTTCTGAAGTTCACCCTTGATGCCTAACTTTTTCGCATCAGACAAGGTCTAGCAACAGTTGAGTCAAAAAAAGAGTTATTTATTTCATATACAGAACAAGGCAAAGACAAATATGAACGTCTACTCAGTATGCTAACAGTCAATCTAATCCATACAAAACCTTAATCAAAACAAACACAACATAGGTGAACTGTGAAGGATTTAACATCACAAAAGTAATCCAATGCTTCGCACCCAGGTCATACCTACTCGATTAATCATGAATGAAGTTAATCACCAACAATACTAAAGTCATATATCAAATAAACAAGAAACAAAAAAACATTTTACCAAATACAGTCGGATACAGTTCCTTCACTGCCATGTTATTGGAACCAACTTGATTCTGAAGTTCCTTTCTCAAAAGCTATCATTTTAGCAACAATTTGAAATGTGTAATTGTCTAAGCTGATTTTTATTTTAATCAATGTTTTCAGGTAAAATCTTTCAATTTATCTCCCACTGTTTATTTTTCTATTGCAGAGGCATTTTTTCGTTCACTCTTTGGCAAAGAAACTTATATCATGGGAACACGTACAATAACATACAGTCCATACCTGATTTAGAACTTGAATGACGGCAACTGCATCACTGGGTTTACGTTCCAACAGAAGACCCTGTGGAAGTGTAAAATAAAAACAGGCTTATGATTACTTTCTAGTTACTAGGAAACCCGGTATGACTGAACCCATCTACTGGAAAGGGGAAACACACATCAGCATTGTAAGATTAAATGAAGTTTGTAAAATTGGAAAAATTAAGAAACATTCTTCTTTTTTTCAAGAGCAGACAGACTATTTTTAAGACTAATAAATAAAAAATGCCAAAAATATAAAATAAACTTTGTGCAATATGGTAAGTTTTTGCAGGGCACCATATATACCGTCATAACTCATTGAGGTTTTGTGTGATAACTCATACATTGCATATAAACTCTATAACTGCATATAACTAAAACTAATTGTCAAATAAGACAATGGCGTATATAGATTTGGTACCTTGGCACAAGAAAACCCAGTCGTCAAAGTGTGCTGCTTCATTGTATCAGATCTCAACTTTTCTATTTTCCACAATGACTCGGTATCTCCTACAGAGTAATTGAAATAAATAAATGATTAAACAGGTATGGGCAGAAATGATTTTAGAAAGCTCAAAGTATATATTGAAATATCATAATTCTACTTTACGTACTTGAGGTTATTAATATTAAATGAACCTCAGAATTTTTGAAATAGATATAGACACAGAGAGTCAAGACACGATAATTTTTATTTAGCATGATTGCTAAATCATTGATGGTGATATTTGTTAAGGTTCCAACATAAAACCAATTGGCAATATGTGGAGTAGCCTAACATGTATTTAAACCATACCAAATGATATGAGGTAGGCGATGTGGGACTTTCAACACACCCCCTCCAACGAAGCCTGCCGGACCAGGCAAAGGGTACTTTTGACCCAACTAAAGGGCAACTTTTGGCCCATGACAATAACCGGAAAGATGTTAGGCTTTGGCTCTGATACCATGTTAAGGTTCCAACATAAAACCAATTGGCAATATGTGGAGTAGCCTAACATGTATTTAAACCATACCAAATGATATGAGGTAGGCGATGTGGGACTTTCAACAATATTCCATTTGGGACTATTCTACAAGTCCCAGGCAGATGAACACAATCAGTTGATTATCATCCCTCAAATGTCAAATATTTACAGAAGAGTTTCAAATCTACTATGGATATTCGATATGGTTCTTGTATAATGGTTTGATTATATAGGTTTTGTGAACAATCACAGTAGCAGCCAACACTTTATATTGAAAAACTACCTTGGTTATTACTAAACAATCTAGCTCATTTACATATCTAAAACTAACTTCCAACTGTCTATATATAGAAGACTATATTATTAGATCAAAATGTAAGGCTAATAAATAAAGTGGAAGAATTAAAATCATTTGACTAAAACTATGATGTATCCCAGACCCATTAAAAAAGCACCTACCTAACTAGAGGGCATGTATTTGAAGAAAAATTGCGCAAGAACAATTCAAATGCAACCGCTCCAGTAAATAAAAATACCACTGGTAAAGCCAGCTTGTAACATTGATTTTCTCGTTTAATGAAATTACATTCACAGCCTAATCAATGTAGTCTATCTTCTGAGTTTCTTTCAATTCTTTTGAGACCAAGAAACAACAGCTTTGCCACCATAGGAGAATATGAAAGTTAAGTAAGAAAGAAAAATTAAAAATCAGAAGAAACTAGCCAATTTATAAATCTCCATAAATTTTTAGATTTCTTAACAAATGTTAAATAAAGAAATCCACTTCGACAAACTGTTATTGAATCAAAGCTAAAAAATTAGGCTATCAATAAAATTATGAAATAAAAAAGAAAACTCAAATTAGCATACCTCTTTTGGCAGCAAATTGCATCCATGTCTCAAATGAGGTTTGTCGTAGTTTCACACCAGCCTTGACAAACCTTTTTGCATACTTATTAATCAACTCCCAGACATCTGTATTATAACAAATGCTGCAAATGATCAACACAGGTAACAGGTTAGACACATATACAGAAAAGAATGAAAGCATCATAATAAGAAGGTTTAATTCAAATGAGAATAATTCAAGTTTTTTTATTTATTTGCTTTAATTTCATATCTCAATACCAAAGACAACCTTTATAGGTGAGAACAAAGGCTAAGTTCTCTCCTTTTGTCCTGATTTGCGTTACTTTCAGCTTCAAAGAAGGTTTAGGGTACAAATACTTGTTATGATGCATGCCTGCATTTGTGTTCTTGGAAATTTATACAAACCAGCTGTATTTTTAGACTGGTAGCCTCTCACACATAAACAGGCACTAGTTGCCTTCATACAACCAATATATTGGTTTGCGGGACTAACAACAGGATTGGATTTGGAATAAGTATGCCAGCCAGCCACTAAGAGAATAGTTATATTTACTAAATGTATAGTAACAACTTTTGGGGGTAAAATCCAAATTTAGAAGACTACTCTGCAGTGCAAAAACAAAAGTGAAAAAATGTTAGAATTTCAATATACCTGAAAACTATATCTGCTGTCCCTGGTTGCAATGGTAAATCGTTCCTCTTCAGAAGTTTCATTACTTCCACCAACAGCTTAGTATCATTGTGGTCCTTAGCATACACCTGAAGCAAATTGAAATTAACATACCAACTGCAAATGGGAAATATAATCAAAGAATTTAGAACATTAACATATACCAGTAAATGGTGAGCAGATGCAATATTCGGGGTCAACCCATAGACATTATGCTTCCACAAAGCCTTCTTTCCTGCACACACATTTTAGCCGCATAGCCTCAACATTTCATATCTTTGAAGTTCCATAACTTCAAAAACACAAGTGGAGGGACCAGTAAATTGCACATACCAAAATCAAGAGCTCCTGCATGAACACACGCCTTGGCAACTTCACGACAGAGATTGCAATTAAAATTTTCATGAATTCGAAGATTCGACAACCTCTGTTTACAAAATAGGTTAAGAATCATCACCATAAAATTAATAACTTGCGGAAAAAAAAAATAGAAACTAACAAATCTGCGGAGGTTCTCCAGAATGTCGAACAGAAGTCTGATATCGTGTTGGTGTTTGCAATTTGCAATCATTGACCACAACCAAGCATTTGGAGGCATTGATCGTTTAACTTTTACAGAGTTAAGCATTTTGTCGTATAATTCCTTCACATCCTCTGCATTCAAGGTCTAATAATATGAACATTGCATCGGAAAACGAAACCTCAATTTATGTTAAACAGACGAAGGCAGAACCTGAGGGAGCTCCGGAAGAATAAAAAGCCTTCGACAAGACGCAGTGTATCGGATCAGTTGTCACTCGCCGGTAATCGCGTCGCGCGAGCCCTGTCTAATGCAACAACTAAGTATCGCTAAATCGATCGAATAAAACCCCTAATTGAAGAAACGCTTTGGTTTAATTACCTGATAAAGGAGAGAGCGCGGTGGAGAGAGGAGCTCCAGCGGTTCGTAAATAAGGCGAAAGGAAGAGCCGAGAGACTCGGCGAGCATTGGAGACGACTTGCATGGCCGAATGTGAAACAGCCGAGTCACGACTCAGTTGCCAGTTCAAGGGGGCGAACTCGGTAGGTTAAGGAGGAAGATGCTCCACGAGCCCTTTGGGTTCAGGGTTTACGAAACAGGAGAAAGTGAGAGAGAACGCGCTTTGGTGGAACGACCTACACCTTTGTTAACATGGACTCGCATTCGTATTATACATTCCGCTTAGTTGTTGCTAGAATTATTAACCTTTTTTTCTGTCTCAAAGACCAATTCATTATTTGCTTGTCATAATGTATTTATGGTAGGTAATCTCAATTACAAGTTTCTTTGAAAATTTGCCCCATGTCCCAAACCAAAGGAATTTCTATTGCTCGTTAACAAGGACCAATTAATGCCATGTTGTTCTCCTATGAATTCGATGTGCATAATCTATCCACATTGGCATAAATTGGTCTATTTTTTATTTTTAAACCCACAAATTATTTTATCAATCTCAAATGTTTAATATTAAAAAAAGTTGTTTATAAAACAAAATACATATTTAAGGCATAATCCAAAATCTAGTATATATATATATATATAATTAAAATTTTAATATTTTAAATATTTATTTTTAATATATGAGATATATGATATAAGATATCTTATCTCTCCTCAAATTTTATTTATATATTTTATAAAATAGAAGTATAACAAATGAATGTGAAAAATATGAAAATAATTATACTTAAAAATAGTTTAAGGATTAAATTAACTTTTTATGTTTTATATATTTATGAGATTAACACAAATTTATTAAGTGTTTCTTCGTTATTATAGAAAAATTATAAGATTTGTTTTGAAGACAAAATGTATATAATTAAAGCTGCAAACAATTTATAAATATTCAAAATTCACATTAAAAAATACTTTAGATTTGGTGGAATAAAAGTTGAAAAATCAAAGGGAAAATGTGGTATATATTTCTTAAAAAATTTTGATGTGAAGGAGAATAATAAAAATGTAGATGAGAAAACACCTTCTCACATAATTAAATATTATTAGAATGTGAAGTTGATAAAGAAAAAAAAAGAGTGAAAAAAAGCTAAAGTAAATAAAGAGACAATGTGATACAAGAAAGAAAATGATACAACTTAAAAGTAAAAATAAAAAATATTTTTTAAAAAATTGAAATTTAAGATTTAAATATATGTTTTATTATCTTTTTATTAAAATTATGTATTAAGAAACTTTATTATATTTTATTTTTTAAAATATTATTTTGAATGAAAGAAAAATATACTACTAATTTAATTTAGATCACTAAGATTAAGATATTATTAAAAAGAGTTTTTTTTTCTTCAAAAAATAAGTTTAAAATCATCTTATCATTTATTATTTTATAATATAATAATTTAAAATAATAATATATTTTAATTATTAGATTACTAAAAATTAAATAATGAAAATATATTAAAGAAAGAAAATAAATTATTTTGTATAAACATAATTATCGTAAAATAACTTCTTATCAAATTTACTTGGAAATAATTAAAAACTAGATTGAATTAATCCTGTTTAATAATTTTTTTAAAATAAAAGTATTTAAAAAGTTTTAGATATAAGTTAAAAAAGAATTTATTTAACCATAACAGTTTGAATTTTGTTCTAAATTAAAGAAGATAACATCAATTATAAACACTAATAATATAATATAACTATTGACAATAAGATGAATATCGTTAATAATAACAGAAATTACACATTTGTTATTAGTTTTGGTAAATTATAAAATTTGTTTAATAATTTTGCTAAAGTTATTGTTTTTATGTTTATTTTTGAAAATTAAAAAACCAAAAAAAAATATTTTCATAAATAATGCTCCCATCATTTTTTAATATTTTTAAAAATTAATTTCTAAAATTATGAAAAAAAAAAACAAACTAAACAAAACGAATACTAAATAAACAAACCCTAATTCTAATTGTAAGGAGCCCTGGCTGTAATCGATAGTAACCATCTATCATTGAACTAATAATAAAAGCTTTTCAAGTGTTTCAAACACACTCTTAAAGTGATAATTCTAAAAGAAAATGAAAAATCAAATTAACCAATCTAATGTAAATTACCAAAATTGATTTAAAGTTCTATTAAAATTAATCCAATAAAACTACATTTTATTTTTATGATCGAATAAAACATTTTTTAAATTTTAATGAATTACTAACTAAGACAAAAGCTGAACAAGTCCCCCTGTTAAGTCATGACTCTACTCGTATTGCAACAGTGCGATAAATTGCCTGCTTGTAAACTTCATATAATATTAATAGCAGATTGTTAAAGAGAACGTTTTCTTTCATGAAATTGTTATAAAAACTAGCAAAAAGAAAAATAGAGAAACGCATTTAAAAAAAATTGTAATACCAAATGATATTTTAGGGAAGGGTGAACTCAACCTCAAAAAGACGACTATTTCTGCTTTTATGAAATCATGGTTGCGAATAGAATAATCAAAACTAACAATCAATGTGCGAGACAGAACCTACAATGATCAAATATCATCAACCAAATTATAGAGAACCACTATGCCTAACAATGCAATCAATCATCAAGTATCAATAGGGAGAAAAGATTCCCCTATTACAGTATATTATGAAGATGTTGGAGGAAGAAAAAGAACCTGAGATAACTACCTAGGAAACAATACACCAATTATTGTTGGTGCTGAATTTAATCCAATGTGCTAACTTCAATTTTTTCCGAGATACTGTTCACTTTTTGAACCACAAGAACCTGATCATTGAGGAAGAACTGGAGGAGCAATTGCGCGAGTATTATATGAATTGCAATGGCCGCATTTTTGGCCAAGAATGTGGAAGTAAACTTCTGTTGTATCGTTGCAGTCATTACATAGTATCCAAACCTGCAATGGAGCCTTCTTAGTCTTTGGGTAGGTGTATGTTTAGTTATATCGATATATACATGTATAATTAATTGATATGCACAGGAGGATTGTGTATTGATCATTTCAACACAATAGTTACATAATAAAATGGCATATATCATACAGGTAAGTTTTCTCATGAATATCAATGCCATTCTTTTTTTCTATAAAAAGCACCTTCATGGTCAATCAAGTAGGTTTTCCTTTTCCATTCACAGCTGGAGATAAATAGATGCAATTATTAGAAGCAAATCAAAGAATGAAATCTTACCTTCCTGTATCGATAATCTTCAGGCATCATAGTTGCTTCAATCTAATATCACATGAAAATAAAAAAGATCAGAGAGAAATTTTAAGTGAATTGAAGCCTAATAATTTCCTTGACTATATAAAATCTATAAATCAAGTAAAGAGAAGCATTTATGTTCTTTAATTTAAGCAGCTACCTCTTCATCAATTCTCTTCCACGTCCTCGACATGTCCACCACCGACTTAGAGCATATGGGACAGCAATATCTAAGCCACGTACCAAAGCAAGTTACTAACTAAGCAGATCTCATGTTTATAGACTAAAGAATTCTCCAATGTTCAAGGTACTCACTTGTCACGTTTTATCATCTCCTGGTAACATTCTTGGTGCATTGTGTGACCACATTTCATAACAATGGTCTCTTTCAATGAATCAAAAAGGTACTACACAAACATAATAAAGTCCCATCACTAACATATTAATCTGAAGTTTCCAATGACAATAAATTCTGTTTGGCTGAAAACCCAAATCCAGGTAAAAGATGGAAATTAAAAGCACCTCATAACAAATGGGGCAGTGATGCCTCATTGAGTTCTCCACACATAAATGATTATCACGGAGACCAACTGAATAACAAGATCCTGTAGAGCATAGTTCATTATTATAGAAGTCCTTACGCAACAATAAAAACACTGAGCAATTTATTTCGTTTAGCTAACAAAAGAAAAAAATAGTAGTTCCATTCAGTAACTAATGTGACATTTTATTGGATCAGCTGCCAAATTCATACATTTAGAATAATCCACTCTAGAAGGATGCAGGACAAAAGAGGGCGCTGTGTTCAAACTCTACTTTAGCATGCATGAACAAGCATGAAGTAAGAACATGCAGTTCACCATTACCAACCAAAATAAAATCTAATTTTACAGACAATCTGAAACTAACTAATCACATTTAAAAAAAGTATACATCACGGGCTGGATTTGAAATGTGTTATAAGATATTCATAAACCAAAGGTGTCAACATTAAACTTTACCAACTATTATTTGTTAAATGAGTTAAATCTACCTAGTACCATCAAGTTATATACAATAAATAAAACAGTGACAGACTCAGAAGTGAATTGAGACTGCTATTAATATAACCATTTCGGAGCATCACCGAGATTGAGTGGGTGGATGCCGAAGCAACAGTAACTATTCAAAAATGGCAGACTCGGTGACAAAAACTTACCACACTTCTTGCAATGGAAAAAATTTTCTCGTCCACCAACCCTGTTCAAATTTTCATCACTATATTAGTTCACAAGACACAATTTAGGCAAACTTAATTGTGAACACGAGATGTCAGAAGAATATACTCAAACAAACCTGCAGATCCCACAATCATCGCAATGAAACTGTTGTTTCTCTGTCTGCAAATACAAAATGATTAAACACTTCATCGTCAGAAAACAACAACAATTCAGAATCAAAATCCAGGACCATACAACAAGTTCAGTCTAGTCTCCTTCTCTATAAAGTAAGGACCAAAGTAGAAATAGAACAATCACATTCAAAAAGTAAAAAACAATCCAATGCTTCCGATTAATCAGCTTGGCAAAGCATTACATCATCATCAAAGAATTTGCATATGTTGCAGAAATATTCTCCCATTTTGACGCCACAGTTAGTGCAAACTTGAGCAACCTTCAAACGAAACACGAAGTTAAAAAAATGTGAGAAGGGGAAATAAGCAGGAGCTTATCACAACCGTCAGGCAAAAATTAAGTAAATAAACAATCAAAGTTCTAAAGCGAAATTCGATTAAGTTCGTACAGATTGCTCAGTGTCACAAACTGCACAAACAACCTGAAACGACAGAAAGATGTAAAAAGTGCATTAGTTTCACCATCCCCTTTTCATCACTCACACAAAAAAATATAAATATATTAGTACAAAAGAGAGAGAGAGAGAGAGAGAGAGAGAGAGAGAGAGAGAGAGAGAGAGAGTGCAATTGCAAAGAAGCATTATCGTACTTGCTTAACATCTTGGCGAACGAGTTCGTGGCGATCAAGGGGATTCTTCAACAAGTTCTAATTAGGAAAACAAGAGAAACCCGGATGAGATAAGAGCAAAAGGGAAAAATCTTTGAGCTAAAAATAAAAGAAAACGAAGCCGAAATACCGCTTCCTCGTTGTGACAGTGACGGCATCCATAGATCTCGTTGCAGCAGGGGGCACGAATCCCGCATCTTCTCCTGTAATGCCTGCACCTATTATCATCAAGATTGAAACAATGAAAAGTTATGAATATGTTAAAAACATGGAAAATATAGAGGACACAATAGGAATAGCGGAAAAAAAAAATACCCATATCCCATCTTCCCAAAATCAAGGCGTTCGTTGACAGAGCCTTCCATGAGATTGCGTTTGTTTTGTGCGAGACTGAGAAAGGGACGATGAGAGTTTCCTGCTTTGGGAAGTTATGAGATTATGCCGTGATCCTCAAAAGAGGAAAAATTAAAAAAAGGAGCAGTCTCTTTCACAAAAACGCCCCTTTTTTTCAATTTTTAAATGCTGTATAATAATATGAAACAAATGTTTTCTGTGCTCTGGTTTGGAACAGTAATAGAGTGTAGCCACTTGGGATGAGAGAGAGAGGCTATAAGGTGTGTGAATGGCTATGGCATACAACAAGGGTGACTTGAATAGGAGAGAAAGGGATATCACCGCAGGTTCAGCGAATGGGATTCCAGAAAATCAACCCACTCCTCACAGACACTCCTTTATTGTGAGGGATTCTAGGGTATGTTAGGAAACAATATCCCTACCTCAGATTTATTATCATCTAATCAAATATCAAGTTTTTTCTTTTTACTTTTTTTCCCCATTTGCCCTCTGCCCTCATCCTAATTTCTCACCGCAAGTAACACTGTGTCATGGTTAGAGTTAATCATGTTCTTCAGGTTATAGCGCGCAGCATTCCCAGCCAACTCCAAAATTCGATTAGGATGCAATTAAATTGATTTCAACTAGTTTACTCGGCTGTTTGGTTTGGAAAAAATACGGTAGATGGGAGAGTCCATCCTCAAACGACGACAGTTTGAACTTTTCTTCAAATAGCGACGGAAAATTGAAGGCACTGTGATTTTTGCTTCTGATGATCCCTTTGTTTGTTTCCGGTGGTGGTTTACGGTGGTTACAGTGGAGGTGTCACCGTCATAGGATAGCTCTGGTGGTAATGTCTTTGGAGCGACAGCCAAAAGTAGGCATCTGGAGGGAGAGAAGAGACGGGGACAAATTGGGAAAAAGGTGAAAATGGTAAAAATTGTAATTTACTTGATAAATCATGATACATTTACTCTACTAATTATTTAATTAGAAAATCAATTATTTAATTTGTGGTATATCTATATATTTTTTTCATTTCTGACTTTTTTTTTCTCAAGTAGAATTCTATATTGGCCAACTAAAATTTTACAAGTACGGCCATTTTATTTTCAAAATTTTATCACAAAAACAAATTATGAATTTGTTATTCATGCTTTTTAAGTTATAGGAGTACTTTTTATTAAATATTTAAATTTTTTAAAGTTAATTTATTAACATCAAAAAAATGTTTTTCATAACACACATGGAATATATTAAAGTTTTTAGCTCAATATGTATAAATGCATTTTTAAGTGTATTGTCAATAAATGCGTATTTATAATTATAAATTCATGTTTTTATCATCTTTATAATTGGAAGTTAGGGATAGGAGAACTTGTTGAAACTTTATTTTGGGTTTGTTTTTTCTTTTTACTTATAGAAATAGTACAAATTAAAAATAAATAAATAATAGTATACAAATTTAAAAATATTTGTTAGAAAGGTGTTTGGTGAGATTGTGTATCTGGATTTATTTTCGTACTATCTATATGTCATATAATTAAAAAATATAATGATTATTTTTTTCAATAATTAAACTAAATAATTAACTCTAACATACTAGCTCTTATATTGGTAACAGATTATACTTTTTATTAAAATACTTTTTTTCTCAGAATTTATTAGTATAAATAAGATGAACATAAGAGACGGTCAACAAGTAATAATAGAAGATAAAAAAAATTGTTTCATAGTAAGATTTAACTTAATAAAACAATGTTGCCTCGTAAAATATTGCTAATATAAGAACATTGTTCTATAATGTTACCTTATTAGGCTGGTCATTGTTTCTAAGAAAAAAAATGCATGAAAATAAAATATATAATAATAAAATATATCCGAAAAATGTGGATTAAAATATTTACAAACTAATGATAGTTGATCGGTATGATATATAATTAAGTTAATATTTTATCAATAATTACAACTAAGAATAAGGACTTTAACTAGGCCTTAATGGTTTTACTTAGTCCATATTATATAATAATTGTAATTTTGAGAGTTTAAAATGTAAAAAAATATATACATATAATATGTATTTTTAAAATTTTAAATCGTATTATAATATTTTAATATATGGATATATTTTAACAAAATAATAACATTTTTTATTTATTTCTGTTAGATATTGTTGAGATATTATTTGATATTGTTAAGATATTGTTAGATATTGTTAACCACAATATTAAACAATATCTTCTGTTTATTCTGTTACTTTCGATTCTTCTTTTAGTTGTATCTCTCTACTATAAATAGATTATCCTATGTGTGATTTATACACGAGGAGATTAATCTCAAATTCTATTTCTTCTATATTCAACATGGTATCTAGAGCTTAAGGTTATTTTGAAAATTTTTTTCACCTTTGACCAATATTGAAGCCGCCACCACGCCGCTATCGTTGTTGGTTATTTGGTAGTGTGAAAGTGCATGTGCTAGGAAAGTTCGACAAGGAAAAACTTGGTATTTAAACGTGTCCATTAGTGACCCACTCTCTTTCCCGGGAACTTACCCGGTGTCTTGGTTCACGTCGTTGTCACTATCGCCTCCGCCCTTTATGACTTCTTCCGCTCCTTTGGTACTTCCAATTCTGTCAGTACTGCGTCTGATCCTTCCATCTACACTAACTATGTTAATGTGCACTTATCCATTGACAAGTTAACTGACCATAATTATGCCACAAGGTCATCAGACGTCAGATTATGGCTTAAGAGTCAGAAGTATCTTGATCATCTTGCCCTGAAAGCACTTACTCTCACTCCTGGTGAAGAAGACCGTTGGGACACCATTGATGCTCAATTATGTGTGGTTCTCAAGGGTACTCTTGATCATTCGTTAAAACAAATTTTTCGTTCCTACGAAACATGTGCCAAAATCTAGGAACATGCCAAATTATTATACACCAATGATAATCAATGTCTCTATGATGTCTGTTCTAAATTTGTAGATGTTATTGCCTCTAAACATCAAGATTCTATGACTGATTATATGAGAAAAATTCATGCTCTTTTTCATGAGTTCAATGAGTTATTGTCTCCTTCCCCCGACCCTGCCACCGAAATAGGACAACGATCAAAGTTCTTCATGCTAGGGGCATTACACGGACTTGTTGATCAATATTCACATATTCGTGATCAGATTTTGGGTTCTCCAGTTGTCCCCACCTTGACATCGACCTGCTCCACTCTTTTGTGTATATCAGCAAAACTCAACCCTGACACACCTGCTTCTGCATTGGTATCTCACCGTGATGACCGAACTCACCCTCACAAACAGGGAAAAAGGCATCCTAAGTGTGAACATTGTGGCAAGCTAGGTCACAAGATTGACCAGTGTTATGCATTACATGAGTGTGAACATTGTGGCAAACTAGGTCACAAGATTGACAAGTGTTATGCATTACATGGTCGTCCTCCTCGATCTGCTGCAGTTGCTCAAAATGATCTTTCCCCACCTTTATCTGCTAAGGATCCTCCTTCTTCTATTTCATCAGACACACTTGCTATGTTCAACAAATTTCTCAAATGGTATAAGGATCAATAGTCTTCTAGTTCCACTATGTCTGTCGCACACACAGGTACATCTTTTGCTGGTTTGACCCAATCTTCTTCCGGTCCTTGGGTTTTTGATTCAGGAGCCACTGATCATATTACTGGTAACAAATCTTTGTTCTCCTCTTTATCCTCTTCTAATCCTTACCTTTTGTTACACTGGCTGATGGATCTAGAGTATTATCTCATGGTGTTGGAACTGTTAAATTTTTCCCTTCTTTAACCATTGGTAATGTTCTTTATGTCCCTGGGTCTCCTTTGAACCTGTTATCCACCAGTCGTCTAACTCGTTCTCTTGATTGTGTTGTTTCTTTTACCAACAATTTTATGTGTTTATAGGACCGGAGTTCGAAACAGGTGATTGGCACAGGATGTGAGTCTCATGGTCTTTATCATCTTCGTCCCTTTACACATGTTGGTGCAGTTATAGAGTCTCCCTCTCTTCTCCATGCTCAGTTAGGTCATCCAAATCTTGTCAAGTTACAACAACTTGTCTCTGCCTTATCTAAATTGTCTAGTTTGGCATATGAGTCGTGTCAATTAGGCAAGCATAGTCGTACTTCCTTTCCTCGTAGTGTCACACGTGGTGCTTCGTCCCCTTTTGTCGTGGTTCACTTTGACATTTGGGGACTTAGCCGCGTTAAGTCTACTTTAGGTTTTCAATACTTTGTTACTTTTATTGATGATTATTCCAGATGCACTTGGTTATTTTTGATTAAAAATCGTTCTGAATTATTTCATATCTTTCAAACTTTTTTCAATGAAATTCAAACTCAATTCGGTGTTTCTATTAGAGTTTTGTGCAGTGATAATGGTCGTGAATATCTTTCTCATTCTTTTAAACAATTCATGGCTTCTCATGGTATTTTGCATCAAAATTCTTGTGCTTATACACCTCAACAAAATGGTGTAGCTGAACGTAAAAATAGACATCTTATTTAAACAACTCGCACTCTTTTAATTCATGGAGAGGTTCCTCAACATTTTTGGGGTGATGCTCTTCTTACTGCATGTTATCTTGTTAATCGCATGTCATCTTCGGTTTTAGATAATAAAATACCTCATTCCATTTTATTCCCTCGTGAACCACTTCATCCCTTACCTCTAAAAGTTTTTTGGTCTACATGTTTTGTTCATAATTTCAGTTCTGGTCTTGACAAGTTTTTTCCTATATCACATAAATGTGTTTTCTTAGGGTTTACAAGATCACAAAAAGGATACAAATATTTTTCTCCTTCTCTTAACCGTTATTTTGTGTCTGCAGATGTCACCTTTGATGAGTTCTCTTTTTATTTTAAAAGTCAATTTTCACCTCTTTCTCCATCCAATCTTGTCAACACTCCAAGTACATTTAATGTTCTTGTTGTTTGTGACCCTCTAACTGTGTCTTCTTCACCATTAGTTTCTACTCCACAGTCAACTTCTTCTTCACTGCCTCTTTAGGTTTATAGTTGCCGAAACCAATCACAACCACCACCATGTGACTCTACTCAAGTGTCAACTACTCTGTCTCCTCCGGATGTGACACCTGAGTCTGACCTTCCCATTGCCCTCCGAAAAGATATTCGTTCTACACGTAATCTCTTTTCCCATTATATTGGTTTAAGTTATCATCGACTGTCATTACCTTTTTATACATGTCTTTCCTCTCTTTCTTCTGTGACTATTCCAAAAACTATTTGTGAAGCTTTAGCCCATCCTGGTTGGCGTCAGGCCATGTTAGATGAACTAAATGCTCTTCATAATAGTGGAACTTGAGAATTGGTCTCGTTACCGTCTGGGAAATCTGTTGTTGGTTGCAGATGGGTGTTTGCTATCAAAGTTAGACCTGATGGTACTATTGATCGCCTCAAAGTTCGTCTTGTGGCCAAATGTTATACTTAAATTTTTGGGTTGGATTATGGAGATACCTTTTCCCCTGTGGCAAAGATGACTTCTGTTCGTTTATTTATCGCCATGACCGCTCTTCAACAATGACCTCTTTATCAACTAGATGTTAAAAATGTTTTCCTCAATGGTGATTTGCAAGAAGAAATCTATATGGAGCAATCTCTTGCGTTTGTTGCTCAGGGGGAGTCTTCTGGGATAGTATGTCGTCTTCGCAAATCCTTACATGGCCTAAAACAGTCTCCTAGGGCCTGATTTGGAAAGTTTAGCAAGGTTGTTCAACAATTTGGTATGACTCGGTGTGAAGCAGATCACTCTGTCTTTTATCGACACTCAAGTATTGGATGTGTTTACTTGATAGTATATGTTGATGACATCGTTCTTACAGGTAGTGACAACCATGACATCTCTCAGTTGAAACAATATCTCTGTCACCATTTTCAGACCAAAGATCTTGGCAAACTTAAATATTTCTTGGGTATTGAGGTGGCACAGTTCAATGATGTTATTGTTATATCTCAGAGGAAGTATGCCATGGATATTTTGGAGGAAACTGGGTTGATGAATTCAAAGTCTATTGATACGCTCATGGATCCCAATACTAAACTTCTACCAAATTAGGGGGAGCTTATACATGATCCTGAGCAATATAGAAGATTGGTTGGAAAATTGAATTATCTTACAGTTACTCATCCTGACATTTCCTTTACAGTCAGTGTGGACATTTCCTTTGCAGTCAATGTGGACATTTCCTTTGCAGTCAGTGTGGTAAGTCAATTTCTTGATTCCCCATGTGAAGATCATTGGAATGCAGTCATTCGTATCTTACAGTATATTAAATGATCTCTTGGAAAAGGATTGTTATATGATTCTAATAACCATACAAGAGTTGTTTGCTACTCAGATGCTGATTGGGCAAGATCTCCTTCGGATAGAAGATCTACATCTAGATATTGTGTCTCCATTGGTGGTAACTTGGTCTCATGGAAAAGTAAGAAACAAAGTGTTGTGCCAAGATCTAGTGCAGAAGCAGAATATAGAGCTATGACATCAGCTGCTTGTGAACTTGTTTGACTCAAGCAATTGCTTAGAGAGTTACAATTTGGAGATGTCACTCAAATGTCACTTGTGTGTGACAATCAGGTTGCTCTTCATATTAGTTCTAATCTTGTCTTTCATGAGAGGACCAAACACATTGAGATTGACTGTCATTTCATTCGAGAAAAGATTATGTCTGGAGACATCAAGATCGAGTTTGTTAACTCAAGTGATCAGTTAGCGAGATATTTTTATTAAATTTTTACGGGGTCCTAGAATTGATTATATTTGTAACAAGCTTGACACATACAATTTGTATGCTCCAAGCTTGAGGGGGTGTTAGATATTGTTTAGATATTATTTGATATTGTTAAGATAGTGTTAGATATTGTTAACCACAATATCAAACAATATCTTATGTTTATTCTGTTACTTTCGATTCTTCTTTTAGTTGTATCTATCTACTATAAATAGACTACTCTATATTAATTCCAAACTTTATTTCTTCTATATTCAACAATTTCTAAATATAATTACAATTTTCTAATACATATTTTTTTATAAATTACTCATTTATACTTAATACAAAAAATTTTAAGTAATAATAATCTTGAAAAAATATCTTCATATCATTGATTTTATGAAGAAACTATTAATTTATAGCAAACATACTGGAAATATCATTTAAAGTAGAGCTAAAAATATATTATTTTTAATAAATGGAAATGAAGTGTGATTTTGATATTTAACTTACCATATCACATTTTTATTACAAAAAACATACTGGGAAAATATTTTATATTTTACTATATAAAAGTGTTAAAAAGATACATTTATATGCAGTGCTGGTACATAAATGTTCAAACAGTAAAAAATAATTAACACTACTATTTATAATATATTTTGTTTTATTATTTAATTTTGAATAAAAAGAAAATATGTCAAAATTTGTTCCTTTAAAAAATGCTCCCACTTCTCAATAACATATCACACTTTACAAAGTATGGGTGAAAAAAAAAGGAAAAAAAATAATAAATTGTTCTTGACAAAACATTTTAAGAAAAAAATTAAATGTTTCTGTTATTGATTTTTTTATTGGACAAAAAATCTTAATCACCCTTTCAAGAGTCCATTCACATGAATTGTAAAAAGGAAAACATGGAATTTATTAAGTGACACCAATTAAGTAGGACATTCGCTTCATTACCTGGTAGAAACAAAAAAAAAAAGCTATACGATACACTTGTTCTTTCAAATTAGGAGGAAATACTACATTTGTAACCAAAATCTAATTTGGTTATACATATTTAAAAATATTTGATCTTTTTACTTTTTTTTTCTCACTTCCTTTCTTAAATTAAAAAAAAAATCATAAATATTTTTGAAAGCATATATGTGAGTCTTAAAGACATGGCAACGGGGCGGGGCGAGGCGGGTTTTGCCTCCCGATCCCCAGACTTTTTAATCATCTTCGTCCCCGTCTCTGATTTTCAGCGGGGTTAGAAATTAAGTCCCCATCTCCATCCCTAATTTATATTATTTTTAAAAAATAATTACATTTATAATAAATTAATTTTACTATTTATTTTTTATATATAAATAAATATTTATAATTATTATTAATTAAATATACATTTTAATTTATTATATTTATATTAAAATATGTATGCAAAAGAAATATTTAATCATTTTTTTATAATAATATTATTATTATAATACTGTATTCAAATATTTGAATATTTATAACACTATTATTATAATACTATATTCAAACATTTGATTATATATATTAGTTAATTCATTTTTAAGTTGTCATTTAAAAATATGAAATATATAGTTTATAAGGAAATATTTAATAAGTTAATTCTTATTCAATTAGTTCGAAGTAATAAAAATTTAAATTATCATTTCCTTTAATCCTTTAAAATACAATTATTTTATTAAGATAAAATTTGATATATGATAAATAAGAATAATAAGATAAAAAAAAATGACATAATAAAACCTAATAAATATAAATTATAAATAAAATAATATTAGTTACTACTAAGATTTATGTAAAATATTTAGAAAAAGATAAAGAATAAAAAATAATTAACTTTGTGTTCATCAAATTGGTTGAAAAGATTGACAAAAAAAACAAATTGATGGGAGAGATTAAGGAAATGTGAAAAAGCTGAAAGGTAAGAGAAAAAATAATATAATAAATTAATTAATATAAAAGATTAAAAAAGACAAAAAATTAAAAGTGGGTAGAAGAAGTTTTTTTTGGTGAAATATAAAAAAATGACCTTATATGTAATAGAAAAAAAGGGAAATACTTTTAAAATATTAATATTTTAAAATTTAAATTTAAATATAAAGTCGGGACGGGGACGGGTGCAGGTGAGGATTGCATTACCCAGCTCCCGACTTTTAAAGTAGGAAAACCCGAACCCGCCTCCACTCCCGATTAACTCGGATTTTTCAAACTCGGGACGGGGACGAGTTTAATTGACATCCATGCTTAAATCCATACTTAAAGTACGTGTTTAACTGTAGTTAATGTTGCAATTTAATCTTATGGGTCCAAGATAGGTCTGAAATTATAAATTTATTAACAAAATATAATTATAAGGAAAAAAATTGAAAAATGTCTTAACCAGTACTAACTTTGCAAAGAGTTTAGTTTCCACAATCATTTTCGTAGTTAATTAACAAACATTGAAATCCATGCATGCATTTAGGGGAGTGGAATGGAACCAAAAAACAAAGAACATTGAAATTGTTGGTAGGGTTGCTTTATCCTAGCTTTTATCATTATATTAATTATTAAAACCAACAATGACAATGGTCCAAAAAAATTGTCAGTTTCCGCTTTCGATGATAACAACTAAAGTTGCCTATACAAGACACCGAAAAAAACGGTTTGTCTCCTATTCAGGTCAATTCATCCATGCAGGCCAATGCTGCACCACTAAACCATAACCAACACAATAACCATCCCCTCTTTATAATCATCACTCTCCCAACAGAGATTCATTCCAATTAACACATCAATCTTCTCACTTTTCCTCTCTCTCATTGAGTTTTTTTTTCCCACAATCAATTAATCAACAAAATGGGTTGTGGGAAATCTAAACTCGATGTTGTTCCCGGAAGCACCTTCCTCCAACGCAGGAAATCCAGTGTCAAGGAAACCAAGGAAACTGAGGCACAATCCGTGGAGAAAAACAATGATGTTAGCGTTGATAATGTAACTTTAGAAGTGGACGAGAAGAACAAGGAAAATGTCAAAGAGAAGGGTGATGATGAGTCCAATAATGTTTCTAAGATAACAAAGGTGGAAGAAGATAAGACATTGGAGAAGAGCCAGGAAGCTGAAGAGATCAAGACACCGGAACCTGTTGTTGCTGAAGAACCGAAAGAAGAGTCTGTGAAGGACGAGAAAGAAGAGGAAGTGAAGAATGTTGCTATTGCAAAAAAGGAAGAACAACAAAATGTTGCAGAAAAGGAACAACAACCAACGGAACAAAAGGAAGACGAAAAGGAGAAAGGTGTGTAAAGGATGAATCTTACGCTTTCTTTTAGAATATTTATCTAAAATATTTGAACCTGAAACATGATACTACTTAGACCACCCTCATGTTTTACATATATGATTCTTCATTTTTGCAATGAAGAATGAAAACTCTAATATATATCTGATATTATTCGGATTAATTTTATGCTTCAAATAATTTTAACATAATCTGTTTATTGATTTCGATCATACATTACCCTTCACCGTATTTTCCCTTAAAATCTAATCTGTTCACCGTTCTGCGTGGACAGAGGATGTGAAGGGAGAGGCCTTGGAGAAGGAAGAACAAAGCAAAGACACAAATGAAGAGACCTTGGTTAAGGAAGAACAAAGCAAAGACACAAATGAAGAGACCATGGTTAAGGAAGAAGTTAAAGAAACAAAAGACGAGGAAAAGACTTTGGTCAATGAGAAAGAGACTGAAGTTGCAAATGTTACAACTTCAACCTCCTAAAGTGAACAGAGATGTTTGAAATTTTGAGCAGGTATGTGGGGCTAGTCAAGGAGAGTTGGAATGTTAATTTGTCAAGTCATAACCAAATTCGAGTGATGAATTTGATTGAAACATGTTTGTGCTGCAGGAACAAACAAACGAGACAATCAGAAAAGGATAAAATGTGATTAGAGGGACATCACACGAATTATTTATTCTGGTTGCATTGCAAGTCCATGGTGTTTCCGGTTCATATTGGTCATTATCAAAGCTGATTAAGATGGAAACCGCTTGGATATGTAGTGCTGACTGCTCATGTCTATGGTGTTTAGCTTTTGTTCATTTTGTATTCGTCTTGCATTGACTTTTCCTTTCCTCTGTCCTCTCGCAACATTATACCAATATAATATAATATACTCCACAGGAGTTATTTTTTACTTCATGGTTACACGATTTGATTGTATTAATCTGGTATCTGGGTGAAATTATAACTTAAAATACACTATTTGTTTATTCACTTGCTAAACTTATACTTACATTCTCAATAGGGTAAAGGAGGATGAAAATATAATTAAGAACAACCGAAAGATAATCCATTTACAAATTATTTCACGATATGATTTTTATTGACTTTAGTAATAATTATTGCCTAAAACTATTTACTTACAATTATTCTTTGTTGTTATGAAAACAATTTTATTTTTCACTTTAATAACATTGTATTCAATAGAAAATGTTTTGGGGTGGTTTTCTCCCTAAACGTATCTTTGTAGCCTATCATCTTGCATCTTAGTTTCACTGTTCTTATTTTTAGAGCTTACGATTTAAAGTTATTATAGTTGAACTTATTTTACTTAAATAATAACAACGCTATATATAATATTTTAAAGAGAAACAGAATATCATAATTTTATTATACTAAAAGTTAAAATGAAAATATTATTATAGTTAATTCTTAACATTTATAAATATACCAATTTAAATTAAATATATCGTAATAATTATGTTAAATTAATAAAATACAATAATATCCACTACAATAACAAGTTTACATACAAAAAAATAATAATAAAAATAATAACACAATATAATATAAAGTTATACGAAAATAAGATATAAAAAGTATAAATTAATATAAACAACATATATTATAACAAATAAACTAATCATTGACAAATATATGATTATAAATTTATAAATAACGTTAAATATATTTCTTACCTTAAAATGATTTTAGATTAAAATTAAAAAAACAAAAATATAACTTTTTGTATTATCTTTAACCGATTTTGTAAATTATTTTTTACAGGTTCTTAATCCGTTTATCTATTCTCACCGTTTTTGAAATCATCTTGTTTTATACAATGGATAAACAGGGACATACTCGTTGTTAGAGTAACAAAAATTCTATATTCACAAAATCATTGATAAAAGGTATTTTGGCAAAAACAGAAGAAGAAGGTTGTCTTCTTGAGTTATAAACTTAGATGATTGAAAAATTAGCAAAATTTGGAAATAAGTATAGAATTAATATATGTATGGTTATTTAGAATGAGACCGATTTTTTTTTTAAATAATTAAAATTAATCGAAATCAAATAATAAATATTTATTTGATTTAGATTGAATTTTATATTAAATTAAAAGAAGAAGAACCACGCGAAGGTTATCAAGTAGGACCGAGAAAGCCCAGAAAGAAAAGGTGTGGCCCAAACCGACCCAATTCAATGGGATGCAAGCGGGAAAATTACGTTTCCCGAATCCCATTATTGGCGCGAAATATTCGGTTCGCTTCTACTTTGTTGGAGCCGCAGATCCCACTATTCAAATCCCACGGTCACAATCGCCTTGATCACGCAACCCACAAATTTTTTTCATCACGCTTTAAAATAAGTACTCGCTCGCGCTTCCTTTCTCTCTCTTATCGTACAACAGCAACATAGTCTTTGCGAAACCCTTGATCTGAAAAAAGTACCAATGGGGAGGCCCTCCAAGACACAGGTTTCCAACGACTCAACCTCCGAGGAGGAGGAGGAGGACGTCGCCGCCGCCGACAACCACCAGATCGAAGACGATGACGAGGAGCTCGAAGCAGTGGCGCAGTCTGCTAGCTCCGACGACGACGATAATTCTCCCGATGAAGCCGCCGATGACGATGACGACGACGACAATAAACAGGTAATTCTTAAACCCTGCATCTTTGTATTTTCATCTGTGTTGTTCTCCGATTTCGTCTCGTGTACTGCATTTTTGTGTTTTTGAGCTAGGTTTATTGCACTGATTTTTTTTAATATTATCCGTACTCGTTTGTATTTCGCTTTTTGTGTTGCATTTTGGTGTTTTTGTTTGCGATCGGGTGCTTGTCCCTTGAAGTGTGGTTTTCATGTTGTATTGTGTTTTTTGACTGTTTGATTGTAGGATGACAGTAATGATCCTGAAGTTAGCAAACGTGAGAAGGCTAGATTGAGAGAATTGCAACAGTTGAAGAAACAGAAGATTCAGGAGATATTGGATGCACAAAACGCGACCATTGATGCTGATATGGTGTGTATTGATTATTCGCTGTAGATTACATGGGATGTTTTTTCTTACTTTATATTATGTTATTTTGTTTTTAAGTAAACGTTTGTCTTTAACTGATATGTATGATGCAGAATAATAGAGGAAAAGGCCGATTGAAGTATCTCCTACAGCAAACTGAGCTGTTTGCCCATTTTGCCAAGGGTGACCAATCTTCTCAAAAGAAGACAAAAGGAAGGTACTTTCTGAAATGTCACGAATATGTTGTAATTTGGTTGGGGAGTGTATTTTGTATTTTATGGCTTAAAATATCATCTGAAATTTTAAAAAATGTAACCATGTGATAGCAAATAACCACAATAAAAGGTGAACAGTGAATTTTGCACCTGAATTTCTAATGGTAGTTGACAAGGTTCAGACAAGCGAAAAGTAGTTGTGAATTGTGATTAATCTGATCCTGCCTTCGTTTAAAGGACTTATATTGCATTAAATCACTGACTATTTTAGGGGTCGCCATGCATCAAAAGTCACTGAAGAAGAGGAAGATGAAGAATACCTGAAAGGAGAAGAAGATGGTTTAGCAAACACCCGGCTGGTGTCTCAACCTTCATGTGAGCATTATTTCCTTGAAGTGCATACTTGCACATCATTCTATTTTAGTTACTTGCATTTGTTGTTATGCTTGTGCCTCCTCTTCTCTCCGCTTTGTCTTCATGTTTCCTTTGATTGTGGGAAGAACATTGGGATGCCAGCTCTCTGTCATAAATAATAATACTTGTTAAGCATGAATTGGTTGGATAAAAGTTTATGCGAGTTCTTTGAGCTTGTGGTAGAAGGCTTACATTCTGGTTGTTGGTTCTCATACAAAGAATCTACATATGTTCCAATTTGAATACATCCTAAAAGCATTTTTTTTACATTATATGCGTGTTCTTCTTCACTTTTGTTGGCTTTTTGTTTAGTTCCCAATGCCTATCTAGAATCAGATAATGGATTGCCCTTGAATTAAATATTTTGGGTTTTTCTTTGTCTAGCATGTGGATTCTTTGTATTTGACATGGCTAATTTGCTCAACAGGTATCCAGGGAAAGATGAGGGATTACCAACTTGCTGGGCTAAACTGGCTCATTCGATTGTATGAGAACGGCATAAATGGAATCCTGGCAGATGAAATGGTAGGTACCCAATGCTTGCCTCAGATAATTCTAGTTTAAATAACTGCATCATGTGTAGTTTGATGGAATGAATGTTTTAGTAAAAAAATGATGAAATATGAATGAATATGTTTTGCAGGGGCTTGGAAAAACCTTGCAAACTATATCTTTGTTAGGCTACTTACATGAGTTCAGAGCAATAAAAGGTCCTCATATGGTGGTTGCTCCAAAATCTACACTTGGAAATTGGATGAATGAAATTCGGCGCTTCTGCCCTGTTTTACGTGCTGTAAAGTTCCTTGGCAACCCAGATGAAAGGGTGCGACTGGCTTTACTGGATCAAATTATATGCTTAAAATTACAATCAAAGCTTGCTTCTGACACTTTTGCGAAATTGTTTAAATAACTGCAGAAACACATTAGAGAAGAGTTACTTGTTGCTGGTAAGTTTGATGTGTGTGTTACAAGTTTTGAAATGGTGATTAAGGAGAAGTCTGCTTTACGCCGATTTAGTTGGCGCTACATAATTATTGATGAGGCACATCGAATCAAGAATGAGAATTCTCTCCTGTCCAAAACAATGAGGCTATACAACACAAACTATCGTCTCCTCATAACTGGCACACCATTACAGGTATAATTTGTGTTTCATACATACACAATGGTATTGTTATCACAAGAAGTGATATTTTTTAAATCTTTGTTGTGTTTAATTCAAACTTGTTTTAGCAGAGGTTAAAATTGTGTTAGATGAGTAGGTATATTAGTTTTGACAGGATTAGGAATGAATGCTTGATAGCGCCCTATTGTAGAAAAGATGGTTTAAAATTGCCTGAGATGGTTAGACCATGTGTGGAAAAGACGTGTAGGAGACCCCAAGAAGGAGAGTGGATCAAATGGAAAATAGCCTGACAATTTAAGACTTGTAGGTGGAGAAAGATTGGAAAAAAAAAACAGGCAAAACCATTAAGAACGAATTAGAGATCAGGCCAACAATTTGTATACAAACATGATTTATGAAAATATAGTGGCCTCATTTGAAACATGTAGCTAATGCTAAAAAATTGAGAAAACGCTTTGTTGTTATCTTTATTATTGCATTTTGTATATAACTTATTGATCTCTGAGAAAAGAAATGTCACCATGCCAATTTGTTCATATAATTGAATTAAATATGATCTTATCGGTACAGGATTAGTAAGTCCTCAAGTGAAAAAGATTGTTCCATCTGTTTTCTAGTAGACAGTTGATTTTTAGTTTTAGTTTCTGATCCGTAGAGCCTTTTATGCTCTACATTGTTTTTGGTTGGATGGAAAGAACTGAATTTTCTCCCTATACATATTTGTTATTTCTTCTGCCTATTTTTTTATTTAAAATCCTTTTTTGTGAAACAATATTTGTCATAATATGCAAGAATTTGCTCAACTATTGCTTACTATTTGGTTTATTGGTAACTTCAAATTTGAGGAAAGATTGATCAATTCATGTTTGTTGAGATTTTACTTTTATCTATGGTCATTTTATGGTTGATTAAGTAGAAAAGTTGATTTATAACTTTGGCTAAATTGGTAGATTTTTTTTGCTAGTTTCTGTTATTTGAATGCTTTATATTTTATCTGACACTTGGGGCTTGCTTGGATAAACTTTTCCAGAAAGACTTTTAGGAGGGGAAAATAAGAAGAAAAAACAATGAGATAAGCTTCTTCATAAGCTAAAGCTTATGCACAAGTTATTTTACAGAAGCTTTCTCATATCCTTAAATTCTATTTTAGTTCATGGAGAAACTCATTTCATATTTTTCTCCTAGAAGTCCTTTTGATGAAGTTCATCCAAACAGGTCTTTTAAATTTAATTTTTGAAGTCTGGCTTATTTTGAAATCTGAATCTTAATTCTCTTTTTCTGGTTGCAGTTATATTAATGATGTAAATTCACTTGTGTAATTAATGCGGTTCATTTCTGTTGATGTGGCAGAACAATCTTCACGAACTCTGGGCTCTTCTCAACTTTCTTTTACCTGAAATATTTAGTTCAGCTGAAACTTTTGACGAATGGTTTCAGATCTCTGGGGAAAATGATGAACAAGAAGTTGTTCAACAACTACACAAGGTAGGCCTTGTATCTGCTTCTATTGTTAAGGGTCTATTGTGATAATATCATATATAATAATGTTATTTCCTGTGTATAATTAAGGTCCTCCGTCCATTTCTCCTTCGAAGGTTGAAGTCAGATGTTGAAAAAGGGTTGCCACCGAAAAAAGAAACCATTCTCAAAGTAGGCATGTCACAAATGCAGAAACAGTATTATAAGGCATTACTGCAGAAGGATCTGGAGGTTGTTAATGCAGGTGGAGAACGGAAACGGCTCCTAAATATAGCAATGCAACTACGTAAATGTTGTAATCACCCGTATCTCTTCCAAGGTGCTGAACCTGGTCCTCCCTTTACAACAGGAGACCATCTCATTACAAATGCTGGTAATCTTTGTTTTAAATTAAGAGTAATTCAAAGTCTGTTTTTCGATGATCAACAAGATCTTGGATAATATCACTTTTAAAATAATATTTCATTTTCAGGTAAAATGGTTCTACTGGATAAGTTACTTCCTAAACTAAAAGAGCGTGATTCTAGGGTCCTTATATTTTCACAGGTCAGTTCTTTGAGAGAAAAAGATTATTGGAACTGATAATAGCTATTACTGTTTCATTCAACCTGTTGTATTTGTTCCATTCTTGCTTAATTTTTGGCACTTCTCCAGATGACTAGGCTGCTAGACATACTTGAAGATTATCTCATGTTCCGTGGATACCAATATTGTCGCATAGATGGTAATACTGGTGGAGAGGATCGGGATGCTTCCATTGAGAATTTCAACAAACCGGGAAGTGAAAAATTTGTCTTCTTGCTATCTACTCGGGCGGGAGGCCTTGGCATTAATCTTGCTACTGCTGATGTTGTCATTCTTTATGACAGCGATTGGTGAGTATTCTAATTGATTGTGTCAGCAGCCTTTTGATTTGCAATGGTACCACTGTTCAGGACTAATTTTTTGTTGTGAATTTATGGTTTTATAACAGGAACCCACAAGTTGATCTACAAGCCCAGGATCGTGCCCATAGGATTGGTCAAAAGAAAGAAGTTCAAGTTTTCAGATTTTGCACTGAGGTTGTCAATTTATACTTTCTTATTCTGTTCATCATTAGTTATGTTTCTATCTTGAAATCACTGATACTACCACTGAACACAGAAATGAGATGTCACTTGGCTGTGGTTACTACTAATTCTAATAATTGTTACATTGTTGCTCACTAGTTACAACTTACAACATAATAAATTAATATATTTTCAACAAAAATTATAAATGCCAAATTAGAATAAAGACAACACATTTTCGTAAGTAAGCACAAGTCATTGTAGATAATATAAAATACTTCCAATTGTGACTTCTTGTCTTGGCAGGAAAATCCTTAAAATAATTAAAAAATATCAAACTTAGAAATTGTGAAAGATATTCAAAATGTGTTTTACACTGATATGACAACTATTCCAAAGTAATGGTGCTTCTCCCCTCCCCCTTTTTTTTTACTGTGTCAATATCTCATTCTCGTATCATGGTTGCACACAGTATACGATTGAAGAAAAAGTCATTGAAAGAGCTTACAAAAAGCTTGCACTTGATGCTCTGGTGATTCAGCAAGGCCGATTAGCTGAACAGAAGAGTAAGTATTTTCAGTAATTGCTTTATTTATTTTTCCAACATTCATCGATTATTCAATATGGTTCAATCTGTTTATGTTTGCAGCTGTGAATAAAGATGAGTTGCTTCAAATGGTTAGATTTGGTGCTGAAATGGTTTTTAGTTCCAAGGACAGTACAATTACAGATGAAGATATTGACAGAATTATTGCTAAAGGAGAGGAAGCAACAGCTGAGCTTGATGCTAAGATGAAAAAATTTACTGAAGATGCTATCAAATTTAAGATGGATGACAGTATGTAACCTTTAAAACTAAATTCTGGCTTTACCAACAATGTTTGATTGATCAGTTTTAAATATAATTTCTTTTATAAATTCCTATTTACCTGTAGGTTTAATGCTTTACCCTGCACTTTTGTACTCATTTAAGAGAGTAAATGGATTTTTTTGCCATAGTTTTCCTTGTGTGGTGCATCCCTTTTAAATCTTATTCTTATTGTGAGACAATGAACTAGTTAATGTCATGATCCTTGTTTCGTATGTAATTTTTGTTGTATATACTCAAAAGCAACAAGTCAGTTAGTTTACATGATTTTGTTGACTGAGGCTTCTTTGTTATTACAACGTGCCTATAAGCAAACGTTTGTGACTCCTGTTTAGCTAAACAACTTGGCTTTTTAAACTTAATGAAAGTCTACTAAAATTTATATTTTTCTTTTTGTAGCTGCTGAGTTATATGATTTTGATGATGAGAAGGTAAGTTGACATTTTATCTTTGCTCAATATGAATCATGTTTTTATTGTTTGTTTTTGCATCAACCCCCTTTGCCTTTCTCATGTTTTTTTTAACTAACCTCTGGATGTGCTTTTATTCTTTAAATGAAGGACGAAAACAAATTTGATTTCAAAAAAATTGTGAGTGAAAACTGGGTCGAGCCACCAAGAAGAGAACGGAAGCGCAAGTAAATATTGGCCTTCATTCTGTATACTGAGTTTTTTGTTTCTTTTTGTCAGTCTGATTTATAATTTATTTATTAATTTGGGGTGGTGGTGGTTATGACTTTAGTTATTCGGAGTCTGAATATTTCAAGCAAACAATGCGCCAAGGTGCTCCTACTAAGCCAAAAGAGCCACGCATTCCAAGGATGCCTCAATTGTAAGCTTCTCACAAAAACCCTTTGTATATTATTTAAATATAGTGCTTTTATTTGGACTGAGTTCTCAATTCGGTTTCCTTCAGGCATGACTTTCAGTTTTTCAACACACAGAGGCTGAGTGAGCTGTATGAAAAGGAAGTTCGCTACCTCATGGTGGGTAACCTAAACTTACTGATTAAACAATTGAGGTTTGGATCATCTAACTTGTGTATGTCTGGTGCTTATATTGCTTAACAAATTTCAGCAAACACATCAGAAGAATCAGGTGAAAGACTCCATAGATGTTGATGAACCAGAAGGTATGCAAATACTCAACAGATTGTTGTCCCTTATTATCTGTATATAATTAATTAGGTAGGTAGGTTACAGTCTCTCTTAGGACAGCGGATAGAAAGGGTATTTACAGTAAATTAGTATGTCATCCGTTGGAAAAGGGTAATTGTGATTTTTTTTAAAATCTAGAGCGGAGGAGAATAAGATTTAAGCATCCCTAGGATGGACACATAATTTACCCTCATCACTTCAATGATGACTTGCATGTTGAATTGCTAGAGGTGGGAGATCCATTGACTGCTGAAGAGTTAGAAGAGAAGGAACAGTTGCTAGAAGAGGTGAGAAGTTTTGCTTTATAATTTATAAGCGCTAGGATTTGACACAAATCTATTTATTGCTATATTTTTTAATTCTGGTATTCGGTGAACAAAGGGATTCTCATCATGGAGCCGGAAGGATTTTAATGCATTCATTAGGGCCTGCGAAAAGTATGGCCGAAACGATATAAAAAGTATTGCTTCTGAAATGGAAGGAAAAACGCAAGAGGAAGTTGAAAGATATGCAAAAGTCTTCAAAGAAAGATACAAGGAATTAAATGGTAAGTTATATCCAATATGGACAATGCAATCTTTTATAGAACGTTATAAAAGCTTAATGTACTTTGCATAATCCAATATGAAATGTAATTTAGATTCAAATGTCTCACTGAATTCAATTTTCTTGTTTAATATTGGCGATTTCTAAGGGTTTGTTATCCGGGCTGTTTGATTTCCTACCAAAACATTAAGTGTTTGATGTGTGTTAATTAGCCAAATGAAGCTTCAATTTAGTTTCGTATTAAAATGTCAAGGGTATGTCTGATTTATTTGTGACTTACTGTATGTAGATTATGATAGAATTATTAAAAACATCGAAAGAGGGGAGGCGAGAATATCTCGCAAAGATGAAATCATGAAAGCTATTGGGAAGAAGTTGGACCGCTATAAGAATCCTTGGCTAGAATTGAAGATACAATATGGACAAAACAAAGGGAAGTTATACAATGAAGAATGTGATCGGTTCATGGTAAGATATATATTTATTGCTTTCTCATCCAAATTTGTTTATTTCTTTTTTGTTGATATACTCTCTACATACTCCTGTGTTATTCGACTTTTACAAAATTTTGCAGATATGCATGATTCACAAACTTGGCTATGGTAATTGGGATGAGTTGAAGGCAGCTTTTCGTATGTCTGCTTTATTTCGTTTTGATTGGTTTGTCAAGTCTCGCACAACACAGGAACTTACAAGGAGGTGTGACACCCTCATACGTCTGGTAGAGAAGGAAAATCAAGAATTTGACGAGAGGGAGAGGCAAGCTCGTAAAGAGAAGAAACTTGCAGCCAAGGTTAAATTTCCTTTTAAACTTAATCGAGTTGCTTAAATTACGTTTATATTAACTGTTTTTTTTAACCAAGTTTGACAACCCTTGCAGAGCATGACCCCATCGAAGCGTTCCTTGACTAGACAGACTGAAAGTCCCTCTCTGAAGAAGCGGAAGCAGCTAACCATGGATGACTATTTAAGCTCGGTATATTTCTTGTTATGTCATGCTTTATTTATTTCATTTTAATTAAGCACAAGTCATTGCGAATTTCCCGAAGCTAACTCTGGCATTGTGGCAGGGGAAGAAGAAAAAATAAATTGGGTACAGGGACTGATAGAGGTGTGGCGATAGATGACATTTCAAGTGATGGCCTAGTGTAACTTCACAAAGACCAGTGCTAGTGGCCTCTTTATTTTGTAAATTTACTAACACCTACCGTTAGATTAGATTGCCCGGTTTATTTTATTGCGGCCACTTCACACATAACATTGTAATTCTTTCTTCATACTGCCCCGAAGGGAAATTACGATTCTACTTTTGCTCGTGTTCAATACTAGTCCACTAGATTTTGAAATACTAGGCATCGATCAATTTTAGTCAGTACCCAACACTTTAAAGGGTTTTTTAGTATATTGTTATATTAGGTGTTTATAATTTGTCTGTTTTTTTTTTTTTTTAATTTTATGTTAGATTGTTATAATCATAATAATTTGGTGCTGTTTTTTCTTTTGATGATTTTTTTTCCACTCAAACTCGAATTTATTAATGATTTAAATTACTTTAAGGAGTTAGCTTGTGTATTTTAAACATTATAATTTTATAATTTGAAAATTATGCATAACTTTTAGCATTATAAAAATGTGATATTAATGTTTGATAAAATATTAGTTATTTTCTATTCATTATATACAACAAAGAAAACTCCCAAAAAATTATACGTTGGTCTAGTGTTTTCATTTAAAAAAGTAATGGAAATTTAACTCAAATTTTATTATAATGCAGTTTTACTTGGTTTGTGATTGGCTGACATAAATTGAGAGTAGAATTATTTGTTTCGTTGGGGGAATTGAAAGGCAGAAAGTACAAAAGGAAAGAAAATCCAAAATGAGAAAAAAAAAGAAATTATTTGAATTAGATAAAGATAATAATATATGAGAAAATAAAATGATTTATTATTAAAAAAATATTTATTATTTTAATATTATATTTATACTTATTTTTTGTGAAATATTTATGTTTAAGACATAATTGATTATATTGATTTTTATCATATTTCTTAAAGATTTATTGTTTGAAAAGGAAGTGAAAAATAAAATAACAGTTTTCTTCTTAGTTAATAAAAAAAAAGTGTTGTATCGACGGTGAAGGTAACGCTCAGACTAATCAAATTGTAGCATCAAACCAACATTTGTGACTCAGAGAATTAAGGTCCTTGACTCAACGGAGTTGCATTTCTACTGGAGAAATCCTTTTGCGATTAGTAGTTGAAGGAATTGAACTAGAGTTTGGCTGAGAGTGGTGGTAATTGCGATTAGAAGAAGAAGAAGAAGAAGAAATATGTTTAGTCAATGCAAAGGCTTGGAAAGGAAAATAAGAGTCAGACAAACCCCATTCACGTGGTTACAAAGGTTCATGAAGTGAAGAGCCAACTCCTTTGTTTTTGTATGTAGTTCACATGATATATCCATCGAACTAGACAAGTTGTTTTTCTACACATGACTATAACAGAAGAATTTGTGGTGTGAAAGAAGCAGCAAAATGAAATGGTGTGTTTCGTGTGAAATTCTCAACGGCAGGTTATATCCACAGCAGTTGGGTATGGGGATGATGATGATGATGATGGGGGTGGACGAGGTCTGGTATAATCATTTGGGCGTGAGGCCAGGTATTGGAGAGCAGTAACGACTTCCCTCATCGCGGGCCTTCTATCAGGTTCTTCATGCAAACACATTGCTGCAACGGCAACTGCTTCATATAGCCCTCCCTTTGGAAAACGCCCCTTAAGTAGAGGGTCGGCCAATCTATCGAACTGATTACGGTCCGCAAAAAGAGGTCGCGCCTACCAAAACACGAACAATAAAACTTATCAAATATTTCAACATGAGATGAGATCTTAAGCTTAACAACTCACCCACTTAACAAGATGACGCATTTCATAATCAACAACCTTGCGCCCCGTAATGAGTTCGAGGAGGACCACTCCAAAACTGTACACATCACATTTCGTAGTTAGGTAACCAGTGGTTATAAATTCTGGGGCACTCGCACAAGATTTTCCCACCCCTCGCCTTAACCCGTGAACGTAATCACCAAGGGGACCAAACAACCTAACACCTGACAACTTGGGATTATAATGCTCGTCCAAGAGGACCTTCGATGATTTTAAGTTTCCACATATCACAGGTTGGTCTGCCCAATCATGCAAATACTCCAATGCCTTTGCCATACCAGTTGCTATCTCCATCCTTGTCTTCCAGTCAAGGGGTTCCCTTTCAAGAGGAAGATCTTCACACACACACAATCATCAATAATTATATGGAGAAATAAAAAGCATATGCATAAATTATATTTATATCTGACCGTGTAAGAGATGATCCAAAGACCCCAATGGCATATACTCGTAAACAAGTAGCCGCTGATCACGTTCACAACAGTAACCAATTATGCTCACAATATTTGGGTGACTTAAGAAAGACAGCATCTCAACCTCATCCAAAAATTCTTGGTCTCTTTGTATGCTATTTTCCTGAAGCAGTTTCACCACAACATCCTGCAATAATACATGGATGGATGAGAGATTGGAGCTAACACAGTATATATTCATAGTCTTCCAAATTCAAACTGATTAATCCAAAATTTTAATTAGTACTGGCAATCACAACTTACTTGGCCATTACTCAGTTGACCTTTGTACATTCGCCCATAACCCACTCTACCCAACAGAAGTTGTCGCCTAAAATTCTTTGTAGCACTTGCAATCTCTGCGAATGCAAATGCTTTTGCAGATTTACTCTCTGATTTTGTTCCTGTTTTTCCATTTTGAATAAATAATAAAGTACTATAAGTAGGCGCGAAAGAAACAGAAAAGTATAATTGCAGAAGAAATTATGCAGACAAGGGGTGCCATTATACGTTGATGCTGCAAATAATTATGCAGCCAGAAGGTGTAAAATGCATTAGCAATCATCTTTTAAAAAGAAAACTTTTATATTGCAAATTGCATTGCACCACAATGTCTACTTAAGGCAAACATGCATTGTGTTATTCTTGTTTCTTGTACCTCAAGATCGAACGTCAAGAATACTAAGCACTAAATTCATCAAAAGAAAAGCACAGGAAGCAATATATATCAGATGAACATGATGAAAGAAACCAAGAGTTACCAAGAAAAGCATGGTTAAAAGGGGAAATATCGAAGGCAACCCTGAAATCGAACGAGGCTGGAAATAAAGAAAAAACGCAGTTTATGGAAGAAAGATAGGAAATTTGTTGTGACCTGTGGTAAGTGGGGTGCTCCCAGATTGCCCCAAGTTGCCTGATCGCTTTGTTTCACAACAGAGACAACCACCCATTTCAAAATGCAAGAAAACCAATCACAAAAAGCTACACTCTATCGTAACAAAGCCACTCACACCTTCACCTTCAACAATATCTCATTACCAAGAACTACTCACTGCCCTGTGTTTTTTCTCACTCTCAAGAAGATCTTTAACGCGCATTCAAGAGAAGGGAAAGATCGAGACCAAGAAACTGAAATGCTTTTCTAAAACAAGGTAAAAGCAAACGAAGTATAGAATGCAATTTAATGATGATATATATAGATCAACCGCGTGTGCATATATAGAAGCTTTAGATTTATAATTTGAAAGTGAACGAGGATTTAAGATGAATCATTACATAATTTAAATTTAATTTAACTGTAATTTATTGCTAATACATAATCGGAAGTGGAAGTATGGTGGAAGAAGTTGGCAATTTATCATTATATTTCCCCATAGTTTGCGTGAGAAATAATATGATTACTACTTTTTCTTTTCTTAGCCATTTGAATTGTACATTATTTTCTGTTTTAGTTTAAATATTATTATATTTATGAATGATTATTAGTTGTATTATATATCATTAATTTATTAATATTATTAAAATATATCTATATTAATATTCTAAAATTAAACAGGCATACTCCACTATATGTTTTTCAATTTCCAATAAAAATGTTGACCTATTTAATGATAATAATGTTAGTTATTTATTTACGTGGAATATTAACAACTATTTGTATAATTATAAACATCAACATTGAAGATAAACGAACTTTTTTCTTCTTCAAAATTATAGAACTTAAAAAATTATTTTTATATTTATAGAAATAAAAACAAACTTACAATAAACTTGAGGATTAATAAAAACATATTTTGGTTAAAAAAATTGAACTGTTTTTTTTTTCTCGCGACTTTTTTATTTGAATATATGTATGCCTTCAATGTCTTTTACCCTTCAGTTTCCATACTTTTTTTTTCTTCAAATATTTTTATGTATACTTTGCTATTTTATTATAAGTATTTTTTTACTAAGTGTACCTAATTCTAGTTTTTTCTTTCTTTCAAACTTTCGAAAATTAGCTATGTTTTATTAAAGCATTTATGAATTTTTGTAATCGCATATTATCCAAAATTTCAACATTTTTTTTCTTTAACTTTCTAATTTATAATATTTTTATATCATACTTAATATCATTTTTCTTGAATAGTAAAAGTTATTTTAAACTCTCTTAACTTATTGTACATCTGTTTTTCTATTTAAAACATGTTTCTAAATTTATATAACTTTTATACATTAATGACTCTTGTTTGATAGTAAATTTTACCAAGAGTTTCACGTTTTACAAGTAATAAAATAATAAGTAAAAATTATATATACGTAAACTTATATTATAATTAAACAATTTAAATAAATTATAGATTACGAAAATTAAATAATGAGAGTAACCAATATAAAATACAATTGCATATAAAAGATATGAAATTAGAAGAGTAAAATTTTTTAAATTTTTTAAATTTTGTCAAACAATTGGCTGCATAATAAAATGCGTTTAATTTGAATGGATGACATAGTTGAGTTCTAACTTCACTACATTCCCTCGTAGGTAATTAATGTATTTCTTACGCAAACAAACAAGTTTAATATCAACCCACAAAATTATTAAACCACAAATTAATATTTAATCATAAATGTGTGAGTATTATACGATTGAGAAGATGATCCTTCTCGTCTAAGGGTTTTTTTCGATTTCACTTTTGTTTACTTGAACTCCTGACTTGCATTCCAATGTCGGATACATGTTCTTGATCTTCCTCAAGAATATTGGCACCCTTAGATTCCTCTCTGTTCTTGGATGATTGCACTGTCAAGAAAATGTTTTAGTTGAACAGGAGGGAGTTATGAAAACTTACCAAACTTTTTAATCTTGTCAAATGATAGGTTATTCTTTGAGTATCTCTCTTTGTTCTTCGTCTGCAAGGAGTGGTACTAAAAATTCTGAGAAGAAACACACTCAAATTTCATCCTAAACATCCCTTCTTTTTTAGATAAATAACACCTTTAATTACTTCTTATATTTGAATCAACATTCAAACTTGTTAAATGATTATATTTTGACTAAAAGGAAGAGAAAATAAAATGAGAATTTGTGATATAAATAACTCTCTCAATTTCCTTACTCGCAACAATGAAAGAGAGGCTTAATCATGCCACTTGTCCTAGTTTGTTCATCATGCCTATTATCTTTTCTATTTTTCGCACATTTGCTACATCTGCTACATATTTTTCACACGTTTAATATTTTTTTGACACAACCCTAGAATGTTACGTTCTACAAATTTTTTTTAGAAAGCATTTATAAGTTTTTAAATTTTTGTATTAATAAATTCCCTCCAATCAACCTAATAAAACAAAGTAAACTATAGGTCACAAATTTGAATGTTTGGGATACATATATAACATTACATTTTTTATTTTATTTAGTAATTTAGAGTTAATTAAATTTTAATGATAGTATGCATAAAAAAAAAGTTACATTGATCATTCTTAGTTATAGATTATAAAGCATCTGTACTTTATGTAGTTATTTTCAAATTACAATTATAAATTACCTTTTAAACTAATAAAAAAACTTTTTCATATTTTTTTTGCTTAATAATATATCAAAAGCAAACTCTTGACATAAATAGTAGTTAAAATTTCTCATCATTAAAATACTGAGTTTAAGAATTGTCCGGTAATTATACGAATATTCCAAAAGCAGCAGTGTATGGGAAAGAAGAAGTGATATTTTAAAGATATATTTAAGAACAATCTTTAGTACTTAACACCTTTATCTTTTTTCTGAAAGATAATAAAAGAAGGACATGCAAATATCTTTGCCACCCCAAAAGATACCATGGTATGGTATATTATAATACATGCATCTAAATCAGGTTCCGATAACGCGTGCTTTCGCTGTTGTTTGCATTACGTGCATGCATGTGAGAGGTATATTATATGATACGATATGAAATGACGTTACTTTTTCTAAAGCCACAATGCTCCAGCATCTCTCAGCATTTTCTTTAGCGAGCCATTGAGGTGAAGGGTCATCACTGTGTTAGCAGCACCCACAAACTGGCCTCCAATGAACACTGCAGGCACAGAAGGGTTGCACCCTAGTTTCATCAGACACCACTCTATTTCCTTCCCTCTTGAAACCTCGTCCACCTCGTATATTGCAGGAGCCACCCCAAGCTCGTAGAACAGTCGCTTTATTGCGTGGCACATCCCACATGAACTCTTGCTGAAGATCACCACTGCCTTTTGTGATGCCAATTTCGCTACACGATCCATCTATTGACAGTAGATAATGTATGTGTTAGTGTTTAGGGTTTGATGGGAAATAGGTGGGAGAAAAGAAGTAGGGGAGGAAGAAGGGTTGGTTTTATAGTTTGTGATGTCAGTTAGGGTTGAAGGGTTGAGTATTTATATACGGTGGAGAGAGGGAAAGGAGATGAAAAAGGGGTATGCACATTAGGGTTCTTGCGCATTGTTTGGTATCGGAATTAAAGAGGGAAGGAAATATGCCTGGAAATACCATTGATTTGATAGGGACTTTTGTGGTGTGTTAGTTGCTAGTAGCATATAGGGTTAGTGGCGTGAGAATGGAGAGAGAATCGATTAGGGCATAAAGATGAGCCAAACGGTGCCGAAAGATGGATACGATGAGAATTAGATTGTGGCGGTGGACGAAAATGTCCTTTGAGGTGCTTCAAGGAATGTCAACTATGGATGGGAATAGCATGGAGGTAGAGCTACGAATAGTCGCATCCCATACCATTATGATGAAGTGATCAAGATTTGATGTCCAATGAATTCTAAAATTGTTCTTCCTCCACATTCCAAACGTGAGAAGACATGCCCTAATTTCATTCATGTGTCTAAACACCAGAACCATTTTTCATAATAAATAATTATGTTTAGGGTTTAATATCTTTAGCAAAAGAGGTCGATACACCAATACCAAGAAAACTAGGTTTCATATATTTTATTTTTTAAAGTTTGATATATATATATGAGTTATCACTAGTGGTATTTTGACCTTATCTATCGTGGATTTATCGTATCAACGCATTTATGCCTTTTCATGGGATTGCGGCATATGACATCAAATACCAATCTTCTCCAACAATTTTTCGCTAAATACTTTAAGCCTTTACAGGGCGTAAGAATTATAATCTATACAAGATGGCCCTTCTAAACTTTTTATAAATTTTAATATTTAAATCTTAATTTAATGTAAACTACTTTTCCTTTTATTTTTTCAATTACAAAATTATTTATTTTAAGTTTTATAATTAATTAACTATTGTTATTTCACTTTTAATATATATATATATATATATATATATATATATATATATATATATATATATATATATAGACCTTTTGAGTTTAAAAATAATTTATAATATTTAAAATGTTAAAAACATTCCTAAATGATACAATTTAAACTCTAATAATTTCAATAATTTTTTTTGGAAGGGAAGAGATATTAAAAACATATGAAAAATAGTTTTCTTAATATTTTCTAATAAACAATTAGATTACACTTAAATAAAAAAAATGTATTATTTTATCTTGTATAATGACGAAATATATTATTGTTATAGAAATTGTAAAGGAAATTTTATGAATGTAAAAATTCTTATAAGAATTATCATTCTTTTAAGAAAGATATGTTTTATAATGGAATAATCAAATTATAATCTATCTACATAAGAATTCTACACCTTTCATTCAAAATCAAAATATATTTGATAACATTGGATAAGTTGAAAATTAAATAATTATCATTAGAAAGATTCATACAGTTAAAATAACTCATAACTCAGATAGGATGAGAAAAATCTTATTTATTGAAAAATTTATTATTGGTGAGAAAAAAATGTTAGGTGGGTTACAAATTTATTGGTCTTATTAATTAAGTTAAAGAATATTTTTTCTTATCGTCTATAAAAAATATAGAATAATGTCTTTACGGTGAGAAATAGAAGAAAGTTACCAAGAGAAAAAAAAACGTAATGTTTAGAGTAATTCTATGCAAAAAATAAAAAGTTAGTTTGGTGAAAAGTTTTTTTTATTCTTTATTATTCTGTGTTCTAATTCTTTGTTGTCCTGTTAAATATACCTATTAAGATTTCTATTGACCTTGGTGAAAAGAAAGTTATATTATAGTCATTAATTATTATTTTGGAAAAAGTTTTGCCGACATACTTTATATATTTTTATTTTAATTTGGTGTCTTTTTAATTTTTTTGGTTTTTTATTTTTAGTGCATACCATCGATTATAAGTTATTTGATATTTTCTAAGTCAATTATTAAAAAAATCTCTCCCATTTTAGTTCTACTTATATTTTTATTATCTTATCCAACATATATAGAAGTAATGTACTATCTACATAATACAAAGCTAATAGTTACACTACTTAAAAAGAAACTAAAAAAATAACTGTCAGCATCTAATGCTGAGAAACTAAAATAACTCTAAATAATATTATTAATATTTAAAGACCATCTAATAAAATTCTTAAAACATTAACTGTATGTTCTATTTTTCATTTTATCAATAATACATTTAATTATTAATTTTCATTATGATAAAATTATTAAAATCATTAATTTTTTACAACTTTTCGAAGTCATTTGTGTATTTTTCTTCTAAAATAGTTATAAAATAATTTTTTAACTTGTTTTTAAAACATTTTTTAAAATTAATATCTAAAATTATTTTTAAAAATTTTAAAAATAAAATTAAATCAAACACCTCCTTATACTACTAAAAATGTAGTTATTTTCTAAAAATTTTCTTGTAAAAAATTATTTAAATTTATAGAAAATCTATTTGTTATAATTTTTATAAAAAAAACTACAAAAATATTCTCATGAAATATGAGAATTTCTAGTAATTATACTTGTTAAACAATTTTATTTTTAAAATTAGAAAATAATTTTATGAAACATAAACAAACAATGATGAAACTGTCAAATCATGGATTTAACAAATAAAAAATTAATTATTAAAAAAAATGAATAAAGCCTAGAAACAGAAGAAAATGTCAAAATCAAGATTAAATTATAAATTTGAATATAATAATAAATTGATATTTGATTCCACTCAATGTGGCACTTGAGTTCCTCTATAAAATAGTGAGTGGAGTGTGACTCAATTGGACTCCTTGATAAAATAAGAATACTCACAAAATTTTGTAAAAAAATCACACTCTTTTCAAAAGTTCTCAAATTAATTTCTTTTATTTCAAAATACAAATGTGACACTTGACGCTTTCTAAACGAAGAAGAAGGTAAGTTAAGAATGTTTGTTTTCCCTGTCTTAGTCTCCAAACAAACCTATTCTATAAGAGTTAATACTTACTACAATTCAAACCAAATTTATTACAATAAAATTTTCATTGATTCTAAACTCTTTGAGAATGCTTTTATTTTCTTCATCAAATAAAATCTTATTTCATTAAAAGGAAAATAAAATGCTAAGCATAAAAAAAATATAAAAAGTAAAGTAAATCTTTTTAATGTCACATTATTGATGTTTTATAAATTATAAGTCTCAATAGTTATTAATTATTAAAATTTGTAAAATATATTAAAAAACTTAAATACTTAAAACAAAAATTATATGATATTTTTTATTTTATAGAACTTAACTTTTACTCTTTCCATTATTCATTCTCATCCACTTTTTCATATATATTTTTTCTCATCAATGTCACATGAGATTAAAAAAAAGAAAAAATTAGTAAAATATAAAACAAAATTAATCAAAATAAAAATATAATAATATTTAAATTAAATAAATTACTCCGTTTTTTAATCTCTAACTATCAATGCATATGACTTTTGCTATTTGACACCTAAGGAAGAATTGGTGCTATGATTCGTGGCCCTGTACCATCAATCAATAAAAAATCTATCTTTAAAATAATTTTAATATAATTATTTTACAAAAGTTACCAAGCTTATTTGTACATGAAATGTAAAATATATTTGGTGTTTAATTGAAGTCTTTAAATAAGTTGTAGAAATTTGGTTTATTTAATTATTAATTACAGTGTTATTTAAAAAAAATTATATTAGTAACTTCAAAATTGTTGGAGTAACTTATGGCTAAAGTCTCATTGCACTGTGTTTAGTTGTATAGAAAAATAAATAAATCAAAATTTGGAAAAGGTATGTTTCATAAAAAAGGAAATTTCGTGGGTACTATATCAAAATTTGTTGTCTTTCAATTTGAAAATAAAAAGGGCCCGAAGAGAAAGTGTTTAAAGCATAATTTTTCTCCATAAATTTTTATGAGACAAATATAATAAAAAATAAATTAAATTAAATTTTCATAAACTAACAATTACACAAGTTAGAAATAATAAAATAGAGAAATCATACGACAGAGACTCAAGTCGAACCAATCTCTTATTTATTTAGTTTAATTTTGATAGAAAAACTACACAAATTCAACTATACTCAAAGCACACTAATTTATCAATTTCAATAATAAATTTAACCAAATACATGAAAATTTTTATGATTTTATGCATGTATTTTTTTTATATAAAATATATATGCAGCTTATATTTATATATATATATATATATATATATTTATAAAAAATATAATAAAGATTAAATATTAATAATATTTTAATTATAATTATTTAAATCAAAACAATATATTTTTTATTTTAAATAGTAATAAAAATTTCTTAATACTTAATTTAAAAAAAAACAATATTTCCAACATAAAACAAATATTAAATATCATCTAGATTTAACTAGAAAAAGAAAAAACACTATTGAATAGTGATTTTGTAATTTAAGTTGCGAATTTCGTTTTATTTTATTTAAGTGATTAGGTAAATTGTAAATTTATGATTATTCTTTTAATTTACACTTGTGTCCTCTATAAATAAAAATACAGATGGTTTGTGGTTATAAGGGAATAAAATGAAATAAACAGGTTTGTTTGAAGAAAAACATGGAATAAAACGTTGTAGCACTACAAGAAAAGAAAAAGGTCATAAGATGTAATCCTCTAATACAATATTACATCGTATTACATTTGATGTTAAAAATCGAATAGGACCGTTCAGGGAATCAAATTAAAAACTGATGCATTGTTTTTAAATAACCAATTTTAATTAAATTAGGATAAATTAATAAAATTTAAAAAATTGATACAATTTTTAAGTCGGGTTTGATAAAAAAATATTATAACAATAATTTTTATTTTTAAAAATATTATCATTAATAAATTTATATATTTATTATATTATAAAAATATTATTTTATTAGATCTAATTAAATTTTGATTGAACACGATATTAAATTTAATGTGTTGATAGGTTCAGGACCTGTCCAATTTAAAAAAAAAAATTGTTATGAACTATATTCTGGAAGCATTTCAATTGGTCGCAGAGTTTGCAATCAAATCCTATCTTATCAGTTGGCATATATAGCATACCATGTTCACGCCATCAATATCAGAATTTCTCTCCTGCATCATCTTCTTCATCATCATCTTGTGTGAATCCGCGTTCATAACAACAACAACAACATAAAAAAAATTACGATATCATATTTAATTTAAGATTATTAGGTGATCATAAAAGAATATTTAACTTAAAATCTTAATAAATTAGATTTATAAGTTTTACTCAATTATATATTAATTAATTTTTTTATTTTTATTTAATACGAGATGTAGCTTATTCTTAAATTCTAACCTTAGATGATTTTGGAAGTAAGTAGAGGATGTGTTAAAACATTGCAATTGCATGGTTGTGGATGCAATGAAAGCAAATGATAATGGTGGTGGGAATCATAGTGAGGCAATCTTGTTAAAATCTCCGAATATTTATTTTTGTTATAGCTGTGGAATAATATTATAATTAAATTGCAAAAGTTCATCACCAATTATGAGTATGTGTATAAATATATATACTCTTCCATATATTTTATTCCCCCACGCGAAAAAAAGAGAGCAACATAAGAGAATTTTCCTTTTCGATTGTGCTTTTTGGAGGGTTTTGGATACTTCGCGAGAGGCTAAGCTATTCAATTCTCTTTGTCTCGTATCTTAAAAAGCAATGCCCAAGGCAAAAGGGTATATATTATACCACTTAATAAACATGCCTCTTTCATTTTCTATTTATTTTCCTCTCTACAGAAGAATGTATATCTTATATTTACTTTTATTTTCTTTCCTAATAAAATACCAATGTGTACAGTTTGTACTTCACCTCTCAAAATCATAATTTTGTGTCACTGCATTTTTCTAACAATCTTTTTCGTACCCTAAAAAAGTCAATATTCTTTCTTCTTTTTTCTGTTCCATATCTTTCCTCTCTTTCACACCTATATATATATGTCCACTCTGTTTGTTTATATAAAAAAATAAAGTTGACATACTAATATATTTTAAATACAACATAATTTACTCAAGAGATGGCAACTGTTTCTTAATTATATATTATTTTCAGACTTAATTTCTGGTCGATGTGAAACTTATGTTGTTCTTTCTTTCTGATGTTAACCATGTTAATTAGTACAAGTACATGAGCATGCACGTTACGTACGGTCACATGAACGAACATGATATGTGTATAGATAGATATATGCTTTGAGCATTTCAGGGTTTAAATTTTAGGTTTGGATGAAGTTGCTGTCGAAAGAAAAACGTGGCGCCATGTTAGAATAGAGAAACAGAGAAGGGTAAAAGAGAAAGACACAGTTTTGGACGTGAACATCACTTGCATTTGCACCACACCAAGATTCCTTTAGTCACAACCAAGCATGTTGCATGCATGCATTATCTATAAATTTCCCAGAATATTTTTCGTCCTTATGTACCACGTACAAGTTCAAAAAGTTCTATATCGAATTGCTGCAAAAAAAAAAAAAAGTACTCATTTCTTGCAACTTCCTTTTCCATACTGTGTGGTCGTTGTTAATCTACGTCAGTGGCAGCAATAATGTGATTCACAATTATCTCAAATCTTCGTAAATTGTTCGAAAATATGACGATGCAAGTTTATATGCAAGTGAAAACCATTATTCAGTTTTATTTTTTTAATGTAATATGAAGCTAGAGGTAATCTGTATACGAGTATTAAATTAATGATTTAATAATTTAATTGCGGTCAAACTTGGTTGAGCATGCCAAACTATTAATAGTTTTGGTGCATTGACCCAAATATAATATTTTTAAACATTATTTATTGGTTTGAAATGTTCATTTTTTTATTAATACGAATCTCAACAAAAAAATTATGATTTTCTTGATCCAAGAGTAATATATTAAAATTAAGAACTTATGATTTAGTTAAAAAATTAAAATAACTCGTATAAACAAATTTAATTAAGTTATTTTTAAAGACTTTAATCAACAAAATTAAACTCTCATAATATTAATTAGCTTTTATAACATATGGGACAAGAAGGTGCTAGAAAGACTAAGAATTAAATGTCATATATCTTTCATTTAAGTTCCATTTGATTTATATTTTGATTAAATTATTTTTGAAAATTTGATGCTAAAATAATAAATGGTTTAAAAACTATGTTTTTTTTATGTCAGTTTACAGGAATAAATTTGTTTAAATGTAAAGTACTTTTTTGAAAAAATGAAAATGCTTTTTTTGTCAAATTATATATCCCACACTTAATTTCACTAGTAAAAAAAAAATTTAAATCATGAATTTGAAATTCTACTTACCAAAGAACTAATTATAATGATTGAAAATCATAGTTGACAAAACGACATAAATCACTATGATATTTTTTTTGCTGAAACAAAAGTAATTTTGAAGCTATATATATAATTGATATAAATAAATGATCCAGAAACTCAATCCTTGAATGATCTCTTTGTCTCCATGGTCTTGTAGTTGAATTTATAAATATTCGATTCGATTAAAAAGGAAAATTTACTATTATCATATCTAGTTCTCACGATAAATTTGAATATTTTTACTTGCTCGAAAAAGTGGGCATTCGTAGTATTAATCCAAAACGATCAGAGGCTTTGAAAATCACTGTATAAACATTCTTGTAAGAAAGCAATTTTAATGGTTGATGCCAAGAAAAAAAATATAACCAGTAAAATGATCATAAAAAATTATGGTGAAAGTAAGATTTAGTACTAAAATAAAATGACACATGAGAAGAGAACAAGTGTTCATGAAATATTATGTCACAAAGAATTATTTTCGATTAACTTCAAAACAGGCTCAATGATATTTCCCTTTCTAGAATTGGATGCGAATCTAAGAAGCAACAAAAGAGGTCCCAATTGGATAAATTCAACTTTTCTTCCAACGCAGAAGATGCCTCAAAGATAGATAAGGCAGAAACTTCAGCATTAGCAACAAAATTTTAAATGTATCTTGTATATATTATTGATGTCATCGTATAGTGAGATCCACCAAATGCAGATCTTCCATACTACGTTCTTGAAAAAATACACCCTCTTAATTAATTAATCTTATAATTATTTTTACCATGATTGGGAGATTAATTTAATCAATCAAATAGCTTAATTAATTAATTAATCAATCTATGTAGTAATATATACCATTCCTCATTCCCAAGCAGGAGTCGTACGTATATATGCAATCGTGTAAAATCAAAACACGAAAACTGTTGATTATGTCTCCAGAATCAAGTAATTAACAGTGTACATGAACATGCAAACACAATTATGAATGAAGGGATATAAGCATAATTTTTCTTTTTTGAAGCCATAACAAGGACTCGCCTTTGTTTTTCCGTGTGCATGCATGGATAGAGAGAAAGAGAGATTCGTTCGTAGTAAAAGGAAGAGTTTGATCAATCACTTTCAACAAATGATCAAAGAAAATTTCGAAACCGACCCAAATATCTCATCTATGATTCTCCACTTTTCTCCATGGCCACCCTATCTTTTTCTTTGCTTAGCGATGCCAATCCACCACAGCACCCAACAAAGGCTTCAAACCCCTATATAAGCATGTCACATTTGGCTCAATCTCATCAAGCACACCTCAAACCAAAACCTTAATACCACATTGATTCCTCACTTACCTCCCTAGCTAGATCTTTGCTTCTTGTTTATGTTCTAGCTCATTCACCAAACTTTCCTTTCTGCATTCATTCAACCAATTTGGTATTGTTGCACAAGGATCAATTGGTTTTGTGGCAGCACAATGGATAGGGTGACAAAGATGGTATCAGAGAGGCCAGTGGTGATCTTCAGCAAGAGCTCTTGCTGCATGAGCCACACCATCAAGACTCTCTTCTGTGACTTTGGGGTGAATCCATTGGTTCATGAGCTTGATGAGATTCCTAGAGGCAGAGACATTGAACAAGCTCTTTCAAGGCTAGGTTGTAGTCCTTCTGTGCCTGTTGTGTTCATCGGTGGTGAGCTTGTGGGTGGAGCCAATGAAGTGATGAGTCTTCACCTTAATCGCTCCTTGATTCCAATGCTCAAGAAAGCAGGAGCTCTTTGGGTTTGATCAAGAATATATTATATGATTGATCTTGACCCCCTACTCATCACCCACACATATATGCAGGCTCTAATAAATATGTTTTGGTTATATATGTATGTATGTAATGATGCGATTATATAGGTATAATATATATATATATATATATATATATATATATATATATATATATATATATGTATGTATGTATGTAATGAGGAAACTATATATCCATGCATGGTATTATATATTAGTATAGAGTTATGGCACTAGCTATGTAATAACAAGGCTAACTTAACTGATCCAGGTGTAGTTTTGCCTTTTTTGATGGGTTAATGTAATATTATCTTTTTGATATATACAGTTATGGAGTTGCAGACTACATACATGTGATGAAGTTTAACATTTTAAACCTCATCAGGGTAGTGACTATATATCAGTATTTTCAGAAAACTATTTTCAGATGAAGGTTGCACTTCTAACCAGATGAGTCATGACTGAAAGTTGAGTAAATTGATTTTGAAGCGTTAAACGTAATGAATATGTGTGCTTACATTAATCTTCATTAGCAGCATGTGATGAACTAATTTTTGGGGCTTGTAATATAGTGAGTAAAAATAATAGAAGTAAAAGGAGGACACAGAAATGAAACCATTTCATCTTCATAAAATGTCATAAACCTTAGTTGTGTCTCTGAATCACGGTACTTACTAACTATTCCGGAACTAATTCCGTAAAAGATTAAACCGAACAAAATCTTACCACTTAGTGGAATCTTTATAAGACAAAAGTACTGCCACGAGTGATTTTTTAGTTACATTTTTTATTTGAAAAAAAATTCAAACTCGAAATTTTATTTAAGAGAACTGACTTCAATATCACTCAATAACAAATAATACCATGATACAAGAAGTAGTTTCTATTCGAATATGGATGATTCTTGCAAAATTAATTTTGAATGAAATTGATTTTATATATAAATTAATTTTAATTAAAATTAAATTTAAATAAATGTGTTGTGCAAATGAAAGATTTTTAGTATAAAAATAAATTAACATTTTTTATTGAAAGTAAAAATTATATAAATAATTAATAAAAATATTATTTTGTTATCTTTTATTTAAATTAGATATTATTTTTTTATTATTATTTAGAATAAGAGAAAAAATATTTGATTATTAGTTTGATTGAGTTAGTTTTGATTAAAATATTATTAATATTTGATATTTTGTTATATTTTGATTATATGAGTACATGAATCAAAAGATAGAGATATACTTCATATAAGATTTATCAAAAACACATGTATACAAAAATTTTAAAATTTTTCATTATTGTTATCAAGATTTTTTATTCTTACAAGAATAATCAAAGAAAGTTTTTTCACAAGTTTTTATTTCAATTATCGATGATGAAAGTTATGATTTATAAATTATGCTAAAGGACTAGATGTATGAGAAGATGTGGAAGAAAATTATATAATTGATCTAGTATTTGAAAATTTTACCATAATCCAAATCAAAATCTAGAAGGAAAGAAAAACAAGACAAAAGCGAAATCATGTTTGTCGGTAAGTATTTATAAATGATTCTCATCAAAATCATAACCCTAAAGTTATCAAAAGAAATTTGAGATTATTTAAAAGAAGAATATGAAGTACCTACAAAAAGGAGCAAACAAGTTTTTAAAGAGAAAACCCAATAACCAATTAAACCAACATGATTCTTGAAAAATAAGACTTAGAGAAGTAACAATTGTTTAAGAAAAAATGGTTAGAGATGTAAGAAATGTTACAATAGATGCGCCTCGCCTCAAGATTGAGAAAACCAAATAGATCTTAAAGGTAAAATACAAAACTCTCGAATAAAAGGACGAAGAACTTGAAAAATGTGGTTCTTGAAATTGAGAGGCTTAAGGCTGAACTAAAAAATTTATAAAAAAGTTGAAGAAATTTAAACTTGTCATGAATTTGTCTTTGTTAAAAGATAACAAAACAAAGAAAGCCAAGAAAAAGGGATGCTCTAGGAAGAAAATGTTTTCTTCACATTATGTTATGTAATGAAAGATCAAGAAAGAAAATTTTAACATGATAAAAGAAAAAAAAACTTATGAGAAGAAATATCTGAGAAAAAAATTTATGTGTAAGTGATTGTAAAAGAAAAATATGACAATAAAATAATGAAAAAAAATGATCAAGAAAGAGAATGAAAATAATTACAAAAAAAAAACAAGAAAGAAAATAATAAATAGAAAAAATATCAAATTCAAATAAATAAACATTAAATAAAGAAGAATATTAAGAATATTATTTTATTATATTCTATTTAAATTAGGTATTAAGAGATATTTTATTATTATTTAGAATAAAAATAATACTAAATTATTATTTTGATTTAGATAATTTTGATTGAAATATTATTAATATTTAATATTTTATTATATATATATATATATATATATATATATATATATATATATATATATATATATATATATATATATATATATATAACATACGAGTACATAAATTAAAAGGTAGAGATATATCTTGAATGAAATATATCAGAAATAGACATTTATACAAATTCTAAAAATTTTCATCAGTAATCACTACAAGAAAAAACACATTTAACCACTGAAATTAGCGATCGATTTAGCGATCGAGTTAATTCAGATCGCAATTTAGCGACCGATTTAGCCACCAAAATATGAATTGGTTTCACTTTTTTATTTAGCGACCGAAATAGCGACCAATAGTTTGCGTCGCAAAATTTCGATCGCTAAATCAATGACTATTCCATACTAAAATAAAAAAATTATTTAGCGACAGATTTAACGATCGAATCACAAATTGAAATAGTGACCGAATAAAAATCGATCGCTAATGAGAAAATAACGACCGAATTGAAATTGGTCGCTAATGAATATTATTTTTTTATTATATTTAAATTTATTTTTTTATAAATATACTTTAATTGTTTTAGTATATTTTTTACAATTTATTTTTTAAAAGTAATTTATTTTTAAAAAATAAATTAATTTTTAAAATATACTTTAAAAATAAACTTTGGTCTCAATATTAACAAAATGAAGATTAACTTTAATTTTAAATTACTAAAATAAAAATATTATTAAAAATAAATCAAATTTATTAAAAATTTAAATTGTAATAAATTAAAACTAGAGTGATATTAACTATTCAATACATTATTTAAGAAAAGTTTAATAACAAATATTATTTAATTTATTTTTCAATTGAAAATTTCAATTGAAATTAAACTATATTTTAAAAATTTATATTAAAAAAATTAAACACATCAAATTATCACATTTTAATTCCTCGTTAACTTAATTAATTAAAAAATTACAATTTTAATCAAATTATTACAACTTTATTTTATAATACTTTATTTTTAATCTAATTTTTAAATTTATTGCTTTATTATTATTAATTACTTAATCATGGTTGTTGTCATATAATTGATATACAAAAAAAATTTATATCAATATACATTAGATAATAAATATATTATTTAATTAAACTATTTATAGAAATATATTTATCTTTAGTTAAAATATTTTTTAGTTTAAGTATACTAATTAATATTTTTCATTTTTAACATAATTAATAAAAAAGATTAAAAATTTAAAATTAATATATTTTATAAATACTAAAAATAAACTATATTTAAATAAATGAAAAATATATTTAAATTTATATTCAACATAGTTAAGGTTGTGCCTTTTTAAAATTTATATTCAACATATATTTAAATTTATATTAAAAATAGTTAATATAAATTAAGGTTGTGCCTTTTTAAAATTTTAACTTTTTCATATATTGGATTTTCATTAAAAAAATTCTAAAATTGCATAAGAAAATAGAAATTTAATTATACTTTTAATAAATTTAAGATAATACTAGTTTTTATTTTTATTTTTAAATATTTATTTTAATTTTTTAAAAGAGAGAAACTATAATTTTAGTTTCTAAATACTAAATTTAAAGGATTATATTTATTATTATTTAATATTTTAATTTTAGTATTAAAAATCTAAATTATATTTTATTAAATTAAAATAATTACAATATATTTTTCTACTTTGAGAATTAAAAATATAATTAAACTAAAACTGAAAATATTATAATACATTTTTGAACTCTTTTTTATAATATTTTTATAATTATTATATTTTTGGATTAATTATTTTTTTCCTAATTTTTTATAAAGTCAATTTTAATATTTAAAAGTATTTAACATTTTGAATTTTGAAACTTTTTCTCTATTAACAAATTTTAAAACATAATATACTAAAAAAATATTATACATAATTATTTCATCCAAATTTTTAATAATATGATAAGTCATCAAATTCGTATATAAAACAAATTTAATGATGGATTAAAATAGAACAACATTTATAAGAGACTATTTATTTTTATTTATGATGGATCAAAAGTGGAAATACATTTAAATTTATAATTTTATTTATGAAACACATTTAAATTTATAATTAATGAAAATCTTAATATAATATGATACTTTTAGTAATGTATTTTTTTATAAATTTAAACTTACTTTTTTTAGTTTAGTTTTTAAATTTTATGTATTATTATAATATAGTAAAAATGATAGAGTTTAAAAACAATGTAGAATGTGAGAAGTTTAAAAAGAAAAAAAAGTTAAAAAAGGATATATATATATATATAGATACATATATATATATATACATATATATATATATATATATATACATATATATATATATATATATATATAAATAAATATGATTGGATTAAATTTATTATCCCCTCATATATTATTATACATTATTAGCGTAATTTTAGTTTAATTAAAAATTAGAATACAAATATACTATACTATACTAATATACCATTATATTATTTTCATTGTATATAAATTACAAAACTAACAATTTATAAAAATTTTAATGATAATTTTTTTAACTTATATATTACAAAATATTTTTTAATACTTTAATAAATATAACTTTTTTTAAATATTTTCATTAATTTAAAGTATAACTTTTAATATTTTTTAGTATTTTTTTAAATGTGGATATTTTTAATATTTTAGACATATAAATATAATTTATACATGTTTTTAAACCTTTTTCTAATATTTGTTTTTAAAAATATAATATCATTCTTAATATTTTATAGATTTTATATTTATAAAAGTAATTGGATTAAATTTATTATCCCCTCATATATTATTATACATTATTAGCGTAATTTTAGTTTAATTAAAAATTAGAATACAAATATACTATACTATATTAATATACCATTATATTATTTTCATTATATATAAATTACAAAATTAATAATATGTATACTATACTATACTAATATATTATTTGTATACTATACTAATAGTATAATATACTATATTATAATATTATTTGTATACAAAACTAATATCTTTATATATAAATATATAAATATGGAAAGATATAAATATATGTAAAAATATAAAGATATAAATATATAAAGATACAAATATATAAATATGTAAAGATATAAATATATATCTTTAATATTTTGTACATGTAAATATAATTTATATATATTTTTAAATCTTTTTCTAATATTTGTTTTTAAAAATAAAATATTATTTTAAAATTTAATATTTAAATTTTTAATTTTTTCTTAAATATATAAATATATAAAGATATAAATATGTAAAAATATAAATAAATATATAAATATAAATATATAAATATATAAATATATAAATATATAAATATGTAAATATATAAATATGTAAATATATAAATATGTAAATATATAAATATATAAATATATTAATATATAAATATATGAATATGTAAATATATAAATATATAAATATATAAATATATAAATATATCAATATTTAAAAATATAAATATATTTGTATTTATAGATTTTATAAATATATAAATATATATATATATATATATATATATAAATAAATAAATATATGTAAAGATATAAATATATAAATATATGTAAAGATATAAAGATATAAAATATAAATATATAAATATATAAATATATAAATATGTAAAGATATAAATATATATCTTTAATATTTTGTACATATAAATATAATTTATATATATTTTTAAATCTTTTTCTAATATTTATTTTTAAAAATATAATATTATTTTTAAAATGTAATATTTAAATTTTTATTTTTTTTAAATATATAAATGTATAAGGATATAAATAAATATATAAATATATAAATATATCAATATATCAATATATAAATATAACAAAATATAAATTTATCAAAATATAAATATATAAATATATCCAAATATAAATATATAAATATATAAATATATAAATATATAAATATATAAATATATCAATATTATCCCCTCATATATTATTATACATTATTAGCGTAATTTTAGTTTAATTAAAAGTTAGAATACAAATATATTATATTATATTAATATACCATTACATTATAATATTTGTAATTTATTTTTATTGTATATAAATTACAAAACTAATAATTTTTAAAAAATTTAATGATAATTTTTTGAACTTATATATTACAGAATATTTTTTAATACTTTAATAAATATAACTTTTTAAAAATATTTTCATCAATTTAAAATATAATTTTTAATATTTTTGTATTTTTTTAAATGTGGATATCTTTAATATTTTTAAAATATAATATCATTTTAATATTTTATAGATTTATATTTATATATTTATAAAAGTAATTGGATTAAATTTATTATCCCCTCATATATTATTATACATTATTAGCATAATTTTAATTTAATTAAAAATTAGAATACAAATATACTATACTAATATACCATTATATTATTTTTATTGTATATAAATTACAAAATTAATAATTTGTATACTATACTATACTAATATATAATTTGTATATTATACTAATAGTATAATATACTATATTATAATATTATTTGTATACAAAACTAATATCTTTATATATAAATATATAAATATGGAAAGATATAAATATATGTAAAAATATAAAGATATAAATATATAAATATATCAATATATAAATATATCAATATATAAATATATCAATATATAAATATATCAATATATAAATATATCAATATTTAAATATATCAATGTATAAATATATTAATATTTAAATATATAAATATATTTTTATTTATACATTTTATATTTATATATTTATACTGGATATATATTTATTTGTATATAAATATAATTTATTTGTAAGTTATTATTAAAAAATCCTAAGTAGCTCAGATGGTTGGAGTTTCGACTTCCAACTCTAAGGTACCGGGTTTGAATCTTGACAATGACAATAAATATAGTAATAAGTTAAACTTCTAAAAAATATGATATAAAAAGAGATAGGGGAAATAAATAAAAATAATTAACTTTTGTTATTGATTTAGCGACCGATTTAAATCGATCGCTCTTTTTTTAACTTTGTTATCGATTTAGCGACCGATTTAAATCGGTCGCTAATGTCGCTATTTTTTTTAACTTTGTCAACGATTTAGCGACCAATTGGATATATTAATTTCGGTTGCTATTTTGCGACTGAAATAAAATCGGTCGCTATTTTGCGACCGAAATAAAATCGGTCGCTATTTCGCGACCGAAATGAAAATCGGTCGCTAACACATTAGCGACTTGGCTTTTTGCGATGACGCTTTTCGGTCGCTAACTGATTAGCGACCGATTTTTTGACATTAACGAATGATTTTTTCGGTCGCTAAAATGAATTTTTCTTGTAGTGAATTAAGGGTAGAACAATAATCCTTTTATTCACAGTGAAATATCTTAATTGTACCATATTATTTTTACAATACATATCTTTTTCTCTATAACTTTACATTGCACACCTCTCTCTTAGTTATATCAACGAAAATGATACTTTGACAACTAGGGAAAAAACATCCGTTCAACAACTGGGAGAAAACGTAAATTAATTGAAAATTAGGGTTTCATTAGTAAATTATAAGAGTCAGAGATGTAATATTATAAAAATGGAGGGATGAATTTGTAAAAAGTGAAATATATGTTTACAGTACCTTCCTCTCACTCGACCTAGGGTTCCCTTCCTCTCGCTTGTCTTCCTCTGTCTCGTTCGACCTTTGTCTCGCTGAACATCACTGTCTCTCGCTTGAACGACCCCTGCGGTGAGTGTTCGTGCTACTCCATTGTTGCTTTCTTTTTTGTTTATCTTTGATTGAGTTTCCATTGTTGCTTTCTTTTCTGTTTATCTTTGATTGGGTTTCCATTATTGCTTTCTTTTCTGTTTATCTTTGATTGGGTTTGTAATGAAAATGTTCTTTAGGGTTTAAGGTAAATTGAGTTGTGATACTATATTAATATCCAACAAGTGTTTGATGAAATGCTACAATAAAGAAGTATATTTGCATCACAAACATTTTGAAAAGTGATATTTTGTTTGGAGAAAAGGTTCTTAGTGATCATTCATGTATATGACCAACTTCTAGAGATATTGTGACCAAACATGTGTTCAAGGGTCTGAATAGTTAAGCTTTTCCCGATTGGGTTTATTTATGAGTAAAAGCAAGTTCAGATCACCATAGTAAGGTTCAAATCCTGATAATTTAGTGCGATAAAACAATGTCTGTGACTTTGTATGCTTGTAATGTTAGGTTAGGTTATTCCAATTCTCTCTTTCGAGTTATAAAAAATATGCTTCCCTATATATGTTGTACAAATTGTCCTAGATAATGCAATTGAATGAATTAATTCATCATTGACCCCTAATTTTCAGAGTGAAAAAGTTCTCCAGAGTTTTAATATTTCCCGTAAAGCTCAAAACCAAATTTGTTTACATACTTTCTCAGGAAAAGTGTCCTTGCACTCCTCATCATGACTTCTCCTCTGTTGTGTTTCTTGATAGACATATTACTGATCCTTTTGTAGGGTAATTTTTTTAATATAATCATCTCATAATTCCTATTAAATAAAATCAAACTTGTTAAAGATTAGAAACTTACAACGAATAATTTTTCAGCATTTTGTGGTTTATTCCCCAATTTTGTGGCATCAACTGCTGCGGCAGCTGATGAAATTCTCATGTGCAAAAGAAGTAATAACATAATCAGCGTGAAAACCAAAAAATTGAATACTTGAAATTAGAGAAGTATGAAGTTTGTATTTTACAGGAAAATCTGTATCGAAAGTAATGTGAAATGAGCAAGAGGCACAAATTATCATTGTCATACCAACAAACCTTCTTTTAAAGCAAGCAACTTAGTAGTTTGTATTGCTTTTTGGCTTGATACCTGCAGTTTAGACCATGTTAGTTTTGACAGAATGTCTTTTAATAGTAGATAGCCGAGCAAATATTATATGTGTAACATGCTTGTAGTAATTGTAGAGCATTGCCTGTCTTAGAATACGCCCAAGATTTACGCCTACGTTTGTATAATACACAATTTCACCAAAATTATGCGTAACATGCTTGGACTTTTTTTTTTTACTAATTTGTCATTGCAAGTTTAATTTTAATAATTTGTAACAGGATTAGTTTGGGGATAAAAATGTCTGCAAAAAGAGACCGTTGTGACGAGAAAAATGTATGTACATGTTAATTATAGTTATTTTATGAAAAGTGATTTACTAAATATTTAATTTGTTATATGTTATGTATGTTATATATGTTATACATGTTATATGTGCAGATAAGATTAAGACATAAGATTGAGACAAAGTATATAGCTGATATAAATTCAAAGTTGACTAAACGCCAACGAGCAGCTATTAAAGAAACCTCGTTTAAATGGCTTCTTTAAATAAAAGAGTCATTACAAATATCTAGCAATGTTATAAGAGAACTAGTTAGTTGATGGTCAATTAGTGATCATTGTTTTAGAATAAAACAATATCTTGTCTCATTCACCCTTTTAGATGTTTGTTTTTCGTTAGGTTTACGTATAAGGGAGGAGGTAGTTGTTTTAGAAGATAATGGTTCATGTTTAGTAAAATATTTATTCGACGAAGAAGAACAAATAACAGTAACAAGGAAGCTGAAAGAAAAATAAAATTAAGTATGATAAATATGTAGTTGAATTTTGTAGGCTTTATATCTTACTTGGGTGAGCAGTTTTTTACTTTTCTTGCACATCCCGCATTGTTCATAGTGTTCCTTTTAGTTTATTAAATGATTTGGAGACATTAGATGATTATAATTAGGGAAATGTTGTGCACAATTTATTAGTTAATAGTTTGCATCGTGCTAGTACAAAGTTAAACGAACAAAAGAATGTTTCTCAATTGTACGTTGTTGGTTGTGTGGTTGTCTTATAGGTAACTTCCGTACCTAATGATGCTACAATTCTTACAAATGATTGATTTATTAGTTGGTATGAAATTATTGTGACTGATGACATTGTATTGTGTAATAGATCTGGGCAATGGAGAACCTGTCTTTGCCTACTGATCCACCACGAAAGATCTGTTTTCCGCATTTTCTTGAATGGCCGAAAGTGAACATTCGAAGGTCCAAAATAGAATGTGCATTCATTTAAAACAATGTAAGAAATTTTGTGTACAACATATATAAATTTTTCTTTAAAATGTGGACTTATTATATTATGTTCCTAACATATAAAGTTTTCCTTTTGGTAGATTATATGGGATTGGGCACTGTCTGGAGAAGATCAGACAATGAAAGTTGTGCAAGAAGCTTTGACACATTCACAAAATGAGAATGAGGACATACCTTCCTCCAGTGGTGCCTCGTGTGACTTGCAACAAATTTTATCTAACCAACACATATGGAGATGTAAAACAGAAGAAAATGAAAAAAAGGATCATTCAACTTGAATGTAAGGTAAAATTTTTGAAAGAACAAATTGGGATTCACATGAATAAGTCATCGATAAAGGCGAATGGGATTGGTGGGGATGATGACATGTATCAATTATATAAGTTTTGCATCACCAACCTTGATAATCCAAATCGGTTAGTATATAATCAAATTTATTTGATTCATTCAATTTAATTAGTATAATTAGCAATGTAATCCATTCTTGTATTTCAATGTTGTAGTGGAAGTGCATGGGCAGATATTGACTATGCAGAACTTGCAGACATTAAAGCCAAGGGGTCATATTGACAATATGGTAAGTTTGTTTATTTAATGAAAGTGTGATTCAATATATTTTTAAAAATTATATTTATTAATATCATATGGGTTGTTAGGTGATGTTGTTTGCAAGTAGTGTAATGATGTATGACCAAATGAATGTCATTGGTGGCAACATACGACGTTTTTGTTTCAATCCTTTGTTTGCGATATGTTTATTGTGCATTTAAAAAGTTACGTTGCACATAAGTATATTATGATTGATTGCCATTTATTTTTGTGCCTTTTGATAGACACATGTGATTGAACAAATGTATATTCGCAAAGATAAAACATCGACATGGACAATGAAAAACTTCTCACTTTTCTATCCAAATACAATTATTCCATTGCAGCAATTATTGAGTTGTGAATTTGTGAGTATTTATACTTTGCCTAAAATTTATATTTTTGTCAAGTTAAAATTCAATTAACTAGAGTTTTCTCTATTTTAGATTTTTGCTCCCACTATACACAATGGTCATTGGTGGTGTTATGTGCTGAAATGTAAAGATGGAGAATGTTAAGTGGTAAAAAGTTGATATAATTATACTTTGAATTGTTATGAAACCACTTAACTACTGCTAATTCTAATCTATTTTTCTCCCAATATAGGATGAATTCAAGAATACTTTGATACAAGAGTAAGGAGCATGATTGATAGCAAAATTGGAGTAAAACTGGAAGAAGGAAGAAGATTTTCAGCATGGAAGTCGCTCAAGCGGGATGGATTCTCGCATGAGCGAATGTTAGTTATTCTTCTCTGGAATCCACTCGCTCAAGCGAGCCAAGATTTGCTCAAACGAATATCAATTATTCTTCTCTGGAAGTCAGTCGCTCAAGCGAGCGTTTTGTCGCTTGAGCGAAAACAGGCTACTTTCGCTTGAGCGAAAGTTCTCGCTCGAGCAAAAGACACGAAGCCCAAAAACCCAAATTTTTCCAATAAAAAGAGAAGATGTGTTTTGAGAAAAGATGCGGTTTTAGAGGAGAAGAGGTGCGACTACTGCTAGGGTTTCGTCCAATCTTCATCAATTCTTCACTTCTTCCACAATTTGAGCATTGTAATGGCCAACATGAGTGACTAACTTCATTCTCTTAGGTTTCGGTGCACTTCCTTTGAACTCTTTTGTATCATGATGATATTTTGATATATTAATCTATGTTTTGATGTTGTTATTCTTATCCTTTGTGCTTTGGAATGATTTATTCTTGATGTTTGGGGTATGATTGGAAAATATATATTGAACCCTAGATCACGGTAAGAATATTTGTTACGTTAATTGCCAAAAATGGAATGAATGTATCAATTGCTTAACATCCTAAGCCTAATGCTAGGCATGGCAAAGGGGCGGGGCGGGCGGGCGGGGCGGGTTTTGCCTCCCGATCCCCGTCCCCGACTTTTTAACCATCCCCGTCCCGCTGGGTTTTGGGTTCCCGCCCCGCCCAGTCCCCAATTTATATTATTTTTAAAAAGATAATTACATTTATAATAAATTAATTTTACTATCTATTTTTTATATATAAATAAATATTTATAATTTATAATTATTATTAATTAAATATACATTTTAATTTATTATATTTATATTAAAATATGTATGTAAAAGAAATATTTAATCATTTTTTATTTATAATATTATTATTATTATAATACTGTATTCAAACATTTGATTATATATATAAGTTAATTCATTTTTAAGTTGTCATTTAAAAATATGAAATATATAGTTTATAAGAAAATATTTAATAAGTTAATTCTTATTCAATTAGTTCGAAGTAATACAAATTTAAATTATCAATTCCTTTAATTCTTTAAAATACAATTATTTTATTAAGATAAAATTTGATATATGATAAATAAGAATAATAAGATAAAAAAATATGACATAATAAAACCTAATAAATATAAATTATAAATAAAATAATATTAGTTACTACTAAGATTTATGTAAAATATTTAGAAAAAGATAAAGAATAAAAAAAAGTTAACTTTGTGTTCATCAAATTGGTTGAAAAGATTGAAAAAAAAAACAAATTGATGGGAGAGATTAAGGAGATGCGAAAAATTGAAAGGTAAGAGAAAGAATAATGTAATAAATTAATTGATATATAAAAGATTAAAAAAGACAAAAAAATTAAAAAGTGGGTAGAAGAAAAAAATTTGGTGAAATATAAAAAAATGACCTTATATGTAATAGAAAAAGAAAAGGAAATACTTTTAAAATAATAATATTTTAAAATTTAAATTTAAATATAAAGTCGGGGCGGGGACGTGGTCGGGTGGGGATTGCATTACCCATCCCCGCCCCCGCCCCCGCCCCCGACTTTTTAAAGCGGGGAAAACCTGAACCCGCTCCCGTCCCCGGTCAACTCGGGTTTTCCCCATCAAACTCGGGTCGGTCCCCACGGGGACGGGTTTAATTGTCATCCCTACCTAATGGTGGGAAATCTCTTAATTGTGTGAGGAATCAATATTTATTAGGTTTTCTTATGAATTTCATGTGTGAGGAATCAACATGGATGACTTGAGTAGGTGACATCAACATTGTTAGGTTAATTGACGTTCTTAACTGACATAGCCATTACAAAAGAGGGATAAGGAAGGAAGTCAATCCTAAGTGCCTTTAATTGATATTTTCTCAACAATTTACAGTTCTTTGTCATTTAATTTCAATTCAACTCTTTATGCAATACCCATTCTGTTTTAATATACTTAGTAACCATATAATGGGGAATTTCCATTGAAACGGTTCCTGGTGGGATCGACTTTTATTTAATTGAAATACTATACTACGATTGATAATTTTGGTACACTTGTCAATAATTCAACAAGTATTTTTGGCATCGTTGCTGGGGAATAGTGTTCTTTGAGAATTATTTGTTTAGCTTATTGAGTATTTTTTTTTAATTTCTGTTTTTGTTTTAATTTTCAATTTTAGTTTTACTTAATTATTGTCTTGTGCTAATCTTTGCTTGAGTTACTCTTTTGATTTATGCGTTTAAGAGGATAAGTATCTTCAGAGTAGTTAGAATTTAATCCGGAGATTGAAAAAACTCAAGGATAAGCCACAGGAGAATCTTCTAATTCTTCTTCCACATTTGATTTACCAGACCCAATTATAGAAGATATGACAGAAGACAGAGCAAATTTGAATCCGAATCCAAATCCAAATATAAATTCAACTCAAAATTCAAATTCAAATCCACCTAGAAGAACTCTCAGAAACTATGTTATGCAGCAAGGTCCAAGACACTTTTCCAGTATTGCCATACCGGACGATCAAACATTGCAGATGAATCCAGCTTTCTTAAGCCTGATTAATGCTCATCAATTCACTGGATTAGACCATGAAGACCCTTAAATTCATTTGTCTACTTTTTATGAGTTGATTGGTACCATGGGATTTAGAGCAACAAATATTGAATCTGTATATTTGAGATTATTTCCTTTTTCTTTGGCAGGTAGGGCAAAGGAGTGGCTGAAAGCACCTCCTAATCAGAGTTTGACTAATTGGAGTAGTGTAGAAGAGAAGTTTCTGAACATATTTTTCCCACCATCTCGCTACATCAAAGCAAAATCTGACATCACTTCTTTTAGACAAGGAGCAGATGAACAATTTTGTGAAGCATGGGAAAAATTTAAATCACTGTTGAGAAGATGCCCAAATCATGGATTTGATGACGTTGCTCAGTTGAATATTTTCTATACTGGGTTGTGACATGATGCAAAGATGCTATTAGAGGCTGCAGCAGGATGATCCATGTTGGATGTAGAAATTGAACATGCCACAAGAATTATTGATGCACTAGCTTTTACAGACCCAACATGATAGACATCCAATTCAAAGGAAGAGAGTTCTTGAACTTAACACCTCAGATGCTATCTTAGCCCATAATAAAATTTTGACGCAACAAATTGAAGCATTGAACCAGAAAATAGAGAAATTACCTCAACAAATGCACACAGTACAATCTATTCCTAATCAACAGATGAGTTATGACGTGTGTGGAGGTGATCATGCAAATGAACAATGCTCTTATCAAGGCAACATTCAACAAGAAGAAGCTAATTATATGGGTGCCCAAGGTAGTAGTCAAGGCAGACAAGGTAATTTCCCTAATCCCAACAATTATCAGAATAATGTTGCACAAGGATGGAGAGGGAATCAGAATCAGAATTAGAATTTTGGGTGGAACCAAGGTGTTAGCTCATCTACTAGACAACCTACATTTCAACAACAGTCATATCAACAACCTCCATATCAACAACAACAACAACATTATCCTTCAGTGCCTAACAAAATAAGTAAATTGGAGGATACTGTAGAAAAATTCATGTAAAGCACTATGGCTAATCAGAAAAATACTGAGGCTTCATTCAGAAATATAGAGAACCAAATAGGCCAACTGGCTAAGCAATTATCTGAGCAACAACAAGGAGGATAATTTTCAGCTAACACACAAACCAACCCCAGGGAGCAATGCAATTCAATAACTACAAGGAGTGGAAAAGTTGTAGGTAAGGGGATTGGTGACAATATAGTTGTTGAAGAAGAAATTTTGGTAAAAGAAGATGAAGAGCAAGAAGATGAGAATAATAAAGAAATACATATCCCTAATAAGAAGAACGAAGAGGGAGAGAAAAAACAAAAGATAGAAAAAAGAGGGATATTTTCACTAGGTTTATGGATATTTTCAAAAGAGGGAGAGAAAAACAAAAGTTACCATATCCCAAGGTTCCTTCACAGATAGATAAAGAAAGACAATTCACTAGGTTTATGGATATTTTCAAGCATTTACAAATTAATATTTCATTTATGGAAGCTATGAAGCAGATGCCGACTTATGCAAAATTCATGAAAGAATTGTTAACTAAGAAAATGAGATTTACTACAGAAACAATGGAGCTAGAAGCAGGATGCAGCGCTATAATTCAAAAAATTTTACCTCAAAAGTCCAAGGATCCTGGTAGTTTCATTATTTCAGTCACAATTGGGACATTACAAGTAGGTAAGGCATTACTTGATTTGGGTGCTAGTATAAATCTAATTTCTTTGTCTATGCTTAAAAGAATAGGAGACTTGGAAGTGAAGCCTACAAGAATGACACTGCAGCTAGCTGACAGATCTCTAAAGATTCCTTATGGAGTAGCAGAAGATGTTTTAGTTAGAGTGGATAAATTCATATTTCCTGTTGATTTTGTAATTATGGACATGGAGGAAAATGAGGAAGTCCCATTGATCCTGGGAAGGCCATTTATGAAGACCGCCAAAGTAATTATAGATGTTGACATGGGCAAGTTGAAAATTAGAAGTGGAGATGATGAAGTTAATTTTAATCTGTTTGAAGTTGTACAACAACCGGAAGACAAGAAAGTTTGTCTCAGAATAGATACTTTGGAGAAATTACCCATCTCAACTGAAAAACAAGATTACAAGCCTATTGCACAATCCCAAAGACATCTCAATCTGACTATGAAGGAAGTTGTTCAAAGAGAGGTACTGAAACCTCCTGAAGCAAGTATGATTTATCCAATCTCTGACAGTCGTAAGGTTATTCGCAATGAAAAGAATAAATTCATTCCCACAAGGACAGTCAAGGGATGGAGAATGCGTATATATCACCTTGATCACTCACCTGCATGAGCCCTAAAGCAAATAGGCGTCGAGCTGAAGACGTTAAACAAGCGTTCCTGGGAGGCAACCCAATATTTTGAATTTGTTGTTTTTCTTTTTGCAGTTTAAGTTTTTTGTGCATTTTTCTTCCTTAGGTTCTTTCTTTGCAAGATTGCTCCAGGTACATAATGAACTTCTCCTCAAGACTTTGAAGCCTTACTTCAATGGCCTGGGAACAGTCCAACTTTTCCGGAGGGGGTGGGAAAGTCTGCAGCTGAGGATGAGGCACAAGATAAGGAGGAGATGACAAGTGAAGAAAATGAGGGAGGAAATTTACTTTGTTTTTAATGTTTTTAATTCCTTTGTTTTTAATTTAATGTTTTTAATTGCTTTATTTTAAATTTTGAATTCCCTTGTTATCCCATAATTTGTTTTAGAGCCATATATGAGATTATTGTTTATTGTCTAATTCAAATTTGGAACGTGAAAAATCATTTTGATTGTTTCCAATAACAAGTGATTTTGGGATGATGAGTATGATAGTAAAAGGAATTGATGAGGAGAATTAGGAATTAACTGAATTGGAGAAGCTAACCAAAACCCAGGTGAGTAGAGAACCAAAAATAGATAAATTGAGTGTCAACACTTTGTGATTGATAACTGATATTGGTTGATTCTTTGATGTGATTACATGTTGGCAAGACTTGAAAATGATAAATGCATTTTTTTTCTTTGTAGTAGATATAACCCAGAGCCAAATAGTCAACCCTGCATTAATTATAGAACATCCATCTGAACCCCTACTGAGCCAAAAATAATATTGTTTCTTAAACAGAACCCTTAAGCTTAAACACTATTTATCTACCTTCCTATATTTGAGAAAGGAAATGAGTGTGAATGTCACTATTTTTCCTATTGTTGGGTATTGCTATTGTTGTCCTACAGGTATTATTGGGGTGTTATTCTTAAAAAAAAAAGTGTAAAGGAAAAGGAAAAGCAAAGCTTAAAAATTGGCAAAGTAAAAAAGGATACATGCAAAAGCATGAGAAAAGAAAAAAAAAAGTCAAAAGGGGGGAATAATAACTTGTGAGATTATTAACTCATTATCATTGTGTTTGGGACAAAAGCATGAAGTTTGAAACTTGACTTGAGGAGTTGTTAATCAAGAATCATTCATATGAGTTGAATTTCTCAAATATTTTTGTATATTCCAGAAAAACCAATAATTCTTTCTTAGCCCAGCCTCATTACAAGCCTAAAAAAACCTTTTGATTTAAGTCTTTCTTAACAAATGTTGATTGCTTGAAGATGATTATCAATATTGGATTGTCTAAATGAAGTGATTGAATGAGATAAACACTTACATGTGAGAATTAGATATGAGTATATATAACTCTTTTTGAGAGATCATGCTTCTCTGAGGATAGTTGAGGACTAATTATTCTTTGTTGGTTTCTATAACTTGAATGCTTATGTGTTCTATTTTCATTTGGAGTTGAGATCATCACCTCTGAAAATTTTTATGTTGTGGTTCTTGAAGAGAATGTGATAATAGGCGATGTTTTTGTTTTGGAAAAACTACTTTGCTTGGGACAAGCAAGATTCTAGGTTGGGGGGAGTTGTTAAGTGGTAAAAAGTTGATATAATTATTATACCTTGAATTTTTATGAAACCACTTAACTACTGCTAATTCTAATATATTTTTCTCCCAATATAGGATGAATTCAAGAATACCTTGATACAAGAGTAAGAAGCATGATTGATAGCAGAATTGGAGTAAAACTAGAAGAAGGAAGAAGATTTTCAGCATAGAAGTCGCTCAAGCGGGATGGATTCTCGCTTGAGCGAATGTTAGTTATTATTCTCTGGAATCCACTCGCTCAAGCGAGCCAAGATTCGCTCAAGCGAATATCAGTTATTCTTCTCTGGAAGTCAGTCGCTCAAGTGAGCATTTTGTCGCTTGAGCGAAAAAAGGCTACTTTCGCTTGAGCGAAAGTTCTTGCTCGAGCGAAAGACGCGAAGCCCAAAAGCCCAAATTTTTCCAATAAAAAGAGAAGATGTGTTTTGAGAAAAGAGGTAATTTTGGAGGAGAAGAGGTGTGACTACTGCTAGGGTTTCGTCCAATCTTCATCAATTCTTCACTTCTTCCACAATTTGAGCATTGTAATGGCCAACATGAATGACTAACTTCATTCTCTTAGGATTCGGTGCACTTCCTATGAACTCTTTTGTATCATGGTGACATTTTGATATATTAATCTATGTTTTGATGGTGTTATTCTTATCCTTTGTGCTTTGGAATGATTTATTCTTGATGTTTGGGGTATGATTGGAAAATATATCTTGAACCCTAGATCATGGTAAGAATATTTGTTACGTTAATTGCCAGGAATGAAATGAATGTATCAATTGCTTAACACCCTAAGCCTAATACTGGGAAATCTCTTAATTGTGTGAGGAATCAACATTTATTAGCACTACTACAGAATGATCATTCAACGTCGGGTGTGGAAGGCATTCAACGTCGGTTCCAATGACGTCGTTGAATCAGGCGTCGTTGAATGTCAAAGGATTCTACGTCGGTTCAGAATATCCGACGTTGAAAGTGATATATATCTACGTCGGTTAACCAAATTTCCGTCGTAGAAATTAGTAAATTCTACATCGATTATTGAACTAATCGACATTGAAAGTTATATATACAACGTCGGTTATTGCATTAACCGACGTTGTAACGAATATACTACGTCGTTTAATGCCATAACCGACGTTGTATATTCGTTACAACGTCTGATTAATGCAATAACCGACATAGAATATCCCTTTTTTTTTTTAAATGTTGGTCTGTTTTAGTGCCACCAACAGTACACGACCTGCTATAATCTCAGTCCAGACAGTATATTTATTTTAGCTAATCACTAATATATAAAATGATAGATATATATGTCAAAATCAGCCAAATTATGTACAAAATACACAAAAAATTATCAATCAATCATATTCCTAACTACTTGTACAAACTCATTTGTTTCTAACCATGTCTATAGTATCCATAGGCAAAGGTTCTATATCTTTAAATGCCTGTAAGAAGTTCACAATAATATAATGGTAAACCCTAAGCAATAAAAATACAGGAATTGAATATAATAGCAAATGTCAACTTACCTCATTCCAACTATCCCGAATGCTACCAAAAATGATGAGCCACATCCAATACATTACATAGTAGCCGCACTCAGTATCCTCCATTTTGTTTGTTACACTAAAAATGACTAAATATGTTAAAAATAACTATTAAATTTGAACATACATTAATAGATAGTATAATATATATATAAAGGCTACTTACTTTGATAAAATTCCAATTTGGAGCTGTGCTTTTACTTGTGTGTTTTCCACCTAATGTACTACAAACCTTGAGAGCACTATATATTGAAAAGAAGGGGGTTAGAAATAGAATAATCAAGATGTTTAGACATAATATAAGAAATACTTACTCGTTTACAATATTTTTTAGCTCCATGTCAGGTTTCCTTCCCAATGAGCAGAACCAACACACAAGATTCTCGCTTTGGACAAATAACTAATAGTCGCCAGTGGTTTTCGTATATACACATGATTAGAATCTATTAAAAAAACTTGTGTAAAACCGGAAGAGGCTGGGATAACTTACGAATGATGGTATGCTCCAAGGTAAATATCTCTTTTAGAATCGATGATCCAATTCTGCATGTAACGAGAATTTGATCACGCTTATTCCAGCACTTTTGCATGGATTGAGGCTCGAAGAATCCATACACATGACCAATGCCCTGCTCCACTATCATTTCGTGAATCAACCTAAAATATGCCAATTTAAGTGAACTTATAGCTTATATATTTACTAAAATGAAAAGAGTCATGAAAGATATGAACTTACAATGTCCAAAATTGTAAAACAACTATATTTAGACATTGATTGCCCATCCCAATCTCCAGGGCATCAGTGTGGGAAATGTATAGGGGGATATTGCTAGAAGCCATCCCAAATAATGTACAATCCCATGGAACTTGGAATGACTGCATATACAATTGTGGGGAAAGAGACAAGAGATCAAAAATTGGATTTGGAGAAGTCTCCACAACTGGTGTCTTCTCCTTAGATCCGGAAGGAGTGGTAATAGCTTTACCCAAGTCTTTTGGCTCGCTGAACATCCTACATATTTTATAAAATATAATCATAAACAATAAATCAATTTATTTATGTGTTAGATGTATTATAACCATACATATACATACCTTTGCCATGATTGACCTAACTAAATGTCGGGGCCAAGTAATGAAGGTCTAAAGGGCTTGGCCCACTGTCTCGCACCTCTTCGGTGGGGATAGGGACACTAGCCTCGGCGTCAACCACCTTTTCAACCACTACTTTGACCAAGTTAGGATCCAAAGGCACATTGTGGATGGTTGAAGCCCCTTCATGAACTGATCCATGGGCCACTAGTCTTAGACCTTCATCTACCTCAACCAACAAGCCATATCGATCATCCTTTGTGGATTCAGGATGAATAGATGCCACCTCGAGTGTGACCTCGATAGTGGCTTCAGCACAACTGCCCTTTGTGCTAACTCTTGGACCTACAAATACGAGTAAATTCCAATAAGGACTAAGATTTTAGAAACACAAGTCAAGTACCAATTTGTGGTTGAAAATGCACCTGATGGAGGACGAGCATCAACAAATGAAGTACCCATGGAGGTCATACGCAAGAGCTGCTCCCGCACACGTGCAGTGATGGTCTCCTCAAGTCGTGCGGCGATGGCAGGAGTCAACTCTTCCTCCAATTTTGCCCCGATGGCTGGTGTCAATTTCTCTGTGAGAGTCATCTCCAAGGCAGCAATATCTTCTTGGCTCGGGGATGTGGAGGTGCGGATATCCTGTGATGGTGGTCCAAAATACCGTCGGACACCCACACCTTGGCCAACAGCTCGAACACGACCTCGGATGTTCCGGTCGTCCAATAGCGATGGTCAAGATATCCCGATGACCGGAAGGGATGAAAGTTCCCTGTGTACACTTGCTCCTCCAAGGCATCCTACATTATAAAAGTTAATTTTATTAATGAACATGTTACATATAACTAATTCAAAGTAAATTAACTTCTTTTACTTACAATCCGAGCAGCGAATTTCTCGGGCTTCCTGCGATGTCATGTCACCGGAAGGCTTTGTACGAGCCCTCTTCCACTTCGGTGACGTTTTGGAGGAGATGGTGGAGGAATCTGCTCTTCGCTTAAACCAGAAGAGGCTAACTCCGACTCGTCGAAGTCTCATCTTCTCCTCCATCATCTTCTTTGTCAATAGGTCGTACCCACCATGAGACGAGAAGGTGGGGGCGACATTCTTGCTCTGAATGTCTTTTGCTTTTTATCTTCTTTCCTGCAACATAATTGAACACAATATTAGATACACAACTCATTATAAAATGTTCAAGTCAATTAAGCAATTAACATTACCTCCCACTCTGAACCAGTCCTACTATGTACAAACTTCTTCCAAGTGTCCTCATCTATGCCATATCTTTGGCAAGGGGTTAATCCCTTCCTAACTTTGTCCTCAAGCATACACCCATTTAGTGGTCAATGTGGACTTGAACTGTCTCCACATTTTTGCTATGGCTGTCATTATCTTCCTCCTCACATCCTCAGAATTGACTATATCAAAGTGTTCCTACAGTAGCAAACAAGTTTTAGTTAACCAATTGATAATAATGTATAAACAACTAAATACACATACTTACAAGAAGATCTTGTCATAACAAGTTCTTCACAGTTTCCTCCACATGATCCCAACTAGGATGGAGAATAGATATCTACACAACATAAACAACATAAGTATCAGCAATATATTTGAAATGAAATTCACTTTCAAATAGAATAAATACCTTCTCTTAGCTAGTGTACCCAAGTAGCTACTAAATTGGGTACTAAAGGGACCTGACACCTTCCCAGTCCTAGGATCAACAGACACAGATAACTTCTGGCCAGATATGTGTCTAACGGTCAAGCCTTTCAACCGTGTAGATTGTCGACTCCTCTTACTGGAAAATGTCTTTCCATATGCCTGAGGAGATGGTGGTGGAGATGGTGGAGGACATGCCATTTACCTGTAATGAAAAAAACATACAATTATATCAATACACATGCAAAGTCTCCTCAATTACATGTTAAAAAAATAAATAAATAGAGAGCGGCGAGGGGGTACCACACACACGGCAACAACGGCGGTGCAAAGTCGTGTAAGAGCGCGGCGAGGGGGCGGTGCTACCACGTCAAACAACGAACGACGAAGGAGAGAACTGAGGTAGCAGCGCACGACATTGAGGACTGAGGTAGCAGATGACGAAGAAGAAGCAGAGGAACTGAGACCAAAGCACGAAGAAGAAGCAGAAGAACAACTGCGCGCTCTGGAGGCTAGGTATGTTAGGACATTCGACGTCGGTTATTAAAAAACCCGACGTGGATAATGCTTTCGACGTTGGGTAAATCATGGAACCGACGTTGATTTTGGGATTTCAACATCGGTTATACATAACCGACGTTAAATTTAAACATTTAACGTCGTCTGTTATCTAACCGATGTTATTTGTCCATTACTACGTCGGTTTTGTTATAACCGACGTTAAATATTGTTTCTTAATTACAAGTTTGTCACCGCATCTTGTACAACGTCGGTCTTCATAAAAACCGACGTTGGATGCTGTCGTAGTAAGTGTTTTCTGTAGTAGTGTAGGTTTTCTTATGAATTTCATGTGTGAGGAATCAACATGGATGACTTGAGTAGGTGGCATCAACATTGTTAGGTTAATTGACGTTCTTAACTGACATATCCATTACAAAAGAGGGATAAGGAAGGAAGTCAATCATAAATGCCTTTAATTGATATTTTTTCAACAATTTACAGTTCTTTGTCATTTAATTTCAATTCAACTCTTTATGCAAAACCAATTCTGTTTTAATATACTTAGTAACCATATAATGGGGAATTTCCATTGAAACCGTTCCTTGTGGGATCGACTTTTATTTAATCGAAATACTATATTGCGATTGATAATTTTGGTACGCTTGCCAATAATTCAACAGAGAACTGTTTATATTGGATTCATTGGGCCATGATAATAGATCACGAAAACCAATTGATAAAGCTATGGTAAAAATTTGTTTTAAGTTGTTGTTTATGTAAGTAATTATAGTTAATTTAGAGCTATGTTTATTTGGCGAATAATGTAATATTGTGAACAGTTGCAATGTTTTGAGCATCTATTGTTGCGGTTGGAAACAAAGTCATCGAGTACCATTGGAGAACTTAAGGTTACAAAGGAGGACTTACCAATTCAACCAAACATGTTAGTATGTTCTTATAGTAGAATTTTTTTTTTTGCAAAATGTTGTATGTAATGTGTGTAATAACTATATTCAATTGTGCAGTTATGATTGTGGATTGTTTGTTTTAAAATATATGGAGTTGTGGGATGGTGTGAGCAAAGTGAATGGGAAAAACATGCCTCATTACACATCGGTAAACATTAAAGTCATTTTATTAATGTTTTATTTTTTATTACTATGAGTATAATTTATTATAACATTCTTCATATTGTACAAAAGCAAGTTTCGAAATTTCGAGAAGAATATGTATGCAGATGGGTACTTCATCCTCAAAATCTTCATCGACAAGTCATGGTTATTGAATCAGGAGTTAACATCCCCATCTAGGAATAGAAATGTAGATATTGTATTTGATTATTTATTCATCTTCACTTGTCAATGTTGTACAGTTTATTCATATGTAATATAACCATTAAGTTGGTTATGGATTATTTAAATGTTAAATATTATGACATTAACAAGTGTACACTTTGTACAATTGACTAATTTTGGACCATGCTTACTATTTTTTGTATCATTTTTGTTTATGTTGACAATTACATTATTCATTGGGTTTTACGCTTCCAGTTCCACAATATCCCTATTCAGATGATGGCATAATGTAACAAAGAGTCTATATTGAGAACCACAGGTGTACAAAATACACGTAATTACTACCAGATTTATATGTTACCAACATATGAAGATGAAGATGCTCCTCTATAGTATTAACTGTTAAAGGGCGTGTTGGATTGGTTGATGAGGGTAGAACATTCTTCATACCACATACTTTGATGATATCTGGAGCGTGGCCACCACCCACTCTTTCACTGCTCAAGTAAACATCATAGTAACATCAACAATCGGCCAAGTACAACTTAGTTCCAGAAAACAAAATGCTCACTAATTTCCATTTGAATTTGTGATGGCAAGAGGTTGATATGTAATATAAAAGAAATTGAGATTAAAAGAACAAGGGAAGAGAACAATATAAACTAGCATATGGAAATTGTACAAGTGATAAGATTTATTGTAGGAAAGATGTATAGGTTTACGTATCATCTTTGTACATAACAGATAATTTCATGTTTAATAGAAGTTGTAAAGAATGCGCTTGACAAAAAACAGATTGAAATTTGCATGTCACGTCTCATGCAACTTCAACCCTTGGTCCAACCTTCATTATTTCATGTACTTCATCAGGCCTGGTCTATTGGTCCAACACAAAAAAATCAGTAAAAAATAAGAAAATAAAATGCCAAACTGCTAACAAAAGCATGTAACCATGTAATATAACTCGGGTCAGTACATATTTCAATCACTGCTCGCTCGTGTGTCAACTCCATCTCTTCAGTGATATAGAACCCAAGAATACCCCTTAGTTGCAGCATTCCTCGCTCAAGTGTTGTACTACTCGCTCCAACAAGAATTGGCCACTGTCGGACAAAAGGTCCAACGCAGTTAGTCACATAATGTAACATGGGTAACCACATATTTGAATCACTTGTCGCTCGAGCGAGAATAACGTCACTTGAGCGAGACACAACCTGAGAATCCCCATTTTTTGTAGGTCTGCTCGCTCAATCGATGGAATTCTCGCTTGCGCGACTGTTGACCACAGATGAAATGTCCAATGCAGTTAGCCACATAATGTAACATGGGTAACCATGGAATTCTCGGGTTGTATTTCGCTGAAACAACTAAAATCTCGCTCGAGTGACAACTGATATGTGGCTAACTGTGTCCGACCTTTACTCTGTGATCAGCACTTGCTCAAGCGAAAATACATCGCTTGAGCGAGGACACCTACAAATAATGATGATTGACAGTTAAAGTTTCGCTCGAGCGACACAGTTCTCGCTCGAGCGATATCTGATTCAAATATCTGGTGACCCATGTTACATTATGCGGCTAATTGTGTTCGACGTTTAGCCTACGGTCAGCACTCGCTCAAGCGAAAATCACATCGCTCGAGCGACGACACCTGCAAAAAATTGAGGATTCTCGGATTGTGTTTCGCTTAAGCGACAAGATTCTCGCTCGAGCGATATCTGATTGAAATATGTGGTGACCCATGTTACATTATGTGACTAATTGTGTTTGACCTTTAGTCAATGGTCAACACCAGCTCAAGCGAAAAATACATCGCTTAAGCGACTAGTTTCTCGCTTGAGCGACAAGTGATTCAACTATGTGGTGACCCAAGTTACATTTTGTGGCTAACTGCTTTGGACATTTAGTCTGTGGTCAGCTTTCGCTCAAGCGAGAAATCCATCGCTTGAGTGAGGAGACCTCCAAATGATGGGGATCCTCGGGTTGTGTTTCGCTCAAGCAACTAAAATCTCGCTCAAGCGACACGTTATTGAAATATGTGGTGACTCAGATTATATTATGTGGCTAACTGTGTTGGACCTTTAGTCTGCAGTCAACACTCGCTCAAGCGAGAAATCCGTGGCTTGAGCGAGGTTACCTCCAAATGATGGGGATTCTCAGGTGGTATTTCCCTCAAACGACGCAATTCTCGCTCGAGCGACAACTTCTTAAAATATTTGGTGACCCAGGTAATGGTTAAGTGTTAATCACCAGTTTTCTTTGTATGCAACGATAATGGTTAACTGTGATGAGCATTTAGTCATGTTTTACTGCTGGATTAACCATACATGTGCTGACCACCCCAACCTTATCCCAAAAAGTGAACATGACAGTTTCATGTATGCATAAACATGCTAACTTGATTGAGTCCAACATATATGGTTAACTGTCAATGATCGGTTTTCTTTATATGTAACATATTTGGTTACCTCCTTCAGATTATATGGTTAATTGTGATGGACATTTAGTCATTTTTTACGGCTGGATTAACCATATATGTGTTGACCACCTCAAGTTAATATGTTTAACTGAACATGGCAGTTTCATGTACGCACATGTTAATTTTATTGAGTCCAACATATATCATTAACTGTCAATGACCAGTTTTGTTTATATGCAATGTATATGGTTACCTTCTTCAGATTACATGGTTAATTGTAATGGACATTTAGTCATTTTTTACTGTTGGATTAACCATATATGTATTAACCACCTCAAGTTTATCTGTTTAACTAAACATGGCAGTTTCATGTATGCACATGCTAATTTTATTGAGTCCAACATATATCATTAACTGTCAATGACCAATTTTGTTTATATGAAACGTATATGGTTATCTCCTTCAGATTATGTGGTTAATTGTGATAGACATTTAGTCATGTTTTACTATTGGCTTAACCATATATCAGCTTACCACCTCAACTTTATGTGCTTAACTGAACATGACATTTTGTGTTAATTATATGCTAAGTTTATATAGCCCACATTATATGCTTAACTGTAAATGACATATGCTTAACCACTTTGCTATATATAATTAAATGCACATAAACATACATGATCAGCCGAACAACACATCAGAGGAAGATACAATGTTATCACTATGAGATAAAGAGTAATGTACAATATAACATTATCACAAGCCACAAAAATTACAAGATAAAGGTCTGCATCAAATATAAATCACAATTACAAGAAAACCTAACAAAATAATTCATCTACACAACACTTATGTGGCATTTTTTCTTTTCCTTGAATTAGTCGTCCACGGTGTTTTGACCATAAAACTTTTATACCTTCTTCTTGAATGAGCTTTAAGTCGAGTGTACATATTTGATAATTCACAATGGAACTTTGATTCTTCTTTGACTTTAGTATGATGTTTCATCTCCTTAATACTACTACCTTCAAATACAGGAGAAAAGTACACCCCAGATGATGGAGAATTTACCTCTTCTGTTGATAGTTTTGCTTCATCTAAAAATTCTTGTAATTGTATTACATCCTCCTCTAGTTTTTCAATTGTTGATTCTTGTTGTTTGGTTACGGCAATCAACAATTGATTCTCAGCAATAATTTCACACAACATATTAGTACAAATTTTCAATTCTTCAGATGCATCAGTGGTATGTCCTAATGCTTCTTTCACTATATCATGAGTAAGTTCTTCATTTCTGACGCACAAGTCATGAATAACCTATGAATAACAAACAATATCAAATTGAAATCACATTTTCACATATGGTAAAGTAATATTGTAAACAAGTTCTACTAAATTTTTAATGAACTAACCCTATTATGATTAAACGCAACTACAATCTTGTTTTCCCCAATTACAACAGAGGTCCATTGTAAAAATCTCGGAAATCGACTTATCTCATTACATGATTTGGTATTATAAAGTAGATGCTTCATAGCCCATATATGAATTCATATAAACAAAATGCACAATATCAAATCAGATGACTATATTGAAAGTATTCTAACAAAACATATATCGTAATTTAGGATTTACCTATAACAAAAACACACATCCTAGTATATGGAAGTGTGAACAATTTCTTCGTTTCTTCAAATAAATTGATGCTTCACATAAACTTCCAACCAGATATTCATACACTGCTTTTCCCCAATTATACTTTCCAAGACAAGATATATTATCTATTAACTTAAAAAATCCACAATGTGCGATACCTACTTTATTAGGGAATAAAAACTCTGACAAACCTAAAAGTATGTACAACCTACAAAAATCATTTTTTACGTTTAACAAGTTCATTAAAAATCATTTCCAAAGTAACATGTTTCCTAGTAAATAGTCTCCTAGTATGACAATCAATTTGCTTCTACAATGTTGACATTTTCGCCTACTACACGAAGTCCTAAACCTAAACACACATCTAACAGTCTAAAGCATACTATCTCAGACCTTATATTAAACCCTCCTCTCTTTTCAGCCCATCTACTTATTAATTCATTAAGCAATGTTCTACTAATTTTAACCTTTCTACCCAATGACATCAATCATTTAAATGGTGTTGACTCAATACGATTTCTTTGCTCTATTGTAAGAATGTTATTTACTTCACCTAAATAATTTGTCCTACAAACATGTCGCAAATATACCTGAAAATCAAAATAAATATTTATAATTATGATAAAGAATATCCAATATTATACAAAATAGATACAATATTCACCTTCTTAACATTTGAACATCCATCATCTATGCTTCCATATCTTTCCATTTCAAACTGCAAATATATGTACTGGGTAAACAAAATTGGAATTTACATGAAACATTGTCCATTTTATTTATTACATCCTTTGTCAATTTTTTTAATACTGTCAGAAATCAGGTTAGGTATAAATTTTACAACAAATTACTATAAATATCAACAAACTTATCATACAGTTTCTGATTAGATGACAGAATACCACCATGTGACTTCTTATCCTTTCTCACCAGAAAGTGTTTCTACAACAAAAGATACCAATACTCAAACCACAACAATAACTACTAGCAACATGAGCACAATCTAGAAACACAATAAACAACAACAAAAAACATCAATACTCAAACCACAATAACAACTACTAGCAACATGACCACAATCTAGAAACACGATAAAGAACAAGAAACCCAAAACCACCATTATATCTAAATACTCAGTATCAGAATCATATAAATCCAACACAAGTAATCAGACATGGGGATAAATAAATTAAATTATAATAGTCAAAGTACAGAAAACAAACATGTCAGTTTCTTAGAGCAAAAAAATCATATCAAAATATCTGAGGGGAGATAGTTCAACATATGACAAGGAAACAGTTCGATACTACTCAAAGGATTGCTTGTAATCCCAACCACCATCAGTTGATCTAAACTTGGTCTAAACAAAATCATGAATAGTTATCCCAAATCAACTCAAATCATAGAAAGCAGGAACTTACCTTCACATAAAGATAGAGAGTAGGACAAGCGATGCATACAACGCAACCGTAGAGTGAGAATTCTTTGGAGCTTCCTCCAACGTCGAACTAATGTTGCTGCTCGACGACTAATTTTCTGAGAACAACCACTATGTGGGAACCCATGCGTTGAGAACTTCCGACACTCCGAGAGAGAAAAGTGAAATTCAAAATAAAGAGCTAAAAAAAAAGAAGAGAAACAAAAGATAGAAAAAAAGAAATCATAAATTAATTTAATATTATTTTATATACAATTATATATTTAATATTATTTTATACGCAACTTTCGTTCACATAAAAATATCGGCACTCTTATATCAAATAAGAAAATGTTTGGACCGTACACTCGGTTTTCACAAATCCTCTAATTGACACCTATGACGTGCTTAATGTGTGGAAAGATACTGCTGACATGGAGTTAAGTGGAAAAGAATATCCAAATGATTGAACGAAAAAGGAAGTGTGCACGTGTGAATCTTAAGCATAATTTTCTTAATTACATTAATTCAGATATGTGGAAGACATTACATAGATATGAAGCTGTTAGGTGAATTATACAATGTAGATGACATTGATGACTTTTTGTAAAATATATATATATTATTTTTATTTTTTATTTTCCAATCTCTGGAAAAAAAAATTTGAATTTAGTTTTGTGGGTGTGGATATGTGTGGTGCATATCAGCTAATAGGCACTTTCTGATGGTTACTTAATCGCAAAAATTGAACAACAACAATAAAACTACTACATCAATATTTTGTTATTAATAAATATGACACACTATACTATTCAACCTTTAAATGAAGGTACGTAACAATAAAAAACAAAGAACAAAATTCATAATCTATCTAAAAAACGGATTCTGGAAACTCATTCTCAACTAGCAATGTCTCCATCTATTATCAATTAGCGTATGAACCATGAACCAGGTCAATGAGAAATAGAAGACAGGGAACAGAGGGCAAGGACAACAACACACGAAACACTCACCGAGAGTTGAGCCGCAAGCCAACGCCGAAACCAAGCAATGCAACGCATCGGAGGCGCCACGAAATTGGGAACCACAGAGGGAGGCAACGCCAACAACGCACATGCAAAGCAACGTGTCTACTGAGCGGAAGCAAATTTTAGATATACCAAAATCACGGCACAATCAAATATTGTACAAATTAAATTTCTCTACTTAGGCTGTGAGTTGGTTAATTAATTGGACAGCAGAGTCTCCATATTTTTAATTCTAATAGTCATTTAAGTAAATTGAACCTAATCTAATAATACAACATAATTCCCTTAAATATAATTGAAATTGATTAGGTTTATAGGGTTGATAATGTCCAATACAAAAAAGAAAAATGATATTTTAACATTTATTTTAAATAAATATTATTTTTATAACTTTTAAATATATATATATATATATATATATATATATATATATATTAATACTTTTATTATTATATTAATTAAAGTAATTACTGAATGATTATTTTAAAATATTGGGTTATTTATATATTATTGTCCATATAAAAACGGGGTTCATTTAAGAAGCTGATAGTACAATCTTACATTTATAATGTGATTTACTCCATTTATCTCTCTGTACTTGTGATCTAATTCAATTCTACTGAATCAATATATAAAATTATTTTTGAAAATTAAAGTTAAAAAACCCTCAGTTTTTTTTAGTACGAAGTGAAATAATTAAATTGTCTCTAATTTTTTGTTAGCATAATTAATTAAGAATAAAATTAAATATTTTATTGTAAATTTTATAATTATTTAAAATTTAATCATTTATCCAGATAATTTTTTTAATTTTAAATAAATTTTTTTATTTTTAAGTCACTTAATTTATAATAAAATATTTATTTTTATTTATTTTAAATAAAATATTTATTTTTATTTATCTTAATAGTAATTTTTAAAATATTTATTTTTATTCTTAATAATGTTGATAGTAATTTCTTTCCAGATGTTGCCCAACCAATATCCTCATTATGCGGATCCCAAACAGTGACTTGACACTGACATCCAAGCCGTGCTAACATGCGCATCCTCTGTCTCTCCCTCTCACTGCACCCCTCTTCCAACTCATGCTTTATTCGTAAATATTATTTGCATTTCAACTTGATTAAAAATATACTGTATTATCTTATCATATTTTTTAACAACGAAAAAATTGTTAACATGAATATAATATTTTTTTTAGCATACCAAAAAAATAGCCGATGCTCTGGTGTTGTATTTACAAGACATTAATTTCTTGTTTCATTTTTCTTAATTATATTTTCCTACAAGTAAAAAAAATATTTCAACAAACATGAGTAAATCATGCAACATATTGTCTCTTCAAATAAACCTTTTAAACGCTATTAATAATGTATCATCTGAATTTATCTTAGATGAATGTTTTTCTTAGAAAACCAGGAACATCTAAACGACTAACCAGAAATTATATATCAAATTGTTTACACCAGAACCTGTTGCTACTAGAATAAAAGTTTAGGCGAATAAAAACATTTTTAATGTTGGAAAGGAAATCACGTTATCAATTTTCAGTGTGTGGAAATGCCTTAAAGATTTAACCAAGTTTGAACATCATCCACGGAATTATTTCCCCCAAATATTGATAGAATTATTAAGTAAAAAATAAATATATTTACATAGTCGGTGCTGCTTGATATGATAATGCCAAAAAAAAGAGAGTAGCACTTCTATGGTGTATTCACTGGTTCGAATATATATGTACACATCGAATTTTTAAGTGGAAAGAGCTACTTCAAACATCTACATCATCACTGCACATGAAACGGTTTCCTGGGTGTAGTGGATGCTCTATTTTCCATTGATTGCAATCTTTGTTTGAGATGAAAAACTTCATACTGTACAACACCCAACAAAGATGAGTGGAAACATCAAATTGAATAAATTAAATAGCACCATGAAACAAAACACAAAACAGCACCCCAGACCCCTCCTACGTAAACAACATAAATGTCATATAAAACAAAAAAGGTTATATCAGTTAAACTCGAACTAATCAATCCAAAGATGTACCTGTAGTTGAAATGCCCTTGCTCTTTCTCCTGCAATAACTCCTCTTGTAGAATGCAACTCCTACAGCAAATTTTAATTAGTCAATAATAATAACCATATATGCAGAAGCCCCAATCAAATGAAGTGTCATGCATGTACGTACCTTCTGAGTATCATCTAATACGGCCTTGAGGAAGGCCACATCATGCTCAAGCCGTACATTGTCAGAATGCACAATGTTCGATAGGTTGTTGGCCTCTTCCTGGGCCAACTCTAGACTGGCCAGCTTCTCTCTCATCAATTCCATCTCCTTCTGTCCATCCGCCAATTTCCTCTCCATTTCCTGCCTACTTTTAAGAACAGATGTCAAGCTTTTCTCTGCAGCTTCTTTGCTTGCCAAGGAAGCTGCCAGTTGCCCCTCCAGAATTCCATTTTTCCTTATTAGGGAAGCCACTTTACTTTCGTAGTAGTGATAGACATTTGATGTAGACGGTGATCCTGATTTATTGTTTTCAGAAAATGACAAATTATCACTTTCCGGCACGTCATTTTCAAATACAAGGTTTTGTTGGCTTGGAATCCCGGATAACATTGCCTGTTCCTCTATATTGGTCTTGGTTCCACAAGTGTTCATCTGTTTGCTATGATCATTTTCGTTTATTCTGTGATCTCCAGCCTGAAATGGGTCACAAATAAAAACATCATGTTCCACATTTTCTTTTGTCATAGATATTAGCACCAGGGTAGGAATAGGAACAGGAATGAGAATTATTGCTAAAGTTAGCATGAGTTGAGATGTTTTTAACATTAGAATACCTGGTTTTGACAATGGACTTTAAAAAATTTATAAAATAACATTTGATCTACATGCAGTGAAGGGTGAGAAGGGTTAAAGATGACAACATCGGGCAAAATAACCCAGCATAGAAATATGACCTTTTTTAGGAAACTTAACTTGCAGCATAAACAGCTCACTACCAGCGGTCCATGCAATTCATGCAAACATAAAATGGAACTGCAATGATAAAGATGCTTATTACAATTTGCACATCACAATATACAGTTCTGACCCCTGAATGTTTAAATTACGATTTGACATGTGAGAGAGCATAGTTCATAGGGTATGACCAAAACCAAATGTCATGGTGACATAATCAGAAAATAACGTGATTACATAAATGCGTTTGGGTGTGTTCGAAATATGTTGACAATGGAGGGTTAACAAAATCATAATCTTCACACCAAGTGCACAATATAAACAAAAGCTCATTTATATTTTTATTATAAATATGCATGATGAAACAAGATGCACGCATATAACTCTTAAGATATGTTTCAGGTAAAATGCTTGAGGTGGGTTCAACATGTTTTGAAAACATATTTGAAAAGCATCCAATGATTCGAGATGTCCAACAAGTGTGTTTATATTAGAACACAAGGCTAATTAAAAAAATGTTTTACCCGAGGGAAGGAACTTTCATCTGAGTTCTTGTCCATCTTGAGATCAGTATTGTATTCTTCATCGTGATCAAATTGCTTACGAAGGGAGGTGTTGGTGGGGGGGAAATTGGGGTCAACAACCAGTGATTCTGACAGAGATCTCCTGCCAGAACCATGTTCAATTGCAGAAGCTAAATTTTGTCTAGCAACTGAATCAACTAAATGTTGGGAACAATCTTTAAGTTGGGAGGCAAATCTAGCGGATGATGAATGTTTTTCAAGTAGTACAGATGCTGAACATTTACTTGGAGCTGATTGTTTCCCTAGTGCTGACTCATTCCTTTCCATTATCAACACTTCCACCTGTTAGGTCAAGAAGAAAAAGCTTAAATTTAAATAAGAATGAATTCAAATATTAACTTCATATTTTCTATCAAACCTGATTTGATGGCTCCTTTTTGGATCCCCCAAATGCAACAAGAAAATCCTTTTCCTTGTGCTGCACAAGTACCATGCTGAAACCCTGGTAATTCAACAGATCTCTTTTAATTTATCGGGAAGGAAGGATGGCCATGCATATGAATATAAGACATCTAGACATAACAATGTATATTATAAGGTAGTGCTTAATACATGAATGAATCGATTTAATTAAAAATCTCATTGGCTGAAACAATTCAATTGAAATATCATATTTGATGGGGGTAGGGATCACACAAGGGATTTTCTTCAAGACTAAACATATTGAATTCACATTTAACCACTATGCAACATGGTGGTCTAACTAAACTAATTCTACGAAGTAAATATTACCATGTCAGAGCTAACGAAGAAACAAGAAATATGTTGACCAAAAATCATCTTTGAAGGCCAAATGACTTTTACCAATGAAATATAATCAGCATATTACAATGATTTCATCAGTTATTACTTATTTAATAAGCCTTTAATTAATAATAAAAGAAATGAAAGTTGAAAAAAGTGAGGCCAGTATATGTGATAGCAGATGAATAGGCATACCTTGTTTGTAGTGATCGAAGATGGAGGCGAAGTGATAGCCACAGACCATTCATTTTTTACAATATCATATATTACGGTCTCTCCATGTCCTGGAATGTAGAAGAAAGGAATATTGAAAAGAATAAGGCAAGTTTATAGTGTGAAATAATGTACAGGCCACTGTATAATGCATAAAAAAGGCAATACTAACTACAAAATTAAAACTATTTTAACAATATTTGCATGGTAGATAATATATTACACATAACTTCAGCAAGGTCTCTTTGAGCCAAGGGTAAAAAATTTGAAAAGCGTGCAAGTTCTTAATGTATAATATTATGTTTGTCCTTTCCTTATAGTCAGAATTCACTACCTGTAATACAACAAAACTCATTGCCCGATGGATAAAGAAAAACCGTTTCTATAGAAATATTGTTTTCCCAGTTAAATGTTACTCAACAAACTTGAATTAAGTGAAATGCTGACAAAGTTTATACGACCAACGGAGTTAACACTAGAAAAGAAAGGCAAGAGTAACAATTATGACCAAGCAGAATAAAACACGTCAGACCAATGTACAAATTATTACTCCATTGTTGAAAGATAGCAAAAGTTCAAAACACAGTAGGCTTAATATCAGAAACAAATGCTGCTTCCATTATAAAACATACTTTTTTTCCTGCTTCCACCCCCTGTAATATACCATTTAGTACCACATAGGACACCACAACAACCAGCTCTAGGTGATGGATGAAAACCTCTTATCTTTATTCGGGACCATGCCATCTGAAGAAATATATAATTTTATCAGATAAAATGGTTGCCGAAGAATTCATCTGCAGGGTATTGCAGTATAGAATATAGACAAATTTACACCTAACACAGCTCACTCACCGATTCGAAGTCAAGCGAATACAAATCATTTAAGGTCCTGGATTTTGATGATCCTCCAAATATATAAAGAATTTTATCATCATAAAGAGCAGCTGCATGGTTGAATCTGGGAGAAGGTGATGTTCCCCTACATTTAATATAATTGCAAAGCAGTACAACATCAGGATACTATAATCACAGCACCGTCCATCTTTTTCTTTACAAAGTTCCTTTTATTTTCAATCACTTACGTGTAGTGAAGTGGAAGCCATGTAAAGGACTTGAGATCAAACATATGCAAATCATTCAGTTTCCTCCTTTTTGCATCCTCTCCACCAAACAATATTAAAACAGTGCCCGCTTTAACAACACTATGACCACTGCGAGAAACCTACCAAGAACAAACTCTAAGTGTCAGAGTCCACATAGAGATTTTAATTGAAGGAAAAGGATGATATATTAGTTCGAGTAAATATGCAATAACAGGTTGTTACTGTATCATTTCTCTGCAGTTCCTGGTAATGCAACTAAATAGCATCAAATGTAACATGAGAATTACATGCTCCTTAAGTGTGAAAAATCTCAGTTTGATATGACAATTTTTCCATCCACTGGTCAGTCATCAATCATAATTCATGACCTGGTTCGTATTATTTTTACATTTTAATTATCTATAATTACTATCAAGATTTACTAATATGATAGAGCAAAACACGTAATACAATATCCAGTCACTAGCATTTGGTTCTATATATCAATAAAGACAATGCTCGAGTGCAATTTCTATCACTGAAGCATTTGCAGTTATGAAACGGATATCCCTACTGGTATGTCTCCCTTCGCCTCCATGAGTGACCAGCACTCTGTCTCTGTGTCAAATGCCCATACTACACAAACACAAAATTGTAATCAGAACAATTTCACAACAATAAACAAGTAAGAACTGTTTTTACATGTAGATAACATGAAATTGAACCTGAGATTCTGTCACTTCCTGGGTCTGTTTTCCCTCCAATTAGAAGTGCCTTTTTCCCCCAGGATACCTTGTCAGTTTATCATCAAGTGTAAGAGACTTGAAAACAGACACATATCATATCAATTATTATTATTATTATAATATATACAATGGATAGAAAGCTTAGGTATCCTGCCGGCCGTTATTTGCTTTTTTCAACTTTTACGAGAACTTTACTTTTATGATCTATAAATGCATTGAGGAGATGTTATTCTATGTCTTGCACAATGAAGCAATGCCAAACGTGATAGTGAAAAAATAGAAGAGCATTCTCAAGAACACCAAATAAAAAACAATTGATATGCCAGGGTGTTAAGAATATGTTGCTAATAGGACATAAGTACCAAACTATGGCCCTTGCATGCTGGAATCTTCAGTGGCAGACTGCTTGGTGATAAGTAAAGCTTTGACGATGCCTTGGTCCACGAAAATCTATCAAAATTCAGCACCTGACAAAAAAAATGTATAGTACCAAGCTATTGAGATGAACCAACAAACAAGCTAGTAAGTAGTAATTAATGTTCATGTTTCTGTTCACAATCTCTCACTTATACCTGTACATCATCCAGCAAGCCAGTCCCAGATTCACCGCCTACCACTATCATCTTATTCCCAATGACTGCTGCTGTGTGCTGCTCTCAATTCACAATGAATAACGACAGTTCAGTCTTTTTACCTATACTGCCACTATATATGAGGATTCAGCTCCTCTAAAATGACCAATTCACTTTATTGAGTAAAATAAGTAATGTCAATCTTGATGTTTTCGTCAACGGTTGATATTAGATGCACATGTAAACAAATGATGAATGCATTACAACATCACTTGTTGATTTTCTCACCAACTTCTAAGATTCCTCATTTTACCATTGTTCAGTTTATAGGAGATAAAATCCCTATGTACTACTAACAGTAATACTTGCAAAAGAATCATAAGATTACAGACATTGGATCTAGGAGTGGGTTTATCCCCAGCAATAGATAACACCATCCAGTTCTCGGAGCTGCCTGATGCACAACTACTTATCTCAGCTGAAGGCTGGCAATCAACTTCATCAGAATGGCTATTGGACCCTGCATCTCCTTCTCCCTGGAACAACCCTAAAAAAATTAGGAAATTCTCATTGTCCAAACTCATTGTTGGAGTGAAGATGAAAATATGTCGGAAACTCAACCCACATTGAGTATGACTAAAATAGAGTATACAAGTGGGGCCAAGGCCAATTCTTATCACAGAAAAAAAAAAAAATCTTTTTATCAAGTTTTTGTATTTGAGTTAGCTGAAATTGAAATTGTAAGAAAAAAAAAAGACTTACATTGGAGTTTCCATTTCGTTTGGGGTGCCTGACGGGAGTTCTGGTTCCCTGGTTGGCCTCAGAAAGCTGCACCTTCAATCTGACACAGCCCAACGTTACGTTTTATATCACACACAGAGACACAACAATTTGCAACTCAGTTTACGAAACTAAGTGATTGAAGAAAGCAAGGGTTGGTTTACCTGCCAAGTTTCATACGACGACGAGAGAAGCCAAACATGTTGCTAGAACGAGAATGGCAGAAGAGAGAGAAGGAAGAAAGAACAAAAGGTGCAGCAGGGAAGGAGGGAGAGTGAGTATCGAAAGAGTTTTTTCGCTTTGCTGTGTCGTGCCAGGAGAAAGGGGGTAATAATAGTGATCAGATTCACAATAATGAGAGAAAAAGGGGAAAAGAAAAAGTTAAGTGTGTGTTGCTTGATAAACGACGTCGGATGATATTGATAGTTGTGCTGTGGTTTGAAAGAAGAAGAAAGAAGAGAGTGAAGGAGTGAAGAGAGAAGAGAACATAGCATGAGAGAGAGGGTGCGCACGTTAGCATGGTAGACAGTGCTGTGTCAGTGTGAGGTCCGCATACGAGGGATTTGGTTGGCTACGTTAAGGTCTATTGCACTGCTATAGACTACTTTATTAATTATTAATTATTTATGCATTCATATGCTTTCCAACCTACCGTTGAGACCAACCCATGTTATTCAAATACGTTAATAATAATTAGATTAGAGATAATGATTGATGAATTAAGAATTAGTAGTAATTGGATTTGACAGGAAAGTGATAAATGGTGGGGTAACATGTCTGGGAACTTGGTGTAGGAAGAAAGGCATGGACCGTATCACACGTCAGTGTTTGTGTTTGTGGAGCCACATTCACAGTAAATGACAAAATAAACTATGCTTTATGTGTGATTTAAATACAAAAATATATAGAACATAAAAATACAAGAAAATTATAAAGAACAAAAAAATAATAATAAACTTATGAAAAGTTACTCTTACTATATAAATTATCTCCACGTTATATAAATGAATAATATTTAACTACTATGTTAATTTATAGGTCTAATATGACAGAAATAGTAATAATTTTATTTTTTTTATTTTTTTGTGTTGTTTATATTTATGTCTCTGTTAAACATATTCTATGTAATTATTTAAGCCATTGTAGACGAAATAACTATTATTTATTTTTCATGATTAATCTATTATTCAGAAATTCCATATTGACCAGTGTGGTTCCATGTCCAAATGCATGAATTCACATTAAATTGAAGCTAAATGATATTAGTTTTCACATCAAAGATTGGAATTTTACGTGATTTTTTATGAAATTTATGCAAATCCAAATATAGCAAATATGTGTTATGACAAAAAAAATTAATTTTAAAAATGAAAAAAAAAAATTAGCTGAAAGTTTAGTAATAAAGACATAATTTTCTTTTTTTTTATCATTTTGTTAGCATACGTAAATAAAATATACATATTTTTAGGATATAAAAATTAAGCTAATTTCAGAACGCGAAGAATAGTTGTATCATAATTTGGGATTAATTAGTACTTTTTGTGAGTGTGGTGGAACATCCTTGTTGTTGGCAACAGCCACTGAGGTTTTTGCTTGGGTTGAATGATTAATGTTTTTTTTTCTTTAACAAACCCAAGAAAGCTTAAATGGTAGTTACAAAATTGATGACATTGATGAAACAATGTTCAACTGTGAAGCAGGCAAAGCAAATCCATGCCCACATTTTGATCAATGGTTTTAGTTTTCTTCAACCTTTTTTAATCCATCACATGCTTCTTTGGGATGTCACTAACTACAGAACTATGGCACATTATGCCTCCTCAATGCTTCACCAATTGCACAATCCAGATTCCTTCTCGTGGGGTTGTGTGATTCGATTCCTCGCTCAAAAGGGCCTATTTACTGAAGCTGTTTCTCTATATGTTGAAATGCATAGGATGAGATTGTGTCCAACTTCACATTCCATCTCCTCTGCTCTCAAGTCATGTGCTAGGATTCAGAACATGTTGGGAGGTGTATCAATTCATGGGCAAGTTCATGTGTTTGGATTTGATACTTGTGTTTATGTACAAACGGCCCTACTTGATTTGTACTCGAAAATGGGTGACATGGGGACTGCTCGACATGTGTTTGATGGAATGACTGACAGAAGTGTGGTTTCTTGGAATTCTTTGTTATCTGGCTATCTAAAAGCAGGTAACTTGGATGAGGCTCAAGATTTATTTCATCAGATTCCCAGGAAAGATGTTATATCTTGGAACACTATGGTATCTGGGTATGCCAAAGCAGGAAATATGGATCAGGCATGTACTTTGTTTCAACAAATGCCGGAGAGAAACCTGGTCTCCTGGAATGCAATGATCACTGGTTTCATTGATTGTGGAAGCATAGTTTCTGCAAGAGAATTTTTTGATGCAATGCCAAGGCGAAACTGCGTATCTTGGATAACAATGATTGCTGGATATTCAAAGGGTGGGGATGTTGATTCTGCTCGTAAGCTCTTTGTCCAGATGGATCACAAAGATTTGCTCTCATATAATGCTATGATAGCTTGTTATGCTCAAAATAGCAAACCCAAGGAAGCCCTTGAACTATTTAATGATATGCTTAAGCCCAATATGTATATACATCCTGATAAGATGACTTTTGCCAGTGTTATATCAGCTTGTTCACAATTGGGGGATCTGGAACATTGTTACTGGATTGAGTCACATATGAATGACTTCGGAATTGTATTGGATGATCATTTGGCTACTGCTTTAATTGACTTGTATGCAAAGTGTGGAAGCATTGACATGGCATATAAGCTATTCCATTGCCTGAGAAAGAGGGATTTGGTTGCATATTCTGCAATGATCTACGGATGTGGAATAAATGGAAAGGCATGTGATGCAATCAAGTTATTTGAACAGATGCTTGCAGAATGTATTTGTCCTAATTTAGCCACGTACACTGGACTCCTAACTGCCTATAATCATGCTGGATTGGTTGAAAAAGGTTACCAGTGCTTTAAGTCCATGAAGGACTATGGACTCGTGCCTTCAATTGATCATTATGGAGTCATGGTTGATCTCTTAGGGAGGGCAGGATATCTGGATGAAGCATATAAGCTTATAATAAATATGCCAATGCAATCAAATGCTGGTGTTTGGGGAGCTCTGCTTCTTGCCTGCAGACTACACAATAATGTGGATCTTGGGGAAATAGCTGTCCAGCATTGTATTAAGCTGGAGGGTGACACAAGTGGTTATTGTTCTCTTCTTTCTAGCATATATGCTACTGTTGGAAAATGGGATGATGCCAAGAAGATGAGAACGGGTGTGGAAGGAAAGGAAATCATCAAGTTACCTGGATGTAGTTGGACAAGTAACTTAACTACTCCCTGATTGGAAGTCTTTCTGGGATTGGATGGTGCCAATGAAGCAGTGATTGGAGGTGATGGGAACGTGATTTGGCGACTGATTCAATGTCATAATTGTCCATTATGTCTGTGGAATCTGAAGCTCTTGTTCTACTGCCTTTTCTTAACTTTTTTGCTCTCGTTCTCATTCTGATGCAAATCTAGCATGCCTTCGTCCTAGACTTGTGGGTCAACATACAGGAAACTTGAATGACACACTGGTAAAACAATTGACTTGCATGCTTGTTTTTGTGCAACTGGCTTCAATTGCTGATTGCCGATGGTGTGATTTGACTTATATTTGTTTTTCCTGTAAGTCAAGGGCTGAAACCTTACATGTTGTGAGCCAGGATGCAACAGCTGTGGTCCATCAAAATTGCACATTTCTCACGTAACATTTTAGAAGTTTTGGGAGGAGTCAAGAGGGTCAAGGGCACAAGACAACTTGATGGTATGCGATGCATGCTGTTATTTGGTGCCTAGCTGCTCATGGCTGGAGATGAACTTTTAAATTATAGAGACAATTTTGCTTTCACCTTATCTGTGGAATAAAATAGTTTGTGGTGTTTAGATGTTGTCTATTTTAGAGATTCTTTATTGTATATACAGGGAAATTGATGAACATGGTATACTTGATGAACATTTTTGTTTGCTATGGACCTTAAATTTATAATCTTGGGTTTCTTCTTCAAGGATATTTTGATACTATCTTGGTCATCCTTGTAAAAGGTTTATAATAGTCTTGGATTTTCACTTTTATTGATAAAATTTTACAACTTTCTGAACGCTTCTCTTTTGTTACCAACGCAGAAAGGTCTTCTTTGGGTTTAGGTTTTAAATTTTGAGTTCCCTCTCTGTTGCGACCAAATTAAGCATTGTCAATTGCTTGTGAATCACTTTTATATAGTGGTGCTAATTCTATCTCTGCAATTGCGTTAATATGTACTTGTACCGCAGTGTATTTCATAAGCAAAGAAGGCAGCAACAAGCTTTTACATCCACAACCACTCAACCTATTTGTGGTTAAATTAAAATTATTGGTGAAGTATCTTGGTATCTATGATAGTTGATTTTGGAATATAATATACTTTAAATTGTTTAAGAAACATTCTTTAGTTTAGATTTAATATGTTCTTCTTTGTCGTAATAAATGTTTTTATTGGTTAAAACCTCTACTCAGGAAAAGTCTCTGTTACGATACACCATGGATAGCAGGGGACCAAATTCAAGTGTCATTGCTCATGTGATGACCTTGCAATTCAATGCATGGATAAACTAGAAAGTTAAGTCTGCTTCTGGACAGCTTGATGCTGGCGTGATGATTGGAGACAGCTTCATTTTTTCCTCTTCAACCATTGGCTTGAGATAAGGTACTAAATTCTATAAATGTTTTGTCTTTGAAATTGTTAGATATGATTAGATATTAGTTGATATTATTTGATATTGTTGAGATATTGTTAGATATTGTTAATCACAATATCAAATAATATCTTTTATTTACCCTATTTGTATTCTGTTACTCTTTTGAGGAGTACCTTTCTTTATTATAAATACACTGCCCTATGTGTGGTAAATACACAAGGGAAATTAACCCTATACAGTTTTTCCCTATATTCAACATGGTATCAAGAGCTTAAGGTCTCTTGGGATTTTTTTTCGGCTCTGCCACTGAACCTGCAACTGTCGCCGCCTCCATCGCCGCCGCCGCCGCCGCCGCCGTCGCCGGAGTAGCAGTTCGGACCGCCGAGCACAGGGTTTTGCTCGCCTCCTCCGTGCGACCTCCACCGTGGAAGTTTCGCGGTCATCGGAGCAGCCACGCTCCCTCACGCGCCTCCCGAAGCCGCGCCACCTTCTCCCGTTCCGCCGCGCATGGCGGCGCGTCTCGCCGCCGTTCAGGCCGCCGCTCTTTGCGCCGGCGTCGCCTCCTTCTCCTCTCTCTGGATCTGTCCTCGCTGCTCCAATCGGACCTCTTTGGTGTTTTAGGGTTTTCTCTCTCTTCCTCCATGGCATCTTCGCTTGTCACTTCCAATTACGAAGTTACCTCTGTCGGCTCCGATGGGTCTGAGCAATCTGTTTTTAATGATTCATCTGCCTTGGCCTCTCACCGTGATGATCGTAATCGCTCTCACAAGTCAGGCAAAGGGCGTGTCAAGTGTGACCATTGTGGCAAACTAGGCCACAAAATTGACAAATGTTATGCTTTACATGGTTATCCTCGCCGATCTGCTGCGGTTGCTCGGACTGATTCTTCCGCACAATCCTCTGCTGTGGATCCTCCTTCGTCTGTACCTTCGAGACAAATCTGCTATCTTTAATTATTTTCTTCAATGGTATGAGGATCGAAAGCCCTCCGGTTCCACTACTTACGTTGCCCACACAGGTACATCTTTTGCTTGGTCCGACTCACTCTTCTTCTATTGGCTCTTGGGTTCTTGACTCGGGCGCCACCGATCACATCACTCGGTAACAAATCCTTATTTTCCTCTTTCACTTCTTCTCATAATTTACCCTCTGTTACAATGGCTAATGGGTCTACAACTTTAGCTCATGGTGTTGGAACGGTTACTCTTTTCCCTCGTTGTCCATTGATAATGTCTTGTATGTACCGGGTCCCCCTTTAACTTATTATCCATTAGCCAGTCTAACTCGATCTCTTGATTGTGTTATCTCTTTTACCAAAACTTCGTTTCCTTACGGGACCGGAGCTCGCAAAAAGTGATTGGCACCGGATGTGAGTCACATGGACTTTATTATCTTCAACCTTCTCCACATGTTGGCACGGTTATGGAGTCTCCTTCTCTCCTTCATGCTCGGCTTGGTCACCCCAGTCTGCGCAAATTACGACAACTTGTTCCCGGCTTATCCCAGTTGTCCAGTTTGGTGTGTGAGTCCTGTCAATTAGGCAAACATAGTCGTACTTCCTTTTCTCGTAGTGTTTCCCAGCGTGCTTCATCCCCCTTTGCCTTAGTTCACTCGACATTTGGGGACCCGGTCGTGTTAAGTCTAATTTAGGTTTTCAATATTTTGTTACTTTCATTGATGATTTCTCTCGTTGTACTTGGTTATTTTTAATGAAAAATCGTTACGAGGTGTTTTCTATATTCCAAAACTTTTATCATGAAATTAAAAATCAATTTGGTGTCTCTATTCAAACTTTTCGAAGTGATAATGGCCGTGAATATCTTTCAAACTCGTTTAAACAATTTATGGCTTCTCATGGCATTCTTCATCAAACTTCCTGTGCTTATACCCCTCAACAAAATGGGGTGGTGAGCGCAAGAATAGACACCTTATTGAAACAACCCGTACTCTTTTAATTCATGGTGCGGTTCCTCGACATTTTTGGGGTGATGCTTGTTCTTACTTGCTGTTATCTTATTAATCGTATGCCCTCTTCGGTTTTAGATAACAAAATTCCCCATTCTATTTTATTTCCTCATGACACTCTCCATCCTTTACCTCCGAAGGTTTTTGGGTCTACCTGTTTTGTCCACAATTTTGATCCGGGTCATGATAAGTTATCTCCTCGATCACACAAATGTGTTTTCTTAGGATTTACTCGATCCCAAAAAGGATACAAGTGTTTTTCTCCTTCTCTTAATCGCTATTTTGTGTCTGCAGATGTCACCTTCAATGAGTTTTCCTTTTACTTTAAGGACCCTTCCCTACCTGCTGAGTCTCCATCTCGCTACAGTTCCCATTCCTGTTCTCATTGATCCTTATGTTGAGGACCATCCACCATTAGCCCCTCCTCCTCCACCACCCCTTCGGGTTTATAGTCGCGAGACCTCGCCCACAACAGACGCCACATGACTCACTCCCGAGTGCCAAATACTCTGCCTCCTCCGGTTCAGTCCACGAGTCCGACCTTCCTATTGTCCTTCGTAAAGGTACGCGTTCTACTCGTAATCCTTCTCCACATTATACTCGCTATTAGTTATCATCGAATTTTTTCACCATTTTATACATGTCTCTCGTCTATTTCTTCTGTGTCTATTCCTAAATGCTGTCTCGAAGCCTTAGCCCACCCTGGTTGGCGTCGGGCCATGCTAGATGAACTCGGTGCTCTTCGGACTAGTGGAACCTGGACGCTTGTCCCATTACCATCTGGAAAATGCTGTTGTTGGTTGCGGGTGGGTCTTCGCTATCAAGGTTGGTCCTGATGGTACTATTGATCGCCTCAAAGCTCGCCTTGTAGCCAAAGGCTATACCCAAATTTTTGGGTTGGATTATGGTGATACTTTCTCTCCGAGTGGCAAAGATGGCTTCGTTCGTTTATTCATTGTCATGGCTGCTATTCAACAATGGTCTCTTTATCAACTGGATGTCAAAAATGCTTTCTTGAATGGCGATTTGCAAGAAGAGATTTATATGGAGCAACCTCCGGATTTGTTGCTCGGGGAGTCTTACGGATTGGTATGTCGTCTTCGCAAATCTTTATATGGCCTAAAACAGTCTCCTAGGGCCTGGTTTGGCAAATTTAGCGACGTTGTTCAACAATTTGGCATGACTAGAAGTGAGGCGAGACCACTCGGTCTTTTACCAGTCACTCGAATGCTTGGATGTATCTATTTGATAGTGTATGTCGATGACATTGTTCTTACAGGTAGTGACCATCATGGCATCTCTCGAGATGAAACAACACCTTTGCCACCATTTTCAAACCAAAGATCTTGGCAAACTCGAGATATTTCTTGGGTATTGAGGTAGCACAATCTACCGATGGCATTGTTATATCTCAAAGAAAGTATGCATTGGATATTTTGGAGGAAGCTGGGTTGATGAATTCAAAGCCTGTTGACACACCCATGGATCCTAATACCAAACTCTTGCCAAATCGGGGAAGCCAATGTCGGATCTCGAACAGTATAGAAGATTAGTTGGAAAATTAAATTATCTTACGAGTTACTCGCCACGACATTTCCTTTGCGGTCGGTGTGGTGAGTCAATTCCTCAATTCTCCTTGTCAAGATCATTGGAATGCGGTCATCCGTATATTGAAGTACATCAAAAAGTCTCCTGGAAAAGGTTTGGTGTATGACTCCCATAATCATACAAGAGTTGTCTGCTATTCGGATGCTTGATTGGGCAGGATCTCCCTCGATAGAAGATCTACATCCGGGTATTGTGTTTCCATTGGTGGTAACTTGATCTCATGGAAAAGTAAGAAACAAAGTGTTGTGGCAAGATCCAGTGCGAAGCGAGTATAGAGCTATGGCCTCGGCTACCTGTGAACTTATTTGGCTCAAGCAATTGCTTAAAGAGCTACAATTTGGAGATGTCACTCAAATGACACTAGTGTGTGACAATCGAGCCGCTCTCCATATAAGCTCTAATCCTGTCTTTCATGAGAGGACTAAACACATTGAGATTGACTTGCCATTTTATTCGAGAAAAGATTATGTCCGGAGACATCAAGGCCGAGTTCGTTAACTCATGTGATCAATTAGCAGATATTTTCACTAAGTCTTTACGGGGACCTAGGATGGATTATCTTTGTACCAAGCTAGGCACATACGATTTGTATGCTCCGGCTTGAGGGGAGTGTTAGATATGATTAGATATTAGTTGATATTATTTGATATTGTTGAGATATTGTTAGATATTGTTAATCACAATATCAAATAATATCTTTTATTTACCCTATTTGTATTTTGTTACTCTTTTGATTCATGGTGCGGTTCCTCAACATTTTTGGGGTGATGCTGTTCTTACTGCCTGTTATCTTATTAATCGTATGCCCTCTTCGGTTTTAGATAACAAAATTCCCCATTCTATTTTATTTCCTCATGACACTCTCCATCCTTTACCTCTGAAGGTTTTTGGGTCTACCTCTGAAGGAAATTAACCCTATACAGTTTTTCCCTATATTCAACAGAAATATTTGTGATGACCAATCTGAAGCAATAATTGAAGGTTTGTCATGTTGGACGTTTGTCCCTCCATAGCCAGGGAGTACTTTAGGTCTTACATATGATTGCTTCTAAGGGCACTTCAGTTAACGGTATTTGGTGCTAATATTTAAACAAAACAAGAAAGTAAAATAAATTAAACTTAAGCCTTAAACTAAAATTAATGTAAATTTTAATTTATGCCGTAAACCCTTAACTGAAATTAACTTGTAAATTTTTCATCTAACCCGCTCCAAAATAATGATTTTAAATTATGGAAAATTTTTATTTATTTTTATTGTTATTTGCATTTTTTAGTATTTAATAATGAGAAATTTATTCAAACGAGACCAATGTTTTAAAACTTAATAGTGTCATCAAGACAGTGGATTTCTTTTGGTATATTTAGCATTGAATCAATTTGCACCTTTTTTAGCTGTGTATTTTTCTTTTCTCCTGTTTAGTCTCCCGGTTAAATGAGAAATTAACTGTTTTCAATTGTTTTGCCTCTATCTTCTTCGCAGATAATGCAGGTTTACAAAATGTAAAACTATTATTCTAGTTGAATTTTAACATCCTGAGTGACTGGAGAATAACAATTACTTCGGTAAGTTATTATCTCTTGGGTCTTTTGTCCCATATCTTGGATGCACTGGCCAAAGATACAAGGACATCTAAGAATCACTTGTGACACGAAAGTAAAGAAATCCAAGGGTGGACATACATGGCAATTTATGAATGTTAGTAAAGCCTTTCTGAATCAAGAATGTTAGATTCCGAAATGTTTTGGACTTATAACATACTCACAGTTGGTAGGAGTGCTATGCCTACAATCATCTTGGATGGCAGAATTGCAATCAGGAATCCTAGAAGCATGACTCCTACAGGTTTGGTACTTATGTTGGAAATCTAAAACACCACATCCTCCCAAAACCTAGCATAGAAATTAAAAGCTGCATGTACATCTGAACAGTTGGCATTGGTGCTGTTATAAAACTAGCAACTAGAGACGTGTATAATAATATTCAAAGGAATATGTTCAGTTCCAATAGCTATGCAACAAACTGCCTCAAGGGTGAAATGGATGGCTTGTAGTGTTGAGGATGTCACCAAACACCTCTGCGTGAAAGGAACAGGGAACAGAATGTACTTCATGAGCCCCTATCCAGAATATTTGATAATGCTGCTAAAAATAGGAAATGAAAAGAAATTTGAATGACATTTCTTGAACCTGATGTTTGTTTCAACATCTAGTTGATTTTCACTGTCCTTCGATTTCCTCTATTATATCTTGCTGAAATATATATATATATATATATATATATATATATATATATATATATGGACTGTACAAATCAGTCAGTGGCTGATGATGATATGCTACTCTTAACAGGAGTTTACCAAGTCTTGGATAAACATTTGCTTTCTCTGCTTAAAGATAAAGTGGAAATAACCTAATCTTTCGTCCTTTTGACAACCATACTACAAGCATGACATGTAAAACTGTCATACCTTCATCTGTTAATTGTATTCACTTGAAACATAATTGATCACGTCAATGGCATCATCATCATCAATTGGTAACTAGTCTATGCATTACGGGTTCGTCTTGTTAATATCTATTTCATTTTACACGCTTTAATACCATGAAAAGGATAAAGATCAGATACAGGGCAGCATACCCAGAATACACAGGAATTTACACATTATAAATTCATATTGATCATAAATAAAAGGCGATCTTACCAATAATATATTGATATCGCATTTCTAACACACGGATCAAAATTTAACATACATTTTAAATGCGTAAAGTAAATAATTTATAATCTGTTGTAAAGATTTTCACAATTAGGCGTTCATTACAATTTAAAATGTTTTTTAAAACTAATTTATAAATCTCTAAATCATTTAAAAAATTAAATATTTTTTCATAACCAGGTTACTGATCTTCTGAATGGTTTTAATTATTTCTTTATCTTATTTCTATCAAAAATGTTACATAATGTAAAACTTTCAAACAATTCATGAATTAGAACTGTAGTTTAAGTATCTCCTCCTTTTTCGTAATAATTAATTTAATTTCTACATGTAGCAACCTATTAAAAATGTGGATAAAAACCTGATTAAATAATTTTTTATTCAAATTAAAAACTTTAAGGTATTAAAACCTATTCAAAAATCTCAATAAAGATAAATTTTACAGAACCTGTTTACAATTTTTCAATAAAAATTAATTCAATAAAACAAACAAAAACGATTCATGCTTCGACTGAATCCGTAATTGAAGCATAAGAAAACTCAGCTGAAGTGTTTAAATTTGATTTATTGTAATCACAAATTTCAGAGTTTCTTTTTTCGAGGGGTGTCAATTTTATAACATTTAAATTTATTGTAAGATTCCTCTTAAAATGTAGAGTGAGGTATTATACCTCTCTTAACAAGGAAAACAAATCAGTATCATTTTATATCCACTCATCATGAGCATTTGGCTAAATAAAGTGTAGTTAGGATCGAACTTCGAACCCATGGCTATACTACATACACACTAATTTATGATGTTTTTACAGTCAACGTGCCGAGATTCACAACTAATTCAACATTTAACAATTCAAATATATGAGCGGTGTCACATCTTGTGATTGTGAGGAATCCTAAGTCGAAATGTATCCGAGGCAGCAGTTTAATGTTAGCAAGTCTCTGATCAGAACTATTCTTCTTCAGGTTCTTCTTCCTCCTGGAGAAGATTTTCTCTATTGTCATGAGCCCAGAAACCACGCACATCTATTAGCATGCTGGCTACAGTTCCACCCTGTTTGCAGGACAGTAGGTCTGCCAATGTTATCTTGAGTGGATCGGCTGGCTTAACCATATCCCAGATTTCATCCCTTACATCTTCAATACAAAGTTCATAGTTGCCACCCTCAATCCATTTATGGTGTACATCTCTGTTTTTTCACAAAAAAGGGCTAATCAGTGAAAAGTTGAAGTAACAATGACAAATTATGAGTATTAAATCCAATTGCTAGTTAAGGGACGTCAACGACCTCCGTGGGTTCCATCTTTAGAACTAATAACTAATGTGTGACTGTCTTTTTGAGACTTACAGTACTTGCTCAAGCACTGCAAGCAGGAAACAACAGTTCTTCTCTATAGGAAGATTGTATCAGGCAACATCTGGCCATCTAGATGCTCCCCTTCTATTCTTCCATAATAATAGCATCAAATAATCATTACTGGTTTAGAAGTTTGATAACTTATTGTGTAAGAAACTAATGGTCAACACCACATGCAAGTGAAAATCAAAGAGCACAAGAAAAATAGTAAAGAAAAATATTAGTAAAAGATTGAGGTAAGAACTAGCATACCAACAGAATGACAGTTTACCTGAAGAGGGAGTGAATATCAGCTGTAGTGAGGTAACCCCTCCCTTGAAGATCAAGGCATCGAAACAAGTATGTCAAGCCTTCTGGGGTGTCTTTGTTTTCCAAAGCCAGAACGAAGTCCAGAAAACTCTCAAAATCCATCTCTCGAGCATTCCCACCACCACTCTTTCCGTGACGAATATGTTCATCATATACTGTAAGTGTATTTGTTTTAGTTATTATTTACAAAAGACAATGAGCAATCAAACTATCAATTACACAGGGTCACATTAAACATTGCTAAACTAAACCAAGGTTATATTCCAATTCAGTACTAAAAATCAGACGCACGGCAAAATAGAGAACATGTAAGGGCATCAACCACAATTATTATTCCCAATAGGAAATTGGAGGAAACCAGCATTTTGGAATTCAGAAGAGGTAAATAGATGTCCGTGTCTATGGTATAAATATGAGCCAAAATTTGCACCATATCTGAAAAGGGTATTGTCGTAGAAATTTTTACCTCTCTCAATAAAAATATCAGTCAGAGTCCCATCTGCATATTCTCGCAGCTCCTGCTTGCTTAATGTACCATTTGTATCTTTATCAAGAGCAAGAAACATGTCTGCAAAAAATTCAGAATGAACAAAAACACAAATCAACAGGAAATAGATTTAACCCTACTTAAATTCATAATTTTAATTCATCATCAAAACTCAGGCCAGTCAACGCATGAGTTTAATAAGAAATTCTTTTAAATTTGATAAGTTCCTCAACACTACCCGTTGAAAATCGTATATATAAAGAAGCAAAGATGGACTGATGGACAAGAATGGTCCAGAAGCATCGGGTAAGTAAATGAGTCTGAATCCTAAAACTATACAGAAAACTCACCACATATGCGTTGAGCAGAAGTCAAAGAGAACCAGTTTTCGGCTTGCTCTGTGTCTGTGACTTCTTCTTCACTTTCCTGAAATACACAACATTTTAATAAAAAATAAGAATTCAAGCTTATGCAGAGGTAGAACAAAATACAGTTCAGTTATTATAAACAAAGCAAATTAATCATGTGAGATAATGCATTTAAAGATAAACACCAGAAGGTCCATGACAATATCAACCACCAGACAGAGGGAGAGAACTGAATAACATGGTGTTTATTTCCAAAGATATTAAAGGAGCTTTTTAAACAATCTACCTGGTGAAGCTCCATGAGTTCCTGGAGACAATTACTAAGCAACACTTTCTTGATGCAAGCTTTTCCTATATGAAAAAAATGACTTTCATAATACTAGGATACAAATATTCTGCATTAGCTGAAATTCAAGCAGGCAAAGTACTTGATCACACATAAAGCAGACATTTAAAAGATATATATAATTAATATATGACTAAACTGATATTTTCTCATGGCCCTAACTACTCGTTTACTGACCCTTACTCTACTTAACTTGTGAACCAAAACCACCACCAATTGGAACAATTTTTAATGTTCACATCATAACATGAACAAGGTAATGTTAATGCGTCCTACCTTATGCTCAAAGCATTACTGATAGTAAATTATTTGCAACACAGTCTATACTGAATATTCATGAAAGGAACTGATCAAATTATGAAATCTAACACTTATATCCTTTAGGTGAAAGTGATCAGTTGTCTCAAGGAATCATGAATGACAAGCTATCATTGTTGCCGTCTATGTAAAATTCAACATTGTCTCAGGAATAATGAATGGAAAGCTACCATAGTTCACTTAGACCTAAAATTCAATGTTGTCTCAGGAATAGTGATGAATAAGCAATAGGCAACAAACACGATGCCAGTACCAACATTAGTTATTAATTAGAATCCATAATAAACCAGTCAATCCTAATTCAACATGTTTTATGGTGCAAAAGTTTAAAATATCGAGATCAACTTCAGTGGCAATTGAATTGGGGTTAGAATCTAAGCATCAATAGCTTTTATTTGATAAAACCCTGGGTAGAGATTGGATTTTCTATGGGAAAATATCTGGGAAGCTTGTGTTTCATCAAGATCTCATTTTGTCATCGGTAGGATTCTGAAAATGGAAAAACTCAGATGGAGAATGGCAATAGATGCTCTCTTGAAATAAGACAAGCAAAATGTTTATTAGATGCTCCTTGAATCTCAGAAACAATATGCTTAAATATTGGGATTTTCACTTTAACAACTATTATTAAACAGCATCTCATCTTTGGATAATCTATCACAAGATGATTATTGAAAATGATAGGATTGAAAGTTGTAACAATTTGCAAACTACCATGAAAACATTGAAGAGGACTATTTTATATATTCCGTACTCAATTGATATCTGTTTTTCCTTTTATTTGGTGAACATATTAAAGGCTGCTAGATGAGTTATGCCCCCTTTGGTTTTACCTCGATATGTTTCTATTTATTATTCTAAAATTTGAAAAGAATATCTTTTGTAATAATACAGAAATTCAAACAAAGGAAATAAAACTATGAAGCAACATCTAAACTTAAAAACTAAGAGATATCAGCGATGCAAACCTCGTCTATGAGGATCACAAAAGAAGAAGAATTTGTGTGCAGCAATGCGACAATACATCTGAACAAAGGCAGCTGGCATGTCCCGTAACTGTGCCAAGTTGGGTATCAGGCCTCGTATATAGGCCTCCATTTCCTGAAGAGCAAAGCAAATATTAATAATAATGAAGTTTAACATCATGCTTTTATACAAGAATGTAAGAAATTGTTCAAATACAAATAATTTTCCAACGTCATATTGACCATACTAAATAAACCACTACAAAGGTTACAGCTCTCAAAAATTTATTTGGGCAAAAGAAAAGTTTCCTCTCTGTATATAATTAAGGTTATAATATAAGAACTATGTGCACAACAATAAAAGAAAGGTTAAATTAATCATAATAAGGCAAAACATGTGATACCGCTCCATGAGCACGGTTGACCAGTGAAATGCTGCTCTTTGGTCATAGAAAATTAAATCCAACTATTTTCTATAACAAAATGCATATGTATATATATGTACAGTAAAGTAAACAATGAATAGATGAGACATTGAACTTATAGTTCGATTCAAAAATGATTGGAAGCCTAACAGCAATAAGGATTCATACATGTGGCTGAAGAAAACCATCAGAATCCTCATCAAGCTCACTCATATCAATTCTTGCCTGTGTAAGTGAAACCTGCATAACCATAACCAGTAGTCAGTAGCTGTCACTCACAAACATCAAATAGATTCATCATGATCATGGTTAATAAAGCCAACACAATAAATTTTAATGAAAAATCGTAACACAGCTGCATATATGCTGAAGTGGTCGGAAGGATTAAACAGCAATGCCACTGAAACTGTAAACATTGGCAGATGACCTACCGTTCGCATCACATAAAGGTAAAAGGGTAGAATGGCAATTCTTCCCTGCTCATCTTTCTCAAACTTCATAAAGTTTGAAGGACTGAAGAAACGTCGGCATTTAGGACCTATTTGTTCTGTACATACAGAAGCAATGTGGCAAAAGTCTTCATAATTCATCTATAAGAAAACAAATTGAAGTGCGAATTAGGATTGCTGTAAAAATAGTGTACAAAGCTAAAGAATATCCATGTAAACAATGTTACTGTAACTTTGAGATTACTAAGGTGAAAATCTCGCCAAATTATTAATTACGTGAATAAAATCAACTTGTATCACCCAATCAACAGGAAAAAAATAATTTGGATAGACAAATGGACATCTTTGAAGGTGGAATAAATTTCAATCATCACTGTGAAACAAATAATATTGTCTCAGTAAAAATCCTTTTGTGGTAGATTTAAAAGATTTATCTGACTTTTAATAAGGCAAATCTAGTTTAATATGCCATAAAATCTGGACATATGGAGAAGCAAAACACAAATGTGAAAATGCCAAAACCTTTTCTGCACCAGTAGCATCATCAATCACACAGTTCTCTCTTAAGCACACCCACATTGCATCCAAATCATCAGCATTCAACAAAAGGTCCGATTGTTTCTGTTCAACGCACCAGGAATGTTAATAATTGAGAAATATCACTGTTTAAGCAAGTATAACCAAGAAAGGTGTAAGCCAGAAAATGATACCCTCAGAAACCGGTACTTTGCCAATCTCTGGACTCTATGACTGATTGATCCATCTTCAGGTTTCTGAACGAAGATGAGAGCGTATCAATGTTTGAATCACGTGAAGAAGTCTTAAATGAATGCCAAAGAAATCGAAATCTAAAGTTCAAAAATCCATAAAGCATCCTGTATAATCTGTAATGACAGACAAAATGACCCATAAAGGGATAAAATATAACACACAAGGGTCTGTTCTAAAAATCAGGGCACTAGTAAATGACAGTTATCTTATCAATTTGAACTCAATCCATAAACTAGTCAATCTATATGTTGTTGCTTTTGTAATTACAACAAACATATTCATACGGAAATACTCCGAGAAAAAAAAATGCAAGGCAACCTTAAAGGTGTCCATCTTAAAAAATTAAAACACAGCAATGTCTTCATGAGTCCACCATCGCTAATAAAGTATAAATGAATACGATGAAGCTATGCTTTATTTAACTTGCCTTCTTGTAGAAACTTGGAATTGTACCAGCTTCAGCGCTTTTCTTCTGCTTTTCTTTGAAAATGTCTAGCAGAATTCTCTTCGTTTCGAGCTCTGCGAAAGGAGGAAAATACATTGAGCAATCGTTAGGGTTTGGAAGAAAATCGTGCTCTAATTAACAGAGTCCTGAGTAGGACAACGATACAAGTCATAAAGAATAACGAAATGTAAGAGGGAAAATGAGAGAGACGCGCAACCATGGCGACGAAATGGAGCGAATACTGACCCATCAAGGCTTCGGATCCGAGACCGGCGCCGGATCCGATGAAACGGCGAAGATTGCGGACCCATAACATGGAAGACGCCGGAGGAATTTTCCGATGAGCGGCGTCATGGGTTTCGCCGTCGCTGGAGCCGCTGTACATGGTGAAGAGAAACCGTAACTCAGTAATTGGTTGGAGAGGAGGATCTGAACGAAACTGAGTCAAGTATGTTCTCTTTCAGCTTCAACTTCTTCTGCATTCACCTTTACATAATAAACTCACTCACTCACCTGTGCACTTTTCCTTGGATCCCTTACACCACCTCTTTATCTTTTTTTCGTCCCAAACCAAACTAATTATTCTTCATTTTACTTTCTTCTTGAGTTTTTTTAAGAACAATCTTCATAAAACAAAATAATATATAATCATAACTGTGGTTGATAAAAAAATAGGGTAAATTACTAATTACCTATTGATTGATGAGAATTTTCATTGGTCCCTCCCTTGTGTACAAGATAAACTTTTATCTGTTTAATTCTTAAAATAACAAAAATTTATATAGATATTTAATTATTTTAAATGGTAAAATTCTTTTTTATAATTAAATCGTTTTATTATTATTAGAACGTGGACTCATATTAGGCAGAGTAATAATAATAATAATAATAATAATAATAATAATAATAATAATAATAATAATAATATTAATAATATTGTTGTGAAAAAAATATATAAGCTGAATTAAATTTTATAAGAAAAAAACTTAATATGTATTAAAAAACAAATAAAATAGATGTGTACTTATTTATTAAGAAAACAAATTAATATGATTAATTTTCTTACAAATATACATTTAAATTTCACAATGTTGCATTTTTTTTAAGTCGGGAATTTCTTTTATAAGAATTGAATTACAAGAATAATCATTTGAAAATAAAAAATTATTTTAACCAAAAGAACTCACAATTGTTATGCTAAAATCATTTTTATGGAATTCATAAATTTGACACAACTGAAAAATAGTAGAAGCAAAATTGAATAATGAATGAAACTACAAATTTAAGAAAAACATTGTATTATCATATTCCAATACAAAGTATATTAGATATGACATTCATTAGTGTTAAATTTAATCTAATAAAGTGATGCATTATGGTAGAAATATTTTTCAATTATTTTTGAAATATAATTTATATCTAAACTTAAAAAAAATGTTTGATTTATTCATCGTAATTAATTATAAGTTGTTTTAAAACAAATGTTTTTTCACATATTCTATATTATAAATAAATTATATAGCTACTAATATAGTTTTAATAATTTTTATTAAATATCATACTGTTAATAATTTTATGAAAAAACTATTAATTAAACTATTAAATCATAATTTATTATAATTGTGATTTTCTACATCAAATTTTATTAAAAGTGAATAATAATAATAATAATAATATATTATCATGCGGTTTATATTTTAATATCTTTGAAAATGTAAAATAAATCATAAAATAGAATAATTTAAGATATAGAATCACCGTAATGAATTCAAAAAATTTCTTTTATTGACAAAAATATTAATGACAAATATAATCATAAAAATAATAGCTCTACATCAGTATCACAAAGTTGATATCATCATTCTAGCGATATTTTTTAATAAATTAATTAACGTAACGATTAAAATTATAAGGAAAAAAATTATAAAGGTGGAGAATTTATAAAATAAGTATATATATATATATATATATATATATATATATATATATATATATATATATATATAGTAGATTATTATTGATGGTTAAATAAATGTGACTAAATCATAGTTGTTAAATAAATACTAAGTAAAATTTAGTGGGTCTTTCTAAGGGACTAATAATAAGATATTCTTACAAATAAAATTTGAGTCAATCATACAAGTGAATATAATATTACATTCAACTCAAAACCTTAAAGTATTAGGTCATGGTCTCTTTCACTTATAAATTACTCAACTTTTTCATTTCTGCTCAATGTAAGACTTTAAACTCACACTTGAATTCTCAACATCTTCTCCTCAAGTGTGATTCGCTTTCACATTGGTATATCTCCCCCTCAAGCGGAATCATTTTTTAGCCATGAATACCTAGTAATGACCTTACTTGTACCATTGTTCAACTTAACAGGACTCGTTTGCCAGAAACCTTTGTCAGAAAGACTTTCGACACAATGACCTTTTACTTACTATAATCATACTCAACTGAGCCAGTCATCGGATAAACCATCGGCTCTGATACCATTATTAGGTATCAAACAAAAACATAAGCACACACAATTAAAATAAAAAGATGGGGAAAATACCGACAATAGGCAAAAGAGTAATTTCACTAACGAAAAAAATTACAACATTTCTCTCTACCTTCAAGGAGGAAACAATAATATCCTCCCTTGAAAATAAATGAAAAACAACTCTAAGAGAACCTTAAAGGAGAAATTAATTTTCTCTCTTAATTTATCTCTCAAGCACTAAAGCAGCAAGAGAAATAAAAGAAAGTGATTTCGATGTGTTTACAGGGTAAATACTGTGCTCCTTTATAGTAAGAAAAGTAAGATTTGTCTTATGTGAGACTTCTATTCTCACAATTTCCCACTTGAAGATTTTGATTAAATTAATCAAATCTTCATATTATGTTTGATTTATTCTTACCATCCATGTTGCTTATTTTTTTCATTAGATCATAGTAGGATCGACTTTATACAAACTTGTCAACACTAACCGGTTCTGTCATAACATCTGCTAGGTTCTTATCCGTATGAATTTTTTGCATATCCACACTTCCTTCTTCCACTACTTCCTGAACAAAATGATATCTTATTCATATCTGTTTTGTCCTTGAATGAAAGGTTGAATTCCTTGCAATGTGCAAGACACTCTGAATGTCACAATACATAACAAGTTGTTGTTGCTTGTGTCCAAGTTCCTCCATTATCTTCCTAATCCAAATAGTTTCCTTACATGCTTGGGTGGTTGTCATGTACTCAACTTTTGTGATAGACAGAGCTATAACATCTTATAACTTGAATAACCAACTTACTGTCTTTCCTGCAATGGTAAACATATAAACAGTAATATATCTCCTTTTATCCAGATCACCTGCAAAATCTGAATTAACATAGTCTCTAACAATTAATTCTAATCCTCCATAACATAATGCAACACTTGGGGTTCCTTTGATATATATATATATATATATATATATATATATATATATATATATATATATATATATATATATATATATATATAAGGATTCTCTTTATAGCACTCTAATGCTCTCCACCAGGATTTCCCATGACTCTACTAATTACTCTCACTGTTTGAGCAATGTCGGGTATTGTACAAATCATGACATACATAAGACTTCTCACTGTTGATGCATACAGTACTCAAGACATTTTCATTATCTCCGCTTCATTTTTGGGACTCATATTTGAGAATAACTTACAATTGATAGGAAGTGGGTTAGAAATTAACTTGCAATCTTGCATGTTGAAGTGCCACAAGATTTTCATTAAGTAATTCTTCTGAGAAAGTCAAACATTTCTATCTTTTCTGTCTTTGTGAATTTGCATCCCTAAAATCTTGTTTGTTGGTCTCAAGTCTTTCATGTCAAACTCCCTAGTCAATTGTGTCTTTAACTCTTATTCGATCTATGTTGAGGCTTAGTATCAACATGTCATCCACATACAACAACAAGATAACAAAATCATTATCATCAAACCTATTGAAATATGTACAATGGTATGAGCTCAGTCTATTGTAACCAAGACAAATAATGAAGGAATCACATCTCTTATACCAACATTTGGGCACCTGTTTTAGACTGTGTAGAGATTTGGTCAACCTGCAAACCAAGTTTTCTTGTTCTTCAAAGCTTTCTCGTTGGAGCATATAAATTTTCTTTTCAAGATCTTCATGAAGAAAAATAGTTTTTACATCCAATTGTTCAAGATGTAAATAAAATGCACCACACATAGTCAAGACAACTCTGATGGACGTCAATCTGATAACCGGCGAGAATATTTCATTGAAATCAATACCTTTTTTCTGAGCATATTCCTTTACCACTAATTTAGCACGATATTTTTTTTACTTGATCATTGTCATCTCTCTTAATCTTATAGACCCATTTGCAACCAATGATTTTTCGACCTTTCGGAAGTTCCACAAGATTTCATGTCTTTTTTTATGAAGAGCCTCAATTTCTTCCTACATTATAGTCATCCACAGATAAGCATCTGAACAACTTATAGCCTCTTGAAAAGTTGAAGGTTTTCCTTCTTCATTTAGAAGACAATACGCATCATGACTTATCATCACATATTGTAAATACTAAGATGGTCTGACTTTTTCTCGTATTGATCGTCGGAGATCTCTATTACCAACCTCATTTGGCTCTTGATTTTCGTGCTTCTCTTATGACTTAGACAAGTCATCCGAAGACTTTATCTGACTTAGACAAGTCATACAAAGACTTCTTCTTTACTTGTACTATAACATTATTCTTTATCAAGCTGTCATTTGTTTTCTCATTTTGCAGTTAATTTTCTGCAAAAACTACATCTCTACTAGCAACAACCTTGTGGAAAGTGAGATCTCATAGGTAATACCCCTTCACATTGTCAGCATAGCCCAAAAAGATATATTTCTTGGATTTTGGATCCAATTTTATTCTTTCTTGAGAGTTGTACATCACGTACACAGGACAACCAAAATATACGTAAGGATGAATAATCAATTGGTTTACTTTTCCATATATCCATTGGTGTGCTGAAACCAATGGCGGTTGATGGTGACCGATTTATAACATAACAGACAGTTTTAATCGCTCTTGCCCAAAAAGACTTGGTTACTCCAGTTGTTCGCAACATAACTCTAGTTCTTACAAGGAAAGTTCTATTCATCCACTCTGCTATACCATTCTACTGAGGTGTATATGGGACAGAAAATTGTTTAATGACACCCTCTTGCTTGCAAAATACTAAAACTTCTTCATCTACATATTCTCCTCCATTATTTGTCCTCAAGCACTTAATTCTTTTCTTAGTTTCAAGTTTTAATTGTGTTTTAAATTCCTTGAACTGTGAAAACACATCTAACTTCTTTTTGATAGGGTACACCCACAATCTCCTGGAGTAATCATCGATGAACGATACAAAATATTTTGCTCCTCCGAGGGATAGTATCGGCGATTCTCACACATCATAATGAATCAAGTCTAATATGTGTTTACTTTTAGTAGTCACTCTAACAAACTTCAATCTATGTTGTTTGCTTATCACACAGTGTTCGCAAAAGGATAAACTACCTTCTTTAAGTCTGAGTAAGAGATTACGTTCTATAAGGATTTTCAGACCACTTTCTGATATATGACCAACTCTATAATGTCACATGATCACTACATTTTCCTGACTTATTGTCACAACTGATGCATCTGTTTCTTGTAACATACCTCCAAACAACACATACAAATTTGTCATAATCTTCTTTATTTTCATGACCAACAAATTCCTCTTCAACATGAATCTTACATCCGATGTCATCTAATTGCCCAATTGACAATTAAACCCTAAACCCTAAACCCTAAACCCTAAACCCTAAACCCTAAACCCTCCGAACAATATCATCATAGATTTTAATTTTGACGGTACCAACTCTAGTAATCTCTAAGGCATGGTTGTTTCCCATGAAGATGGATACACCTAAGAATAGTTCATAAGTTTGAAACCAATATCGGTGCAAAGTCATGTGTCATGTTACACCTGAATCTACTATTCATCTATCATGAAATTCTTTTTCACCATTAGAGTTAATTACTGCTTCGCACTAGAATATCTTCATCTTCCGAGGTATTTACAACATAACTTTGTGGGATTGATGCTTTAGAGTTGTTTCCTCAATTCTTCCTCTTCCAACACTCTTTTTTCGTATGTTCTTTTTTGCTACAAAAGTAACATTTAATTTTAGAATTTTCTTACTTCGAGACCACGATCTATCACTATTTTGATTCTTACTCGAGTCATGTTCCGTTGATCTTTCTCTCATCATCGTCAAAGTCTCTACTTGTTTGGAACTATCGCCCTTACTCATCCACCTGGATTCTTCTTCAAGAATAGATCCGGTGACATCTTCAAAATGAATATTCCCATCAATATTATTATTTTTTATATTGATGATGAGTTGATCATACAAATCAGGTAAACTCTGAAATAGAAGCTCTGCATGTTCATTTTCAACTATGTTGAAATATTTCGTTGATAGTTGGGTAAACAAGATATTCAAATGATTTATGTGGTCTATCACTGATGTGGACTCACTTATCTAAAGAGTATATAGTTTTCTCTTCAAGAATATTCCTGTGTGAAATGACTTCTCATATAGTTTAATAGGGTATCTCAAATCTCCTTCGCGATAGTCTTCTCCGCAACACTGGATAAAACTGAATCTGTCATTGATAAGTGCAAATTAGCAATAGCATTATCGTTCATTTCTTTACATCTTTGTTCATCCTTGTGTTCCACAGTTCTTTCCGTGATTGCATCAATACAATTATCCTTCTTCAAGATTGCTTTTATCTTCAATTTTTACAATGAGAAATTACTTTCATTTCTATCTCATATTTTGTTGTCACGATTCCAAACTGACTTATGTAATCCTTACTATGAATAGTATTATCTACTGGAACAATAACGATAGATCGTGAACCAGTACATAAGGTAAGTTCTCAGGAAAGAGAAGTAGGTCACTAATGGACACACTTAAATATCAAGTCTTCCCTTGTCAGAACCTTCTTAGACATGCACTTTCACACTACAAAATAATATATGTAATAACAAAAATAACTCTTTTTTGATGTGGAAGATCATATTAACCGCAACCACAACATATCACAACCTAGTGGCTCGATACCAGTAGGCATGGCAACGGGCTGGGCGGGCGGGTTTTGCCTCCCCGTCCCGCCCCGATCCCCGCCTGGGTTAGGAATTAAGTCCCCATCCCCGTCCCCGCTGGGTTTCGGGTTCCCGCCCCACCCCGTCCCCAATTTATATTATTTTTAAAAAGATAATTATATTTATAATAAATTAATTTTACTATGTATTTTTATATATAAATAAATATTTATAATTTATAGTTATTATTAATTAAATATACATTTTAATTTATTATATTTATATTAAAATATATATGTAAAAGAAATATTTAATTATTTTTTATTTATATATATATAATATTTATAACATTATTATTATTATTATTATTACAACATTGTATTCAAATATTTGAATATTTATAACATTATTATTATAATACTGTATTCAAATATTTAATTATACATATAAGTTAATTCATTTTTAAGTTGTCAATATATAGTTTATAAGAAAATATTTAATAAGTTAATTCTTATTTAATTAGTTTGAAGTAATAAAAGTTTAAATTATTAATTTCTTTTAATCCTTTAAAATGCAATTATTTTATTAAGATAAAATTTGATATATGATAAATAAGCATAATAAGATAAAAAAATATGGCATAATAAATATAAATTATAAATAAACTAATATTAGTTACTACTAAGATTGATGTAAAATATTTAGAAAAAGATAAAGAAAAAAGATTAACTTTGTGTTCATCAAATTGGTTGAAAAGATTGAAAAAAAAAACAAACTGATGGGAGAGACTAAGAAAATGTGAAAAACTGAAAGATAAGGGAGAGAATAATATAATAAATTAATTGATATAAAAGATTGAGAAAGATAAAAAAAATTAAAAAGTGGGTAGAAGAAAAATAAAAATTGGTGAAATATAAAAAAATAACCTTATATGTAATAGAAAAAGAAAATGAAATACTTTTAAAATATTAATATTTTAAAATTTAAATTTAAATATAAAGTCGGGGCGGGGACGGGGACGGGGTCGGGGTGGGGATTGCATTACCCATCCCCGCCCCGCCCCGACTTTTAAAGCGGGAAAACCCGAACCCGACCCCGCCCGGTCAACTCGGGGTTTCCAGTCAAACTCTGGGCGGGACGGGTCGGTCCACGAGTACGAGTTTAATTGTCATCCCTAGATACCAGAGTTAGATCTTTCCGATAGGGCTAACAACAGGGAAATTCTCACAAATGGAACCTGAGGCAACCATATAAGTGAATATAACATCACCTTCAACCTAAAACCTTAAGACATTAGGTCATGGGCATTTCTCACTTATAAGTTACTCAACTTTTTCATTTCTACTCAATGTGAAACTTCAAACTCATACTTGAATTCTCAACAGAATTTCATATAAATAATATAGAGGTTTTTAAGAACATCGGTTAAGTATATCTAAGGTAACAAATTTTATTTTGAGCAAAAATAAAATATAAATTTGTTACGTTAAATTATTTGTAAGGAATTCATTTTTTTTATTTTACTATACTAAAAATAAAATAAAAAACTCATTCTATTTTCTTTTATTTCTTCTTGTTTATTTTGTTTTTATTGTTTTTATAAGGATATCTTTTATAGAAACAACTCAAATGACTTATTTCTTATATTGAAAAATGTAAAATAGATATTTAAGATGTTATATTATTTTTAAGTAATTCTATTGATTTTACTTTATTAGAATTTTTTTAATAAATTTTAAAAAATTGAGACTCTCTCCATAATTACTTTGATTTGTTTTATTTTTATAACTGTCTTGATAAAATAATTACCAAAAAAAGAATTAGTACAAAATTAAGGAATATAAGTGGAAAAAACAGTAATTTTAATAATTTTAGTCCTACGATAGATATTAAATAATTTTACAAAAAATTTACAATAGTAAATAAGTTCAAATAAGTTAGTAATGTCACTGTAGGATTCATTGGATTGAGCTTTACTAAATATTAAAAAAAATATCTATATGTAAAATCAATTTGATGCTTAGGTGAATAAAAAAATATAATAATAAAAAAATCTCTAATAAAAATAATCGGTAAATAATAGACTATTATTCTTTTATCATAATATTTTAAATAATAAATTACATGTTCATTATATCTACTAATCACATAATTAATTATATATGATAAGAAATAATTTTATTATATAATAAATATCATAAATTTGAAAACATATTCCTCAAAAGAAAAATTACTTTTATTTAAACCTATTATATAATAGAATTTATTTAATAAAAAATTATTTCAAACAATTAAAACTTTATTTAAAAATCTATTCACACCACTCTTATTAAAGATAATTTAAAGATGAAGTATAAAAGATGCTCAAACTTGATTAAGTGTCAGGAATTTTAAAAGATACATTCACACGTGACATTATTTTTAGTCCAATAAATAAATATTATTATTTTAGTCTCCTTAACTAAATACTTATATAATGATGAGTTTATTATTTTTTGCTTTTTCATGGATTTCTATATGTTGTTTAGCTTTATTTGGAATAAACAAACACTGGCCATTTAAAATACTTAAATGAAATAAAAATAACATAAATATATTCAAGTTAAGATTTCAAATAATATGAAAATATAGGATGACAAATATATAACAAAATGAGATAATTGCATGAAATATTGAACTTCATGATACTAATCTCATTATAGGCTTTTATATATTGCAATGTATAATTATTTTTTAGACAAAAATCAAATTTCAATGATCGATATTGGATATTGGGATATTAAGTTGAGTTGGTTTTGTTATATTATATTCAATTTTTATTTGAGTGATCTAGAAGCCCATGTTCCCTTTTTATATCATCATTCACATTTGAATTATATTCAAAGGAAAGAAATTATTATTATTAATTATAATTATAATTTATTATATATATATATATACTATAATATAATATTCAAATATTTGATTAAACTTTATGTATAATAAATTTAATTAATTTTTAATTTATTATTTAAAAATATAAATAAATATACAATTTATAATTTATAAAAAATATTTAATAAAATGTTTTTCATTTAATTAGTGTAAATTAACAATAACTTTAATTAACTATCAATATTTTAAAATTGTTAATAAATTTAAATACAATTATTTAATTAATATTTTATATATAATAAAATTCATGACATAACAAATCTAATGGATATAAATTTTATAAAATATTAGGTACTATTAATATTAATCTAAAAATATTTAGAGAAAGATAAAACTTAATTAGTATTTATCAAAATAATTAAAAAAAATAAAAAATATGAAAGAAATTGACAAAAATAAATTAGTACAATTCTTTCACTGGGCAAAAGATCAAAGGAAGAGATTGTTTAGTGAGGATTAAAGCTTTCAAGTCGCATCCAATATTGTTCCATGAAAACAAATCTTAGTTTAGAAGGAGGGTAGTTTTGGAACAAAGATGGAATTCATAAAAGGGAGGTATATTAATAAACAAAAGGGGGTTTAGATAACAATTGCCTGTATTAATTTTTTATTTGATGAGAATGTAAATCATAAGTTGGGCTAAAGTGTGTTTCCTTAATGGGCTCCCAATCGGCAACGGCCCACTTGATTCTGTTTGAGGGTTTTTGTTTGTCTGCTTCTTTTAATATTGTTATTTTAGATGAATGTAGGGTGCAGTAAGAAACAACTTTTGTTTTCTTCCTGGGTAAGCTTGAGTACATCCTTCATAGAAGGAAAAATGACAATTTTTTTTGCAATTTTTTAATTTATACACCAGTCATTCATTTTTTTAAAACACCTCTTTTTAGAATAAAGTTTTAAATTCTTTGACTAGATAAATTTTTCAAAAAATATTATTTTGATACTTGTGAAAATTATTTTTCAATAATATACTAACTGAAAAGTGCAATCTTTTATAATTCGATTCTAGATAGGGTCAAAATTAACACTTTCGGTTCTTTTTACGTGTAATAATATTGTTAAGGTGAATTACATACGAAAAATTATCCGTTTTTAAAACATTATTTTATTATGATTTTGTTTTTTTAAATACTCTTCTATGAATTAATATATATATATATATATATATATATATATATAAATATATAAATATATAAATAAACTCACTTAAATGGTAATAGATTTTTTTACGAGTTATTTTAATATATAATACCATAAGGTTTCATATTTTTTTAGAAAAATCTTAATTATCATAATTAATACCTTAAAAATTATTTTTATTACTTTAAAAGTATTGATAAATATTATAAAACATTTTCATTAAAAAGAATAAATCACTTAAATCTTCAATCAATACACTCATTTACTTTTTTTTTTAAATAGAAATACGAAAAGAAAGTTATTGGAGATATATAAAGTAAAAGGACACGATGTGACTTGTGAGACCCACACAAATAAATTTAAACAACTTAAATAAGTATCATAAATAAAGATAACCTAAATCACTAATTGGTTTATGAATGCATGTGACTTTGGTAGACCCTAATTAACAATGATTTATATGCAGCTAACCATTAAGAATTTAAAAAAGTATAAAATATGTGATGTTTAAAAAACATATTAAGAGATTTAAGTGATATTTGTAACGATGATATTTGTATAGTTCATTAGTTGAAACGTTTTCAATTGTTTCTCGAAGTTAGCATAATTGAATAAACTATATTAATATATGATAATTATTATTTGTTGTTCAATTAACGTGAAAAAGTCCTAAGTGTATTTGATATGAACGTGGAATGGTGTTGAATTATAAATATGATAAAAAAGTGTGCATTTTGTCTCCAATCACGTGAGGGTTGCATGTTATGATGCCACTTTGACTAAAGCAACAATAATGCATAATTGGATGGCATTGTGGTGGTGATGAGACACAACACAGATGCGAAAGAAGAGGGTTTAAATTCCGAAAAACACTTGTTTGTGGAAGGACACGAGTGAGGGTGTTTTTTGAGCAGAAAGAAGCCGAAGCATCAAAAGCTAACATGGGACATGTTTGAACCAAAAGTGCTTCCAAGAACACTTGTCACTTAATTAAACACCATTTCTTAGTATCTTCTTCCGTCAAAATCCAACTCCTAAAAAACATGTTTATCTTTTTCCCTAAATCCCGGACGACCTTTAACATTAGCAAAAAAGTGTGTGCCACTTTTGGAGAATGTGCACAATTCCCTTCTGACCATAAAAAGTTACGTGCTAAAAACCATCTTAGAGAAAATAAAAAAACAAGGTATAATAAACAATGAGAATGAGAAGAGAGAGAAAAACACACAAAACACTCTCTCTCTCTCTATATATCCCTCAGAGCTACCTTTCTTTGCGGTCTTGTTTGGTCATTACGAAGAAAAACATCTATTTTAGGGATGTCTAAAGCACCTTGTCAAAATGTACCCTTTGCCAACCCAACTTCAAAGTCACATCTTTTGAGACACCCATTTGACTAACCCTTTTTTCTTTCTTAATGGTAACTTCCAAAATCTTCCATACCAAGAATGGAACACATCCATTGCATTCATTCTTCCTCCTCCTTCAAATCAACTTCTTTTCGTATGTGTATAGTTTTCCAATGAGTTATTTGTAATAAGAATGTTTTGTTTTCTTTTTTACCATATATACACTCTTACTAATGGAAAACCAAGACAAGAAAATACTTCATGCCCATTTTTTGAACTGTCCATCTATGTGTGCTATTATTTTCATATTGGTAGTAGTGATTAAGTTGTGTTGGTACACGAGAGCACTATGATACAATGCTCAATATTTTGGCCTTTCACTCTGGGGCCCAAATGGAGCTAACATAGTACTATCTTTTGGCTCTTGGAATCTTTAGTGGAGGAGTCAAGGGTCTTGGATTCAAACACCAATCAATTAACAAACACAAATCACTAATTAATCTTAAACAAATGGGGTTGAGCCCGTGTGACATCTCTATCCTTTCATGAGCCAACATGTTATTACTAGTTGCAAATGTTTTGGCACTGAGATTAGAGTTATGTTAATCAGCATCCTACTGGTTAGAAACTTTAAATACGATTTTTTAATCGAATTTCATATTGAAACAATGCATTGAAAATCACAGCAGAGACATATTAATAATGGTTTTTGATGAAAACTTTTTTCTTTTTTGAATTTCTTAGCCAACCAGTAAGATGATAGTCAAAAAGAGAATTGGCACTAAGAAATAATATGCTGAGAACAACAAAACGGCTTGACCCATTTGTATGATTAGCATTGTGCTATTTCCAATGCTATATAGGCATGTGATTGCAGACTAATTTAAGGCAGTACTAAATAACATTTTCCTTGTAGGATGAACTAATAAGAATGTGCCCCACTATGCTTTTGCTTTGTGGGGCGGTTTAATCCAACTCAACTTGCTAATCTCCTTTAAACTTTTCATTGCCCTTTTGACTACACCCTTTTAATATTGGCTTTTGGAGATCAGACATAGTAAAGGTGATTAACCTAAAAGGCATTTTTTTTATCTATTTAATTTTATGCCATTACCCATTTTCTCCACTAGCCTTAAAACTCTGCAGTGTACTTGTACATTCACAAGTTCATCTTAAACCACCAAAATTTGATTATAAGCTGTATAGTACACAAAGTATTATCCTTGAAAAGTCTAAAATACAAGCATAATAGTGTAGTCTCCAACAAAACTTAAATCTGCTGGAATTTTGTTCAAGTATGTTAAAACTGGAGAGTGCAAGTTAAATGCAGCTTGTAAATTCAGTAAAAGAAATCTGATCTGCACTTTTATATAAGAGGTTTAGTTTACCTGACTGAGTCACAAATCGTAACAGGGCACTAAGCTAAGACCATGGTCAACTGCTATGATCAGTTTGGCCCAAATAAACTCTGGTACCAGAATTAAAAATTCTACAATTGAATTACCAAAAAAAAAGTGGAAAATGTACTAGATATATTTAGAACAAACAAAGTTAAGAGTTTGTCTGGTGGGCCCTTCAAAAGGAAACTTTTTATTTTTGTACTCAAGTGTGGGGTTGTTTCCATGACACAAGACAGGGAAGTCTCACACAATATAAAAATGTTGGATAATTTTGTGTGTAGTTAGAGATGATTTTAACTGCTCCCTTTGAAAATTATGAAGCAAACAAGAAGCTCCGATGTAATTGGTTTGATTATTTTGCATAAAACGCGGATTCACATGTGCATAATACATGCAGCTAGTGAATGTCATGCTAAGATTAGTACCTCCAAATTCAAATGTTTGAGACTCTCTAGGAGTATGTATGCAGACAAAACCACGCAGTTGTTTTTCCTTTTCTGGTTTTGTCAGGGACTGATTGCAGCATAATAAGATTTCAGATTTCATTTACACCAATCATTCAGTCTCCCAGGAAAGTTCTCTAAAAACAGCAGTGTATGTATTATCTCAAAAACAAACCTTCTAGGTCAATATCTATCAAGCCTATAGCAAAAACTGATGCAGAATTTTTATGTTAGATTTCTTTGAACATAAATTAAAAATCAAAATAGTAATTTATAGGGCAAGCTTTTCTTTTTTGGTGCTTAAGTTTGGTGCTTAAGTATGCCACTTTTTTCATTATTTTTTTTCCTTGTATTGGAAATAGCACATAGAGCTTACCAGGTCAATTCCAGGTAGTTAGTTGATTAGCTGGGCCTTTACACGTGAACTGATATGAATAGAGATTTAATTTTGTCAATCCTTATCAAATCCCAATAGCTTGCATGGCCCTGATGTAATAATTACCTCACTAACTTTTACATTATTCAACACCAATGTAATTTTGTGTATTTTCCACCTCATTGTCTATGCCTGTGCTTATTATTACTAACAAACAGAAAACACATTTTATACTGTCGTTGGAACTAGAAAGAAAATGACTGTTGCAAGGAAATAAGATCTCAAAAGTGCGGTGTGTAGAGCCCCATTTAAAGTACTTGACAAGTGAAGGGAATCTTTATTTTCACTGTTTAGTTGTGAGTCTTAACTAAATGGGATGGAGAACTAGAGGTTTAATAGAAATAAGAAAAAGAAAGATTTTAAAAAGTAGGTGGAAAGGGGAGGATGGTCTCCAAAGAATGACATCTGCAAAATGTCCTTTTTCTTCCTTCCATGATCAAGTCACAGTCTTTAAAAGACTCCCCAAGACTTCTTCCATTCATCATAACATAACCTTCTCTGCTACTAAGTCCTAAGTCCTACCTTCTGCAGTCCCCATTCTCTTCTGTCCTCTCTTCATTTGGCACACTATTTAACTCCCCACAGCCTACTCACATTTTCTCAGCTCATCTCACTCCAAACTTTCTTTGCCATTTCCCTAGCCATGTCAACCTCTAGAACCTCAGATACATCCTTCAAAGCATATGACCCCAACCAAACTCAAATGTGTCTCTCTCTTCTCCAACGCAACACATCCCCTTGTGGTGAGAGAAGAGGCAGAAGGAAGCAAGCAGAGCCAGGGAGGTTCCTTGGGGTAAGGAGGCGCCCTTGGGGTCGATATGCTGCTGAAATCAGAGACCCCACAACCAAAGAGAGGCATTGGCTAGGCACATTTGACACTGCTCAAGAAGCAGCTCTTGCTTATGACAGAGCTGCTCTGTCCATGAAAGGAAGCCAGGCAAGAACCAACTTTGTTTACTCTGACAACATCAACTTCCACACTGTCCTTTCTCCTGTGGATGTTCAAGTTCAAGTTCAAGTTCAACCTCTCCTGCCAGCTTCACAGTTCCTCACTAACACCACTCACACCAAACAACCAAACAACCAAAATAGCCTCCCTCAGGTTATTCACACTTCAAACTCTGGAAACCCCTCCCCGTTGAACAATGACGTATGTGTTGAAACCACATATGGGTCAGCTCAGGATGATAGTTTCTTCTTTTCCACTGATTCTAACTCAGGCTATCTGGAATGCATAGTACCTGATAACTGTTTCAGACCTGCTTCCTCCAGCACCAACAGTTCAAACTCCAGAAAGAGCAATGTGAGTGATCAAAAGGCTAACACATGCTCCACGGAGAGTACCAATTATCACCAGAACTCACATGTTGACATGACTTCATTCTCTCAAGAAGGCATGGAAATGGCTCCAAGGGCCTCTTACTTTTCAGATTTTTGTTATCCAAGTGAACTGAGTCAAGGATCATGGGATGATCAACAATCATGGGATTGGAACTGCAGTGAACTTTCAGCTATATTTAAAAACCCATTAAGGGTGGAAAATGGGTGCATGGATGCATTGTACCCCATCACTGATCATAGTCCTAGTCCAAGTCCAAGCTATGGGCTAATGAATGAGGCTGCTTCTTCTACTACCTGTTCTCCATCACTTCCACCCTTTGGGGACGTAGACTTGGGATACCCACTCTTCTGAGTCTCAGACTGAGGTGCATTTATCAAGGAGTGCCTTGGTTAGCCCTTGTGTACTTGCATTGCATGCACTTGTACGTTTCTCTTTTTAATTTTCCTTGTAACTTGGGTCTAGCAACCCTTTTTCCTTCTTCTAATGTAATTACTAAATTGCACACATCATGGGGTGAGTGGGTGAGTGAGTGAGTGAGTGAGCTCTTTAGGTTTTGAGATGTTGAAAAAAGCTCCACTACCACCTCTCACTTTCAAATCAATGGAAAGCCTTTCCTCTATGCTCTGGCTTTCCCCCCTTATTATTTATTATTTAGGTTTAACTATACTTCTACACTATATACTTTATTTTCATATCTTATTGCTTCTTTAGAGTATTTTTGGTAGAGAACACATCTTTGATGCCAAATAATCTTATTAGAACAGGTTAGAATTATATTATGAGTGCCATTTTTTTCTTCTTTTAATATTTGACATAATAGCAAACTTATACCAAACGTATATGTTTCTATTTTACACGGTCCAAATTAATTTCTTTACCTTGAAATTTTAAAACTTTTAATTAACATAAGGGTAACTTACAGTTAATTTTGTACGAATCAACAAAGAAAAAGTATAATACTAAATAAAACTGAAAATTAAAACATAAAATGTAACAAAGTCCATTTTGTTTTTGGAAGTATACATGTATTACAAATGTTTTCAAATTCATGATAAGGATGGTGAATTCTTATGTTTATTACTGGATAAACTTTTGAGGTGGGTGACTTAATTTCAGTAAGTGAAAAGTTATAAACAGAATGGGAAGAGTTGAAAATAAAGGTATAAAATCATAGTTGAGAAAAGAATATAAAGAAGAAAAAGTGATGATAAACCTAATATTTATATGGATGCATATTGATGGCATGATTTTATCCTTCTTTTGGGCCAGTTGCCTAAACTTTTGGGTACAATAAAGGTGGTGATGGCAGAACCAACATATCCATCAAACAGCATATATAGGTTCACAGAAAGACACATTGTCAAGCCAATAACCCGCGATTCTAATCTATTGCTTGCAGTACATTCCCTTTTCCTGACTATTGATTGATTAGATAATGACTTGTTTTTCCTTCTTTTCCTCTTCCCTTTCTCTTTTCTTTTATCACCTTCCAAAACAGGTTTAGTTTTCAAACCAAAATAAATAAATAAATAAAGTTCCCTGTTTGAAGCTATCATGGTTAGGTATGGGAAACATGGGAAGCAAGACAGCCAGGCATCCCATATGAATCTTATCAATTGCATATTTTTTATATAAAAAGATAAGAAAATAGTTACTGAAATCATTTTTAGAAAGAAAAAACTTAGTTTTTTTTATGAATTAAAATTAACTTATATTAAATAATTTTACGTAAATTTTTTTTGTGTTGTATTTTTAATAGTTTATCACTTGTTAGTAGTTTAACGTATATGGCCTAACAATTTCCCAACATTATTTTTTTACAGTGATCATATCATGATATTTTGATAATAACCATGTATTTAAAAATATATATATATAATACTTAATAATAAATATCTATTTTTATTTTAGATAGCATTTATGGTAAATTACAGTGTGATGACGATTTCTTTTAACATTATCAGAATTTTAAATCAATGGTCGATTGATATAAATTAGTTTTTTTTTAATATTAAAAATCCATTTTATAAAACTTGATGCATGAACTTTAGATCATCCTATCCCAATACTAAGGATCCATGTGTTTGAATAAAAAAATTGACTATTACAGATAAATGATCAGGAAAAAAAAACATTTTTTAAATTCGTACAAATATAATACAAATGTTACTTTTCTTTCAGTATCTTATGTATTATTTATTGGTCACGTTTGAGGATAAAATATATTTGAAAACACAGAGGAATAAGATTTTTTTCCAAAATTACCTTTCTTAAAAATAAATGTATGATAATTTTATAATTATATAATTATAAAATTGTTATTTATTTATCATTTTTTTAATTTTTCTTTTTCTTTTTTACCCCAATTTAGCTCATTTCTTAAGTTTTCTTTCTTCGTAATTTTTTTTTCACTCAAACTAGGCTAAAATCCAATAACAGTTATTTAATAATAGGTACATTAAACTAATAAAAATGGTTTAGATTTCATTATTGCAGAACTAATTTTTAAAAAAGTGCGATGAGCTCTGAATTCAAGCACAGCTCAGCAAGAATGATTCCAGAATGAGGCCTTAATATTGGGCCTCTATAATTGGACTATTCTCTGACAATTTGGTCCCTTGAATTAAAAAACCTACCACACTTCGAACATCTCCAATTATTTTTTTACAATTCTTTATAATAAAAACATTATTTAGTTTTGAAATCATATTAAACAAACAATTTTTATTAATAAAAAATCCTTTTAACAAACTATTGGAAATGCTATTAACTCCTGTTTCAAAACTATTGATTTGGCTCTTTTCCCATCTAGTCAATTGTCCTGTACGTTGAAAATCCAACTATCCAATTATGTAGATACTAATTATCATGGATATCATGGATAGCCTTTCACTAGAGTAATGAAAAATGAAAAAACTGACTTTTATGCCATGAAACTTGTTTTTTTAAAACAAAACATAATTGGAGTTTGATTTATCTAAAAAAGAGAAAACATGTTACACAATTTTTTAAAACAAAACATAATTGGACGGGAAATTAATACTAGTTCAAAGGCTCACCAACCAACAGCAATTATAAATTGATACACAACACACCCTAATAGTATCAAAACCATATTTGTCACTGCAAATTCTAGATTAGACCACTGAAATTGGAGCATGTCCAAAAAGAAGAGAAAGTAATCGCCAGTTTCATAGTTCATTTTAAGATCACCTGGTGATATTTTTTTCTTTTAGTGCAAAGTGGATTTGGTTGGTCAGGTTCACTTGACCTTCGACTTTAAAGCGCTAAGAAATAAGAACGCGTGTACCTTATCTTGGACTCTGAATTGTGTTGTATGTTCTTCGTTGCACCTTGGACCCTGAATTGTGTTGTATGCTCTATGTTCTATGTTGCATGTCATGCTGCGTTCTTTATATCGAGAAAAGTGTAATCTATTCATAAATACAATCATCTTACACCAAACATATCCAAATATATTGGGGATGGCTGATGAAAAAGTGCTCCAGAAAAATCCCCTGATCTCACAGGAAAGTTTGGGCAGGTAAAATGACAATGAAGAAAAGATTATTAGACTTTCAAATGTGTTAATTTAAAGGTGCTTCTTCATATATGTATTCTGTAATAAACTTAAGTACCAAGTCAAGCATTTTACTTGTCACAACATCACTGTGTATCTGAAATCATAAAAGATAGCAATGTGAAGCCTCATTATAGTCTCCTGATTACTACTCTTCACATCAAACCTTGTATAAGTTGGGAACAGGCAATTGTGACCTTCCAAGCAAGGATTTAGATATTATTCCCAAATGCAAAAAGGGGTTCATGTGAAGAGATTTAGCATGGTCAATAAAACTCCGGACACAAGTTTCTTTCATAAAAAAAAAAGATTGAAGCATAAATAAGCACAACAACAAACTACTAAAATTGGAGATGTGGATGGACATGTGCATAATGAAGTTGCAGATTCTTTTGAAGTTACTAAAAAGCAAGGTGCGTGTATGGGTTGCTAAAATTCTCAAGGTTGGCCATGATTTATTCAAGATAAAAGGGGTGGCCACAAAAAGATTATATGAACACAGGGACAATTGATGCAATGTGTGCTAGACCTGAATGTGGAACTGAGATGATTGAAAATAAAAATCTATTTGAGAAAGTCCTTGAGTAATCATGACCTAATGAAAATTTGTGATAAAAAGGAGTAATAATGAGGAATTCATTCACATTGCTTAACTAGATGTATAAGAGACAGTGCTACTTGTGGTAGCGCTGATAGTTGCGGAGGAACTGGAACTCTGAGTAGATGATTGGATGCTTGAATGAGAAATGGGTCCAACACTTGACAAGGTCAAACCAACAGATCCGGTTGATGTGCTCATTGAAGACATTCTGGATGAAACAGACTCCTTACTAACTCCTGCACCAAGTTCAGGTCGCAATTCTGATGATGAAGATGACGGAGCAAGAGTACCAATTGAGGAACCCACAGGATAGGGTGCAACAGGCATGTCAGCCAAGGAAGAGGCAGATGGACTATAACTAAGTGATCCTATGGGATGATCGAATTTGCATGCAGAACCGAACTTGCAAACTCCACGCTGGGTATAATGTGTGCAAGGCTGTGCTCCCTGATTACCAGACACAATTAACAATCGAGAAATTATGAATACAGTCAAACAATTTAAAAATAATCAACATGATAGACAAATTTATCATTACAGAAACAGTTCTTTAAACAACTGAAGTCATAATGAATAAAAACAAAAATATTTGTGTATTCTTCAATCACATTTCAGAAAACAAAATAAAATGCTACAGCACCACCGTAGAGAAATAATAGTCAAAAAGATCATTAAAGATTAACCTATGAAGACTGAAAATGGTCACATAAAAACATAAAATAATACAAGGACGAGTGTCATCAAACATCAAAATCTGTTTATAACATAGAAAATAGAAAACATCCCTAATCCAGAATAACAAGTATGAAACATGACATTACCTATAAAAACAAGATTGAACACCTCAAGCTAGCATGAGAACATAGCTCTGTGGGGGAACAACAGATAATAGTGCATATGCACAGTTATGCACTAAACACAGAAACAAGAAACAAGCACTGACAAAAATTGGAGGCAAAATACAAACAATGCCAGCCAATTCCATACAAAGTCAAAACCTCAGATAATATATACCTATGGTTCTTGAATCCAACATATTGGAAAGAAGGACATTTCATAATATAAATAAAATTCAAACATAAAGAAAAGAAAAAGAATATGGAATGCTCCAATAGACAGAATCATAGGTTCGTAAAATGTAGATAATAAAGATCCAATATGAATGAAAATAAGTAGAAAATAACATGTGACTCTAAATCAGACTAGGAAACATTGATATCATGGCAGATGCATTTAAAAGGACATCATGGAACAAATAGTTGAAAAGAACTTGATGTTATATAAACTAAATAAAAAAGGTTGTTAAAACATGTCCTTTATTGAAATTGAGTAACTGATTGTTAAAAATATAACTTTATTAATAAGGTTATAACACATAAGTCTATGTATTCTTATATAATTTTCAAATAGCTTTCCAAAATTTAAGTAAGTTTTTAATCCTATTAATTCTAAAATATTAAAATTAGTGTACTGAAATCAAAAAGATCCACAGACAGATTCAAAATGCTGACAACCAGTGAGAAATCAAGAAGCTATTTTAAAAATTTGAGAATAAGAATTACATCTAAAATTCAATAAAACTATAAACAAAATAATTAAACCTATTAATAAGAAATATTATTGGGATTTATATTAATTTGAGGTTAGAGGTTAGTTGGTTATTGGGCAACATGCTACCAGAGAAACTAATCTGAGATGTATTACAGTATCTCAATTATAAGTATTATGTTTTAGCATATACAAATTTAAATATGAATACAAAATTTTCAATCATTCAAGAATTCATACAAGAAAATATTCACTGCCCTGTCAAAGATTGTATCCTTGGAACCAAACTTAAAAAAGGATTTAACTAATAGAACTTGTCCTTGGACATTCACAGTGATACACTACAGTTTTAAAAAATATACACATAAAGAAGGAACAAAAAACACACTTATAACGAATGCAGTACAAGACAGAAATTCTAATATCAGAAAAGGTGACACTAAAAACTACAGAATGTGTGATCTGATGACAGCTCGGTATAAAGCACCAAAGAACTAAGAAGTTGAAATTACCGGACGCAAAGGAAGACCTACAGGACTAAGGACTACATTTGTTTTAGGTGCGCCCTTGTCTGGTGGATGGTGATATTTGCAAGAAGGACCAAATTTGCACTCCCCTGTTTTCATGTAATAATGACATTCTGGTTGATCAGGTCTTTCTGGAAATGGATGCTCCTTCTGTATAGGACCTGAAGGACCAATTGAGGAAGCAGAAGGTTGATAAAGTCCAGTATACGTAGCTGTTGAAGAAGGTATCTGTGTTATCCCATAAAACTGTGTTGATCCAACATTAGGCGAAGTGCTAGATGGAACTACAGGATTTGTTGCAGGAGCCTGCACCAAGTGTTTAACAGCTTCAGTAAATGTACACGTAACTTGATTAAGCATATCATAGTGGACCTACCTGATAAGGACCCCAGCCTGAAAAAGGGACCATGGCAGGGGACACTACCATAGGCCCGTAGGGACCTTGAACTACTGAGCCAGGTAACATAGGTGGCCTTGCAACAAGTACACCATATTGTTGTTGCGAAGGACCAGGTTGGGACTGTACAGTTGGATATATTGGTGAAGGTACAGGCAAAGGCAGAGGGGAAACTGAAGGAACCTGTGATGGTGTTACAACTTGGACACCGGCAGGCTGGGGATGGTGGAATTTACAAGTTGCACCGAATTTGCACTGTCCAGTTTTCACATAATATGAACATTCTTTCTCACCCTGTTATTGTTTATGAAAAATAATTTGAATCAAACTTCCATCCTCATTAGAAAAATATGTCATAAAAACTATATGATATTACACGATAAAAATAAACTAATACAGACCACTCGCAATGGATATCCATAATAATTCAGTGGTACAGGGGTAGCAGTGCCTACTGGCTTCCTAGGATGGTGGTACTTGCAGGATGCACCAAATTTGCATGATCCCGTTCTCATATAGTACTGCAGTTCAACAGCAAGCATGTACAATACATAAGAAAAGTTACCAACATTGAAGACATCCAGAACAAAAACAGAAGACAATCTCAATTTTCACTCAAACCTTGACTATTGTTCAAAAAAAAAAAAACACCAAAAGGCGTCACTCTTGTAAGACATACTGCAATTACATTTACAGTATCACCAATCAAATGTAACCATTAAATACATGTGCAGCACACAATCTATCAAAGCCATATTAAAAACCTGGCACGCAGGCTGTCCCACGCGCTCTGGAAACTCCCCTCCAGTCCTCGCTGCAGCTCCAATAACCTAAATAACAAAACATGCATAAATATATGTAAATTAGAAAACATGCAGTGTCCCAATGCAGACTTCTTCTATCTCATGCAATTCCATTAAATAGTAGCACAAAGATAAAATTCAACAAATTGCAGTTTAGAGTTAACACAACAATCCACAGAGATAAGATCAAAAGCAAAATTGAAAATTTGGGCCAAAGCCCTGAAAAACTAGAGAAGTAAGAATAAGAAGATTTATTTATTACCGCAGCTCGGTCACGAGGATGGTTGAAACGACATCGTATACCGTAACCACAAAATCCAGTCCTCAAATAGTATATACAATCAGCCTCATCAGGACGTAGGGGGTAAGATTCGCCAGTTGCTAATCCGAGTTGCCACGAGGGCTCTGCATTATTCACAAAATCAAGATCAAACCTATTTTCATTATTATCACCCTCTGCATTATTCTGCACAAATCGAAAATCGCATAAGGAATAACAGAAATGCGGATAGAATACCTTCTAAGCCGGCGTCGGCACCACCCCCGGTCCATTCCGGCGACGGATCAGACTGTGACCCTTCGCTGGTCCGGCCGTACCGTTCCATTGTACGGACCAAGTGGAGGAAAAGAGGGACACAATCTGCTGAAAGAAGGAATGAGAGTTTTTGATGAAAAGAGTGAGAAACTACTTCTGATTTTCTCTCTCTTTCTCTCTCACTCCTTCACTCACAGACACTGCCTCTATGTTTCTCCTACACTATTAGTTTGGTCTTTTTCTCTCTCTAGTTTCTCTCTCTTTCGGTTTCCAAGCTTCTTTTATTTTTTATTTTGATCTTTTCTCTTTTCATTGGTGAGAGAGATTGTTGATTTATTATTTATTGTACGCGCCAAACATCTCATAAACTTACCAAAAGAATAAAAACAATAACATAATCTCCCCTTCTAATGCTCCCTCTTGCTTCATTATTAATTATTAATAACAGTAAATTAATTACTTCTTTAAGAAATAAAGAATCTATAAAAGTATTAAGATTCTAATATTAAAATAGTTTGTCCTTCTACCAAAAAATTTATATTTTAAAAAATTAATATACAAAATAAATTATTTATTAATAAATATTGTAAAATATATAATATAACGGAAAAATTATATATTGTATCAATTGAATTTTTAGGGAATAAATAAAATAATAAGTGATGGTAAAGATACTATATAGTGGACGTGATAAATTTGTCCTATTTATACTTTATAAGAGTTAACATAAAAAGCAATGAATAAAATTAGTGAGATAATTAATTAGTTAATCTTGTTCACGGTTGTGGACAGACGTTGTGGTCTCCGATGTAAAAAAGAAACATGAGTAGATGTCATCGGCTCCACGTGGCCGAAACATGTTAGATCTTCCTTAAAAGTGGTAATAAAAAGGTTACAGGAACACAGCACTATGTATGATGTTACTGTGGGCTTTCGGGATCCATTCCCATACATTAACTAAGAAGTCCCAACTAGTCAGTTTCTTCCTTACTTTGAGGTTCAGGAGTTATTGAATTTGAAAATGTTTTGTCTTACCGTGTGTAACAACGAAAACGTCCAACACGTTTCTGTGAAGATAGATTCATTTAAACTTTGGCCTAACCGAATGAAAACAAATTATTCATATCTTTCCATCAGCTTCCACTTAGATTGTGTAATGAAAATGCACTTTTATGTTGAAAGGTGATTGGTTAGCACAAAGTAGTTTTTCAGCATTCCCACACTTCGGCAAAATAAATTAAAATTACTTATCTCTCCCTCAAAACTTTTTGGACGAAGTTATAAAATTAATTTAGGTTTTAATTTGTTTCTCTAACTTTCTATTTGAGTTACTCTTTTCAACTATTGTTATTCTATTTTTTTTAAATTAATTCATTTTTTTAATTATCTTATATCAATTTTGTATCTTCTTTAAAACAAAAGTTTATAAAATAAAAATAAATAATTTTTTTATCTTCTTTATTTTTTTGTCAAATAAACTTAAATATTTATCCAACCTTCATTATCTTTGTATATCAAACCATTATCGTAATTAAAAATCATCAATTTTAATCAAAGTTCAAGCCTCTATCTATAGAAAAAAAAATTGTTATAAAAAGAATTATGATACATTGTAAATATATTTGTACAAATATTAGTTGTGTATGTTTGTGCAAAGCTAATAATAAATTTAACTCTAAATTGTGTCAATTATTTTTTTTACAATCTTTTATTTATTTTAAAAATTCAGTTAAATTTCAATTCAAAAATTATTTTTATGAATCAATTAAAAATTCATGGTAGAGAAACATGAAAAAAAAAACATATTTTGAAATAAATAAATATTTACAACTTTAAATTAGATTTATAATTTGCTATTAGTGAAAATATATCTATCATTTGTTTGTATTTTTAATGGACTAAAATATTATAATCTAAAAAATCATAAACAAATTAATTTTGTTAAATTAATTAAAAAAATATGTAGAGAATTTAAAAAAAATTGATAATATATATATATATATATGTATATATATATTCTAAAAATTATAATAACTTTTTTTAATATCTATCATTAAGTAGGGTATACTGAAATTATTTTTTAAATAGATAAATTTTGTAATTACATGTTTTATTAAATAAATATTTAACCTTAATAAAGATACGAGTATCTAATTAAAAAATAATATTAAAATAATTATTATATATATATATATATATTCTAAAAATTATAATAACTTTTTTTACAATTAATATAATTATCAAAATCACATTTTGATCTAACTATTGATATTTAAAATAAATAAAAATATTTATTAATAATTTAAATTTATCACAAAATTATCTTATAATAACATAATGAATGATATATTTAATTTAATTATATTTATGATTTTTTTATAACAAAATGTGATCTTACAACATTTTCTATACTACATTTTATTTTATTTATCTATATTCATTACATTGCATATTGATTATTTTAAATCAAATTTCATAATAAAAATAAATGATAAAATACAAAAAGTGCAACAGCTCTTTTAAAGCAAAAACAAAACCAAAATCTAGTATTGTGTTAAGAAAAGTATTAAATAAAGTGTACATAAGAAAAAAAAAACAATGGGCTTATATAGTCGAAGTATGTAAAATATCTCACTATTTTATCCAAACATAGTTATTTTTAACAGTTGAACTTATCAAACATTATATTTGAACACATATTTCTTGATTAATTTAAAAAAATATTTTTTTTATCATCTTTAATTTCTTTCAACTAATTTAAACCATCTTAATTGTCTTGATCTTTTCTCTATTTCTTTTCTTTCACACTATGAAACATTAATGATTGAGTTGAATTATTGTCTCTTCCGGAATTTTTTTTTTTCAAGTATGAACTTATTTTGTTTTTATTTTAGTTTTCTAAGTATTGCAGCTCAAAATTTGTCAACTTGCTGAGTATAGTAATTTTATTATTAATAATAATAAAACATATACACTAAAAAAAACAATTTCACGCTGGTCCAAAACAATTAAAGTTTATATTTTTTTATATTCTATTATTAAAAAATTCAAACTTTCTCCTTACTGTTGTGTTCTCATTCCATGTAGATTTTTCACTCTACAATTATTTTGCTGAATATATTTGTTGCTTATAAAAAAAAAAATTATGTTGCTAAAACATCATGGTGTAAGCTTTTTTTTTTTGGTTTTTATCATAATGTTGGACTGTCTTTATGACAAAAAACTGAACATACATCAGAGAGACAAAAACTGTTTGGATGCATTCTTTGTCCAGAGTTAGTGATACAACTTTCATAATCTCTGTCTTATTTTCTGCAAATCCATATTACAAAATCTGAGAAATGTCAATTATTAAAGTGATTGTAAATTTTGTTAACATAGATTATAATAATATAGTTTTGTTTTGGATCCAAAAATTTAAAATATTTTTTTAGGTATTCGAATTTTTCATTTACATGTCAATCTAAATTTTTTATTTTATTTCAATTCCACCAGTAAATGATGATATACGTGAAGATAACTAATAAAATAATAATTTCTGACTTCTTATTTTTCTGTTCTTAAATTTGTCCCAACATAATAATGGACTCCTCACATAGAAGTATTTGAAAATAATTATATTTAAATATAAGTTAGAATCAAGTTAAATATTATTTGTTCTTTCATTTTTCGTATTCAAAGTGATACTTAAATGTACTTAATATATATTTTTTAAACTACTGATATATTTAAAAAAAAAAGTATTTTAAAATAAAAAAAATTATGTATATATAGTTGAGATAGTCGAAGTTTACTTGTGTTTATTTATTTATTTATTTATTTTTACTCATCTTTAAGCTATGTGGAGTAATTTGTTCTTATTTTCTATCAATATTTTTCACAATCAAAATATTAGAAGGGAAAATAAATGATACAATGAAAACATAAATAATTTTAAAAAATCATACATGACAAATTTGTTAACTATTTTGAAAGTGCAATATATACAAATAAAGCTCTAATTAAATTAGTTAGTTTTGTGGTTGAATTTATCTTTATCATATATAATATACGTAGCTGATGAGTGCAAATTGGTCATAGCCACAGGTGTTTACTGTAATGCTTTTATATGGCGTTTGATTAAAAAAAATTCCAACAAGTTTAATTTCATGTAATCATAATTATTAATTTATAGTTAACGCGGATTAATATAACACATCATATAATCATACTATTTACAGAGTTTGTTTTATTAGAAGAATGAAAACAGGTTTCTGTTTTCCTGTGCATCAATTTATTTTATACAGTGGACACATGCTGCCAAGATTATTGTCCTTCACGAATCTTCTTTTTACTATATTGTGTAAAGTGCATTCACTCTTTTTTTTTTTTTCATTATTAATTCATTCATTTTTATATGCTTTAACATGATATTATGTGTATTATACATAATATGAGAAATATAATGTTTATAAATAATTTGAGATTTTGACCAGATATTTTAACTTTAAGTAAAATTATATAAATAAAATGAAAAGGCAGTGCTAGTTAATTTCTATGATTATCGACATAATTTTCTTTTTTAGAGTTTATCCTAATCATATAAATATTATTACATTATGAATGATGTAATAATATTTTTTGTTAGACATAATGTGATATATTTTGGAATAATATATTAAGATGTATTAGTATTGTGTTACTATATTTAAATTATGTATTTGATTTTATCTCCTGATTTATTTTGATGTTGTTCCTATATTGTCTAATTATAATAATTACGTGGTGTTTGTACGAAAATAAATATATCATATAGACATTCGACCTAAGTAGGTATAGACCTGAAATTTCTAGAAGATGAATTATATTTTACTAATATTTTAATTAAAAAACTTTATGTATATATATTTTTCTTATGTAAAAAAATATATTTTAAATATTTTGTACATATAAATATAAATATAAATATAAATATAATATATATATATATATATATTATTCTACTGTTACGTATATTTATTATATTTACATATTGTATGTTATTTTATTAAAATATTTATTTTAAACAAATATTCTCAAATGATTTAAACTGACATGAAAACCGTTTAAATATAGAACTAAAAACAATTAAACATAACTTTTCAATCATTAAAAAGTTACAATTAAATAATATTGTAAATATAATAACTATTATTATTATATTTAAATTATATGATACAATTATTTATATTGATATTTTATTTTATATATAAAAAATAAAAATAAGTATCTGTTTATTATAAGTATAAAAAATAAAATTTATTATTTATTTTTGTTAACTTTTTTTAATATAATATTATTTTTTATTATGAAGTTAAAAATGAAAAAAATAAAATATAATTATTACAACAAAATAAATATGTTATTTATTATTATTACTATTATTATATATTATTGGAGTGGGAATTATCCCCGTTAAATTGTATGGATAAATACATGTCTCCTAATCATGTTTAATTAAAAGGTATTTATCCGTCACTGTAGGCAATTTTTAGTACATGTACATGTAGGATTTAGATACACTTTAACATCATAAATTGAACATGAACTACTCTAATTATCATTAAATAAGTTAATATTTTTAATAAATAAAAAAGCGAGTGTTTTAACGTTAAATAAAATAAAATAATAATAATAAAAATAAGCACAAAATAAAAATTTTAAATTCTCATATTAATTAGAAATATTATAATATTATAATTAAGTATAATTGTGAGTCAATTTTATATGATTAAATTAGATATGATAATATCAAAACTAATTATAGTAATGTTAGGATATTAACAGTTAATAAGAGTGATTTAATTATCCATTATCAGGATAGTAATTATTAATAGCGATGTTTGAAAATTTAATAATGACGGATTAAGGATAATAATGATTAATAGTTGTTATCTGATTAATATTGGACTATTCATCCCTTATTAAAAAAGATGGGTTAAGATATCTGATAATAAAGATACAGTAACATCATGAAATTAAGTTCGAAATTGTGATTGGTTATATGTAATTTTTTTTACATTAAAAGTGAAATTTTTAGATAAAAAAAGAAAATAAATTAGATTTATTTTACATCTTATTATTATAATATACTATATTTTTACTTAAAACAAAAAATATTACGTCATATTTATTCTAAGTAGTTTTTATTATTTTTTTAATTTTTTTTTACTTAAATGGATAATTTTATAAATACTCATTTAATATATTTTTTATTTATATTTTATTTGATAAATTCTTAAATAATATATTTAAATATTAATTCATTATAATATTTTAATTTGAAATAATAATAAATCTATATAAGTGGTTTTAAATTTACATAATAACTAGTTTTTTAATAAATTTAATTTGTGTATAAATGTTTTTGTATTTGATATTATTGTTAACAAATTTTAAGTTTATTTATTTTTAATAAATATGATTTGAGATGTTAATTACTAAAATAGTTGAGAATATTTTGATAAAAAGATTTAGTGTGAGATTTTTTTTCCTATTTTAACAACTCTTATTATAATTTAGATAAACTCTAATCCAATTATTTATAAGACGGATATATTTTTTATTTACGTCATTTATTTTTAAGTCATTCGTACTAAGTTTTATTTAGATGATAGTTTTTATAATAAGCACCAATATTTTATAGTATATTTATTTATATTTGACCTTTTTACAGCTTAAAAATAATTTAATATAATATTTTTAACATAAAATTTAATTAAAAATTCACACAATTATTTCTATACCTATAAAAATATTGTCAACTAAAAAAAGGAAATTATATAATTAAAAAACAAAAAACATTATAAATAAAATATATATAAAATATTTATAGCAATAAATATGTATTATTTTCTAACTTTTATGTCCAAAATGTTACAAAATATGTTTTACCAGGTCATCAAATATCTCAATCACAATATAAATAAATAAATTCACATTTATAAATATTTTTTTATGTAAACTTATTTTCAATATTTAGAATTTGTATACAAAATTAATATTTTAAAATTTTTGATATGTTGAATATTTAAGCAAATGTTTTTTATTTTAAATTTTCAAATATAAAGGATAATAATAACAATATAAACAATTAATTTTTTTTTACCATTAAAAGTATATAACAAAAAAATATCTAAATAATCTATTTTTTATCTATTTAAAAAAAAAACTAACATTACTAAATTTTAAGAAATTCTTATTGTGACGTATTAGGAATTAGAGTGTGAGTTTAAATTTTATATTAATTATAAATGAAATCGTGACGTAATTTATAAGAAAAAGAATTCATAATTTTTTAAGATAATATCATATTTTATTAGGTGATTATCTTCTATCTCGTCTAAAACTCTTTCTATTGTTAAACTAATAATTATTAAAAAAAAAATCACGTTTTCACTTTAAACTAGGCATGTATGTGTCACTCCAACTTTACTAACTTTTTACAAATTTTACTTTAATAATAATTTTTATAAGCACACATATTTTTATAATATTTAAATAATTTGTTTTTATTATAATTAAATATTAATTTAATATAACATTTTAACATATTGATATATCATATCTATATATTAATCAATTTAATTATCAATATATTATTTTTAATTATAAATTTATAAAAGACCTAAATTATAATAAAAAATTTAAACTTATATTTAATTATAATTTTTCAATTTAATATAACATTTCGGATAGATACTCCTTATTTTCAAGACAATATGAATTTTTTGGGGCATACGAGATGTCGTCATGATTTAAAAGTCCATTCAAATTCATATTTTTCATAATAAGAGAACTCGAGATAAAATGGTTTCGGGGATCGGAAGTTTCGATATATAGGATCCTCATAAAAGACAAGTGTAGAGTATACTCACATCTGAGTAAGGAGAGATAATAAGAATTATATATTTTAGACTTTCAGAGAAAAGAAAAAATTTTTAAGAAGAAAAACTTGTATTCGATTGATTCTGCCTTGAAACATTACAAGTCTTCCTATTTATAGGCACATCATACAAGTGGAATTGAAAATTTCACTAAACTAAATTGAAATTCGAATCCAAAAATATCATATAAATTCAAATCCAAAGATAAGGTTGTGACTCACACCTATTATGACCTTACAAACAGGATAAGATAAGATAGGATAACTTATATTTTCGGATAAAGTAAAGTAGATTCTTTCTTATCTCTTTTAACACGTTTGTAGTATGAGTAATGGACACGTGTAAAGATAAGAAAATATTGTTTTAGTAGCTTGTCATGATGACAATCATTAACTAAAACTTTTACTTTGAATCAGATCTGATAGAATTAGAATAATTCATCTGTTGTACCTCACTCCTTGTCATACTTCCGTGTAGTGGGTCCCAGTACGGACACATCATTTTGTGAAGCATCATTTCGACCATTAATTCTTCATTGTAATTATTTGTCAAATTTTCAACTTTCTGAAACTCTTCTTCATGTACATATATCTCAGTCGTTGATTTGAAGAATCTTATCTTTTAGGAACCATCATATTTTGGAATGATCCTATTTAGAGGATAAGAACTGAATGATCTTTGGGATGAGCTGACAAGATTAAGGTCCACCGGTCTATAATGATAGTTGTTGACTTCACAAAGATGTCTAGCCAGTTGGGTTATGTAACTATCTTCTAAAGGATATGTTTCAAAACTTCCCCAGATGTAAGTTTCATTCTTTGATCATAGTTGCCCTGTAGGACTTTGAAAATATAGATGATGGATGATGAAGATTGAAGTGAGAGCTTTAAGAGAATTTTCAGTCATTACCCTTTGTTTCTGAAAATCTATAATCCATTTTAGTTATTGTCTCCACCAAGACAATGGTGAAAACCATTCCAGTAGAGTCCAAAAATAAAACTTTTCCTTATAAGGATCTCAAAAGTTGTTTGTGTTTTTAATGCAATGGAGATAGAATATTGAACAATGTTATACCATATTGCACAAAGTGTTGGTTCACAAAGATCTCACTAAGTTCACAGAATATTTCAAAAATTCATCCAAAAGGGATATAAGGATTAAAAATGGTTCCTGGAGAGGTTTTGTATTTCAAGATTTCATGAAGAAAATAAAAGTAGCAAAATTTTGCATACTAGAGGATCTCTGCTAGATTGGATTCAGTCCGAGAGGATAAACTCTTACAATGTTGGTTTTGTTGGATAAGGATTTGACCATAAAAATGAGAGAAAAACTATGAGTATCAAAAATTAATTGGATAATTTTCTTTTGTCTAGATAGAAAATAAGGAATTGTGTTTTGATTTCCTTTAATATGTTCAATAGAAAAATCATATATTGAAAATCAGTCCATTAGTCGGAGGATTTGGAGATTTCGACGCATCCTATTTTTGAACTCAAGGATTCTTGGAAAAGAATAGTTATTCATTTGTATTTCAAAATAATGTCCTCTGAGATGAAAATTAAACTTTTTTATTTTATTTTTTACAGCTAAGACTTTCTTGAAAGTCATATGATAATGTTTTTTAGCATATTTGAACAGTCCACTAGCATGACCACTGTAATACTTTTTTTCATTCTCTTCTTCAATGAGAACTGCTCCTCAAAAATCATCACTTGCATCAGTCAGAAGTATTCTTTTTCCATTCCCTGGGATTTTTAGAGCTGGAGGAGTTTGAACTGTTTTACTGATCAAGTTTGTTTTGGTCCCCAAGAAGGAGGATTCTTCCTTATCAACTTGGACAAGAGACTAGTATATCTGGCAATATTATGAATAAATTCTCTTATGTAGTTAATTATTTCAAGAAATTGCTGAACTTGATTTATGGTTAAGTTTTCATCAAGAAAATTAAGAAACGTTTCAGCAATGTGAGGTTGAGATTGATATGAGCCTTGAAAGAAATGCATTCCCATTAAATCAATTTCTCTTTGGGCCAAGTGAATTTTCTTCTCAGAGAGTATAATCCTGTGTTGATAGGATATTTCAAAGAATTGACCCAAAAACTTGTTATGAGAGTCCATGTCTTGAGAGAACGATAAAATATCATTCATATAAATGATAACTCTGTCTAATATGGACTCAAAATTTTTTGTCATAGCCTTCTAGAACAGTGAAGGGGCTACCTTAAGTCCAAGAGCCATTACTTTCCATTGATATTAGATGTTGGGTATGCAAAAAACAGTTTTATATCTATAAGAAGGATCAATGCCTAATTGCCAAAATTCAGATTTTAGATCAAACTTGGAGACACTATAAGCTTATTTTATCAGAGTGGATAAGGAAGATGCTTTAGGAATTGAAAACTTATCATCCTTAAAGAAGTGATTAAGAGGTTTATAATCAATGACTAACCTCTTTTTCACTCTGATTATTTTTTTATCTCTTTTCCACATAGAAGACTTGATAGACCCAATTGGATTGGGTTAGTTCTATCAGACCTTGTCTCAAAAGTTCTTGGCATTCTTTTTGGGCCAATTTGGAGATATTCTAGGATGTGTAGCCTTTGTAGGATTAACATCTTCATTGAATTTGAAGAGTACTTGGACAAAGAATCCAGGATTCTTCCACAAAGGATTTAGATGAGAAAAATCTTCATGATTATTAGCACACAGGGTAGCTAATTTGACTTTTATTTCTTCTAAGTCTGAAGGAGCTTCAGAGAGAGAAGAACCTGGGTATTTGCGTGAAAGATTTAAATTCTCTTTTGAATTTAATTCTAGTAGGATGGATCTGAAGCTTATAAGTCATGGAATAAATATCCATTCCTACCAATATGTCTTTGTTTGGAAGCTTACTTCCAATTACTCTTGACCAGACTATGTATTATAAGAAGAATTTGATCTCGATTGGGGATTTTGTGATAAGATCAGTCTTGAAAATTTTTCCATCAACTGCAACTAAATAAGAAACTTCTTTTTTCCAAAATTCCTTTGAAGTATTTATGGATCCATCATGGATTTTTGGACTCCTGTGTCAAGATAAGCTATGGCTTTAATGGATTTCTCATACTTAGAAGAAAGAAGTTAGAATTCTAGGCATGGTTGAGGAGGAGAACATTAATGAGATTGATCTCTTGGAAAAATAAAATTGGAATAATATCTATTTCTGATTTTGCGTTTGAATAATCAAATTCTGTTTCATCAGAGGATATAGTGAGAACAAAAACTGTTGCTTCGTCTGCAGAGCTTTGTTCTGAGTATATAGACTTTATATCTTCATTATCTCCAAGATTGAGAGTGGAGACAAGTTTTATGACTCTTTCGGCTTTGTGGGAATAATTCTTGAAGAAATGTCCTTTCTTCTTGTAGATAAAATATCTTTGGTCTAAATATTTTCCTCTGATATTCTTTTTCTTAAAGAATTTAAAATTATTCTTTTTCTTGCGAATAGGTTGTTTCTTTTGCCTTTTCTTTTTGCAATTTCCTGAACATGATTTACTACACTTGATTTCAAGATAGAGCTTCTGGCAGACCTTGTTGAATTTACTCTTCTAGGTCATGATGTCAGAAAAGAATTCATGTTGTCTGCAGAGTTTATCAACGACCTATAGGGTCATCTGGTGAATTTGACCCATAGTTAAGGTGATGAAGTCCTTTTGGATAGTCATTGTCATTCTGTTCAGTTCTAGCTGGATTTCAATAGGAAGAGATGCTACATAAGTATTTTTTAGGTTGTGATCGTTGAGTCCATTGAGATGGTAGAATCTCTTGCTCATTATTTGATAATGCTTCTCCAGATCCTTAATTTTCACAGAGCAATATCTCATTTCGAAAAATTCTTGTCTAAGTTTCTTATCCATTATCGAGCTATCTCCTATGAATTCTTCATGTAATGCTCCCAGTACTACTGAAGTTTGTCCCAATTCGTGGAACTGATTTTGTCTAACAACTCCCAAGTTATGGTACCATTCCTTAAGGGTTTCAGTCATTCTACATCAAAACTCTTCAATGACTTTGTAAGAATTATATTCTTTAACCATTTTGGTATCTAACCAAACTCCAAATTCAATTAGCCTAGCTCTCTACTGACTTGGAGGGATATGTTAGTAGTAAACCAAGGTCCTCCATTAGACTTTGAAGATGTATTTGTCTTTATTGGACCAGAGTTAATTTCTTCATCAAGATAATCATGAATAGGTTCATATCTGACTTATGATTTAGAGGTGTTGGTCATTAGAATTTTGGGTTAAATCTGCATAATTGAGAACTTCTGTTTCTGAATCTCGAGAGAAATATCCTTCAACAATTGTAAAAGTATTCTTAAGAGTTGGATAAGGACAAAATTCTATAGTCATTTGAGAATATGGATCTTGAAAATCTTGGAAAACAGGATTAAATGGGTCTTGATGAGTTTGTCTTTTTTGTGAGAATTGAACTTCATGAGAATATTCTTGGGTGACTTTCTTTTCTTTTCCTTTGTCTAACTTTGACGTTCCTGATTTGGGTCATGGTCTATAAGCAGTGGCTATAGGTAAAGACCAATAAGACTGTGTTGATGGTTGAAAGAATGGAGACGGGTTGTGGAAAGAGGAGTATGTAGGAGTTGAAGGATAAGGATCTTTATTTGTCCTTTGTTGTTTGACTTTTGCTTCAATGTAATTGTCCATCTCTTGATTTTCTGTCTAGACCAAAGAAAATTGTACAATTAATTCCTGATACTCATAGTTTTCCTCTCATCTTTATGGTCAAAACTTTATCCAACAAACCCAAATTGTAAGAGTCTATCCTCCCGGACTGAACCCATCCTCTCTAGTAAAGATCCTCCAGTATGCAAAATCTCGTTACTTTTATTTTCTTCATGAAACCCTGAAATACAAAATCTCTCCCGTAGCCATTTTTAATCCTGATATCCTTTTTGGAGAAATTTTTGAAATATTCTATAAACCTGGGTGGGATCTTGGTGAACCAACACTTTGAACAATATGGTGTAACATTATTCAATACTCCATCCCCATTGCATTAAGAACATAAACAACTTTTGAGATTTTGACAGATCCTTATAGGGAAAATTTTTATTTCTGGACTCTATTGGAATGATTTTCACCGTTATCTTGGTGGAGACAATAACTAAAAAGGATTATAGATTTCCAGAAACAAAGGAGAATGATTGAAGACTCTCTTAAAACTCTTACTTCAATCTTCATCATCTATCGTCCATATTTTACAAAATCCTACAAGACAACTATGGTCAAAGAATGAAGCTTACATTTGGGGAAGTTTTGAAATATATCCTTTAAATGATAGCTATAGAACATAACTGGCTAGACATCTTTGCAAAATTAATAACTATCATTATAGACTGATGGACCTCAATCTTGTCAGCTCATCCAAAGACTACTCAGTTCTTATCCTCTGAATATGATCATTCTAAAAGATTATGGCTCCTAAAAGATAAGATTCTTTAGATCAACAATTGAGATGTATGTACCTGAAGAAGAGTTCTAGAAAGTTGAAGGTTTGACAGATAATTACAATGAATAATTAATAGAAGAAATGATGTTTCACAAAAGAATGTATCCTTACTAGGACCTACTACACGAAAGTATAACAAAGAGTGAGACATAACAGATGAATTGTTCCAATTTTACATTCAAAGTAAATGTTTTAGTTAATGATTGTCACCATGACAAGTTACTAAAGCAAGATTCATTTATCTTTACACGTGTTCATTGCTTGTACTACAAACGTGTTAAAAGATATAAGAAAGAATATACTTTATTTTATCCGAAAAGATAAATTATCCTATCTTATCTTATCTTATCCTGTTTGTAAGACCACAATAGGTGAGTCATAACCTTATTTTCGGATTCTAATTTGTTTTCGAGTCCGAATTTCAATTTATTTAGCGAAGTTTTCAATTCTGCTTGTATAATGTGCCTATAAATAAGAAGACTTGTAATGTTTCAAGACAAAATCAATACAAGTTTCCTTTCTTAAAAATATATTCTTTCTAAGTTTTCTTCTTTGAAAGTCTGAAATATATAATTCTTATTATTTTTCCTTACTCAAATACGAGTATGCTCTACACTTACCTCTTATGAGGATCCTATGTATTAGAAAACTTTCGATCCTAAAGCCATTTTATCTTCGAGTTCTTTTCTTATGAAAAATACGAGTTTGAGTGAGCTTTTAAGCCATGATGACATCTGCATGTCCCCAAAAGTTCATATTGTGTTGATAAGAAGTGGTCTTTGTCATAAATGATATTAGAGTCAAACCATTTTTCACAATAATGTATAATAATAAAATTTATATGTAGAAGACAAATTTATTTAAAATTTTATAAAAAAATAAAATTTTATAAAAAAATAAAATTTTAATATTTTTAAAATTTGAATATAATGAATATTCGAACAAAAACTTTTATTTTGAAATTTTTTATCTATTATAATAAATTTCTATCTCAAATTAATAATATCCAAGAAATTTCAAATTTAAAATCATTTAAAAACTTAAATTTATTATAATATCCAAGAAATTTCAACAACCTAAAGTATTATTAAATATATGTTTGTATAATATATATTATAATAAAGCTGGAAAAGTAGATGATAAGTGGTCCCAACGCGCGTTTGCAGTGGAAAAATCTAAAACAAACGTGATAAGTGTTGGTGACAACGAATGAAGGGTTGAGATGTGATTTGAGTAACCAATCAAACGGTGAAGGCGCAAGGGATGTATTTGGATATTTGTACAAGTGGCGCATTTGGACAATGCTCGACTACGCAATTACTTGTGTTTTTTGGTCGCTATTTCCAAACCAAATCATTCTTTTCCACTCCCACTTCTGTACCCACCAAAATGTCGGTCAGATTTATTTATTTTTTATATTGTTTTTCTCATAATTAAAAAACAAATATATAAATATGGATAATTTTTTTATATTTATTTATTATTTAAAACATTAAAGAGGTAATTTTTCTTTTAAACTCAGTTCAAAATTCGGAGAATATACGTTAAGTGTTTCGAAGTAAGAACAATAAAATTTTAATTTTTACTACGAAATAAAAAATAATAATGTAAGAAGAAAAGAGCGAGACAGATAAAGGAAAGAAAAAAAAAGTTGAAAAAACGAGGATAAAAAGAAATTATGTTTTCCATTTGACGTCAATTTTATATATTTGATATAATTTTTATTTCTCATATCTAACACTTTAAACGTCTAACTAAGAATTTTTTTTCTTTTCTTTTTAATCAAGAAAACGATGTGACAGAGAATATTAAGAGAGAAATGATGATGAGATTTTGAAAACTGTGAAGAATTGAACCTGTTTAAAATATTCACCCAAATTTTTTAAGACGTTATTTATTAATTTTAATCGTAACACTTCAAAAATTGCAATTCGTATTTTAAAAAATTGAAAGAAAAAACATTTTTAGTCAGGTCGAAGTTTTTTAAGTTGAAACCCTACATAAATTATTTTGAAATTTAAAACTACAAAACACTTTATGATTTAGGGACTTAAAAACTACTTTTAAAGTTAAAAGACTAAATAAATATTTTTAAATTTAAATAACTAAGATAGAATTTGGTTCAAATGTAAGAGACTACATATATGTAGCAAAAAAAATTACATTATTCTCAGAACAGTGATGACATATTTCATTTAAAGAAACAAATCAATCTGAATGATAAAAACGTGTTTAAAATTTGAGAGTATTTGGTTTATAATTTATGAAATGAAAAAGTAAAAATAAAAAATAAAAATACAAAACAAAAAACACGTTACGATTATCATTACACTCACTTATTGATCTTTTTTGTTTTAAACATATATGAAAAAACCAATTTATCTTTTCTTTTTTTTGCTAATTATGTTTCATTATCACACGTCACCTGAAATATCTATTTATCGTCTTTTATTTAAAAAAAATAATAATTCTTTATCTCAAAACTCCAAATTTCAATTTCTTTATCCATTGAAGGATATGGGGTGCCTAAAGTAATCTGTGAAGTGTATAAAGCAAAGCTCCATTTTGATGATGATATTCTTGGGTTTGAAGTCCAAATGATGGAGCTCTCAGTCCATGCAAGAAATTTAAATAAAAGCCCATTATTTTGGCTGCTGGCTGCTACCTGTTGCACCCTAATAATTTTGTCTCCGTTTATATAATATATGTAAAATATAAATATGTTATTCACAACAGTTTATCTCGTGTCACACCGGCACTTTTATTTACTGTATTTTTATTTTCATTTTAAGGTTATAAATTTGTTAATGATTTATATTTTAAATCGTTAAATATATTATGTATAAAAAATTCAAAAAAAAAACGTATTTAATTTATATTTATAGTGTTTTAGATCGTTTAATCCAAAATATATCTCAAGAAATATACACTTCGAAAATAGTATTCAGAAATAGGTCTTAAAAAACATAATTTGAAATTCACTTCCGAAACCAACTTTCTGGAGCATGTTTATATTAAAAATAATATTATCGTTTAAAATAAATATGAGTTACGTTCTCATTATAACTAAGAAGAATGAAACATTTCGTGTCTTTTTTCTGTTTATATTTTTTATATATAAAAAAAAACAAAGAGCAAAATATAAAATAAATATAGCTAAAAAAAATAAAAAATGTAATTATTAAAGTTAATTCAAATCTATTTAATTAAAAGTGTAGATCAAAATTGGATATTCTATTAAAATAGTTGATGTTTTTTTTTACACAAATAGCTGTTGATAACTAAACTATTCATATGTGAATTTCTTTTAATATATATAAGTTACATATATACATATATTTTTGTATTTTTTTATTCAATAATTTACTTTTAATATTCCTTTTGTCTAAAATAGTAACATTTTACTTAATTTTTTTCTATATATTATTTTTTATGTTATAATATTGAATAATTGTTAAAAAAAACCATAAGCACTTATTTTATCTGTAAAAATATATAATTAAATATATTATATATTTTTTAAATTAATTATAATATATTATAACTATATATAATATAAAAAGATAATCACTATCATTTTTCTATCCTTACATAAACTTTTTTCAGTGTTTTTTAGTCTTACTAGTAACTAGGATTAGTTTAGTATAAAAAATATATAATATTAATTAAAATATTTTCATAATTTTTAAGTGTATAATTTAATTAAAATATTTTAAAATAAAATAATTAAATATTTTAATATTATGACAGTAAATTTTATACTATTTATACATTGATTAATTTTTTATTTGAAAACATTATCAAAAAACAATCCCAATATAAATTTTATTTTGAAATATATATATATATATATATATATATATATATATATATATATTTAACACTATGTGCGTAAAAATTAATAATAACAAATATATATTAATGTAGTAGGAAAATAATATTTTATATTAGCTTCTAATGTTGGTTTAAAAGCTTTAAAGTATAATATTTGGAATTTGTAACCTGAGTCAAAAGGTTTTGGTTTGATTTGGCGTTTGATAATTGTGTTTAAAGTTGAAATTGTTACTGATAATTCAATTAGTTTTAGTAATGCAAATCTCACATAAAGAAAATAATGGATTGGCCTCTTACATACTAAATTAAGTGGGAAAGAATGTTTTATTTGGTTAAAACTTTTTAATCAATTAAAATATTTTTCAAATTATTAAACATAAAAAATGTTCCATGACAATTTTATATTTTGGATGTAATTTAACTGTGAGAGTGAATTGATATCAATTTGTTACTCTTCTTTTATTTTCCTTTGATTTGCGTATTGAAATTTATACTAAAATAACCTTTTGTTATAAATAGAAAGTTATATAAATTATCCTGTCATTTTCTTCTATTATGTTAACCAAGTTATTTGAAAACTTTATATTGGATGGAAAGAAAATACATCATTAAATTAAAAAAAACTTCAATTTTATTTCACTTATATTTGTACCCAACATTTGTTAGTTGTAATTAAATTTTACAAAATCTAATGTAATCAATTTTAATTGTTATTTTGTTACACTACTTTGTATCGAGGGATAATATATTCTTTACGACTAAATATGTATTACCTGCGAACTTATCACTGGAACAAAAAGAATTATTGAGTGGTGGTGTAAGTATAAAATTTTGATATAAACAATTTTACTCCATAAAAACTAATACGAAATTTATTATAACTTTTATAATTATCAAGATTAAATACGTTTTTATTTTTTAAAATAATTATCAATATTAAATATAACTCTCTTTTAATCCATCAAAATAAATATATTATATTATATTATATTATATATACGATTCTAATACTTAGTAGAATATTTATCACAACAATGAAAAAAAAGTTATTGAAATATAAGAATTAATTGAAATACAAGTTATTTTAGTATTATAACAATAATTTAAACATATGTTATTGAAAAATTAAAAAATAAATTGTTTGTTCGGCCACAAGTATATTTGTTCAGTTAATTAGAAATATGTTAAATTTGTGCAACCACGCCTTACCATGTTTATGTTGAAAACAATCATAGTAAATAAATTTAGCAAAAATATGATTTTTTTAAAGGGTTTCAGAGATATTTTTTGAAAAAGAAAGTAAAATTTAACAAAAGAGGACCTGATTTAGGTGGTGTTTGATTATTCATGTTTGAAAAATTCTCTTATTAGTCTTTTTGTATATAATTTATACTATTGTACCGTTCTCTAAAAAATAGTTAGACTTTGATACTATTCCAGATATAATCCTCTTTTTATCTAAGCAACATGAACTTTGTGGGGCATATAAACACCACCATGACTTAATAACCCACTCAAATTAAGAGAGAAATGTGATAAAATGACTCAAGGATCGGAATCTTTTTGATACACGGATTCTCATAAGATGTAAGTGTAGAACATACTTGAATCTAAGTATGGGAGAGAATAAAAATTCTATACTTCAGATTTTTAGATAAAAGAAAACTTAGAGAGAAAACATTTTTAAGAAAAGAACTTTATATTTGATTGATTTTGCCTTAATTCATTAAAAACATTTCTATTTATAAACACACCATACAAGCAGAATTGAAAAACTTCTCTATACTAAATTGAAATTTGGATCCTAAAATATCATATAAAGTGAAATTCAAAGATAAGGTTGTGACTCACACCTATTATAACCTAATATCTTATAAACAAAATAAGATAACATATATTTTCAAATAAAGTAAAGTGGATTCATTCTTATATTCTTTTAACACGTTTGCAGTACATGCAATGAACACATGTAAAGATAAGAAAATCTTGTTTTAGTAATTTGTTATGATGACAATCATTAACTAAAGTCTTTACTGTGCATATGATATTGTAAAATTGAAAAAATTCATCTATTGGGCTTCACTCCACGTCATGCTTCCATGTAGTGGGTCCTAGTAAAGATACATCATTTTGTGAAATATCTTCGGTTCCATTAGTTCCTCATTATAGATATCTGTCAAATCTCCAACTTTCTGAAACTCTTCTTCAAGATCATAGAGCTTGATCGTTGATTTGAAGAATCTTATCATTTGGGAACCATCATTTGTTGGAATGATCTTGTTTACATGATAAAAACTTAGTGGTCTCTACGATGAGCTGGCAAGATTGGGGTCCATCGATCTATGATGATAATTGTAGACCCCAAATCTTGCTCGGCCTCCAAATAAAGAGTAGAAGACCTCCTATTCGAAGATGGATGAAGCCTAAAAAGCCACTAGGAGAGACTATTAGGCCCCATGCTAGGATAGAAGGGATTTTTCTGTACAAAAAATAAGATTTCTCGCCTTTTTGGGATGAGACCGCCGTCTCGCCAAACGAGACGGCGGTCTCGCCACCTGCGAATGGCGAGACGGCGGTCTTGCTTTCCCAGACGGCGATCTCGCCACCTGCGAAGGACGAGACGACGGTCTCGTTTGGCGAGACGGCGGTCTCGACCCTGTCAGACGAGAATGGTGGTCTCGACCTGTCAGGCGCGAAAACCTATAAATAGGGGCTCCCTCCCCTCATTTCCACACACCTCACACAACTTTGCTCTCCCTTCTCTCTAGATCTTCTCTCTAGAATCCCTCCGACGCATTTCCGGAGCTTCTGAGTGCCTTTGTGAGCGTTTTTCGGCATCTAGAAAAGTTTCCAGCGCTGTGTAGAGTGAAGGGCTGCCACAAAGCACCCTCTTTTTTTAAAGAAATAAAAAGAAAGCTTGCTTCGGAGGTTTAAATTCTCCCTCTCTACTTTTACCGCTTTAATTTTAAATTATGCAATAGATATTAGGGCCATGTAGTTATAAATTTAAATTCCGCAAAATAAAAGGGCAAAAGCGTGTTTTTCCGGTTTATTTATTAACAACATAGCTGGCCTATCATAGGGAACCCGAAAGGGGCATCGTAAAGGAACTAACACTTCCTTTACACGTAACTAACTCCCTTACCCAACTCTGGTTCTAACGACCAAAGTTGGTTTTTCGAAAACCAACACCTTTTAAACTCCTTTTCCGATGTTTCTGGTAAAAACATCGGTGGCGACTCCACAAAACCCTTCAAAAATTAGTCATTGGGTTAGCCCGGTTATCGGACAACCTAAAGGCGTTGTAACCACCCATAAAAACGCGAAATTCAAGAGGGTCGAAACCATCACATCGCTCCGACCGCCTCGTTTTGACGGCGGCGACAGATGGCGACTCCACTGGGGAAGCCTCGAGAGTTGATCCCATTTAGTGATGGGCCGGCTTAAAAATAAATAAACCAAGAAAATAACTCTTTTTCCCTTAACTTGTATTATAACATGTTTTACGGTTTGACTTTAATAACTGTTGCTTGTTTATACTTACGCAATTGTGTGAAATACAAACTGCACACAAACCCTTGCACACTACAGTTCCCTCTATACCCGGGGGCAAGTGAGAAATCCATAGGGAGTGGGTGGCAGGTACGGTTCGCTGTAGTGAGGGCCTTGAGCCCACCAGTGTGATCAGAAACCACCACTCAAGGTGATAACCTTCCTCTTTTGGCAACAAGACTGACTATGGCCTTAGTGCTAAGCATGGTCGGACGGCTGGAGAGTGGGGACCCTATAATGGGGGCACCTTGGGGGCCTTAGCCTGGTGAGAACAGTTAGAACCTACCCTCATCAACGCACTATTTCTGCAGGAAAACCCTACCTCGTGATAAAAACGAATTCTCGCCTGTTCGTGGATGATCAAATTGTGTGCGCATATGTTTGTTACATTTGTCTGTTGCATAGCATAAACAAACAACAAAACAAAAATCACAAAAATATTTTCGCAAATAAACCCCCTTATCTCGGACAATCTGCCTTTTAGCTAGCCTAGTTTCAGGTTCTTTGTAAGCTAAGTAGCCACGCAGTTCCGACAGAAGAGATAAGGGACGCTAACTATTCTTTCGCATAAAGCCACATTTTATCTCGGACAATCTGCCTTTTAGCTAGCTCTGGTTTCGGGTTCTTTGTAAGCTAAGTAGCCACGCGAGTCCGACAGAAGAGATAAAAGGCTAAAAAAAATAATAAATCCAAAATAAATAAAATAATAATAACAAAATCAAAACATTTATAAGAATAATTTTGACAATGTCGTATCATTCATATTGCATCATGTCATAAGTGAAAAAACAAGAGAGAAAATAAATGCATAAGGAAAGTATGCATACACATCATTTTAATAAACCCCTAAAAAATGGGTCTTAGAGGCGTGTTTTGGGAAAATTACTGGGCCAAATCCCCTTTGGGATTTGCAACTTGATTCTTCACCTTTTTCTCTTCGTTTTGATATGCTGTGCGTCCAAATCGGACATCTCAGTCAAAAGTTATGCCACTTTGAACATCTACCGCCCTTTTGAACTGGTGCATGCATAAATACATTCATTCTAAGGAGCACTAGATATCTCTAAGACAATGGCGAAAGAGGCCCCGAGCACATTTGTAACCTTCGCGACAAGGAAGGAACGAGTGTACTAAGGTGTGATGGTGACCCCCATTATACTTGTCAAGTCTTAATAGGGAAGGAACCATTACACCAAGGTAGGTATGATACCCCACAAAGCGTAAGCTTTAAGGAGGATACCTAAGCCATTGTCTTAAGGAATATCCATCTTATATATCATTCCTTTTAAACAATAAAAATATTTTTGCATTCTAGAAAGCGGCTGGTATTCTTCATGCCCGCATCCGCATACAAAAAAACACAAAATCCCAAACACTATCATACATCATGTTAGAAAATAAAACATGATATTGTTTAGGAAAAAACAAACACTTGCATACATGCATCCACCAAGCTTCATCCTCATAACATGCATCTAATAATAGACAATCGAAGAAGTGGACATTCCTCAATACCATGTGAAGAGGATAAGGCATTCGCACGGGGAGTCAAAAAAGGAAATACATACAAATTTTAACCAACCTATGCGCTTTGAAACATTGCATTGAGGAATGTACATTTCATCATCCCTTCAAACGTCTATTGCATTCATTGCATTCAGTCTCACTTTAATAATAATAATAAGATAATAAAAAGAAAGGATTAATTGATGTGCTTCCCATGAATCGGAATAAGATGGAGAGTAAGCCTTTCGTCATCAAGTTCTCTCCAATTTTCGCCCAAGGAGGATAACAAGCCTCAACCATTGGATATCCAAGTTAATAAAGAAGAGGGGGCAAGGAGGCCGTTGCATTTATTTCTCGAACCAAATAAAGTTGTACCATTGAGATACGCAAAAACATTGTCTATCAATGAAGATATCTCCAGCATAGCCGGCATTCGGGGGCAAGATTAGAAATGAAAGAATTTATTCCCCCAAGGAGTTGTAAGATGACGCTCCTACAAATAAAGAAAAAATAAAGAAAAAGACCAAAGAAAAACATAACCCAAAGAGGAAACTGAGTAGACTTTGGATTCACGACGCTAAGGCAAGTTCTCTCAATGCTCCGCCAAAGAGACAAACTCACGGTAGGCGACAAGCTGGTCACGGTTTGAGCTAAAGATGACATTCAGATCAGCGAATCGTCTGCCCTACCTTGAACGGATGCGGCAGAAGAGGACCTTTGAAATATCTTTTGCCAATATGAAAAGACTTCCCCAACAATATGAAGGTGACCCACATGATGAGAAAATATGGATATCGCCCAAACCAAGGGCTCATTAGGAACTCTCAAGGAATAAGGGAGCCACCAGATTTTAAAGACAATCCTTTGAAGCTTTACCCTACAAAGGATCAAGATGCACGGAGAAAAGGGAAGTGTCCCCTCTGCACCTCGAATCAGATTTTCCCAAACAGAGGGGTTCAAGCGTCAAAAGCAACTTTAGTCATTAGGTGTTCTCCTTCTGATTCTTAGGGTTTATAAATCCAATGACTATTAAAGATTACTCCTCGGGGCTAGCCCGACCCCCGAGCATTATAGGGCACACATTTCCCTATTAATTACAAAGAATGTCATTCTCACTATCTGTTTCTCTTCTTGCTATTCATGTCTAAACCTCATTAATAACCATGTTTAAACAAACGTTTTCAAAAGTGCGTCAAAGTAATTAAAATGCGCCATTGACCAAAATAAAAGTCAAACCCATCACCACTGATTGACTAGAAGCACAAAATTTTACCTCGTCATAAGTAAAGTCGTGTTTCGCAAATGTTGTGCAAAAACAAAAATCAAAAGAAGCCCATAAAAAGCTAAAGGCCAAAAAGAGAGGGCAAGATACCCGGTAAGAAACCCACCGAAGGGGGCTACGCAAAAGTTAGGGTCAACCCGGTAGGACACCCGAACAAAAATAAAGGGTAGCCTAGGCAAAAGTTAGGGTTACAAAATAAGGTCCGCTAGGATTCCCAGAAAATATAAAAAAAGAAGGAACCTAGACAAAAGATAGGGCCAAAACACAACATCCTAAGCTGAAAACCCAAAGGGCAGACTAGGGAAGTCAATCAGTCATAGCAAGCGCCATACAATAAGACACCATTTCATAAACAAAACGTTTGTCTAAACTAGCCTAAACACATTAACCAACCTTGGCTAGCCGTGCTTACAAAAACCATTTTTTGTCAAAATAAAACAATTCTAAAACACAAACCTTTGAATTAAATATCCTCTTCTTTCTTTTCTCTTGACCCTTACTACTATAACATTCTAGTAATTAGTAGGGAAATGTGGAGATAGTAGTCAATAGGAGGATTGACACCCCCAAGGAAAGGGAGGGGCACACTGACATGGCAAGTCGCTCTGAAATCAACACAATCATTCTTCGGTCACGGTAAAATCGAGACGGCAAAATTGGTACAACCTATCCCTGTCGACGAAAGCATATAACGTCAGAAGCTCATCAGAAGTAAAAGTGCATTGGTTAATCCTTTTGAAAAATTAATTAAAATAGTATTATAGGATGCATATCGCAGACATTGCATGCATATGATAGGCTCCTATCTCTCAAAAAAGAAGAGAAAGAAAAAATGACAATAAAAAGAATAATGCCTGCTAGGAGATTCTTAGGAAAAAGTTAGGGTAGCCCGCTAGATCGAAAACCCACAAAGGGTGGTCTAGGAAAAGTTAGGGCATTCATAAAAAAAGGAAAAAGCCCGCTAAGATATCCTAGGCAAAAATTAAGGCAGCCCGCTAGACCGAAAACCCCAAAAGGGCGGTCTAGGCAAAAGATAGGGTTAAACTAAAAAATGAATAAAAGAGAACGACCCTTCATCATAATCATAAAAAGTCCAGCAGGAGAATGCCAATCACTTTTCCAAATGCATCAATCAAAAAGAATAGATTTCATTTAGGGCATCCACACAAGTAGTCGCACAAAACGACTTTGTCAATGTAAAAAATGAAAGAAATAAAAATTACTTCAGACAAATAAAAAACGAAAAGCATTCATGCATATAAGGAGACTAGCTCCATGTTTGTGATTGAAAACAGGATCACTGAGACTGAGTCTCCAAATAATGCCCTCAAGAAAATGGAGCAAGTCGTCAATCAAGCGACTCAGCAGAATAAGAGCTTCTGAAAATCAAGAGCTCCAGCTACCATCCTTCTACCCAGAAAAGAAGGCACAAGAAAGTAATAAGTCTCCAAACATTGCTCTCCCTCAAGAAAGAAGAGCGAAGCTTTCAGAAGCCAAAGCTCCAATCATCACCTAATAAAAGAGGGCACAATCATCAAGACATCATAAAAGAAAAGCCGACGGAAAGGCTTAGTCATCCCTAAGAGGATCTCTGCCCACTCCGAAGGCAACACAAAAAATTACCCCATGAGTCATCACATGGGTCATCACATGAGTCTCCTCCATCACATGAGTCATCGAGCACACTCATCCAAAGTCTCCTCCACACTCCCCAATGGAGAATAAAGGCTTCAAGAGCCCATCATCATCAACAGTTAAAAGAGTCCAATCTCCATACCATCAAAGGCTCAACAAAAAGAGAGAAAAGAAGAAAACTCTTGCATCCCCAGCGGATGTCCAAAAAGGCCATGACAGAGAGGGCCGAATAAAAATCCTCAAGTGGATCTCCAAAAAATTCTACAAAAAGGAGTAAGAAATTCCCATTCTCCAGTGGAATAAGAGCTTCACAAGTTTAGCTTGCATCAACATCAATCAAGGAGCCAAGACTCCATCCCTAGAAAAGAAAAATCAGATCCCCAGGGAGTCAACTAATTCCCTGGTGGATCACCAAAGAAAGAAAACTTCATCCCCAATGGACCTCCCAAAAAGAAGGAAAAAAGCCAGCGTAATAAAAAGAAACTAAAAAGTAAAAAGGCTTACGCATTATCCCGAAAAAGCCAAATTTCAAATCGTGAAAAAAAGAGATAAATCGCGGAGAAAGGCGAAATCAAATGAAAATCCTTGCTCCTTAAGTGGGTCACCTCAGAAAAAGGAAAAATAAAAAAGAAGGAATTGGAAATTCCATTCCTTCAACAGAATAAGAGCACCACAAAAGCCAGCTCGCACCCACATCAATTAAGGAGCCAAGATTCCATTCCCCCAAAGGAGCTACCAAAATCTGACCCCCGGGAAGTCAACCAATTCCCCGGTGGATCAATAAAAAAGAAAGATCATCCCCAGTGAGCCTACTACAAAAGAAAAACTTCAGATTCATCCTCAGAATTTCATTTGCCTACACATAGGCAAGACCTGACAAGCAAGAGCCAGCATCCTCATAGGGGAATATCAGCCTAGTCAGAGGCAAAATAAATGCAGCCAAAAGTCTTCACTTCCGATGAAGCATCTGCCTACTCAGAGGCATTACTAGAAACTCAATGGAGTATCTGCCTGCTCAGAGGCACCATCAAAATCAACAAATTTTCAATGGATATCCGCCTACTCAAGAGGTGTCACCAAGATCAGCAAATCCCTAGAGGATTTCTGCCTACCTAAGAGGTACTCATCAAAAATCCCCGACAACCAGCAAAGTCGGATGACCACTACCAAAGGGTAAAAAACAAAGAATCCCCAGCAAACAACAAGCTGGATGACTATCAGGAAAAGCCAAAAAACAAAGGATCCCCCGGCACAACCCGGATGACCATTCAAAGAGGTCCAAGTACATCTATCAAAACAGAAATCACTCCCCATGGAGTCGACACATGAGCTAGAGCAGTAAGCCGCCACCATCGCCAAAGGGTCGGCCACCGCAAGAAGGGGCATCCAGAGGCACATAACCTGACGAGGGTTCATACTCGTCAGCCAAGGGGTCAGCTACCGCGTAAAAGGAGCATCCCAAGGTTTCACATCGGCACATGAGCTAGAGCAGTAAGCCGCCACCACGGCCAAAGGATCAGCTATCGCAAGATGGAGCATCCGGAGGCTTAACACCAGATGAGGGTGTGTACTCATCAGGCCTTACAAAAGGGGGCTTACCAGACGGAGGTTCATACTCGTCAAATACCAGATGGGGGTGTGTACTCATCAGGCCTTACAAAAGGGGGCTTACCGGGCGAGGGTTCATACTTGTTAAACCAGATGGGGGTTCATACTCATCAGTCGAAGGGGTCAGCTACCGTCAGAAGGAGCATCCCGGAAGCACACAACATTTCCCCAGAGGATCGTCCGCTGCAAAGACGGAGCATCTGAAGGGCAACCGGACAAGAGGGTCAACTCCTTTACCCTCCAGTCGATCACCTTGGCACAAAAGGCCGGCAGTCGACTGGTCGGGTAAAGGGGGGGCAGCTGTAGACCCCAAATCTTGCCCGACCTCCAAATAAAGAGTAGAAGACCTCCTATTCGAAGATGGATGAAGCCTAAAAAGCCACTAGGAGAGACTATTAGGCCCCATGCTAGGATAGGAAGGATTTTTCTGTACAAAAAATAAGGTTTCTCGCCTTTTTGGGACGAGACCGCCGTCTCGAAATCGAGACCGCCGTCTCGCCTCATGCAAATGGAGAGACCGCCGTCTCGCCAAACGAGACGGCGGTCTCGCCACCTGCGAATGGCGAGACGACGGTCTCGCTTTCCCAGACGGCGGTCTCGCCACTTGCGAAGGACGAGACGACGGTCTCGTTTGGCGAGACGGCGGTCTCGACCCTGTCAGACGAGAACGGCGGTCTCAACCTGTCAGGCACGAAAACCTATAAATAGGGGCTCCCTCCCCTCATTTCAACACACCTCACACAGCTTTACTCTCCCTTCTCTCTAGATCTTCTCTCTATAATCCCTCCGACGCATTTCCGGAGCTTCTGAGTGCCTTTGTGAGCGTTTTTCGGTGTCTAGAAAAGTTTTCAGCGTTGTGTAGAGTGAAGGGCTGCCACAAAGCACCCTCTTTTTTTAAAGAAATAAAAAGAAAGCTTGCTTCGGAGGTTTAAATTCTCCCTCTCTACTTTTACCGCTTTAATTTTAAATTATGCAATAGATATTAGGGCCATGTAGTTATAAATTTAAATTCCGCAAAATAAAAGGGCAAAAACATGTTTTTCCGGTTTATTTATTAACAAAATAGCTGGTCTGTCATAGGGAACCCGAAAGGGGCATCGTAAAGGAACTAACACTTCCTTTACACGTAACTAACTCCCTTACCCAACTCTGGTTCTAACGACCAAAGTTGGTTTTTCGAAAACCAACGCCTTTTAAACTCTTTTTCTGATGTTTCTGGTAAAAACATCGATGACGACTCCACAGAACCCTTCAAAAATTAGTCCTTGGGTTAGCCCGGTTATCGGACAACCTAAAGGCGTTGTAATCACCCATAAAAAACGCGAAATTCAAGAGGGTCGAAACCATCGCGTCGCTCCGACCGCCTTGTTTTGACGGCGGCGACAATAATTATTGACTTCAGAGATATGTTTGGCTAGCTGGGCTTTGTAGCTATCATCTAAAGGACATGATTCAAAGTTTCCCCATATATAGACTTCGTTCTTTAACCATAATTGTCTTGTTGGATTATGAAAATATGGACGATGAACGATGAAGATTGAAGTGGGAGATTTAAGAGAATTCTCCGTGGTTCCACTTTGTCATTGAAAATCTAAGATTCTTTTTAATTCTTGTCTCCACCATGACAAAGATGAGAACTATTCCAATAAAGTCCATAAATGAAACTTTTATTTATAGGGATATGTTAGAATATTGAAAGTCATATGAGTTTTTAATGCAATAAAGATGGAATATCAGACAATGTTACATCATATTGCCTAGAGTGTTGTTCACAAAGATCCCTTCCAAGTTCATAGAATAATTCAAAATTCCTCTGAAAGGAATATCATGATAAAAATTGGCTATTGGAGAAGACTTGTACTTCATGGTTTCATGGAAAAAATATAAATAACAAGATTTTACATACTAGAAGATTTTAACTGGAGAAGTTGGGTTCAGTCTAGGAGAATAAATTTTTATGGTTTTGGCTTTATTTGACAAAGGTTTGGCTATGAATACGAGGGGAAAACTAGTCATTTAGTTTGATAATTTGTGGGTTTGGAAACATCTTATTCTTGAACTCTAGGATCCTTGGGAAAGATGAATTGTTCATTTGTACTTCGAAATGATGTCCTTTAAGATGGAAGTCAAACTTTAACATCCTTGAATTGTCTACTAGTATGACTACAATAATATTTTTTGTCATTTTCTTCTTCAATAAGAACCGCTCCCTAAAAGTCATCACTTGTGTTAGTTTGAAGTATTCTCTTTCCATTCCTTAGGATTTTTAAGGTTTGGGAGTTTGAGGTATCTTCTTGAGTTCTTGAACTTCTTGAGTATGTTCTAGTCCTCAAGGAGGAGGATTCTTCTTTAATAGCTTAGACAATAGACTTGTATTCTTAGAGATATTAGGAATTAAGTCTTTAATGTAGTTAATGATTTCCAAGAAATTATTGAACCAACTTGATGGTTAAGTTCTTATCTGGAAAGTTGAAGAGTTATTTAACAATGTGAGGTTGAAGTTGATATGTACCTTGGGAAAGATGCATTCCCAGAAAATCAATTTCTCTTTGGACCAAGTGGATTTTATTTTCAGAGAACATTATCCCATGTTGATAGGATATTTCAAAGAACTAACCGGTAACTTGTTGTAAGAGTCCATGTCGTGAGAGAATAATAGAATATCATCTATATAGATGATAACTATGTTTAATATGAGCTCAAAAATATTTGTCCTGGCTTTTTGGAATAGTAAATGGGCTACTTTTAGCCCAAATGACATTACTTTCCATTGATATTGGACATTGGGTATGCAAAAAAAGTTTTATATCTATAAGAAGGGTCAATGCCTAGTTGTCAAAATCCGAATTTGAAATCAAACTTGGAGAAAATATAGGCTTCTTTAATCAAAGAGAGTAAGGAAGATGCTTTTGGAATAGGACATTATAATCCTTAAGAAAGTGTTTGAGAGGTTTATAATCAATGACTAACCTCTTTTTTTCTCTTATTTTTTCTAATCTTTTCTTTACATAGAAAGCTTAACAAACCTAATTGGATTGGGTTAGTTCTACCAGGTCTTGTCTTAATAGCTCTTGACATTCTTGTCGGGCTAACTATAGATAGGATGGAAACATTTGAGGATGAGTGACCTTTGTAGGGTTGACATCTTCATTGAGCTTGAAAGGGTAGTTGAACAAAGAATTCAAGATTCTTCCATAAAGGATTTGGATGAGAGAAATTTTCATGGCTATTAGTACATATGGTTGTTAATTGACTTTTATTTCTTCTAAGTGTGGAGGAGTTTTAAAGATAGAGAAAAGTCTTGGTACTTTAGTAAATGATTTAACCTTTATTTTGAATTTTATCCAGTAGAATTGATTTGAAGCTTATGAGTCGAGGAATAAATATCCATCCCTAGCAATATGTCTTTGTTTGAAAACTTACTTTCAATTACTCTTGACCAAATTATGCATTTCGAAAAAAATTTAATCCTGATTAGAGATCTTGTAATGAGATTAGTTTTGAAGATCTTTCCCTCAACTGTAATAAAATAAAAAACTTCCTTCTTCTAGAAATCTTTTGGAATTATATCTGGTGGATCCATCATGGATTTTTGTGCTCCTATGTTAAGATAAACTATGGCTTTGATGAATTTCTCGTACTTAGAGGGAAGAAGTTGAGCTTCTATGCATGACTAAGGTGGTGAGATATTAATAGGATTAATCTCTTGGAAAAAGAAAACAAGAATAGTTTTTGTTTCTGATCCTAAGTTTGAATGACTAGATTCTATTTCATTAGAGGATATAAAAAGGATAAAAACTATTTCTTCATTTGAAGAGCTTTGTTCAAAGTATATGTATTATATTTTCTTCATCATCTTTGAGGTTGAGAGTAGATACGAGTCTTATAGCTTTATCAACTTTGTGGGGATAGGTCTTGGAGAAATGACATTTTTTCTTGTAGATAAAACATATTTGGTTATGAGATTTTCTTCTAATTTTCTTCTTTTTGAAGAATTTGAAATTCTTCTTCTTGCAAACAAACTATTTTTCCTGACTTTTCTTTTTGCGGTTCCCTAAACAGGATTTCCTCTAGAGTCATCTAATGGATTTGACCCATAGTCATCTGATTATTTTTTTTTATAACCATCGCCATTCTGTTTAGTTCTAGCTGAATCTTAGCAGGGAGAGATGCTACATAAGTATTTTTCAGGTTGGAATCATTAAGTCCATTAAGATGGTGGAACCGTTTGCTCATTCTTTGTTATTGTTTTTCCAAATCCTTAATCTTTATTGAGCAACATCTCATTTCAAATAATTATTGCCTTAGTTTCTTGTTAACGATCGAGTCATTTCCTATAAATTCTTCATGTAATGCTCCTAGTTCTATTGAAGTTTGTCACACTTTATGGAACTAGTTTTGTCTAACAACTCCCATGTTATGGTATCATTCCTTCAGGGTTTGAGTCATTTTACAACAAAATTCTTTAATGACCTTGTAAGAATCAGAGTCCTTAACCATCTTAGTATCTAATCAAACTCCAAATTCAATTAGTCTAGCTCTCCACTGACTTGGAGGAATATTGTTAATATTAAACCAAGGTCCTTTATTAGGTTTTGAAGATGTATTAGTTTTGGTTGGACTAGAGTTGACTTCTTCATCAAGATAATCATAAATAGACTCATGTTTGAGTTCTGATTTGAAAGTGTTAGTCATTAGAATTTGGGTTAAATCTGCATAATTGAGATCTTCTATTTTTGATTCTTTAGAGAAAGGTTCTTTAACAATGTAGGAGTATGCTTAGGAGTTGGATTAAGACAAGGTTTGATGGTCATTTGTGAATATAGATCTTGAGAATCTTGAAAAATGGGATTAAATGGGTCTTGATGAGTTTAATTTTTTGGTGAAGGTAGAACTTCATGGACAAATTCTTGGGACGATATGTTGGTTTTCTTTGCTTTGCCCTTGTCAAGCTTTGATGCTTCTATTTTAGGTCATGGACTATAGGTAGTGGTTGTAGGTAAAGACCAAAAAGACTGTGTAGGTTGCTGGAAAAATAGAGACAGGTTCTGGAAAGAGGAGTACATCAGAGTTGAAGTAAATAGAGAAGGATAAATATCCTTTCTCAATCTTCTGTTGTTTGACCTTTGTCTCGATGTAACTATCCATCTCCTAGATCTGAGCCTTAAGTCTTTTAACCTCCTTTTCTTTGACGTGAGATAATTATCCAAAAATGATATTTTTCTAGTCTTCTTCTAATTGGAAGAGTTTTAAGGAAAATTGTTTGTAATACTTTCTTAGGTTTGAGTTGAGATGATGACGTTTCTCATTAGTTTTCTCAAGGTGTGTAAAGAGTTTGTCCATCTTCTAATCAATTCTTTGTAAGAAGGAGTTTTGGGCTCTAGCATTTCAGTTTCTTAGTTCAATACTTCCTCAACTTGATTAAGTGGTTTTATTTTCCCATATAGTCCAACTTATTGACAGACAACATATGGTTTGGTTGTTGTTTTGGACATGTGATCAATATTCCTTTCAAGAGGAAGAAGATCCTCTTTATAGGAGGTAAAGTTAATCATCATCCATGGAATGAAAGGAGTAACATGAGGTGGCATGGTAGATGTTCTGTACTTGTCTTGTATTAGAAGAAATAGACCTTATTCTTCAAGGATATCAACATATCATTTGTATTTCCATAGAGGATTTGCTTTCTCTTGACAATGGAGTCCAGTTTAAGGGTCTTTTCCAGCTCCAAACCTGTTATTAGGAGAGAGGGAAAGTTTACATGATCCACTCCATAGTCATCATCCTCATCCAAGTCGTCATCATCCTCGTCATTGGAATCTCCAGTGTGATCACAACAATTACAGTCAAAGTCACACATATCAGGATCTGCATCCCATATGAAGTGCTCATCTTGTCTGTAAAGATCGACTTTTCATCAGAACAGACACTTGCAATAGGAATTTTTCCTTCTTTGGTGATAGACAATATCATCATTGGAATATGAAGGTACTTGAACTTGGGACATCGTCATGATTTTTGAAGGGTTTTGACAGTACTATCTACAAATATTTTGAAATGGATTAGTAAATTGGATTGGTCTCTAGTTGATATAAAATATTTCATAGTTGGTGACCCATTGCATCGAGATAAGCTTTTGTAGTTCCTGTTGGGAGATTTTTATGTGGATCTGAACTATGGAAGGTGTTTTATCTTGATTATTGCCAAGATGAATAAATCTCCATCTTTGCATGAAGGTAAAACAAGATTTATGACATGATCTTGCAATTTGTAAATTTGTAAACTACTGATGATGATGAGTTGTTGATAGAGCATCAACTACTTGTTCAACTTCTGTGATCTGAATTTGGACCTTCAATAGTTAACATTGAAGTTTGGAAAGATGGTTAGTACTATACTTTCGACATAGAGAGTGATTAGTACAATACCGATTATGGCATGTTCATAGTGCAAATAGCTAGAATCTAGAAGAGAGGCTCTGGCTAAAACAGGTAGTCCACATCTCCCATAGAGAGAGATGACTAATTTGATGGCTCCATAATGAAGGTGAATGTTCTTAGAATTAATTAATGAAATTAATTATATTATGTGACTCATGTGAAATGTAATGATGAGTCCAAATGTGATTTAATAAAATATAATGATCTATTGGTTATTATGGGAAGACATAATAAAATAAAGATAAAATAAAATAAAAAATTTACAATAACCAACTTGATGGATATTGGTTAATAAAAGGGGATTATGGTTCTGTCTCTAACCATAAGGTTCTTTTCATAGTAAACGATCGTAAAAGTATAACAGGAAAAAGAAAGACAAAGGGATATATTGATAAAAAAAGGTTAAAGAACAAAGACATTGAAGAATACATTCTCATTGAATATCTTTCATGAATCAAGATTAATCTCCTATTATAATTTATGTTATTGTGTGAGAATCATGAATCTAAATATGGTGTGGAGTAGTTTTCTAGAATGAATTAGAAACGTAGGAAAATTACAAAATTGATTTATATGTGGTATTAGAGTCATTATTATTAGATTTATGATAGTCTTCTTATGATAATTTTTTCCAAATTAAGATAAATCTTAATTATGAATTTAGAGATTTCTCTATCAAATTAACATGAACCCTAATTTATCCCTCAATTTGTTTATCACAAAATTAAATAAAAGAATAAACCTCAATTTATGTTTTCTGTTGCAATCAATTTTAAATTAAATTGGCTATAAGATTGGATTTATTCCTTCCGCTGGGTAATTGATTTTAATTGGAGAAGTGAATCATGCTGCATGCAAATCATTTACAATACTTATGGAATAACTCATGTGCAGTTGATTTTAATTGAAACCAATTTTTATAGTCATTTGAGACGAACGTGGCCTTTTAATGTGCAGAGTTGAAAAGGCAAATGACATTATTGGTTATGGTACTATGCAATTGTTTTTATTTTGCTTTGAAAAAAAAAATCAAGTATGAGTTTTTTATTGAATTGAAATAGGCAAATCGTGTATACAAGTTGCTGAATATTTTGGTTTGGCCGCTCATGATTCACAGTTTTTTTTAATAATTATAAAATTAATATAATAGTTATTTGTTATAGATATGGTACATGTGTACATATTTATTAAAATTAATAAAAAATGCTATGAATGGTTAATAACAACTAAAAATGTTATTTATTTGAAATTAAGCATCACACATTTTGTTAGTCACTAAAGTGGTAAAAATTTTAAGGTATTTGATTTTAAATTATTAATAATTTTATTTCAATTACTCATAGTATGAATGTTAAAATTATGAATAATTGATTTATGGGTTAGTTGAAATTCATTATTATATGATATTTAAGGATCATCCAAAAGTTGATTAGTTGTTATTAAAATTAATGAGCATAAGTGTAGATAATTAGTTTTATTTATATACCTAAAGGTGTTAGGTAATTATAGTAGATGCATATTTTAATTCATTAATGTTATAAAATGGTCAGTGTCATTATGTTTGTGTATTAGTGGATCTCTCAAAGGAGAACATTGAAAGTGATGAAGATCTTATTGAATCATTTAAACAAAGATCTTGTTGATTTGATGAAGTCAAAATGAAGTCAAAGACTACTTTATTGCAGACAAAGATCACTTAGATAAAAGGGTAGAGTGATTAATGAGTCTGCATCTTTACTTAGGTATAATCATTTTTATCTCTCTGCTACATGAGGTTTCTTCATTTAAAAGATTTTGCAAATGCCTCTAAAACATGTTTAAACTGTTAAAAACAAAGTATTTTGTTAAATGATTTTTAAGTAAATGTTTTAACTGATATTATATGAGCCTTATCAGTTAAAATGTTCTTAACACTTTTGTAACAAATTTTTAACTAATATGTTTTCGAAATAATCGATTGTTTTCATTAGAAGGGATTTTGAAAACCTTCGCCGATATTTTAACCGATATAGAATTGATATAATCGATTAAAATGACTTAGAATATTTTGAAAAGTGTTCTGGCAGAATTTTAATCGATACAAACTCGAAATAATTGATTAAAAAAACTTGAAGTGTTTTGAAAGTTGTTCTATCAGTATTTTAATCGATACAAATGTGAAATAATCGATTAAAACAACTAAGAGATATTTCCAGAATGTTTTAATCGATTAAAACAAGTATGTTATCAATTAAAATAACTTAGAAAGTTTTATGAAATCTTTTGGCAGAATTCTAATCGATTAAAATGCGATTCAGTCGATTAAAATAACTAAGAGGATTTTTTCCAAAGTATTTTAATCGATTAAAACATATTGTTATCAGTTAAAATCACTTAAAAGGTTTTATGAAAACCTTTGGCAATATTTTAATCGATTAAAAGGTGAAACAATCGATTGAAACAATTTGAAGGATTTTTTACAAAGAGTTTTAATTGATATAAACGTTGTCGTATTAGTTAAAACAAATCCGGAAAATGATCAAAAACATTTTAACAGATTAAATAAACCAGCAGTTTGGAAAATCTTCTATATAAACAGAATTGGTTGAACATTTTAAATATTATCTTTTGGCAATCAATCAAGCAATCATAAGTGCTACTTTCAAGAGAGAATCACACAAGTTTTGTGAAGTTCTTAGAAGTTCTTTCTTGAGGAAATTTTTGCATTCTTTTGGTGAAGAAACTTATTCTGCAGAGCTGCATAAACCTGGTTTGGGTGTTCTAATTTCTTCTCTTTGTTTCTTTACTTTTCTTTTCTATATTGTGTGTGCCTGAAAGGGTGGGCACTGGTTTCTGTGGCTGAAATTTGGCTATAGGGTTGTTCAAGAATTGGAAATTGGTTCTTGGTGAAGGTTTAGGTGCAAGGACTGGAATTTTGGTTCTTGTGGTAGATTGAGTGTGTGATTGAAGTTGTAATATGTAAAACGTTCAATCTAGTGGAACCCAGCTGGAATTTGGCTGGAAACTGGACGTAGCCCTGGAATTGGGTGAATCAGTATAAATCTTGGTTATATCTTTCTAAACCTTTCTCTCTTTAATGTCACTGCCTTTACTTTGATTGTTTGCTGTGTTTGGTTCAAGAATTGGTCAGAACTCTTAATCTTTGAAATAGATAATTTGTAAATTGTGAAAATCTTTCAAAGATCAATTCACCCCCCCTTTTGATCTCAACCTACTTTTCTAACAATTGGTATCAGAGCAAGGGTCTTGAAAAATACTCAAGACTTTCGGTCCAAATCTTTTATGGCTGAAAACAAATTACCTTTTTCTGAGGGAGCTTCTATTAATAGAGCTCCACTGTTTTGTGGTACAGATTATCCATTTTGGAAGATTAGGATGAAGATCTTTATTGAATCTATTGATAGGAATGTTTGAGATGTAATTGTTAATGGTCCATTAATTACAGAAAAAGAATAGTCTAATTTAAGTGATGAAGAAAAGAAAAAAGTTCAAAGTGATTGTACTGCTAAAAACATAATTACTTCTGCACTATGGATGAGTTTTTTAGGGTCTCTCAATGCAAATCTGCCAAGGAAATATGAGAAGTTCTTGAGGTTACTCATGAGGGAACAACTGATGTAAAGAGAGCCAGAAAACATACTATCATAAGAGAATATGAGTTTTTTAAAATGCAAACTGGAGAAAGTATTGCAGATGTGTAGAAGCGCTTCACTCATATCATCAATCATGTAATGGGCTTAGGTAAAACTTTTGATAAAGAGGAATTAAATATTAAAGTTTTGAAATGTCTTGACAGGTCATGGCAGCCTATGGTCACAGCAATCTCAGAATCAAAAGACTTATCCATCATGACAACAACCTCCTTATTTGGCAAACTCAGAGAACATGAAATGGAAATTAATAGATTCAATGAGCAAGAAGTCTTTGAGAAAAAAGGTAGAAGCATAACACTCAAAGTTGATGAAAGAAATCAAGAATCAGAGGAGGAAAGTGAAAATCTTGGACTGCTTGTCAGAAAGTTCAACAAGTTTCTCAAGAGAAAGATTCAAGATAAAGAAAAACACAAGAGGTATGAAAAGAAATCTGATTCTTTTAACTATAAATGCTATGGTTGTGGTAAGCAGGGTCATGTTAGAATGTAGTGCCCAGAAAGGAATAAGTACAATGATAAGAAAGAAGAAAAGGTCAAAAGAAGAGCATATGTAGCATGGGATGACAATGATACCTCTTCAACAGAAAATTCCGATAATGAAGAAGCTAACTTGTGTCTAATGGCAAATCAAAATTATCAAACCAGCAGTGTAAGTTCTAACTCTTCTTCAAATTTGGTGAATTACAATTCATTACAAGAGGCATTTAATGAAATGCATGAAGAAACCAATAAACTTCAAAAAGAAAATGATAGGCTAAAAGGCATGAATAATTGGTTAGTAAATAGAGTTGATTCTCTTGAAAAGAAAATTCTATAAGATGAAACTGATCTTGATTTCTTAAAATTAATCCATGATAATTCTGATTGTGTATGTAATAAACCATGTAATAATTGTCCAGAATTACAAAAGAAGATTGATTTTTTATCACAAACTGTTTCAAAGTTTACACAAGGTCAAGTTAATCTCGATGTTCTTCTTGGGTCACAAAAACTTATTTTTGACAAATCTGGCATTGGATTTACATCTAGCAAGAAATTTAGAAAAACAAATGTAAACAGGAAATCATACTCATCATCTGTTATTAAATGCTTTTACTGTATGAAAAAAGGTCATTGTGTGAAATTCTGTAGAATCAAGAAGTTTGTTGTACCAAGAGGTTGAATGAAGTGGATTCCTAAGAATTCATTTCAAATAACCTGATTGGACCCAATGATTATAAAAAGGGTACCAAAAATATGTTAAATCTGTTTTGCAGGAACAAAATCTAGAAGTTCCTTGGTATCAAATCAACAAATTTTGTTTCCGAATTCATGAACTGAATATTTTAATTGATATAAAACAATTTTAATCGATTAAATCCACTTATAGAGAATACCAGAAAAGCTGTCTGTATAGTTTTAATCGATTAAAATACGAATTAATCGATTAAAATATTCTCAGGAATTTTAGTTTAGCTGTTTTAATCGATTAAAAATGAATTATATCAGTTAAAACCACTAAGAGGTCAAATTTAATCGATTCTTCTTCGTTTTAATCGATTAAAATTCTGTTATCATTTTATTAAATTCTTCCAGTGCAGAAATACTTGATTCTTTTATGTATTAATCGATTATTTTAGTGTTGCATTTTCAAACCTAATATTAAAGATCAAATTAATAGTTTAATTTGTTGATTAATCGATTAATTTGTTCCTGAAAATTATTTTAACTACAGTAAATTGAACTTTGCTAAGCTAATCAAGGTAAAATTTTCAAGTTTTTGTGTTAATCAAAATCTGCATAATGCATTTACTGTATCCTTTGACCATGTCAAACATTTATCTAAGAACACTTTAGCTGATGTACCCACTGTCCAGAAACCTGCGCTTCTACCTTCAGTCAAGGGGACATGCGCAATTAAAGCTGTTTCTTTGCAGGTTTTGTCAAATTGGACTTCAGTTTACAAAATTTGAAATCCGAAACTCATTATTCTGTGCACTTGAGTCTATCAGTCTCATTCTTCATTCTCTGACTCAAACTTTCTTCACTCTTCTCTCCCGCACTCACATACCTCTCTAATCTGCACAACAAGATGCTTAGGAGATCAAAATCAAGAAAGAAACATAAAGGAGAATCTTCCTCTTCTGCCAATCCTGGTGGTCATTTGGAAGCATGGTTTGATGGAGATATTAGAAGAATGAACACTTTCATTGCTGAGTTCAGTCAGAAGCAGATTGTTATTCCCAACTTTATCAAATTCAAATGGCTTGATGAAGAAGGATTTACAGCTTTAAGAAGAAAGCTGAAAAGTCAGAAACTAAGGACCTTCATGGAGTTTACTGGGAATATTCAACCTGATTTGGTTTAGGTCTTTTATTTCAATCTAATTGTGAATGGTTCTACAATTAGATCTCAGGTGAAAGGAGTTAATATGAAAATCAGTCCTTCTGTTTGGGAACAAGTTGCTGGCCTCAGGGATAGTGGTGTCAAAATATCCAGAGGAAACATCTCTGAAATACCAGACTTCAACAAAATTCAATTTTTCAGGTCCTATCTTAAAGATCCAAATGATTCGGTAAGAATTTTAAATGCTGGAAAACTGTTGCTTGAACATAGGCTGTTAGCTTTCAATGTGGCATGGATGCTTACTCCAAGATGGAGTAATAATGTTATACTCAATGAGGGTGATCTTGCTCTCATGTACTGCATTTCAAATAATATTCGGGTCAACTGGGTTTATGTAATCAAGGATCACATGTTGAAAGAAAAAAGGTTAGCTGATTACAAACTGCCGTATATCATGTTGATTAACAATTTCTTTAGATATTTTGAAGTTGATCTTACAGGAGAAAGTGTGGAGACTCCTAAAGCTTCAAATGAAATTGATGACTCTACTTTAAGGAAAATGGGGTATATCAAAATTGATGATGAATGGATATCAAAAATTGATGTCGGGATGTCTGAAGAGGAGGATGAAGTTGAAGAAGAAGATGAATAAGATCAAATTCCTTCCTCTCCAGCTGCTGCTGAAGTTCCCGAGTCCACTGGTGGGGAGGCTTCATATGGGAACATGAAGATAATACCCTACATGGAACAACCTGACCGTGGGACTCCTCTTTCACAATTTGAAAGGTATATGCTTTCTCAATGTAGCAAAACCAAAGGAAGCATATGCAAATGACCTATCAACACTTCCAGCAGACCAACACTTAGTTCACAAACCTAGGAAATCAGATCGCTGATATCTATACCAAACTGGAAGATATGCAGCTCAATCAAGGAAATTGGGATGATTGAGTCTTGTCAACAAGGGTCCCTTTCTATCATAATTTTTTTCTTTATGTCATGTTTCTTTTACTGCTACTTTTCATTTTGGACTGTAATATTAACTAGTTTTTAAAAACCAGAAACAATCCTTTAACTTTTCTCAATATGATGCAGGTTTTTATTTGAATTAAGAGAGCCTAGATAGAATCAAAAATAATTTTCTGATATTTTTAGTTGATACAAAATTGATTCAATCGATTAAATAAGTTGAAAGAAACATTTACATAGGAAATTTGCGCCAATATAATCGATTAATTTGTGTATTAATCGATTAAAAGTTGTATGTCATGTAGCTATATCAACTAAAACTAGTTTACATCAGTTAAATCAACTAGATAAGATATTATTCTGATTTTGCTATATCTTTTGGTTGAATCTTAAACAATCTAGTTGATATTATCTTAAAACATCTTCCTAATAATCGATTTTACAAAATCCGAACTGAATTAGGCATTTTAGATGCATCAAACAACATTGAATTTTCAAAATCTGGTTGTTTTAATTGACAAAAACAAGCTTTAATCGATTAAAAGCACTTATACATAATTTTTCATATGATTTCAATCGATTAAATGTCGATTTAATTGATTAAATGCACTTAAGTTTTTAGATTTCAACCTTCATTACTGTTTTAATCGATTAAAACATTGTTTGTATCAATTAAAATCAGTTACAAGAACATTTTCATCGATTATACCCTGTTTTTAATCGATTATTACTCTGGAAAGAAAAATTAAAGGTTTTAGTTAATGGTTGTTCTTGTAACATGCTAGTAAGACATGATTCCCTTATCTTTACACGTGCCTATTGTATTCATTACAAACGTGTTAATGAAGATAAGTTTGAATCAACTTTGATTGGTCTTTATATGAGTAATATATCTTGTTCAAATTTTTTTACTACTGTTTTCAAAAACAAATTTTGATACATACCATGCATAGTGTTTGTTTTGTTCCTCTCTTCCCTATTTTTGATGAAGTCAAAAGGGGGAGAAATAATTGCTTTGCTAATTGATAATGATTTTCCTTATTTTAGGGGGAGTAGTAATATAGGGGGAGAAATGGAAAAAATGATTAATTTTTGAATACTCACTAATCTATATATTCAAGTGACTTCTTCTGCAGAGATATTATTCAAAGAGGTGTTTGTCTTCATCAAATAGGGGGAGACTGAAAGTGATGAAGATCTTATTGAATCATTTAAACAAAGATCTTGTTGATTTAATGAAGTCAAAATGAAGTCAAAGACTACTTTATTGTAGACAAAGGTCACTTAGATATAAGGGTAGAGTGATTAGTGAGTCTGCATCTTTACTTAGGTATAATCATTTTTATCTCTCTGCTGCATGAGGTTTCTTCATTTTAAAGATTTTGCAAATGCCTCTAAAACGTGTTTAAAGTGTTAAAAACAAAGTATTTTGTTAAATAGTTTTTAAGTAAATGTTTTAACTGATATTATATGAGTCTTATCAGTTAAAATGTTCTTAATACTTTTGTAACAGATTTTTAACTGATATGTTTTTGAAATAATCGATTGTTTTCATTAGAAGGGATTTTGAAAACCTTCTGCCAGTATTTTAACTGATATAGAATTGATATAATCGATTAAAATGACTTAGAATATTTTGAGAAGTGTTCGACATAATTTTAATCGATACAAACTCGAAATAATCGATTAAAATAACTTGAAGTGTTTTGAAAGTTGTTCGTCAGATATTTTAATCGATACAAATGTGAAATAATCGATTAAAACAACTAAGAGATTTTTCCAGAATGTTTTAATAAATTAAAACAAGTATGTTATCAGTTAAAATAATTTAGAAAATTTTATGAAATCTTTTGGCAGAATTCTAATTTATTAAAATGCGATTCAATCGATTAAAATAACTAAGATGATTTTTTCCAAAGTATTTTAATCGATTAAAACAGATTGTTATCGGTTAAAATCACTTAGAAAATTTTATGAAAACCTTTAGCGAGTATTTTAATCGATTAAAAAGCGAAACAATCGATTGAAACAATTTGAAGGATTTTTTACAAAGAGTTTTAATTGATATAAACATTGTCGAATCAGTTAAAACAAATCTGGAAAATGATCAAGAACATTTGAACAAATTAAAAGAAGTTTTAATAGATTAAAACAAGACTTTTAACAGATTAAAAAATTATTTTAACAGATTAAATAAACCAGCAGTTTGGAAAATCTTCTATATAAACAAAATTGCTTGAACATTTTAAATATCATCTTTTGGTAATCAATCAAGCAATCATAAGTGCTACTTTCAAGAGAGAATCGCGTAAGTTTTGTGAAGTTTTTAGAAGTTCTTTCTTGAGGCAATTTTTGCATTCTTTTGGTGAAGAAACTTATTCTGCAGAGCTGCATAAACCTGGCAATTTTTGCATTTTTGCAATTTACTTTTCTTTTTTATATTGTGTGTGCTTGGAAGGGTGGACACTGGTTTCTGTGGCTGGAATTTGGCTGCAGGGTTGCTCAAGAACTGGAAATTGGTTCTTGGTGAAGGTTTAGGTGCAAGGACTGAAATTTTGGTTCTTGTGGTAGATTGAGTGTGTGATTGAAATTGTAATCTGTAAAACGTTCAATCTAGTGGAACCCAACTGGAATTTGGCTGGAAACTGGACGTAGCCCTGGAATTGGGTGAACCAATATAAATCTTGGTTGTATCTTTCTAAACCTTTCTCTCTTTAATTTTGTCACTGCCTTTACTTTGATTGTTTGCTATGTTTGGTTCAAGAATTGGTCAGAATTCTTAATCTTTGAAATAGATAATCTGTAAATTGCGAAAATCTTTCAAAGATCAATTCACCCCCCCCTCTTGATCTCAGCCTACTTTTCTAACAAACATTAGTATGCTTATAATGATTATTTTTGTTTGAATCTGTATTTATGTTTAGTTTTCATGACTTAAAGCGTTAATGTTAGACATGTGTTAATTGCACTTGTTGTTCCTGCATCTCTACATTCACTCACTTCGTCTATTCTAGTTTTTAATGGGTTGAATTTCCCTTACTAAAGTAAACAAGTATAATTTCATTTAAGTGTGTTAGATCTTGATTTGGCTTTCCACGTTGAAAAACCAACTGTTATAACTTATGCTAGTAACAATGAAAAGAAAACTCATTATAGAGCTAAAAAAAGGTCAAACAGACTTAGCCTTATGTTTATGCGAATGAGTATAACAGACAATATTAAGTTTGCTCTTCCTAAAACTGAGTTCGCGAAGGAGTTTATGAAATTTGTGGAAGAGTCTCAAACTGTTGACAAAACTCTCCCTGGGACATTGATGAGTACATTGACCACCGTGGAGTTTGATGATTCTCGTAGTATGGATGAACACGTAATCGAAATAACAAATGTCGTAGCAAGACTTAAGTTTCTTAGAATGACAGTGGAAGAAAATTTTCTTGTGCAGTGCATTTTGAACTTGTTATCATCTGGGTATGGTCCGCTCTAGATGAACTATAACACCATGAAAGACAAATGAAATGTGCATGAATTGCACAATATGTTAGTCCAGAAGGAGACTGTACTCAAGAACCTAGTAATTCACTCTATTCGTTATGTGAAAAATTGAGGAGCAGAAAAGAAAGTTGTTAAGAAACATGGAAATGATAAATGATCATTAAAGATTAACGATTCCTCTACTAAAATTCAGAAGAAAAATGATAAATGTTATTTTTGTGAGAAGTCTAGACATTTTGAGAAGGATGGGTTAAAGCATAAAACTTGGTTCGAAAAGAAAAGTGAGCATAGTGCTTACATATGTTTTGAAGTTCCCCATAATACTTGGTGGATTGATTCTAGATGTATGCCTCATGTTCTAATGTGATGCATGGATTCCTTTCAACCCGAACCATAAACCAAAATGAGAAGTTTGTCTTCATGGGGAATAAAGTGAAGGTTCTAGTGGAAGCTATCGAGACTTATCGTTTAATGCTTGACACTGTATATTACTTAGACATTATGGATACTTTTTATGTACCTAGTATCACTAGCAATTTAGTTTCTTTGTCTAAGCTTGATGTTGTTGGATACTTTTTTAAGTTTGAGAATGGTTCTTTCAGTTTGTTTAAGCGTACTTGTATTATTGGATCTGATACACTCTATGATGATTTATATAAATTGAATTTAGATAATTTATATGTTAAAACTCTCATGACCTTGTATCACAATGTTGGCACTAAACGTAGTTTGGTGGATGAATGATTTGATTACTTGTGACATAAGCGTTTGAGACATATTTCAAAAGAAATAATACAAAGATTAGTAAAGAATGAAATCCTTTTGGATTTATATTTTACTGATCTGAATATATGTGTGAATTGTATTAAAGGTAAAGAGACAAAACACACAAAGGAAGAAGCCACAAGAAGCACTCAACTTCTTGAAATCATACACACTGATATATGTGGTTCATTTGATGTAAATTCTCTCAATATAAATAAGTATTTTATCACCTTCATTGATGATTTCTTGCGTTATGGATATGTATATTTACTACATGAGAAATCTCAAGTAATGAATACCTTGAAAGTTTATATAAATGAAGTAGAAAGACAATTAGATAGAAAGGTGAAAATTGTTAGGTCAAATAGAGGTAGTAAGTATTATGGAAGATGTGATGAAATTGAACAACACCCTGGTTCATTTGCTAAGTTCCTTGATAAATGTGGAATTTGTATTCAATACACAATGTCAGACACACCGCAACAAAATGGTGTGTTAGAAAGGCGTAATCAAAACTTAATGGATATGGTTAGGAGCATAAGTAATTCATGTTTACTTGTATCTTTATGAATGTATGCTTTGAAGATTGTTATGTATTTGTTGAACAAGATTTCTAGTAAAGTTGTTCAAAAGACTCTTTTGAGTTACGGACAAGTAGGAAACCTTGTTTGAGACACTTGCATGTTTGGGGTTGTCAGGCAGAAGTAAGAATTTACAATTTACAAGAAAAGAAACTAGATGCAAGAACAATTAGTGGATATATCATTGGTTATCCAGAAGAATCAAAAGGGTATATGTTTTACTGTTTTACCCATAGTATGATAATTGTTGAAACTAGAAATGCTTGGTTCACTGAGAATGGTGAAATTAGTGAGAGTGAAGCTTCACGAAATGTGGAGATTAAAGAAGTTAGAGTACAAGTTCCTGTAACTAATATATCTTCTTTTAAGAGTTGTTGTTCCACATGCTGTAGAACCACACGATAATCACGATGAACAACAAATTAAGGATCTTGAAATTAATAATGAGCTGATAGTAGAACAACCACAAGAAATAGTATTACAAAGATCTCACAGAGAAAGAAAGTCTACAATTTCGAATAATTATGTGCTTTATATACAAGAGTTAGAAAATGAATTAAGTATTAATAATGACCCAGTTTCATTTTCAAAAGACATTAATGGTGGTAATTCTGAAAAATGGTTAAATATTATGAAAGATGAGTTTAAATCAATGACACATAATGATTGGAATCTTATGGAATTGCGAGAAGGATGCAAGAGTGTTGGGTGTAAATGGGTCTTTAAGACTAAGCGCGACTCTCACGACAATATCGAACGTTACAAGGCCCGACTTGTTGCCAAAGGTTTTACTTAGAAAGATGACATTGACTATAAGGAAACATTTTTGCATGTTTCTAAGAAAGATTCTTTGAGAATCATCAAATGGATGTTAAAACTGCCTTTCTAAATGGGGATTTAGAAGATGTTTATATGGTCCAACCAGTGGAATTCATTGAAGAAGGAAAGGAATACATGGTATGTAAACTTAAGAAATCAATATATGAACTTAAATAAGCTTCTCGGCAATGGTATTTTAAGTTCAATGATACTATTTTGTCCTTTAAATTTAAGGAAAATACTGTTGATCGATGTATATATCTGAAGGTCAATGGGAGCAAGTTTATATTTCTGATTTTGTATGTTGTTAATATCTTGCTTGCGATTAATGATCTTGGTCTATTAAGTGAGATTAAGAAGTTTCTTTCCAATAACTTTGTAATGAAAGATATGAGTGAGGCATACTATGTGATAAAAATAGAAATATTTTGTGATAGCTCACAAGGACAGATAGATTTGCCTCAAAAATCATATATTAATAAAGTTTTAGAAGGATTCAAAATGGATAAATGTTCAACATCTCCCATTCCAATATATAAACAAAACAAATCTAGTTTCATGCAATATCCAAATAATGACTTGGAATGGAACAAGTACGATGCTAGATATTAGCTTTACAGTTGGTATGTTGGGTAGATACTAGAGTAATCCTAAACTGGATCATTGGAAAGCTACAAAGAAACTCGTAATATACTTACAAAAAACAAAAAATCACATGCTTACTTATAGAAAATATGATCGCCTTGAGGTGATTGAATATATAGATTTAGATTTTGCTGATTGTATGGATACACGAAAATCTACATTTGGTTCTATGTATCTTTTAGCCGGAGGAGCGATTTTATGAAAAAGTGCAAAGCAATCCGTCATTGTTGCATCTACCACAAAAGCTAAATTTGTGGCATGCTTTGAGATCACAGTTCAGGCTAACTGATTGCAGAATTTTATTTTAGGACTTGAAGTAGTTGACAACATTGCTTAGACGTTGAAAATTTATTGTGATAATTTCGCAACAGTCTTCTTCTCTAAGAATGACAAATATTCCAAATGTGTTAAACATATGAAATTAAAATACTTTGTCATTAAAGAAAAAGTTCAGAAACGAAGAGAGTTAATAGAACATATTAGCATTGATCTTATGATTGTTGATCCTTTAACAAAAGGGTTACCGCCTAAATTGTTTACGGGGCATATAGAGAATATGAAGATTATGTTTACTAGTGAATGTTGAATGTTAATGTTATTATGCGTGCTTATGTGACACTCTGAAATATTTAATGTATATATTTATGAAATTTGTGTTTTCTTATTTATTTATATGCATGCAAATTATGATGAAGAAAACAAATTATGTTATAATTATTGAAAATGATATTATGTTTGAATCTATTATGGACTTTTCATGATAAAGTGATATTAAGGAGAAAGAGATAATACAATAGTACATGAAAGGGAACATGTTGATTGAATGACATGTAACCACTATGACTCTTATTATAGTTGTATCTTTAATTATGAATAATGATAGAACTAATTTATGTAAGGCCATTTAATTCACAATATGACTTAAGTATTAAATCAAGGAATGATATGACATCACGTGAGTCAAGTGGGAGAATATTAAAATTAATTATAACATTTTTATAATGATTAAAAAAAAAACTTATGGTAACCAACTTGATAGACGTTGGTTAATAAAAGGGGATTAAGGTTCTGTCTCTGGTCATAAGGTTCTTTTCATAGTAAACCATTAAAAAAGTGTGACAGGAGAAAGACAAAGAGATAGATTGAGAAAAAGATGTTGGAGAACAAAGATATTGAAGAACACATTTTTTTGTGGTGTAGGCTAAAGATTATAATTAGCAAAGATATAATCTTTGAAGAACAAAAGAATTGGAATTGGGAGCATAATGAAGAAGAAAATCAACAACTGGAAGAAAATGAAGAATATGACACTGAGGAATAGCCTGAAGATGAAGCATATAATGAGGAGCAGCAACACGAAACATAGACACCAAGTACTGGAACAAAGTTCAGAAACGAATCTTATATTCCAACACTTGATATTTCACTTGAAGGGAGGGCTAGAAGGAAAATGAGAGAACCAGTTTAGATGACAAATTATGAAAAGGAGAATGCTTATCAGATGATAATAATGCAAATACAATGCTAGTGACTGAAGATGATCCAATGACATTTGAAGAGGTTGTTAAGAATTAGAAGTGGAGAGATGCAATGGTGAAAGAGATGGAGGCAATATAAAGGAATCAAACGTGGGAGTTAACTGATTTCCCAAAAGGAGTAAAGCTAATTGGAATGAAATTGATATTCAAAACCAAATTCAAAGAAAATAGAAAAATTGACATTTAAAACAAGGTTAGCAGCAAAAGATTATGCACAACGCTATGGGATAGACTACAAAGAGGTATTTGCACCAATTGGAAAACTAGACACCATACATAATACTTTCAATGGTTGCACAATATGACTAGAACATTTTTCAGTTGGATGTGAAAAGTGCATTTCTTCATGGAGAGCTCAAAGAAAAGACATATGTACAACAACCAGTTGGATTTATGAAAAAGGGTAAAGAAGAAAAGGTGTACAAGTTAAGAAAAACATTATATGGGCTCAAACAAGCACCAAGAGCTTGGTACAGCAAGATAGAAACATACTTCATGCAAAATGGCTTTGAAAGATGTTTTTGTGAACATACATTGTTTACAAAATCAACAAAAGAGGTAAAATTTTAATTGTGAATCTATATGTAGATGATTTAATATACACGAGAAATGATGAGAGTATGTGTGATGATTTTAAAAGCTCCATGATGTCAAATTTTAACATGACTGGTCTAGGGAGGATGAGGTATTTTCTTGAAGTTGAAATTTTGCAAAATGCACATGGAATTTTTATGTCTAAGGAAGTCTTATCTCGATTTGGCATGAATGATTGTAATGCAATCAAGAATCTAATTGTTCTAGGAACAAAGTTGTCTAGAAATGATGCAGGGACTAAAGTGAATGCTACTTTATTCAAACAAGTAGTTGAAAGCCTTATGTACTTGATTGCAACCCGACTAGGCTTGATGTATGGAGCCAACTTTATTAGCAGATTCATGACCAATCTTACAGAGACGCACTAGTATGCAACCAAAATAATTTTGAGGTACCTAAAAGTGATTACTGAATTCGGGATATTCTACAAGAAAGGGGAAAATACAAAAATGGTTTCTTATACAGACAATGATTTTGTCGGATACATAAATGACAGGAAGAGCACATATGAATTTGTATTTTCATTAGGGGCTGAAGCAGTTTCATGGTCTTCCAAGAAGCAGCCAATAGTAATATCATCTACACCAAAAGCATATACATGTCAATGTATTTGAATTAAAAGAATATTGGAGACTTTTAGTTTCAAAGAACAAAAAATATTCTAGTTTTATGTGACAACAATTCAACTATTTAGTTGTCTGAAAAACAAGTATTTTATGGAAGAAGTAAGCATATTAACATTAAATTTCATTTATTAAGAGATCTTATCAAAGATAAAAGCATCAAATTGAGTTACCACATTACTCATAATCAATTGGTTAACATAATGACTAAGCCACTTGATGAGTCATTATATTCTCATATTTCTTACCTTTCTGTACTTATTTTAATTAGTGTCTTGGGTTTAACTTTCTGTTATTAGTGAATTTTTATTAATTGGGTTTCATTGTGTCAATAATCAATATTTTAATTAATTTGAATATATTTGATCTAATTTTTTCTCATTATTATTTTCAGGACAGTTTAAAACAATTTTTGGCTTGGAAGATTGGACCAGATGCCATATTTTATTCTATACGGGTACTAATATTGGTTCACTGTTTTAATTATCATTTTTTTTAAAGAGCTCCTAAAATCATGATTCTGGAAGTATTTTAAAGTAGACATATTCAGCTTTTCCAAAGGATCTAGAACCATTCAATTTGGAGCTAAATTGAATTTTACATAAATTATCAAAAAGGGGTTAAGCGCACTAGGCCAACCCAATGGACATGCTTCAGTAATTTAAGTCTCCTAAATTCACTAGACCTCCTAAAATAGTAGAAATGGTGGCGTTTTAAAGTTAACTCAAAAGGCTTTCAAAGGAGACCAAAATAGTTTAATTTGGATAAGTATTGAAAATACTGCACGTGTTTGAAGTTCACATAACTATACTGAAGTCAACTTATGATGTGTTTTGTGAGCCAGTTGGGCTCAAACCTAAATTAAGATTAGGGTTCAGTTTATTTATATAAGGGAGACACACCACACAACCGTCTTTCATCTTCTGCATTTTTTATTCAAAATTTAGGTTTTGGAGAGGAGGCGCGGGTGCTGCTCCAATTTTCGTCTAATCTTCTTTCATTCTGCATCTCTTCTTCATTTGGATTATTGTAATGACTATCATGAGTGAATAACTTTATTTTCTTAGGATTTGATGTACTTCCTTTGAACTCTTTTGTATCTTAGTGATATTTTGAGATATTAATTTATGTTCTTGATGTTAATATTCTTATCATTTGTGCCTTTTAATGCCTTTATCTTTGATGTCCATATATATTGGAAAATATATCTTGAAATCTTTGATTAGGTTAAGAATATTTTCTACATTGATTACTAGGAATGGTAATGAATGTTTCAATTACTTAACATGTAACCCCCCTTACAGATTACATTTATTTATTCTAATTTATTATCTAAGTTAATAACATTTTCAATATTCATAGAAGGTTAATAGAAAATATACTAAGTGAACAATTAATTTAGGTAAGGTTTTATATTAAATCAAGCAACAAGTTCTAGTACAAATTTTTCAAAATATTACAAGTCATGAAGTTATACTTATATGTTATACAATTCCCAGCCTAAGCTCTGGATTTTTGCATCTGACATCTATCTCTTGGACTATGTATTCCTACATCATACGTCACCAACATCTGGGATTGAAATATTTATGGGGTTAGACATTTAATTTTATCCACAACAAATAAAGCAAACATTCATACGATAAAATCAACTAATGAAACATTCCTTCTAATAAGTTCCTAACTGCATATAAATATACAACCATATGTAATTTAATTTGAAAATTAATTGTGAGAAATAATTCATTCATGGAATCATAATAGAGAATATCATACAAATCATGAATAATCTACAATTTCATCATCCAACATGTTTATGATATGCAAATGTGACTCAAAACGCAAAACTTTAAAATCATGCTTTTGACTCAAAATTTAAAAATTTATTTTTGACTCAGTGCTCCATGGAGACTCATTGAGTGTCTAGTGAAACCAGAGCTTATCATCACCCTGTCCGGTGATTCGGCAATGTTGAAGCACTTGGTGGACTTGGTGGATTTGATGAAGACTTAGATATAATTTGATGAAGACATAAATTTAGTTTAGGTTGTGGGTGTGTAGATGATTAGGTTTTTAACTTGAGCACTTAATCCCTTGATAGGCCATTATATGTTGTGATGAAGCGCCTTAATCTTCTGCATAGCATTGAAAATCATTTTCTGCATTAAAAGAACAAACTAAGTTTTTCAATCTGTTGAAAAAGATTTTCAATCGGTTAAAATCACTTAACAGAATAAGTGGTTCTATATAATCGTATTTTCAATTGATTGATTCGCAGAATCAACAAGTTAAAATAACTTAGTAAATTTCTCAATATGAAGGTTTCGGAAAAACAATCAATTGAAATACTTTTTAATCTGTTGAAAAAGAAAGATATTTTTCAATCTAAGAGTTTTCGGAAAAACAATCAGTTGAAACGCTTTTCAATCTGTTAAAATAAAGATATTTTTTAAGTCTAAATGTTTTCGGAAAAACAATATGTTGAAATGTTTTTCAACCTCGTTGAAACGAAAGTCATTTTCGAGTCTTAAAAGTCTGCAGGATTTCAATCAGTTGAAATGATTTTTAATCGGTTGAAATAGAGAGCTATTATTTTTCATAAAGTCTGTTTCAATCCATTGAAAACTCGAATCAATCGATTGAATGAACCTTTAAGTGAAATCAATCGATTGAATCGCGGTTTCAATCGGTTGAAATATATTCTGATCGATCATAGTTTAAATATAATCGATCATAATTCAGTCTAATTGATTATTCTTCTATTCTAATCGGTCAGAATCACTTTTTATCCGATATACTTCAAATTTAATCGATTGTTTTCTCTCTCGTAATAGATTTTGATAGAGAACACGTACTTGAAACTTTGTTTTACTCTATATAAACAAGTATTGATCTATCTTTCACAATAAATATACATATACAACACACTACTTGAGAAAACTTGAGAAATCAATCTGTGAATCGTTCATCTACGTTTTTCTCTCGCATTCAAGATTTTGTCATATCATAAGGTGCTTTGATCAACATTGTGGTCATTCACAACGAGAGAGTGCTTTAGAATTGGTGCTTGGGCAATTAGAATTCAAAGTCCAGGTTTCTTCTTTCCTTATTCTTTTGTATCGTGTGAATTGTGTAGATTGGATTGTAATCTACACTTGGTACAATGACTTGGATTTGGTTACTTGGGTGTTTTTCAAGATTCTATCTTATAGGTTGAAAAGATAGTTCTTGGTGTAGATTGGTGAGGATCTACGGGTTGTAATTGTCACTTGGTATTAGTGAAAACTTGACAGGTTTTGTCAAGAACTGGACGTAGCTCTGGATTAGAGTGAACCAGTATAAATTTGTGTGTTGATTTCTTTCTATCATCTCTTTTAAATTCTGAATATAATCTTGCTGTGTTTTAAATCAAATCATCTTTTCAAGAATTGATTAAAGATAACTCATTCTTCCAAAAGAAAGTAAAGTTTTGCGAAAAAGTTTTTAAGTTCAATTCACCCCCCCCTCTTGAACTCAACCATTAATTCTTTCAAATGTCCCACTAAACGCGAACAAGTAGACAGTAGTCAGAGTGTCAGTGCACCCGACAGGCTACCACGGCACAGAATCAAATAAAGACTGGCCACTTATGGAATTGCCCATGCCCAAACACTCCCTAGACCAGAGGTCCATCCCCATAGACCAGAGGTCCTGTCTTACCTATTCTACTCCCCCATTTACTATCAGAGATTCTGGTAGCTCAATTTTTTTTTTTTTTTTTATAATTCATTCTCTGTCTCATTTGGCCAGCCATTTTCATAGTCATATTTCACTACCAGATACTCTTGATAGTAAATTGACTCACAGAAAAATTTAAAAATTCTATTTTGCACATCATTATTCCTACCAACCGTCCTTGGTAGCAACTTAAGAGAAATTTCCAAATACTTTTCTGTAAGAACTTTTCTGTGACTTCCAGAAAACATTTCATGCACTATGTTTATGTCTCGTATGAAACAAAACAATCTATCATCAATTAAATACTTAAAAACATCTCATTCATATATTCAAAATTTTAATTACAATTCATAGTTGTTTTAAGCAAGACAATTTTTATTAATAATTTTTTTTCATAGGGTTCAGTGTTTTGTCCATATCTTGAGTTCTAAACCTCATTTTAAGATGATTCCAATTGTGTTGGAAAAATAAGATAATAACCTATAACTTTGATGAAGGCACTATCCTCAAATTCTAACGTTTACTAAGTCGTTTTCCTAGTAAACAAAGAGGGGGTAATATACTGTTTGACTTTATCTCGATTATACCCTTAACCTTTTTCAAAATTCCATTTATGTCCCTAATATGTGAAATGACTATTTTACCCTTGATCTTTTGCAAAAATTCCCACCTAGTCCTTTCTTCTTCCTTCGCTCGCTCAAGCGAGTACATCGGTCGCTTGAGCGAGATGGAACCCGAGAGTCCCCTTTTGTTTGAAGGCTTCGTCGCTCAAGCGAGTACATCGATCGCTTGGGCGAGGCATGACCCGAAAGTCCCCTTTGTTTGAAACTTTCGTCGCTCAAGCGAGTACACCGGTCGCTTGAGCGAGACATGACCCTTAGTCCCCTTTGTTTGAAGCTTTCGTCGCTCAAGTGAGTACACCGGTCGCTTGAGCGAGACATGACCCTTAGTCCCCTTTGTTTGAAACTTTCGTCGCTCAAGCGAGTACACCAGTCGCTTGAGCGAGACATGACCCTTAGTCGCTCAAGCGATGTAATTTTAGCTTGAGCGATAAAGAACCCGAGAATCCCAAATTTTCTAGGTATCCTCGCTCAAGCGACATATTTTTTCGCTTGAGCGAGTTTTGCAGATTTTCATCAGTTCGCCATTTTCGAAATCCAAGTTTCAAATTTCTCAGTTTCAATCACTCAAATTTGTTCCAAATCAAAATTAAACCATAAATATGTTCAATTTAAGTTAAAAACAACAATTTTATTATATAATTCATCCTTAATTGAAAGAATTTCAACAATATTTCAATCTTTGCAATTGATGAATAGTAATCTCCAATTACGAGACATTCGTATGAATAAAACTAAACGTCTAACCCATACCCGATTCCTCAATATCTTATTACTCTCCTAATCTTGTATGCTCCTCCTTTCCTCCTTTCTCTCGAATTCTTCTTCCAAGAATTCTGGTGTCTCTCGGTTTATTCTTCAAGTTGGTCGTGAATTGTGTTGGTGTATGTTTCCAGTTTCCTCCTATTTATAAACTTACTCACCAGACTTAATTCTTTCTAGGATTTTCTTCGCTCTCTTTATTCTCCACCGCCTTAATTTAATTCGATTCTTCACCGACTTAATTCAAATGTATTTAGGCCACCACTCGACCTTATCGTTTCTCTCTTCTTCTTTTTTTTTTAAATATTTATTTACTCATTTATTTAATTTTTATTATTAAGAATTATTATTAAATTATTATTTGACACAATATTAACCTTGGATTTTATTTTATAATTTTCTTAAGACAAAATTACTATAAAAATCATGTTTTATTTTTATAATAACTCTACATAATATTCGGTACATATTTATAACTTACAAAATTTATTTATATAATTGATTACAAAATTTAGGATATTACAATTCTCCCCTACTAAATAAAATTTCGTCCTCGAAATTTGTAATACATTCTATGTGAATAGATAAGGGTATGCACTTCTCATTTTCTCTTCCAAGTTCCCATGTAGCGTCGCCTCTAACATCATCCCGGATAACCTTAACTAGTGGAATATCTTTTCCTCTTAGATGCTTAATCCTTCTTTGTTCTATCTTAACAGGACTTGGTTCAAAGGTGAGGTTTTCCTTCACCTGTACTTGATCAAGTTCTAGGACATGTGTTGGATCTGAAATGTACTTTCTCAATTGTGACACATGGAATACATCATGAAGATTTGAGAGAAAAGGTGGTAAGGCTATCTGGTATGCAACATTTCCAACCCGTTTTGTAATTTGATAAGGCCCAATATATTTAGGGGAAAGTTTCTTAGATTTAATAGCTCTGCCAATTCCCATAATAGGTGTGACTTTCAAAAATACATGATCTCCTTCTTGAAATTCTAAAGGTTTCCTTCTCCTATCAGCATAACTTTTCTATCGACTTTGAGCAGTTCTCATCTTATCTTGAATTATTTTTACCTTATTCGTTGTTTGTTGGATTATATCTGGTCCTATTAATAAATTTTCACCATCCTGATACCAAACTAAAGGTGTCCTACACTTACGCCCATAAAGTGCTTCATAAGGGGCCATACCTATACTAGAGTGATAACTATTATTATATGTAAATTCTACTAGGGGTAAAACTTCATCCCAACTAGATTTTTCTTCTAATACACAAGCCCTTAAAAGATCTTCTAATGATCTGGATGGTTCTTTCGGTCCGCCCATCAGTTTGAGGATGATAGGTTGAATCGAGATGCAATTTACTTCCTAAAGCTTTTTGGAATTCTTTCCAGAATCTAGATACAAATCGGGATCTCTATCCGAAACTATACTAGTTGGTACACCATGTAGTCTAACAATTTCTTTGATATATAATAATGCTAATTTATCTAAAGAGTACTTAATATTAATGGGAATGAAATGAGCAGTTTTTGTTAATCTATCCACAATCACCCAAATAGAATTGAAATTTCTAGAAGTTTTGGGTAAACCCATCACAAAATCCATGGATACACTATCCCATTTCCAAACTGGAATTTCTAATGGTTGTAACATGCCGGAGGGTTTTTGATGTTCTATTTTAATTTTTTGACATGTTAAGCAACGGGCAACATATTCTCGCTACGTCCTTCTTCATTCCAGGCCACCAAAACATTTCTTTCAAATCCTTATACATTTTAGTAACTCCAGGATGTATACTTAATTTACTTTTATGTCCTTCTTCTAAAATTAAGTCCTTAATTTCTTTATTATCTGGCACACATACTCTATGTTTAAATCTTAATATATCATCCATTCCTAGATTAAAATCTCCAACTTTATCGAGTCCCTATTAATTTTCTCTTTTCTAATATAAACTCATCATCTCCTTGTTTGTCTCTTATTTTATATAAGAACTCATTATTAATAGAAATCATTCCTAATTGTATTCTATCATTTTCGCTAATAGTGTATAAATTTAAATCTCTAAATTGTTCTATCAATTCCATCTCTTTAATCATCATAGTTGAAACATGAACAATTTTCCTACTTAAGGCATCAATTACTACATTCGCTTTTCCTGGATGATAAAATAACTGGAAATCATAATCTTTTATAAATTCCATCCATCTTCTTTGTCTCATATTCAACTCTTTTTGATCAAATAAATATTTCAAACTCTTATGATCACTATATACATCAAATTTAGATCCATATAAATAATGTCTCCAAATTTTTAAAGCAAACACTATGGTCGCTAATTCCAAGTCATGGGCAGGATAATTCATTTCGTGTGGTCTTAATTGTCTAGAGGCATATGCCACCACTCTCTTATTTTGCATTAACACACAACCCAATCCTTGATATGATGCATCACAATATACTTCATATGGCTCTATAGGATCTGGCAATATCAATATTGGGGAAGTTGTCAATTTGTGTTTTAACTCTTGGAAACTACGTTCACACCTCTCACTCCAAATGAAAGGCTGATTTTTCCTTGTTAGTTGTGTCAAAGGTCCAGCTATTTTTGAAAATCCTTCTATGAATCTTCGATAATATCCTGCCAAGCCTAAAAAGCTTCTAACCTCAGTCACATTTTTAGGTTGTTCCCATTGTAATACAACTTCCACTTTTGAAGGATCAACACTTATGCCTTCTTTAGAAATTACATGACCTAGAAATTTTACTTTTTCCAACCAAAATTCACACTTGGACAATTTTGCATACAATTGTTTATCTTTTAAAATTTTTAATACCGTTCTAAGATGATTTTTATGTTCTTCTTTGTCTTTTGAGTATATCAGTATATCATCAATAAATACTACTACAAATTTATCTAAGTAAGATCTGAACACTCTATTCATGTAATCCATAAAAATTGCAGGAGCATTAGTTACCCCGAAAGGCATAACTTGATATTCATAATGTCCATACCTAGTTCTGAATGCAGTTTTCGGGATATCTTCTTTTCTAACCCTTATTTGATGGTACCCTGATCTCAGATCTATTTTAGAAAATATAGTAGCACCCCTAAGTTGGTCCATTAAGTCATCTATCCGAGGTAAGGGATATTTATTCTTTCATCGTAACTTTATTTAATTGTCTATAATCTACACATAGTCTTGAACTCCCATCTTTCTTTTTAACTAATAAAACAGGAGCTCCCCATGGTGATACACTAGGTCGAATAAACTCGTTTTTCCAACAACTCTTCTAATTGTTTCTTAAGTTCAGCAAGTTCTAAGGGTGACATCCTATAAGGTTGCATTGAAATAGGTCTAGCTCCAGGAATTAATTCAATACTAAATTCTATTTCTCTTTCGGGAGGTAGGCCAGGAATGTCATCTGGAAATACTTCGGATATTCATTTACTACTGCTTATAGAGTCTAAGGAAACCTTATTTTCCTTGCCTTCTATAGAGGATACCATGTATTTTTGAATTTCATGTTTAAATGAAATCTCTTTTGGTTTGGCAGGTTTAAATCTAGAAACATCAAGGTCAGGAAGAATTAAGGTCTTAGAGGCACAGTCTATTAGTATATGGTTATGAGATAGCCAATCCATTCCTAGAATAACATCTAAGTTATGTAAGGGCAAACAAATAAGGTTTACAATAAAGTCTTTATTTTGAATGGTCAGTACACAGTTGAGACATATTCTAGAAGTAAGGGTTGGTTCAGCGGTAGGCACAGACACAAGCAAATCATAAGGCAAAGATGTCACAACTAAGTTCAGATCCTTGACACATTCATTAGAAATAAATGAATGAGTGGCACCCGAATCAAATAGTACAGCTTAAGGACTTACCTCCCATTTTACCTTCACCCCGTATAAGATCTTCGATTTAGAGGCTTCGCACCACTCAAGGTGAAGACTCTTCCACTAGTTACGAGTTTCGGAATCCTATCCTTTGTTCTCTAGCTATCGATGTCTTGTTTTGAGGACAATCTCGAGCCAAATGTCTTGGTTTGCCACACACAAAGCACACTTGGCCTGGTAAGGAACAATCTTTGGTTAAATGTCCTTTCCCACATTTCCAGAGATTTCGAGTTGATTCGTTGAAAGGGTCTATTACCTCGCTTTACTAGATTCAGCCCCTCTATATCCTTTGAACTGCCGAGGTACAGGTTTACTATAGGGCTTTTGATATTGATTGGTTTTGCTCTTCCGTATTGGCCTTCCTCTAAACATACCACTTTTATTTCCAATGTCCTTGTTTCTATGAGTCCTGTCCATATCTTCTATCACTTTACATCTATCCATCAACTCTGGAAATGATTTAATGCCCAATGGAGTAACTCGCCCTTCGAATTTCATATCAGAGCCCTTCTTCAAATTTCTTGCATTTCCATTCTTCATCTGAAGTGAGTTGTAAATATCTGGAATATTTTGCCAAGGATTCAAATCTGGCAGGTATATTCCGAAATTGTCATACTTCCTTGATAAAGTTTATTGAATTCCACCTCCTTTGCGTTCCTTGCACTCTGGTGGGAAAATATTTCTCTAAAAACATGGTTTTAAATAATTCCCAAGTAACTTTTTCTCCTTTATTTTCCAACATTTTCAAACTTTCCTTCCACCATATCTTCGCATCACCTTGTAGTTGGAAACTAGCATGGGATACTTTCCGTTCATCCGGACATTCCATAGCTACAAAAATATCATCTAAGGTCTGAATCCACTCTTCAGACCTTCTCAGGATCATATTCTCCTTTAAAATATGGCGGATCATTTTTCTTGAAGTCGGCTAAATTTGTTTTATCTACAGTGGCATGATGCTTGGGCAAAGCTGGCTGAGTCAATGCAGCAACCATTTCCCTTATGGCTTGTGCCACATCGACCATAGGATCACGTCGAGGTGGCATTTCGACCTACAGTTTATTTCACTAAGTTAACGTCTGGTGATAGAAATTATTCCTATCTTATATTTAAAATTTTTCTATACAAACAACATTTTCCTACTCAACTTGTACTCACAAGCCCTAAAGATGCATAACCAGAGCTCGATACCACTAATGTAACCCCCCTACAGATTACATTTATTTATTCTAATTTATTATCTAAGTTAATAACATTTTCAATATTCATAGAAGGTTAATAGAAAATATACTAAGTGAACAATTAATTTAGGTAAGGTTTTATATTAAATCAAGCAACAAGTTCTAGTACAAAATTTTTCAAAATATTACAAGTCATGAAGTTATACTTATATGTTATACAATTCCCAGCCTAAGCTCTGGATTTTTGCATCTAACATCTATCTCTTGGACTATGTATTCCTGCATCATACGTCACCAACATCTGGGATTGAAATATTTATGGGGTTAGACATTTAATTTTATCCACAACAAATAAAGCAAACATTCATACGATAAAATCAACTAATGAAACATTCCTTCTAATAAGTTCCTAACTGCATATAAATATACAACCATATGTAATTTAATTTGAAAATTAATTGTGAGAAATAATTCATTCATGGAATCATAATAGAGAATATCATACAAATCATGAATAATCTACAATTTCATCATCCAACATGTTTATGATATGCAAATGTGACTCAAAACGCAAAACTTTAAAATCATGCTTTTGACTCAAAATTTAAAAATTTATTTTTGACTCGGTGCTCCATGGAGACTCATTGAGTGTCTAGTGAAACCAGAGCTTATCATCACCCTGTCCTGTGATTCGGCAATGTCCCACTAAACGCGAACAAGTAGACAGGAGTCGAGTGTCAGTGCACCCGCAGGCTACCACGGCACGTAATCAAATAAAGACTGGCCACTTATGGAATTGCCCATGCCCAAACACTCCCTAGACCAGAGGTCCATCCCCATAGACCAGGAGGTCCTGTCTTACCTATTCTACTCCCCATTTACTATCGAGAGATTCCGGTAGCTCAATTTTTTTTTTTTTTTATAATTCATTCTCTGTCTCATTTGGCCAGCCATTTTCATAGTCAATTTCACTACCGAGATACTCTTGATAGTAAATTGACTCACGTAGAAAATTTAAAAATTCTGTTTTGCACATCATTATTCCTACCAACCGTCCTTGGTAGCAACTTAAGAGAAATTTCCAAATACTTTTCTCGTAAGAACTTTTCCGTGACTTCCAGAAAACATTTCATGCACTATGTTTATGTCTCGTATGAAACAAAACAATCTATCATCAATTAAATACTTAAAAACATCTCCTTCATATATTCAAAATTTTAATTACAATTCATAGTTGTTTTAAGCAAGACAATTTTTATTAATAATTTTTTTTCATAGGGTTCAGTGTTTTGTCCATATCTTGAGTTCTAAACCTCATTTTAAGATGATTCCAATTGTGTTGGAAAAATAAGATAATAACCTATAACTTTGATGAAGGCACTATCCTCAAATTCTAACGTTTACTAAGTCGTTTTCCTAGTAAACAAAGAGGGGGTAATATACTGTTTGACTTTATCTCGATTATACCCTTAACCTTTTTCAAAATTCCATTTATGTCCCTAATATGTGAAATGACTATTTTACCCTTGATCTTTTGCAAAGATTCCCACCTAGTCCTTTCTTCTTCCTTCGCTCGCTCAAGCGAGTACACCAGTCGCTTGAGCGAGATGGAACCCGAGAGTCCCTTTTTGTTTGAAGGCTTCGTCGCTCAAGCGAGTACATCGGTCGCTTGGGCGAGGCATGACCCGAAAGTCCCCTTTGTTTGAAGCTTTCGTCGCTCAAGCGAGTACACCGGTCGCTTGAGCGAGACATGACCCTTAGTCCCCTTTGTTTGAAGCTTTCGTCGCTCAAGCGAGTACACCGGTCGCTTGAGCGAGACATGACCCTTAGTCGCTCAAGCGATGTAATTTTAGCTTGAGCGATAAAGAACCCGAGAATCCCAAATTTTCCAGGTATCCTCGCTCAAGCGACATATTTTTTCGCTTGAGCGAGTTTTGCAGATTTTCATCAGTTCGCCATTTTCGAAATCCAAGTTTCAAATTTCTCAGTTTCAATCACTCAAATTTGTTCCAAATCAAAATTAAACCATAAATATGTTCAATTTAAGTTAAAAACAACAATTTTATTATATAATTCATCCTTAATTGAAAGAATTTCAACAATATTTCAATCTTTGCAATTGATGAATAGTAATCTCCAATTACAGACATTCGTATGAATAAAACTAAACGTCTAACCCATACCTGATTCCTCAATATCTTATTACTCTCCTAATCTTGTATGCTCCTCCTTTCCTCCTTTCTCTCGAATTCTTCTTCCAAGAATTCTGGTGTCTCTCGGTTTATTCTTCAAGTTGGTCGTGAATTGTGTTGGTGTATGTTTCCAGCTTCCTCCTATTTATAAACTTACTCACCGACTTAATTCTTTCTAGGATTTTCTTCGCTCTCTTTATTCTCCACCGCCTTAATTTAATTCCGATTCTTCACCGACTTAATTCAAATGTATTTAGGCCACCACCGACCTTCTGTTTCTCTCTTCTTCTTCTTTTTTTTTTAAATATTTATTTACTCATTTATTTAATTTTTATTATTAAGAATTATTATTAAATTATTATTTGACACAATATTAACCTTGGATTTTATTTTATAATTTTCTTAAGACAAAATTACTATAAAAATCATGTTTTATTTTTATAATAACTCTACATAATATTCGGTACATATTTATAACTTACAAAATTTATTTATATAATTGATTACAAAATTTAGGATATTACATAACACCCTAAACCTAATACTCGGAAAATTTATTATATGTATGAGGAATATATGTTTATAAGGTTTTCTTATGAATTTCATGTTTGAGGAATCAATGTGAATGATATGAATAAGTGACATCAACATTGACGAGATGAATTGATGTTATGAATTTGACCTAGCCATTATACAAATGAGAGAAAATAAATTAATCAAATCCTAAGTTTTTATATTTCATATTTTCTAAAAATACTTTATAGTTATTTGACATTTATTTTCAACCCAAATATTTATGAAAAACTAATTTTGTGTTAATATACTTAGTAAACATATGACTTAAAATTTCCAAGTAAAGCTGTTTCTCGTGAGATCAACTTTTATTTAATTAAAATATTATACTTAGTATTAAATTACCACAATACTCATAATTAATTGGTTAACATAATTACTAAGCCACTTAAATTAGAACGATAGAGAGAAAATGTTAAGTTTTATTTTCAAGTACTAATTTTTTTGTTTCAATAAATTAAACTAGTTGACCTATTATTTAGAAAGTAAAAACTAAAATTTAGCTAGGAAACCACCCATGGAGGTGGGTCAATTTTTTTTTTATTTTCACTTTTTTTTTGTATAGATGTAATTCATTTTTCGGTTGGGATAATACTAATAGTACAAAAGTTTCGAGTATCTTGCCTTATTGTGTTGACATTTAATATATTGAGTTGTTTTAACCTATGATATTATAAATAATAAAACTAGTTCATTTACCTTAACAAGAGTGCCTTTTAAGTTAAAAATTTCCAAAACTCAAATATACAAAATCTAATATACAAATTAAAATTATATTAGTCACTATTTATATTTACCTGTAAAACTCGTATGCACATCGGTCTCTAATACAAATATCTTAAATTTATAAAAATAGAAAACGAAAAAAATAATTTTATTAAAAATTCTAATTAATTAAAACTGATTTATTAAACTTGAAGTTTATTTGGATTTAGAAGAAAAACATGGGTGAATTTTTTTAAAACAGTGAAAGAAAAAAAATGATTCCTTGATAATTAAATAATTATTTTTATTTATAAATTTTTTACCATAATCAATACAACTTTAACGTTTATCCCTCTTACTTACATATTTAACTTATTTTGAATCACTATTACATCTCTCAAAATAAATTAAAAATTATTATTTGTTTCCTATGATACTTTACACGTATATAACAACCGGTTAATCAACCATTAAAAAATCACTAATATCTGCATTTCTTTTACAATTTCCCAAAATCTTTTAAATAACGTTATTTATGTATCTAAAAAAAATTAAGAACAAATGAATAACAGATCTAAATTTGTGTACAGGAGTTGAAATTGACTGACACGTAAATTAATTTAGAGAAATCTTTGATATAAATTTTCAAGTTTTTTAGAAGTTATTTTATCTAAAATAAAGTTATTTATTTTCAAGTATTATTATTTATTTTTTATTTCCTCCTTCTACCCTAGTTTTATTTTTTTTTTTCATAGCCCTTGGCGATCGTGCTTCGCCCACTGCCGCCGATGACGGCCTCATCATGGTGAATCCCCACACTCACAGAGTTCTTCTCTTTCTCCGACTGAACAAGTTCTCAACCCTAAGAACACATCACTCTCATCATTCTCTTCTAAATCTTAATATCAACCCACCCTTCTCCCTCCGCTTCAATTACAAATTCGCCACCGTCCCCAACGCCCGCTCCTTCGCCGTTTCGTACCTCGTCTCCACCTGCGGCTTCTCCTCGGAATCCGCTCTCTCCGCCTCCCGCAACCTCCACTTCGACAGCCCCCGGAAGCCCGACTCCGTCCTCGCCTTCTTCTCCGCTCACGGCTTCTCCCTCTCCCAAATCCGCACCATCGTCAAATGTGTAAACCGCATCCTTCTCTGCAACCCCAACAAGGTCCTCCTCCCCAAATTCCTCTTCCTCCGCTCCAAAGGTGCCTCCGACGCCGACATAGTCCACATGGTCACCACCGGCCCTCTCTTCCTCACCCGCAGCCTCGCCAACCACATCGTCCCCTCCTACCTCTTCGTTAAACGCTTCTTCGACTCCAACAAGCAAACCATGGCTTGTCTCAGACGCAACTTCTGCTTCATTTCCGCTACCGGTTTTTCGCTTAACGTCCAAATGCTCCTCGATAACGGCGTCAAACGCTCCAGCATCGCCAAGCTGCTCCGCATGTGGCCCTCTATCCTCTGCTCCTATAACTTGTCCAACACGGTTCGTGAATTGAAGGAAATGGGGTTTTGCCCTTCCACGACTTCTTTCGCCGTGGCTTTGCTCGCCAAAAGGACTGTGAATAAAGCCAAGTGGGGCGATAAGGTTGAGGTTTTCAAGAAGTGGGGGTGGTCGGAGGAGCATGTGCTTATGGCGTTTAGGAGGCATCCTTATTGCATGTTGTCATCCCCTAAGAAGATTGATGCTGTGTTTAGCTTTTGGGTTGAGGAGTTAGGGTATAGTTCTTTGGAGCTTTTCAAGTCTCCTATTATCTTTCAGCTGAGTCTCCAGAAGAGGATTGTTCCCAGGTCTTTGGTTCTGAGGTTTCTCGCCAAGAAAGATTTGAGGAAAAAGGGTGCTAGTTATGTCACGCCGTTTCTCATGACGGAGAATGTGTTCCTGGAGAAGTTTGTCAATCGTTATGAGAAGCATTCTTCTCAGTTGTTGAAGATGTATGAGAAAAGTAAGAATGTTGCGAATATCGGGGAGGAGGAGGAGGAGGAGAAGAAGAAAATTCTTTGCTTGTAGCATCAGTTGGTCGTGTCTACTAAAAATCTGACCGACAATCAGCTAGCTTGTTCATTGCATGCTTTACAGGAGTTTTGACTCTGGATGTTTCTTGTATGCTTCTTTCAGCAGCTGAATAAAGAAAAAAAATGAGCCTTTGATTTATCATATTTCTGAGTGTAAATTATATGTAGTTTGGCGGTTTTAGAATGATCTGATTGCATAGACATCTGGTTTAGTTACACTGTTTATTTTCTGAATACTGCCATGTACTGGTGTCCTTTGGAAACTTGTTCTGAATGTTAATTTCTGTTAGAACTGTGAGCTTCGTATGTGGTACAAACTACGATGACTTTGGAGCTTCCATGATGTTGATCTGCATTCCCATGTTCATTAGTACATTGGGGACTGAAACAAAAGAATTCTGGAGATTAGATTTTTGTTTGAAGCAGATTGGCACGACTGTCAATTTAAGCCACAACTGGAGGTCACCACGAGTTCTGAAATTGGCTGGCTTATCTGTATCCATCTTTTGAGATGAATAATACAGCTTCATAAACACAGTTAAACAAACTTCATGTGAATATATCAAGTGAGAAAAACAGAGGATTGTATATAAACCAGGCAACTAAAGGTTGACTTTAAACATGATTTAGTCACCTAACCTCAAAGACATTCTGAATTTCTTATGTTGTTTTGTGTATAAAGTGCCACTCTTAGTCAAATTATAACTGCTTTCTGGGCAGAATGTTGTTCTTCTCACCTGTCATGTCAAGCAGGCTGCTTTGTGTGAATTATTTAATCGAAGTATAGCTGCTTGTTTCCCAATCTCCTATTTACCCTTCCTGGGATGAGTGGTTAGTATGGAGTTGATGAAGATTTTGGCTTGTCTTTGGTTTAGTGATTTCTGGAAGTGAAATGAGCTGATTCTTAGAAGTGTTTTCTGCCAAAACTAAAATAAACCACCTATACTCTTCAAGCAACAGATATGTTTTCTGCCTAACTGTTTTTATTTGTTGTAAGTGACTGTTTTTTGTGTGTGGATTGACGTAAACTCAGGGCTAATCAGTAGAGTTTTTATATTCTTTGGTTGAGATGATGTGGTTCAAGTTTTATTTATTCTTGCAAGGTTGTTTTAAAATCAAAATTGGAAAGTGTTATGAAACAAGGAATCCACTTCTACAGTTTGCATAGAGAACATTGCATAATCACTACCAAGTCTTCCTCTACAGATTTCCTTCCTCATCTCATGACACTTTTTAAGTATTGGGGTGAGGTGGCTGGTGGGGGATTTTTTAGACATGAGAGATTAGGGTTTTCGGCCAAATCTACACCTATAAATAGACGACCACTCCACACACTTCCAAAGAAACACCTCACTCATCTTCTCTTCTCTATTTTTCTTTCTGTTCTATTTTTATCTTGAGTTTATTTATTCTTTTAAGAGTTTCTTGCTAGTTTCTAAATTCTTTAGAAGATTTGATAAGTTTTTGTTGTATTTTGGGGGACTTATGGAATACTCTGTGTATAAGTCTTTAAGGACAATAATTAAGGAATTAAGTTTTGTTCGTATCTTTATCTATTCTTACAACAATCTTAAGGACTTATGACTGACAGTATGGATACCAACAACAACTTTACATCGGAAAAGACAAATAATGTTTTCAGAACTCAAACTATCTTTACGAAACCTTTTTCGGATATTTAGAAAATTGAAGTTTTAACTAGGCAAAACTTCGGACGTTGGTAGGAACGCATTTCTATTCTCTTAGACATGTATGGAAACCTAACTCTACTAAACAAATTGAAGACTGAGTTCATTCGAACAAGGTATGTCGACACACTTTGCTTCGTGCATTGTCTAATAATTTGTTCGATGTGTATTGTTCCTATAAGGAACGAGTACCATAAGTTGCTTGAAGATATTAAAGCAAAAACATAATCCTACCTGATAGTTCGTTTAAAAACTTCTAATCGAAAAGCTTCCGAAATCCTGAACAGACTACAAACAACAACTGAAGCATAGACATAAATAGATGTTACTGCTAGATATGATCACGCACATCATCATTGAAGATACCAACCAGAAGGAGTGTGCTACTGCAAGGGCTACAACATTATCAACTAAAGCAAATATGGTAGAATACAAACCAGCTCCAAAAAGGTACGAGAAAAAACTCGATTATAAGAAGAAAAATAAATTTAATTCCTGTCTCAATGGATCTAATCCCACCTTTAAGAAGAAGAAAAATTGTTTTGTTTGTGGAAAGACAGGTTATCATGTACCTCAGTGCAGACGTAAAATAAGAATCGACAATCCTCCTAAGGCAAATTTAGTTGAAGGAGAAGATATAATTGTTGCGGTCGTTTCCCAAATAAACCTTGTGACAAATGTGAGTAAATGTGTGATAGACTCTTGTGCTATCATGCACATCTGTGCAAGTAAAAGTGTTTTTATCTCCTACACTAGTGTGGATATGGAACATGTTTATGTCGGTGATTCCAGAATAACTCTTGTCCTAGGAGAAAGAAATTTTTTTCTAAAGCTTACATTTGGAAAAACTCTAACCTTGAGTGAGTGATATGCTACATGTGTTATCAATTGTAGTTAATCTAATCTTTGTAGCACTATTGTGAAAAGTTAGGGTTAAAGTGTCATTCGAATATGATAAGATTGTTATGACAAAGAATAATGTGTTTGTGGAGAAGAGATATTGTGATCAAGGTCTTTTTGTACTTAATATCTCTGAAATTGTTAATGAATCTAACTCTTCTGCTTCTGCTTATATTATTGATTCATATGATCTATGACATGCTAGACTAGGACACGTGAATTTTTCGTATGTTATAAAATTGCAACGATTAGGATTAGTTAATATGCATGATAAACAAAATAAGAAATGTGATATATGTGTAAAATCTAAAATAACCAAGAAAAATTGTCAATCTGTAAAATGTCAAAGTGAACTTTTAGGATTATTTTATATTAATTTAGCTTATCTAAAACAAATTGTGTCTAGATGTGGTAAAAATTATTTTGTTATATTTATAGATGACTACTCTATATACACCAAAGTATACTTAATTAAACATAAGGAGGAAGCGTTTGACATGTTCTTAACTTATAACGCGAAAGTAGAAAATCAATTAAATAAGAAAATTAAAAGGATTAGATCGGATAGAGGTGGTGAATATGTATTATTTAATAATTATTGTGTCAACGAAGGTATTGTTCACGAAGTGAGCCCACTATATTCACCTGAGTCTAATGGAGTAGCTGAGAGAAAAAAATAGAACTCTAAAAGAAATTATGAATGTCATGCTTATTAGTTCTAGTGCACTTGATAACCTTTGGGAAGAAAGAAACTCTACTTACAATGTGTTTTTTACAAAATAGGATGTCGCATAAGAAAACTAGTATAACTCCCTATGAATTATGGAGAGGTTATCAACCTAATCTTAAATATCTAAGAGTGTGGGGGTGCCTAGCTAAGATAATGTTACTCAATCCTAAGAAAAAGAAAATAGGCTTTAAAACTTCTGATTGTATATTCTTAGGCTATGCAGAACATAGTGTTGTCTATAGGTTTCTTGTTCTAAAAAATGATGTAATTGAGCATAATATTATAGTGGAGACAGAAAATGTTAAGTTTTGTTAACATATTTTTCCTTTAAAGGTTACTAAGACACCTAAACAACCTATAAATATTAATAATGATGACATGAATGAGGACTTGAGAAGAAGTAAAAGACAGAGAAAGGAAATCTTCTTTAGAGATGATTTTTACACCTATCTAGTTAAAAATGATCAACAATTTTTTAGAGGCTACTAGTGCTTTTGATGTAACACAGTGAGATAAGACCATTAGGACTAAAATTGACTCAATTAAGAAAAATAATACTTGAAATTTAGTATAGTTATATAAAGAAGCAAAACCTATTGGTTGTAAGTGAATATTTAAGAAAAAGTATCATCTTGATGGATTTATAAATAAATATAAGGCAATATTAGTAGCATAGGGTTTTACTCAAAAACCCAACATTGATTATTTTGATACCTTTACCCTTGTGACTAGGATTTCCTCTATTAGAGTTTTGTTAGCTCTAACAGCTATCCATAAGTTGGTTATACACCAAATAGATGTTAAGATAACCTTTTTGCATGGTAAATTAGAAGAGGAAATTTATATGACTCAACTTGAAGGGTGTGTTGTTTCTAGTCAAGAGAACAAAGTGTGTAAATTTTTAAATCTTTGTATGGATTAAAACAAACATTGAAATAGTGACATCAAAAACTTGATAGTGTTCTACTTTGTGATGACTTTTCAACTAATGATGTTGATAAATATGTGTACTCTAAATTTGAAAGTGGTGAATGTGTCATTATATGTTTATATATAGATGACATGCTAATATTTGGTATATGCATTGATATTGTCTCTAGAACTAAATTGTTTCTGGGATCTAAATTTAAAATGAAAGACATGGGTGAAACCAATGTGATTTTGGGAGTTAGAATCATAAGGAATGGAGATAGTATCTTATTATCCCAAGAATAATACATTGAGAAACTTCTTAGGAAGTTTAAGCGTTATGACTTCAAATCAATGAGTACCCCTTGTAACTAATTTAAAGAGAATAGAGGAGACTCAATCTCTCAACCTCAATATGCTCAGGTAATTGGAAGCTTACTGCATTTAATGAGCTTTTCTAGACCTAACATTGCTTATGTAGTAGGTAGACTAAGTAGGTACACCCAATGTCCTAAACAAGAACATTAGGATGCACTTGCAAGACTTATGAGATACTTAAGAGGTTCAATGGATTATGTCATTAAATATAGTGAATTTCCCGCTGTATTAGAATGATACAGTGATGCTAAATGAATCTCTAATTTAGGTTAGACAAAATCCACCAGTGGTTATGTATTTACACTCAGGGGTGGTGCGATTACATGAAGATAAGTCAGACAAATCATTATTGCAAGATCAACAATGGAATCAGAGTTTGTTGTTCTCGAAATGGTTGGTAGTGAAACTAAGTGGTTGAAAATTTTCTCAGCAAACATTCCATTAGGAATGAAACTAACCCCATTTGTGAATATATTGTGATTGTCAATCAGCAATAGTTATAACTAAAAATAAGAACTACAATGAAAAGAACAAACATATACAATTGAGACATAATTTAGTGAAATAATTAAGAGTGGAACAATTTTCATTGACTATGTAAAGTCAGAATGAAAACTAGCAGATCCTCTAACGAAACCCTTAGAGTGAAATATGATTTTAGAAATATCGAGGGGAATGAGACTCAAGCCACTTGCAAACAAACAGGTGATGGTAACCCAACCTTTGTGATTAGAGATCTCATAAATAAGGTTCATATGGGTAAAAACAAGTCATTTATTAGTTTTACTAACACTAAAATTGATTAAAATCAATTATGTCAATTCCTATGGTGTGTGAAAGTGCTAGATACTGTATTATTGAGAAGTTAAACTTTTGTAATTAAAATTCTATGTGGTGTACAAATTTTAGTTTAAACAAAGTTTTTAACGACTTCATATCACTTACTAGTGGTGTATGATTTGCAATATTTGCTTGATGAAATCATATATATGAGTGTCGAGTAGGGTCGCTTGTATGAGGTCTTTGCAAGATTTCTGAGCACACTCACACACATGGCCTAGTAAGCACAACACAATGATAATAACAATAATTGTAGGAGTGTATTGTGATTGTTAAACTACTGACACACGCTAAGTGTTTTAGTTCATATAACTTGATATACCAACTACACTGTGTGTTAAATTTTCAATCTATGACTGGTTCATATAATTTGCTATACCAGTTCTAATATATTACTTCTTATATAAACTCCAATTTTTTTTTTTTCAATATGTGGGGGATTGTTATGAATTCTATATGGTAGAAAAATAAGGAACTCACTCCTACACGTTGCACAAAGAATGTTGCAGAACCACTATCAAGTTTTCCTTCAACTACTACAGATTTTCTTCCTCATCTCATAACATTTTGTAAGTATTGGGGTGAGGTGACTACTGGTGGATTTTTTGGGCTTGGGAGGTTAATATTTTTTACCCAATCTATACCTATAAATAGATCACTCCATACTATTCTAAAGACACACCTCACTCATCTTCTCTTCTTTATTTTTGTTCTTATTCTATTCTTATTCTGGGTTTATTTACTCTTTTAATATTTTTTTGCTAGTTTTTAAGTTCCTCAACAAATCCGAGAAGATCTTGTTATACAATGAGAAACTTACATAATATTCGAGGAATAAATTCTTAAAAACAGTAATTATATATGTTTCAAAAATTAATTTTTGTTCGTATCTTTATGAGTTTTTACAACAAAAGGTAGACCAATATCCTGCTCGCTGAAAGATTAAAGTTAGGCAACGATGAACTCCCAAGGAAGTAGGTGCTCATACCAATATCAAAGTGTTTGCCCTTGAATAAACAAAAGGGAAACGAAGAAATCCAGATGAAGGGTTCGGGCGATGATAGGAGAAAAACGATGTAATCATTTCTAATGAACAGAAGCTAATCAAAGTAATTTTATTTTTAATGTGAATCACATATTACTTTTGACTAAAGGAACCATATTATGCAACAGAGTGTATATTCTTATGTTGATGGGAAAAGTTTCATTAATAAATTATATATTTTATTTTACTACCTGTTTCGAAATGATCTTCGTTTTTTTAGGAAAAATATGTTTTAAATATTTGTGTTCTTATAAAGTATAAGAAGATAATAAATTATTAAAAATGATTTTAGAAAAAAATATATTAAGATGATAAATATACTTATAAAAAATTATTAAAAATAATGCAAAAATATTATTTTAATTTGTAATCTAACTTTAAATGATATATATTTAAAAAGAATAAGTAATATTTATATTGAAAGTCTATTTTTATCCTTTTTATAAAGAATCATATAACTTAGGGCAGAAGGTCAGAAACGTTGCTTTGATTTTCTTACAAAAAATAATCTTATAGTCAAAATAATGTTAAAAAGAAAGTTAAATTATGAAATTGGTCTTTATTTTGTAAGTTTTTTTTTCTGTTGAAAATTTTATTATCTTTTGTTGGAAAATTAATAATAATAATAATAATAATAATAATAATAATAATAATATTCCCGATTTTGATTTTAACTATCAAACATAAATGTAATCCCATACTCGATAAACATACTCGTAAACTAAATGCAAAAACGTACCTGAATTAGTCATAATGATGATGTCTTTGTAGAGTACTATATTGATCTTATGGTCTTTGATAAGTGTCTAGTTTGCATTATTTTTAATGGCGCTTTATTTAAGTTTTCTAGTTTATTTGTGTTAGAATTCCCCTTAATTCCAATTGTTTTCCTTCATTCCACACATGTTATTCGGGTGTCTCAGTTTTGCAGGAATAGCTTTGTTATAGGTTTATAAACTTGGAAACGGGAAGCATTTGATGAAGCATTGGATGGAAAGGAATTCAAGCCACTAAAAGCACAAAAATAAAACCTTGGATTGCATTGTAAAAGAAAAGAGAAAAGAACACTTCAGGGCCTTAAAGCATTGTTAAAGAGCATTTTTGGTGAAGTTAAGTGAAATCCACTGGCAGTGGGTTTTTCCCACTGGCAGTGGACTTCACTGGAAAATGAGTATTGGACCCCTGTCACGATCCACTGCCCGTGGGTTTTTCCCACTGCCCATGGACTTCACTGGAAAAGGAGTATTGGGCCCCTGTCACGATCCACTGGCCGTGGGTTTTTCCCACTGCCAGTGGATTCTGCACATTTTACATTTTCCCTGAATTAGAGGAGCGGTTTTTGAGCATAAAAGATATAAAAAAGAAGTTACGGAGCACAAAAGGAGAGACGAAGACGAGAGGCGTTTTTCCCAAAAAGAAAATTGAAGAAAACCAGAGCAAAAGAGGGAGAACGATTTCTTCTATCAAGAGGGAAATTGAAGAAGCTACAAAGGAGATAGTGAGAACTTCTCTTCTATTCTTTAATTTCCTGTCTCATTTCTACTTTTCTCTTATGTTAGGGTTTGATTTATTGTATTGTGGATTGTAATCATCATTTCTATGGCACACTAAATCTCATTCTTGGGATTATGGGGAATATGTTTATGTATCAATTTTGAATACTTTGAATTTCTCTGTTATTGAATTTCTGTTTTCTATTCATTTCCATGAGAACCTAAAGCTTCTAATGGCTTAGAGATAAGGTTAGATGAATTTAAATGATGTGGATGATTGAGAGATCGATATATCATTAGAAAAGCATGGAATTGAACCTAGGGATTTGGGTTACGAAAGTAGACAAAACTCTTTGAGGGGTAATTGGATTTTCATAAAACGTAAAGGATCTACTTAACGAATTGAACGTTGTTCTTCGGTAATTAGGTACGTTAGTGGGGTTTCGAGAGGAATACGTTAATCAATTAAGGAAAATTCACCTTAGAAATAGAAGTTAAATAATGGGAAACGAATTGATTTAAATTGAATACGTAACATATAAACCTACCGACTCCTAAGAAAGTTTTCACCTTGAGTCTCTTGTCAATAGTTTTTGGTTTTCTATTCATTTTGCAATATATTCTATTTGAAACGATTTGTTTAGATAATTGAATCACCGTGTACCGGTACTTGGGCACAATCTCCGTGGGAACGATAACTTTTTATTACGCGATACTCCGTACGCTTGCGAACGACTATCAAGTTTTTGGCGCCGTTGTCGGGATTGTGCTTTTCCCAATATTGGCTAAGCGGTGATTTAGTTAGATTAGACCTTTTAAATTTTCTGCATTATTTTTCTCGGTTTAATTTTAATATTTTTCTGCAGAATTACACTTTGGTTCTTGTGTTTCTGTTGATTTTGCAGGTTTCTTTTATGCGAAGGAGTGTTAGATTTGAGGACATCTTTGACCCTGAAATTGAACGGACTCTCCGTAAGATTAGAGCTCTCCGCAGAAAACTAGAGCAAAGCAAACAACAAGCATCTGTTTCAACAAACCACAACCATATGGCTAGTCCAGAAAATAGAGCACTACGTGATTTTGCAACACCAAATTCAATGGGTAGGAAGCCTAGCATCACACGGCCTACCATTGAAGCGAACAACTTTGAGTTGAAGCCATCCTTGCTTTCGATGGTTCAACAAAACCAGTTTGGTGGACTGTCTTCTGAAGACCCAAATTTGCATCTGCAAATTTTCCTTGAGTACTGTGATACACTTAAAGTAAATGGAGTTTCAAGTGATGCAATCCGATTAAGGCTTTTCCCGTTCTCTTTAAGGGATAAAGCTAGAGCTTGGTTGTATTCACTTCCTGAAGGGTCAATTTCAACATGGGAGCAGATGTCTCACGCTTTCCTTAACAAGTACTACCCACGCAGCAAGACAGACCAGTTAAGGAAACAGATCATCACTTTCATCCAGAAAGATGATGAAACTTTATATGATGCTTGGGAGAGGTATAAAGAAATGCTTCGGGAATGCCCACACCATGGGATTGAGCGCTGGTTGACCGTGCACATTTTCTATAATGGGCTATCCCCAAACCAGAAAGTGACACTAGACGCTGCAGCTGGCGGTGCCTTCATGAGCAAAAACATGGAGGAAGGCTATAATCTCATTGAAGAAGTTGCCCGTAACACCTACCAAGTGGTCTTCAAAAGGAGTTTATCGACAAAAACTCCAGGTAAGTATTCTCTAGATGTCTGTCTCTTTACTTACCGCAAAGGTAGAGGCTTTGTCTGTTAAATTTGATAAACTAGGAGCAGGTAATACTAATGTTGTCTGTGAGTTATGTGGTGTTTTAGGTCACAATATTTCAGGTTGTCAGCTTGGAGTAACCCAGAGTGTCGAGCCAGAGATGCATCAGGTAGATGCAATTGGAAATTATGGTGGGAACTATGGAAATAATTTTAGACAACCACAAGGACCACCTAGTTTCCAAAATAGACCACCTTCTTTCCAAGGCAATCAAAGTAGTTATAGACAACCACAAGGACCGTACATTCCACAGAAATCCAAATTAGAGTCCATGATGGAAACATTTGTAGCTACTCAACTCAAGCAAAATGATGAATTCTCTGAAGCCATAAAGAATTTAACTACTAAGATGGATTCATTGGCCACCCACAACAAGATCTTGGAAACTCAGATTGCCCAACAAGCCTCCAACTCCATGAGAATACCAGGGACATTTCCTGGAAAGCCCGAGGTGGGACCATCCAATCACACCCTAGCTATCACTCTTAGGAGCGGTACTCAATATGATGGTCCAGTTGGCATGTCAAAAGAGGAAGATAAGGAGGAGAAGAAATTGGATGAGTCTCCATCTCATCCGCTGATTGAGGAGAAACCGTATGGGAAAAAGGAGGAGGTTAAGCCATATCAACCTCCAATTCCGTTTCCTCAACGTTTAGCTAAGGCCAAGTTGGACAAACAGTTTGGTAAGTTTCTTGAGGTTTTAAAAAAATTGTATATCAATATTCCTTTCACAGATGCTTTGCAGCAAATGCCCACCTACACGAAGTTTCTGAAGGATATTTTGTCAAATAAGAGAAAACTGGAGGAAGATGGTACAATAGCACTTACTGAGGAGTGCAGTGCACTGATCCAAAGGAAGCTACCACCCAAGCTTCAGGATCTAGGTAGTTTCTCTATTCCCTGTATGATTGGTGACATGGCTATAGATAGAGCATTGTGTGATCTAGGAGCTAGTGTTAGCTTAATGCCATTGTCTATTTCTGAGAAATTAGGATTAGGTGAGTTGAAGCCTACTAGGATGTCTTTACAACTAGCTGATAGGTCTATTAAATATCCTATAGGCATTTTAGAGGATGTTCCTATCAAGGTAGGAAAATTTTTCATACCTGCCGATTTTGTTGTTTTGGAAATGGATGAGGACTCCATGATCCCCATTATCCTAGGCAGGCCATTTTTGGCAACCGCGGGCGCGGTAATAGATGTTAAGAATGGTAGATTGTCTCTGACTGTTGGAGACCAAAAGGTGGATTTTAGCTTGAAGGAAGTTTTAAAAAAACCTTTCAATGATGATGTTTGTTGTAGTGTGGATTTTGTTGACCAAGTGGTGAAGGAAGAAACTCTTCCTAATGACCCACTTGAATCTATTTTTGTGATTAAGCCTGCAGGAACATCTAGTTGCTTTGAAGAAAATACCCCACTAAAACATGATACTGAAGTCATGTGTGGTAAAGTGGTGAGCCCCAATGTGGAATTAAAGCCTTTACCGGCTTCTTTGAGGTATGAGTTTCTTGGTCCTAATTCTACATATCCTGTGATTGTTAATGCTGATTTGAATTCATGTGAAACTGAAAAGCTTTTGAAACAACTTAGGTCATATAGGAAAGTAATAGGTTATACAATGGATGACATTAAGGGGATTAGCCCTTCTTTTTGCATGCATAGGATCACAGTAGAAGATGAGAGTAAGCCCACAGTAGAATCACTTAGGAGATTAAATCCAAAAATGCAAGAAGTGGTTAAAAAAGAAATTTTAAAATTGCTTGATGCTGGAGTTATATACCCTATTGATAGTAGCAAATGGGTGAGTCCAATTCATGTGGTGCCTAAAAAGGGAGGGATGACTGTGGTAGAAAATGATAAACATGAGTTAATCTCTACTAGGACTGTTTCTGGCTGGCGCATGTGCATTGACTATAGGAAGTTAAATAGCGCCACAAAAAAGGATCATTTTCCTCTCCCTTTTATTGATCAAATGCTGGAGAGACTTGCAAAACACTCTTATTTTTGTTATTTGGATGGGTATTCAGGTTTTCACCAAATTCCCATTCACCCTTCTGATCAAGAGAAGACTACCTTCACTTGCCCTTATGGGACTTATGCATATAGGCGTATGCCTTTTGGCTTATGTAATGCACCTGCAACTTTTCAAAGGTGTATGCAAGCCATATTTTCTGATCTTATTGAAAATGTGATGGAAGTCTTTATGGATGATTTTTCAGTGCATGGTTTGGATTTTGATAACTGTTTAACAAATTTGTGCCAAGTTTTGCAACGTTGTGAAGAGACCAATTTGGTCTTGAACTGGGAGAAATGTCATTTCATGGTAAGGGAAGGCATAGTTCTTGGACACTTGGTGTCTGAGAGAGGCATAGAGGTTGATAAGGCTAAGGTGGAGGTGATTGAAAAATTACCCCCACCTACAAATGTGAAAGGTATCCGAAGCTTTCTTGGACATGCTGGTTTCTACCGACGATTCATTAAAGACTTCTCAAAAATCACAAAGCCTCTCACGAATCTTTTGGGTAAGGATGTGCCTTTTAATTTTGATTCATCTTGTAGGGAAGCTTTTTGCAGGATTAAGCAGGCCTTGGTCTCTGCTCCTATTGTACAACCCCCCGACTGGGAACTCCCATTCGAATTGATGTGTGATGCTAGTGATCACGCAGTAGGGGCTGTGCTTGGGCAACGGAAGGATAAGAAGCTACATGTAATCCACTATGCCAGCCGAACATTGGATGATGCACAGCAGAAGAAAAAGTTTTATGCAGATGTCAAGCACTATTATTGGGATGAACCCTTCCTATTTAAACATTGTGCAGACGGTTTGATTAGGAGGTGTGTTCCGGAAGATGAGGTCCACGCCATCCTGGACCATTGCCACTCTCGTTCTTGTGGAGGTCATATGAGCACCTCCAAGACAGCCTCAAAAGTATTGCAAGCTGGGTTCTACTGGCCACACCTTTTTAAGGATGTGCGCAAGTATGTCTTGACTTGCGATGCTTGCCAAAGAGCAGGTAACATCGGTAAGAGACATGAAATGCCATTAAATAGCATATTAGAGGTTGAATTGTTTGATGTGTGGGGCGTTGATTTTATGGGACCCTTTCCCTCTTCCTTTGGAAATCAATTCATATTAGTAGCAGTTGACTATGTGTCTAAATGGGTCGAAGCCATTGCTTCACCCCATTCTGATGCTAAGACTGTTATTAAGCTTTTCAAGAAAATAATATTTCCGAGGTTTGGGGTCCCGAAATGTATCATAAGTGATGGAGGGTCTCATTTTATTGAGAAAGCTTTTCGAGACCCTCCTAAAAAAATATGGAGTGAAACATAAGGTAGCTACACCTTATCACCCTCAAACTAGTGGTCGGGTTGAGGTGTCCAATCGGGAAATTAAAAACATTCTTCAAAAAGTGGTAAATACGTCACGTAAAGATTGGTCTATTAAGTTAGATGATTCCTTATGGGCATATCGAACCGCATACAAAACTCCCATTGGCACTACGCCTTTTAAGCTAGTGTATGGGAAGCCTTGCCATTTACCTGTTGAGTTAGAGTATAAATCTTTTGGGCTGTCAAAACTCTTAATCTTGATCATAAGGTTGCAGGTGAGCATAGGTTGTTGGAATTAAACGAGCTTGAAGAGCTCCGTCTAGATGCATATGAAAATGCTCGAATTTACAAAGAAAAAACTAAAAGATGGCATGATCGTCACATCCTAAGGAGAACATTCAATCCAGGTGATATGGTTTTACTTTTTAACTCTCGATTGAAGCTTTTCCCAGGTAAACTGAGGTCCCGGTGGTCAGGACCATTTAAAGTGACAAAGGTCTTTCCCTTTGGAACTGTCGAGTTATGGAGCGAAAAGGCTGGTCCATTTAGAGTAAATGGACAACGACTTAAGCGTTACTTGACTGGAGAAACAATACAACAAGCAAGTGTCTTGGACTTGTTTGATGTAACAGATTTGTGATTCTCAATAGCATACAACGTCCAGCTGAATACGTTAAATTTAGCACTTGTGGGGAGGTAACCCCATTTGTTATTTTTAATTCCATGTCTTACTTAACTTTCTTTTTCTAAAAAAAAAAAAAAAAAAGTTCTAAGGCTTTGCAATTTTTTTTTTCTTTCAAGTTAATGGACATTGTGATCCACCACCAGTAGGAAATACCCACTGGAAGTGGACCTTTCTGAGTTGGGGCACGTAAAATTAAAAATTTTCAAGTCAGAGAAAACCACTGGCAGTGTGTTTTTCCCACTGGCAGTGGGTTTTCACAGGTGCAATGCGTGCCTAATTTTGGCCCAAGTCCGAGACACCCACTGGCAGTGTGTTTTTCCCACTGGCAGTGGGTCGTGATTCCCTACAAGTTATTCATCTTATCACACGCATACCACCTATGTTTTTTCCACTCCCTATTGCACTCTTCCTCACCATTACACAATACCCCTCTCAATCACTCTTAACTTCAGAAATCCCTTGACCCCATTCAATTCCACGGATTTCTTTCACTCAATATCACATCTACATCATCTCTTTCTATCATTTTCATCAAGTAAGAATCATCATACTAATATAGGGTTTTCTCATACTTGATATTTTAATTTGTTGTTGATGAAATTGATCATGTGGGAAGGTTTACAAATGTTTATATTTGATTATTGTGATTAAAAATTCATGTGGGTTTGTTATCAAAATTTTGTTCACGATTATCATGTTCATCATGTTCTTCATTGTTTATTGAAACACATATACCTTTTTCTTCATGATTGACACTCCATGCTACATATTTGGCAATTTGATTCATTCTTATTAATTTGCATAGCGTCAATTGTGAATCTGGGAAACTTTGAGATGCATGTTTATAGATTTCTTAGTTCAAATTTTTTATGCCTACCATGTGTTTGATAAAATGTCTATGACAACTACTTGTTCTTACCTTTGCATATTTATAAGTTGTTTTATACACATTGATCCTTAGATATTTATCATCCCTAGATATTTAATTGTGGTGATGCTAATGACACATTTTGTATATATACATGAACTCGGATTTTAGGTGCCAACACAATGTCTTCCGGAAGAACCAAAACTTTTGGAAAGAAGAGCAAAAACACTTGTAAGACCTTTAACTATGCTCGAGTTGAAAATATTGAGTGCACATTCGATGACCAGCGGATGCGACTTGATTCCTTGATCAAGAGGGACATTGTCCCCTCACGATTTTTCTGCAAAAAATCATTACTCGACCTTGGGGTTTATGAAGATACTTTTAAGTATTGCAAGAATGTGGGTTGGGAAGACTTTATTGAACTATATGAGTCGTGCTATGAACGCACTACATTAGAATTTCTTAGCTCCATTGATATTAAACCTTGTGCTAATGATTCTAATTGGGAGATTACTTTTAGGCTAAATAACACTGACTTTAGGATGGATTTGGCAGATGTGGACCCCATTTATGGTTTTCCATCTATGTTCGCCAACGCTTTAGCTTGCACGGATACTGCTCGCATTCCTAGGGACTTCAATGCCAATTATTTTTGGTCCCAACTTTCACAAAATAGGGAACGTTATGATCCCTCCTCTACCAAAGCCTCCTTAATGCATCACCCTGTTTTCGGATATCTTCAAAGGTTCATGGCTCGCTCTATTTTTGGGCATTTTGAAAGCCTAGGTACCATTCGGGCTGCCGAATTATATTTTTTGTATGCTATGATCCATAAGATACCCATCCATTCCACTAAATGGCTTTTCAGTCAATTTATCAGAGTTGGTCGGGCCACCTCTGGCAAGATTATCATTGTTGGGTACATCAACCCACTTGCTAGGTATGTAGGAATCGACCTAACCAATGACACCTTGTTGTGCCAACCCAAGAGGGTTGATATTGATGAAATGATTCACATGGGTTTGATAGTAATTCAACATGATATTCCCTGTTTGGTTATTCCTGGAACACATGTGCCTCATCCCTTGCCTGACCCTAGCTTCACTAGCCTAGAAGGCAAGACTTCTTTTTTGTTTTCAGGTACAAATGCTGATGAGGATGGTCCTTTGGACACATAGATGCCATTTCCCCCAGCGAACTCAGCTGGCCCTTCCCAGTTCACCCCCAACTCCAGTGTTTCATTAGAACAGATGTATTCCTTAATGCAAGGAATGAATAGCCGCTTGGAGTCAATGTCCATAGAGCAAATTCGGCAAGGGAGTCAGATTGATGACCTAGCTCAGAGGGTGGATGCTATGTATCATTGGCACTCCCAACAGGGGCATTTTGCTCCCCCTCTCCATGAGAAGGTACTCTTATGCAGATAAGTTTCCTTTTACCTTCCCTCTACCTATCGTCCGGTGCGAACACCGCCCATCATCGGCTTGGGGTGGTCGGTGGTAGTAAAGGAAACTTGTTCTCGAACCATTAGCTTTGTTTAGGCATTTATTCATGTTTTTACTTATTGTCTAGTTAGGATGACATGGTTTGTTTATTTGTGATTACTACTTCTACAAGTTGTGTTGCAATTGGAATGTTTGAATTTTAGGCCTCTATGGGAATCCATAAAAAGGAATGAATGAGTTTTATGATTGCTAGCTTGTCGGGTTGAACTATACACTATGATTTCCTGTTTTCTTTGACTGGATTCATTACCGTTTCAATTGAGAGCTTTTGAACCAAAAAGGGTAAACATTCTGATAAACCCTTATTTTCTTCTTTGAGTGTATCATACATTTTAAGCACTCTAGAACTTGGCTTGTGACCGATTCAAAATAGTTTGTGATTGTATGTTAGGGGATGATAAAAGCATTTTAGGGCAAAAAGCTTCGTATTGCCCACAGAATTTGAATACTGCATACACCATTAGTTGCCCCTATTGAGCTTTAATTGTTGAATTTTCAAATCCTTTTGATCTAATTCTCCAGAATTTCTGAGAAATGACAAGGATGACAACTAATTGATAAGGGCTTAGGAAAGACTGTTCACTATTTCAAAAAAAAAAAAAAAAGCAAAAAAAAGAAAAAAAGAAAAAAGAAAAAAGAGAGATCAGTAGCAATGTAATAAGAAGTCCCATTTATGAATAAGAAAATATATTTTTCTGAATGCCTTCCAAACTTGCTTTTCTCAGGAATTTCATTTCTAAAACCCTTTGACTTTTCCCTCTTTCTTGGTATCCATTCCTATTCGGTGAACCCCTGGCCCCATTACAACCAATTCAGAGCCCTTTAGACCTTAACATACTTTCTAGATAACTGTGGAGATTAGGGTCATTTGCCAAGCCTATGGTAGTGTTTGAAATGTTTTGATTTGAGTGATACTAAAACACAAGCCTAAACACATTGAGAGAAAGTAAGGAAACATGTATCTCTAGTCTAGTCATAGTAAGCATGGCATGAATAATTGTGTGGCTTCTAATTTGATAATGCTGCAATCGTCTATTAATAATATTTTAAATAAGATTCCTTTAGATGGTTGAAGTTCTTCATTCTTTATTACTCATGCTTGTGGTGATGGTGATTGCTTAGGGACAAGCAATGTTTTAGTTTGGGGTATTTTGATAAGTGTCTAGTTTGCATTATTTTTAATGGCGCTTTATTTAAGTTTTCTAGTTTATTTGTGTTAGAATTCCCCTTAATTCCAATTGTTTTCCTTCATTCCACACATGTTATTCGGGTGTCTTAGTTTTGCAGGAATAGCTTTGTTATAGGTTTATAAACTTGGAAACGGGAAGCATTTGATGAAGCATTGGATGGAAAGGAATTCAAGCCACTAAAAGCACAAAAATAAAACCTTGGATTGCATTGTAAAAGAAAAGAGAAAAGAACACTTCAGGGCCTTAAAGCATTGTTAAAGAGCATTTTTGGTGAAGTTAAGTGAAATCCACTGGCAGTGGGTTTTTCCCACTGGCAGTGGACTTCACTGGAAAATGAGTATTGGACCCCTGTCACGATCCACCGCCCGTGGGTTTTTCCCATCTGCCAGTGGACTTCACTCGGAAAAAGAGTATTGGGCCCTCGTCACGATCCACCGGCCGTGGGTTTTCCCCACTGCCGGTGGATTCCGCACGTTTTACATTTTCCCCGAATTAGAGGAGCGGTTTTTGAGCATAAAAGATATAAAAAAGAAGTTACGGAGCACAAAAACCACGACGAAGACAAGAGGCGTTTTTCCCAAAAAGAAAATTGAAGAAAACCAGAGCAAAAGAGGGAGAACGATTTCTTCTATCAAGAGGGAAATTGAAGAAGCTACAGAGGAGATAGTGAGAACTTCTCTTCTATTCTTTAATTTCCTGTCTCATTTCTACTTTTCTCTTATGTTAGGGTTTGATTTATTGTATTGTGGATTGTAATCATCATTTCTATGGCACACTAAATCTCATTCTTGGGATTATGGGGAATATGTTTATGTATCAATTTTGAATACTTTGAATTTCTCTGTTATTGAATTTCTGTTTTCTATTCATTTCCATGAGAACCTAAAGCTTCTAATGGCTTAGAGATAAGGTTAGATGAATTTAAATGATGTGGATGATTGAGAGATCGATATATCATTAGAAAAGCATGGAATTGAACCTAGGAATTTGGGTTACGAAAGTAGACAAAACTCTTTGAGGGGTAATTGGATTTTCATAAAACGTAAAGGATCTACTTAACGAATTGAACGTTGTTCTTCGGTAATTAGGTACGTTAGTGGGGTTTCGAGAGGAATACATTAATCAATTAAGGAAATTTCACCTTAGAAATAGAAGTTAAATAATGGGAAACGAATTGATTTAAATTGAATACGTAACATATAAACCTACCGACTCCTAAGAAAGTTTTCACCTTGAGTCTCTTGTCAATAGTTTTTGGTTTTCTATTCATTTTGCAATATATTCTATTTGAAACGATTTGTTTAGATAATTGAATCACTGTGTACCGGTACTTGGGCACAATCTCTGTGGGAACGATAACTTTTTATTACGCGATACTCTGTACGCTTGCGGAACGACTATCAGTCTTCCAAGAGCACCTGTATTTCCCTCTTGAATTTCTCTCTTGATGGGGATAGAAAGAAAGGAACGAGACTAATAATTACGTTCTGTGTGTGTGCTCCCAGAAGGGGACCATGACCCTTTAGATAACCAGAATTAGGTTAATTACTTAAGTTTTAGTATTTCCAATTTGACCCCTCATTAAATTAGAAATTACTCTATGGTCTCTACACAATTTTATTTTCATGACATATGCCTTTAGCCAAAACTTTAATTTAGTCAGATCACTTTATTATTTGGTTTAATAAATAATGGCCCTAACACATTTTAATTATGTATCATATATATACATGACCCAAATTTTGCCAACAATCTCCCACTGGTCACAAATATATATGTCCTTACAACCTTACAAATGTGTTAGACTTTATGAGCTCAAAATTGTCATTATATTCCTTTAGCATACTCCAAAAGTCCTGTCCATTAATCATATTAGGATATAGAACCAAATCAGCTTTTCATTGCATCATCGCAATTAAAACCAACAATGATTACTCATCCTAACATAATCAAATGACATGGATTCATCATGAAATGTGTAGCATGAAAAATTACGTGAAGGTGATCTGTACACGTCTATTTTCAACTGGTCCAAACTTTAACTTATTGAGATCGATATAATATCCTTAATGTACAAAGTGTAATGAATGAACAAAAAAACCGCATATCTATAGATAACCAAATATGTCCAAAAATCAATGTATACATATATGAAATTAAACATAGAACATAAAATATATGAAAGTGACTAACTCCCACTAAACCACAAATTCCTCAAACTGTAAAACACCCATGTGAGCAACATGCTCATGAAAGACCTTGGGCGGAAGTCCTTTAGTTAGAGGATATGCTATCATGGAGTTTGTCCTTAAGTGTTCTATGAAAATCTGTCCACTTTGTACTCTTTCCTTAACAATACAGCTGATTTATTGTCACAATATAACTTAAGTGGTCTTTCAATGCCTTTCACAATTTCCAGCCCTGTGACAAAATTTCTCAGCCATATTCCATGATTTGATGCCTCATAACATGTTACAAATTCTTGACATCCTGCAAAATCTGAGTCAGAAAACCCAACGATCTCCAACTGGTCTGACCTCCTATATGTGAGCATATAATTTTTTGTTCTCTTTAAATATCTTATGACTCTTTTTGCTGCTTTTCAATGGTCTATTCCTAGATTGCTTAAATATCTGCCTAGAACCCCAACTATATATGCTATGTCTGGATGCGTACATACTTGGGCATAGATCAAACTCCCTACAACTGATGCATAGGGAATCTTTTGCATTTCCTCAATTTCCAAATTCCCCTTTGGACACTGATTGAGACTAAACTTGTCTCCCTTTAAACTTGTGATACACACAATCATCAACAATATTCATCTTGAAGCCAAATGAGTTTCATACCTTCTGGTAAAGGGACAAGTTCCCAAACCTTATTGTCTTGCATGGACTTATACTTATCATATTGCTTCAATCCACTTTTGAGATTTAGAACCTTGTATAGCTTGACGGAAGTTAACTGAGTCATCTTCCATTATATCATTATTTTTCTCATGTTCCTGAAGAAATACCATGTAATCATCCGAAATAACACTTTTTCTTTCTCTAGTGGATCTCTGCAAAGTTATTAGCTCATGATGCACAGGTTCTTGAGGATCTTGAGTTTGTTCTTCATGAACAACCAAATCATCTTGAGTAAGAGGTTCATCAACAATGCCTTGTGGAGGTTACGAACTTACTTTATCAAAAGTAATTATTTGAATCGGTTATGAAATTATTACCGATTCTTCCTCCAAGATGAAGTTCTTAATATTATTCTTCCCCCCAAACTCAATATCTTCAAAGAACGTAGCAGTTCTCGTCTCAAAAATTATCTTTAATGTGGGATCATAAAATTTATATCCCCTGGATCTTTCAACATAACCAATAAAATAACTACTTACTGTTTGGGAGTCCAATTTCTTTTCATTTGGCTTATAAGGTCTTGACTCAGCTAGACAATCTCACACATGGAAATGCTTCAGACTAAGTTGTCGCCCGATCCAAAGCTCATAAGGTGTTTTGGTAGCTGCTTTAGTTGATACTCTGTTTAGAATATAAGCTGTCGTATTTATTGTCTCTCCCAAAAGTGATTCCAGTAAGGTGGAATGACAAATCATACTCTCTACCATATCTTTAAGAGTGTAACACAAGCCCAAACGTTACGATTTGATTGTGACCTGAGCACTTGTGCCATAATGCACCTGAGTGAGTATTTTCAATTTTACGTTTAGTACCACGTGATTCTGTATTAAGGGTTTCATTATAGGTGGCCACAATATCAAGTAAATACTGATTATTATAAATCAAAAGTAAACCAGTTCCAACAATATCTGAATTAAAAGACAAACTGAACTTATTGTTTCCAAATGAACACAAATAACCTAATTTGTCCAAATAAGAAACTGAAACCAAATTCCGTCTAAATGACGGCACAACAAAAGTGTCTTTCAAATCTAAATAAAAAAAAAACCAGTACTGAATAATAATTTAAAATGCCCTATAGCTTCCACCTCTACCGATTTGTCATCTCCAACATAAATCCATCTTTCAGAATCAATTGGCTTCAGGTGGTTTAGGCAACCCTTTCTTTTCACGCCAAGCATGATATATTAGCACATTTCTTCTTTACGTGTCCAGTCTTATTGAAAAAAGAAACATTTATTTTCTTGAGTTTGTTTCTTTTGTTCTGGACCCTTAGCAGCTTCTTTCTCGAGATCCTCTGATCTCTTTCTTTTGCCCTTAGCCTTGGAGGTGCTTGCAAAATGAGCACTTTCTGTCTTGTCTTGCTTTAGTCTTTCCTCTTCTTGTACGCAATGTGAAATGAGCTCATTAAGAGACCATTTATCCTTCTGACAGTTGTAAGATACCTTAAATTGATTAAACGTTGCAGGAAGAGAAATCAACACCAAATGAATGAGCAAGTCTTCTGAGAGTTCAAGCTTTAGTGCCTTGAGTTTAAAAACAATATTAGACATGTTCATAATGTACTTCCTGATATTTCCTTTGCCTTGATATTTCATGGAGATCAAGCTCTGAAGAAGAGTGTTTGCCTCTGCCTTATCGCTTTTTGCAAAACGCTGCTCAATTTCAGCAAGAAATTCTTTGGCACTTGTGATGTTTTCAGAAACAGTGCCCCTAAACACCTCCGGGATGCCGCGCTTAATGATCATTAGACTCATGCGATTTGAGCGATCTCACTTCTCATAATCTATTTTCACGTTCGGAGGTACTTGAATCCGTAGGAGTAGGGGTTGCTCGATCCTTAACGCAAGATCCATAGCCATGCAATCAAGAGTAATATCAATATTCTCTTTCCAGTCCTTAAAATTTGTTCCATTGAGGACCGGAACAAAATTTAAATTGGAAGATACAGAAGCAATTGTAGCTGAATTTAGAACACAAGAAATAAACTAATTATGCTCACATTATATAAAAAATAAATAATATATATTCAAATAGTGGTTTAACCCATCTCAAGACACCCAATGCACCATCAATATTAAGTCTTTGGATAGTAATATTAACTGCTAGAGGTATCTTGTTGTAATAATCAAACATTGACAATAAAACACGTCCAACAACAAACTAGTCTTTGGATTGATTTATCATCGATAAAGCAAATCCTTATAATTATCACATGTTTATCATTACAAGTGTGTATGCAATTCGGCCAAATATTAATCTTCCTTTGGGTCGACTAATACTCGCATGAATATACACAAACACTAACATTCAATATTTTTCATGAACTGCCCAATTCAAGAGAGGTTACTTTGGTGACTTCTTGACTCAATTTGCTCACAAAAAATATTAAACTACCAAAAAATTGAATATTTTATTTATATAACAAAACCAAATATTTAATATTTGCAAACTAATTCAAAAGAGAATCACCTCATTAGAATTCTACTAAGGATGAACACCTCCCTAGAATCTTATTAGGGATGAACACCTCATTTGAACAAATCAAAGGATGGAAAAATGCCTCATTTTCCACCAATACATAAAGGATGAACATCTCCCTAAAATCTCATTAGGGATGAAATAGAGATAGTTCTAAGTCTCTTTAACACATTGCTATAAACCCTAAAAGGGGATTAAACAGTAATCATTCAAACCCTAAATAGGGGAATTTAACATCAAATTTTCCTAAAGGCAATAAAATAAGAACAGTCACACCTGTGGAAACATTCACCATTTACCTAAAATTTTCTGTGTTGGGAATTCCCCAAACACCACCCCCAATTCCAAACCCATAAAATTAAATAAAAACAAAAGATTCAAAAAAGAACAGAGAACCCAATACAAGAAAGATTGAAATTTGAAACACTATTTCTTTCTCAGTAAAACTTGAAACTTAAACCGAAATAAAAGGGAAAACCGAAGAAGAAGAAGAATTCATAGCTTCCTCCACGGTTCCATCAGCAAGCAAAATCAGATTGAGAATGTTACCCCCAAATTTTAAATTTTAGGGTTCACGAAAATTAGAGATTATTCTCCACTTAGGGTTCATAAAATTGGGTAATTTGAATTGTTTAAAATAAAATTAATCCTAATTTTCATAATTAGGGTTCTATAAATTAAACAGACATGAATCAAATATGGGCGGCTCTGATACCAATTGTTGAAAAATTAATAATAATAATATTCCTGATTTTGATTCTAACGATCAAACATAAATATAATCCCATACTGATAAACATACTGTAAACTGAATGCGAAAGCGTACCTGAATTAGCCATAATGATGATGTCTTTGTAGAGTACTATATTGATCTTATGGTCTTCCACCTGAAAAGCACATGTATTTCCCTCTTGATTTTCTCTCTTGATGGGGATAGAAAGAAAGGAACGAGACTGATACTTACGTTGTGTGTGTGCTCCCAGAAGGGGACCATGACTCTTTAGATAATCAGAATTAGGTTAATTACTTAAGTTTTAGTATTTCCAATTTGGCATCTCATTAAATTAGAAATTACTCTATGGTCTCTACACAATTTTATTTTCATGACGTATACCTTTAGCAAAAACTTTAATTTAGTCAGATCACTTTATTATTTGACATTATTAATAATGGCCCTAACACATTTAAATTATGTATCATATATATACATGACCCAAATTTTGCAAACATCTTTTATATTTTTAACAGAGCCAAAATGACCATTCCTTTTTTTTTTCTAACATTAATTTCGTCTATCTAAAATTAACTTAAATTTATATAGTTTTAGTTTTTAACGACCTTTAACCGTCACTAAATTAACAATAACAAAATTTATTTTGTAAAACTAAATCCGCAAATGCGTCATCAATGTAAAATAGTTATTTATATCACATTGCATTTAGTAAGCTGATAGAAGAATATTTTTACTCCTGTTTAAAATATAAAACTTAAATGAAACTTTTTAAAGTAGAGACTAACCTAAATCTAATCAACAAAATAAATAACAAATTCAATAATTTAGCTTAGGACTTCACATGACTCCTTTTTTGTTGAATTTATTACTTGTAATAGGTTCTTTATATCACGTTCTCTTTAGTACGATTACAATGCATGGTGCCCTGTTACTTAGGTTTTAAAGTTCTTTAATATCGCGTTCTCTTTAATCACGTTTCCAAAAGTGATTGATCTTTTTAAAATAAAATAACCAATAATAGAGATTAATGTAGACAAGCCATTTAATATGTGTCAAATAAAATTTCGAAAGTGTGATTTTAAACAGAAAATAGCTGTAACTCATATAATAAATATTTTGACTTTTTAAGAAAAAAGTTTAAGTTTCAAGTAATGGTTAGAGTTGATGTTCTGTTTCGGTTTATGGGCGTTTCTCATTTTAAATTTTATTGGGGGAATGGGGGAATAAATTGGCTTTATGGTACTATTATTTTAAAGTTTCGCGGTTATACCCCCGAATTCATTTGTTTTGTTTACGCCAACAACAACGCCATCACAAGTTGAGAGTTGTTTGTTCATCATCCTCGTCTCTCGTCTTCTCTTCGCCTAGCATTTGTGCTTCGACTACTTCACAGGCACTAGATCCCTCTCTCGCAGCTTCCATTTGCAATCCAGATTCTCTTTGATCGGTGAGCTTCTTCTTCTTCCTCTTCCTTCTTGCTCCAATTCTTTTCACTTCCTTTTAATTTCAAACTTGCTTTCACTGATTTTCTCTTTGCGAGGGCTGTCTTACACCTCAGATTCCCAATTCCAATCGCACCTCGTTAGATCAGCGGGGGGATTTCGTGGAATATTCCAATTCCACGTTTTGTTTCGGGTTTCTGAACTCATATGCGGGGTTCGGTGTGTCTAAGGGATAAATTAACTGAATCACCTCATTTCTAGTTGTGGATTTTGAATTTCTTCGTCTTTCTCGCACCTGCCTTTGATTGTTTTTCCTTTTATGTTTGTCTTCTTTCTCAGCTGATGAACTGCAGTGTGAAGCTGTAATTTTGCTTTTTCCTTTTTTTTTTTTTTGGTTTTCGCTGAGACTTCTCCTATTCGATTCCCTTGTCGCTGAAGTGAAATTCAAGCTTCGATATTGTTTTTCTGTTTGTTGTTGCTGTTGGGTCTGCATGCTGCATGTTTCTGGATTTCAATTGGAATAGTGAAACAAATACATGCAAGTGTTTTGAAAACGAGGGATGGTTGAGATTAGAGAGTTTGAGATGCATTCCTTTCTAGATGTTTCAGGATTCTGTAACTGTTTTGGCAAATGCTTGCAGTGATACTGTTAAGCACTCCGAATTTTGCATGTTCTTTTCTTTTTGGAGGAGGGGATTTGGACTAAGAAAATCTGAGTGAAAACAGTTTGGTGAAATAGGGGCTAAAGCTCGTTGTCCTTTATTGGTCCTCATGGTGCATGCACCCTCCGCAGAGGGCAAGAGCAGTTGGACCTCCTTATAGATGTTAACTAGTCTGTGTGGTTTCTAATAAAAGGATAGGACTATCTTGTTATTTGATCATTTTGTTCATCTTTAATATATCATTTTCAATATTTTCTTCATTCAATATTCATATTCTTTCCAGTCTTTGAGTATTTCCATATTCATTTTGCTCTCTACGTGCTGACCATAGTAACTTGTTTTGCTAACAATATATCATTGCTTTATTTAGTGTCATTTTTTATTGTCTTAACTGTTTTTTTGTCTTCTTGAGTATAAGAGTCTAATTTCCGTTCAACATGTTCAACTTGTAGTTTTTCATATACACTCTGCCACCACCTGACCTAGTACGGACAAATGTTTTGTAGTGATTCTTACGTTGCCATTAAGCTTGGATCGTGGTGTTTGGACATGTGGTGCCCTATACTATAGATGTACAACCTGTGGATTATATCTTCAATCACAATAGATTTTTTGTTTTCTTTTGCAAATACCCACTACTACCGTACTACCTAATTGTAAAACATTCTTATTCTTCATTGGAAGCCTTCAGCTTATTTACTTTTGATTAACAGGATGCATCTTCTGGGTTTTGAACCTGTTATTCTTCATCAACATTATTTGTAGAGGGAAAGGAGTTGACGTTTCAGCAATCAAGGAAATTGTTATGGCTCCTTCTAGGAAATCTAGAAGTGTAAATAAGAGGTTTTCTAGTGTTCGTGAGACTGCATCTAGTAAAGACAAAATTGCAGAGAATGCTAGCAAAAATAGGCTGAAGATGAGTCCTGGTATTCAGAAGGTGAATTTGTTTATTTACTTCTTTGAAAAGATACATAATACAGTTACTGAATTAAAACAAGGAAGAAATTTCCCCTTTGCTCGTTATTCGTTTTGTCTCTAAGTGCTCTTGTCAAGAAGTCATTATAATATGTTAATATATTTTTTACATCTTGTCAATGTAAACCTGGGTAGTAAATAAATCTAAAAAGTTTGGTTCAAATGATCAGGCGTTATGGATTTTTTTTTTCTTAACTAGTATTTTTTTTTTTTCAAATTTCAATGATGCGCAGAAGAGAAAATTGGCTGACATGTTAGGGCCACAATGGAATAAGGAGGAGCTTGAGCATTTCTACGAAGCTTACCGTAAATATGGGAAAGATTGGAAGAAGGTTAGTTATTGGTTTTTAGTCATGAGGTGGTTCTTATTGAATAAAGGTTTAAGATAAAGTCTCAGCATCAGGTTTTTATCTAATAAATGGGCTACATATGTGGTTAATACTGCTTAAAACTCCACTGAATGTTGAGGGATCAAGGTTGTCTCTTATTTAATCTACCTTGTTCTATGCACTGCAATTTTCCAGTGCAATGTTATTACTAAATATGTCCTTTTTAGTGACATTTTTACCTATATTTACAGGTTGCTTTTGCTGTACGTAATAATAGATCTGTGGAAATGGTAGAGGCACTGTATACTATGAACAAGGTAAATGCATTTCAAGCATCAACATCCATATTAATTTACTGCTATTTCTGAAATGCATACATCACAGATTCACTGATTACATAAAAAAATTTAGATGCTAAAACACATACTGACTAAACATTCATGTATATATGTACTCAGGGTGTACTTTGTAATTTCTTTTAATATTTCCTGTATTTTTTATTAACCTTAATTAAGTTGTTTTTTATCTTCAATAAAAGCAAGATTTTCTAGTCTCCATAATTTCTGTTCTGAACAAGTGAATGTTTTCTTATCTCCTTAAATATCTATTTGAAGATCAAGAAAAGAGACAGAAAAGAGAGAATCTTGATGTTTTCCTGAAAAAATTGTCAAATATTTTAATGAATGTCCGTTTTAAATATTCAAGCAATCAGTTAAAGATTCATTTCTTATTTATTGATCGTGTCTCCTTCCTTGTGAGCCAGTTGTGATTAATCACTGCAGTGAATACATATAATACCCCACCCCCAGCTTTGTTATTTCTGGTTTCCACACCCAACCTCCCCCTCCAAACAAAAATTTACATCTTATGTTATGATTTTTAATAAATATGAGTGGGTGTGAACTTCATTTTACAAGTTGATTTTATAAGGTTGAGCTAGATTCAAATCCAGTTTTTTAGACTAATCTTTGGTTTGTTTTTTTTTTAGGCATATTTATCTCTTCCAGAGGGTACTGCTTCTGTAGTTGGACTGATAGCAATGATGACAGACCATTATAGTGTACTGGTAAGAGTTGAGTTAAAACTTTGGTCAAGTTTTACTGAGCATTTACATTGGTTTTTTTTATTTTGTAACATTCTTGTGGTAGCTGTCATATTAAAGTTACACCTCATTACAAATCTTTTTCATAAGTTGTGTGATGAGAAGAAACTGTATGTTTTCAAGAGTAGTCTCTCTGCATATTGTTTTAAGCACTGTTTCTTTTTCATTGAAAGGTTTGCTTTTAACCTCTGTCATGATAGGTACATTATGATTGAAATTTTAGTACTCTACAGTGTCATTTGACTTGGTTATAAATGAAATCTAAGGTGTCACTTTTCTGTCAATATAAATACATGCACATATATGTCAATGAGTAAATAGAAAACCATGGTTTTCTAGTTTACTTGAACTGAAAAGGATATAGATAATTTAGGTTGCCTGGCACAGTGTTCTGACCAATAGACTAAGAATTTTTTTATTTATTTGATAGGTGATTTTGATTTTAAAAAGATTTTTTATTGTCAATTGTGACAGAGGTATTGAATTAAGAGGGAAAGAGAAACAGAGTGGGGGCAAGAGTAATAGGGTGGAATTTCTCAAGTGACGTTCATTGGTTGTACACTACTTATGCAGAGCATCTATTTGTCTATATACATATAGATCCTTAATAGACAAAGTGGGAAGTATGCCGTAGGCAAAGAGTAAATGGGTGCTACTTTCTAAATGCTAAATTCTATGAAAACTAAATGCATTTAACATAAGACCCCATGAATTCATTTAACGTATGGTACATGAACTGATTGCTATTCTACCAAGAGTGTTAGTTAGCTTTGCCCATCTAAAACTGGATTTAGGAGGAAATAGTTTGTTTATTGTTCTGGAATCCTTGCCTCCCCCACTTATGCAAATAAGTCAATCAAAGAAAAACCAATTTTCCTTCTATTGATATGGGGCGACATTTTAGGTTATATTATAAATGTTGCATAAATTGCCATAGACAACACGGTCAGTTTTTAACAATTGTTCATAAGCAATTAAAATATGAAATAATTTAATTGTCAGGGAGGAAGTGACAGTGGTAAAGAAAGCAATGATGATGCAGAAATATCTAAAAAGTCTCAAAAGCGTTTGCGGGGAAAGCATCTAAGTGACAGTAAAGCATTAGATGGGCACTTTTCAGATCATTCTCAGTCACATTCTGTTGCATCAGGTGATGGTTGCCTGTCATTGTTGAAGAAGAGACATTCTGGTGAGTTAATATATCAATATACATGTGAACATTGCCTTGGCATCGAATTTCTTACCTACTTCTTCATTTTTTTTTTGGTTTTTCAATCATTAATTGTTACAAGAAGATTGATAAATTTTGAAGATATTTCCTCATATTCTCAACATGTTAGGCTGCTTGTCTTTGAAGATGTGATATTTTGTTTTGTATATTTCAAAGAGATATTTTCTCTTGCTTAAATAAAACCTACTAGTTGTTTGCAAGGTTATTAGACTCGAGAGTCTACGTAAACTCGTGAGAGATCGATAAATTCGACTCGTAGACTCGTAAGAGTTTACTTTATATGAAAAATACCAATTTAATAATAAATATAATAATATTAATTCCTCATTATTAAAATAATCAAAATAAAAACTTAATTGAATTTGTACAATAGTATAATCAAAATTAAAAAAATAATTAAAAAATATTAAATATCTAAAATCTCTCCATCTAAAATCCCAAATCCTTTAATCTCTCAATCTAACTTGTTTTATCTATTTAAATACCCTAAAATCACAAACCCCTCAATTCGTCAATCTAACCTAGAGGACGGTGCGCAACGATAAGGAACGTGACCACCGCACGACCCCAAGTGAATGTCGTGCGACCACCACGTGACCCAGGTGAACGTGCGCGACCAAGCGAGCGTCGCGTCACCACTGCGCGACCAAGGACAAACACACGACGACGACCACGACAATGATAAGCAACGATGGATAGTGGGAAGGAGCGAGATCTGAACTTATGAAAAAAAATGAGGAGAGTAAAAAATGATTTAAGTATTTCTTTTTCTTCAAACTCGGTGACTCGCCTCTAACTCGAGAGTTTACTTAAAGTCTACCGAGTTTACCGAGTTTGACTCAGAGTCTACTCAAAAAAGAGTTTACTCACGAGTTAACTCGTATCTGGTTATTTGACTCGTTAACTCGTAAGAGTCAGCGAGTTGACTCGAGAGTTTGATAACCTTGGTTGTTTGTGATTTTGTTTCAGGAATTAGGCCACATGCTGTTAGAAAAAGGACTCCCCGAGTCCCTATTTCATATTCTATTGGTAAAGATAATGGGGAGAGGTTCTTTTCGTCTGCCAGGCAGGGCTCCAAACAAATGGTTGATACTAATGATGTTGCTCATAAGATTGCATTAGCATTGACTGAAGCTTCACAAAGAGGTGGCTCTTCGAAAAATACTGAATCACCAGACAAGAAATTTTTGTCTTCACCAGGTCTGAAAAGTGGGAAGAAGGTAACAAATTATTAACCATCCGTTGTCTTTTTCTGTTCTTTTCTTATAATGAATACTAATTCTAGGTACTTACTATTTTCAGCATTCCAAATCAGAAATAGCTGGAGCCAAGTTCTGCAGTTCTGAGTTGGATGATGGTAGTTCTGAGTTGAGTTTAGGAAGCACTGAAGGTAATAATGAAGACTACTCTAGAAAAACAACTCATCAGAGTGGTAGAGAACTTACAGGAAAGGGAAGGAATCAAGAAAAGAAAATAAAACAATATGGGAAGAATTTAGACCCAGAGGAGAATTTAAACAAGCATTTGAATGACATAAAGGAAGCCTCCAGTGGGACAGATGATGGTAAAATTTTTACCAAATCCAGCTTGAACACTGATTTCGAAGATGCAAAAAATGCAAGGCCCTCTTACAAGGGTTCCAGGACGAAAAGTAAAAAGCCACTGTTAGACAAAGGTATTTGGTAATTGCTTTAATTCCCATTCCTCGTTAGGTTGGATGTCCTTGTTATAAATGATATCTTTACATGGCTAGCTATTTCTAACTGAATCTATGGGGTTAGCTTAATTTTTTAATAAACAAATGTGGTATAAAAGGATTGAAAAACTTGATTGGTATTAGGTATTTTTGTTATTAGGTATGGCATACTGTATTTCATACTGAAAGAAGGAGCTCATTCTCCAGAATATGTTGCTGTTTTTTCTTATAAATAAAAAGCACACATGTTCCTTTTAAAATGATGTTCAAATTATCATATGGCTCTTTGGCTTTTTGGGTATATCTTCTTTTAATTTTTTATTTTATTTTATTTTTTTATCTTCCAATTTGTTTTATAATACTTTTTCTGGAATGGAAGCTAAATTTTGTTTTGTCCTTAAAATGTTGACATGCACAAAAAGCATTAACAGGGCTAAGATTTTATTTTAAGGTTTCATCATAAAGTGATTTTTATTACTAAAAGGCTTTTTAGCTGGCAAAGGGTTTTCGCGATTTGGTGCAATAGAGTTGTGGTACTTGCCTACTTAGTGATGTTAGGACAGGAAAAGGAAAAGAAACTTGTGTATTTATTTCCGTTTGCTTTTCATAAGTGAATAGGATTCAAGATAGATTAATTGAATTAGATGTTTACATGATGCAATCGCTAGCTCTTTATTCTCTTAAAGATTAAAATTGTTATATGCTCGTTAGACCTGGAAATTATTTTTTATGATAATATTTATACATTCCACTTTAATTTTGTAATTGGTATTGGTTTGTCTTGTACTCTTTTCCCCTGACGACCACTTTCCCTGGGTTCAAATATTTTCCTGTTATTCCAACTTATAGTACAATTTTTGTTCACGTTGTCATCCACCACTCCCTTTCCCCTTATTTCTCTCTTTGTAGATGAAGGTTCTGCTTTTGATGCTTTGAAAACTTTGGCTGATCTGTCTTTGATGCTGCCAGTAACAAACCTCGACACTGGTAAGACATTTAAATTTTATTTATAAAATATTCATGTTAAAAATTATTTAAATGTTTTGTTCTCCCATCTCCCATAGATCAATCTGAATAAACAATAACATTGCAAGGGTTGCTGTTAGAATATTTTAGATATGTTAGAGTCCTTTAGATATGATATTAGCATCAATTTAGATTGTATGAGGACAAAGGACACACTTGAGTTGTGGGGTATTCTAATGCACATTCGGCAGACTCCCCCATTGATAGAAGGTCCACCATTGGGTTTTGTATATTTGTCAGAGATAAGCTTGTCTCTTGGCAAAGCAAGAAGTAAAATGTTGTAATCATGTCCAGTGCAGAGGCAGAGTTTCAAGCTATGACTGTAGTCAGTCAGGCTTAAATGGCTGAAACAGTTGCTTCAGGAACTAAAGTTTAGGGAGGTTACACTATTATTACTTAGATGACTAATTAGGACACCATGCATATTGCCACAAATCTAGTATTTCATGAAAGAACTATATTGTAGTTGATTGGTACTTTGTTAGAAAGAAAGTCATGTCCCGGGAGATAACTACTAGCTTTGCTATTTCCCATGATCAACTAGGAGATATGTTTACTAAGTCACTTAGGGGTTCTCAAATTAACTACATATGTTACAAGCTTGATGCATATGACTTATATGATCCAACTTGGAGGGGAATGTTAGAATCTTTTAAATATGTTAAAATCCTATAGATATGATATTAGAATCAATTAGATTTATTTTATATTTTTGCTATTAGTCTAAAATAAGAAAACTGATTATTTTGTAATTATGTTATCTCCCCTATAAATTGAATAGCTTCATTGTGGTCTGAACACATCAAATTCATATTCTATCTCTGCAAGTACTATCTCAAATGAATGCTTGTGTGGTTATATGCACCAATGTCCATCCTTTTTTACACCTCATTGGGTGACATAACCATTCATTTACTCAATGATATTACAATGGAACTATAATCCATCACGTAATTTTATGTTCCAAGGACAAAAGAATTTGTGTTGTAAGGCTAAAGCAGTCTCCACATTTACAATTTGAGTCCTCTGTTTAAGAGACATACTAACTAAAGTTATATAACTATAAATTCTAGATGTGCATAATAATCTGAATGCTTGAAAAGGAATTGATGGTAAACAATATACTAACAAAGGAGAATCATTACTAGTTAAAATTAGAAGGAAATACAGGATAAATGATTGTAGCCAAGTAATGGTTGTTTGCCCTCAAACTACAAGCCATAAACTGAAAGAAAACCACAAGTTGTGTGACACAACCCAGGCTCAATTTTAGTATTACTTGGATCCATAATCTTATCTATAATGATTGTGCTTTTAAGTATGTCTTTTTCCTAGTTGTGTTATTAATCTCTTAATGGCCTTTCCTTTGTGATTTCATCATGGTTGCTTCCTTTACTGGGATGCACTATTTTATGCATAAACGTTGAACATAATGCTTAATAGTGAAATCATTGAGCTTTTATTGGATTCACATTAGGTAAGTGAAGAAGGTGGAGATGCTAGTCGATGGAGAATAGGTAAATATGGGAGGTACATGGAAAGACACTTCAGCGCCATATTAGTATGTATTTCAACAAAAGAAAAATGTTTGGTAAGAGAGTATCTGGTGGTGTGGGAGGTTTCCCATTTATAAGTTTAGATGCAGGTGAGTCACCACCCTGACATTTGAGCATAACCATGAGGTAATTCTAGTGTGGAGTGGGTCTGTTAAATATTGGAAGCTTTAGCTTAAGAGGTGTAAGTCGGTGGATTTGGTTCTCAGCATTTAGGCATATAGAGCATCATTGAGTGCATGGTGAATGGTTCTTCAACTTCACATGGTTCCCTGACCAATCGAAGTTTTAGGCAATCAAGACTGCATTGGGCAAGAATTTGTTGCACTGGCCTTAGGATAATATAAATATAACATTAAACTACAAATTTGTCATGAGAGGTCATGAGGCACTACGGGTGGTTGTGTTGTGGAGCTATCATTTCATCAATCATACTGGTTGCCAATGATGAATAGCTACTATGACAAAAACTAAACGAATAATAGTCATTTTGGCCACTGGAGAAAAAATATCGCTATAATCAAGCCCATAAAGTTGAGTGTATCCTTTAATAACTAAGCGTGTTTTGAGACGATTGACTTCACTATTTGATCCAACTTTAATAGCATAAACCCAACGAAATCTCATTGTTTTTTTTTTCTATATGGAAGGGGTACTAGGTCCGGCGACAGAGGGCGGTGGGCGGTCGGAGATGACTATAATATGTTAAGGTTCCAATATAAAACCAATTGGAAATATGTAGAGTAACCTAACAAGTGTTTAAACTATACCATATGACATGAGGCAGGTGATGTGAGACTTCTAACACGCCCTCTACAACGAAATCTGCCAGACTAAGCAAAGGGTATTTTTGACCCACAACGAAAGGGTAACTCTTGACCCAAGACAACAATCAGAGAGAAGTTAGCTTTAGCTCTGATACCAATTTAAGATATAATAAAAAAGAGAAAATAGGTTTTAGAGAGCTTGATCACACCTCTAACATGATTATAACGATAAGAACATATACACTGAGAAGATGGAAGATCGAGGGACAGAATTGTGAAGTAGAAACTTGGGTACAAAGATAGGTACAACTGATTAATCATTCCAACAACTAATTAATGATTCCAACAGTTTAAATCTGTTTCCATCAAGAAAAGAAAGAAAAATCCAGAAGAACAAGAAGAGGAAAAGGAAAAGAAGACTTTAATGAAAAACAAAGAGAGAAAACCATTGGAAGCAGAGCGGGATTAACCTGCTATGATCTCATATTGGGTTTTTGGGATCATCATATACACACTGTGAAGTGGTGCTACGAGAGGCAGGAAATGGTAAGTGCTAAACTAGATCAAAATACAAGCATTAATTAGAAACGTGTTAACAAAACAAATACACATGAGCTGACTAAGAAAAATGAAGAATTGTATTAATGACACTTATTTACAAGGATGTACATCTGTCTCTTATAAAGAGATCAGAACAAGCCTAAAAACAGAAAAGCTGAAAAAAACTAAACAGAAACTAAGAGAAGGAAAGATGTAGGGTGCAAACAGAAACACGTTGATACTTAACAATATGCAAAAGCTTGTGGAAACTGAAAATCTGAAATAAAGTCCCTCTGAAGTTTCAATTGATTAGCCAAATAACAAGACCACAGCAGCCCAAAATTAACTGTCAGTCCTCCTGTGTCAATCAAGTTTGTGAATGCACCCATTCTTCTCTAATGCTCCATTTATGAGGCATATTTGGCTGCGAAACTTAGTGTTTCTTGTTGTAGGTTATCAAGGTCATCCACCTTAGTGTGCAGGGTCTGGCCTATGAGGACATGGGGACAATTCAATTTTCTTGTTTTCCATTTCAAATTTTATTGTATTCGGCTGGAGCCATTAACTCTGAAAAGAAATTATTCTAGGACTGTGGGAAATTGGATTCAGTTAAGACAGTTAGGATATTGATTAGTTAGTTAACGGGTTAATGTGTTAAATAAGTAGGAGGATGTAAGAAGAAATGATTATGTTTGTAAATCGAGCATTAGCTCTTTGTGAAGGGTAAACCTTTGCAGGAGGGATTGTTCTCTTACCCTGTTCTTTTCTTAATGTACATTAAAGCCTCTCTTTTCTTTTGTATTTCTAATTCTTGGTTTGCAGCAAATTATTTCCTTCTTCACCGTACTCCTTTGGGCTTGGTCCATCAGATAAGAAATTGCGCACTCTTTATGTTATTCCAACTCGGCCCCTTCTTTTTGGCCCCTTTTCCCAACCCATTGATCTATTCCACTTGTGGTTCTTATTTTGTTGCCGTTCTTTATTTTTTCTAGGTTCATTCACCAATTTAGCTCTTCTTTGACACCATGACTATTTTCTGGCACTTGATTTGATCCCTAGCACTTCATTTTCACATCTGTTTTCTTCCTCCAGTACGAAATATTGCTCACACTTTCTATTGCTGGTACCCATTTCCATGAAACGTTGGAAACTGAAACTTGGTGGGTTCTGCCATTCGTGCATTAGGCAAACTTAAGGACTTGAATTGCTTGGGGGAAATAATATAGATGTAAATTAGAACTGTACAAAATAATATGAGAAATTACAAGGATCGTGTCTAAACACCTCCCTCAAGCTGAAGTATATAATCATTTGCTTCCAGCTTGGTACATATATAGCAAATATTTTTTAACTTTGAGAAACTTGGTGAATATATTTGTCAGCTGATTGTTGGACCTTACAAATTAAGCAATGATTTCCCTGGAAATTATTTGCTCATGGATAAAGTGATAATCTATTATTGGGTTTAGTTAATTCATCAGATATTGGATTAGACGCTATATGTCGAGCTGTTTGGTTATTACAAATGAGTTTCACTGGCTCAATTATGCAAAAACTTGAGCCCTCTGAGGAGTTGTTTGAAGAAGATAAGTTCACGTGTGATAATGACCATAGATCAACATCTAGCTTTCACACTAGATCTAACAACAACACCTTGCTTCGTATTTTTACAAAAAATAATATTTCCTCCAATCAGAATACAATATTCTTTGTTTGATCGGTGATCACTAGGAGATCTACCCCAATCCGTATCTGTATAAGCAAGACGTCTTATTTCTTTGACCAACTAACCTACTCTCTAATTACTTTCACAGACAAACCAAAGGAGGGGTCACCATAAGTATTTATTGAGTTTCTTCCACTGAAAAAGAAAATATGTATTTATTTTATGGAAAATCCTTTTTTGTTGATACTTTATGATTTTTTAAATCTTTTCTGTACTGTTTTCTTTGACTCAGAGTCATCTGCACAGTTCAAGGGAGGGAACCATGATGCTGTTGATGAATGTAAAATGGAAACACATAAAGTATATCCTAAGATTGAAAGCACTGCTTCAAGTAAGCTTTCCAAGGTTTTTGTTGACAATGGAGCTGCCGTACCTGAAGCAGAGGGAACACTCCAGCTTAGCGCAGGATTCAGGAAGAGGAAACAAAAATCTTTTAACTTGAAAGTAAATTGTTTATTTTCCAGTATTCAATTCTATGGTTCCTAGTTTAATATTTTCTGTGATTGGCTTATTTCATGCAAGTATGATGTATTTTGTTTGTTGCAGAACGATGAAACTCATCCTGGTTCTCATTTAAGTTCCCAGAAAACCAGGGTATGCAATTATTGATTATTAAAGCCAGAATGATATATAATTTAGTTCCCAAACCTTATTTTGTTCTTTTTTAAATTGGGTGTATGTTCAGACTGTTAATTTTGGATGGAAAATAATAATTTTGCTTGTAATATGTGATGGGATGTCTGTCTGGATTGTGGTAATTCCAATTGAAATTTAACCAATTGAAAACATTTGGCATGTAAAGGTCAAATTACAATAAGTAGGCAATTTGAAGATTAAGTCAAAATTTAAGGGTTGAATGTGTATTATAGCCAATTTATGGGTATTTATATATGCTGGCTTTTTGCATTTGTGTTACTGCGTACAATCCAGTCGTAGTTGATGACTAATTCTCTTCTCACTTTATCTTAGATATTTTATGATAATGTTCACAACTAATGCATTTATCATTTACTGTTTTGCACTTATCAGTGGTAAACATATAAAAAGAAAACTAATTTTAGATGTATGATTTCACAATAACTTCTTCGATCTTTGGCTCTTCCTCTACTATTTCAAAAGATGGTTACAACTCAATATTGCAAACTGAATCCTAGATACCTCATTTAAGTATTTATCTTTTTCTCTAGCATGATATACATGCACGAATTTGCCTTCCCCAACTCATTATATTTGCTTTAAACATTAAAACTTCTACATATGCTTATTGTTTGAGATATAATAAAACTATACAACTATTAATGAGCCTTTATATAACAACTTAAGCTTTTATAAGACTTGTGTTAGGGTACGTGTTATATATAAAACCATTCATACGCCTTTTCCAAAAAAGCTTAAGTGGTAAGATGAAGGCTCATCAATAGTTATATTACATCTCTACCATATTTCATATGTTGCATTCTATTATAAATGTATCTAATTGCGATCCTTTCTATTTTGACTTTTATGATGAAATTTTTTAGGGTTTTTGTGTATTGTATTTTTTATATACGATGTGACGAAGTTTATCTCTCATGTGTATTGTTATTCATGTACTTGTATACTCTATATATATAGAGTAAAAATATGACAAAATATCAAATATTAACAATATCTCAATCATAAATATCTAAATCAAAATAATAATCTAATATTTTTTTCTCTTATTCTAAATGATAATAAAAAGCTCTTAATAACTACTTTAAATAAAAGATAATAAAATAATATTATCAACATTCCTCCTTGTTTTAATATCTATTTATTTGAATTTATTTTTCATTTCTTGTATTGCTTTCTTCCTCTTCTTCTATTTGTAATCCCTGTCATCCTTTTTCTTGTATATGATCATCACTTCATTCAATTTTGTTGCTTCATTCTTAAATTTTTCCCTTGCAATTACTTGCAAACAAACTTTTTTCTCATCATGATATTTTTTCTCATAAAGCTTCTTCTTTTCTACATTGTTAGTCTTTCATTTAATCGCTAACATGTTGGAATTTGCTTTCTTGATCTCATTCCATTTGTCTCTCATCCACAAAATGTAATGTGAAGAAGATATTTTATTTTCAGAACATTCCTTGTTCTTTATTTCATTGTCTTTCTACACAGATAATTCATTGTATGTTTAAACTCTTTCAGTTTTTTTAGTTCAGCCTTAAGCTTATCTATTTCACGATCACGTTTTTCAAATTCTTTGTCCTTTGTTTGAGAGCCTTGTCTTTGGCCTTCAAACACTCTTCGGTCTTTTTCTCCTCAAGGCACATTTGTTGTAATATTTCCTACATATCTAGCAATTCTTTCTCAAACAATTGTTGTTTGTTTTCCAATAATCATGTTGGTTGTTGGGGTTTTCCCCTTCAGGGCTTTGCTACCCTTCTTTGTGGGTACTTCATATTTTTATTTCAAATAATCTCAATTTTCTTTTGGTGACTTTAGGGTTATAATTCTGATGAGAATCATTTATGAAATATTTACATACAAACTTGACTTTGCTTTTGTCTTCCTCATTTTTCTTTTTTTCTGAATTTTGATTTGGGTCATTGTGAGATTTCCAGGTAGCGGATCAATAATATATTCCTCTTCTTCCCATAAATCTAGTCCTTCAAGAAAGGATTACATTTTCACCATAAAAAAGTGGAATAACAATTTGTAAAAAACTTCCTTCTCCTTTCATTCTTCTCGTAAGAACCAAAGCTATTGATACCACTTGTGAGAATTTTTAGTATTTTTGTATATGTATATTTTTTTTATAAATGAAATATATCTCATATGGGTATATCTTCAACTTTTTATTCATGCACTTGTATACTCTATATATAGAGTAAAAATATGACAAAATATCAAATATTAACAATATCCCAATCATAACTACCCAAATCAAAATAATAACCTAATATTTTTTTTCTTATTCTAAACAATAATGATAATCTCTAAATACCTACTTTAAATAAAAGATAATAAAGTAATATTCACAACATTTTAGTATGTTTCTAATTTTCTTTTCTATATTGTTTGCTTCCCATAAATCTATGATGCTTTCGTGCTTTGCCAAAAAGTATCTCTTGTACTAATTGCACTAGATCTTGTTTTGTATATTACTATATTTTCTTGTGCCTACTTAGAGTGTCCAAATATTTTCTTCATTTTAGGCTACTGATGAGGTGAAGAAATCCATGGTTAAAGGTAAACGGACATCTGTTTTTACAGCACATTCAAGACAACTAAAAGTGGTGAAATCACCGGGAAGCACTAATGAAAAAAGGGAAAGGGATGATTCATCTTTTTCTCCCATGAAGGTTTCATCAACTAACCAAGTCAGTCCATTAAACAGAGGAAGGCCAAGAAGAAAAATGGAAAAGCCAAAACATATGGCACAAGATTTGGTGGTGTCTAGTAATTCTTTTAGCAGTCAACAGAACAAACCCATTGCCTCACTCCCAGGTGGCTCTTCTAGTCAAAAGGTTTGTAATCTGTCATTTGTACTGAGTGGCATTAATCTAATTTTTTTTATCTATATTAGGAAGAATAATTTTACTTTTGTTATTATAGGGAAAGCTTATCAATTGCCTATCTTCGTATCAAATGCGGCGATGGTGCACTTTTGAGTGGTTTTATAGTGCTATTGATTACCCATGGTTTTCAAAGAGAGAGTTTGTGGAGTACTTAGACCATGTTGGATTGGGTCATGTTCCTAGATTGACTCGTATCGAGTGGGGCGTCATTAGAAGGTATTTAATTTGAAATGCTTAAATTTTTACTTCATTCTAAACTATCATGTTGCATTCATGTTTAAGTGGATTTTTGGAAAAGCTTCTACAAGTTTGTTGGGGTTTATTTATTAAAATAACTTATGACTCATATTAGCTTGTTTCAGTGGACTTTTTGGCGAAGCTTATCAATATAAGCACTTTTTAGATCATTTCAACAAATTTCATGGTTAAATTTATGATGTAAGTTCTCATATTTTATGAGCTTATTGGATGAGCACTTACTTTAGCTGTGTAGCCTAGTGCATCCAAGCCTATTAGATCTATTAAATCATTCATAGACCTCCACTTGATGGCTTAAGTTTTCAGGTTTAGTTTGTTAGTGACATGTTACTATAGGCTTTCATGATCAAGGGGTCATGAGTTTAATCTTTTCCCCCTACATTCTTCTAATTCTCTTGTGATTTGGGTTGAGTTGGTCTTGGATAAACTACTTCATCTGTATACCACTCTTATGCAGTTCTCTTGGCAGACCAAGAAGATTTTCAGAGCAATTTTTGACAGAAGAAAAGCATAAACTTCATGAATACCGGGAGTCTGTTAGATCACATTATGCTGAAATTCTTGCTGGTACCAAGGAAGGACTTCCTACTGATTTGGCCCAACCTTTAATTGTTGGGCAGCGTGTTATTGCTATTCATCCAAAGACAAGAGAGATTCATGATGGAAGTGTACTAACTGTTGACCATTGTAGGTATGGGGTTCAGTTTGACCAGCCTGAGCTTGGGGTTGAATTTGTCATGGTATGTTTTCTTCTATTTTAACAAATGATATGGCAGGAATGAGGAAACGTAGTCATTGGGCTGCTGAAATTGTTGTTATTGTAGTTAAAACTCAATTGGATACTGTGGATAGGTTTCATATATCATATTTGTCTTTTCCTGTCTCACATCTGTGCTTCATAGGTTGTGTGCTATTCTACCAAATAAATATATTTTATAATGTCAAATTTTATACTATCCTTCTCTTGTGCTTAAAATTATTGTTTCTTCAATATACATTGAATTAACAGTATATATCTTTTTATTTATCATAGATCTTAGGATCTTACAATCCTCAATGAAATCCTATTATCTGGTGCTGTGATCCCTGAAAAAAAATTGAGTAGGATCCTGATTTTAAAATCCCTAGTAATAATTGTTATATTGATAAAGAATCTGAACAAATTTTATTGAACTTTAGTATTTGAATATTTGCATTGCTCTTCTCACCTTACTTTTCATCATGTTACTTCATTCATGTCCTAAGATGGTTTGAACACTTCACAGTTTTCTCTATTAATAGCATAACTTGTCACCTTTTTGTATCACAGGATATAGACTGCATGCCTTTGTATCCACTTGAAAATATGCCTACATCTCTGATTCAACACAATAGCTCATCTGCTCAAATAAACGAAAACTTCGTTGAGCTCAAGCCTAATGGAAAACTTAAACAGAGAAAGATTGCTGGGCACACAATATTGTCCCGTAGTGAGAACTCTGATACTATAAAAAGTCTTCAAATATCCCCCACTAGGCACGGAGGAACCAGTACTTTATCAAAACAGGTACAAATTTATTTTGAGATGAAATTTAATTCTGTTTTATGATTATAATTTGATTGTTTCAAATCCTTGAAGGTGTAAATTGCACATTAGTTCAATTATCAATGGCCGAGCTAGACCATTAAAAAACATCATTATATAAAGTAGGGCAAGAAAAATAAAATTAATAATACAATAATTTTTTTAAAAGATCGTGTACGGTACAAGATTTTAAAGGAATATAAAAATTGAAGGCAGTTGACTTGGTTTTGTTGATGAACAAGGTTCTCTGCCTCTGAGCTTAATATTTATCACAAAACAATTGGCAAATGTTCATTTTCTTCTCTTTTGTTCTCAATGCTTTTCATGAAAGATATTTTCTAATATTTTTATGATTTAATTTTTGTTGCTTATGATATTATTGTTCATACATTTTGATTCCTTAACTCCGGTGGACTTAAAGTTCTTTTAACATGTTTGTGTGTCAATCAGTCAAACAAGAAAATGTTGGTGGTGAAAAGGATAGGACTTTTGTTTATCATATTCTGAAGCTTTTGGATGGAATTGATATAGCAAAAAGTTTGGGGGGCTCAAAGCTAGAGCATTCATTGTCTTTGATGGAAAGCTTGAATGTATATTTACAGGCTTACCTGATAACCCCCCGGCCCCCTTCTCTAGTTATAGACAGTTAACTGTCCCACTTGATTGGTCATGGGGAGAGTGTTCTTTACGTTATGATAACTTGTCTTAGTTGCAAACGTATTTTACGATCACTTGATCATGGGATTTAGTCTTAGGATCTTATAGGTCACGTATTACTTAAAACATTATTTGGGATTGAGATTGACCTTCTGACCAACTAAAGAGGTCAATCTTTATATCGACGTTTGACATAATACTACACGTCCTTCAGCCTTAAGTCAAAGATGTGGAGACTAGACGAAGCTTAAAAGTAGTTGGTCCTACACCATCCCATAATTGAGATTTGAATCGAATTTTATTAAGAATAGTAAGATACAGGATAAATAAAATATGATATTTTTAACTAAAAATAAATTTAAAAAGTTATAAATATCATATGTTAGAATTACGTCAAAATATTTCATCCATAAAACCAAAACATAATTGTAAATATTACTTAAATCTTACATATTAATCTTATGTTTTCATTCATCATTTCTGGGCACTTAGATCATCTTCTTCTCCTATTATAACATTTTCTTGTAACTCATCTTCATCCTCTTCCTCAATCTCTTCGACCATTTCTTGAATTTCATTATCATCTATTCTTATGGTAGATTTTCCCTTTTTGTCAATCTTAGTAGTTAAATTTCTTAAACCTATTAAGGAAAAAAACTTTATAAGTATTATAGTATTTATGATTAATTAAATTGCATAAGTTTTACTGTTTAAACAAATACCCCTTTTCAAGAGTAAAAGAGTAAAAGATTTATGTATATTCATCTATGAAACATTATTTGGTAAGAAAGGATCCTCTTTTTCAGTAATCCACGTATCATTTCATTCAATATTAGATAGACATATAGGATCATATGTATCCCTTTCTCCTCTCTAATCTTTTACTTCATCTTATGTTGAAGATTATATTTAACAAAGACAACACATTTAATCTTTGCTGGTCTAAGCAATTTTTTCTTTTAGTATGCACTTGATCAAATATGCTTTAATTTCTTTCTCATTCAGTAGCACTACAAGTGTGACTCAAAATCCTAATTGCTAGATTTTGTAATTTTTTACCCAATCCACCATAACTTTCTCACTAAAGAACTGCAATTTCAAATTAAAAACCAACATTTATAACTGTAAAATTATGCTTTTAATGAAATCTTGAAAGACAAAAAAATAAGTTATACCACGTTGCTTCTTTTCCCTAGTGACTTATTGTCATACTTCTTCTAAGCAATGCTTGGATTTTCTTAAATCTATCAAGTTGAAATCTAATCCTTCTATCTTGGATTATTTTTTCAATAGTCTCATACAAAACAATATAAAACGTCACCATCTGCATTGAAGTTTTTGTCATAATGAAATCTGATAAAACTAAAAAATAAGTATACAAGAATTTTATGAAATTGTAATCTAAGAAAGTATAGTATTATAGATACTTACTTGGGATTAAGGTAGTAAGCAGCATCATAGAGGCTTATGTAATTGCAAATTCCAATGAATATCAATTATCTTCTACACTTTTTTATATTGAGAATCTTGATTCTTGAAATTCATAGCTATTTGCTCTTTAACTCTATCCATAGCTTAGTAAATATATGACATGGAAAGTTTTGAGTGTCCATCTACAATCTTTAATACTTTCACAAGCGGAGTCACACACTTAAAGTAATATTGGATGGATTTCCAAAATCTATTATCACATAAAACAATGTTCACTACTTGTTTACCTTCACCTTTACTAGCATGATTACTAGTTGTCCATTCATGTGAGACAAACATATATCGAAGAGCATTCTTTTGTTATGCTAACCATTGTAGGTGTGAGATGCAATTGCAAATCTTGTGACTGCTGGCTGAGCTAATTCCTTTCCTTTAGAATGCTTTCTATACAAGTTTAGAACTCATGTGTGCCTATATATGAAAGTTGTGACTTTTTGGCATTTGCAATAGGAGCTAACCAATGTCTTCAAGAATTAAATCAAGGTAAATGAGTTGTACAAAGAGACCAATATAGTTTTGTTCTCTTCTCCTATCTTTCTAGTTACCACAAAATTAGAAACACCATTTATCACAACTTGCACAACATTATTCTCCCCAATTTCTTCTATCATGAAATCTAATTGTTCAAACATTTACTTGACATCCTTGATCACATTCCTAGTATCAATAGATTTTAAGAACACTGTTCCATTTGGATTATTCACTAAAAAGTTGGTAAGAGACCCGCCTTTTTCATATGTGCAACTATCACACATCAAAGTACAACCCTATTATTCTCATTCAATCTTACATTTCTCCAAACTAGCTTGAATATTTTCAACCGTCTTTTTCAAATAAGATACTCTAACTTCATGATAAGTAGGAGACTTTAAATCTTTTCCATATTTCCCAATAGATTTCAATATTTGAGCAAATAAGGAGCTTCTCACCAAATTAAATGATAAAACATTGTTATATAAGCATTTACAAATGTCTAGAATTATTACCTCTCAATCTTTAAACATTTCATTCATGGATTTTTCTATGTAAATCCTTGTTTCTCTTCTTGCAAACGACTTCAATGTTTCTTTTTTATTATGATCTTGGATATTCAATTCTTTAAAACAGTCTATCTTATTTTCTTTTTTATTTTTTATTTTTATCTTCTAATAACTTCAAAATTATGTCTCTAGTATCATCTTAAACAAATGTGCAAACAATAATATATATATATTTTTTTAACAAGATGATGTATCATTCTTGCAACACTTGTTACCAAGTGTGTAAACAATATTTACAATTGACTATAAAAGTATGGGAGATGACACTCTCACAATTACTTCATGTAATATCAATTTTTTTTTTTATTGATTCATTGTTTCTAACAACAAATTCAAACAAAGATGAATTTTTTTCTTTGGGATAAAATAAACACAATCTTTAAATAATAATTATTTTTTCTAAAAAATAAAATAAAAAATAAAACATCAACTAATTTTATATAGAAAATAAAAAATAATAAAAATAGAAAGTAATTATACTAATTTAAAGTGTAGCTTCAATTTTTTCAAAAGAAGTAAAATAAGAAATGACAAATTAAACGTTAATGTAATAAAAAAAATTATTGAAATAAAATTAAAAATAAAGTGCATTATCAGTGCATGAAATGGGTCTTGAGTGCACTTTAATGGCTTGTGTCAGAGGATTCAAAAAATCAGTGCACTATCGGTGCACTTTATATGTATCTATGTCATGTATCATACATCATATGTAATTAATGCTACGGGTAATATTCAATTAAAAAAAGCAAATGTCATATTCCAATCAGAAAAAACAATTATATTATAATATAAAGCCATGCCACCACCTTCTTCTTGAGCTCAAAAACAAAGAGGCACTTGAAGATTTTATCCCGTTTTGGGACTCACAGGAAGAGAGAAACTTCATTCCTTCTCTTGAAAGTTGTTGCAAAGAGTGAGAAGAGCGTTGTTGTGGTCATCGGTGGAGCGATAGATGCAGGAACACCATTCAAGGCAAGTGAAGAACGTATTCACCAAGTTTGTTTCGAGGCATCGAGCCATGTTGTCCAATCACGCCTCTTCTCCCTCCATCTCTCTCTTTGTGTGATGGAGCCTAATTAAAGAGACCTCAAATCCTTACAACGGGTGTCGATCTCAAGTAAAATTCTATTACTGAAATTGACGCAATTGTGGAGAGAGGTTGTGGAGGGAGGGTTTGATAAGGAGGGAAATGGCAAAACCACATTGAGCAAGTCCATGGAGGGATCAATGTTCTAGAACAAACACGAGTGAGTTTGGGAAAATTGATAAGGAGGGAAATGTTAGGTAAAGAAAGAGAAAGAAGGTGAAATAAGGCATCGGAAAGTGTTTCAACGAGTCCTACGGTGGGTGCCAAAATATTCAAGCAAAAAGTTCTAGGGGCTCAAAGATAGAGCATTCAATATGTGTTAGTTGTGTTTGATGGGAAGCTTAGATGTATATGTATAGGCTTTCCTATTAACCCCCACGCCTTTAGTTATTATGGCTTGACAGTTAGTTAACCACCCCACATATTTGGTCATGGGTAGAGTGCTCTTCACTTCTTGATAATTTCACTTGTGTATTTTGCGGTCACTTAATGATTGTGGGCTTTCGTCTTAGAATCTCGTAAGTCATGTGTTAATTAAAACATTATTTGGGCTTGGGATTTGGATTGGGATAGGCCTTCTAACCAACTAGAGAGATCAGGCTTTATACCGACCTGTGGCATAATACGTCTTGATGTTGAGGTTGGACAAAGCCAAAATGTAGTCAGTCCTTTACCTACCACCAATATTCTAACACTACCGTTAAGATCAAGAGTGGATCAGTTAAGCTAACATAGATGGGTCCCTTAAAATCACGTTAAGGATCAATTAAGATCACGTAGGAGGAATAGTTAAGATCACGTAGGAGATCATTTAAGAGAATCCAAGAAACATTATTGAGTACAATAATGATTCTGGAGAGAAGGATCATGTTTTGTTTCTGTAAATGGAAATATATGGTTGTATTGAATTGCTCATAAGCCAAATTAACCCTGAATATTTGGGGGTGATGCAACTTAGATACTGTCGAAGTCTATCTCCTTGCTTAATGTTGGGAATCCAGAAACAGATTCCGAATTCTTAGAGAGACTGGTGAGAAAAACAGAAGAGGGAAATGGAAATAATACTTTTATCCTGACTGGTCCCTGAGCAGTTTGCTAGTCTTATATTTTTTCCTTTAATTCATAGGGTTTTTCTTCGAGCTCCAAACCACAACCGAAAGTTGTATGCAATGAGATTGGTAATGCCCAACTAGCATCAAGTTCTCAACCTTCCCTTCTTGAACATGTCCATTCAAAAGAAGCTGACATATTAGCTATTTCAGAGTTGAATCGTGCTCTAGACAAAAAGGTGTCTCCCAATTCATCTCACTCTTTCCGATTGTCCCGTTACGATAAAAGGAAATATCCTTCTTTCAAATATTCCTTTCTAACAGAATTTTTGAGCTGTTGATTTTGAACTTTTAGGAGCTTGTATTATCTGAATTGAAGCACATGAATGATGGCGTATCAGAGAACCAGAAATATGGAGACAACTCACTAAAGGATTCAGAACTTTTTAAGAGGAATTATGCTTCAGTACTAAAGCAATTAACTGAAGCAAATGAACAGGCATGAACCTTCATTGTTGTCCAACTTTACACCTTCTCATTCCACTAATTTACAATTGCATGACTTTACTTCACTTCTGCAGGTTTCCTCTGCCTTGTTTTGCTTGAGGCAACGCAACACATATCCAGCAAGCTCCTCTGTTTTCTCATTAAAGCCCATGGTTAATTTTGATGATCCGAGTGGTCAGGCGAGCTCTTCCAATTGTTCAGCTTGCCACAACCAAGAATCTATATCTCAAAGTCATATAGCTGACATTGTTGAAAGTTCTAGAAGAAAAGCACGGACAATGGTGGTTCAAGCTTCTCAGGTATAAAAAGGCAGCTAATTGCATCTAATTAGTAAATGCAACATTCAGAAGAAATTATGTTACAAACTTAAAGAACACAAAGCACTTAATACTCGGTTATTTATGGAGTTTTGCTGTTCAAGCCAAATAGTTATCTTCGAGTTTTCTAAATAAGATGAACTTTGCATACACTGCACATTATAGTCACAGTTGTGCCCCATCTATAAAAGGTCGATTACGTCTCCTTTTAGGGAATATGCAGTAAAGTTTCAGCAAAAATATTCATGAAAATGTTCTTGCTGACAGGGATCTATTTAAAGGTTTACTTTGATAATAAGATTTTTTTCTTCATTCTTCCTTGATGAGCCTTACAACTAAATAAATTAATGACATGACATTTTCACAAGATATCATTTTCAATTTTTTGGCTAACAATAATTTAGTGATATGCTTACAAATTCTCATAAAAACCATTGCAGGCAATGTCAAATTTAAGAAAGACAGAAAGTAAGGTTGAAAGAATTGAGGATGCAATAAATTTCATCAATAACCAGCTTTCAGTGGACGAACCTACTGCTTCAGCCACAACTTTTCTGTATGCGGATTCTCTTTCTCTGGCTTCTCAGGATCAAATGACTGCATTAAATCCCTTAGCTAGTTGTCAAGGACAAGATGCTGAACTCAACGGTTCATCTGACCAAAATGAAATAAAAATTCCCTCAGAACTCATATCACACTGCCTAGCTACGTTGTTTATGATTCAGGTAAATCGCATCCCCCAAATTTTTTTTTTTTTACTGTTAGGATTCTCATTGTCGATCTCCCTTCACTACTTTCAGTTGCTTAGTCATTATTTAGGATGACTTAGGTTTACTCACTTTTGTTGTAAAATTATTTGTCCTGTACTATTTTGGTTTATTTGAACCCCTCTCGTGCATGAGTCCTTTGGGCTTGAGATGCAAATGATGCAGATACACCCAACTGGTGTTGAAAAAACTTTTGTTTAGAATGGGAGCATTATCAAAGTCTAGATCACTTGTCATAGAGCTGCGATACCATGTCATGAACCAATTAATCTAAATGCTTAAGCTATTAGGTGAAAAAACAGGAATGATTTAATATTTATTTCTAACATATATCAACCTATTAGTGCCATATTTAAATTCATGCTGTATAGCATACAACTTTGTATTATCCTGTAAAAATCGCAACTGGGCTTTAGCTTAAAAAAATAAGTAGTTCATGTCATGATGCTACATTTTAGGAAATCAGATAGAGATGAGGCTTGGCTATAGCTGGTCTGGACACATTATAGGTGATACCTTGGTTTGTGGTGCACTTTTACAAGCTAAATTGAATTTAATTCCGTTTGTTTTCTGAATCACAGAAAGAAAGAAAAAGAAGGTAGAAGTTATCATTTGTTTTACAACTTTGAAATTTACTTTAATATCTTGCAATTTCAGACTTATCTTTAATTTTATATTCAATTTAAACCTTATACCTACCACGCCTGTTAATTAACAAATCGTCCTTTATTCAATAAAAAAAATGGTAAAGTCAGCTTCTCTTATTCATAAAGCAATTAAATAGGACCATTATTCTCAAATGCAGTTTTATCTATATACTCGTGAGACAAAAGATAGAGTGTAGAGTACTAGAATTAGTAATTACATGTTAATTAAATTTTTAAAAACATAATTCAATCAGTTGTCCGATTCAAGACTTTTTACCTGTACATCCTAATAACATATCTTTTGATAAAACAAAATGCAGAAATGTACAGAACGACAATTTCCCCCAGCTGATGTTGCTCAGGTACTTGATTCTGCTGTCACCAGTTTGCATCCATTATGTTTAAAGAATCTTCCAATATATGGTGAGATACAAAAATGCATGGGTATCATAAGAAATCAGATATTGGCACTCATACCTACATAGTTCGGACTTGTTCCTCCTTTGTTGTTTGTAAATCTGCAATACTCGGGTATATGGGTGGTTTAACTCTTGCTGACGTGATTTCTATGGAGGCTCGTGAGACATACATACCTCCACTGCGACTGATATTTCATAGTAGCATTTGAAGGAGGGACACTATTTATCAGCCGTTAATATTGTTGTAGCTGGAAAAGGGAAGATTATACATCTTATTCTCTTTTCAGGTGTACATATTTATAAAGATCAAATCATAGTGAGGGACTAGCATGTAGCATGTCGTATTCAGAACCCGTAATGTGTATTATGTTATCATGTAAACGCCATAAGCTCTATGCCTGCAATTGCCAAATGTGAACCGTAGTGTATATTCCTACACTGTAATTGTAATCTTAATATTATTATTTTTTTTCACCATCTTGATGCTTTTTACATTGCGAATCCCAGTTCAAGTGTCACTGCAAATTATGGATTTGAACATTGTAGGTGAAGCTACAATAAATCTGTCTCGGTATGGGTAGGCATCATTTTTAACATTTTTTAACCTGCCTTTTTTATGCTGGAACTGAAATCATACACCATTTTATTTAATTGCGACTGTTTATTAGACTCTCCGTGTAACATTCGATTTAAGACAAAATACGCTTTACCTTTTCTGCCCTACAGATGCAGCTTCATGTAGATGGTAGTTTTTTCCTTTATTATTTTCACTTTTGTAACTACTGTAGTTAAAGTCTTTGGTTTTCCGTGTTCAGTCCTTTTATGTGGCTATATGTTCTGTTTCTGGTTGTCTAATATAGCCACCGAATAAATTTCATTTCTTAATTTACTCCGAACGAAAAACTTGACATACTGTTTCTTTCATTTACATCCATTAACACACTCATTCTCCCTTTTCTTTCATTGAAAAAAGAATATCCACCTTTCGCTTATGTCGTCGAGGTTGGGGGAAAACATAACATACCTGCCCATCACCACTCGACAAAAGACCAAGTTAACAAAAGCTATTCCTCAAGCTATAGCTAGTCAACAAAAAATAGTATTTCGAATATTGGTCCTCCCATAATTTTTCCCCCCGAATTTGTATCTTCACAATACACGAAACGATTACAGACATTGTGCACTCCCCTTCACTGTATCTATATCAGGAGCATAACATATTTGAACATAACATGACTGGGGGGAGATGAATAAACTTGGGGCAATCAGACTAAAATTTACAGGCCTCTTTCTCTAGCCTAAAATCTTAAAACAAGGCAATGAAGGAAGAGGCCAAACCAATTGTATTTCAATGAAATAAAGATGAAATCACCGTGTAAAAGCTCTGGAATCTCTTCTTAGTGGCCTCGGCTGGGCCGATGGTGGTTGCCTGACTATATGCATAAGTGTCATGACCACCACTAATTGTCAAACTTGTTTGGTCACCAATCCAAACTAACCAAGGAAGAACTTGAATATGTCACTCAGTGATATGATGCCTTCAACCCGCTTGCTACCAGCTTCCACAATAACAAGCCGCCTCACACCTGAATCCAGTGCAGCATTCTTCAAATTTAAGTCTAGTTAAACTAAAAATGAAAACATAATGCGGCTTTCATCTATAAAAGGGAAAATAAACGTGCCTGGATGTGACAAACGTTCCATCACTTTATACAGAGAATCAGTTCGCAGGCACATCTGACATCTTTGACTTCTTGCCTCGTAAGGACTGTAAAAATCCTGCCCCAATTGCAACGCCTGGACAAATAGACCAACTTTTACACAGATAAACATCAAGGAACACAATGTAAACCATAAACTGATATCGGTACTATCTTGATATAATAGTTCAAAATGGAAGCTTTCTCCCATATTCTTTCTACTAATTTCACAATTAACATCCGCCAAAATTACAAAAGGAATTAATGGGACAAAAGAAATATAGCACTAATCCTGTTTCATGCTACTATAGCTCACCTAGTTCAAATCAGCCATTAAGGACAATATTGACCATTCTGTTATACAATCAGCTTTTTATTTTGACATCTTAAACAATCAGCTTTTAGCTTCTGCTAAAAATATTACCACTAGGTGTTGGCTAATGGTGAGGGTGGGTTACATCAGCAAATTTAGGAACCAAACCTATAAAATTAAAAATTGGAAATAAAGAAAGATTTCATAGAAGTGGACGGCACACTCAACACAAAAGTTATATCATCTAACTTCTCCAAACACTGGTGTACCTATTTTATTTTAGCTCATGGGAGAAACTCAACTTATTTTACCTTATTTTCTTCTTTATAAGTGTTTACGGAGAAGTCCTCACTAAAGAACAAGTTCCTTCATCACTTTCTCCTTTACTAATTTATCCTCATTAACTAAAACTCACTCTTTATATCAGATGATTTTTTGGGGTGTCTATTATATCTGCTCATTCTGACCACCAAAACGCTACAAGCAGACTAATACAATTGACCTAGATTGTTATTTCGGGTGTTTGTACTTCATCTGCCTAATTCTTGATGACAGGTTCCAAACAAAGGGATACATTACCAACTTGCAAAGGATAAGTTCATATGGAGTTCACAGGATTAAGTAGAAAAATAAAAAACAATGGGGAGAGTAACTCTTTATTGGCAAAGTGCATACCTATTTACATAATGTACACATTAAGTCATTGATGCATATTAACTTTGAATACCAAACAGAAGGATGTCTCACCTTTGTATCAATAGTATTACTATACTATCATTATTTCGAAAAAGAAAATCCAGTTCAATGTCAGATTTTACTTACCAATAGCTACACATCAACCTTTAGATCTTCTTTAGACAGACAATAATCAAGCAAATGAAACAGATGATCAAATATCATTTTTGTGACTAGAAACGTTTAAAAAATAAGGACATTACACAACTTTAGAAGGAGGGAAAAAGACTGATATAACTAAAAATTCTTTAGATCATCCTCACCCAACCAGTGTCATACAGTCAGCAAAACTACCTAACCAGAAAAGATGAACTGATATTTGTATTTTTTTATTTTCACTATGTGAATTGTCAACAAAAGTTAATTAGGAGGAAAAAAAATTTACCTGATGAACAGTCATTTCATCAAGATTAATATGTGTATAAGTTCTGTCCTTTGCCAAAGCTGTTATATCACTGTAAAATCAAGGAGGGGAGGAAAAGTGAAAACTAGGCGTGCTTCTAAATATTGAAATGGTAGGACAATTTAATGATTGGACCATAGATTGATTCCAATTATCTCAAACAAGGCATCAATAAGTGTACCGATAAGGATAAAAACTAACCTTCGACAATATATATCCAGTAACGAGTCACTATCATCAACTATTGGTACTGAACTTACTTGAGCTACAAAACAAAGAACAAAATGTTCCGTTAGCATAAGCAAACACCTCTTGAAAATGTCATTTCTCTAAACCACAAAAAGGATCATCCTTACTTTAGATTTAGCCTAAACATTCATCTATTACTAAAACCAACCCTTCTTCTTCAAGTGAAGACAGTACCACTACCATCAGTTCAATGCTTCAAATATATAATAGGATACCAATTTCTTATTCTTTTGGTTGACTCCTTTTGTACAATATGTTCAAGGTCAAACAAAGAAATCACACCTTGAACTAATAAGTTTAGGGCTGAAGTAAGCGAAGCATTTGGTCTCAACATTGCTAGAGGCTGGCAATTTGACTCCCCAATTTTGGGAACCCATGTGCCCACAGGGATTGCACAGATTGGAAGTTGAAGTATGGGCAATGAAGTAGAACAATTCCTAAAATACCTGCAAATGCCTGAAAAACCAATTTGGTAAGAATCAAGCACATCTTAAAAATCATATAAAAAAAAGATCAGGGAAAAAACTTACATTTAAGGATTCCTGAAAGTGAAGCAAGATGTAGTAGCTGGGGAAATGAGCCATCTTCAGAAGATGAATGAATAATAGGAACTGTTGAGATTCCATTTTGCAGGATCTTCACAGCAATCTCTTTCAAATTATCATTTGGCCCTGCCTGCAAAAATGAAAACAACAAATATATAATGATTATAATGACTTTCCTAAACAAATTAGAATTAAGAACAGAACAAACAGGGTTATCATTGGGCAAAGGTTACACAACTCGAGGAATAGCTTTGTCAAATCCAAGTTCCAACAAAAAAATAAGTTGGCTAAGTTGGTGAGAACTATAGGTACTTTTGATTAAAGCATTAAATGATAAAGTCAAATGAGAGGATTATCTGTTGATTGATTAAACATTTACAACAGCCAAAGAAGAGATGGGTTGCATAAAGATTGTGTAAAAGGAGCTACAATGCCTATAAACTTGAAATTCAAAGATCCATTGTCTTGCAATTTTGGAAACAAATTAACAATCTCCCTATACATTGACTGTTAATAAATGGATAGTTTGGTGAGTTTAACTACAGTGACTAAATGAATAAACAAAGATAAAAGCAAGTAATGAAAGCAAAGAAGTATGTTCTTCAAATTTGCTAGATTTGAAAAACGTCATAATTAAGTAGACACATAATACCTAGATCCATACCTCCAAGGGTAACAACTTCGATATTCATGCTCTTACCTGTTGGGCATTTATATACCCCTACCCTTTACTCACATTTGTTGTGTTAACTTATATGTTGTATTTCATTATGCATTTGTTTTAAAAACTACTAAAACATAATGCAATTATAATACTAATACTAATGATGAAAAACCAATAAAGAAGAGCATTGATATATATTAAAATATTCAACTTAAATGACAAAATGATTCAAAGATTATCCATTTCCAAATTATAAAATACTGCATATGAAATTCTTTAACATTAACTAAAAAATATTTGAGAAGATTTCAATTTCTCTTTATGAAATACAAACATTTAGGCAGGTGTGGGTATGGTTCAGTAATACAGTATCCATACCTATACCCATACCCATTAGGCTTGGATCCAATGGTCATTCCTACAGACCCACAGCTAGAAGTTATTCAAAAATAAAGAATCATTTCCAGATCTATAATTAGCTCAAGCTATTCCATGTATAAAGCACAAAAATGAGCACATCATAATACTTTACCAAAACAAATGTAGTATTAGACAATAAAAACATTCACATACCAGTGCCAAGAAAACCCAACATAAAACACTTACACGGATAAAACATTGTGTAAATGCTGTCCATTTTCCTTCTTTCCAAGCGGATATGGTATGTGTTTCAAGCTCCTCTTCCGTCAGATTGGACCCATGATTTCCAAGCTGAGAAAAGGAGAAGTTTTAACAAGCATAACCAAACATTGAAGATAGATGAAGTGCAATTCCCTTTTCCATTTTTGAGATAAAATTAAGATAAAAAAAAAATACCATTTCAAAGGTACAATAGAAAATTGGAGATTCATTACTAAATTATTACAGACAAATAAGAAATATAGTGAAATAAATGCGCGCTTTATCACCATCAGGAAAACCAATTTCAATATGAACATAGAATATCCCTCGATTATACAAGTTGTCTTGAAAATATGTAGTTTATTTTTTGTAACGACATTTTGTTATTTAAAACGTGAATGATTTACGGAAGATTTAAATTACTTACATCATGTGTTACTACTCTCTTATGCAAAATAATTTTGCTACTCATAATTTTTTTGAATTTAAAATTGTAATTTAACTCAACACCGACTTAAATAAAGTAGTTTTAAAATTCAGTACATGTCAAAATTGTATATTTATAGGGATAATTAATTTACTAAAATTGTATGATTCCAATATTTAAATATTTTTTAAATTTGAAACAATGTATAAAAATTCAAAAAATATATCAAAGTTTATTTAAAAAATTATATACAATTCTATCAAAAAGTTGTCATTTAAATATGATTTATATCATATTGGTCAATCTAAAGACTCACACCTCATAATAATACTATTCCTATCCTTTTTCATCTGGTTTTGTTTTCCAGTGCATATCTAACACAAGATAATAGCAATCAAGTTCATATCCTATCCTGCTCTTATCACGCTCCCTTATCCTATTCCTATCTTTTTTCATCCCATCATGTCCACCAAATGGACCTTGTAAAATGTTTCTTCAAGGAATTATAGAAATACAAAGATCAGAAATTCTAAGAAGACTTTTGGTAGTTCCTTCCCAAAAATTAGGAAATATGTTATAGTAAGTTCGTATTGTTTCACAAATAAGATGTATGGTCTATTTGATCATTTACTTATTCATCATCAATTGCTCAAACATTATTAAGATTCTTCTGTTTATTGTTTTCGTAATTTGGTCTGGCCATTTATTTTATGAAGCTTGATATGGGGCAAGGCTGGAGATACAGTCTTGGAGAAGATGGCTGGACTTAGCACACAAGTATTCAATTGGACTAAATTAAAGGAAAATGAAGCAATGGGTACACCTTGCATGAACAAAATTAACTATAATTCTATAACCAAGCAATAAATATTCCCCTTTGGTTTTCTAACTCATTTTTTTCTTTTCTTTCTGATACCTGTAATTTTGTCGTACATCTTGTATACATGGATATTAGCCTTTCCAAGTTATTTGGAGTGTTATACAAACCATGATGACAAGAGCTTTGCTTACCAAAAATTTGCTGACAGAATGGGCCAATATAATCTTATACTTGACATACCTCTCTTAAAATTAAAATAAAATCCAAGGCACTAAGAACTCCAACAAACTGCCCCTTGCAGATGTCCCAAAGAGGAGCCATGGGAATTCCCTGCAAAATTACTCCTTCATAAAGTTGTCTAAACAAGCTACTAATCAATAGTAGAAAAAACATACAGTATCACTACAGATGAATATGTCAGAGCATAAAATGCAAGAAGAAGAATCAAAACATAATCAAAGCAAGAAGTTTCAAAACAACTGCTCAAATTCCAGAAAAGGATTCAAAAGCATATAGGTTATTTCCTTCCCATTTATCAGGGAAAAAGAATGGAAGTTACATGCAGTATCCAGCGTTCAAAAACATTTTCAGAAGACTCACTCAAAATATCTGAAAAGTCAACATAAGAATTTTAGTCCAAGCAAAGCAATTATACCTGCTCATGCAGTATGTGAAATGCCTGTTTCACAGGCAGATCAACATCCAAGGTAACAACCTGTGGCCAGATGTCACTAAATTTGTAAATTATGTTATTCTAGATAGTAAGTCACAAAGATAATGGGCTGATGGTAAAAGTTCCAAACCTTGCCTGACTCAGGAAGTAATTCATACGCTGTGCATGTAGATAGGAATGAAGAAATACGCTGACGAGAGGTCTGTACATCAACATCAGATACTCTAGGTAACAACACGTTGCTTAATGTACCATCTGTCAATCGTACCTGAACAATGAAATTCATAAGCAAGAAAATAACAATTTTAATCTATAATCTATAACAATAATAAAGGTGATATGAAGTTTTGGTAAATACACTTTCTTAGACTAAATTACCCTTCAACTGTTGCCTCCATTAATCACTACTTCTCTCCCACTTCCACATTTTATATTCAGTCTCTTTCCTCTCTCTCTTTTCCATTCATCCCACTCCCCAAAGCACTGACTATCCCAAACCTTCCTTAAGATGTGGACCAACATTTACAAAAAAATATATCAATTTATCTCAGACTTACATAAATGATTATTAGTGAATTGAAAGATTTTAAAATACTGGGATCCAGGAGTTCTAAAATGAGTTACAACACAATCTTCTGATACTATTCTTTGAAATTTCAGTCCAAAAACAAATCCACCAGCCAGTATGCTAAGAGAAACTATGCTCATAACAACAATCACAACCGTAGTATGACTAATGCTTACCATGCGTCGAAAAGCCTCATTATCCACATCCATGTTAGATCCAGAAACTATGTCTGGAGTTAAAACAGGTACAAAATTAGGATCAGTAGCCAATAAAACGGTGTTAACTATCCCATATTCTCCAGATAAACAAGGTTGATGCTCATCATGCTGCCATTCTCCATCGACATAAAACTTGTACTGCATTCAAATAACTATGTAATAAGTATCTAGCCACCAAGAATAAAGGTCAAACATTTTCTTAAAACACATTCATTGAGAAAGTGAAACATCCCAGAACAAAATCTCAAAAAAGCTAAGATTGTGAATAGATCTTGCATTCAAAACATCTGGAGATAACCTCAGCAAATAACTCTCTTATGCTGCCCACACTTAAGTATTGTCATTAATACAGAACTCAGTGCCAAAGGAACATTTTGCCACCAAAACATATTTAGAAGCAATAGACTACAAAAATTATGAAGTGCAGTAAACTTGCTAATCAAACACACACAAACAAATAATTCAGAAAGAACAAGAAACTTGTACACAATCAACATCTAGTACCAGCAAAGCACGATAAACTGACCTGATGGTAACCAGGGGCCAAGCTATGAATAACTTGAAACACAGTTGGGCAGCCTTCCACTGGCGACATTTGTAGAAGTTCAGACCACCTGGAAAGTGACACGAATCCCACGAAAACCAACACAATAAAATCAGAACAAAGTGGAGCCTTTTTCACAAAAAGGGTCGTGAATGCTGGAGGATTAAGGCGAAGTAATCTACAAAAGACTCACCGTGTGAAAGAACCAGTTAGATACACACTTCTTCCCCCATATGGCCACACAAACCGCATGGGAATTAGCACAGTCCCTGCCACACCACCAGCATCCCTCGCGGAATCCATGCTTGGACTGAACATTTTACCTCCAAATTCAGAGTGCTACACTAAGAATACCCTCCAAGAACAACACTTCATTGCATCATACCACCTTGTTTAATTCGTAGAGTGAATGCAGCACCAATTCAATGCACTAAGAACCCAAAAATAAAAAAAGATAGAGAGAAAAGGCAGAATTCATCCCAATCAAAATCCTGTCGGGAAAATTAAAAGTTAAATTTTGATGCTTTGTTTCACGAAAAAATGTAAAACAGCCAGTGCCCATAGCTCACTGCAACAAAACCAAATAGAGATTTGAAGCCGGTACGAAAATCGACACCCCAATTTGCATGCAACAGACCCATTGACTAACAGACTCAAAACCCTAACCCTAAATCGAAAGAAACGTACCAAATCGAGCCTCGACCGTCCACGAATTTAAGAATTTCTGGGGAAAAAAAGGCTCGGAGGAAAAAAAAGAAAAAACATAGAAACCCTATTGAAACACAAGAGGAAACAGGTTGAGAAAAATCGAAAAATGGGTGAACTAGGAAAGAATCCAACCGTGAAAAAAAAAATACCAAAAAAGACGAAACCTTGAAATAGATGCTGAAATTTTATTACTAAAGCCAAAAAACAAAAATTGAAGTTAATTTAATCCCAAAATAAAGAAAGGAATAGGGTCAATGAATTATGAAGCTGCTACTCACTAATCATTGTTAGAGAGGAAAATACAACTTTTTTTTTACATAATAATAGGAAAATGTCAACATGCATGATTTTAAGCATTGAAAGAAATATTTTTTAATCAAAAGATGACGTATGTTAATTAATGTTTTAATAGTTTAATTTATCGATCAATAAATCATTTACTTTTTTAAAAATAATTAATGAAATCCAAAACATGTATTATCGGTACATTTAAATTAAATAATAAATTTAGACGGAAGATAATAATAATAATTTGAATATTCTGCTTAATCGTCATTATATATACAATCAATTTGATAATAAAGTTATTTAAAATCATTTATAATTAGTTGAAGGTAAAAAATATTAATAACAGGTTTTCGTCGTTAATTGAATAGAGAGAGATATAGTGGATGTAAATATAACACAAAACTAATTAAAAATCAAAGATATTGCGCCCATTTGGAAGATGACCATAAATTGGTAAGAATGGTTTTATAAGAAGTAAAAAGAACATAAAAAATTAAATTAAGTAATTAATAGGCGGGGAAATTATAAATATCGTGAGATACAAGTTTAATTATTCTCAAGTCTTTTGAATTATAGATTTTAATTAAATGATATATGAAATTTCTTAAGATTTACAGGTAATAAACCAAATATAAAATATTTCATTTTTTATATAAAATTATTATCTCCTTAAAATTATTTGTCTTCGAGCTTTTTCTAGAACTTTTACCTTCTTTCTAAAATTTCGAAATGGTTTTGTCGAAATTCTGGTGTAGGTTTTGTTTTTCTCATTATATGCAAGGAATTTTGAAGTTTTGTATTTTTTTAATTTTTAAAAAAATCATACTGACCTAATTTCTTAGAGATGTGTTTTTTTTAAAAAAAGAAAACTAATTAAGACATCATCAACTAGTGTTTTTTTTTTTAAATAAGATTTTACTAAGGCAAGAAAAACTAGATAATTACCTGTGAGATAGAAGACATTGTATTCTGAATTATGAGTTAGGATGATCATTATAAATGTTAAATTTAAAAATCGTTTGAATTTATGAATTGATATTACTTAAATTGATTCAGGGAATATATGATGCTCGTACACGTTTTGAGCAGAGTTTGCTTTGATTGAGTAATGAAAATGTTGAAGAATTGATAATTTACAAGTTAGTTAGCTATTTAAAGGTGGGAAAACATGTTTTTTTTTTATATAAAAATTATAAATGTTAATTTTTTATTTGAAGAAGTATTATGAATTAGAAAGTTTTCGATCCCTGAAATCGTTCTACAACATAGTTTTCTTTTTGAGGAAAATATGAACTTAAGTGGACTCTTAAGCCGAGCGATGACGTCGTTATGTCCGAAGATATTCATATCATATTGCCAAGAAGGGGTCTCTGTCCGAAATAGTATCAGAGTCTTACCATTTTTCAAAAGGGGTATGATAGTAAGAATTATAAGTGGGAAGTGAGTAAAAAATGTTAGGTTAAACTGTAATTGAATATGATATTCATTCTAATGATCAAACATATATTTATAATCTCATACTGTAAACATGTTATAAACTAAATGCGAAAGCGTACCTGAATTGACCATAATGACGATATCCTTTGTAGAGCACTTTTGATTTAATCTTATGGCCTTCCACCTGAAGAGCACCTGTATTTCCCTCTTGATTTTCTCTCTTGATGGGGATAGAAAGAAAAGAACGGGACTGGAACTACGTTCTGTCTACGTGCTCCCAGAAGGGGACCATGACCCCTTAAAATAACCAAAATTAGGTTAATTACTTAAGTTTTAGTATTTCCAATTTGGCCCCTCATCAAATTATAAATTGCTCTATGGTCTCTACACAATTTTATTTTCATGACATATGCCTTTAGCCAAAACTTTAATTTAGTCAGATCACTTTATTATTTGGCTTAATAAATAGTGACCCTAACACATTTAAATTATATATCATATATATACATGACCCAAATTTTGCCAACAATCTCCCACTGGTCACAAATATATATGTCCTTACAACCTTACAAATGTGTTAGACTTTATGAGTTCAAAATTGCCATTATATTCCTTTAGCATATTCCAAAAGTCTTGTCCATTAATCATATCATGATATAGAACCAAACCAGCTTTTCATTGCATCATCGCAACTAAAACCAACAATGATTACTCATCCTAACATAACCAAATGACATGGATTCATCATGAAATGTGTAGCATGAAAAATTACGTGAAGGTGATTTGTACACGTCTATTTTCAACTTGTCCAAACTTTAACTTATCGAGATCGATATAATATCCTTAATGTACAAAGTGTAATGAATGAACGAAAAAACCGCATATCTATAGATAACCAAATATGTCCAAAAATCAATGTATACATATATGAAATTAAACATAGAACATAAAATATATGAAAGTGACTAACTCCCACTAAACCACAAATTCCTCAAACTGTAAAACACCCATGTGAGTAATATGCTCATGAAAGACCTTGGGCGGAAGTCCTTTAGTTAGAGGATATACTATCATGAAGTTTGTCCTTAAGTGTTCTATAAAAATCTATCCACTTTGTACTCTTTCCTTAACAATACAGCTGATTTATTGTCACAATATAACTTAAATGGTCTTTCAATGCCTTTCACAATTTGCAGCCCTGTGACAAAATTTCTCAGTCATATTCCATGATTTGATGCCTCATAGCACGCTACAAATTCTTGACATCCTGCAAAATCTGAGTCAGAAAATCCAGCGATCTCCAACTAGTCTGACCTCCTGTATGTGAGCATATAATCTTTTGTTCTCTTTAAATATCTTATGACCATTTTTGCTGCTTTTCAATGGTCTATTCCTGGATTGCTTAAATATCTGCCTAGAACCCCAACTATATATGCTATGTCTGGATGCGTACATACTTGGGCATAGATCAAACTCCCTACAACTGATGCATAGGGAATCTTTTGCATTTCCTCAATTTTCAAATTCCCTTTGGGCATTGATTGAGACTAAACTTGTCTCCCTTTAAACTTGTGATACATACAATCATCAACAATATTCATCTTGAAGCCAAATGAGTTTCATACCTTTTGGTAATGGGACAAGTTCCCAATAACCTTATTGTCTTACATGGACTTATACTTATCTTATTGCTTCAATCCACTTTTGAGAGTTAGAACCTTGTATAGCTTGACGGAAGTTAACTGGGTCATCTTTCATTATATCATTATTTTCCTCATGTTCCTGAAGAATTACCATGTAATCATCTAAAATAGCATTTCTTCTTTCTCTAGTAGATCTCCGCAAAGTTATTGGCTCATGATGCACAGGTTCTTGAGGATCTTGAGTTTATTCTTCATGAACAACCAAATCATCTTGAGTAAGGGGTTCATTAACAATGCCTTGTGGAGGTTCCGAACTTACTTTATCAAAAGTGACTGTTTGAATCGGTTCTGGAATTGTTACCGATTCTTCCTCCAAGATAAAGTTCCTGATTTTATTCTTCCCCCCAAACTCAATATCCTCAAAGAACGTAGCAGTTCCCGTCTAAAAAATTGTTTTTAATGTGGGATCATAAAATTTATATCCCCTGGATCTTTTAGCATAACCAATAAAATAACTATTTATTATTCGGGAGTCCAATTTCTTTTCATTTGGCTTATAAGGCCTTGCCTCAGCTGGACAACCCCACACATGGAAATGCTTCAAACTAGGTTGTCGCCCAGTCCAAAGCTCATAAGGTGTTTTGGTCGCTGTTTTAGTTGGTACTCTGTTCAGAATATAAGTTGTCGTCTTTAGTGCCTCTCCCCAGAGTGACTCTGGTAAGGTGGAATGACAAATCATACTCCTGACCATATCTTTAAGAGTCCGGTTTCGTCTTTCAGCTACACCATTCATGCTAGGTGATCCCGGCATGGTATACTGTGGGACAATTCCACACTCCTCTAGGTACCTGGCAAAAGGTCCTGGACGCTGTTCACCTGACCCGTCAAATCTGCCATAGTACTCACCACCACGATCAGATCTGACAGACTTAATTCTTTTATTGAGTTGATTTTCAACTTCAGCTTTAAATGTTTTGAACACGTCTAGAGATTGTGACTTTTCATGTATAAGGAATAAGTATGCATATCGTGAGTAATCGTCTATGAATGATATAAAGTATTGTTGACCATTCCACAAAGGTGTAGGAAATGGCCCACAAATGTCCGTATGTATCAACTCTAAGACGTCTGTAGCTCTATATGCACCTAATCTCTTCGCTTTGGTCTGTTTGCCCTTAATGCATTCAACACAAACATCAAAGTTTGTGAAGTCAATGGACTCTAAGATTCCAGTTGACACAAGTCGTTCAATTCTATTTTTAGAGATGTGACCTAAGCGCCTGTGCCATAATGCTCCTGAGTGAGTATCATCAATTTTACGTTTAGTACCCCGTGATTCTGTATTAAGGGTTTCATTATAGGTGGTCACAGTATCAAGTAAATACAGATTATCATAAGGCAAAAGTGAACCAGTTCCAACAATATCTGAATTAAAAGACAAATTGAACTTATTGTTTCCAAATGAACACAAATAACCTAATTTGTCCAGATAAGAAACTGAAACCAAATTCCGTCTAAATGACGGCACAACAAAAGTGTCTTTCAAATCCAAATAAAAAAATAGTACTCAATAACAATTTAAAATGTCTATAGCTTCCACCTCTACCGATTTGCCATCTCCAACATATATCCATCTTTCAGAATCAATTGGCTTCCGGTAGCTTAGGCAACCCTTTATAGAAACACTGATGTTAGTAGTTGCACCTGAGTCTAACCACCAAGTGTTACTAGGTACTGACGCTAAATTGACTTCAGAACAGACCAAAGTAGGGAACATACTTTTGAGGATCGGAACATAATTTAAATTGGCAGATACAGAAACAATTGTAGCTGGATTAGAACAAAAGAAATAAACTAATTATGCTCACATTATAAAATAAATAATTATAAATAAAAAATATATATTCAAATAATGGTTTAACCCATCTCAAGACACCAAATGCACCATCAATATCAAGTCTTTGGACGAGTAATATTAAGCTGCTAGAGGTATCTTGTTGTAATAATCAAACATTGACAATAAAACACGTCCAACAACAAACCAGTCTTTGGATTGATTTATCATCGACAAAGCAAATCCTTATAATTATCACATGTTTATCATTACAAGTGTGTGTGCAATTCGGCCAAATATTAATCTTCCTTTGGGCCGACTAATACTCGCATGAATATACACAAACACTAACATTCAATATTTTTCATGAACTGCCCAATTCAAGGGAGGTTACTTTGGTAACTTCTTGACTCAATTTGTTCACAAAAATATTAAACTACCAAAAAATAATATTTTATTTATATAACAAAACCAAATTTATAATTCTAAAGAACCATTCATGGCCCTTAAAGTTAAAACGGGAAGAGTCTGCAAAGCAAGTTGTATAAGAGCAGAACCATTAAGCTCTGAGACTTGTTGAGGGGCATTTATTGTTGTTCCTCTGCTGACGCTCTGTGAAGACCTCCCCAGATGATAATGGGATTTAGAAAGAACCATGGATATGTTGTCTAGTAATCGGTCTTGAATGGTTGGCAGCAGAGATGGAATGCTGGTACTTATTTGCTCAAGGGCCTCCACAAGTACTGTAGAAAGGCCGGTAGAAAACATTATATCCAAAAGTCCTCGTACATGAGGTTCCATTGCTGAGCCCATTGCTTTAGCAATACTTCCAACACAAGCCAAGGCCTCAAGTGAAGGTTTGATCCTACGTGGAGCAATCGCCTCCCGTAAGTGAATAGTAATTATCGGTAAATAATGGATAAGTTCCCCATCCAGTTCCCCATCTCTCCAAGAGCAATGAACCCACTATCGCAATCTTGTGGTGCTTTCAAGACAGAAAGGATATGATCCATGCATATAGTTAAGTAGTTTGTGACGAAACGATCACGAAGAAAATGTGCAATACGAGGCAGCAATGAAGTTATGCTCAAACGAACAAGCCGATCCCGATGCTCAAGGTATCTAAGAACAATTTCAGCAACTTCACGGTACCTTGACATCACGAACTCACCCGTGTTCCTCAAAAGCTCTCTTATAAGCCCTTTCCGTCGTGAGCAACCCCGCGACTGAATTAGCCAAGAACTCCTGAGTAATTATCCCATCTGTGACGGTCCAGGCGTGAACCCAGGCAATGTTGCGGGCAGTGTCGCAGCCCTCGACGATGACAGTAGATCCAAAGGCGGCAATGGATTGCGGAATGAATCGGAAGGTTTCGGCGGTGGAATCTGTAACACCCTACCTTATAAACCCTCAATCAAAAGAATTAATAATTTTTAGCAGATTTTTTTTTTTAACCGATAATAATTTTTCCCTTGTACATAATATTAATATACATAAATTTTCAATAATACATTCCTGCATTTCATCATTTTAAAAAGTACTAAAAGTAAACATTCATAATTACATATAGATAAAATACTAGTACAATCCTCCAAAATATTAAGGGCAACATTGAGGATACTTCCTACGAAGCGACAAACTACACAAAAGAGTAACTACTACTCACTACCATGTAGGTCTATATACTATAAAAGACTATCTATAAAAGTTTGGATATATTTATCCCAATACATGTTGCCATCATTGTGGCTCCCAACTAATGAGTATGAGTAACATATTCATCGAGTGTGGAATCTGTGCCATCTCCCTCTCTTCAAACAATGACCGATCGAGTCCAACGAAGTACCGCAAGCACGAAGAAATAAAGAAAACGAGAAAGACAAGAGGGTGAGCAACAGTTCATACATCATTTTAAAATCAACATCATAAACATTCACAAGTCAATCAAATTCCAAATGATTGATGTTAATGATGCATGATCCTAATATGTTTTCTAAAATGTTTATGCATGCGAGCCCGAATCATTTCTCAAATCGATGCCTGGGGTAGCCAGGAGTTGAAACTACTAGGCATGGAAAATCCACCCACGGGATTGTTGAGACCCATGCTCAAATATAAACCCGATAGCTCACTGACCATTGATATACGGTAAGAGCACGATCAGGTATAGCGAGTTTGTACAGTGGGATCCCCGACAACGGGTAGCGAGCACGGGTCTTTTGGGGCCTCCAACCACTACCCTTCCTATCCTCAAGTCCTCCCTCGGGGCCTCCCTATCGTATTCTCGAGTCCATAATCTCCGATTCCCGAGATTTCACAAATCACCATTTTCAAATGAATAATGTATGAGTCCCTAAGTGGTTTTTCTTAGAAATTCACATTTTTCCAAAAATTTGACAGAGTTTCCCCTGTAATGCAGACTTCCCAAAAATTTTCTAATCACCTGTTACAAGCGAGAAAACTTCCAATACAGTTCAAAAAGGGTTCACAACCCATCATCCAATTCTCTCAATTAAATTTTCAATGAACTTTCTCATGAAAAACCACCATGCATATAAATGCTCACTCAAAGACCATACATATCATAATAGAGTACCAAACATATATTTTACACCATCATACACGTAAGCAATTCATGATCACTTTCACAACCAAGCATATAATAAAATCAAAATGATCAATCATAACAAATTTAGACAAATTCAACAAATAAGGTCAAACAAGTTTATGATGTAATCCTTACTATATAGCCCACCCCTTACCTGATATGTTCACACTTATTCCTTTCAAAGCTTGATGTTGTGTTTCAGCAAAATCTATATACGTAATAAAATGCTAGTTAGAATCTTTTATTTCTATGATTCTATCTCATGAGAATTTAAATTCACTTTGTATTACTAATCCATTTCTAATAATATTTTAAGCTCACATTCAGCTTACAATTAACTTAGAAAATTATCCTATTTTGTATACACTTAGAGTAGAAAGAATCCTAATAACAACCATGGACAAGGTTCAGTATTTCAAAATTTTCTAGAGTTATATAAGCTGTTTTGGCATGAGATTTGAGCCAAAATTTCAATAACTTAATTACCTGCAATTTTGATGAAGGAAATAAATTCAAATACCCTATAGAATAGATGCAGTTTTCAGTTTTCAGTGGTTGTTTCCAACTAGGCTCAACTACAATAACACTCTGAACATGTCTTGTTAATTGGATTATAACTCTTGCTACACATAAGATATTAACATGAAATAAATTTCTAAATTTCGGGGATATAATTTCCTACAACTCTTATGAAGTAATCAAGTCCTAATTTCATACGTATCAATCCCAGTAATTCAAAAATCGAGGCTGTTGAAACAGGGCAACATCTTAACGTCACAGCTAGAACACTTGAGAGTAAAATGGGTATAACTTGAGCTACCAATATCCGTTTAATGTAAAACCAGTTTCTAAATTTCGACAACTTAAAGGGCTACAACTTTCATGAAGATACCAATTCCTAATTCTGTTCACACAAGTCCCAAAAATTCAATGAATAGTACCTACGAATTAGGGTTCTTAAAGTTTTTAGCTTAACAACTTCTAATCCTCAATTTTAAGCATCATTCTAGTATTCTAGGTGTAAAACCTACAATAACCTTCTTCCTACTCCCATTCAAGATCATTCAAGTGAGGATAAAAATAGAAAATGCACCGTTTTGAAAAATAAAACGGTAGAAATGTAGAGGAGATTGAGATAAACCAACTTACCTCTTGGAGCTTCTCAAGAAAATCAAGATTTTCCTGTTAAAATCAAGTTTGAAGGTAAGGAAATTTTGAGAGAAAGAGAGAAATGAGTAACCTACGAAAAACTTGCAGAATGTTTCATTTAAAAGTCAAATGGTTGAGTCCTATTTCACCTAATTTTCCGCTCAGCGGATTTCTCGTGCGCTCAGCGGATATGAGGCCGCAAGTAATAAGATTTCAACTCACAATCCGCTTAGCGGATTTATCGTGCGCCCAGCGGATATGTGGCCGCAAGTAAGATAGAGATTTCGAACCACAATCCGCTCAGCGGATTTCTGATGCGCCCAGCGGATCCCAAAACTCTATTTTAATCGATTAGAAGACCTGTTGATCGATCAGCAGACATAATCCGCTCAGCGGATTTTCGTGCGCTCAGCGGATTATATTACAAAAATGTTATCCATTATTTAGTCCTACCAGGATTTGAACCCACAACCCTTAAGACTCAAACATCACTCCAAACCATATCAACCATCATATATTTCTTGTCAATTTATACACATAATAAGATTTTAATGTATTCACACTCAATGCATACAAGAAAACAATAATTTCTAAATGTGACAATTAAAATTGTTAATTCCATACTCTTTCAATTCCAACCCTAAATCATATAATTACTATCAGGCGTCCAGTTGCCCGCGAAACGAATCAATTTTAAGTATTTTCTAAAAATTCCAGAAAAATTCTACAAAAACACAAATAATCTAACAAACATAAAACTCTACAGTTTCTTTACCCAATTCCTAATAATTTAATTATTAAAATTTTGACAAAGATTTTGTCAAAATTTAACAAACTAGGGTTATTGAGAATCAGGATGTTACAGAATCGCTGGTGAGCATGCGCATCAAAAACTGGTGTGACGGCGGACCATGGAACCACCACTCGAGGTCGGCAATGACGATCTTGACGACGGCGACGAAGTCGCCGGAGTTTAGGGCGTCATACAGTGCGAGCACCAGCCGCTTGTTGTTGGAATCAGCCTCCGAAGCACTTGCCTCGTGATCCAGTGTCCAATGAAGACGACAGAGCAGTGTCTCCTCCACTAGCAGAAGCAGTTTGGGGATTTCACCCCCAAATTCAAAATTAGGTTTTAAAATTGGGGATTTTACCCCAAATTTAAATTTAGGGTTCGCAGAATTTGGAGATTATTCTCCACGTGAATTCTTAAATCTCAATTTTGTTAAATCTAATTTCCAAATGCAAACATGAATCAAGTATGGGTTGCTCTGATACCAATTGTTAGGTTAAACTGTAATTGAATATGATATTCATTCTAATGATCAAACATATATCTATAATCCCATATTGTAAACATGTTATAAACTAAATGCGAAAGCGTACCTGAATTGACCATAATGACGATATCCTTTGTAGAGCACTTTTGATTTGATCTTATGGTCTTCCACCTGAAGAGCACCTGTATTTCCCTCTTGATTTTCTCTCTTGATGGGGATAGAAAGAAAAGAACGGGACTGGAACTACGTTCTGTCTACGTGCTCCCAGAAGGGGACCATGACCCCTTAAAATAACCAAAATTAGGTTAATTACTTAAGTTTTAGTATTTCCAATTTGGCCCCTTATCAAATTAGAAATTGCTCTATGGTCTCTACACAATTTTATTTTCATGACATATGCCTTTAGCCAAAACTTTAATTTAGTCAGATCACTTTATTATTTGGCTTAATAAATAATGACCCTAACACATTTAAATTATATATCATATATATACATGACCCAAATTTTGCCAACTTTTAACTATGGAAAATCAAACACCACCATCAGAGTCTGGTCCCGTTGATCCCGTTCTGTTAAACTCAACTCTTTCTTTTCCTAAAAACATCTCAAAAACTCTTTCTTCTAAGATAGAAAACCTCATAAAATACACTTATGTCTCGGAAGATGCTCAAATATCTGAAATTTACAGTCCTCTCCTTAGTCCTTATAATATCTTTAAAAGACAAAGATCTACCCTTAGATCTATCACTTGTCTTCTTTCCACCAGAATACCTCATGTTAAGGAATACGTCCAATCCTCTAGGATGGACCAGTGTGTCTTAGCATCCACTACAGAAGAACAATATGTCAACATTGAGATCCCCAAAGATTTCATCAGGCATTGGCAAACTGAGGGTTATACTCATCTTCATTATGGAGCTATTCGATTAGTCCTCTCCCTCCATGGGAGCCGAGGATTACCTGTCTCAGCTAGAGTCTCTCTCTTGGACTCTAGCTACCTCCATTATGAGCATGACGTTATTGGCACTGTTCTGACTACTATTCATGTTGGAAGTTCTCACAATCTTTCCCAACTTCAACGTTAGCTTGAAGGATCCCACTACCTCTCAGAGATTAAAGGTTCGGATCCAGATCACCGGAGCTGAACAAGTGGCTGATGCACTATCAGCTACTCTCCATCATCATATTATCTACATGTTGCAAGATCATGCAATTAATCTTGTGTTACCATCTTGTAAGGACGGAGCACTATTTGTCTTGGCCAATAACCAAGATGAGACACCCTCCATAGTTCAAATCTCTAGGAATATCTCTTCACAAGAGTTGCACAAGCTCATTCCTATGCAATGGGTAACAAACTACGAGAAGCTTTATAATAATAAAAAACCCATCCAATTCACAAAAGCGGCATTTAGAAGATCTGTAGATGGCGCTGTCAGAACCATCTTCAAGAATCTAGAGGATGTTCCGAGTTCGAGCACCTCCATATTCCAGTCAATGATGGTTACGCTTGTCACTAAAGAAGGCAAAATTCCTATTATCAGTGCCCTGATGGCAAACCTATCTTCACTGACAAGATAGGGGGACACTTCATCTGGGATGCTGACCCAGATATGTGCGATTTTGACTGTGACTGTTGCAACCCCAATGGAGACACTAGTGACAAGGATGACGATGATTCAGATAGTGATGATGATGATGACTTTAAAGGAGGATCCTGCAAACCTCCATTCACTCCTCCCAGAAGATTTGAACCTGGAAAAGGCCCGTGGATAGGAATTCACCGCCAACATGAGCAAGATCCCTTGTGGAAAAATTGGCGATATGCTGAGATCCTTGAAGAGGAAGACCTCTTCTTCTCCAAACAAGAAAAGTACAAAACCTCTGTCATGCCACCTCAACCTGCTCTTGTAGCTCCTCCCATTCCATACATGATGATCAACCCTTCAGCCTACAAAGAAAAATTTCCTTCTTTAGAAAAGGAACGTTGATCTAGTGTCCAAGACGACTACCAAACCATATGTTGTCTGTCAAGATATTAGACCAGATGGGAAGACCAAACCCTTAAGTCAGGCCGAAGAAGTACTAAATTGGCAGACAAAGAATGCTAGAGCTTAGAATTCTATCTTGCAGAAAATTGATAAGATCTCCACTCACCTTGAGGAGACTGACGACAAGCTCCAGCACCTTAATTTCACTCTAAGGAAGCACTACAAGCAAATCTCCTCGAAACGAGTAGCAGATCTTATCATTGATTTTGAGGGGGTCAAATAATATATTATTAATAAATAATAAATAAATATAAAAGGAAGATGAAAGGGTGAAAAGATAAAATTATAAATATATACTTAAATATATTAAATGATCATTAAGTTTGACGAGGACAAAATCATAAATTATATGAGAGTTACAAAACTAAGGAGGGGCTGAGAGGATAAACTTGTAAATATACAAGTAAATATATTAAATATTCATTAAGTTTGGGGGACCAAAATCATAAATTACATGGGAGTCACAAAACTTTGGGGGGCCACGACCCCCCTCAGCTCCCAAGAAGATCCGCCACTGCTCAGAAATCTCTCGACTAGAAGAAGACTGGAAGAACACCATCTTTGGAGAATTATCTCACGCCAAAGAAAAGGAAATAAGAAGGCTCAAAGCCCAGATTCAAGAGATGAATAATTACATTGAAGAAAATATTAGGCAGCAGAAACCAGGGAAGGATCACTATACATCCCTGTTCTCTTCAACTCCAGCCTATTCCTCTTTCTAGAACCCTTCTCCTTACTTCCGACCAACCTCACAACCTACATGGTCTTTACCAACAGAAACTGCTTACAAGCCTAGACCCAAACCAGTAACACTCAAGCCAGACAAAGGAAAGAAGGTTGTCCAACCTTCTTCAGAATCTTCTTTTGAAGAACAACCTTCTCCTAAGAGACAAACCTAGCAAGAACCATTTGATCCGGTCTTTCAAGATTCTCAAGACCCATACTCTCAGATGACTATAGAAACTTATGCCTCTCCGATTCATACGGATACTCCTGCGACTTCAACTCCAAATACTCCTATAATGCTTGAAGACTCCTTTGAAGAATAAAAAACTGAAGTTTTTACCTCTAAAGAGTCTGAAACTGAGATTCTTACTTCTGAATAATCTGAAATAGAGGTTCCCAGCTATGAAGATCTTACCCAGATACTGATGACCAATACCTCCAGATCAGAAGTTAGACATGAATCAATCTATAATCCTCCGGATGAAGAAGTTGACTCTAGACCCACAAGGACAAATGTGTCACCAAAGACAAATGGTGGACCCTGGTTCACTATTGATGATATTCCTCCCAGCCAATGGAGAGCCAAATTGATCGAATTTAGAGCATGGTTAGATACCAAGCTAGTCAACAATTCTGACTCTTATAAAGTTATTGAAGAATTCTGTTGCAGAATGATAGGAACCTTAAAGGGATGGTATCATAATTTGGGAGTCGTCCGACATAACCATTTCCATGAACTGGGACAAACTTCAACAGTACTTGGAGCCTTACATGAAGAATTCATAGCTGACGAATCAATAATAGACAAAAAGCTCAAGCAAGAATTTTTCGAGATGAGATGTTGTTCAGTCAATATCAAAGACCTGGAAAAACACTACTAGAGAATGAGCAAGAGATTTCATCATCTTAATGGACTCAACAGTCCTAGCTTAAAGAACACATATGTCGCATCTCTTCCTACTAAGATACAACCAGAATTGAACAAGATGGTTATGTCTATCTAGTACCATGTTGACAATGGGTCAAATTCACCAGATGACTTTAGAAGCTGTTGACAAACTGTGCAGACAGCATGAGTTCTTTTCTAACATCATGACTCAGAAAAGCAAGTTCAACAAAGCCTGCCAGAAACCCTACCTTGAGATTAAATGCAAGAAGCTCTGTTCAGGCAACTGCAAGACAAAGAAAAAGTTGAAAAAATCATTTTTTCACAAAAATAAGAAAAATAATTTTAAATTCTTTAAGAAGAAAAAGTTCAGAAGAAAAGCACAATGTCAACAGTGCTTTATTTGCAAGAAAAAGGGACATTTCTCCAAGAACTGTCTTCACAAAGCTGAAAGAGTCATCAAGCTTATCTCCACCATTTAGCTTGATGAAAATGATGACGTAGAGTCTCTCTACTCTGAACAAAGTTATGCCAATAAAGAAACTGTCTTCGCTCTTAACATCTCCTCTGTTGAAACTGGATCGAAATATTCCTATGAATTTGAAACTGACACTGTTCCAGTATTCTCCTGGAGTATTCTCCTTCCAAGAGACACATCTTATCAATGTCTCCTCCACAGTCATGCTTAAACGTCCAGCTCCTTCCTTCTAAATATGAGAAAGTTATCCAAGCCATAGCTTACCTTGATACAAGAGCCCAAAAATCCATGATGGATCCTAATATTCTTCCTCAAAAATTTTGGAAGAAAGAAGTCTCCTATTTTGTTGTAGCTGACGGAAAAGTCTTTAAGACTAAACTAATCGCCAAAGCTCCAATTGGAATCAAATTCTTCCCAGAATGTACAGTCTGGAGTAAGGTGATTGGGAACAAACTTCCCAACAAGGATATTCTAGTAGGAATGGACATATTTTCCATGACGAACAAGCTTTAGATTCATCCTACAGGGATCAAGTTCAAGAGGGAATTCAAACCTTTTACAGATGTACCCAGACTTTTCTCCCTCTCTGAAGCTCCTCCAGATTTTGAAAAAATAAAGAACAAGTTAGTCTCTCAGTGTGCTAACAGCCATGAGGAATTTTCTCATCCTAATCCGCTATGGAAAAACCCTGGGTTCTTTGTACAATTACCCTTCAAACTTAACGAAGATGTTAATCTAATGAAGGCTACTCACCCATGAATGTCTCCTTCAGACTTACAGTTAGCAAGACAAGAATGCTAGGAACTGTTGAAATAAGGCCTGATCGAACCAACCCAATCCAATTGGGTCTGTCAAGTCTTTTATGTGGAAAAGATATCCGAAAAAATCAGAGGAAAAAAAAGGTTAGTAATCGGCTACAAGTCTCTTAATTATTTTCTTAAGGATGACAATTTTCCAATACCCAAAGTCTCATCCTTACCCTCTCTGATAAAAGAAGTCCATATCTTTTCCAAGTTTGACCTCAAATCTGAATTTTGGCAATTAGGCATTGACCCTGTTGATCGATACAAAACTGCTTTCTATATACCCAATGTCCAATACAATGGAAAGTAATGTCCTTTGAGCTTAAGACAGTTCCATCACTGTTCCAAAAAGCCATGACAAAAATTTTTGAGCCCATATTAGACAGAGCAATTGTGTACATTGATGACATCTTACTGTTCTCACAAGACATGAATGTCCATAAACAGTTATTGGATCAATATTTTGAAATAGCCCATTAGCATGGGATTATGCTCTCAGAAAAGAAGATCCACTTGGTCCAAGAAGAAATTGACTTTTTGGGAATGCATTTTTGTCACGACACTTATCAACCTTAACCTCACATTGCTAAGGAACTTCTCAACTTTTCGGATGAAAATCTGACCATCAAGCAGATTCAACAATTTCTCAGGATAGTCAATTTTACATTAGGGAATTCATCCCTAAAGTTGCCAAGTATACAAGTCCATTATCCAAGCTTTTAAAGAAAAATCCACCTTCATGGGGACCAGAGCAGACCAGAGCCATTAAAGAAGGTAGTCCAAACTCCTCCAGCTCTGAAGATTCCAGGAAAAGGAAAGCGAGTACTGCAAACTGATGTCAGTGATGATTAATGGGGAGCAGTGCTTATCAAAAAAGATTATGGAAGAAAATACTACTGTGACCATGTTAGCGAATAATTCAAAGAAGTCGAGAAACATTACCACACTACATTCAAGGAAGCCTTGCCCATCAAAAATGGAATAAAAAAATTTGACTTCCATCTCAAAGGACATCACTTCGAGGTACAGATGGACAACTCTTCATTTCCAAAGATCTTAGAGTTCAAGAACAAGATGTCTCCTAATCCTCAGGTTCTCTAGCTAATAGACTGGTTTTCCAGGTATGATTTTACTATTAAGCACATTAAAGGAAACCAAAACACAGTCCTTGACTTTTTGTCCAAACCTAAAAAGACTGTCCAATTGGTTGCTGGCACCTATAGTCTTCCCCTGATCTTTATGGTCAAACCACTCTCCAACAAGGCCAAAACTGTCAAAATTTATCCACTGGTCTAAAGCCAACCACACCAGCTAATATTCTCCAATATGCTAAAACTCATTATTTTTATTTTCTACATAAAACCATGAGATATAAAATAGTCTCATCCTCTTTGTTCAACCCTGATATTCCTTTTGGAGGAATCTTTGAACTATTCTGTGAACCTGGTTTGAACCTCTGTGAACCCACATTATGGACCATATGGTGCGATACTGTTCAATACTTCATTCATATTACACTAAAGACCCAAACAACCTATCACATATTGATAAATCCCTATAAGGATGATTTCCATTTCTGTACTTTGCTTGAATGGTTCTCACCATTGCCATGGTGGAGACAACAACTCAAGGAAATCCTTGACGTCCAAATGCAGAAAGAATTTATTGGAAATACTCTCAAAGGTCACACTTCCATCTTTATCATCCACCGTCCATATTTTCTAAACTCTGTAGGTCAATTATGGTCAAGAAATGAAACATATTGTTGGGACACCTTCAAAACTTATCCTCTTGATGAAAGTTACAGAAACCAGCTAGCACGACATCTCTGTGAAGTCAATCACTACCGCTACAAGTCAATAGACCCCACCATCGTCAGCACATCACAAAGGCCTCTTGATACATATCCTATGGACAAGATCATTCCAGAAAATGAAGGATCTCAGACAATAAGATTTTTCAAATCAAAGGCTGAGATGAACGTTCCTATGAAACTTTTCAGAAAGTTGAAGATCTAGCAGATAATTTCAATGAAGAACTGATGGAAGAAATGATGATGCACAAGAAAATGTATCCCTACTAGGACCCATTCCATGAAAGCATGACAAGGAGTGAGGCCTAGCAAATGAATTATTTTGGTTCCACCATATCAGACTAAAGTAAAGGCTTTAGTTAATGATTGTCATTATGACATGCTACTAAAACACAATTCCCTTATCTTTACATGTGTCTATTGTGATCACCGTAAACGTGTTAAAGAAGATAAGTTCGGATCAACTTTACTGCTACTCTAAGGGATAAGCCATCAACTTTGCTTCTACTCGAAGAGATAAGCAATCATATCCTATCTTTTCGAAATCTTATCTTATCTTATCCATTTTTCCATATGTATGACTATGATAAAGTGTGAATCATGCTATTTTGTCATTTGTAAGGTCATTATGAGGTGTAGGTCGTAATTTTATTATCTTATTTCGGATTCCACCTTGTAACATAAGTTTTGGGTCCGAATTTCAATCTAGCTTAGCGTAGTTTTGGATTCCGCCTGCTTGGTTTTATTATAAATAGGGGATGCTTGTAATGTTGTAACTCAGAACACGATAGAGTGAAATCAATACAAGTTCTTTTTTCTAAAAATGTTCTCTCTAAGTTTTCTCTTCTAAGTTTGAAACTTATAGTTCTTAGTATTATTTTCCACTTAAATGAAAGTATGTTCTATGAGTTGTAAAAGATTTTTTTATACTTATTAATAATTGAGTATAAGTAAATTGAGTGAATATAAAGGTATATTATCGATAGAAATATATATTTTTATCTTTATAAATTTTTTTGAGTAGTTTTCAAAATTATTAAAATAAGTTGATATTCAAATATATCAAGTATTCAGCTATTACCAAGACATTTGAATACAATTAATATGTATTTGGATATTACCAAATATTCAAATATAACTAATATACTCGTTATTCAAATATTTTAATAACTATAATGAGAAATGTTTAGTTTTTTCATGACCAATTAAATAGAGTAAATGTTGATGTATAAGTGGTTGTATATTATAAAAGGGTTGCACAAATTATATATTTGAAACAAAGTTATTAAAAAAATTATAAACTTCAAACTTAGATTTGTTTATTAGTTAGGTTTTTTAAAGTTCTACAATATTTGTTATTTTTTTTAATATATAAGCCTAAGCGAGTTAAAGTTAATGAGTCACACATTTATTTTGAAAGTTTTCCGTTTGATGAGTTAAAATGTTATCTCCAAAATGGAATTATTAGAATAATTACTTAAGAATGGAAACATTAATTTAAAGTGATTTTTAAGTAAAAAATTGATTAAAAATCAAAGATATTGTTTTCATAATTCATTTTCATTGAACAATGTTGTATGTGAGATTCGTATTATAAATAACATTTTTTTATTTATAAGTAAAATTTATAAAATAATATATATTTTTTTATATTTTCTAGTTTTGAGTGAACTAACCTTTGAATAAGGTGTAATATAAGAAATATTGTCTTTAATTTCAATTTTTCAATACACAAATGACTACTAGTTACTCAAGTGAAATACAATTTTAAAATAAATTAGTATCTGGGAAAGTTATCAGAAAACTTAACTTAAATTGAAAGGTGTTTTGTATATTTTTAGTAGCATATTCCTTAAATATTGTCTTACACACTAAATAATGATAAAGAAGAAAAAAAATGGAATAAAATACTTAGATACGATGATAAAAAATTAAAAGAAAAAAATATAAAAATTAGAAAAAAAAATCCAACGGATTGTCGAATGTTATATATTTTTATGAATTATTGATGGAAAAATTCAATCGATAATTACTCCGTATTGTTGGACACATTATCACAAAATAATTTTCGTTGTTTACCAAGAAAAAGACAAGAATGATAAAGAAATAAATAAAAATACATAATTATAATAATAAAGAAATAGAATAAAACAAATTATAAGAAAAATAAGTAAAATAGATAATTGGTAGACAAATAAGAAAAAAAAGTATTTTTTTTCAATAGATTAAGTGACCAATAAATTTTATTCATAATTAATTAATATTTTTTAATATATCAATGTCAAATCATTCTTATTGATAATTAAAAGAAAGAGAAGAGAAATAATAAAAAAATAAAATATGAAAAATAGATAAATAAAATGATAAAAAAGGAAATTTTGATTAAAAAAAATAAAGAAAAAGTGAAAAAAATGATTTGAAAATATATAAGTATTTTTTTCTAACAAATTATCAAATAACAATTTGTCACCAATTATTCAAATTATCAATAAATATATTTTATTAATAATAAATTAGTATTATTCGATATTTTACTAATAAAAAATTATTGTCAGAGGATAAAGAAATGTTGATGAACTATAATAAGGATAATAAATAAATACAATAACTAATAATAAATAGAAGAAATTAATAAAATACAAATTTTAAAAAATAATAAATAATGATTGCAAGAATAATAAAAATATATTAGTAATTTTTATTAGTGACAAACAAATTTTGTCGTTAACATAACCATTTATTAAAATATAATTTATTATTATTTTTTTATTAATTAATATTATATTTTGTCCACCATTAATAATGATTGTCCAATTAATGATAAAATTTTGTAGGTAATTAAGAGAAAGAGAATAAGAAAATTAATAATAAATAGTTTTGTGTATAATTAATTAGTATCTTTTGACATATTAACGAGAAACCATTTTTTTTTTAAATTAAGAGGAAATGATGAAGAAGTGATGACAAATATAATTTATACGAATAACTATTATATTACATAAAAATAACTCGTTGAAATATCTTTGAAGTTCTTACCTTAATTATATGTGTGAAAAAAAATACAAAAAGTAGGTAAAAGTTTCCTAAATAAATTCTAACTAACTTAAATACAAAAATAAAAAAATACAATATTAATTATTAATAGGAACGAAAATAATTAATGTCTATATATATCTACCCATTCAATTCATCATATGTTTTTAGAATAAGTACTTTTTACTTGTAAAAATTATATATATAAAGGACAATTTACATGTTGTATTAATTTTTCTTAAATTCGGGTGTCATCTTCTCTTCATAAATTTTAGATTATAAAAAAAATAAGAAGACATGTTAATACATCCAATCCATTTTTTTAACTTTTTATTATAATTACGTTATAAAGTGTACCAATAACAATTTGTATTAGTTAATAATATAATAATATTTATACCTAACTCTTAATTTTTGAAATATTTTCGTAGTATTTATTTTTCTGTCGATTGTTTGATACTGCTTTATATATTTCACAAATTTTTTTTCATTATATCATATTCTAACAAGTATAACTACCTTAGAATAAAAATAAAAAAACACTATGATAATACCGTTGGTTAATTTAAAAGATATTTTGTTTTATGCAATTACTATTCTGTTTCTGTTTTTGTTTCTGTTTTTGTTTCTGTTTCAAATAAATTTGTTAATTTGCTATTTATTAGGATCAGCAAATCACCCATGAATTTAGCATATAATCTTGGGTGAAGTTCAAATCTGTAACTGTCGTGTATGGCTGGTTTTAAAAGCCAATCTTTCTTTTAATAAAACAACACAGTTTACTGTACATACTTATATTTTCTTGTGTATTCAACTTGGTATCCTATCTAGGGACCTGATCAATATTTTCTTGAGAGTGTGAGATAAACAATCACGAGGAAATGTGTACAAACAGAATTGTGAGCATATTGAAGAGAGTGGGACACATAATGGTAGACAACATGAAACTAATGAAAAATTTGATGGTCATCATTGAACTAAATTGATGAAAAATTTCTTTCATTCTAAACAATATTGAAATCTAGTAGAGTATGGGATCACCAAAGTAGCATATGAAACTGTTGTAAAAGCTGACAAAAATACAAACAAACTTTATTTTTAAGGTGTGTATAAACTTGTCCGCGATGTATTGCGCAAATTCTCCAGGATATAACACGAACTTCTCAAAATTTCTGAATTTCTCATAAACTAGCAAGAAACTCTTAAACGAATAAATAAACTCATGATAATAGTAGAACAAGAAGAAAACAGAAAAGAGAAGATGAAAGAGGTGTATCTAGAAGAATGTGAAGTGATATCTATTTATAAACTACCTACTTTCTTAATAAAGTTCTTTGTATCGATTTAAGTTTTGCAATACTCTTTATTTTACAACAGTCCTCCACCTATTGCAAAACAAAAGAGATAAAGAATAAAAGAAAAAAATCGTGGGTCTCATATAAGATGTAATGCATCAGAGCTGGTATAACAAACTATATGAACCAGTCTTAGACTGAAAAACTTAACACACAGTGTAGTTGGTGTAAGCTCTATGAACCAAAATACTTAGTGTGTGTTAGCGGTTTTAACAATCACAATACACCCCCATAATTCTTTTTGTTATTGCTGTGTTGCGCTTACTAGGTCATGTGCGTGCCCAGTATTCATGAGTGCTCTAGAAATCTTGCAAAGATCTCATACAAGCGGCCTCACTCGACACTCGTATAGGTGACTTCATCAAACGTATGATGCAAATCATACACCATCCGTAAGGGATATGAAATCGTTAAAAACTTTGTTTAGACTAAAATTCGTACACCACATAGAATTTTAATTACAAAGTTTAACCTCTCAATGATGCAGTATCTAACATTTTCACATATATACCATAAGAATGAACATAATTGATTTTAATCAATTTTAGTACTAGCAGAACTAACAAGTGACTTGTTTTTACCCATATGAACCTTATTCATGGGATCTCCAATCACAAAGGTTGGGTTGCCATCACCTGTTTGTTTGCAAGTTGTTTAAGTCTCATTTCCTTCAATGTTTCTAAAATCATATTTCTCGCTAAGGATTTTGTCAGAGGATCTGCTAGATTCTGTTCTGACTTCACATAATTAATGGAATGTTTACTAAAAAGTTTTTCAACCACTCAACTTCACTACTAGCCATTTCGAGAGCAACAAATTCAGATTTCATTATTGATCTTGCAATAATTATTTGCCTGACTGATTTTCATGTAATCGCACCACCCCCAAGTGTGAATGCATAACAACTAGTGAATTTTATCTCATCTGAATCATATATCCAGTTAGCATCATTGTATCCTTATAGTACAACATGAAATTCACTATATTCAATGGCATAATCCATTGAACCTCTTAAGTATTTCATAAGTCTTGCAAGTGTATTCCAATATTCTTGATTAGGACATTGAGTGTACCTACTGCATAAGTAATATCAGGTCTAGAAAAGCTCATTAAATGCAGTAAGCTCCCAATTACCTGGGCATACTGAGGTTGAGAGATTGAATCTCCTTTATTTTTCTTTAACTTAGAGTTAGCGTCATAAGGGGTATTCACTGGTTTGACGTTATAACGCCCAAACTTCCTAAGAAGTTTCTCAACGTATTATTTTTGGGATAGTAAAATATTATTGTCTTTCCTTATGATTTTAACTCCCAAAATTACATTGGCTTCACCTATGTCTTTCATTTCAAATTTAGATCCCAAAAACAACTTAGTTATGGAGACAATGTCAATGCATGTACCAAATATTAGCATGTCATCTACATATAAACATATGACACATTCACCACTCTCAAATTTAGAGTACACACATTTATCAACATCATTAGTTGAAAATTCATTACAAAGTAGAAAACTATCAAGTTTTTCATGTCACTGTTTTGGTGCTTGTTTTAATCCATACAAAGATTTTAAAAGTTTGCACACTTTGTTCTCTTAACCAGGAACAACACACCATTCAGGTTGAGTCATATAATTTTCTCCTATAATTCACCATTCAAAAAGGTTGTCTTAACATCCATTTGGTGTATAACCAGCTTATAGATAGTTGCTAAAGCTAACAAAACTCAAATAGAGGAAATCCTAGTCATGGGGGCAAAGGTGTCAAAATAATCAATGTTGAATTTTTGAGTAAAACCCTTTGCTACTAATCTTGCCTTATATTTATCTATGGATCCATCAGGATGATACTTTTTCTTAAAGATCCACTTACACCTAATAGGTTTTGTTCTTTTAGGCAAATCTACTAAAGTCCAAGTATTATTTTTCTTAATTGAATCAATTTCAGTCTTAATGGCCTTATCCCAATGTATTGCATCAGGAGCCATAGTAGCTCTAAAAAACTCATTGGATCATTTTTAACTGTATAAGTGTAGAAATCATCTCCAAATGAGGTTTCCTTAGTCTGTATTTTACTTCTTCTCAAATCCTCATATACTTTATCACTATTAATATCTATATATTATTTAAGTGTCTCGCTAACCTTTAGAGGAAAAATATGTTCAAAAAACTCAACACTTTTTTCCTCCAATATAGTATTATGCTCAATTATATCACTTTTGAGAACAATAAACCTATAGGCAACACTATGTTGTGCATAGCCTAAGAACATACAATCAAAAGTTTTAGAGCCTATTTTTCTTTTCTTAAGGTTGGGTAACATTACCTTAGCTAGGCACCTCCACACTCTATATTTAAGATAAGGTTCATAACCTCTCCATAACTCATAGGAAGTTTTACTAGTTTTCTTAAGAACACAATGTAAGTATATCTTCTCTCAAATGTTATTTGGTGCAGTAGAATGGTTTGATTAAGTATACTTTGGTGTATCTAGAGTAGTCATCTATAAATGTCACAGATTATATGAATCAATAATATAAGTAGAAGAACAAGATTCATTAACAACCTCAGAGATGACAAAAAGACCTTGATCATAATATCCCTTCCCTACAAACACATTATTTTTTTTATAACAATCTTATCAGATTCGAATGACACTTTAACCCAACTTTTCCAAACAGTGCTAAAAAGATTAGATTATCTCTGATTAATGGTACATGTAACACATCGTTCAAGGCCAGAGTATTTCCAGATGTGAGCTTTAGAAGAACTTTTCCTTTTCCTAAGATAGGAGTTGGTCTGGAATCACAGAAGTAAACATGTTCTTCTCCATCTCCACACTAGTGTGTAGGAGGTAAAAGAACTTTTGTTTGCACAGATGTGTCTGGTAGCACTAGAGTCTACCACCTATTTGCTCACATTTGTCACAAGGTTTATTTGGGAAACTACTGCAATAATTTCTTATTCTATATCTGCACTGAGGTGCATGATGACCTGACTTTCCACAGATAAAATAATTTCCCTCAAACCCTTAAATAATTAGATCCATTGCTTTTATACAGTCTCAAACCCTTTCTTATAGGTATGTACAAGATATTATGTGGACAAAATAATATTCTACATGTAGAAAATAATATCATACACGTATGTACAAAATAATATGTAGATCTAAGTCATGCACACGTAACTGTTAATTGTTCATTACCAAAACAAATCTCTCACAACATATAATACTCATGCATAATTCATTTTTCTTGTTCCATTGGTGTAATAAATCCGAAAAAGGAACTTGTGTTTGGCACATGTGCTCTGTGGACAAGTTGCATGATGTATGCTGATAGCACTTGATCTAAAAATTTACCTTTATTTCATCATAATTATAACATGCAGTAATCAATTTCATATATGATTCACCTTTAACCCAATCACGTAATTTTCCTTTTCAATTAAAATCAATTACGAGACCATTCACATTTCAATAAGAATTACAAGGTCATTCAAACATAGGGGCTATAAAATTGTTTTCAATTTGAAATTGATTACAACTTAAAACATAAATTAGGATTTATTCCTTTATTCAATTTTGGAAAAATAAATTTGGGAATTAAATAGGGTTCATTCAATCTGATAGAGAAATCTCTAAATTCATAATTAAGGTTTATCTTAATTTGGAAAAAACTATCATAAGAGGAAAATCATAATCATAAGAGGAAAATTATAATCATAAATCTAATAATTATGGTTCTGATACCACGTATAAGTTAATTTGCAGTTTTCCTAATTTGCAGATTCTCACATAATAAGATATATGAATCATAATAATAAAACTAACATTCACCCTTCCTTTATCCAATGGTATAGAGTTGTTATTGATATCCTTATTGTCAGTCATAAGTCCTTAAGATTGTTGTAAAAGCTGACAAAAACATAAACAAATTTTATTCCTGAGGCGTGTATAAACACTGCTCTTAAGGACTTATATGCGGTGTATTACGCAAGCCCCCCAGGATACAACAGAAACTTCTCAGAATTTCCAAGGATCTCATAAACTAGCAAGAAACTCTTAAATGAGTAAATAAACTCAGGATAATAGTAGAACAAGAAGAAAACAGAGAAGAGAAGACGAGAGAGTTGTATCTGAAAGAGAGTGAAGTGGTATTTATTTATAGGTGTAGATTGGATCCAAAACCCTAATTACCCATGTTCTCTACAACGTTCTCAGTAAAGTTCTCTGTAACGTTCTAAGTTTTGCAATACCCTTTACTTTACAAAAAAAGCCACATCTTTTAGGGAACACGTTAAATTGTTGGAGGATCAGAAGTTGAAAGATTTGAAGATAAAAAATTATCTTTATCCAGCTATTGATCGTGAGATTCTAGATATTATCTTATGAAAGTGGTGAAGGCTTGTCCGATGAAGATGTTAAAGTTATGATGTTAAAGTCATTTGAAGAAGCCGCTAGAAGTAAGAAATGGAGAAATGCAATGATGGAAGAAATGAAGTCAATAAAAAAAAATTCCAAAGTTCTACAAAGGGTTAAAAGAGCACAATTGCAAACATTACAGAGAGAATTTGAAATTTTACAAATGAAAGAAGGAGAGACAATCAACTCCTACTAAAAGTATGAAGGCGTGTGGTGAAAACATTATCACTACAAAAATCTTAAGGTCCATGGTCTTTAAATTTAACTATGCAGTGTGCTCAATAGAGGAGTCCAATAATGAAGAGACTATGACAATTGATGAGTTACAAAGCAGTCTTCTTGTTCATGAACAACGGATGAATTATCAAGAAGAAGAAAATGTATTACAAGTTATCAATGAAGATAAAGGATTGAGAGGAAGCAGACATGGAAGAAATTTTAGCAGAGGTGGTCAAGGGAAAGGAAGAGGTCGGCAATTCTTCAACAAAGCATAAATTAAATGCTTTAAATGTCACAAGATGGGGACACTTTCAATATGAATGTCCCACTTGGCAAAAGAAGGTCAACTATGCTGAAGTATAGGATGAAAATGAAAAGGAAGCAGAAGATGTGAGATTATGTTAATGGCCTATGTTGATTTGAAACAAGGCACAAAAGAAGAGTGGTTTCTTGACTCTAGATGCAGTAATCACATGATTGGAAATAAGGATTGGTTTGTTGACATAGATGAAAGCTTTAGATACACTGTAAAGCTCGGTAATAATACCAAAATGGATGTGATGGGGAAAGGGAAGGTTCGACTGCATGTTAATGGAGTTACGAGTATGATCTCAAATGTCTACTATGTTCCTGATCTTAAGAATAATTTCTTAAGCTTAGGGCAACTTCAAGAAAAAAGATTAACCATTTTGATTCAGAATGGGAAGTGTAGAGTCCATCATCCTGAACGTGGGCAGATTATGGAAATCAAGATGAGTAGCAATAGGATGTTTTTAGTGATCGCTACTGTGATGCCTGGAAATTCTACATGTCTTCAAGTATAATCAACAGATGAATCCCACCTTTGGCATCACCAATTTGGTCATTTCAACTATACTGGCCTAAAGATGCTCTCTACCAAAAAGATGGTCAATGAGCTACCCTCTATATCGAGTCCAAAGGAACTATGTGTACACTGCTTAGAGGGAAAGCAACATTGAAACTCTATTCCAAAGAAAAGTAGGTGGCACGCATCAGACAAACTTCAACTTGTGTATGCGGATATATGTGGGCCTATCAAACCCACTCCAATCAGTAACAAGACGTACATCTTAAGCTTATTAATGATTTCTCTAGTAAGACTTGGATTTATCTCTTACATGAAAAATCAGAAGCATTCTCTATGTTTAAAAATTTTCAAAGTTTGCGTTGAAAAAGAGAATGGAGTATATACCACTTGCTTAAGGACAAATAGAGGTGGCGAATTCACTTCCAATGAATTTAGAGAATTTTGCAGGATCCATGGCATAAAACGACAATTGACAACAACTTACACTCCTTAGCAAAATGGAGTGGCTGAGAGGAAAAACAGAACAATAATAAATATGGTGCGATCTATATTGATTCAGAAGCAATTTCCAAAAATATTATAGGCAGAAGCTGCCAGATGGTGTGTGCATGTCCTCAACAGGTGTCTTACTGCAACACTGCCAGATAAAACCCTTGAGGAGGCATGGAGTGGAGTCAAACCTACAGTGGAATATTTTCGAGTCTTTGGATGTTTAACACATGTTCACATACGGGATCAACAGAGAATCAAATTAGATAACAAAAGCAAAAAGTGTGTCTTGCTAGGAGTAAGCGATGAATCAAAAGCCTATCACTTGTTTGATCTGATCTCCGAAAAGATCATCATTAGTAGTGATGTAATTTTTGAAGAACAAAAGAGTTGGAGTTGAAGATCTAAAGCCCACTATAGTTGGGAAGTTTTTCAGTTAGATGTGAATAGTACCTTCCTTCATGGAGAACATAAAGAAGATATTTATGTACAATAGCCTACTGGAAAGGGAAAGAAGACGAAGTTTATAAAATAAAACAGGCTCCAAGAGCATGGTGCAACATGATAGAGAACTACATCTCTCGTAAAGGTTTTGAAAGTGCATATGTGAGCATACTCTATCACAAAATCAAAAGAAAATGATTGGAGCATTTGTGATGAATTTAAATAATCAATGATGTCAGAATTTGACATGACCGATTTAGGAAGAATGAGATATTTTCTTGGAATAGAATTTGGGCAAAATTCATATGGTATTTTCATTTGTCAAAGGAAATATATTCGTGAGATTTTAACAAGGTTTGGCATGAAGAACAGTAATGCAGTAAAAAAATCCTATTGTCTTGGGTACAAAACTATCAAAGAATGATGGAGGAGCCACGGTTGACTCAACCATGTTCAAGCAACTCGTTGGAAGTCTTTTGTACTTGATTGCAACTCGTCCAGATATTATGTATGTTGTGAGTTTAATCAGCAGATTCATGTCTTGTCCTTCTGAATCTCATTTGTTCGCATCAAAATGCATATTAAGGTACTTAAAAAGGTACTTAAAAAGGTACTACCGAATTGGGCATCTTCTATAAGAAAGGTGGAAGCATTGATGTTGTAGCTTATTATGACAACGACTTTGCTGGAGACTTGGATGATCGAGGAAGTACTTCTGGATATGTGCTTTATCTTGGTTTTGGAGCAATTTCATGGGCCTCGAAGAAGCATCCTATAGTTCCATTATTTATAACCGAGGTTGAGTATATAACAGTTGTATTTTGTGTTTGTTAATGTGTGTGGATTAAAAGAGTATTAGATAAACTTGTTCTTAAGGAGCAGCAAAGCACATTAATTTTGTGTGACAATAACTCAACCATACAATTACCCAAGAATCCCATTTTTCATGGAAAAAGCAAACACATGGATATAAGATTTATTTTTTAAGAGACTTGATGAAGGATGAAGCTATCAAATTGAGTTACTACAAATCGAAGGTTCAAGTTGAGGACATTATGACCAAGCCCCTGGATCAATTTTTAAGGCTTCGATATATGTTAGGCATGACTGAAGCTTCAAATATGAACTAGATGTCATAACATATAATTAAGGGAGGGTATGTTGTTTAATTTATAAGATATTTTGTTTTATGCAATTACTATTATGTTTCTGTTTAGGGTTTAGCCATTTGAAGTCTAAGTCAGCAAACCACCCATGAATTTAGCATGTAATCTTGGGTGAAGTTCAAATATGTAATTGTTGTGTATGGCTTTAAAATTCAATCTTTCTTTAAATAAAACAACACATTGTTAGACAAATGACATCTAGAAGGGGGGTGAATAGATGCACAAATTAAAATAGATGTTTATCGTCGTTGTCCATTCCGATGCCTTGGGACGTTATGAACGTTTATGTGAGTAGTTGCGATAAGATGGTTTAGACTTGCATTTTGTAAAAAATAATGATCATCGCTTTCAAGATGTTCATCAACTAAACTAATCTTTAAAAAAGCGAGGTTTTCATAAAAAGGAGTCTATGTAGTCGCCACCAATATTTTTACCATAAACATTGGAAAAGGGTAAAAAGACGTTGATTTTAAGAAAAACCAAACTTGACCATTATAACCAGAGTCGAGTAAGAGAATTAGTTACGTGTGAAGAAGGTATTAGCACCCCCACAATGTCCCTTGCGGGTTCCCTATGACAGATTAATTCATAAAATAAAGATTATAAGAGATTACGCTATTACCCTATTTTATTACCCGATATTGAAATGATTATCTACATTATCTTATTTCTATTGCACATAGGAAAGCAATAAAAGAGAAGAGTAGTGAAAAGAACCTCTGAAACAAGCTTTTATAGAAATCTTCAACTCTGAGGATACTTTTTGGTTATCCCCTCGCCCTATAGGAATTCTCCTCTCCTGAATACAAGAAAAACTTTAAACTATCGAATGTCGGATATCTCAAAAAGAGAATTATTTAACTAATTATTACCTTCTAGGCAATCGGAAAACTCATTTGAGTATTAGAAGTGTATAGAAGAGGAGAGAGAAGTGAATCTGAGTTCAGGTGTGTGTAAAAGCTGCAAATGAGGCTCCTATTTATAGTTGGACGCTGTTAGGACGCCAGGATGGCCTTTCCAAGCCCTATCAGGTGGGACGATCGTCTGGACATTTGGGACGGCCGTCCCAAAATGAAAAAAATGGTTGGGACAACCGTCCCAAAGTGTAAAACCATCTGGGACATGCGTCTAGGTCTTGGGACGTGCCTCTCAAAGTTGAAAATTCACTTGGGACGACCATCTAACATGTGGGATGGTCATCCCAAGTGTTTCTTCAAACTTTCACTTTTTATTTCTTCAAAAAACTCTCATTTCCTTAAACGAAAATCAGTTGATGTTGTTAGGTGTCCAACGGAGCTTTACCCATCTTTAGAATGGAAGTCTTCTGATCTTTATTGAGAAGCCGGGCAAGATTTGGGGTCTATAATGCCAAATTAAAAATTTATTTATTTAAGATACCCAATAATTTATTAATTCAATCTTACTTATCAAACTGAACACAGATAAAGCAAAAACGATATAATTAGAGAAACAAAGGGAAGAAAATAAGTAGATGTTATCACAGAGGTATAAGGAAGAGAAAAACACACAATAATTTATTCTGGTTCGGGTATAACCAACCTTACATTCAGTTCCCAATCAACTCTAATCCCAAGAGTGACCCTAATTCACTATCTTTCAAATTCAATTTACAAGTTACAATCAACTCAACAAAGGAACCAGTAAAAAACAAACTAATTCAAAAGACAAACACCTTCTTAGGATCCCACTGAGGATGAACACCTCCCCAGATCCCACTAGGGATGAACACCTCCTCTGAACAAATCAAAGGATGAAAATCACCTCCTTTGCAACCAATACACGAAGGATGAACACCTCCCTAGAATAACACTAGGGATGAACACCTCCCTGAACAAATCAAAGGAATGAAAACACCTCCTTAGAATCCCATTAAGGATGAACACCTCCCCGAATAAATCAAAGGGATGAAAACACCTCCCTGAACACATCAAAGGGATGACAGTAGAAACTTCAAACACAAACACATTGCTCAAGAAACAGTGCAACTACCTAAATCCTAAAAAGGGGATTTAACAACAATCACTTAAACCCTAAATAGGGAATTTAACATCAACTTCCTAAACCCTAGAAAGGATGACAGCAATAAAATAAGAGCAGTCACACCTGGGTAATGGAGATAACAAATTGTAGAAGCCTGTAGAATGATAACTCCAAGAATATAGTGTGATTGACAATGAAAGCGCAGAAGGCTGCATGAAAAAGTTTTCTCAAAAAACTTAAAAGTGTTATGTTGTCTTGCTCAAAATTCTTTTCTCAAAACTAATTGAATCTAAATTGAATTTTCGAATTTTGTAATTATGTATGTTTTATTTTTCATCAAAACTCATTTAAATAGGAAAATAGCATCAAAAAATAATCGTTGGTCATTAATAATTTCGTAGACAAAAATCAGGATGTTTCCAAAAACATTTATTCTTCAAAGACAGATATATTTTTCAAATTTAAACTACCATAATCGATTATGTTACCAGTATAATTGATAATGACAAAGAGAAAATCATTTTTCCATTTATGATGTATCATAATCGATTATGACAGTGAAAAATGTCATGTTACGAAATTTTATCACACTTGTGCTTTGGAGGCTTATGCATAATATCACTTCATCAACTTGTACCTCCATATCCAATATTCTAAGACTATATCTAGTCTTCAGAAATCATCTTGGGCTTGCTTGATGTTTGAATGTAATCTTTATCAAAATCATATCTTGGGTTTGCTTGAGTCTTGAATGTTGTTGACTTGAATCATCATTAAAATCATCTCTTAGGAATGTAGGAACATGTTTCACATTTTCATCAATCTTCCCCTCAATGCTTTTACACATGAGTTTACAATACATGCGTATATTTTCTTTTCTGTTCAACAAATACAGTTTTCTTTTGTTATTATCGAAATAAATATTTTACTAAGTAATTACAATAATAAGTAAATAGTAAAGAGTAAGACAACTCCATAAAAAAAGCTGTTATTATCAAATACGATTTTTTTTAACTAAACTACTTCAGTTTTATTTTATTTTTAAATTTTTAAAAGAAATTATATTTCATAATATTTTTCTTGTGATATATTTTAAAATCCTATAATGTAATAGGACTATGAGTTTTGCTAAAACTTAAAGAATTGGGTTATACCACGTAAGTATCCATATCTATCTTTCTCATGAACTCCATGATCAACACGTCAAAACATTTCTTCTCGAAGAGGTTCTCATATTTGGGTAGTTTAAAGATAAATGGTAATTAAATATAGTAAAATTTATTTATTTTTATATAAAAATAATTTAAATGGAAAAATTTTATTTTCGAACTTCATTTATAAAGAAATATTATATGAATTCTAAATCCTTTTATTTTTCTATAAAATTCCTTCATTTTATTTTTATATTTTTTAAAATCTAAACACATCATTTTGCTCTTAATGACAAGGGGAATATTTTTGTCCGATCAGAATATTAAATAGAGTAAATTTTTGTTACTCAATTTATATTTTTTTTCTTTTACAAATTTGTGGTTAAGGTGATGTAAAATAAAGTAAGGTGCAGAATTTTAAGAAGATAAGTTGCAAAATTTTAAGCAATAAATTAAGCAAATCTAAGGAAAATTCCCACTGGACATTAAGATAGTTGTCTATTTAGATGTGAAGGTTCATTTCCAAGGATTATGGAGGGAGGAAGAGATGAAATGAAACTATGAAAGAATAAAGACAAAGGCTGGAAAAATGGATCAGTCCATTAGATAAATCAATGACGTGAAGAAATAAAGAAGAAAAGAGGAAGAGAAGAGAAGTATGGTGGTGGTGGAATGTTGGCACGCCACTAGGGGATGAGCCACCCTAGATAAGTGGTGGTTGTCGCCACTTAAACCAAGGTTCAATATAAGACATTCAAAGAGATGGAACACTCTAAGAAATCTCACAAACTTTTCATAAATATTCAACCTCATTACATGAGGAGAAGCCTTCTATTTATAAGCTTTTGGGGGAGAGACCTAAATGGAAATACAAAAAGGAGACATAAACTTAACCTAAACCTAAAGGCTAGAGTCCCCATGGTCCAAATATGTTAAATTTGTCCTAGCCCACCAAAAATACCTCTAAAAGTATGGAGAACATAAAAAAAAGAGGTGTGATTCCTTTTGGGTTGTCCCAAGTCTACCAATCCCACATCCTAAGCTTCTTCCTCTCTAAAAAGGGTGTAGGACATGAAAAAGGAGTGTCTTACACCTTTGGGTTGTCCATGCATGTATCCTATGAATCCAATACTTCTTTTCCACCAAAGAGAGGTGGTATTCTTCACAAAGGAGGTGCAAAAAGTGAGCCCACAAAAGGAAAGCGAAAATAAGTGAAAAACTTAGAAAAAGAAAATACTAAGTAAATTCAAAATGGAAGGTGAAGAGGAGACCTCCCTTCTCATGCTTTTAGTAATCCTTCTAGGGATGACCTCTCCCGCCTCTGGGGTAACTAGGGACTCATCATAAGGTTTTGCATGAGTTATGAATCTTACATATGATTTTGGTGGGTAAAGATAAATCTTGACTAGTTTAAAAACATTATAGTAGGTCCAATTTATTAATTGAGGTTTTATATGAGCATGATCTGATTTCTTAATAAATTAAGGATTTAATTAAGGCTTTTAAGCTTAAGGACACTAAAATTGGAAGATAAGGGAAACTATTGTTGTAAATTAAGGGGTATTGCAAAACAGAGCACGTGTTCTCACACGTTGCAGAAGACTGCTTCAGAGCACACGTTGCAAAAGACTGTTTCAGAGAACGTGTTCTCACACGTTGCAGAAGACTTTTTCAGATAATGTTGCAGAAGACCGTTTCAGAGAACGTGTTCTCACACACGTTGCACAAGACCTTTTCAGAGAACGTTACAGAGAACGTTACAGGGAACGTTACAAACCCACTACCAAGTCTTCCATAACTGTTACAGACTTTCTCTTATAAATAGAGACCACTTCACACTCTTCAGAACACACCTCTCTCATCTTCTCTTCTCTGATCTTTTTCTGTGTTCCTGGGTTAATTTACTCTTTTGAGAGTTTCTTGCTAGTTTCTGAGATCCTCGGATATTCTGAGAAGTTCCTATTGTATCCTGGGGGACTTGCGCAATACACCGCGGATAAGTCCTTAAGGGCAGTGATTATACACGCCTCAGGAATAAAGTTTGCTCGTGTCTCTATCAGCCTTTTACAACAATCTTAAGGACTTATGGCTGACAGTATGGATACCAACAATAACTCCACACCGGAAAAGACAAACAACATTTCCAGAACTCAAACTGTCTTTGCGAAACCGTTCCCGGACGTTTCGAAAATTGAAGTTTTCACTGGGCAAAACTTCCAGCGCTGGCAAGAACGTATTTCTACTCTCTTAGACATGTATGGAGTGGCTTATGCTCTTACAATTACCAAACCTGACTCCAGTGCTCCTGCTAAACAAACTGAAGATTGGGTTCATTCGAACAAGGTATGTCTAACGATTTGTTCGATGTGTATTGTTCCTATAAGGAAGCCAAAGATATTTGGGATTCATTGATTCTCAAATACACTGCCGAAGATGTCGTGAGACAAAAGTTTGTTATTGGAAACTACTACCGCTGGGAGATGCTAGAAGATAAGGATATCAAGATCCAGATCAACGAGTACCACAAACTACTTGAAGAGATTAAAGCAGAAAATATAGTCATACCTGATGAGTTCGTTTCGGAACTTCTAATCGAAAAGCTTCCAGAATCCTGGACAGACTACAAACAACAACTAAAGCATAGACATAAACAGATGTCGCTAGCAGATCTGATCATGCACATCATCATCGAAGATACCAACCGGAAGGAGTGTGCTGCTGCAAGGGCTAAAGCATTATCAGTTAAGGCAAATATGATAGAAGACAAACCAACTCCAAAAAGGTACGAGAAAACACCTGATTATAATAAGAAAATTAATTTTAAAAATTCTCGTCCCAATAGATCTAACCCCACCTTCAAGAAGAAGGGAAATTGCTTTGTATGTGGAAAGCTATGTCATCATGCACCTCAGTGCAGATGTAGAATGAGAAACGACAATCCTCCTAAGGAAAATCCGAGGGAGAAGAAACAATTATTGCGGTCGTTTCTCAAATAAACCTTGTGACAAATGTGAGCAAATCAGTGGTAGACTTTGGTGCTACCAGGCACATCTGTGCAAACAGAAGTGCTTTTACCTCCTACACTAGTGTGGGGATGGAGAAGAACATATTTATCTCGGTAATTCCAGGACAACTCCTGTCTTAGGAAAAGGAAAAGTTCTTCTAAAACTCACATTTGGAAAGACTCTGGTCTTGAATGATGTGCTACATGTGCCATTAATCAGAGCTAATCTAATCTCTGTAGCACTATTGGAAAAGTTGGGGTTAAAGTGTCATTCGAATCTGATAAGATTGTTATAATGTATTTGTAGGAAAGAGATAGTGTGACCAAAGCCCTTGGTTGTTAATGAATGTTATTCTTCTACTTATAATATTGATTCATATGATCTGTGACATTTATAGATGATTACTCTAGATAAACCAAAGTATACTTAATCAAGAACTCTAGTGCACCAAATAACCTCTAAGGGAAGATACACTTACAGTGTTTTTTAAACTGGTAAAACTCTCTACGAGTTATGAAGATGTTATAAATTTAATCTTAAATATTTAAGAGTGTGGGGGTGCTAGCCAAGGTAATGTTACCCAATCATAAGAAAAGGAAAATAGGTTCTAAAACTTCTGATTGCATGTTCTTAGGCTATGCAGAACATAGTGCTGCCTATAGGTTTCTTGTCCTCAAAAGTGATGTAATTGAGCATAATACTATAGTAGAGACAAAAAATGTTAAGTTTTTTGAACATATTTTTCCTCTAAAGGTTAGTGAGACACCTAAACAATCTTTAGAGATTAATAGTGACAAAATCTATGAGGATTTGAGGAGAAGTAAAAGACAGAGGAAGGAAACCTCCTTTGGAGATGATTTCTACACTTATCTAGTTGAAAATGATCTAATGAGTTTTTTAGAGGCTACTAGGGCTCCTGATGCAATACATTAGGATAAGGCCATTAAGATTGAAATTGATTCAATTAAGAAAAATAATACTTGGACTTTGGTAGATTTGCCTAAAGGAACAAAACCTGATGCAATACATTGGGATAAGGCCATTAAGATTGAAATTGATTCAATTAAGAAAAATAATACTTGGACTTTGGTAGATTTGCCTAAAGGAACAAAACCTATTGGTTGTAAGTGGATCTTTAAGAAAAAGTATCATTCTGATGGATCCATAGATAAATATAAGGCAAGATTAGTAGCAAAGGGTTTTACTCAAAAATCCAACATTGATTATTTTGACACCTTTGCCCCTGTGACTAGGATTTCCTCTATTCGAGTTTTGTTAGCTCTAGCAGCTATCCATAAACTAGTTATACACCAAATGGATGTTAAGACAGCCTTTTTGAATGGTGAATTAGAGGAGGAAATTTATATGACTCAACCTGAAGGGTGTGTTGTTCCAGGTCAAGAGAACAAAGTGTTCAGCCTTTTAAAATCTTTATATGGATTAAAACAAGCACCAAAACAATGGCATGAAAAACTTGATAGTGTTCTACTTTGTAATGGTTTTTCAACTAATGATGCTGATAAATGTGTGTACTCTAAATTTGAGAGTGGTGAATGTGTCATTATATGTTTATATGTAGATGATATGCTAATATTTGGTATATGCATTGACATTGTCTCCAGAACTAAGTTGTTTCTGGGATCTAAATTTGAAATGAAGGATATGGGTGAAGCCAATGTGATTTTGGGTGTTAAAATCATAAGGAAGGGCGATAGTATTTTTCTATCACAAGAACAATATATTGAGAAACTTCTTAGGAAGTTTGGGTGTTATAACGCCAAACCAGTGAATACCCCTTATGATGCTAACTCTAAATTAAAGAAAAATAGAGGAGACTCAATCTCTCAACCTCAGTATGCCCAGGTAATTGGGAGCTTACTGCATTTAATGAGCTTTTCTAGACCTGACATTGCTTATGTAGTAGGTAGACTGAGTAGGTACACTCAATGTCCTAATCAAGAACATTGGAATGCACTTACAAGACTTATGAGATACTTAAGAGGTTCAATGGATTATGCCATTGAATATAGTGGATTTCCCGCTGTACTAGAAGGATACAATGATGCTAACTGGATTTCTGATTCAGATGAGACAAAATTCACTAGTGGCTATGTATTCACACTCGGGGGTGGTGCGATTACATGGAAATCAGCCAGACAAACAATTATTGCAAGATCAATAATGGAATCTGAATTTTTTGCTCTCGAAATGGCTGGTAGTGAAGCTGAGTGGTTGAAAAACTTCTTAGTAAACATTCCATTAGGAATAAAACCAATATCGTCTGTATCAATACACTGTGATTGTCAATCGGCAATAGCTATAGCAAAAAATAAGAACTACAAAGGAAAAAACAGACATATACAGTTGAGACATAATTTAATGAAGTAGCTGCTAAAGAATGGAACAATCTCCATTGACTATGTGAAGTCAGAACGGAATCTAGCAGATCCTCTGACAAAACCCTTAGCGAGAAATATGATTTTAGAAACATCGAGGGGAATGAGACTTAAGCAACTTGCAAACAAACAGGTGATGGTAACCCAACCTTTGTGATTGGAGATCCCATGAATAAGGTTCATATGGGTAAAAACAAGTCACTTGTTAGTCCTGCTAGCACTAAAATTGATTAAAATCAATTATGTTCATTCCTATGGTGTATATATGTGAAAGTGCTAGATACTGCATTATTGAGAGGTTAAACTTTGTAATTAAAATTCTATGTGGAGTACGAATTTTAGTCTAAACAAAGTTTTTAAACGATTTCATATCCCTTAAGGGTGGTGTATGATTTGCAGCATACGCTTGATGAAGTCACCTATATGAGTGTCGAGTGGGGCCGCTTGTATGAGATCTTTGCAAGATTTCTAGAGCACTCATGAATACCGAGCACGTGCATGGCCTAGTAAGCGCAACACAGCGATAACAGCAAGAACTGTGGGGGTGTATTGTGATTATTAAAACCGCTAACACACATTAAGTGTTTTGGTTCATATAGCTTGCTACACCAACTACACTGTGTGTTAAGTTTTTTAGTCTAAGACTGGTTCATATAGCTTGCTATACCAGCTCTGATGCATTACATCTTATATGAGACCCAGGATTTTCTTCTTTTATTTCTTTTTTCCCTTTTGTTTTGCAATATGTGGGGGATTGTTGTAAATTAAGGGGTATTGCAAAATAGAGCACGTGTTCTCACACGTTGCAGAAGACTGTTTCAGAGCACACGTTGCAAAGGACTGTTTCAGAGAACGTGTTCTCACACGTTGCAAAAGACTTTTTCAGAGAACGTTGCAGAAGACCTTTTCAGAGAACGTGTTCTCACACACGTTGCACAAGACCTTTTCAGAGAACGTTACAGAGAACGTTACAGGGAACGTTACAAACCCACTACCAAGTCTTCCATAACTGTTACAGACTTTCTCTTATAAATAGAGACCACTTCACACTCTTCAGAACACACCTCTCTCATCTTCTCTTCTCTGATCTTTTTTTTGTGTTCGTGGGTTAATTTACTCTTTTGAGAGTTTCTTGCTAGTTTCTGAGATCCTCGGATATTCCGAGAAGTTCCTGTTGTATCCTGGGGGACTTGCGCAATACACCGCGGATAAGTCCTTAAGGGCAGTGATTATACACGCCTCAGGAATAAAGTTTGTTTGTGTCTCTGTCAGCCTTTTACAACAACTATTAGTAAATTTCTTAACATCCTAAGATAGATTATCTGAACTGTGATTGTGACTTTGTCACATTATCTTATCTACAAGGAGTTGATTGTGAATTAATATTATTGGTATTTTTATGTGATTTAATGAGTTGACTTAGAGTAATAATATGTGTAAAATGTTAGGGTATATATTTAGATTAGATATGATATGTGTAGACCCCAAATCTTGCCCGACCTCATAATAAAGACCAGAAGACCTTCTATTCGAAGATGGATGAAGCTTAAGAAGCCACTAGGAGAGACTATTAGGCTCCATACTAGGATAGGAGGGATTTTTGGCACAAAAATAAGGATTCTCGACCTTGTCAGACGAGACGGTTGTCTCGACCTGACAGACGCGAATCCCTATAAATAGCCGCGCCATTCCCCTCATTTCACACAGTTCTTCCATTCTCTCTCTAGAAAATTCTTCAAATTCTCTTTCTAGAACCCCTCTGAAGCATTTTCGGAGCTTCTGAGAGCTTTCTAGAGTGTTTTATAGCGTTTTCGAGAGATTCTGGCGCTATAAAGAGTGAAGGGCTGCCAAAAAGCACCCTAATTCTCAAAGAATTAATAGAAAGCTTGCCTCAGAGGTTTCTATACTCTCTCTCTCTACTTTACCGCTTTAATTTTAATTATGCAATAGAAATTAGGGTCATGTAGTCATAATTTTAAATTCCACAAATAAAGGGTAAAAGCGTATTTTCACTGGTTTATTTATTCAAAGTAGCTAGCCTATCATAGGGAACCCGAAAGGGGCATCGTAAGGGAACTAACACTTCCCTTACACATAACTAACTCCCTTACCCAACTCTGGTTCTAATGACCAAAGTTGGTTTTTCGAAAACCAACGCCTTTTCACTCATTTTCTGATGTTTCCGGTAAAAACGTCGGTGGCGACTCCAACCACACCAATAAAAAACGCGAAAATTGGAAAGTCGGAACCATCGCGTCGCTCCGACCGCCTCGTTTTGACGACGGCGACAATATGTTTTAAAACAAAATTGAATAATATATAAGATAGTGTTTGATGCCTATAATGTGGTTTAGCACGGGTTAGGCAAGTTTATTATCTGCATATTTCATTCAAGCAATAGTAGGTCGCTCAAGTGAAATGTGCAATAGAGGAAAGGGTTACTCTCTGGTGTATATTTCATTCAAGTGAAAAAATCTTGCTCAAGTGAAAAAATCCCAGTGAATGAGGCTTGTATCAAGTGTATTTTCGCTCAAACGGGAAAATTTATGCTCAAGTGAAAATTTTCCATAAAAGAAGTGAATGTTAGGAGGGTTTTCATTTAAGCGAAACTCCTTAAATGATTTTTGTTTGAACTTCTAAAAAAAAGAAAAATGGTTTTGAACTCTAAATTTAACATTTAATATATGCAAATTTAATCCTTAAAAATAAGGAATATAATGGAACAAGAATTAGTAAAAAATAATATTTGTAGAAAAAATTATGATCAAAATAATAGACAAAGATCAAATAAAAAAAATATTTTTTTGGTAATGTAAGAAATGATATATACATGAGTTAAGATATTAGAATACATGTATTGATATAAAGTAATGTGTGTTGAGTGTTAATATATGCATAAAATAATATATTATTATAATGTGAGAAATATAATTTGATACTCTTATATGTGTGTGATAATGTGATGAACTAATAAAAGTTAACATAGTAATTTCCAATGAGAAAATAATATGTTAAGATGCAAGTGATGGTATTAAATTTGGGATTCTGAACCTTACTTTACCTATACTAAACTCACATAGAGAAAAATATCAAGTGGTGAGAGTTGAAGGAAGTCTCAGTGACTTAACTTGTGATATGAAAAAAAACTATATTTATTAAATTATAGGAATTTACCTTATCACACAAGAGAGTGCATTCAAAATATGTACCTATGTTGAAGTTATCCACTTAGGAAATGTAGTGTGACAAATGCCAATATCTAAGTCTAAATTTAACGCGTGTAATTCTTTCAAAAGTAGAGTCAAATGTCTATGGTTTTGAATGTCAACTAATGATGACATGAGATATAGTTTACAAGTTGAGGAGTTAGACACTTGGTTTATTGTATAGTTATGGTGTTTGATTTATTTATTGATGATGTGAATGTTTAGAATATTTTCTTATAATTATATGAGTAAAGAATTTTATTACTAGCTTACCCTAATTTATGTGGTATGTAGATCTAAATTGTGATAAACGTATTGATGCACATAAATAAATGATATTTCAGATAGTTAGTTTCAATATTGAGTTGCTGACAAAGTAAAAAGAAAACTTTATATTTCAATTATTTGAATATATATATATATATATATATATATATATATATATATATATATATTTATTGACCATGATAACATTTATTTAAAAATAACTAAATATATTTATCTCCTTAAATATTTTAATCTTACATTTCAATTTAATTGTTGAGGGACTCGTTACATCAAGGAGTGTCAAAATAAGCTTAGATCGATGGGTTAACTTGAAAAATAGGCCAGATTAGGTTAAAATATTTATGGTCTAAATAGAATCAAACCAATTTTGACCCGACCTATTTAGATCATGGCCTAAATGAGCTTAGGTCGAGCTAGCCCGTAGGCTTATGAGCTAGTCCATTCTATAAAATAATAATTATTTTAAAAATAAAATAAAAGTAATATTATTATATTAAAAAATATATATGTATAATAAATTAATTTGATAATATTATATATATATATATATATATATATAATTTAGAAAGAATAATAAATCCTAAACATAAATTTCATTTGTTTTAGTCATATTCTCCGTTGCACACCTCCAACACCTCTTCCTACGTTTGTGTATGTCTCCATATATATTCTTTACAGGTATTTTAATTTTTGTTCCTAAGTTTGTGTATGTCTCCATATATATTCTTTACAAATATTTTTATTTTTGTTAATTTATCTTCTGATTAAATTTTAATTTATTCTCGCAACACTTGTTTAAATTATAAAAATTCCATTTCGTACTAGAGAACCTCCTCATATAATTGGTAACTTATCTATTAATAATTATGATATGCCTAGTAAGAGTAAGAGGGATAACTTTGAACAAAAAAGTGAAGTTTCTAAGAAAGTAAAAACCAATACTTCTGAAGTGTGGAATTATTTTGAAAAAGTTGGTCTAGTTGAAGGGGTAGATAAATATAAATATAAGGGTTGTGGAAAATTGTATACATATAAAGGAATTTTGGGGACCAATAATTTAAGACAACATATTCCTAAATGTAGTGTATTCGTAAAGTATCATGATGTGAGTCTTATGTTGGATAATAAGGCTAGCTTGTTGAAATAATAAAAATTTGACTCTAAAGTTTACAAAGATGCACTTGTTAGATGCATTATTAAACATGATCTTCCATTTAGTTATGTTGAGTATGAGGGGGATTTGGGAGATAAATAAAGTTTTGAATTTTGATTTTAAACTCATTACCAGAAATACTTCAATCACTGATGTTTATAACGTATATTTAACAAAAAAGAAAAAGTTAAAAGATGTGTTATCTAATATTTCTGGTAGAATATGTTTTATTTCTGATTTATGGACAACTATAACTTCTCAAGGCTATGTAACTATGTTTGACTTATGATTTATGGACAACTATAACCTCTTAAGACTATGTTTGACTTCTTATTTATGGACAACTATAACTTCTCAAGGTTACATGAATATAACAACTCATTTTGTTGATCAAAATTGGAAATTAAAGAGTAAGTTACTCTCATTTTGTCACTTAGATAGTGCACACACTCGATAAGAGTTACCAGGGAATGTACTTGAAGTATTAAGGGTTAGGGAATAGAAGAAAAAATATTTTCTCTCACATTGGACAATACCTCAACAAATGATTGCATGGTGAAAATTTTAAAAGATAGACTTAATTTGCAAAATGTTTTATTACATAAAAGTGAATATTTGTATGTGAGGGATTGTGCACGTATCTTGGATATTATAGTTCAAAATAGATTACATGAAATTTTTATTTTATTTTTTTATCCATTTTTATTTACTTTAGTTCTTTGTGTTATGTTACAAGACATTGATAAAGTTAGTTTAAAAAATATTTAAACTTTGGTAAAAGATAAATTATTGTACGATGATTCTTATAATTTTATTTTGCCTAAAAGGATTATGAATTAATAAATGACATAATTTTTTTAAACAAAATTAAAAAAAAAACTATATAAATACTTTTTTAGTTAGACAAATCGTTAGTCCCTTAGCTTAACATAGAATCAGACTAGGTTAAATATTTTGACCCGTTTTAAGATATAGATTAGACTGGACCGTTAGATATTTTTTATTTGATTCATAGAATCGAGTCAATATTAGATTGGATCGTCTATTTTGACAATCCTACTTTTATTATAAGATTGACTTGAAATTATTACTTCGTACAAAAAATATCCCATTGTATAATGTAATACAATATTTTTTTAAAAGATTTAAAAGTTATTGTTTATAATATATTAAAAATAAAAAATTATATGTAAATAGTTTATTTAGAAAAAAATATTTACTTGATTGAATTAAACACTTTGCAACCATATAATTATTTAACTAACAATTTTATATTTTTGACACTAAATTAATAATGATTAACGATAAAAACTAAAAAAAATATCAAATTATGAAATATTTAGAAATAATAAAGAAAATAAGACTACGAGGACTTAAAAAATATATTTATTTCAATATATTCTATTAATTTTAAATTACGTAAGATAGAAAAAGAAAATATATAATATTTTTTATTACTTATAATTTAAAAATATTAAATTAGTAATTAGTGAAATATAAAAGAATATTACTTTTTTCCCATTATATGTAAAATATCATTTTATTATACATTAAAAGTAAATTATTTTATAATTATTAAAAATTGTAATATTAAAATTAGTAAGTAAAAAAAGGCAAATTCTAAGTATATATGTAAAACATAATTAATTTTAATATAAATACAATATTAAATGTAAATTATTAAATAAAATAAAAATAAAATCACCCCTTTATATTAAATAATATAAAAAATTCTTAAAAAAATTACAAGCTAAAAAAATCTAATTATCTTAATTGAAAATATTCTGTACTGTATTATATATATTTTTAAAACTAATTACAAGTAATAATAAACATTAAACATATTTAAAAAGTTAATAAATATCTTTCAAAAACTATTTAAATTGAAATAAAATAACTATTTTTGTTTTTTTTTCTTATTAAAGGAATGAAAAGTGAAATAACTTTTTTTGTCAAGACAAACAAAATTGACCTCATTAAAAGCCACGTGCGTTTTAATCAGTCAACGACAAACAATGCGTATGATTGTGATGCACGACTTACGATGCTTCAGTAAGAATTTAAGTTCACGCGCTACAACTGCACGTGTCACCATTTTTGAAATTTATGGATATCTCAATGCATGAAAGATTATATTTAATCTATTTAAGTTTTTTATAATTATTACAATAAATTATTTATTCCAAAAATAAAATATTTTTTTATTATTTATTAACTTTATTTATTATTTATTTACAAGAAATAAAATAATTTCACCAATTTTAAAATATTAATCTTTTACTTCTTTTTTATAATTACCTTTCTTGCTTAAATGATAATGGTATAATTAAAATAAAAGCAAGAAAAAATTTGATACTTTTGTTTTTACAAGCGAGGATGAATGAGTACTTTATTATAATCTATATTATTATATATAATATACAATTTTTTTAGAAATGATTTTTATTTGTAATAACATAATTTATATAATTTAATGAAACACGTAACTTCTCGATTCAAAATTCAAATAATGAATTAACAAATAGCTATATCAAATATTTTTTTGGTCATGTTTTTTTTTAGATTATTCTTACAGAATTTTATTTTTAAATTGCTTTTAATTTTTTAATATAATAAAAATGCAAACAGATAGTTTACTAATATCAATAATAAATATTATTAATAATATCCACAACTACGTAATATTAACTATAAAAAAATATTAATAAAAAAATATTACAGCAATAATTTATTTTAAAATATTAAATCTTTTCAAAAACTTTTTTTTCTTTAATTTTATATTTTTTTATTTTTATTTTTATTTTCAATTGTTTTTCTTCTGGTTTATTTAATTTTAGCAAATACACACACAAAATAACCTTCGCTAAATTTTTTTAAGCATCAAAAATAGTATTTTAGTCTTTTAAATTCATTTAATACAAAATAATGTGGAGAGTATTTTTAAGATAATATTTTTATAAAGTCTAACAAGTTTATTATACATAATGTATGATTAAAGAATTTATATAAATAATATATAGTCTTTTAAAATACAAAATTGCCTTTGATAAATAAATGAATAATGCGAATGGTAATGTGTTCTGAACCGTTAAGTCACTCACAAAACGACACTGTTGATTGCGTTTCACAAACTCCCCCATATGTGTTCACGCATTACATTTGCGTCTGCCATAACCCAACAGAAAAGTCACAGCATTCAATATTGGAAAAAAGATACATAATGTAACGAATCTTGGCATTTATTTCATCGCCGAGGAAAAGAAACACTACTAAGAGTATTGCTGCGATCCGACTCAACTCTTAACTTATTTTATGGTTAAAAGTAATGTTTTAAAAATCGACCAGTGATTAGATAGGTGAAACCATGAATTTAGGTTTGAAATTTAATCAGAATTTAATGTGATTTTATAAAATAATATTTTTATAATATAAAAATATATAATAAATTTATTAATAATAATATTTTTTTAAACAATAAAAATAATTATAAATTACAAATATAAAATATATTAAAACATATAAAATAAATAATAATTAAAATATAATAAATTAACTATTATTTAAGATTAATATAATTAATATAAGATAAAAAAATATTATATATTTTTTAAAATTGATTTTTAATTTTATTTTTTATTACGTAGTCGATTTTTGGTTTTTTTATGTAAAATCTAATTATTTAGAAGTAATATATTTGATTAAATTAGTTAATCCAATTTTAAAAATATTAGTTAAAATTATATAATATTCATTATTTATATTTAAAAATATCATAAATTTTAATTTAATTTAAACTTATATTAAATTAATGGATCAAAGAACTATTTTTATCTAACTAAAGATAAAATAAAAAATTACAATCTATCTTTATAGAAATAATTAATCTTAAAATAAAATTATAATTTAAAATTTAATTTCATATTAATAAATTAATTTTATTTTTAAATATAGTTATTTGATATATAAATCATAATATATATATATATATATATATATATATATATATATATATATTAAAAAATATTATTTATTTATTTTAATTTAAAACTAATAATTATGTTATAAAATATATAAAACATAAATCCACATATTTACTTAGCTCTATATCACAAATGAAATAACTGTAACCAAATTGACTTGGTTAAGCTTAGATTATAGTTATTTTTTATTTTTATTTTACTTATTTTATTTTTAAAAATTTTTAAATCAACCCATCATATTATACCTACTTACATAAGAGAGAAAATAATTTTAATATATATATATAAATCAAGATGATTTCATTGAATACATAATTAAATATAATTTATCATTTTTAATAAAAAAATTCGAAACATTTACTAACATTATTTGTTTAAAATCCTATTAGAGAAATAAAAGTTAGAATTAAAATTGTCTTTTTTTAAGGTTGAAAAAGATCAAAATTTCTTTCCTTATTTATTGAATCTATTTGTTTTTTTAAGGTCAAATACAATTAATATTAAAATGATTGTAATCAAGTGTCAAAGTATGGAAATATTTGTTATGTTTTGTCACGTTTGTGTAAATTAAATTATTTTTAATCTTAAAAAAAAATTAAAGTAAACTCCAATTTGGACAGATTTTTAATTGTAATACCATAATCAGTTAAAACTTGGAAAATATCTTAACAGTTTTCAAATGATTTTAATAAACAATAACCTAAATTAAAAAGGATATTGATCAAAGATTTGGAACTTTTTATGAAAAATAAATTTTATAATATTAATTTAACTTTTCTCCCTAACCGCGGGTAATTAAATTTCAAACAACCGCTGAAGCATCTTGCAGTTGAAACAACGTTGAGTTTTAATTTTATTTTTTTATACTCTTCCATGCAAATGAACACAATTTGATTATCTGAAAGAAACAATAATTTGATTATATTATTTTTTAATTTGAATTTTATTTTTCAAAAATCAAACAACTCAGAAAAATTTGCAATCATTTAACTGCTATCTATTTTTTTTATTTGTCGTCAAGCAGTGGTAATTTTACATGATTTTTGTGTGTTATCTGTGTCTATTTTTAAATCTTTAATAAATTTATACGAGACTTAGGAGTAATTTTTTAAAATGTAACTTAGTTTATTTTTAAGATTTATTTATTTACAGTACTAATAATAATCTATTTTCAAAACAGGAAATAAAATATTTTTTTAATATAATAATAATAATATATTCTATAAATAAATTAACAGTAATATTATATATGCAATATCCGTATCTCATTTTACACATTTAAAATATTTTATCGTGATATTAATTTTTATCACATTTTTTTCATCGAATAAAGTCTGATTAAGATATTTGTATAAAAAAAAGTTGTATCGTGGAGAAACTATTTATCTGAATATTTTATTTGTATATTATATTGCTTTTAAATTTTAAAAAATATTATATTCATAAAATAAATATAAAATGATTTTAATAAAATAACCGGTGAATATAAAATGATTTCAAACAAACCCTTTTCAGGCAAAACGTTTTCCAAATAAGGATAATAAGGTAGAAATAAAAATTCGTTGAGGGAAGGGAAGAAATAAATAAAGAAATAAAAAATAATGGTCTATTAAATTGAAAAAAATTAAGAGACCAAACACAAAAAACCCAGGTCTTTCATTTATTTCTTTCATTCTGTGCTGGGCACATCAAAACAATTCAAGAGCGAGAAAGATTTGGATTCCGTTTGAAGTCTGCGTCAGTACTCAATTCATTCATTCCACTCGTTACTGATCGTCTATCCGATCTCCACCGTTTGATCAATTCTTCCCTGATTCTTGGGTCAAACCCAAAATTAATTTTTAATTCAAGTAATAATTCACATCAACGATTGTTGTCCCGTCGCATGATCACACTTCCTTTCACCTAGTTCCGCTTCTGGGTTCTCTTCTTCCTTTCCTGGGTCGGTGTTTTTTGGAAAAAAGTTTGATTTTTTTATCGCCAATTTATTTTGTGGTTTGGTTGAAGTGATGCTGGACTTCAGGGAAAGTTCCAGTGTAAAGGGGTTACTATTCGGGTTTTGGGGTTAATTTTGTGATGGTCGAGATGCAACGCAATAATACTGAGTTGGAGGAAGGAGAGGCTTTCTATTGTTATAAGGATGACGATGATGACAACATTGACCTTGATTCTCTCTCTTACATTGTAAGGGTTTACTTCAAATCTTAAACGAGTTCAATGTTTCTGGTTTGGTTTCTCTTTTACTTAGTTTTTGCTCGGAAATAGGACGAACAAGTGAAATAATTTATTACCATGATGATGCTATCATATATCACTGAGCATGAATTTTCAATTTGTCAATGTGTTTCGTTCCTTGGGACATACAGAAAATCGAACAGTTATTGACTTTTTTATTTTTTTGATTAAACAAAGTTATGTGTTGTTATTATAAAATAACTTCAGCACTACAATCGAAGAGATGTTGAAACATCATAGAATGTATCGAAAACTGACAAGCACAATCCTTGAGAAGTGTTAGTACATACTATGGATCAATTATGTTTGTCTACGGATGCTGTAGCTGCTTTTCAGTGTGTTTGTTTCTCCATTTTAAAACCCAATTGATCGCCAATCCAAGATTAAGTATTGGAAAGCGGGGTAATGAGAAAACAAACACACTTTCTTGCAGCTGTATCTACAATCTGCCACATACAATACAATCAATAACTACATGCTGCATCAGCTGTACTTCTGCATATTAGTGGTGATGAAAGTTTATCTTTTTGTTGTTTCGAAGATTGTTGATGGTATGCAAGCTTGCATTTTTATTTTGCCCGTTAGAAAAGATTATCACCTATCAATTAAATAATAAAAACCATGATAATAGTTGAACTTTTGTTGCTGTGCTTAATGTTGTCTGTCATGACGTTGGTTTTCTTCGTGATACTTCTTAGCCAATGCAATTTTTTGCTCTAATCGATGTCCTCTTGATTAAATTTCATCTTTAAAATAATAGAACTAATTACTTGCTTCCTGTTTTCTCTAGGATGAGAGGATTCAGCATGTTCTGGGTCATTTTCGAAAGGAATTTGAAGGAGGTATTTTTCCTGAGCGTTTGGGTAAGTGACACAATAGAAACCATAGCTGGTAACCAGAAGTAAATATCTGTCTAGGCACTCGCATAAGTAACATTATCGGATAAAATGAACAATTTTTTCAGGTGCAAAATTTGGTGACTATGGCTCTTTTTTGCCCACCTATGAACGCTCCCCTCGTTGGCAATCTTGTCCAAAGGATCCAGAAAAACACCATAGTTCACAAAAATTTCCCAGCAATATCCATATGGCGGTATATTACAGTTTGTTACTTTTTTTTTCCCTTTTTTGACCATTGGATAGGAAAAGAATGTGTTAGCTTGGAAGAACGGATTAGTTGAGCATTGTTGGTTATACTTTTATATACAGGCTGCATTTTATAACTCAAAAGCACCTTCAAATATGCCTCCTTCCATGAGGCTTGGAACTGCTTCCCATAAAGTTCTTGCATCTCAAGATACAAGAGTAACTTCAGTGAACAACACAGGCATTTCCTTGAATAAAGTAGCAGAGAAGTGCAGTTTGAAAGATGACTGCACAAATAAGTCAAAGAAGTTGACTGATCAAAGAATGCTGATATCGCAAATCAAAGTGAAATCAGATAGCTTAGCAAAGAAGAATGCAGAAATTTACAGTGGTCTTGGACTTGATGACTCTCCTTCTTCCTCAACGGAAAACAGCCATAAGGAAAGTGAAGATATGCCTCGTGTATCTCAAGATTCGCCTGTAGAGTCTCCTGCTACCATTGTTCAGGTAGAGGACGTGTTCTATTTCTATGAAACACTTAAGGATATGTTGTCCAGTGATCATCAAATAAACACTTAAGTTGTTTCTGTAATCAGAGATCAAGGGTTAAATTATTTTCATGAGTTGTAGGATTTTTCATTAGTTAGATCGGAGAGCTTATTGAAAATGTTGGAAAGGGACTCACACTTGAAGAGGGAGTGTTAGAATTTAAGTGTGCTGAAGTTCCATATTGTGTAGAAATGGTGAAATTTGACTAACATATAAGTGTGAAAGACCACAAATCTAATGCCTAAATGTTTTAGGTTGAAGATAAGATCATATTCTCTTATATGATTGTCTTATTGGTGAACACAAGTTCAAATGAACTGGAAGTAAACTCTTCCAAATTCACCCTTTATATCTAACACAAACACTCTAGCAAGAGCATTTTGGGCTTGAAGCATGGATAATGCATTGGCATACTTTATCTTGTGTGCTGGAACTTAACTTTTCTTAAAAGGGAATGAAGACAACAAGGATTGACCTCTAGACTACATGGTCAAGAAGCTTTGATATCATGTCATAAAACCAACTACCCTAAAAACATAAACTGTTTGGTGAAAGTACATGAATTGTTTTATATATAACAATATATATATATATATATATATATATATATATTCATTTATTTATTTATCTTTTTATAAATTTTTATCTTTGATATTGCAGGCTATGACTTCTTTCAATATCCCAGGCGGTGTGCTAATATCACCTCTACATGACAGTCTACTCTACTTGATTAGAAAGGAAAAATCCTTTAGAGACCGAAGACCCATTTCTTCTCTTAATGGTCATCAGGAACATTATTCCATGTCAACTGATGAGTCAGATTCTGTTGCGGGGGATTCACATTTGTTGAAGAAAAGGAAAGTGACAGTGATAGACCAAAGTGAAAAGCATCATATGAATGGTAACTGTTCTGATAATGACATGACATTGCATATGAAGAAAAGATTAGGAAATAGAACTCCAGATCGTAAGGACTTTCTGTCTAACGATCTGAGACGCACACCACTGTCAAGTTCAATTTGTGATGGTGAAATGGCTGAAGTCACTGGTAAGGCTATTGAAGTATTCAAGGAGGTCAATAAAAATGGTGTGGAATGTAGAATGGTTTCGACTGAAGCAGTGAAAGAGATTTCACTGGAGTCAATATCTGATCAGGATTTTGACAAGATTGAGAAGCAAAATACAGGAAGTAGCTTTACGAAAAAAGTGTCTGCTGATCCTAAGAATATTAGCAATTGTAACACTTCTGCAATTTCAAAAAGGATTAAGTCCGATGAAATGAAATATAAGGTGGATCAAGATACTCAAAAGTGTGATACTAATCAGACCAAGGTAAAATCTGAAAGGAAGAACGAGTCAAAAGGTGAGCAGGGACCTAGAAAAGTTGTTACTGATGCTGAAAAAGATATCTTTGGTACTAGTAATAATGTAATGGTAAATGATAGAAAGTTTACTAGCATTGGTGTTACTTCTTCTAAAAGTAAAATGCATAAAGTGAAGTCACTGAAGGATAATAAGGTCAGAGATTGTGACAGAGGTTCACCAAAAAGAAAACCACAACGGAAGGTTGATGGAATAGATCCAACTGATGGGCCTCCCCTTAACAAGGCTACAGTAAATTGTAACCTTAATCATGTTGAAAAGAATGCAAGTAGGGTTAAAGTAAAGGAAAGAGCAAGTGGCAATAAAGTGGTTAATCAGTTGACAGCTGCGCCATGCGCAAAAGATACTCCAGGTGCATTTCCTGATGCTGAAAATAAACCAACTTCTGAGATGGTTCTGTCATCATCAGCAGGAGCACCTCAACTTATTGAAGAAGATTGGGTATGCTGTGACATTTGCCAGAAATGGAGGCTTCTACCTATGGGTTTAAAGCCAGATCAACTTCCAGAGAAATGGTTGTGTAGCATGCTATATTGGCTGTAAGTTCATTACTCTCATCTTGGGTTCATTTATGAACATATTTTTTAGTTAAAAACACAGTTTATGTTTATTATAACCTAATTTGTGCAGTATCTGGAAAGATATGCAAATTATGATATATATTTTCTACTTTCTCCAACTGCATACATTTGATCTTTGCTGTATGTATTACTAGATTCTCATTGTTCTTCTAAATTGTTGTTAGGCCTGGAATGAATCGTTGTAGCATCAGCGAGGAGGAGACTACAAAAGCACTTTATGCTTTATATCAAATGCCAATTTTTGAGGGTCAAAGTAACATGCAAATCGATGCCACTGGACCTGAAATTGGAGTGAAATCTGTTGATACTCTACAACTTTGCCCTATTCACAAAAAGCCCAGTTCTGATGTAATGCTTGATCAAGGGAGGAAGAAACAAGGTAGTAATGAGAAGGCGAAGTCAGGAATCAATAGTGACAGGCATCAGTTGTCAAATACAGAAAAGAACAATGCTCAAGAGTCTGTTAAAAATAGAAGCTTGAATGACATGAATGAGTGGCCTGCAGGTTCAAAACGAATGAAGAAATCTAATTCTCAAAATTTGAGCAGGTTGAACAATTTGATAGAAGAGAAAAACTCACATAAGACAAAAGAATATCGAATGAATGGAGGTATCTCATTCACTTTAGGGTTGATATATTTTGTTGCTGCTTCATATTTGTTTTATGGTGCAAATAACTATATATTAATGTTTTCTAAAAGAATATGCCAATGTGGTTGTCAAATCTGTTCAGGTGACACAAATCAGGTTAGATTGAAACGTAAGATGGAGGATAATCAACGTGGATCTGGAACTCCTAAGAAATCTAAGATTGAAGTTGTTTCCTATGCTGATAAACAACTGAAACATGGCATGAAATTTAAAGAGGTGGGTCTAAACTCAAGAAATGACATACCACCAAAAGCTAGTGGGGAAAATACAAGGAAATGTGATGATTATTGTTGGTCTGACGATAGCAAGTTTGTAGTTCCGGCAAAGAAAGGAGACCGGGCACAGTTTTCATCAGATGATGGTTCGTTGGATGCTATAAACATCAAGCAAAGTGGTTCAATTAAGAAAAGGAAAATGAGTGAGTGGATGGATGATGAGAAACATAACAAAGCATTCTACGTTGAAGGTGACATGCATCGTGTTAAAGAGGGCAATGTAAATAGGAAAGAGAAGAAGTATACAGTTTTGAATACAGAGGCAAAACTAGCAACTGAAAGTGATGATAAATTTATTAAAGAAAGTGGGGTGAAGCGAGTTTTCTTGTCAGACAGCAGGGACAAAACGGCTATTGGGACAGAGATGAAAAGTAATACCAATAAGGTCCACCAGCCTAGAAAGCACAAAAAAAATGTTGCTTCTTACCAAGCTTTGGATTGTTTTGATCCATTGGGTAAGGATTTAGGCTCTGGACATTTTTCATTGGCAGCAACGTCAAGTTCTTCTAAGGTTTCAGGGTCTCATAAAGCTAGAACTAACCTTGAAAATCTCATAGGCTCACCAGTAGAATCTGTTACCTCATCACCTTTGAGGACCTCCAACATGGAGAAACGTATTTTGGCAGCAGGGGGGGACACATCAGAAAAAGATGATGCTAGAAAAGGTGGTCTATCAATAAAAAAATTAGATTGTAGGGGGGAGAAGTTATCAGTAAAAATGGAGAGAAGTTCACACGATGGTGGTGGTTTACATCATGAGGAGAAAATGAACAAGAGTAATCACGAAAATGCACTTTCTTGGCAGAAATCTGGTAGGCTTACCTCATTACGGGTTAAGGAAAAGGTCAGAAGTTCTGGTTCTGAGGTTAGTAGGGATAAGATGAAGGTTTCACAATCAGATAATGATTTTTCCCAAAATGGTGTGAGTTATGAGTTAGCAGTTGATCCTAATAATCACACTACTGGCACTGAGATAAGAAATGATGATAAGAACAATTTCCTGAAGTCCAAACAGAAGATTGACAATCTTAGCAAGCAAAGTTCTTCAAGGCATTGGTCAGATGAAACTGGAAAACAAACTGAGCTAAAACAAAAAGATTTTGGGAATCCAATTCTGAAAAGGGAAACGTTATGTATGGGTTCTAGACCTGCACCCAAGTCACAAAAGGGAGATCTGTCTAATGGCCATCAAGTCCATGGATCTGGCAATGGTGATGTTCCTAGGTTTGTGAGAGATGCAGTTGATGTTAGTTGCAAGACTGGAGTTAATTGCAGTTCAGGAAGTGTAGTACCCGAGGGACAGCTCAGTGGGTCAAGTTCTGTGACAACAAATTCTAGCCAAACTGCCTCTAGCATGCTGGAAAAAGCCACAAAGCTAAAAGATTCTGCAGATCATTATAAGGTTATTTCATCATTCAAAGATTTTACTTCACATCTGTTTTATGTAGCGTCTTTCTTTTTCTAACCAATTATTTCATTCTGACTGTAGAACTCTGGTTTTGAGTTTGAAAGTAATGAGACTTATTTTAAAGCTGCCTTGAAGTTTCTGCACGGAGCATCACTTGTAGAAAAATCCCACAGTGAAAGTAGCAAGCATGGAGAGACGAATCAAATGCAAATATATGCCACTGCAGCTAAACTTTTTGAGTAAGGAACATTTGGAATCTAATTTTGTTATTTCTACAATCTCGATTTATTATGTTTTTGGTCCAAAATTACATTTAGAGGGGAAAAAAGGGTTTGACAATGTTCAATAAATTCAAAATTTCAAACTTTCCTTTGGAGACTTGGATTATATATGGTGGCAACTAAAGATAATTAAAAGAATTATTAAACTATTTCTGCTAAGTATTTTTTTAAAGTTCTCCTTGTCCTTAATTTTGTAATGAAGATCTCCCTTTTTCCTATTGAGGGTTCCTACTTTTATTTGGGGGGATGGGGGTGATTGTGCTTTGAGGTCTATGGGGATTAAGAGGACAATAGGAGCTATAAAACATTGTATTACCATCACTGCTTGATGCTTTAAACTATAAGTCTTAATTTGTCTGCTTTTGCAATTACTTAACCTAAGCTAACTTCTTTGCTTGCCTATAAACACTAACCAAAACAGTTGTTTGGATCTGGTGGGATTTTGTATGTCATTTATGAGATACAAAGGCCAATCACCATCTTCAATTACACTCCTTCAAAACCCCTCAACTTAGTCATCGGTGCTTTCTGACTTCCTAACTTAATTAACTTTCTGTGTTTCACTGCTGCTTTGTGCTGTTAAAAAAATACTCTTCATATGTTAAAATTCTTGATTATTTGTTTTGGCCTCCCTTTAATCATAAAATACCATAAAATATATTCCAGATCCTGTGCCCATAAATATGAAAGACGCCAAGAAATGGCTGCAGCTGCTTTGGCATATAAATGCATGGAGGTGGTATACATGAGATTGGTTTACAATAAACATTCTAGCATAAACAAGGATCGCGATGAGTTAAAGTCAATTCTACAAATGGTTTCTCAAGGTAATTGAATCTAGTTTTGATTTTAGATAAGTATGTATGCCTTCAGGCTTGTTGATCATTTCTGTACGTTGGTGATGTTTCACCTCTTTTTACTCCATTATTTAGGTGAATCTCCTTCGTCTTCTGCATCTGATATTGATAATTTAAATAACCTGGCGGCAGTGGATAAGGCCACTTTGACAAGGGGTTCTAATACTCATGTTGCTAACAATCAAGTCATATTCGCTCGGAATCGCCCAAATATTCTCAGGCTTCTGGACTTTGTAAGTTTTAATTTCTTGATGCACCTTAGAAAATCTATCTGGGTGATTTGATTCTGTAGTAGCATGGAACAATTTTTGGGGATTTAATGGTTTAATGATTTAAGATAATAGTAGGAAATTTGTTACGTATTAGACTACCAGATAGAATGTTTGAGAAAAGTCTGTATGGATGGAAGCTGATCTTTCTGTGCTAAATAGGAAGATCGAATTTTTCTTCTCAAAACCATTTTTGTTGCATGCAAGATCTAGACTCACACCTGTAATTCTTGAAAACAAAAGTAGAGATTGTTATATAACAAACAAATGGTAATTCAACTGTCAAATTGGCTAGTGTCACCCTGCACATTTTAATGCAACAAATCATAGTTTTTGTCGGAGGTATAGTGTTTAACTTGTGATTTTGCAGACGCAAAACATAAGTTTCGCAATGGAGGCTTCCAGAAAATGCAAGAGCACTTTCATGGCTGCTAATTTGGACATGGAAGAAGAACGGAATAGGGATTGCATAGCTTCGATTAGGAAGGTAGTTGATTTCAGCTTTCACGATGTAGATGAGCTTGTACATCTGGTTTTGACTGCAACAAAAGCAATAACTCGTGCTGGTCTTGGTGGTGTTAGAGATTAAGTTGATACTGTATATAATATTTGTTTTGGGTTTCTCTTCTCTACTGAGAAAAGGTATCCTGAAAGGAAGTGGCTTAAGAAAATCCACCTATGCTGGCACCTGGAAATTACTCTTATGTACATGTGTACAAATGAGACTGTAATCAAATTTTGGAATCTATTTTAATTGCTCAGGTTCTTCTTATTTGTGAATAGGATCAGAATTCTCTCACCCTTAAATTTAATGGGTTAGATAGATAGAGCCTAGTCATTCCTTCTTGTCTAGTCACCGAGGATGGATATCATGTAATTGTTCAGTGCTATACATTCTTTGCTCCACTGATAATGGAGCCAAAAAAAACCAGCATTAGATTTATATCTCATAATTATTATCATGTTTTATTTATGGTTTGATGTTTATTTCGAATGTTAAGAATCATATACTATTAAATTATTACTCATTAAAATCGATTCTACCATGATTTAATTATAGTTGAATGATTGAACTTGAAATCATTATCTAGTCCAATTTTAAAAATATTAGTAATAAATTAGATTGGATAAAAAAAATAAAAAATTGTAACACTGGTTTGGTATAACAACCTGGTCATTAGTTTGATAAGTATGAAACATGAGAATAACTTACAGAAGGATTTTTTTGTCAATACATATATTGTCCTTAGCTTGTCACGTTTTCTTTTATGCTCTTGGAGAATTTTATCATTACCTATTTAACATTGATTGCTTATATTTTTTTACCAAAAAATTATAATTCTTTTTAAAAGTATCGAAATAGATAAAAATTTTAAAAATTACAAAAATAGAAAAACAGACTTTTTTATTTTAATTTAATTACTTAAATATTATTGTAATAGTAAATGTGATAATAATATCAATATTATTAGTATTATTAATTATTAATAATAATCTTAATCTTATTATGATTATTAATTATATTTTCACTGACGATTTTATTTTGTTTGCAAACATGATTTTCTGTAAATAAAATTGTATTATTATTAATTTTCATTATTTTTTTAAATGGTAACTATTTAATCATTTCTAAAAGATATTACACTGTGGTAAAAAGCTTAATTTTGGTAAAGGAAAGTTTATACTATGTGTATTTGTCAACTTATTTAATCATTTTATTTTATTTTTTACTTTAATTTTGTTACGCATTGTACTTATTTTATCTTTTATTTTTCGCATATTTCTTTTCATGGATTTCACTGAGGAAAATTTATAAGATTAAATAAAGTTAAATTTATCGCTACCATTAGTACCTCGTTACTTCAATAATTGTTATTATATTCCTCCTCAGTTTGCATTCCATTTTCATTCACAAGTAGCTTCAGTAGATGCAGGTTATTTTGAATAAAGGAAATAAATATTCAACGATTTTCCCATTGATTAAAATGAAATTAAAGAAGAATATAAAGAAACATTTATTTGGATTTATGAAATTTACTTATAAAACTTTTTTTAATAAAGTTAATAATTTTATTATACATTAGAATTCATGATTCTGAGGTAATATAATAAACACATGTCTGACAAGTTAGATTTTTTTTTTCAAGTGTGAAATTGAGCAATTTTTAATTCTTTCTTATTTCGTAGAGAGTAAAATTAGTAATGAATCTTATTGGACTCTTCTTGCGTTTACATTCAAATAAACACGATCAGCGTGTAGAACACAATATTCACAACAAATCACCAGCGTGCAATTGAAAATTCAAACTCCGTGATGTGCAATTGAAAATTCCTTCATGATACCCTTCACTGTTCAATCCCATTCTTAATGCCAATTTTACTTGGAGAACTACCAACTTCATGTTTCTGATTCAATATTAACATTAATATGCTTATGTGATTGTGTTAGTGATGAATAATATGGACTGTTTTTTAAATTCTAAAACCAAAATGAAAGGCTACTTCCTAAATTATTAAAATTATTGCTCTTAAATTATCAAATTTTCAAAAATTTTATGGAATATCCTGCTGGACATTGTTCTTCCGAGAAATACTAAAATGATGAGAAAAATCATTACCAAAAATCTCCACAAGTGCATAATCCATTTTTGAAGTGATGAAATCTGTTCACATCTCTCACAATCAATTCTCTCTCTACAATATCACTAATAAGCTTGAATGCCTCATGACAATCCCTGCACATTCTCAAGTTCTTCATTATTCTGATAGTGACACCTTTAGGTGTGTTTATTAGTCCAAACGCCAAGGCAAGTTTCTCACTATGCAAACTCACAATTTCCTCTTTGGCCTCCTCTTCCACATCAACAAACACCAACCCTTTAGTTCCTCCTACATATCCCTTTTCCTTCATTCTCTCTTCCAATTCCTTTAGCAAACTCAGCATCTCTCTCCCATTGGTACATTTAGACATGTCTCCAGCATGGAACAAATAAGTTGATTCTTTTATCTCAATCCAACTGCTGCCAGGTTCCTTGTAGACTCCAGTATGCTTCATTTTAGATCGTAGATTATGAACACTTTCCCAATCCCCTGCCAATGCATAAGCGTTGGACAATGTAACATATGCACCTGCCACTTGTTGGTTGGACTCTATTAGCTTATTGCTGGCTTCAAGGGCAATGTCTACTTTACCATAAAGCCTACTAGCCGAAAGAAGGGTCCCCCACAACATGGCATACCCATCACCTTCAACTTGAACTGATTTTGCTAACTGGTATGCTTCTTCAATTCGCCCCACTCGGCCTAGCATATCTGCAACGCACGTGTAATGTTTTGCTTCAGGAGTCACCCCATATTTCCCATTCATGGAGTTAAGCAGCTCAAGCCCTTTATCTACAAGCCCTGAATGACTGCAAGCGTGCAAGACCCCAACAAAGGTGACATCGTTAGGTTTTATTCTTCTAACAACCATTTCTTCGAAAAGTTGAAGAGACAATGTACCAAGTCCATACTTTGCGGCACCCACAATCATTGAAGTATAGGGGATCACATAAGGAATTGGGATTCTCCTAAAGATTCTAGCAGAATAATTAACACAACCACATTTGGCATACATGTCCACAAGTGCACTAGCAATCACATCACTTGCATCATGTCCAAGACGGATGACCACACCATGAGTGATTTTCCCAGCACCTAGGCTTCCCAGACTTGCACAAGCACTGATTGCACTGCACAACATGAAATGATTCGGTCTGTCCAGTCTAGAATGATTGAATTCCTTAAACATTTGTAGAGCACAGTGCCCTTGTGCATTCTGAGAATAAGTAGTGATCATGGAAGTCCAGGAAACCACATTCCTTGTACACATGGAGTCAAAGATCAGGCGAGCCTCGCCAACATGGTTGCACTTGCCATACATATCAACGAGGGAAGAACATGCAACAAGGTTGGACCGAAGACCAGAAACCTCAACAAGAGCATGAATTTTTCTACCAATCTCAAGATTGGCGAGGATAGAACATGCATTGATGAGAGTGGCAAATGTAAATTCATTGGGCAGGACGAAGGTTCCTTGCATTTGATGGAAGAGACAAAGTGCTATGTTGGGTTGACCCTGGCTGACATAACCAGCCATAAGCGAAGTCCAGGACACGACATTACGCTGAGGCATTTCGTCGAACAGTTTTTGTGCATAGTCGATTCTGAAGAGCCTAAGGTAGCAGTTAATGAGATGGTTGGTGGAAACAGTGTCATTTGAGAAACCGGATTTGACAACGCTGGAGTGCGTCGTTGTTGCGGAGGCTAAATCGTTGCAAGTTTGGAGCTTTGCTATGAAGTGAGTTTTGGTGTTGGTATGGAAATGGAACAGTGGTAGTTTGTGTTGGCAAGAAAGAGAGAAAGAAGAAGAAGAGGTGGCGAGGGATTTTACCAAATTGGGGTTCCACGCCTGTTTCATGTTCCCTCAATTCATTCTGCAAATGACCTACGAAAATTATAAGTTGAAGAAGGACGCTTTGGTCATTGCACTGACAATTTGGTTTTAGAATTATATTTGAAGATACAAACAAATAAATTATGTGACTTCAAATATCGTTTATCAAAATTATATTTTAGAATTATAATTTGATATGACAGAATTTACATACAAAATTTTTGGTAAAAGATGAACTATTAAAAATTAAAAATGATAATTGTAAATGTGTTTTCATTTTACTGATAATTATTATCACACTTTATTCTTTAAAACTTATTCCTTCACTTATGAAAGATTTTAGTAGGATAGGTAGGAAAGTAGAGAAGAGAGTGAAAGCATTGAAAATGTTTGATTTAATATCTGTTTTGCATTCAGATGGAAGGGCCCTCACTGTGCTGCAACAATCAAGGGGAAGCCCACTGGGACTTCAAAATACTTAATCCATGTCCTTTTTTCCTTACATTTCCCATTACCGTTTATACACCACCTATTTTACAATTATTTTCAATAATTGCTATTTTAAAAAATATTCTTTAAAATTCAATTCAGATATAGTAACAGAAGATATTAAACAAAAAAGATACAGACAATTTAAGAAAATCAAGTGGACAGTAAAAAAATAAAAAAGATAGTTTAAGATAGTCTAGAGAGATTTTTTTTTTTACTAATCTTGACGATAATAGGTTAATTTAGACTTGAAGAAAAAGTGTAGAAAATATTAAATAAAAATCTAATTTTCTATAATTAAAATCTATTTAAAAATATAGTTCATATTTAAAGTTTCTAAGTTTTTAAGATTCTTGTTATCTACTAATTTTTATATATTATTAAATTATAATATGTATAATATATAATTTATTTTAAAATATATAAATAAATAATATTTTTTTAAAATATTGAGTTCTCCATCAAATCTTTGGAAGAAAGTAACCATGAGAAAGTCGTACTAAAAAACGAGTTTGTGGAAGAAATGATTATATATATAGTCTATGTAAATACTGTAGGTGGATAAACGCTGTATTAAATGCATTAACTTTTTGAGTTTAAGAACAAATAATTACAATAAGAGAAGGAAATAAAAAAGCACTGTGTCATGAGCTCTCAACAGACACAAAAAACATCAATTTAAAATTGGAAAAGTATTCACAAGCAGTTATGAAGCCTCTAAGAACTAATTTTCTTATTATCTTCACCCGACTTGGAAGGTATTTGTAAAAGCTTATAGCTGGTCAGCCTTGCTTTCATTTAATAGAAATAGATAGGCGCTATATAAGATTGTGATGTTTTGGAATGCCAAGATTCATAATTACACTTGGTCGAATCATGAACAACAAAGGCATGAGACAGTAAATATCCCTATCCGTACAGTCACATCCTCAATTGTATCACTCACCAGTAAGACATATACATGATACATAGTCTTAGAATCCTTGGGACAATTCGATCTTCAAACAGTTATAAAATATAATATAATAGACACTACATAATGTAACCAGTACATGTCACTGAAATAATGTCAAGAACCATTGCTGTTGAGTTTAGATTTAAAAGGCATACCCATTCACCTGATGATTTCTAAGCTGATAAACAAAGTATAATTTCCCTGGAGCGCTTACAGAATTTTAGGGGAACAAATAACAGACGGGCATCAAATATGTTGAGAAGGAATTGCAGCAATCAGAAGCCAAAAAGATGGTGAAAGTATGAGAGCGCTGGATTATGTAATTGATTACAATTTCCCAAGATAATCACACATCTAGTAGTCCATACCTGGACATGGAGGCAAATATACATGCAGGCAGCTCCTCTACTTTAAGGAAATTTCTAAGGAAAAACTCATTTCTTTTGCAGAAGCTCAACCATTACCTTTTTGTTTTCATTTTGCAGTAACCACTTCATCAAAACAATCATTTAGACCACGTCAAGCCAAGTACTTGAAAATGTTAGGATTATCTTTGTCTCTTTCCAAGTAGTCTCGAGAAATCAAATCTTCAATCCGCTTTTTAATAGCCTTGACGTCAGGCTGGACAATTACATTCCACATGAAAGAAAATCAAGACTTGAGGAAGAAAAACATCATACATATGTTAGGAGAGTAGTGAAATATGTACCTTAAACATGCGACCCAACTGTTCAACACACTCCATGACTAATTGTTGGTAGCCCAACACTTTCCGACTCTTCATAATACGCACAATTGAGGCATCGATAGCATATCTTCTGTCTTTATCAACATCCTCGATTACTTTCTTCTTCTCATCCACAGGAGGAAGAGGAATCTGCATAAAAAATGTGTCAAATCCACTCAAAAGTTCCTAAATAGAAAAAGTTAAGATTAAAACACATGTTAAATAAAATGATACCTTGATTCTCCTCATTTTGTCGGTAAATTTAGAATTAAATTCGAAAGAATCAGTGGCTGATATTGTTTTTGTATTTGGCTCCTTGACGAGAATCTTGTACTTGGCACATGACAAGGAATGCAGCAGTCTAATAACATCATCGTCTGATAAGTTTAATTGCGTCATTATCTCTGAGTAACTCAGTCTATCTGACAAATTAAAAAGCAGCAACGCTGAAGCCTATTTAAAAAGCGACAAAGAGAAATTATGTCAGCAGAAATATATACAAGATTCCATTGATATCATAGATATTTACATAATTACAGATAAGTAAAGCAGGTAAGTAATATTACCTGGTAGGTTGTAACAATCAGCTCCACGGTTTTGAGCTCAAATTTCCCACTAATAGTACAGGTACCCAAGGAATATATCCATGTAAGTTTTCTGTGCTTTGTTTTAGTTTGATAAAATTCTTTGAATACTTCAACACACCTAATCTAAAAAAGGGGAATAAAGAGATAGGTATTGATTATAACTATAGTCTATAAAATCTTAGTTATGTAGAATCAAAACACTGGCACCAAATGCTTATATCAAGTAGATCAAGATTACCATTTCTGCAGGAAGATTGAGATCAAAAGATTTGTAAGTAGGCCAGAAGCCAGTAGTCAAAACTGTAACTGTCAAATCTATACCAGGGTCTGCATTGGGATTATTGCTTAAATACTCCTCAAAACTAGTTTGATTCTCCTTTGCCAATGTCAAATCCGTAACCTGGTAGGAGACAAAAGCATTTAAATTTTTCTTTTGTCAACTATCCAGAAAATTTCAATATAGTATATAAGCTAGTGTTAACAAAGACTAGAAAAATGCTGACCATTCCTTCCATCTTTGAGGTAAACTGTCCACCACATTGTTGCTTCAATTTTGTCAAAATACTTCTCTCATGATCATCATTGGCACTCTTGTCAAAGAGAAGCCTTCGAGCAAGCTTCTTCCTGAAAGCAACCAAGCAAAAATCCTGTATTAATATTATTTATCAAAGCATCTTACATCTGACAATCAGATATATCCGCAGAAAAGTGCTTTAAATTAGCCCTGAAAACTACAAAAAAAAAAGAAGCTTTGAAGTAAATATGTAAAACAATATTTGGAAGAAATTATGCAAGCAAAAAGTATAACAGGCACCATAAAACTTGGTCGATCATTAGACACTCCAATGGGGAATTGCTGGTTCCTAAAATCATGATAAAATGTTGTTGAACATTGCTAAACAATATGGGATATATTTAGTATCTCTGCCATTAATTTCAGAGAAACCGTTAAACTTGTTATATAATCCCTTTGTCCAGAAAATTCCAAATTTTCATCATATTAAAATGTGTTTAGATAAATTGATGAAAAGTCTAGAGACAAATGAGTAGATATAAAACTAAAATAGATTTCCTTCTTGAAATAATTGCGCTCCACTTTGCTTAACCCACCATTATCTATTTCATTTTAGCCATCCATTCATCGCGGCCTTTAACCTTTTCAAAAACATACATAGCATTTTCTAGTAAACATGAACTAAAGAACCAATTCTCCCTACACCTTAAAGTGTTAGGTAAAGGCCCAATATTAGTTTTACAAGGGCCTTTTGTGCCTGAAAGGTGCACAGTGCGAAAATTCAACTAGAGCGATAAGGATGGCAAGGATTGACTCCTAACTATTTGATTATAGAGGATTCCGAATCATGTCAAGGACTAACTCCCAAATAATGAAGGCCAAATATTGATGGTACTGTATCCCTAGAAGTAAGGAAAACAAAATTCTACATGCAACAGTGCATATTTAATTTTCAGACAACCAAAAAACAGTGGAAGCAATTTTTGTGATGCAATTATGAAATGAATATATAAAACACTGGCGATAACTGCTAGAAGGTAAAGATTGAAGCACCAGCCAAGCAATATAAAATCCTTTTTTGACAAGCATATCCAACCTAACAATCATCATTAAAAAAAAAAAAAAAAAAAATCTACTTTGCTATATTACCTATAGAATTCAGCAAACAAGTCCTTGTCACTGATATAAGCAAGCAGCTTGACCACCTGCAGATAGACCAAAACAAATCCCAAATTCAAAAGTCAAAACTATACTCATCATGTTTATTTATAGAAGTAAAAGTGGAACATCAATAATGATGCTGACCTTTTCTAGAGTTTCTTCTATTGCTTCATCACTTAATTTTTCACTTCCTCCTTTCTTAAGAATGTTATCACAGAAGGAGGCAAGCAGTTCTGCACTTGAACTTCCAGCAACACCTTTGTTGCAAAAGACCTCAAAAGCCTCTTTAAGAGCCTATATGATCAAAACATTCAGATTTGCAAGTACACATATCAATCCAACAAGTTTGTAAGGGAACTTTCTACTCAAAACCTTGTGAAAAAGAGTATGATTCTGGAAACAATCATTCACATATGCCAGGTACTTGTCATGCAGCTCAATGACTTTCCGAACAAAAACCTGAAGCAAGAAACCAATTTAAATTTCCACAAATTGAATAAAGAAAAATGTAGTCAAATTAATAAAATTATTTTCATCACCTGCTCCTGAAGACCAACAATATCCTTTTTTTCTGCCTGTAGGTATTTTCATTTTTTTTTTAAAAGGGACAAAATAACAAGGTCAGTAACAAAACAAATTGCCCCAAAAAGTACGACACGGTACCAACTTGAGCAGTAAGAAAAATACTAGTAAATGAGACTATTAATGAATCATTTTGCTGCAACACAAAGCAACTTTAAAATCATGTCAAAAGCCGACCATTAACAATTAAACAGACATTTCAATGGATCAATAAGGAGATTATATATTCAGAACTAAGAATGCTAGTGCAAACTAATTACTGCAATCAAGAAATTAAAACTCTCAACCAGAAATAAGCAAAACTGTAGAAACCTTTTTGTTGCTAGCTGCATCTTCAGCCTGCTTCACCAATGCCATACCTTCAGTGGTGACATGCTGGGACAAGGGAAAGAGAAATATCAGCAAGTGAGCAAAGAAAGGAGAACAGAAGAGCCCAAAAATTGACAATGACATGTACAAAAGAGAGGAAAAGCACAAAAATGGTTCAACATGACCCACCTGCTTAAATATGCTGGAAACAGGATCTAAGCCTCGAGGTATCTTAGAGAACAGCCTGAACATTCTTGACAAGTCTTCAACCTAAGCATGTAAAGGAATTTTCAGAATCCCATGTACTCATGGTTGAAAAAATTGTACACATAACAAGAAAATAAAGTTTCATATGTACCTTGTCATCTCTAAGTAAAGCATGACATCCAGAGTGCTCTTTCTCGAGAAGTTGGTTTGCATACACAGATAACAATTCATGTTGAACTTTCTAAACAAGAAATTTCCAGAAGAACAAAAAAAAAACATTATAACATTAAAAAAAATCCTTCAGTTGCATGGCAATACTCCACTAAGCATGGTAGAAGACCAAATAGCTGAAACAGTACCACAAAGTAAAGAACAGACCTCTAATAACTTTGGCTCACTACTAGAGTGTAAATAATGTGCAACCCTATCTTTCTCCCGTTTTAAGCACTCCTCAGCCTGTGATAAAAACATCAGAAGATCAAATAGAGGCCAGAAAGTAATGTAAATGAAGAAACCAAGTTACAGTAAGCATAAACAAGAAACCATACCTTGAGCATATAATCAGGACAAGAATCTTCTAGGATCCAGTTTGAAGCCTTTCGGGAATAATAAGCAGAAGTATCTTTGAGCATGGCAGTTTCAAAATCATTCTCATAGTGATCCATTTGCCCCATTCCAATTTCAACAAATATGTCTAATACATTCTTTAATAGAGCTCTATCAATCTGCTCTCCCTCACGTTCTTGATCAATCTTTATAAGCAAAAATAGATTTGTTAATTGATCTAAAATTTATAATCATAGAAAATCTAGCATACTAAGGAAGAAAAACATACAAGTGAAATAACTGCATCTCTAACTTTCGAATTTAGTTCCTTGTAAACCTGCAATTGAGAAACCCACAACTTTATTTTCTGATAATGTTGCATTAAATGAAATGTCAATAAAAGGAAAACCATCCAATTTGCACTAGCACTGCATGTCTTTTTTTATGACATGTACAAGACTAGTTAATTGAAAGAACTAGTATAGTAGATTGTTTATAGTAACAGCATTAGTTGCATTACCAAATCACGGAAGCAAGTCAATCCAACTTCATTAAGGGCTGGAAGTGATCTCCGAGCAATAAAGTAACGATCCAAATAGTGAAAGAACCTGGAAAGCCACCTGACCATAATTTTATGGTTTGCCCATCTTTTCACGAGTTCTCTCAACATAAATTCATCATGCTTCTCTCTCAAAGAAGGCAATACCTGGACCAAAAAGGAAAATAAGACAGCATTGTATTAGAAGAAAAAATTGAAAAAATTAATGACTGATACATCCATCTTGAAAACAAACAGAAAAATATATTTTTCAGTTAACATGTAGATAGTAGCCTGGTTGGATAGCCAAGAAATCCCATTTGCTGGAACAAAACCGAAATTGCACAGCCACTTGTTTGGGTAACATTTTGGATTCTCAATCAATTTTACGGTGAGTACAATTGATGTTGAGAGAAGTGAATAATTTTACGAGGTAATGGATCTGCTTTTAATTTATAAATAAATATGGTAAATTGGGGGTGATGGCTTTGCTTTTAATTTTAGTAAAGGGAAAGAATTAAAAAGGAATAGTTTTCCTTTCACTATTTATTACGACAACTTCAAGTAAGAACTAGACAATACATTTCCCCAAAATGATAGAAAAAAATTAAAAATACATCAAAGTCCCAGAAATGTAATGAAACAATTTAGTGGTGTTTATGCAACCTATGCCAATATCACTACCAAAGAATCAACATGACTAGATATGATACTCCTAATTGTATTAAATTTGTAAGCAAATATAAGAACCAAACAATACACCACGAAGTCTATCTTATTATGTGCCCAGAATCACATGAGAGTGTCACTGACCGTTGATAGAATGTACTCTTCAAAAGACTCTCTATACTTGTCATAAAGTTGTTGGGAATAGTCATGAGGAGGCTTCTGAGTACACATATTGTAGATGGTCCTGCAATAAGAATCAAGACAAAACAGTGCTCAGATAAAAAGTATACAAACCAAAAAGATCTCAAACAACCAAAAATAAACAGTTCAAAGATGAATACGTATAAAGCATCATGTAGTCCTCAGAGCTGAATTGAGGCTCGGGCAGGCCTTCCAGAATATTCTTGAGCTTGGTGATGCCCTTCTGCATGAAATCCCATCCCTGTTCGAGGTCGATAGTCTTCCGCTCACTCATCGACATGATGCCGAACTAAACACCGGAATCTGCACTGGAACGACGAATAATCGCACACGGTAAATGAAATTGAAGGGTATCAAGAAGGAAGAGCGAAATCAATCGCAGGGAAGGGAGGAATTATTGTCGGGAACGGAAAGGATTGGAAATGTGGAGGACAAAAGCGGTGGCGATCGGGCTCTGAGATTGAGAGAGAAGGTTCATAAAGGAGGGAGAGTGAAATCGGAGAGAGAACCCTAGAAATGGTTGGTGAAGGAGAAGGAGGAAAAGAGAAGGGTCGAAACGGAGGAGGAAGAAGAAGATGAAGGAAGCAGAAGCATTGATGGGAAAAGGAAAGGGAACACACGACCCCTCTCCTCCTTCAAAAAAATCCTTCTGGACCAAAAATTGCTCTTTCGGTGTCGGAACTATTATTTAAATCAAATCCATATTGTTTTCTTGTAATAAATTTTTTTATGTTTCTATTAACTTTATTCAATTACTTAAATTTTTCTCTATTTTAATATATTTTTTAATTACATTAAAATTATATAAAAATAATTACAAAAGAAACATTCTTTATATATAATTATAATTTTTTTTTAGATATGTAATCATGATTGTATTAGATAATATAAAATTAGTGTATTAATAATTTTTAAAAAAATTATTATATTTTTTCTATTATTAATTTTTTAATTTATATATTAAAATAATTAATAAAATTTTTAAGCACTTATCCATCCTGTCCCTTAAAATTGTTATAATTATTTTTCATATTAAAAAATATAATATATATATATATATATATATATATATATATATATTATGTCATATCTTATTCATTTTACTTCAATAATTTAAAAAATATATTTTTTCTTCATTTATTTTTTAAAATTATTTAATAAATTAATTAACCAAACTTTTTAAACAACCAATCATATTATCTAAGAATCTAATGATTTTTTTTATCTTAAAAAATATAAAATATAAATTTATAATAAAATATTATTTTTAACTAAATTATTATTAATTTTATTTTAATATAATTTTTTTAATAAATTTTAAAAATCATTTTTTCTCTTCATTTATTTTATTTTATTTATTTATTTAAGTTATTTAATCAAACAATTATAATAAAATTAAGATTCCTTTAATAAAAAATTATTTAAAATAATTAATACTTGAATTAAATATCTCTAAGTAACTTTCATAATAAATACTCATTCTTTTAATATATATATATATATATATATATATATATATATATATAATTACTTTAAATAATTATTATTTTATTAAAAAATTTAATAAATAACTTCCATTATAAATACTTTTTTAAGGCTTTTAATAAATAACTTTTCCGTTTTCCGTTATATAGAATGGTCAATTTTCTGTTTCTAAAAACTACTTTAATTAAGAGGTACGACGGTTAGAACAAAAATATTTAATGTTATTAATTTTTTGTTGTTTTCAAGAATATTTATTTATTTCGAATATAATTAGTTAATATTTATACAAATATTTGTTCTTATCTTAATATTCATTCAGAAGAGAATTGTGTTTTTTCTTCTACAAAATAATTAACTGGGATATCATTTTCAAAAGTTTTTTTTTTCATTTTTTAATAGGGTGAGTTTAAAGATTACAAATTATGATACTTATAATTAAGTGAATTTAATAAATTTTTACTTAAAAATTAATTTTTAAAAAATAATTATTAATTTTTGCTAATAAGACAACTTTTACCTTAAAAAACAATTAGGTAATAAGGCAACTTATGAAAAATATATAATTTGATGAACTTTAAAATACATCATCAAAAGGTGTCTGATTCTATTGCTATTCATATATTTTCTGTATTTTTTGTTTCATTTAATCTTTGCCAAAACCCTAACATTAAATTTTTTTTCTTAAATAACCGAAAAAATAAAATAAAATATTACCCTGTATAACTCACATTGTCATTTTTTATTTTTCTTCATTTTTAATTAATTTATTTAAGTTAACTTATATTACTTTGTAATTACTTAAATTATAATTACTAAATAAATAATTTAATATAATTAATGTATTCAAAAATGTTAATACTAAATTATCAAATTCTAATAATTTAATTAATAAATAATAATTAATAATAATCATACTAATATTCAATTAGTAAATATTTTAATAACTAATAAATATTTATAATTATTTAATCAATAAATGTTAATAAATCAATAAATTTAATAACAATATTAATTATTTAATTAATAAATGTCTCAATATATTTATTATAAGAAAATTTTAAAATGTAACATTAATTTATAACTTAATAAAATATAGTTCTTCAACGATCTAATTAATACATATTTAATAAAAATGCACATTCAATTAAGATAATTGAAGGGGAAACAGTTAAGATTAACAACGTAACATTTCATTACATAAATCAATACAAATATTAATTTCATTAATTATTTAATTAATAAATAACTCAATATATTTACAGTAATTAAGGTTTTTAATTAAAAATATATATATATATATATATATATAATTATAATATATTTGTTCCTTTGAAAAGTAGTGATATAAAAAAATATTTAAATATAGTAAATAAATTAATTAAAATTAAATATTTTATAATTACAAAATTACTCCTATAATTATTAATTTTTATGAATAAAATAAATTGTTAAATTAACATTTTTAAATGAATATTTATTTTTTAACATATAATTATAAAATATTTGTACTATAAAACTATATTTTTAAATAGTTAAATTTAAACTAATAAAAATAATACCATATTAAAAATATAAAATATATTAAATTATATATTTAATTTTTATAATTAGTTTTATATTTATGATATTCTATTAAAATTGTAATTTATATATATATATATATTAAATATAAAAAATAATAATGATTTATTTGAGTTAGATTAATTTCATAAAATAATATTGTTTTAGTATTTTTAATTATTTTCAGTAAAATATTTGTATTAATCTCATAAATAAGATAATTAAAAAGAAAAGTTACTTAAATAAAAACTCTATAAATTTATTTATTCAATTAGACCTATTTATTATTTATACAAAAATTAAATAAATAAAAATAAATTCATCGGACGTAATATAAATATTTTTTTCTTTTTTTCTCGTTTTTTTTTCTTTTTTTCATCCAGTATTTACCTTATTTTTAATAAATATTATATAATAAATTTGAGATATTATAAATATTATGTTATAATTATTAATAAAAAATTAAATATTTATCTTAAAATAATTTTTTAACAAATAATTTTTTTTAAATTACCTAATTTAACTAATTATCATAATTCAATTTAATTATAATTATATTAAATTATTAGGTAAAATATACATTTAATTCATAACTATTTTATAATTTTTAATTAGATGAATAATTATTATTATGATAAAATAATTTTAAATTATCTATGTTATAGTAAAAAAAATTATTTATTGTCAAAATAAATAAAACCATTTATTGTAATCATAATTTTAAATAATAATTTAATATTTTTTTAATTTCAAAGTTAATTTTAAAATATTTGTTTTAACATATTTTTATTAAATTTTAATATAATAATTTAATTAAAAAAATAAATGAGAAAAACAAAAGACCTATATAATAAAAAAAACAATGAGTGTACGCGGAAAAAGAAAACACGATAAAAAAAATTAAGAGGACAGAAAATAAAACTGAGTATAAAAATCTATTTAATACATAAATTGGTAAAAATTCTATTTAAATAAATTTTCTTTTAAAAAATATTATTCATCTTCTAAAATATTCAAATTATATTACAAACACAAGGTATTTTATTAAAAAAATATTAATTTTTTATTTTCTCAAACCAATAATCATTTACAGATCTTTTAACGCTAATGACTTTTCCTGTAAACTAAGCTCACCTAACAGAAAAATAAATAAAGTTAATAATATTTAATTATATAAATCAATAAATATATTAATTTCATTAATAAATGATTGATATTATTTATTGTAATTAAAGTTTTAAATACTTTTTTTAACTATTTATTTAATATCTAAATAATTAAATTAATTAACATATTTAAAAAGAAAATAATATTTCACTGCATAAATAAAATAGAAAGAAAAAAATTTGTATAAATTTTACAAATAAATTTAAATGATAAAATATAATTATTTTTTTGGATTATTTCTTTCCACTTGACCTAATTTCAATCATTGATTTATATCTAATAATTATAAAAGAAAAAGATGAATATATTTTTCTCTTTATTTTTGGGAAAAACTAATTGTCGTTGTAATATGTTTAAATTTAATAAATTAATCTTTAAAATAAAAAAAATATATTTAGTAATTTATTTTACCTTTTATATAAATAAAAATTTACTAAATATTAAATTTAAGTATAAATAACTATTGAAATCACCTTCAATTATATCTACTATATATAACAGTCTTGTTATGGTTGTCCACTTTAAAAATCAAGAAAAAAAAAATTACGTATGTAAATTTGTTTTAAATATCACAAGCTTCCTTTTTCACAGGGACAATATATTTGCTTTAAATAGCATATTAAAATATATTTTTTATTTCATTAGATTGTATTCAAATCAAACTCATGTCATCATGAAGAACAAAACAGCCCTATAAACTATTGACTTATATAGTCTTGTCTTTTCTTAATTGTGCAAACTTTGCTTCTGCATTCAGTGTACTGCTACTTCATCTTCATTCATATATTATAATGATTAGTGTAGGTAGGACAGAGTGATGGTATAATTAGGCATGTAAGGTATTCTTTTAGCCTCAACAATTATCCTCAAATCAGTTCTACAATATTCAAATTATGTTTCGTTTCGACTCAATTACTATTATAGTATTATTCTCTCTTCGTATAAATTCTATCTTACTGTTTCTAATGGATGTATAACATTTATGAGAAGGCTCTTAAAGTTGAAGTGCATGCAAAAAAAAAAAAAAAATTCTTCGTTAAGGTTTAATGGAGTGAAATTTCCATTTTCAAACATTATCATGCATTGAAGTTTCACCATAGAAAAAATTAAAGAACTATAAGTAATAATAGAAAAAAAATGAATAATTTTATAGGATTTAAGTATCATAATTATTATATATTGGAATGGAATGAACAATTTACCTTATCATGTGATAAAAATAAATCTTGATCATTAATGAAATAATACTACTAGATAAATCAAAATCATAATAATAACGCAATCACGATAATCTTAATAATAGTGGAAGAAAGTTAATAACAATACCCAAATATAAATAAAAAATAATAATAATACTATGTGTTTACAGTCATATATACCTACAAGGTTGTGTATAGTCTAGTGTACACTTATTCTCCTTAGTTTGTTTATGTTAATTATCTTAATTAAACTTAAGTTATATTTATGAGAAGCAACCCAATCGATATGATACAAGGGATATTAGATTTTCCAAAGGATAATGATTTAGAGTGATGACATATTTAAAACACAGAACAATAATTATTTAGAGGTTAGAAAATGTAGGTGCATTACAGGGTTGGAAATTGTCTAATGAGACAGTAGACTTGTAGTCTCATGATGACACTTATTTGGACGAGGATCAATTTATAATAGGATCGATCATTTATATTTTTTGTCCAAATAATAAATGTTCATAAAATTATAACATTAATTTCAAAAATCAATACTATTTAACAATCTAGTTATTAAATAATATTAACCCTAAATAGGATCAATCAGACTAAATGAAAATTAACCAATGAACTTTGTGGACGATACTAATACTTTAAATTGGTTTAATTTCAATATCTTCACATACGCACTTTTAAACTTTTATTAACTTTCATTACTGAGTATATTTTTACTATATAAGTTAATAAACTACTAGTACGTAAAACACCTTTAACATCGGTTTCATGACTTTCTACATCGGTTCTATAACCGATGTAGATACAACCGATGTAGAAACTTGGTGAGTTTTAACATTGATTAAGAACCGATGTAGAAAGTCTGACTTTCCACATCGGTTCTAGCCATAATCGATGTGGAAAATCAGACTTTCTACATCGGTTATAGCCTAAAACCGATGTAGAAAGTATAAAAAAAATGACTTTTTACATCGGTGCTAAGCTATAACCGATGTGGAAAGTCGTATTTTTTTTTAAATACGAATTTTAGTTTTTGATTTTTCAGAACCTGTACAGCATTTTAAATATTTACAACTACTCAGAACGTTAATCTATAAAGGACATGCATCAACACACAAGTAAACATAATGTATATTACATAATAACAAACAGTGAACATTATTGTATTCTAAGTTTATATATACAAAGAAAATAGTCCTAATGTTTCACAATTAAGTATTCAATCACGACTATAGTTCTTAATAACAAAATCTGCCCAAAGTCGTCTAATGTCATCAATCTCTGCTTCACTTATTGGATGACCATCTTTGAATATCTACAAACAATAAAAAAAAACATTTCAAATAAGCACAAGTAGGCAAATATATGTTGTAGACCCCTAATCTTGTCTGGCCTCAAAATAAAGACTAGAAGACCTCATTTTCGAAGATGGATGAAGCCTAAGAAGATACTATGAGAGACTATTAGGCCCCCATACTAGGATAGGAGGGATTTTAGGCACAAAAATAAGGATTTTCGCCTTTTAAGGTCGAGACCGCCGTCTCACCTTACGCAAATGGCGAGACCGCCGTCTCGCCACTCGCGAATGGCAAGACCGCCGTCTCGACCTTGTCAGATGAGACGGCCCGTCTCGACCTGACAGGCGCGAATCCCTATAAATAGGGCCCTCATTCCCCTCATTCCACACAGTTCTTCCTCCTTCTCTCTAGAAATCTCTTCAAATTCTCTCTCTAGAACCCCTTCGAAGTATTTCCGGAGTTTCTGAGCGTTTCTAAGAGTGTTTTTGAGCATTTCGAGAGGTTTCCGACGCTGTGTAGAGTGAAGGGCTGCCGCATAGCACCCTAATTTTTAAAGAATTAATAGAAAGCTTGCTCCGAAGGTTTCTACTTTCTCCCTTTACCTTTTACCGCTTGATTTAAATTATGCAATAGATACTAGGGTCATGTAGTCGTAATTTTAAATTCCGCAAATAAAAGGGTAAAAGCGTATTTTTCCGGTTTAATCATTTAAATAAGTTGGCCTATCATAGGAAACCCGACAGGGGCGTCGTAAAGGAACTAACCCTTCATTTACACGTAACTAACTCCCTTACCCAACTCTGGTTCTAATGACCAAAGTTGGTTTTTCGAAAACCAACGCCTTTTTTTACTCCTTTTCCGATGTTTCTGGTAAAAACATCGGTGACGACTCCAGAAGAACCCTCCAAAACTAGTTCTTGGATTAGCCCGGTTATCGAACAATCCAAGAACACTTTTTCGAAAACCTCGCCCCTAGGTTCAGCCCGGTTATCGGACAGCCTAAAGACGTTGTAACCACACTAATAAAAACGCGAAAGTCGGAAAGTCGGAACCATCGCGTAGCTCCGACCGCCTCGTTTTGACGGCGGTGACAGATGGCGACTCCACTGGGGAAGCCTAGAGAGTTGATCCCATTTAGTGATGGGCCAGCTTAAAATAAGTAAACCAAGAAATTACGCCTTTACCCTATCTTGTATTATAACATGTTTTAATGCTTGGCTTTAATAACTGTTGTTTGTTTATACTTACGCAATTGTTTGAAATACAAACTGTACACAAACCCTTGTACACTACAGTTCCCTCTATACCCGGGGGCAAGTGAGAAATCCATAGGGAGTGGGTGGTAGGTACGGTTCGCTGTAGTGATGGCCTTGTGCCCACCAGTGTGATCGGAAACCACCACTCAAGGTGATAACCTTCCTCTTTTGGCACAAAGACTGACTATGGCCTTAGTGTTAAGCATGGTCGGAAGGCTGGAGAGTGGGGACCCTATAATGGGGGCACCTTGGAGGCCTTAGCCTTGGTGAGAACAGTTAGAACCTACCTTCCCCAATGCACTTTTCTGCAGGAAAACCCTACCTCATGATTAAAATGACTTCTCGCCTGTTCGTGGATGATCGAATTGTGTGTGCATCTGTTTGTTGCATTTGTCTGTTGCATAGCATAACCAAACAACAGAAAAACCTCAAAAAACATTTTTGCAATAAACGTCCTTATCTCGGACAGTCTGCCTTTTAGCTAGCCTGGTTTCAGGTTCTTTGTAAGCTAAGTAGTCACGCAGTCCGACAGAAGAGATAAGGGACGCTAACTATTCTTTCGCATAAAGTCATTTTTTATCTCGGACAGTCTACCTTTTAGCTAGCCTGGTTTCAGGTTCTTTGTAAGCTAAGTAGTCACGCAGTCCGACAGAAGAGATAAAAGGCTATAAAAATAAAAATAAAAAAATAAAATATATAAATAAATCCAATAAACAAAAATAATTTTGACAATGTCGTATCATTCATATTGCATCATAAGTGAAAAAAAAACAAGAGAGAAAATAAATGCATAAGGAAAGTATGCATACGCATCATTTTAATAAACCCCTAAAAAATGGGTCTTATAGGCGTTTATTGGGAAAATTACTGGGCCAAATCCCCTTTGGGTATTTGCAGCCTGATTCCTCACCTTTTTCTCTTCGTTTTGATATGTTGTGCGTCCAAATCGGACATCTCAGTCAAAAGTTATCGCACTTTGAACATCTATCGCCCTTTTGTACTGGTGCATGCATAAATACATTCATTCTAGGGAGCACTAGATATCCCTAAGACAATGGCGAAAGAGGCCTCGAGCACATTTGTAACCTTTGCGACAAGGAAGGGACAAGTGTACTAAGGTGTGATGGTGATTGCCATTGTACTTGTCAAATCTGTGATGGGGAAAGAACCATTACACCGAGGTGGGTAGGATACCCCACAAAGCATAAGCTTTAAGGAGGATACCTAAGCCATTGTCTTAAGGAATATTCATCTCATAAATCATTCCTTTTAAACAATAAAAATCTTTTTGCATTCTAGAAAGCGGCTGGTATTCTTCATGCCCTCATCCGCATAAAAAAAAACACAAAATCCCAAACACTATCATACATCATGTTAGAAAAAAAAACATGATAATGTTTAGGAAAAAACAAACACTTGCATATATGCATCCACCAAACTTCATCTTCATAACATGCATCTAATAATAGACAATCGAAGAAGTGAACATTCCTCAATACCATGAAAAGAGGATTAGGGCATTCGCATGCCATGCACAGGAAGTCAAAAAGAAAATAAATAGAAATATTTACCCGCCTATGGGTTCATTTAGGCTTCTCCGCTTTTAAAAAAAATGTACTTCGAAACATTGCATTGAGGAATGTACACTGTCTGGATGAAATAAATAAAATTGTTTGTTTTCATCATCTCTTCAAGTGTCTATTGTATTCATAAATTGCATTCATTCTCACTTTAATAATAATAAGATAATAAAAAGAAAGGATTAGTCGATGTGCTTTCCATGAATCGGAATAAGATGAAGAGCAAACATTTTGTCATCAAGTTTTTCCCAACAGTTGATCCGCCTAAAGAGGATAATAAGCCTCAACCGTTGGTCATATGAGTAAATAAGGAAGAGGGGGCAAGGATGTCATTACATTTTGTTCACGCCTCGAATCGAATAAGGTGGTACCATGGAGATGTGCAAAAACACCGCCCATTAATGAGGATATCTCCAGCATAGCTGGCATTGGGGGCAAAATTAGAAGTGGAAGAATCTATTTCACCAAGGACATATAAGATGACGCTTCTAAGAATAAAGGAAAAATAAAAAGACCAAAGAAAAACATAGTCCAAAGAAGAAATTCAATAGACTTTGGATTCACGACGCTGAGGCAATTCTTTCAACGCTCCACCAAAAAGACAAACTCACGGTAGGCGACAAGCTGGTCATGGTTCAAGCTAAAAATGACATTTGGATCAGCAAGTTGTTTGCCCTACCTTGAATGGATGCGACTGAAAAGGACCTTTGAAATATCTTTTGCCAATATGAAAAAACTTCCCCAACAATATGAAGGTGACCCACATGGTGAGGAAATATGGATGCCGCCCAAACCAAGGGCTCATTAGAAACTCTCAAGGAATAAGGGAGCCACCAAATTTTAAAGACAATCCTTTGAAGCTTTACCCTACAAAGGATCAAGGGAAGTCTCCCCTCTGCACCTTGAATCAGATTTTCCCATATAGAGGGGTTCAAGCGTCAAAAGCGACTTTAGTCATTAGGTGTTCTCCTTCTGATTCTTAGGGTTTGTAAATCCAATGACTATTAGAGATTACTCCTAGGGGCTAGCCCGACCCCCGAGCATTGTAGGGCACATATTTCCCTATTAATTACAAATAATGTCATTCTTACTATCTGCTTCTCTTCTTGTTATTCATATCTAAACCTCATTAATAACCATGTTTAAGCAAACATTTTCAAAGTGCGTCAAAGTAATCAAAATGCGTCATTGACCAAAATAAAAGTCAAATCCATTATCACTGATTGACTAGAAACACAAAATAAAGTTTTACCTCGTCATAAATAAAGTCGTGTTTCGCCAATGTTGTGAAAAGAGAAAACAAAAATCAAAAGAAGCCCATAAAAGCTAAAGGCCAAAAAGAGGGCAAGATACCCGGTAGGAAACCCACCAAAGGGGGCTACGCAAAAGTTAGGGTAAACCCGCTAGGAAACCTGAACAACCATAAAGGGTAGCCTACGCAAAAATTAGGGTTACAAAATAAAGTCCGCTAGGTTTCCAAAGCAAGAAAAAAGAAACCTAGACAAAAGTTAGGACAAAACAAAACACAACATCCTAAGCTGAAAACCCAAAGGGCAGACTAGGGAAGTCAATCAGTCATAGCAAGCGCCATAGAATAAGACGCCACTCCATAAACAAACGTTGTTTAAACTAGCCTAAACACTCTAACCAACCTTGGCTAGCCGTGCCTACAAAAACCATTTTTTGTCAAAATAAAACAATTCTAAAACACAAGCCTTTGAATTAAATATCCTCTTCTTTCTCTTCTCTTGACCCTTACCACTACGGCATTCTAGTAATTAGTAGGGAAATGTGGAGATAGTAATCAATAGGAGGATCGACATCCCCAAGGAAAGGGAGGGGCGCACTGACATGGCAAGTCGCTCTACGATTAACACAATCATTCTCCGGTCATGAAAAAATCGAGACGGCTAAATTGGTACAGCCTATCCTGTCGACGAAAGCACATAACGTCAGAAGCTCATCAGAAGTAAAAGCACATTGGTTAATCCTTTTGAAAAAATTAATTGAAATAGTATTATAGGATGCATATCGCAAACATTGCATGCATATGATAGACTCCTACCTCTCAAAAAAAAGAAGAGAAAGAAATGACAATAAAAAGAATAATGCCTGCTAGGAGATTCTTAGGCAAAAGTTAGGGTAGCCCGCTAGATCGAAAACCCGCAAAGGGCGGTCTAGGCAAAAGTTAGGGCATTCATAAAAAAGGAAAAAGCCCGCTAAAATATCCTAGGCAAAAATTAAGGTAGCCCGCTAGACCGAAAACCCCAAAAGGGGCGGTATAGGCAAAAGATAGGGCTAAACCAAAAAATGAATAAAAGAGAAGGGTCCTTCATCATAATCATAAAAAGTCCAGCAGGAGAATGCCAGCCACTTTTCCAGATGCATCAATAAAAAAGAATAGATTGCATTTAGGGCATCCACACACAAGTAGTCGCACAAAACGACTTTGTCAATGTCAAAAATGAAAGGAATAAAAATTACTTCAAACAAATAACAAAAAACGAAAAGCATTCATGCATATAAGGATACTAGCTCCATGTTTGTGATTGAAAACAGGATCACTGAGACCGAGTCTCCAAAAATTGCCCTCAAGAAAACAGATCAAGTCGTCAATCAAGCAACTCAGCAGAATAAGAGTTTCTGAAAATTAAGAGCTCCAGCTACCATCCTTCTACCCAGAAAAGAAGGCACAAGAAAGTAATAAGTCTCCAAACATTGCTCTCCCTCAAGAAAGAAGAGCGAGTTGTCATAAGAAGCTTCCAGAAGCCAAAGCTCTAATCATCACCCAATAAAAGAGGGCACAATCATCAGACATCATAAAAGAAAAGCCGACGGAAAGGCTTAGTCATCCCCAAGAGGATCCCTTCCTACTTCGAAGGCAAAACAAAAACACTCCTCATGGCTCAACATTACCACCACATGAGTCATCAAGCACACTCACCCAAAGTCTCCTCCACACTCCCCAAAGGAGAATAAAGGCTTCAAGAGCCCATCATCATCAACAGTCAAAAGAGTCCAATCTCCATACCAACAAGGGCTCAACAAAAGGAAAAAAGAGAAAAGAAAACCCTTGCATCCCCAGAGGATGTCCAAAAGAAAAGGCAACAACAGAGAGGGCCGAATAAAAATCCTCAAGTGGATCTCCAAAAAATTCTACAAAAAGGAATCAGAAATTCCCACCCCCCAGTGGAATAAGAGCTTCACAAGTATAGCTCGCATCAACATCAATCAAGGAGCCAAGACTCCATTCCTAGAAAAGAAAAATCAGATCCCCAGGAAGTCAACTAATTCCCTGGTGGATCACTAAAGAAATAAAACATCATCCCTAGTGGACCCCCCCAAAAAGAAGGGAAAAAGTCAGCGTAATAAAAAGAGACTAAAAAGTAAAAAGGCTTACGCATTATCCCCATAAAAAAGCCATATTTCAAAATCGCGATAAAAAAGAGATAAATCGCGAAAAAAAGGCGAAATCAATCCTAACTTTTAGGCAATCAATAAAATCCCTAAGTGGGTCACCGCAGAAAAGGGAAAATCAACAAAAAAGAAGGAATCGGAAAACCCAATGAAACAAGAGTATCGGCAAAGCCATCTCATACCAACAACATCCAACAAGGAGTCAAAACTCCATTCCCTCAAAAGGGGAAATCAAAATTAGATCCCCGGGAAGGCAACCAATTTCCCGGTGGATCAATAAAAAAGAAGGATCATCCCCGGTGAGCCTACTGCAAAGACAAAACTTCATATTCATCCTCAAAATGTCATTTGCCTATGCATAGGCAAGACCTGGCAAGCAAGAGCCAACATCCCCATAAGGGAATATCAGCCTAGTCAGAGGCAAAACAAATGCAGCCAAAAGTCTGCACTTTCGATGAAGCATCTGCCTACTCAGAGGCATTACCAGAAACTCAATGGAGTATCTGCCTGCTCAGAGGCACCATCATAATCAACAAATTTTTCGATGGATATCTGCCTACATAAGAGGCCTCACCAAGATCAACAAATCCCCAGAGGATTCATGTCTACCTAAGAGGCACTCATCAAAAATTCCCGACAACCAGCAAAGTCGGATGACCACTACAAAAAGATAAAAATCAAAGAATCCCCAGCAACCAACAAACTGGATGAACACCAACAAAATCCCCGGCGCAGACCGGACGACCAAATATAGACAAAAACAAAAAGAACACACCTCAACGTTCGGCGCATGAGCCACCCGAGCAGTAAGTCGCCGCAACCACCAGCCTGATGGGGGGTTCATACCCATCCAGTCCAACACACAGCGGACTGCTACCACCAGCCTGATGGGGGATTCATACCCATCCAGTCCAACGCACAGCGGACTGCAACTACCAGCCTGATGGGGGGTTTATACCCATCAACCGAAGGATCGGCTACCGTGAGAAGGAGTATCCTGAGGTTCTACCATATATCAACCGAAAGGATTGACTACCGTCAGAAGGAGTATCCTGGAGGCGCACAACACAAGTTTTCCCAGAAGATCAACCGCCGCAAGACGGAACATCCGAAGGGTAACCGGGCAAGAGGGTCTACTCCTTTACCTTCTAGTCGTTCTTCTTGGCATAATAGGTCAACAGCCGACTGGTCAGGTAAAGGGGGGGCAGCTGTAGACCCCTAATCTTGCCCGGCCTCAAAATAAAGACTAGAAGACCTCATTTTCGAAGATGGATGAAGCCTAAGAAGCCACTAGGAGAGACTATTAGGCCCCCATACTAGGATAGGAGGGATTTTAGGCGCAAAAATAAGGATTTTCGCCTTTTAAGGTCGAGACTGCCGTCTCACCTTGCGCAAATGGCGAGACCGTCGTCTCATTAGGCGAGACCGCCGTCTCGCCATTCCTGCAAGGCGAGACCGCCGTCTCGACCTTGTCAGACAAGACGGCCCGTCTCGACCTGACAGGCGCGAATCCCTATAAATAGGGTCCCCATTCCCCTCATTCCACACAGTTCTTCCTCCTTCTCTCTAGAAATTTCTTCAAATTCTCTCTCTAAAACCCCTCCAAAGCATTTCTGGAGTTTCTGAGCGTTTCTAAGAGTGTTTTTGAGCATTTCGAGAGGTTTCCGATGCTGTGTAGAGTGAAGGGCTGCCGCATAGCACCCTAATTTTTAAAGAATTAATAGAAAGCTTGCTCCGAAGGTTTCGACTTTCTCCCTTTACCTTTTACCGCTTGATTTAAATTATGCAGTAGATACTAGGGTCATGCAGTCGTAATTTAAATTCCGCAAAATAAAAGGGTAAAAGCGTATTTTTTCGGTTTAATCATTTAAATAAGCTGGCCTATCATAGGGAACCCGACAGGGGCGTCGTAAAGGAACTAATCATTCCTTTACACGTAACTAACTCCCTTATCCAACTCTGATTCTAATGACCAAAATTGGTTTTTCGAAAACCAACGCCCTTTTTTACTCCTTTTCCGATGTTTCCGGTAAAAATATCGGTGGCGACTCCAGAAGAACCCTCCAAAACTAGTTTTTGGATTAGCCCGATTATCGGACAATCCAAGAACACTTTTTCGAAAACCTCGCCCCTAGGTTCAGCCCGGTTATAGGACAACTTAAAGGCGTTGTAACCACACCAATAAAAACGCGAAAGTCGGAAAGTCGGAACCATCGCGTCGCTCCGACCGCCTCGTTTTGACAGCGGCGACATATGTCAATGACATAGATATAGTCATAACACATACCAAATTCCATGAATCTGTGATATTTGCTGTGATGATTGTTAACATATGTCTCATCACATAATATCCGCACTCCCAACTTCCTTTTTGCTTATTACACTATAAGAAAAATAAGAAAAAAAAACATTAAATACAGAAAATGAGTAAATTAAAGTTAAGAATTTGAAAGATAACGTCCTTACACGTGGAAGTATCCATGTGGGTTTCTTTTTAGGCTTACCCTCCATGACTGAGCATGCTTCTATACACCTATAAAAGATTAAATGGAAATACTTCATATTATGATATGTGGAACTTAAAATGAAATGAATGAAATATTATACAAGGGTGTTAGTATACTTACACATCATCTTAAACAATTGAATGTTGTCTAGATCGGGATTTGGGAATGGATGTGTATGTATTTGTTATACAATTCATGTGCATTTGTATAATGATTACATCTTAGTTAAATGCTTTAAGTGTATCAGTCCAATAATTATCATATAGTCTTATGAATATAAAAAGTAAAATCTGAATACTATTTAGCTCAAAGGAGTGAAGCACAGATCTTTACAGTTATTAAATCTGTCATGAACCAGACCTAGAGTATTTAGTCAAAAAGACAGATTGATATACAAGGGTCTTAGTATACTTACACATCAATAATCTGTTTAATTTCCTTTTTGGATTTATTCCATAAGGAGCATAACAAAATAACCTCATTATGTTTAGGACAAAGGATAAGCAGTTGCCAGTGACACCTACAAAAAATGTCACTCAATTAGCAATTCTTAAGAGATTCAAATTTTGAGAGTAAGTAATTTAAAAAAACTTACCCATAATGATATGGTGCGAGATAAACTTCCTTTGATCCTTCACAAAATCTCTTTTGAATGTATGCTTGAATAGTATTTGGTTTGTTCCCCAAACTCTGAATGTGGACAGGATCAATGAATCCATAGACATCTACTACTCCCTTTTCCACAACATCTTTGTTGAGGTAACTAGAAAATGAAAATATCATGTTAATTACATTTTAGACAAGTTGGTATCTAATACGGCATACAACCAATTGACTTAAATAAAAACATAAGACTTACATTAACCATACTTGGAGAATTGTGATGCAAATCATGTCTTGACTCAAAACAACATCCATCATGTCCTTCTGACTCAAGTACAACGTGATGGGCTGCGGATTCCCAATCACATGAGGGTCCATCTGGATCTGTAAAGGTATATGCTTTCCTAGCCTGTAAGCTAAGAGGCATAACCTTTGTATCGGATCTGAGTCCAGTTCCTCTTGAACTTTCTCCTTCCCCTTCTCCTTTTCTTTCTGTTGGGCACAAATGTCCTATACACATTAAGGAATTAAATTAAAATTTATGATAAAATAATAAAATTATAAACATGTATCAAATTATTAAAGAAAAGATATAATACCTGATCAGTAGAAAACTGGATAAGTGTTGTAGGCCACTGAATGAAATGACCGGGAGCCTCCCCCACTGTTCTAACCTCGTCGGATGGAACAGGAGCTTCAGAAACTTGCACCCGTTCAACTTGCACAGAGGAATCCGTCATTTCTACCCCATGTATAAGTGGCCCCAATGTATGCACAATACCATAAGCCACTAGCAAGCCTTCCTGTGTGAACAACTTGCATAGAGGCCTAGGAGTGTCTTCACCAAGTGGAGTTGACTCATCATCAGGAAGGTCAACCGGTGCACAACTCCCTTTGGTGCTAAGACGTTCCTCAGGGCGAGAAGCTTCGGGAACACACTGTTGACCCCCTCCTGTGTTCCCCTGAGATAAGCCTAAGGAGACAAGTTCCTGCCTTAGCTCCGCCCGAAGCTCTTCCCTAATTTGATCCCTGATGGTCTGCAACTCATCTCTAAGTACCACATTTTTTGTGGTAAATTTAGGAGTGCCAAAATATTGACGGATGCCAATCCCCCATTCAGCTGCCGCACACGACCTGGATGCTCTGGTCGTCCAATAGCAATGGATAATATATCTTGTCGTCCACTAGGGGTAAAGGTCCCTTGTGAACTCTGCTCTAATAATTCATCCTACAAAGAAAATGTAATTGATTAGAGAAGACACAATATATAATTCTATCTCATTATGAACAATTTTTTAAATAAATACTTACAATTTCCTGTCCCACAACACGACACTCATCTGTAGTATAGTCACCTTTCTTGCTCTGTCGTGCCTTCTTCCACTTCTCATGACGAGAAGGGGGTGATGGAGGTGAAGTCACACTCGAGGGGTCACTTTGAGAGGCTTCTTGAGAAGCTTTACGCTTATCTTCTATTAGCTTCCTCTCAAGTAGCTGGTAACCCCTCGGGACGACTCGTGAGGATATACATTTTTTTCTTGAATTGCTTTTGCCTTTTGTCGTTTCTCCTAATAAAGATACATTCAAAGAAAAGGTCAATTAAAAATATGGGCAAGTTAAAAGCAGGCAAGCACAATATTCTTAAAGCACACGAACCTGAAAAGAAGGATCCATTCGACTCTCAACAAACTTATCCCATGTCTTAGTGTCTAGAAAGGAATATTGCTCACAAGGAGACACTCCTTTCTTGCTTCCAAACACATAGGTGGAAGTCAAATGGGTCTTGAAGGCCCTCCAACGCTCACCAGCGAATGATATCCACTTCCTCCTTAGCCCTTCAGTATTCGGAACATTATAAGTGAGCTACAAAAAAGAATACAAGATTAGTGAATCCTACAAGAATTAACAATACAAGTAAATTTAATAAAAAAAAAATTCATACCAAGATGCTTTGCCAAATTTGTTCCTTCACACGCGTCTCCACATCATCCCAATCCTTCTTTATTATGCTCGCTTTGCTGCGGCCCAGAAGTGCAACATAACTTCTAAACTCTGTTGCATGAGGCCCAATAGCATTTTCGTCGAGTCATCAAACTCAATCGGTAACCTCTCATCAGCATTCCGACTTAGTGTCAACTCACTAAGTCGTGTTGCACGTCTCCCCTTCTTCGCATACCTACTAGAATCAGCCATATTCCTGCCAAATAAGACAAATAAATAAGTTAGAATGCAAAGTAACTAATACAAAGACATGCAAAGTAAGTAATAGTGTAAAAACCATAATATACCTATTGTTTAACAATTTTCCCATATTCCTTCTTCATGATGAAATCGGGTGGCATATACATCATATTGTTCATTGTCATCATTAGAAGGTAAAATGTGTGATGCTGAAGATGGACTAGTAAACTGTTGAAGTTGTAAATCTTCAAGGTCATCACTACTAGACATGGGTTTCCCTTGAAGCATTATTGACCAATTACTATTAACTGGATCGGAGATATAAAAGACTTGTTTTGCTTGAGTTGCCATAATAAAAGGTTCGTCTTTATAGCCAAGCTTGTTTAGGTTAACCAATGTAAACCCTAATTCATCCACCAAAACACCATTGTTACTGTCAACCCAATTGCACTTGAATACAACAATTCTAAATTTTGTGTAGTCAACCTCCCAAATATCTTGAATTACTCCATAATAAGAAAGGGATGCCATTACAGGAGAATTATCTTTTGAAGTAGCAAAGTGCATTGATTCAGCAACTATCATCACACCACTGTTTTGCATTGTACTCTTGTCATCTTGAAGCTTAGTATAAAAGGAATAACAGTTTACATCATATCCACTCCATGTTATGACATCAAAGTTTGGGCCATGAGCTAACCATTTCAAAGTTTCAGATGCAGTATCAGCTGTAATGATCTGTTCTTCAAACCACTTCAAGAAATTTTTATTGTGTTCATTCAACAACCATTTTTCATTCATCCTTGGATATCTTTGCTTGATCATTTCTTTGTGAGTATATAAGAAAGGTTGAACTTCATCGATGTTATTCAAGATGTACAAATGTGCTTGTAAAACTTCTTCTCGACTCATGTTTCTACCATTAACACCTCGGGTTCCCTTCCCAATTTGTCTTCCATCATGACGAAACGTTGGAATCCCTATAGGACTTACTTCAGAAAGATAATTTGTACAGAACTCAATTGCTTCTTCTGCAATGTATCTTTCAACAATGGATGCTTCAGGCCTTGATGGGTTTTTAACATATCCTTTCAAGATTTTCATATAACGCTCAATTGGATACATCCACCTTAGATACACAGGGCCACATAACTTAATCTCTCTAACAATATGAACAATTAAATGCACCATTATGTCAAAAAATGAAGGAGGAAAAAACATCTCCAATTTGCATAATATCAACACAGCTTTAGCTTCTAGGTTATCCAAAGTCTCAAGGTCGAGTACTTTATTACAAACAGCATTAAAGAAAAAACACAAATGTGTTATAACATGTCTAACCTTCTTTGGCAAAATGTCCCGAATAGCAACTGGTAAAAGATGTTGCATTAATACATGACAGTCATGGGACTTTAATCCAACCAACTTCAAATCTTTCATTGACACTAGCCGTTTAATATTCGAGCAAAAACCCTGAGGCACTATGATACCTTTAAGACATTCACAGAGGCTTTTTTTCTCCTTCTTAGACAAAGTATAACAAGCTGGAGGCAAATAAGTCCGCTTACCACGTGATTGGGGACCTAATTCCTGTCTTATGTTCATATGAAGCATATCTAAGCGAGAGTTCAAGCCATCTTTGGTCTTTCCTTGAATATTCAGGAGGGTTCCAATAAGACTGTCACACACATTCTTTTCTACATGCATAACATCAATATTGTGCCTTACATCTAGACTAGACCAATAAGGAAGCTCAAAAAATATGGATTTTTTCTTCCATTTTTCCTTTTCATGGGAAACTATTTGGGTCTTTCCAAATAAACAATGAATGTCTTTCACCTTCGAATACACTTCCTCTCCTGTTTTAGGGTTAGGAGCGATTGGACTCTCTTGAAAGCCATTATAAGCCTTCTTCAACCTCCGATATGGATGATTAACTGGTAGAAATCTTCTATGTCCTAGGTACACTATCTTCTTCCCATGTTTCAGTTGATGATAACATGTTTCTTCCATACAAATAGGGCATGCATTATGTCCTTTGACACTGTATCCACTTAAATTTCCATAAGCAGGGAAGTCATTTATCGTACAAAAAAGTAAAGCTTGCAATTTAAAGTATTCATTACGATATGCATCAAATACCTCAACACCCTCTTCCCAAAGAAGTTTTAAGTCTTCAATCAAAGGCCGTAAATAAACATCAATGTCATTTCCTGGTTGTTTGGGGCCAGAAATCATCATTGACAACATTACAAACTTGCGTTTCATGCACAATCGAGGAGACAAGTTGTAAATTACTAACAAAACAGGCCATGAACTATGTATACTACTTAAATTGCCATAAGGATTCATCCCATCTGTAGCAAGTGCTAGTCTAAGGTTTCTCCCCTCTTGACCAAATTCTGGAAATATGTCATCAATTTTTTTCCATTGCAAAGAATCAGCTGGATGTCGTATCTTTCCATCACAGTGTCTTTCATCTACATGCCACGTTAAGCTCTTTGCATCTTTGACATTAACAAATAGCCGCTTAAACCTTGTAATTATTGGAAGATACCACACTACTTTGACAGGGTTCCTGATGAAATTGTCTTATCAAAATTATCTTCTCCATCCTTGACTTTAAACCGTGATGTACCACAAACAGGACAATTATGCAAACTTCCAAACTCCTTCCTGTACAGGATGCAATCATTACGGCATGCATGTATCTTCTTATACTCCATACCCATCGGACAAATTATTTTCTTTGCTTCATAAGTACGGCTTGGAAGTGTATTCCCTTCTGGAAGCATTTCCATTAATAATTGTAGCAACTCTGTAAAACTTTTATCCATCCACCCATTTTTGGCCTTTAAGTTAAATAATTTTAACATTGCTGACAACCGTGTGAACTTAGAACATCCTACATACAGAGGCTTCTTACTATCTTTGCATAGTTCTTCGAATACATATCCTTTTTCAAATGGATCTTCACCGATATCATGTATCAAATCTTCTAGTCGATCATTGGTTTCTTTCTGGATTTCAGTTGTCTCTGAAGCCATTGGGAAATCTACTACTTCCCCATGCCAAATCCACTTAGTGTAACTCTTGCAAAATCCATCACAAAGGACATGCTCTCTTATATCCTTCACACTTAGTTGTCTTAAATTTAAGCACTTCACACAAGGACAATAAAAGAGACCTCTATTGTTACCCACATTTGTCTGTGCAAACTCTAAGAACTCTTCAACCCCTAATTCATATTCTTCTTCTATACGTTTGAAATTTATCCAACTCCGATCCATATCTATAGGTACATGACGTCTTTGCTTAGTGTGAAAATGGAATAACCTCTATTCAGAGGCAACAAACTTAAACAACTCAAACTCTAATCCAAACTCAAATAGTACTGGAACAACAGTAAAACTCCAGGAACAAAACAAACAACACAAAGAACAAACCTAAATCAACAACATAAGAAACAAACCCAAATGAAAAACAAGAGAACCAAATATAATCAATACCCAAATCCCTACACCCCAGCGTGGAAACCCATAGCCTTAACTCTTCCGCTAAGAGACTCGGACCAGAGCGACATCAACCAACCCAACAGGGCTTGGATAACACAAATCTCAACCCCACGAGAATAACCAAGTGAAAATCACATATTCAAGCCAAACTAAACGGAAATAATAATACAAAACCCAGAATAAACATGTCTACATACATTAAACCCAGGCAGAATCAGTCCACGACCAAACAAAACAATCCAGAATCAAGGAAAATGCATAAAGGTAATTGACAAAACAAGGATGCAGAAGCCAATAGGATAGACCCACGACCCTGGTCCGAATCACCTCTGGTTCGCGACGAGATCGAAGGCGCGCAGGTGCAATGAGGAGGAGCTCCTAGAGGGTTTCAGAGAGGTGAAGACGAGGGTGGCACGTCGCAGTTCTTGGTGCGCGTCGCAGTTCCTGGCGCGCGTCGCAGTTCTTGGTGCACGGCAAGGGTGGTGCTAAGCGCACCTATTTCAACTGGGGCGATGGAGGGACACTAGGATGGGTGAAGGGAAACAGAGGTTAGGGATTCGATTGGGGAAGGAGATGGGAGAGACAGTGGTTTTCGCTACTACTATGGGGGCAAGGAGTAGGCGAAGAAGGTTTTGGTGCGGTGAAGGTGCAGGAGAATGAATTTGGTAATGGCTAGGAGCAAGGGAAGAATTCCAGAGGGAGTCGAGTCTGTAAGGGTCTGGGAGTCGAGTCTGTAAGGGCCTAGGAGTCGAGTCTGTAAGGACTTGGGAGACGCTGTCTAAATTTTTTTTTTTTTAAATAAAAAGACTTTCCACATCGGTTCATGGGGGAACCGATGTAAAAAGTACTTTCTACATCGGTTCCCATCCGAACCGATGTGGAAAGTCTTTAAAAAAATTTCTACATCGGTTCTTTAACAACCGATGTAGAAAGTCCAATGTTAAAAGGGTTTTTTATACTAGTGAACATAGCAAAAAATTACATACTCTAAAGAAAATAAATATTAAACTAAAATATTTTTTGGTCTCTTTAATTATTTTCCTCTTGATCTTTGTCTCATATTTTAAAAAATCTACAATTTATTTTTTCTTTATATAATAATAATAATAATAATAATAATAATAATAATAATTATTATTATTATTATTATTATTATTATTATTAAACCTTGAAACTGATATATTCATTATATTCATCTTTAAAAAAATAATCCAATTAATAAAAATAGAAGATAAATAAATGAAATATACGAATTACTAAAAACTAAAGGAATAAAAATACAATTTAGTCAAAACAATAAAAAATAAATTTATTCTATTAATACACTTCTTCCGTCCCAAAACAAATAAGGATTTGACAGAGAAATTAATAAAAATTTAATTAATATAAATTTAGAAAAAAAAACAAATGTTAAAATTTTAATTATATATATATATATATATATATATATATATATTAAGTACAAGTTAAAATAAATTAAAAAATGTGATTTAATAAGGTAAAATTAAAAAATTTAGTAAGTTAAAAAGTTTTCATAAATATAATTTTATCATTAAGCTTTATTTACATAAAAATACCATTTTTTTATAATTTTTTTCTTTGTTTTTCTCAAAAAATTTCACCTTCTAATATTTTTCTTAATATAACCATACCTTAATGTTGATATATTTTTTGTTTGATTAGAATTTACAGTGTAGATTAAGTTTTTTTTCTCCTTTGTGAGAGAGTATTCTTGTGTATTAGAATTAAGACTTTGCACATAATTCCTTAGTTTGTTAGACAAAGATGAAAATGAACTAGTTAAAAAATATGGTAATATATTTAATTTGTTAATTAGACAAAGATTAATATAACTAGTTTAAAAATATGGTATTATGTGTAATTCATTTATTTGACTTTTCACTAATTAGTAGATTGGATCCCTTGTAAATTTGAGAATTGGTTGGGTTTCCCTTGAGTAATTGAAATGGAAAAGAAATTAGTTTTCAATTATTTAGTAGTCTAAGAAATATGATTTAGATTCTTAAAGTAATTTTGTCACATTGTTTAAAACTATAGAAAAACTCAATTCTTTGTTTGATTTAGATGGTTATGTTATAATTGTAATTGAATGTGAATATTTGTTGATTTTAGAGTAACTATGTGTATAAGAAATTGTGTAACATGTTCTTAAAATAGAATATATTGTAAAACTTTTAAAATGTGTGTGGTGCTCAAAATATGTTTTATATGTTTTACATGTATTTAGCAGTAATTCATCACTCAAATGAGATATGCAAAAATGTATTTTTGCTAAAGTAAAAAGTTCATTTCTCAATCACAAAGGCTTTTAGAGAAAAGAAAATTATATTGATTTTATTTTTATTCAAAAGATAAACTCGTAGTAAAGTAAAACTTGACTTTGTCGTACATTCACTCAAACAAAACACTTGTTGTTTAAGTGAGGAGTTATTTCACTCAAGCAAAACTACTTCAAGGAGGATTGAGATTTCTAGAGAAATTTCGTTTAAGTAAAAGTATTTCACTCAAACGAGATTTACCTAGTTCAAAAACTTAAATTCTAATTAATTTAGAGTAGAATAAGATTTGTTTAACTTGTTTTGAATGCATAACATGTGATGTAAAGGTGATACATTATGAATTTTTGGAATAAAATGTATTTGAGCTATTATGTGTAATTGTAATGATATGTTATAGTATGAAAAATACCAATGGAGTATTCTCAATATGTATTGATGTGATGTATATAAATATTGAATTTGAGACTTAAGGATATATTCTGACTCGATTAACCACTTGAATCATAAAGAGATTAGGTGATAAAAGATGAAAAATATTTTTATAACAAGAAATATATCTTAATACGTTATAGAAATTTACCTTGATTACATAAATACATGTATCAACTTGTGTATATTTATATTAAATACTTAATGAAGTCGTAATGTTAAAGGTATCGCATATTGGATTGAATGATATTTAACAAAACTCATGACTGAATTTAATAAAAAAATTTATTTAGTTTGATTTAGTTAGATCATTTTAAATTCAATCCAATCAAACTCACCTTGGTCAAGTTAAGTTAATTAGGTCACAATTTTTTTAAAATATTATTTATTTAAAATACGTTTTAAAGTTTAACTTAATCTATTTGAATTATATTGGTTTGATAGGGTAGTATAGTTATCTAATCCAATAAACACTCATACTTAACATGTGTTTGGATCTATAAAATTAGTGTTATTGATGAAATAAGAGAGGAAATTAGAATAGAAAGATATTACGTGTATTAATTGATTTGTGAATATTTGCATAGATAGATATATGGGATCTATTGTGCAAACTTTATCTACTAAAAGGAGAAGATTTAGATGAAAAATTAGGTGGAGAGTAATAGATTACTATATTATTCTTGAATTTGATTTTAATATTCATATGTTAATTAATTAAAAAATATATATAATTAATATTCATAATTAATTATTTATTCTTTTTTAAGAGTATTATCTTCCATTTTTTTCACTATTTTTATTTTATTTTTATTATATTTTAATTTTCTTTTCCTATATTAATTATGACAATCAATATACAAATAATAGTATATTATGATATAATTAATTTTAAATTATTATTTTTATCTTTTTTATATTATTAAGATCAAATATATCATTATTAAACATTACTGTTTTTTTAAATTAAACTGTATAAATAGTTTTTAGAATCATTATTAATTATTATTATTATTATTATATTATATATTTAAAAATATTCACTGAATATAAAATAAAAATAAAAAATAAATATTCACATAATTTTTATTTATAATAAAATTACAACTATATTTAAATAAAATTTTAATTTACTTAAACATATGAATATTATAGTGAAGTTATTAATAAATTTTAATTTTTTTAATAATGTAATTTTAATTTTAATTTTATCTTTCATCATAATTTGTTATTATATTTTATTTTTTAATTAGCATGTGAAATAAAAATTTGTAATTAATTATTTAAATAATATAGAAATTATCTTTAAATAATTTTTTATTTTTTTCAATTTTAAAAGTACTTATAAATTTTTATAATTATAAAAAAATTAAACATGTCTATAAAATATCATAAATTAATTTTAATATATATAAATTTGTATCTATAATATAAATTAGTTTATATATATTAAATTATATCATAATTATAATTTATAGTTATTTTACTTATAATCAATAATAAAAATATTTTATTAATACATTTTTTATTTTCTTACTTAATTTTTTATTCAACCATATCAATCTTATATTTTATAATTTTATTTATTTATTTCTCTTTACTTTCTATACTCTTTTTTTAATAAAAAATATCTCACTTTTTACTCTCTTTCTCTTATTTTCTACTCTCTCAAATCCTCTCCTTTATCAAAATACAACTGTGACAGATGCTAATATATGAGGCAAATTCAACAAGAAGTATTTCATAATTCGTCACATATGAATGTGACATAGGTTTGTATGAATATATTTGATAGATTAACACTTGAGTTGAGTAATGCGGTTATGAAATATGTGAACGTGTGTATATATATATTAATGGTATGCGAAAATATTTAATTATATTATTATTCTAAATTATTAATTTATCCTAATTTTTGTTATTTTGTTGTTTAACTGTGTTGATAATGTGCTTTTACAGAGAATAGAAAATATATAATAATACAAGTTTTGGACCCAACTAGAATATGTCCGCAGATTTTAAAAAGAGAAGTTTTATTTTAAAAGAGGAGATTTATTCAATTTGTATTTCATTTAAAAATAGTTTGTTTATGTATATTTTTCAATGCAAAGAAAAAATTGTCTTTTAATGCTTGGACCGATTTATTATCAGCGTCAACCTATATTATAATAAAAATTACAAATATAAAATATGATAGAGAAAATAAGATGAATAATAATTAAAATAAAAATAAAATAAAATAATTATTATTCAAAATTAAAATAATTAACATGAGATAAAAAAGACTAAAATATATTATATATTTTATAAAAAAATATATTAAAAATATTATCTTTAAATTTATTTTTTATTAAAATTATTTTGATTAAAAAAATTCAGCTAATTTTTTTATTTTATCAATTTTTTGATTTTATCATGATTTAATTAAAATTTAACTATTTGAAAATAATGGATCACTAAATCAATTTTCAATAAAATTGGTTAAATTGATCGATTCAATCTAATTTTCAAAACAGGACTATATATTTACTCTTTATTTAAAGGATAGTTGGAAAACTATTTTAAGACACAATTTTTAAAAAACAATAGGGTTAAAAGGCCTATTATTTCATAACATATGAAATAGTTATCGTAAAAAAGAAATCAAATTATTATTATAATAATTTTAAATTTATACTGATATTAAAATATCGTGTTAATAATAAATCATATCATAATATAAAAATATTATATACAACTAATCTAAATTATATTTTTGAAAAATTATTATATTAGATAGAATGATTATCATAAAAGACTACTAAAATTATAATTAATTATAATTAATAATGTAAGTCTTTATATTTAAAAAGCATAATAACTCAAAGTATTTGATTATGAAAGCAATCCATACAATTTTATTTGATTATGTCAATTCCCTTTTCTTTTAAAACAATTTTAATTATATATTCTGTATTATTTCTTTTTACAGTTATTTTTTATTTTAAATTATAAATAAAAACATTATTTTATAAAATAATAATAAAAATATACGTACCCACAGAAATATATACTAACTACAATCTTCGTGAGAAAAAAAAGATTTTTTTAACTCTTATTAAAAGAAATATTAGGCAAAAGATTAGACACGAGTCACGACACATCACCAAAATCGTTACTGCAAGTCTAATCTAATTCAACTACAGGAAACATGGGTAGTAGTAGAAAAGTTTCTCTGTTTCATTCATTGGGCCAACTTTAATTTGGTTTTGTCTAATTGCTATTTTTCAAGAAAGCCCAAGAAGTCCATTCCAATAAAACTTGTTTAATTTCAATATCTCGACATACAAGATAATGCAGTGGACATATATAAAAATTAAATTACCGTACTTATATTCCTATCTAGTTTGTTTAATAAAATTTATAAATAATAACGAAAAATATTAAACTAATTATAATTCTGGTCTCTTTAATTTATTGTCTTCAATTTTGATCTTCATTTTTTGGACGTTATTTTAGTCCCCATATTTTAAAAAATCTATAATTTTAGTTTGGTCTTTAAATCTCTCTCTCTCTCTCTCTCTCTCTCTCTCTCATATATATATATATATATATATATATATATATATATATATATATATATATATATATATATAAACTAATTTAACCTTAAACCTAATGTATCCATTAAAGACATGTGTAAAAGTAATTTTATTGGTTAAAATAAAAAGAATAAAGAAATGGAATGGAAGTAAAATTTAAAACTACACCAAAATTAAGGATTTTTTTAAAATACGAAGACTAAGGAAAACAAATAGGAGAAAAAACAAAACGGATTAAAAACTAAAGATATTAAAATATAGTTTTGTCAAAATACTAAAAATAAAAGTTGATTTTATTGATATAAACAAAAGTTTTTTAGGGTTTTGACACAAAAATTTTTTGAAAGTTTTTTTATACAGTCAAGGGTTCTTGAATCACTCAAGAACTTAAGAGAATTACTTTCACTAAGATAAAAGAGCTAAACTCTAATATTTTTGAATAAAACTCAAATTGTATTCTTGATAAAAATGATTCAGCTTATATAAATTTTTTGTCATCAGAGTTACAAAGATTCAATAAAAGAAAATAAATGCTAATAATCATCCATTAACCTAGGAATTGAAAACTACTTAATGACTGATTATAACTGAAATTGTGGCAACCAATAAAGTTATCTAAAAGCAATCAGTTATGCATCCTCTTGGTCTCCCAAAGACTGATGCCTAAGTTTTCAATTAGACCCTTATTACAACTTGAAACAAAACTAAACTAGAACTCATTAATTGATTAACCCAAAAAATAATTTGGTCAACCAATTTTACAAAGGATTGGATCATTATTTAAACAAACTTAAAGACTGAAGTAAAGTGACACATTAGTCTTACTCCATTTGGACCATGATGGAATTCACAATTTTAGTCTTTTTTCCTTGAAATGCGGGCTTGTACTTAAATAATATGGACAACACTTGTTGAACAACTTTCTTTGTTTTTCTTGCTCTAGCCCTTGTCATAGGTCCTCCAACTTAAATACTTAACATTTTTTTTCCTCTCTTCTCTTGAAGAAGTTTTTCTCTCATTTTCTTTTTATTATCACAAACTTATTGTGGAATCAAATGTTTGAGCACAATCTTCTTGTCTTGATGCATGAAAGACACCTTGTTGGTGAACCCATTATGATTGACTCTTTTATCAAATTGTCACGGTCTTCCCAAAAGTAAGTGGTTGGTCTTTATAGGAACAATATCACAAACCACCTTATCATTGTATTTTTCAATGGAAATGTCCATTTCAACTTGCTGATTCACTTGCATCTCTCCATCCTTACTAAGCCATTGAAGTTTATAAGACCTAAGATGTGGTTTAGTAGCTAAATTTAGCTTTGACATTAATTTAGCACTAGCCACATTGGTACAACTACATCCATATATGATCACCATGCACACCTTGCCATTGATTAAACATCTAGTGTGAAAGATGTTTTCTCTTTGGCTTTCTTTCATAGGCTTCAATTGACTACCAAGTAATCGTCTAATCATAAAAAAAATATTCCTTTGGAGTCTCCTCTTCTTTAATGTCCTCACTCTCCTCTACTTCTTCAACCTTAGATTCACTTGTATATATATATATATATATATATATATATATATATATATATATATATATATATATATCTCCCTCTCTAAGAACCATGAACCTTTTGTTAGGGCACTCATAAACATAGTGTCCTAGGCCTTGACACTTGAAACACTTCACATCTCTACTTCTTTTAAAGGGTTGTTCTTGGGACTTTGAAGGAATCTTTGCAGGAATAGGTGTGGAACTACTAGAAGTAGTAGTCTCATCTTTCTTGCCTTTGTCCTTCTAACTTAAAGATACAAAGTTGGTAAAACTATTCTTGATTACTCCTCTTCTTTTGAGTTGTTGCTTGGCTTGAATTACTTTATGAAGCAAATCCTCCATCTTAACAAACCTCTGTAACTTAACAATATCATGTATATCATTATTCAAACCACCAATAAATCGGGTCATAGTTACCTCTTCATCTTTTTCAATCTTTACTTGAATCATGAGCATATCTATTTCCTTAAAATACTCCTCAACCCCCTTATTGCCTTGAGTAAGTTTTTGGAGTTTGAATTTTAAGTACCTTGAGTAACTAGCCTGCACATATTGTTTCCTCATGATCATTTTTATTTCAATCCATGTATCAACTATTGACTCCTTATTTCTATCTCTCTCTTTTTGTAGCTTGTTCCAACCAAACAAGAGCATAGTCGAAAAATTTTGTGGCTACAAGTCTCACCTTTTGGGTCTCCTCGTAATTGTTACATAAGAAAACATGCTCTATTTTCATCTCCCACTCTAAGATGCCTCCGGATCAGTTTTTCCTTTGAATAGAGAAATGTTAAGCTTGACTCCTTCAAACCTACTTGGTCTTCCTACTCCATCATTTCTTTTCCTATTTCTTCTTTAAATATGCTTCATCTTCGAGACCTTTATTCTCCAACAAATCTAATCTTTTATGGAGTTCATTGTTATGTCGTATCATTAATCCTTCCAAATGTTGTGTCAATACCCTCATTTGGATTGGAATAAGTCATGCTCCTTGATTGTAATTTTTCTCCTCTGCCATCACAACAGATAGATCAAAAGCAACAATAAAAAAAATATTGTAACCTCACTACACTCAAGTGTATCACACAATTATGAGTTTTCCTTTAATGAAAGCACTTTTACCTTTCTCCACTCAAATTCTCTTAGGTTCTTAGACAATTCAAGAGATTTTGGTCACAATAAAGAACAATCCTTCAATATGTGTGCACGGTAAGGTTAGGTAGATAAGAAAAGCTAACAAATCACAAAAGTAAAGGGGTAAAAGAAAAATTGGTTAAAAAGAAAATTAGCAATAATCCTTCAAGATCACTAATATATTACCTTATAACAAATTGTTCAAAAAGCATTAACCATTTGACCCAATTTTTTTTTATCACTTGTAACCAAATTATAAAATGTTGTAACTTTATTTTTATTTTTTTATTTTTCGCAAGGACCTTTTGTTTTGTAATGATTTAGCACAATCACAAATAATATGAATAAAATAAGGTAACCACTTGGTAAAATGAAAATGAAGGAAAGATGTTACCAATTTGACGTTCAAACCCTTAAATCAGAACTTTGAATACCAACTGATATGAACCTCATTTGCACAAGGGCTGACTTAAGATTTTTAGGGTTAGAATCTTGTAGGAAATTAGTGAGAAAGTGGATTAGAAAGTGGTGAAAAATTCAAGGTTGGGCAAAATTGAGTTTTCTGAGTTATGGGGAAGAAAGAACAAGAGGTGAATGTGAAAGGTCGAAGGAAAAAAAAATTCTTTCCTAGGAAGGTAACTCACAAAGGATGTGAAAGTCCTTTGATACAGTCAATGTGTCTTAAATCACTCAAGAGAGAATTACTCTCACCAAGATAAAAGAGTTAAACTCTAATATTTCTGAATAAAACTCAACTTGTATTCTTGATAAAAATGGTTCAACTTATATAGAAGTTTTGTCATCGAGTTATAAAGATTCTATAAAAGAAAATAAATGTTAATAATAATCCATTAATTTAGGAATTGAAAACTACTTAATAACTGATTGTAAAATAAATGCTAATAATGATCCATTAATCTAATAATTGAAAACTACTTAAAGTTCATTAATTAATTAACCAAAAACATAATTTTATTAGCCAATTTTATAAAGAATTAGACCATTATTTAAACAAACTTAAAGATGGAAGCAAAGTGACACATTATTCCTCCTCCATTTGGGCCATGTAACTCATAACTTTGGTAATTTTCTCCTTAAAATGTGAGTTTGTATTAAAAAAATATAGACATTTGTTGAAGAACTTCCTTTGTTTTCCTTATTCTAATCATTGTCATATGTCTTCCAAGTTCTTCAAGTGGATTTTATACTTGCTCATGGTCATATCCATCATATTGTATGTTAGAAATTAAATTATTAATAAACTTGTATTATACCATATGTAGAAAAATCTAATCATAATACAATATATATATATATATATATATATATATATATATATATAATCAATATAAATTATATTATATATGTATTCTTTTATTGATTGAGGAATTAATTATCAATTAAATTTAAAGCTAATTTATAATTAGGATGTAACTCTTTTATACATAGTAACTTAAGGATCATGATTTTGATTAGGGGAATGATTATTTGACAACCAGTAAGAGAACTAAAAATACAATTCATTTATTATATTAACATATTTACTTGTATAATGGTTGGATCCAACGTTGTCAAAGAAATATATTTCTTTTCGATTAATAAGGTTATTGAAAGCAAAGTGTAAGAAGAGAAGTTAACCAGAGACAAATATTAAAAAACAACTCATTTGATTATTAAGTTAAAAATAAAAATATTGTGAGAAGTTTATTTTTTCATATCCTTGAAATAATTTGATCATATACATTGCTTTTTTGGCTTCACTGTTTTGGGGTCTTGTGTTGACTACATAGGATGAATATAATAGTTCATTTGGTATAGAATGTGGACAATGCCCTTAAAATTTACGACTTCATGAAACTGTTTCCATATAATGAGAGTTATGATACATTAATCTATGTTAACATAATATTTAGTGACGTACTATTTTTTAGATTCTGATTAACAATTCCCATTTAAAGAGACCCTCTAGAAAGTGACTTTGTGCCAGTCTTTTTAGGTGACCGCGATGGAGATTTTCAGATAAGGTTAGAACAAACCAAGGAGATTGAAACTAGAATCTCATTACATGGAAACGTAAGTTAATTTTAAGTAAGTCTCTAAATTTAAAATAGTATTTTTTTCATCATTATTTAATTGGGTCCCAGGATTTTTAAAACTTATTATCATGCATGATCTCAAACTGTATATTATTCAATCATTTCAAAAAATTCCATTTTTTTTTCATTTAAAGAACTAATTAATTTTCTTATGGTTTTGATACTTGAAAAATTCCAAATATTGTAGAACCAACTAGGAAGTTCAACGTTAATTTTACGAGGGTGGGTGACCAACACAGATGAAAAGACTCAAACATCGATCTTGCAGGTTCTAAATGATGGAAGAATTCATGGAAATCGTTCTGAGAATATATCAATGAAGTGGTAGCAAATTCCTAGATTCTCCTCTGTAAACATTCGGATCAATAAACATAATAAATGCAGGAAGACAGTGATCTACTAACCTCGGGCTTCTGTCTTGTCGTGAACATTGCCTGAAGAGGGTAATTATTCTTATCCGATTAATATATGACATGCGATGATAGAATTTTTGGTCAACACAATGAAGAAGGAGGAGCTAGCTTGGGACTGTACGGAATGTTTTGTCCTTTGATTCTGTATTTTATATCATCATGTGTGTGTATGACCAAGAAATGAACATGGTTATGCGAAAACTCAACTTGGTTCAATCACTGAATATTTAGCACCAATTGAGACCATGATTCACATTGATCATGTTATACGGAAAATCAATGAATAAAAGGATGCAGATACATATAGCAGCAGTGCATGCATATAGATATACGTAACAACAGACAAAACAAGATTAATTTAGCTAGCCAGTTCTTGAATCTTGACCCAAATAACAATTATTACATTGATTATCTAAACATCCTCAAAACCTTAAACTAACCTTGTCTCAGACACAGAATATTCTGCTAATTACTTCATAGTTGAAATTACTTGATGACAATTCACTATTCTTCTCTTCCCGGGGGGCTATTTCCTCTCTCTTGGTTACCTGATCTATCTACTTCTACTTCTCTATATCTATGCAAATACCTTCTCAATGGCTCTGCATAGTCATCAAAACCAAGGGATCCTAAGGCCCAGCATATATCATCTCCGTTCACAGTCTTCCTCCTCTCCTTCCTGCACTTCTCTGATGCCTCGCTCGTCACAAAGCTTATGAACTCTGACACGCACTCTTGCATTGTTTCCTTTGATTCCTTTGAGATTTTGGCGTTAGGAGGCAGAATCTGCTTCATGATCCTCCCAACATTGGCTATTGGCAACAAACGGTCTTGTTCTCTGATGCCACTATTTTCAGCATTGGAGGAACTCCCTCCAACAACGTTATCCACCATCTCTGGAAGGAATGAATTCAACTCCAACACTTCAACTACTCTCTATATTGACCAAGAGAACATGTCAAGGATAATATATATACTTTAATTAATCTTTGATCTTTAGATTAGAAGAAACTGTGAGTAGAAAACAATATAGTTAAGTGCACATGCAAGAGAGCCTAGTCACACTCACACATGAACATTAATGTCTGACATGCGAATGAAGCCAAGGGGTCGGCTACGATTGTGGGGTCTGATGCCGCAACTGATTAATGAATTGGAGTTCAGAGTCATTTTTGGTTGCAAAGTTTAGACAAAGTCCACCCAAGGGATCCATGATTTTCATTGGCTTCATCGCTGCTAATGGATGCTGAGGAGGCTTTTGAGTCAGTTCAAAAGAGTGAAGATCAATCACCATATCCGTTGGAAACCTCTAAGGTACAACTAATTTATTCATCTCTATGGTTTTACTAAAGATAATGAATCATGATTCACCAAACATATTATTTATAACATTATTTTTTTTCCTTTATGTTCTTCACCCGTTATAGTATTACACTTTTTCTTTTTTATGGTAAAAAGAATTAATAACCTATTTGATTCCTTTATGTAGTTTCATTTGTTTTTTCTTTTATATGTCTTTATGTTTAAAAATAATTCATTATTCCTTTTACACTATGTTATTTCAATATATATTAAATAATATCCCTCCATATCAGAGCTTTAAAAAAATGCAAAATTCAAAAAAAATAAGTTTAGAAAGTTATTAAAATGTGTATACATAGAGCTATATATTTTGGATTTTTTACTAACTTGTTAATCACATAATCACTTAAGCGAATGTACTTTTAATCCAAAATTTTAAGTAAATAAATACATAGATTTCTCATTTATTTAAAATGTTTAAATAATACTCAAACGTATAAACTTTTAATTTTCATAATTTGTTTTTGTCATATATATTCACCAATTAATTATTATTCGGATTTAGGTTTAAATAGTTAACTCACTTTATTAATACAAACTGTACATCCAATCATAGTAATTATTAAACATGGTGCACTCATAGTTCAGAGTTGTGTGAAAGACATTTTATAAATAAAATACTGTCCTAAATTAGTTATAGGTAAAAGCTGTTTAAAATTTTTTTAAGATAAATAAAATAGTTTTAAATTGAGAATAAAATAAACATTATTATTAATTAGTCAATTCCAAATTCCTAGGTGACCATCGTACATTTACGAATGCGGTTTGTCTGTTATGTTCATTTAATTAACCTTAAAATAATGTGTTTATTTTTTTGCCTACCTCCACTACAATGCTCAAGACAAAAGGAACATTATGGTGAGTCAACTAATTAAAATTAATCCCATTTTAAAATGGTATCCCAATAAAGAGTAAAACAAGAAATTTGTCAAGTTTGAATTTATTCAACAAGAAGATACAAAACAAAATGGTTTATATTCTTATGGATTCACACCGAAAATTATGGTTTCTTTACCTTTTTTTTTTAGAAAATATTTGGATAATTTTTTAAACTTTCAATTTTATGAAATTTGGATAACTTTTTTTAGTCCTTTTAATATAGAGAAACAATAAGAGAAAAATACAATGAAATTCTCTATAAATTAAAATTAGCTGTGTTTAGATTAATTTGTAAATTATTTTATGTAATTTTTAGTTTTCATGGAAGTTACTTTTAGCCTATTTAATTTTTTTTTCTTTTTATCTTTTTTATCTTATATGTTTTATGTTGAAACTTTTTCAAATATACCCCTTGATTAATTTATTTTTCTGAGATGAAGACAATGGAAATTAAGAATTAAAGAAAAATGAAAATTTCAACTTAAACCAAATAAATAAAATACAATAGTTTTAATTAGAGAATAACAATGAAAGACATTGAAAGAAAAACACAGTACTTTTTTTATGACAAAATGCCCTAAAAGTTCTGGCTTTGTAACGAACAAGAATAGAGAGAGGAGAGTATAGAAGAGGGTTCTCACCCCATGGAAGTTGTGGTAGGTAGCATAAAAATATGTGTCTCATGGTTTAATCAATTACTTAATGAAAACATGTGCATGCAAATTTTTTATTACTAACTAGTTACATCAATGCACAGATAAAATGGTATCCCAAGAGAGAGTAAAACTAGTTACTTCACTGCCTCTAACATTGGTCCTTCTTGTTCACTAAAAAGCAATGACAATGGTAATGGAGCATTCCCGAAAGGAAAAAGCCAGTCCTTTACGTGCTTTGTAAGCACTCCTTTGATCCACTAAAGAGACACACATATACAGTAAAAATTTAAAGATTATCTTTTCCTTTTTTCATAATCATTTGAGACTACCCTAAGTCCCTGTTTGTTTGATAAAAGAAAGATCTATGATAAAAATATAAAATTTCCACCACATTCTGCGTCATTCTGATAGTACTGATAGATTAAGATATATTCTAGATATTTTGTATGTTTTTTTATGACTGATTTATGGACATTTTTTGGAATAACTTTTTGAATTTGTAAACTTTGTTTATTCTTTAGATTTTCATTGTGAATCAGTGTTTTCTTGTTGGACTTTGTATTTATGTTTTTATTTAGATGAGTTAACATAGAGTCAACCTTTTTTAACTCACTGGTTTGTTGATTGGTGTTGCATATTTTTATACTCAAAAAGTTATTCGAATTGAGTTTATTTACAGATGAAATGTGTTAGCTCATAACTTATGGTTAATATAATTTTATTTGAGTTTGGAACATCCACAATCTGAGGAACTGGTTCTTTTAACGTATTTGAGACTCGTTCAAAAACTTATTTAAAGAGAACTGGAAAATCATCAGTTCATAAGAAACAACGCAAAACACCAGGGTTGAAACCTTTAAGCATATGTTTCAAACTCTATCAACCTATAAATTATTATGTAATTTTGGTGAGAGACAAAATGAATAAATTGATAATGGTGAACCGTAACATGGATGAATATAAAATTCTGGGAACATAAAACAATGTTGATGACATTTTCATTTTAACTCATCCGGACAGATTTTGTAGTTAGTTTTGTCTGTTGGAATCTTGTTAGGGGCAACTTCGTTTTATGCACCGCAAGATTTTTGTGAGTGTTTGTAAGCTTAAAATTATTCTCTGTTGACTGATGTAGTAACAGTGATCAGTACTGATAAACATCTCAAAATCTGATGTCTGTTACCAGATTTTACTTTCTGCTTGAATGGAAAATTAAGATTTTTTCTGCTTTAAGTTTGATTTTTTATTCCTGAGTAAAAATTTAGATGAACTCTGATGGAGTCTCAAGACTCAAAAAAACACTTGCAAATTATCTAACAAGAAGATTTTCACATACTTATGTTTTCATGGAATGTAAACATTTTCCTTATGAATGAACGGAATTTTGTTGGAGATACCAAATTTTGTTTATCCATGCTACTGCTTTCTACAATAAATTTTCTTCTAGAGTGCTTGGTTTTGGTCGATTTAAAAGCATGCTTGAAAGAATCTGTTGGTATTTGGAAATTACACTAAAACTTAAACATTTGTCTATTTGGTTAGAAGTGTCTGATAAGTAGTCAGATCAATCTATTCACTATTGAGAATGAAATCAGATCCTACGTTTGATTTGATAAAGAGATATACACGATAATGTTAAGTATTTTGAGAGAGATTCACTGGAAAGAAACACAATAATGGATTAATGATCTCAACTCACGTAAAGATTAATATTCCTTTCAATTAAAAACTTTAAGGTATTCATTCTTATTCAATATCGGACTTAGAATCACACTTGTATTTCCTAACACATAATCATGGAGAAGAAGTGTAAGGTAGCATCGGTTAGGAATGTGTATGCCAGACAAAGATTATATACTGGCACCAAGAATATGAATTTCATAGTAGAAGAGCATATATGTTAGCTAGATTGCACAGAAAGCATTATCTAGGTTGAAACAGTCATAAATTTCCATAGTAGTTAGTCAAGGATAAACATATTCAGATATTACAGGTTGGAACAAATGTATGTCTGGAAAAAGTTCCTGAACTGAATTTAGTGAATCTTATAGAGATGGTTTGGAAGTTGTAGCATATCAAAGTTTGTGGAGAGTTCTAAGTATATTAAGTCTATTAAAGCCTCAAACATATTGTTCATTTTTTCTCTACAGGTTTTTTTCAATGAAATTGGCATGTTTGTAGCTTTGTTCTCCAGAATTCTCCTATCAAGGCTTGATTCTTCAGTTTGTATTGATACTAGATATTGTTAGTCAAATATTTTTGAATGTATAAACTGGATTTCAGATTTATGATAAACAATTTATATTGTTATTCAAGATTATTTTTAATTTTTAATAATTTATCTTAATAAAATACTGACATTTTAATTTAGAAATAAAGATGGAAAGAATGAATGGAAAGAGAGAAAAACTGAAGAAATTTTGGTAAACATGTTTCCATTGAAGAAAAATCACTAAACATTTTTGTCGAAAAATAATTTTATAGAAATACTTATTCAATATAGCAATTTTAATTTACACATAGGGGTAGCTGTCATGTGATGTTTTATTATTATATATTATAATAATATTAATGTGCAAAAAAACTTCAGTAACGAAGTTTTCTTTATGAACATTAAAATTTTTTCTTTTATATATATATATATATATATATATATATATATATATATATATATATATATATATATATATATATAAAGGGGGAGAAGGCAGAAAAAAAAATAAGCAAGTAGTTCTCCCTCTTATCCTTTTTTTTTTTATTTCAAGCAACGAGACTCTACTCATGCAGGATTTGGTGAAACGGAAGAAAACTTGAATTAAGTGAAAAAACTTTGGTAGAAATACTACACCAGGTAAGAGGAAGTTTAATTCATTCAATATATGAGATTGAATTGTTGAGTACTCTGTGAATAAGGAATAGGAGTGAAAATCGAACATTAGAATGATTGATTTTGAAGATTTCTCATGTTTTGCAAAATTTGAAATTTTGTTGGAATTCTTGAAATTAAGGATGAATTATATGGTAAAATTATTGTTTTCAACTTAAATTAGATATAAGTCATGTTTAATTTGAATTTGGGATTAGTTTGCTTGTCTAAAACCGAGTAATTTGAAATCTGCAAAATTTGATACTGTTACTAGACGCGAGAAAGAAGAAAGGGACATGGAAGGAATTTTCGAAAATATTCAAGGGTAAAATAGTCATTTTCGGGATATGGAAGGAATTTTCGAAAATGTTCAAGGGTAAAATAGTCATTTTTGAGACATGGAAGAAATTTTTGAAAATGTCCAAGGGTAAAATAGTCATTTAAAGATTAAGGGCAAAATAGTAATTTAATGATTTTGGAAATGATTTTGAAAGTATATATATATATATATATATATATATATATATATATATATTTAAAATATAGAATGAAGGTAGCAGTTTTAAAGATTCAAGCAGTGTGTTGTGACGTGTGTGGGTCAAACTGAGTCTAAGGGCTCATGCCTAGAATCAGTCATGAGATGTTATGTATTGACTAAACTGAGCCGGAGGGTTGGTGCTCAGAATCAGTCAAATACTATTATTTATTGACCCGAATGAGCCGTGAGGACAGGTGGTCCAAAATCGGACAGATGTGAATGATTTTTGTTGTGTTTGAATGGTACCTGGGGTGGTACAGAGTACATTAGTGTAATAACTATGTCGGAGGATTCTGAATGAGGTTCCAGACTTCACTAATTGATCGGGTCAGGTAGACTACGAGATTAGGTGGTGAGAAGTCGATGGAGGATGACTGGTGGCGCGCTCGGAGGGGTACTCCAGTATGAGTGATGAAGGGCGCCAGTAATCCTACTCTGTGTGGAGGGTGGTCAGAATGGTACTGTGGGTACTGATCACAATGTGCCCACAGATGATAGCCTTTGAGTTCAGACATAGTTAGGGTAGACTTTTGGAAGACGTCTTAGTGTATTGATGATAATATGTAATTATTACTTCTATATCTGTTTTATTATATCGACTGATTTAATATTTACCTCTATTTTTTCATGTGGATGGGACTGCAATGATTACTTTTATGTAGAAACAAATAAGGAGTTGAGAGGTGGAGATGCGACTATTGGACAGTAGGGATAGTTCAGTAGGGTAGCTTTGTGGGAACTACTTTTGTATGTATCTATATAAATAAATTATGTTACTATATTTTGAGGTTCCGCTAATAAACTGGGATTTCAGTTTATATTACAATTACAATAATATAATGTAATATAAATGTTGTTATTCACTTGTTTACTATTTTGCGAATGTATCATTATAGTAACGATTTCTAGGGTCATTACAATAGTGGTATCAGAGCGGTAGTATCCTCGTAAATCTGTGGGGATGGGTAGTGACCCTATGATAAGTTTGTTATGCTCTAATATGTAAGTGTGTGTGAATGTTTGCTCTGTATTTATGTTTGTGTTTGATATAAGATGGCACCGCGACCTCCTACTCCTACTCTGTCGAGTGTAGATGCACTAGCTAGGACAATGGAAATGTTGGTAGCTACCATGTAGCAGCAGACTACCTACCCGCAGTAGAGACCAACTATGACATCATCCTCTGCTGGATTCCACCAGTCAGAGTAGATGGGACTGACTGAGTTCATGAGGCATAATTCGCCTCGTTTTGGAGGAGATTTTGGTCCAGATGCAGTAGAGAAGTGGCTACGTGAAGTGGAGAAGATTTTTTAGGCTACCTTATGCCCGGAGGAAAGGAAATTGACCTTCGGGAAATACTTACTAGTGGATGAGGCTGAGTTCTGGTGGTCAGGGACTCAGAGGATGATGATTGCACATGGGGAGGTGTGTAATTGGGAAACCTTCCGTGAGAGATTTATGGAGAAATACTTCCCTGAAGGTATTAGATTTCAGAAAGAGACTAAGTTTCTGAGTCTGAGACAGGGCAATATGACGGTGCATGATTACGCCGTACGATTTGAGTACTTATCTCATTTTTACACAGGTACATCTTCAGAATAGTGGTTTTGCAGGAAGTTTGAAGAGAGCTTGAGGGCTGAGATCAAGCTCATGGTGGTTCCTTTCTCTATCAGGAGATTCCCAGAGCTGATGGAGAAAGCAAAGACAATAGAGAGACTCTAGGAGGGAGGAGTCAAAGTGATGAGGACCCACCCAATTGGGGTCCCGAGTGGGGGTAATAGATCAGAGAGGAGGATGCCTTATTCACGTCCCCAGTCTTCCAGGAGTGGCAACGTTACCCCAACACCCAGATTATCGAGATCTGTATCCGGGGTGAAATGTTTTCAATGTGGAGGCCCTCATTACAAGAATCAGTGCCCACAGAATGTCTTCACTACTCCTTTCCAGACTTCTCGGGCAGGTCTTTGCTACACTTGTCAGAAGCCAGGACATATGGCTAGAGACTGTCCACAGAAGCCCAATGTTACAGTCTCCACTGGGGCATCATCAGTACCCAGGGGGAGTGAGGCAAAACCCAGAGTTGCAGGGCAGGTGTTTGCCTTGTCAGGAGCAGAGACATCAATGTCAAAGAATTTAGTGCAAGGTGTGTGTTTTATCTCTGATATACCTCTACGAGTTTTGTTTGATTCAGGTGTTACCCATTCTTTTATTGCTGATAATTGTATGGATAAACTTAAGTTACCTGTGTGTGACATACCCTATGAATTGAGGGTATCTACCCAACAACTGGACTGATGGTGTCTTCTTATGTGTGTTTGAGGTGCCCAGTTGTCGTAGAAGGACGACAGTACAAGGTGAACTTAATCAGTTTATCTTTGAAGGATTTGGATGTGATCTTAGGGATTGATTGGTTATTCACCAATCGCATTTTGATTGAATATGGACAGAAAATGTTGGTGCATCCAGAATCAGGAAATTAGCTTATTACATCAACTCGACAGGTTCAAAAAGATTTACGAGAGGAGCTCAGTGTTATCTGATCCTGACTCAGATGAATGAAATGAAGGATAATATATTGGAAGAGGTATCAGTTGTAAGTGAATTTCCTGATGTGTTTCCATATGAGATACCAAGGTTGCCACCTCAAAGAGAGGTTGAATTTGGGATTAATCTAATTCCAGGTTCAGGCCCAATCTCTATGGCACCATACCGGATGACTCTAGCAGAATTGGCTAAATTGAATAAACAAGTAGAGGATTTGCTGGAAAAGAAGTTCATTCGCCCAAGTGTATCTCTATGGGGAACTCTTGTATTGCTAGTAAAGAAGAAATATGGGAGCTCCAGATTGTGTATTGATTATCGACAACTAAATAAGGTGACTATAAAGAACAAGTATCCGTTGCCAAGGATTGATGATTAGTTAGACCAGTTACACGGAGCATTAGTCTTTTCTAAGATTGATTTGAGATATGGATACCATCAGATACTGGTTAAAGAAGAGGATGTACAGAAGACGGCGTTCAGGTCGAGATATGGTCATTATGAGTATGTGGTCATGCCATTTGGAGTAATAAATGCACCTGCAGTGTTCATGGACTACATGAACAAGATCTTCCGTCCTTATTTAGATAAGTTTGTTGTTTTTATAGACGACATTCTTATTTATTCTAAAACTCGGGAGGAACACCGGAACATCTGAGGGCGATGTTAGTTGTGTTAATAGAGAAACAGTTGTATGTCAAGCTCTCAAAATGTGAGTTTTGGTTAGATCAGGTGCAACTTTTGGGACATGTAATATTGGCAGAAGGGATATCTGTAAATCCTGCCAAGGTAGATGCAATGTTAAAATGGGAACCCCTAAGACAGTGACGGAAGTGCGTAGCTTTGTGGGAATTGTCGGATATTACCGAAAATTTATAGAGGGTTTCTCTAAAGTAGCAGCTCCTTTGACTCAGTTAACCCGTAAGGATCAACCTTTTGCTTGGACAAATAGATGTGAGGAGAGTTCCAGGAGCTGAAATGAAAGTTGTCTAGTTCCTCAGTGTTGGTGATCCCATATGTGACTAAATCTTTTCAAGTATATTGTGATGCTTCTATTCAGGGGTTAGGTTGTGTCTTGATGCAAGATAAGAGGGCGGTGACATATGCGTTGAGACAGCTGAGAATTCATGAGAGGAATTATCCCATTCATGACTTAGAACTAGCAGCAGTGGTGTTTGCTCTCAAGATATGGAGGCATAACCTTTATGGAGTCAAATTTGAAGTTTTTAGTGATCACAAGAGCTTGAAGTATTTATTCGATTAGAAGGAGCTAAATATGAGACAGAGAAGATGGACAGCGTTTCTGAAGGATTATGACTTTCAGTTACTTTATCATCCAGGGAAGGCGAATGTGGTGGTTGACGCCTTGAGTAGGAAGGCAGTTCAGATGTCAGTAATGATGATGGATGAATTGAGATTACTCGAGCAGTTTAGGGATCTGCATCTAAATGTAGAGTTTCGTGATACTAGCATTAGTTGTAGTAGCATTACCATTACTAATGATTTGCTTGAGATGATCAGAGATAGACAACATGGTGATATGACGTTGAAAGGTGTTATGGATCACTTAGGATCCGAGCAGACCATTGACTATAAGATGGGTGAGGATAGTATTCTGAGATTTGTATTATGGATTCAGAGGAAGGATTTGTATTCTTGTTGACCAAGAATTGAAGAGAGTGATATTAGATGAAGGTCATCGGAGTCGTCTGAGTCTATACCCTAGTATGACTAAGATGTATCAGGATCTGAAAAATGTTTATTGGTGGTCTGGTATGAGGAGAGATATTGCAGAGTATGTGGCTGCTTGTTTGACTTGTCAGAAAGCAAAGGTGGAACACCAAAGGCCGGGAGGAATGCTACAACAAATGGAGATACCTGAGTGGAAGTGGGATAGTATTACCATGAATTTTGTTACCTATTTACCACAGACAGTTCGGGGGCACGATTCGATCTGGGTGATAGTGGATAGATTGACGAAGAGTGCACATTTCCTCTATGTAAATCTGAGGATATCTATGGCTAAGCTGGCACAACTATACATTCGTGAGATTGTCCGATTACATGGGGTGTTATCTAGCATTAACTCAGATAGGGATCCTAGATTTACTTCACAATTATGACAGACTTTACAAGAGGCATTAGGTACCCGACTTAGGTTGAGTTCAGCCTATCACCCCCAGACAAATGGACAATCAGAGAAGACTATCCAGTCACTAGAAGACTTGTTGAGGTCTTGTGTGTTGAATAATCTAGGAAGTTGGGATGATATCCTTCCATTAATAGAGTTCACGTATAATAACAGCTATCATGCTAGTATCAGAATGACACCATATGAGGCTCTTTATGGGAGGAGGTGTCAAACACTTTATATTGGTATCAAGATAAGGAGAAAGTGTTGATCAGACCTGAGTTACTCCAGCAGACTACAAAGAAGGTTCGGGAGATACATGAGAAATTGAGAGCTACTATGAGTAAACAAAAATCATATGCGGACCAGAGGAGGAGGCCTTTGGAATTTGAGGGGGGAGACCATGTATTTTTAAGAATCAGACCTACTACTGGAGTAGGAAAGACAATTAAGTCTAAGAAGTTGACTCCTAAGTTTATTGGTCCATATCAGATTTTGAAGAAGGTAGGTTCATTAGCATATCAATTAGCATTGTCACCTCATTTGGCGAATCTGCACAATGTATTTCATATATCTCAGTTGAGGAAATATGTGCATGACCTCAGTCATGTCCTAGAGTCAGACGATGTGCAGATTAGAGACGATCTCTCTGTTGATGTGAGACCAATGAGGATAGAGGATTATCAGTTGAAGTAACTTAGAGATAGAACCATCTCAATGGTGAAGGTAGTATGAGATCAGAAATCCAGAGACTTTACTTGGGAGATGGAGGATCATATGCGAGAATCCTATCCATATCTATTCCCAAGTAAGTTCATTTTTGAAAACAAAAATTTTTGTGGAGGAAAGATTGTGACGTGATGTTTTATTATTATATATTATAATAATATTAATGTGCAAGAAAACTTCGTAACAAAGTTTTTCTCATGAACGATAAATTTTTTTCTTTTATATATATGTACATACGGAAAGGGGGAGGAGGCAGAAAAAATTCAGCAAGTAGTTCTCCCTCTCATCCTTCTTCTTCTTTTGTCAAAATTTCAAGCAACGAGACTCTACTCGTGCAGGATCCAGTGAAACGGAAGAAAACTTGAATTAAGTGGGAAAACTTCAGTATAAATACCACACCAGGTAAGGGGAAGTTTAATTCATTCAATATATGAGACTCGAATTGTTGAGTACTCTGTGAATAAGGAATATGAGTGGAAATTTGAACATTAGAATGATTGATTTTGAAGATTTCTCATGTTTTGCAAAACTTGAAATTTTGTTGGAATTCTTGAAATTAAGGATGAATTATATGGTAAAATTGTTGTTTTCAACTTAAATTAGATATAAGTTATGTTTAATTTGAATTTGGGACTAGTTTGGTTGTCTAAAACTGAGTAATTTGAAATCTGCTAAAATCTGCAAATTTTGATACTTGTTACTTGGACACGAGGAAGAAGAAAGGGACATGGAAGGAATTTTCGAAAATGTTCAAGGGTAAAATAGTCATTTTCGGGACATGAAAGGAATTTTCGAAAATGTCCAAGGATAAAATAGTCATTTAGGGACATACATGGAATTTTCAGAAAAGATTAAGGAAAAAATAGTAATTTAATGATTTCTGAAAATATATATATATATATATATATATATTTTTTTTAAAATATAGAATGAAGGTAGCGAGTTTTAAAGATTCAGCGAGTGTGTTATGACATGTGTGGGTCAAACTGAGTCTAAGGGCCCATGCCTAGAATCAATCATGAGATGTTATGTATTGGCTAAACTGAGTCGGAGGGTTGGTGCCCAGAATCAGTCAAATACTATTATTTATTGACCCAAATGAGCCGTGAGGACAGGTGGTCCAGAATCCGACAGATGTGAATGATTTTTGTTGTGTTTGAATGGTACCCGGGGTGGTACAGAGTACATTAGTGTAATAACTATGTCGGAGGATTCTGAATGAGGTCCCAGACTTCACTAATTGGTCGGGTCAGGTAGACTACGAGATTAGGTGGTGAGAAGTCGATGGAGGGATGACTGGTGGCGCGCTCGGAGGGGTACTCCAGTATGAGTGATGAAGGGCGCCAGTAATCCTACTCTGTGTGGAGGGTGGTCAGAATGGTACTGCGAGTACCGATCACAATGTGTCCACAGATGATAGTCTCTGAGTTCAGGCATAGTTAGGGTAGACTTCCGGAAGGCGTCTTAATGTATTGATGATTTGTAATTGGTGATAATATGTAATTATTACTTATATATCTGTTTTATTATATCGAATGATTTAATATTTACCCCTATTTTTCCATGTGGATGGGACTGCGATGATTATTTTTATGTGGGAGCAGATCAGGAGTTGAGAGGTGGAGATGCGACTACTGGACAATAGGGATAGTTCAAGAGGGTAGCTTTGTGGGAGCTACTTTTGTATGTATCTAGATAAATAAATTATATTACTATGTTTTGAGGTTCCGCCAATGAACCAGAATTTCAGTCTATATTACAATTACAATAATATGATATAATATAGATGTTGTTATTAACTTGTTTACTATTTTGCGAATGTATCATTATAGTAGCGATTTATAGGATCATTACAATGGTTAATATATTTTAAGAGATTTTTTAAAAGACAAATTTAGTAGCTAATTTTTTTAAAATAGTAAATAATATGTCAATTGGCACAATCAAATTCACTGTTTTCTTCATAACGTTAAATATATTTTAGTGTTAGTAAGAATAATAAAGTTTTTCCCTCACAAACAAATAATATTGGGTCTTTTCGAAAGTATATCACTTGTGATTTTATTCTTTAAAGAGAGGTTATCTTTTTTTCATCTCTCGTTTACATTGACATAAGAGTCACACAGCCTTTCACGTGTTACACATTTCATAAATAAAAGACTAAAAAGAAAGAAAAGGAAAAACAAAAAAACAAAAAAGTTAACATTATCCCTATAATGTTTTGGAATAATAAAGAAAGAAATGTAAATGAGGTAGAACAATATTTTATGGGAAAATTTTGTTGACACAGGATGGAGGGAAATAGGGGAGGAAATGAGACATGTAAGAGAGATGAGAGCAAGTTAAATAACATTGCCCAGAAAGTGTTTGGGAGTGACTTGATTGATTAATGTTTAGATATTCTTATTATAATTTTTTTTTCTGTTTTTCATCTCTACAAAATTAGAAAAAACAATTTAGTCATATGAATTTTAATTTTAATCTTCCTAAAATATTTTTCTTTAGTTTTCATCCCTCAACAATTTTAAATAATTATTTTTAATCTCTAATATTCATTTTAAGATACATCAATAATATTTACTTATGGGTCTTAACAATATTTCTTTTACAATAATATATATATATATATATATATATATATATATATGCAAAATGATCATTTAGTAGATAGTTAAAAATATTAATTAGTGTCATGTAATACTAAGAAATAAAAATAATAATTTTCAATTCTAGAAAGACAAAAAAATAAAAAATAAATAAATTTTATTATGGAAAATTAAATAAATAAAAAATCACTCATTTATGGGAAAGACTAAAAAACCCAGCTGAGTTTACATAAATTATAAACAGAAATCTGTATTTTTAAAGAATATAAAACCCAAACTGCAATATTTGCAGAAACACAATAATGTTAACGACAAGAAGTTCACAGCAGAAACTAAAAAAAGTGACACCAAACATGTCATAGTCATTCCCATGATCTCTCTTTGAAGAAAATGTGTGGCAAGAAACAAACAATTCGGTGAATTTGCTTGGAAGGTATTCTCTTTTCTGTATCTACTGATTTTAAGGCTAACACGCAACTGAAAAAATAATTAATTGACATGTATATATAGTCTAAATAATCCTTATTTAATTCCCTCATCCAACTAAAAATCATAAATTGTATTACAGAATTTCAAGCCTTACGGATCAATTTCCAACTGAATAATATTAAATTGAAATGCAACATCAATTAATCTAAAACATTAATACTTGCAAAACAAAAGTTAAAAGTTAAAACATCACTAGATTTGAAACGGACTGTTCTTCATAGTAAAAGTCATTTGCTCTAGCATAAATTAGTTAAAAAATATCAAATTACTAGTACCGACCAGAACTGACTTGATTAAACAAAAAAAAAGGGTTCCAGTTAAGCAAATCAAACAACAAAATCAGACTGGTAGAAATCCAGATTTAGACAGAAGTATAACAACAAAATCTATAATCAAAATTTAATCAACTGCTAGATGCTAGCATCCTCAGTCCCAGATATGGCCACAAACTTTTGCTAAAATAAATAATCATACAAACTAAATGCGCTAGCTAAGCTCGCATCCTTCTTAATCAAACTTAATGATAGAAGATACCGGATAACTGAAGCCCTTGCAATAAGTCTAAGGTGAGAAGTGTCTTTCTTTAGACAATTTTTTACTTCACACGGTTTATACAGATGAGAAGAATCTTCATTAAAGGAATTCACAAATTTCTAGCTGAGGCTAAACTAGCTATCTGACAAAAGTCATCTGCATATGAAGCATGTTGTTCCTGAAAAACATCACAAATTTCTGCAGGGAAGATCTCTAAGAAATAACAAACCTGAAGACAAGTTCACATACAAGTGCTATCCCTATCATTTCCAAGACTCATCTTTTCTGTGTACAGCTTTAACAGATGTGAAGAATCCTCCTTAAAACGTTTCACATACTTTTCCAGGAACAAATTCTCAGTCAGAAAAAATGGTGCAAATGGTCTTTTAGAGATTGCATCCTTTTGTACCAGACCTTGAGATAAGAAGCTGCACAACGGAAGCCCTAGGAGCAATACTCTTCTGGAGACTCAGCAGAAAAATTACAGGAGCTTTGACAAGGTCCACAGAATTGAAACCTACCTGCTCGACCAAATAACTCATCACTGCATTAATTTTAGCAGGGGATGACAGCATACAATATGGCTGCCTCCTAAATGCTAGAAGAACTTGTTCTTGGGACCACCCCCAACTTTTACAAGTGTTAATCTTCTCGGTCCATTTGCTTTTGTTTACTGCCCTTTTGGCAAGCAATGTAACGCAGAAAATTTAAGTTGAAGCATCGAAGCCCATTTGCTTCAAATTTTGAACTGTCTTTAACAAGTTGCCAGAGCCAGAGCAGAGTACAATAGGCCATCTCTGGAGAATTTAACAATGTTTGAGCGGGTAACTCCATTATCAAGCAACAATTTGACATTAGGTACCAGATGGCCGTCATCAAATAAATAATGTTTCTGAATCAGAAAATCAATGATTTGCTTGTCTGTAAACAAGGATTGGAGGAACCCGCCTACAAGTTCATATGCTGGGATTATATGATTCTCCAAGCTTCGTCTGAGGAAATGAGGGCTGGTGGTCACAATGTAAACAATGTCAAGGGATGAAGCACCTTTTGAACTCAAAAATTCAAACTTTGCCAACAGTTGTTGACGAGGTACGAGACACGAAAGAGCGTGGGTGGGAGGTGGTAGTGCAGAGTTGGAATTTAGGAAATTGGAGTTGGAGAATAGGAATCCATTTTAGGGTTGTGAATGCAAAACCCCTGGGGGTGTAAAATTTAACCATGAGATTCCAATTCAAGCACAGCAACAGTGAGGAAAGTAGTGAGTGTAGATTGGAATTATAACAACTGCATTCGATAAAAATGAAATCCTATATTCGAATATGTGACATTTGTGTTAGCAGAAACAATTACATTACACAGTAACAAATCCATGTGCTAGGAGGGATTCTATGATTGTGATATCAAATTATGGTACGGGCTCACCATGTATGAAGCAGAAGCACGTTGAGTGAAGAAATTCAATCTTCTGAAGGATGGCGTGTATTTGAGAAGGTTTCGAGAGCGGAGAAGGCGGCACGATTGTTGACGAGATACAACAACGCTAGAGAACGTCGAATTTCAATTGCCTAAATCACCAAAACCTCAAAACTACCAGAGACTCTGTCATGTTGGTTTTTAAAAGAAAGAAAATTGTATAAATCAATTTTTAGTATTCAGAAATAATAATAATAATAATAGTAATAATAACAATAATAATAATAACGAATTCAAAATATAACTTTTTAAATGAAATTTCTCTAAATTCTTGTAACACAATGCTTTCCATCGTTTTTATTTAAAAATTTATATTTAAAATATAAAGTAAAATTAAGAATTCTGACATTTTTTAGAAGAATCCCCAATAATTATCAAAATACTTCTATATAACTTCAAAAATTATATAAAAGCATTTTTTATAGGGAATATTGACTACAATATTTAAAAAAAAAACTCATAGTAATTCTTTCCAACTACCTATATTTCTGAGTGAAACCAAAAATAAGAGTGGGCATTTTGATATGCTTGACCTGAATTTGGTTTTCATTGAGAAAATTGTTTATAATTATTAAGAATATTATTTTGATGTTTAAATGTGAAGTATATTCCACAAATAAAATTGTTTTAAGTATTATTTATATTAAAGTTAAAAATATTTATAATCTGACAGTATTAATTGGATCAATGTCTTCCCTCTTCTAATACCGAAATTATCTAATTCTTTTTAGATTTTTAAATATATTCTTCAGAAATTTCTAATAATAAAAACAGTATCAAACTGAAAACTGAAACATCACGTTTAAACTGGTAGAAATCCAGAGTTAGCTAGGTAGAGGCTTACACCAAAATCTGTTTCCACAAGTTAAACCAGATGCTAGCAAGTTTCTGGGACTGGTGTGGCTCTAGTCTACATAAATGAAACCCTTCAAGTGATAGATCCATTTGCTTAACTAACACTGGTCTAATCTAAGTGTGAATCTCGTAACTAAGTAACTCCTACCTACCCATATGATTGATAATTCACTTTTACTAAGATTAAGTAGCAATTCAAAATGAAACATCATAATTCACATTAGCCTCTTGTTCAGCACAAAATCAAACTACCAGCTGCCCTGGAAGAAGAATAACCTTTCTTCAAATTCATGGCAGAATCAGTGCTCAGTTGGCAAGAAAAAATCTGGAAGGAACACTGAATAGAATATTCAGAGAGTTTCTTACAACAAAACTTGCATCAAAATTCTCAGACAAACAATTAAATCACCCAGATTGCCTAAGCAAGGCAAGCATTTCTGATATGTCATCAGTTCTAAACTGGCTCAAAATTGAATTGTCACCATAGTAAGAAAGAAATTTGATTTGTATAGCCTCTTGCGCTCGAGCTCAACAGGTTAAAAAAATGCTATAAATTCAAGCAACATTTCAGTCCCAAAATTCATGATGACACGCATCATTGATAAATAATACATATAGAATGAAACAAACTAACAAGAAGGGCTGAAGGGAATCGATATCAAAATTAATTGCAAAGGCTTTCTACAGCGAGAAAACTTCTTGCTCTCCTGGATCAATCCACTATAAAATATCAAACTACTGTTATAAATCATAATTGGTGACTTAATTTGAAAATGCTCATACTAAAAAAAACAAAACATTACAATAGTTGAAGTAGGGATACTGGGTAGAGATGAATTACACCAAAATCTATATGTATCGATGAGTTAAATCTCACCAACCTGATATAGCTCTAGTAACCTGGGCGTTTCCTCCTTGAAACGTCTCACATACTTTTCCAGAAACCACTCATCAGACATACCAAACGGGGTGACCAAGCTAGCATCCTTCTTCACCAGTCCTTTGGAGAGAAGATACTGCACAACCAAAGCCCTCGGAACAACCCTGTTCTCCAAACTGTACGAAAACAACGTTGGGGACGCAACAAGCGCGGAATGATCCCAACCAAGTCTACCTACCCAAAACTCCATCACTGCATTAAGTTTCTTCGTTGAGCGCAGCATCATGTTAGGCTGGTTCCTAAACGCAACCAAAATCTCATCCTCAGACCAACCCCATTTCTTCAAGACATCGACTTTGGCATCCCAAAGGGATTTCGAAACAGCCCTTTTGGCCAGAAGCGCCAGAATGAAAGTCAGCTTCAGAGGGTTAAACCCCAACAGCTTCACTTCCTCCATGGCAGTTCTCAGGTCGGAGCAGAGAACCGAAGGACGACAGCGGAGCAACAAGCGAATGCTAGAGTGCTTGACTCCGGCGTCCAGCAACATGTCAACGTTGGACGCGACGCGACAGTCGCCAATGAAATTGGGACAGGCGACGAAAACTGAGAGGGCTTTGTGGTCGGAGGGAAGGAACGTCCGGAGCATTTGGAAGGTGGGACTGATGTGGTTGTTGAGGCTGTAACGGAGGAAACGGGGGCTCTTGGTGACCATGTTAACGATCACGGAGGGAGAAGCGCCTTTGGAAGCCAAGAAGTGGAATTTGGGGAGAAGCCTTTGGGTAGGGTTGCATAGCATGAGATCGGGGCCTCGACAGAAGATGTGGTGGATTTGGGAGGTGGAGAAACCGTGGGTTCGGAAGAAGGAGATGACGGAATCAGGTTTATCGGCGGAGTTGAAACGAATTCGTTTGGTTAGTTTCAGAGCGACCTCGCGCGAGAAGCCGCAGGTGTTGGTGAGGTAGGAAATGGTGAAGGCGTGGGGATCAGAAGTGGTTGTTGAGAAAAAGAGAGAGGGTTGCAGAAAAGGGGATTTGGTGTAATAATAGAAAAGAGGTGTTGGACTCAGCCTCAGGCGGAGGCAAAGAATGGTGTTCATGGGATTAGAATGGAGGCAGCGCCACCGCTTCCGTCGCAAGAGTTTGGACTTCGAGTCCTTTACCGTCCCAAACCCTCCGAAGCGGGACAACAACAGAAAAACCCTTCAGTTTTCGGGTTTCACTTGTAAAACCTCTAAAAAAATGTAATTTATCTCTTCCTCTTTTGTTTTGCTGCGTCCCCAGTCTTTCAAACTATCTATTTTAATTAGAAAAAAATCCAAAAATAATATATTTTAAATAATATATTAATTTTTTTTTAATTTATATATTACAAAATTTAATAAAAAAATAAATTTATTTTATGATATTATTTTCTTTTTCTTTTTTTATTTCTTTTTATTCACTCCTTGTTTTTTCTTTTATATATCTTTATTTATATTCCACTTATTTATTATTCATAGAGATGGAAGAATGACAATTATACATGTTTATTTTAAACCAATTTGAGAAGATTTATGAGCATTGATTTGAGAAAAGTGTCATGAAAGTACCCTACTTGAAAAAAGAAATTAGTTAAGAAATACAACTTATTCAGTGTTTATTTACGTTTTTGTTCCTCATGTTTTTGTTCCTCTGTGCATGCATCTTATAACGGTGGACGACAAAGGAAAAACTTTTGCATGTTGGTAATCATTTCAGAGATTCATGCTCACCCACATGCATGTAGCTACAACTATAATGGATATTTGTCCCATGTTGACCATGACCATAGTAATTGGAGGTTTAAGACGCCATTAAATACTTGGGAGGGGAGGTTTTCGTGATGTATGTTTAATTTGCGAGGTGTTGTGGAAGATACTAAAATTATAGCAAGTGAAAGCAAAATCCAAAATTTCCTTCTTCCTGTGTATAAATGACAGTAGGCTCTGAAAATATCAAGTAACAGATAAATAATAGTATGCACCAAAAATAGAATACCAATAAATAAGAAGACATCATACTTTAATGTGGAAAAACCCTCAATGTGAAGGAAAAATCCACGGAACCTAGTTCGACAAAAACTTCCACTAATAGTAATTAATGGGTACAACACAAGTTTTCTTAGAGCCACCAAGGATCAACATAACACTTTCTCTTTACCAATAAGGTGGATAACAGATAATCCTAACAGGTATATAAGAGGACAATAGATAACCAAATACAAAGTAATGAGAACAAAAAAACCTCTTCTTCAAGCTAACTTTTATGCATGGAGTTACTTTGAATAATACGTTCTTCTTCTATTTGTGTGGTGACTTCTTTTTGTATCACACGAGAGACCTTCTTCTCTGTTCTTTGTCTTTTTGTCTTCTATTTTCTTTGTGCCCTAAAGGACTCAGATGCAAATAAAGATAATCATATAATGAGTCGGTAGTCGATAAAGAAAAATATTTTTATTCCTTCTAACTTAGTAAGTATGGACCCAATAAATTGGTGACCCACCTGACATGAGGTGTGTGTCATATTCAATACATTGCTCGCTCGCATAGTGAGGTTGGGTGTTGGTCGTTCTCATTCGCATAGTAAGGTTGGGTGTTCGTGATTGTGGTTTGGTTTTGTGTGTTGTGTGTTAGTGGTGAGAGTGGTGGAGAGAATGATTATGGGTGATAATGGTTGCAGATTGAGAATCGATTATTGCTCGCCTTAAATGTATGGGGAATTGATTCTTAAACAAAAATCGATTCTTAAACGAAAATCGATTCTCATCATTGTTATTCACACAGTTTTCATTTTCTCCATGGCTAGAATTGATTCTCGATGAAAGAGATTGATTTTCGTCCAATACAAAATTGATTCTCGCGTGAGTTGTGTGTGGTGATCAGTGAGTCATGGTAGTGGTGTTCATCATCTCATCATGGTGGTGGTGCTCCTCTTGGTCGTGTGGTGGTTTTTATGCTATTGGTGTCGTCTTGTTGTTGGTGCTCCATCTTTATTGTCATCCATCGTGGTAGTGCTCGTCATGTTAGTGTTGGTGCTCATCATGTTATGGGTAGTGTAGTCGTTGTGTTGATAGTGTGGTTGTGGTGTTACCGCTAGTTGTTCGTTGTGTTTTTTCCTATTTTGTACTAGATCGTAGTGGTTGTTTGTGGTGGTGATCATCATGTTAGTGTTGTTATGGTGGTGTGGTAGTGGTTGTCGTGTGGTGTGGTAGTGGTTGCTGGTCTTGATCATGATTGTTAGTGGTGTATTCCAATTTGTTTATTTCATGTTTCAAGAGATAAGTTAATTTATATAATTGTTGGTTTAAATTTTGGTTCCCCGCTTAATTAATAATTTGATTATGTTATCAAAAAGTTGTAATAATATTATAACATAGTTTTAAGTTAGATTAAGTTAAATTATGTGATAAGCGAAGTCTCACATTAGACAAATCTTACTTTGGTACTTACTTTTCTTACTATAAAAGGAGCACAGTGTTTACATTTTCATAACTTCATTGGTGTGTTCAAACCAATGGCGGTTGACGATGACCAATTTATAACATAACAGACAATTTTAACCGCTTCTGCCCAAAAAGACTTGGCTACTCTAGTTGTTCGCAACATAACTCTAGTTTTTTCCAGGATAATTTTATTCATCCGCTCTGCTATACCATTTTCCTGAGGCGTATGTGGGATAGAAAATTGTCTGGTGATACCCTCTTGCTTGCAAAATGCTAAAAATTCTTCATTTACATATCCTCCTCTATTATCTATCCTCAAGCACTTAATTCTTTTTTCAGTTTCAAGTTCTACTTGTGCTTTGAATTCCTTAAACTGTGAAAACACATATGACTTCTTTTTTTATAGGGTACACCCACAATCTCCTGGAGTAATCGTCGATGAACGATACAAAATATTTTGCTCCTCCAAGGGATAGTATCGGTGATTCCCACACATCAGAATGAATCAAGTCCAATATGTGTTTACTTTTTGCAGTCGCTCTGACAAACTTCAATCTATGTTGCTTATTTATCACACAGTGCTCGCAGAAGGGTAAACTAACATCTTTAAGCCCGGGTAATAGATTACGGTCTGCAAGGATTTTATACCACTTTCTGACATATGACCAAGTTTATGATATCACATGATCACTGCATCTTCTTGACTTGTTGTGGCAAATGATGCATCCGCTTCTTACAACGTATCTCCAAGTAGTACATACAAATTTGTCATGATCTTCTTTGCCTTCATGACCACCAAACCCCCCTTCACCACCTTCAAGATTTCACCTTCAACATGGATCTACCCGAGGTCATCTAATTGTCCAATGGACAATAGATTCTTCTTCAAGTCCTTCATATGCCGTACCCTTTGAATTGTGCGAACAATACCATCATATATTTTAATTTTAACAGTACCAACTCCAGTAATCTCCAATGTATGGTTGTTTCCCATGAAGACGGATCCACCTGAGAATAGTTCATAAGTGTGAAACCAATCTTGGTGCGAAGTCATGTGTCATATTGCACCTGAATCCACTACCCACTTTTCATGAAATTCCTTTTCACCATTAGAGCTAATTATTGTTTCGCTCACCAGAATATCTTCATCTTCCGAGGTACTTACAACACAACCTTGTGAGGTTAATTCTTTAGAGTTGTTTCCTCCATTCTTCCTCTTCCAACACTTTTTTCTCGTATGCCCTTTCTTGCCGCAAAAATAACATTTGATTTTAGAACTTTTCTTATTTTGAGACTTTGATCTATCATTACTCGGGCCACGTTGGATTCTTCTTCTAGAATAGCTCCAGCGACATCCTCAAAGTGCATATTCCCACCAATATTATTATTTATAATATTGATAATAAGTTGATCATACGAACCAGGTAAAAGTTGAAGTAAAAGCTCTACACGTTCATTTTCAACTATATTGAAATCTGCCGCTGATAATTAGGAAAACAAGGTATTCAAATGGTTAATTTGGTTCGTCACTGATGTGGACTCACTCATCCGAAAAGTATAGAATTTTCTCTTCAAGAATATTCTTGTGTGAAGTGACTTCACCTCATATAGTTTAATTAGGGTATTCCAAATCACCTTCACAATAGTCTTCTCTGCAACCCTGGATAAAGCTGAATCTGTCATTAATAAGTACAAATTCGCAATAGCATTGTCGTTCATTTCTTTCCATCGTTGTTCATCCATGTGTTCCACGGTTCTTTCCGCAATTGCATCAATACAATTATACTTCCTAAAAATTGTCTTTATCTCCAATTTTCACAATAAGAAATTACTCATATTGAACTTCTTTATCTCTATTTTATTACCATGGTTCCAAACCGACTTATGTAATCCTCAGTATGAATAGTATTGCCTACTGAAACAACAACGGTAGAACGTGAATAAGTACACCAGGTAAGTTCTCAGGAAAAAGAGGTGGGTCACTAATGGACACGCTTAAATACCAAGTATTTTCTTTCCATAACTTTTCTTAGACATGCATTATCACACTACTAAATAATATTCACTAACAAAAATAATTCTTTTCTGATGTGGAAGATCAGATTAACTACAACCACAGAAGATACTAAGAATTTTTCTCTAACACTATTCTAATGACTATGCAGCAGAAAACTAATATCACAACCTAGTAGCTTTGATAAATAACCCTAAAAGGAGGAAACAATAACACACTGACTATGCAGCAGAAGACTAATATCACAACCTAGTAGCCCTGATAAATAATAACACTCTAAAAGGAGGAAACAATAACACACTTACTTGAAAATAAAGGAAAAACAACTGTAAGAGAAAACTATTTTTCTCTCTTAATTTATCTCTCAAGTATTAAAGCAACAAGAGAAAGAAAAAGGAAGTGATTTTGGTGTGTTTTACAAGGTAAACATTGTGCTCCTTTTATAGTAAGAAAAGTAAGCACCAAAATAAGATTTGTCTGATGTGGGACTTCTCTTCTCACAATCTCACACTTGAAAATTTTGATTAAAATTAATCAAATCTTCACACCATGCTTGCTTTATTCTTGCCATCCATATTGATTATTTTTCGCTAGGTCATAGTAAGATCGACTCCATACAAACTTGTCAATACTAACCGGTTTTGTCATAACATCTGCTAGGTTCTCATCCGTGTGAATCTTTTGCATATCCACACTACCCTGTTCCACTACTTCCCGAACAAAATGATATTTTATTCCTATGTGTTTTGTCCTGGAATGAAAGGTTGGATTCCTTGCAATGTGCAAAGCACTCTGACTAATACATTACACAATAATTTGTTGTTATTTGTGTCCGAGTTCCTCCATTATTTTCCTAATCCAAATAACTTCCTTACATGTCTGGGTGGTTGTCATGTAATAAGCTTCTATGATAGACAGAGCTACAACATCCTGTAACTTGGATAACCAACTTACTGTCCCTCCTGCAACTGTAAAGACATAACCAATAGTAGATCTCCTTTTATCCAGATCACCTGCAAAATCTGAATCAACATAGCCTCTGACAACTAGTTTTGATCCTCCATAACATAATGTAACACGTGAGGTTCCTTTTATGTATCTAAGGATCCTCTTTATAGCACTCCAATGCTCTCCACCAAGATTTCTCATGAATATACTAACTACTCTCACTGCTTGTGCAATATCTGGTCTTGTACAAATCATGGCATAGATAAGATTTTCCACTGTTGATGCATACGGTACTCAAGACATTTTCATCCTCTCCGCTTCATTGTTGAGACTCATACTTGAGGATAACTTACAATTGATAGGAAGTGGGGTGTAAATTAACTTGTAATCTTGCATGTTGAAGTGCCACAAGATTTTTAGTAAGTAATTCTTCTGAGAAAGCCAAATCTTCCTATTTTTTCTGTCTATGTGAATTTGTATCCCTAAAATCTTGTTTGCTGGTCCCAAGTCCTTCATGTCAAACTCCCTAGTCAATTATCTTTTTAACTCTTGGATTCAATCTATGTTGGGGCCTACTACCAACATGTCATCCACATACAACAACAAGATAACAAAATCATTATCACCAAACCTATTGTAATATGTACAATAGTCTGAGCTCAGTCTATTGTAACCAAGACAAATCTTAATTTGGTGCTTACTTTTCTTACTATAAAAGGAGCATAGTGTTTATCTTGTAAAACACACCAAAATCACTTTCTTTTCTATCTCTTGTTATTTTAGTACTTGAGAGATAAATTAAGAGAGAAAAATAGTTTCTCCTTTTAGGTTCTCTTATAGTTGTTTTTCCTTTATTTTCAGGATAGGGTGTTATTATTTCCTCCTTGGAGGTAGAGAGAGAAGGGTTGTAATTTCTTTTATTAGTGGAATTACTCTTTTGCCTATTGTCAGTATTTTTCTCATCTTTTTATTTTAATTGTGTGTGTTTATGTTTTTGTCTTATATCTAGGTCATCACTAGGTACGCATGACTAAGAAATGTTTCTGCTCGAGGGGAAGGTATACCAATATGAAAGGGAATCACATTTGAGGGGGAGATGTTGAGAATTTAAGTGTGAGTTTAAAGTCCCATATTGGGTAAAAATGAGAAAGTTGAGTAATTTATAAGTGAGAAAGACCCATAATCTAATATCTTAAGGTTTTGGGTTGAGAATGATGTCATATTATCTTATATGGTTGACTCAAATCCCATTTATGATAATCTTCCTACCTCCTCAAAAATACCCGACAAAAAAATATTTGAAGTTTAAAGTAAGATTGAAATTCAAGTAGTTTTAAGTTAAATTAACATATATTAAATATAAAAATTATGATTTATATTAAACTTGTATTTAGGTAAATATTAAATATAAATGTAAAATATAATATTAAATATTTTATGAATTTATAATTTATAATAAATATATACTAAAGTAATATTAAAATAAATAACAGTTATTTTGTTAAATTTTAGATTTCTAGTAATTAAATATTAAAATACCATATTTATAAGAAAATAAAATTAAAGTTATAAAGATAAATTTTAGTAGTAATATATAATAAATTAGGTATGATATTATAATTTATGAAATTTTGAATTTTTTTTAAAATATAGTATAATATGAATTTATAAAGTTAACATTAATTTAATATTAAATTATTATAATTAGGATTATATTAAATTATTTTAATTAGGATTATAACGTGAATCATAAAATATTATATAGTACTGAATTTTAATATTATAATTCAAATTTAATTTGTATCTAGTTTAGGTAAATATAATTAATAAAAAAATTTGGGTTTACATGATATATTTTTTAGATGACTTGTAAAATGATACCTGAGAATAATTTGTTAGAGTATTTTGTTGATGAAAATCTTGATAATGATATTTTTTGTGATGACTTTAATTTAATTAAATACTTACAATAATAAATAAAACGTGGTAGTGCAGTAGTAACAATGATGATTATTTGCATTATTGTTTAAACGTTGAATTTATTACATTTGTCAACTCTAGATATTTTAGAAGTTGTTTCTCAAAAAGAGTGTCATTGACAAGAGTTGTCGTCGTACTTAATGCACACAAAATAATCTCGTGACATTATTTGAATGAGACCTCAAAACATTATGTGAATGATTAAGGATAACTAGGTTGGTAAAATATGCATTTTGATCAACCAAGTACAAGTAACTAAATTTCTTCACATTTGTGAATAATAAAAGTGTTTCATTCTTGTTTTAATCAGTATGAATATGAGGAAACTATTTCCAGACATTATTAGTATGCAATATACTTAAATTTAAATTAACTTTATAATTAATTTAAAATAATTTTATTAATTTAAATTACACTTTTATTTCATTTAAACAAATTATGTCAAAAAATTTTCAAATTAATTTCCAACATTTTATTTTATTTTATTATAAATTCATATATTTAAATTTTTTATATTTTAAATAATACATCACATTTAATTTTAATATTATTTATATCAATTATATTTTATTCTAAAATATTTATTTAAGACAAAGATAAAAATGTAATCTTATCATTTTATCAATTAAATTTTAATATTTTAATATGTGAAATCAATTATATTATTCACAAACTTTCATCTTATTTTCTCTCATTTTTAACCATTTTTTTCTTAATTCAAACAAACACAACTTTATTTCTCTTTCCCATCAAATCCACTAATTTTCACTCCCTAACATCTATCATCTAATCAAAATACACACTTAGTGTTTTTTTTCCTTTTTCTCTTCTCATTTATTTTTCCTTTTTCTTACTTTATATTTTTTTCCTAATTAAAGATATAAAATTAAATTTTGATAATGATAGTCTTTAATTATTATTTTAAAAAATTATTTAAATGATTTATAAATATTATAATTTAATATATTATATTTAAATTATTTTTTTAATAAATATTTAAAAATTACCTAATTTAATTAATTATCATAATTCAACTTAATTATAAATAGATTAAATTAGTAGGTTAAAAAATACATTTAACTTATAAATATTTGATTTTTTTAATTAGATGAATAATTATTTATTATGATAAAATAATATTAAATTAATTATTTATGTCATCATAAATAAAATTATTTATTATTATAATAAATAAAATTATTTATTATCATAATTTTAAATAATTAGTTAGATTTTGTTTTTTAGTTTAATGATTTTAAAGTATTTATTTTAACAAGTTTTTATTAATTTTTGATATAGTAATTTAATTACAAGAATAAATAAGGGATGATTGAGAAAAATAAAAGAAGTGAAATAGTAAGGAAAAAAAGTGAAGAAAAAAGAAAAGAAAAGAAACATATGATAATAAACACTACCTATAAGTTTACTTGAATAAATAAATTAATAAAAATTATATTTAATTATTTTTTAAAAAAATATATTATTTATAAGATTGATTTATTTTAATTATTTATTGGTCATTTATAAAAAGTAAACCTTTGTTGGACAATGGGATTGATTTTATAAATAAGTCATATATTTTAAAAGAAATAATTATTTAAATGTTTTTTTATTAATTGATTTATTTATATAGATATATTTATTATTTATATTTTTTCTTTTTATAATAAATTTTTTCTTTTCTCATTCATTATTTTTTTTTCATTTCTATATTATTGTTTCTTATTTCTCTCTCACCTATTACTTATATTTTCTAATTAAAATTTAAAATTATTTTTTAAAAATAATATTAAAACTAAAAATATCAACTAATTATTTAAGGTTATAATAATAACAATAAACAATTTTATTTATTATTATATATAACATGTTCCATTCCTCATATGTTAATATTATTATTTTATTTTAAATATTTTAATAATAAAAAATATTGAACAAAAAAGATTTTTTATACTCTAATTTAAAATTTATGGTTTATGCTTCTCATTCTTCCCCAAATTTAGAATTTTATCATGTATTCTCAACTCATTGCTGGGCCTATTTTTAACGGATACATCAAACGGGTCAAACGTTGATCGTTACATCTATCAAGGAAAAAAAATATAATTTGACATGTTTAGAAATAAATAAATAAGAATGACAAATGAAGATTAAAAAAAAAAACTAAACCAAACGTAAAGATAAATATTTTTTTTTCAACTACTTAAAAAAAAATACTTTATTTATTTAAATAATATATTTATTATTTATATATTATTTTTCTTATATATTTATATATATTTTTCTTTTTTTAATTTGTTCCTTATCCATCTTTTTTTATATTATATTTGTTAGACAAATGACATCTAGAGGGGGTGAATGGATGCATAAATTAATATAGATGTCAAATTAAAAATTTATTTGTGAGTCAATAATTTGTTTGAACACAGATAAAATGGAAGCGATAATATAATCAGGAAAAAGAGAAATAGATAAGGGAAAGAGAAGAGCACACAGAGATTTATACTGGTTCGGTATAGCCAACCCTACATCCAGTTCCCAGTCAACTCTTAACACAAGAGTGACTCCCAATTCACTATCTTTCAAATTCAGTTTACAAATTACAATCAACTCAACAGAAGAACCAGTAAAAAATAAACTAATTAAAAAGACAATCTCCTTCTTAGAAACCCACTAAGGATGAACATCTCCCTAGAATCCTACTAGGGATGAACACCCCCTTTGAACAAATCAAATGATGAAAAACACCTCCTTAGAATCTCACTAAGGATGAATACCTCCCTAGAATCACACTAGGAATGAAAACCTCCTTTGAACAAATCAAAGGATGAAAACACATCCTTAAAATCTCATTAAGGATGAACACCTCCCTAGAATCACACTAGGGATGAAAAGTACCTCCTTTTCCACCAAACAAAAAGGATTAAGGTAATAAAAATAAGAACAGTCACACATGGGTAATGGAGACAACAAATTGTAGAAGCCTGTATAATGTCAATCTCCAAGAACAAGTGTGATTAACAATGAGAGCACAGAAGGCAGTAGTGAAGAGGGTTTTCTCAGAAGGTGTAAAATATCTCTGTTCTCTTGCTCTGAATTCTTTTCTCAAAACTGATTGAATGTAAATTGTATTTTCGAATTATGTAATTGTATCTTTTTTATTTTTCATCAAAACTTAATTAAATAGAAAAATAACATCATAAAATGGTCGTTGGGCATTAATATTTTTGTGAATAAAAATCAGGATATATTCAAAAATATTTATTCTTCAAAACAGATATATTTTTCAAATTTGAATTGCCATAATTGATTATGTTACCAGTATAATCAATTATGACAAAGAAAATCATTTTTCCATTTCTGATGCATCATAATTGATTATGACAGTGAAAAATATCATGTTATGAATTTTATCACACTTGTGCTTTGCAGGCTTATGCATAATATTATTTGATCAACTTGTACCTCCATATCCAGTATTCTAAGACTCTATCTAGTCTTCATGAATCATCTTGAGCTTGCTTGAATCATCATCTTTATCAAAAATATATCTTGGGCATGTAGGAAAATGTTTCACATTGTCACCAATGTCATAAATTCAGTTTGTCCTAAATTCATCTTGAATGGTGTTGACTTGAATGTAGTTGACTTGAATCATCATGAAAATCATCTCTTGGGAATGTAGGGACATTTCCATCAATCTCCCCCTCATTGCTTTCAATCTCCCCCTTTTTGATGATGATCAAGGAAACACCTGAAATGAATTAAAATGTTTGACTTTATATAGCCAGCTCAAGATTAGTACAGTTTTATATCAAGTGTCATAGTCTCTTAATCTCCCCCAGGATATATTAAAAACAAGACTCCCCCTAACTCATATGAGCAAAGACTTCTCTTAACTCCCCTGGTTTAATTTAGAGATAGGAAAGAATTTCACACAGATTTTAATTCATCAAAAAATCTCCCCTTGTTTCACACAGATTAATATCATCAAAATATCTCCTTGTTTCATTGATAATTATGAAAAAATATTGCAATAGAAACTGAGAAAAAAGTTGCACATATTACTACATAAATCAAGGTAGAGAAGATAATGCATTACAAAATATTCATAGAGAAGAACATTATATTAAGGAGGCAATATCTAGGATACCTAAGACAAATGAAGAGAGAGAAAGATAGGGGAATAAAATGATTGTAGAGATAATGAAATGAAATGCAGTAGTTTCTCCCAATTGCAGTTTTCTTGTTTAGGCAGCTTTCAAATTCAAATGCACTCATATTCTAGATTTCAAATTTCAAATTCAAATTGCAACAAATTTCAAATTCAAATTGCAACAAATTTCAAATTCAAATTCCAACAAATTCCAAATTCCAATTTCAAATTCCAATTCAATTTCAATTTCAAAAATCTCAAACTGCAAAAATTTCAAATTTCAAAATCTCTCAAACTACAAAATTTCAAATTTCAAAAATCTCAAATTGCAAAATTTCAAATTTCAAAAATCTCATACTGCAAATTTTTAAAAAATCTCAAACGGCAAAATTTCAAATTTCAAAAATCTCAAATTGCAAAATTTCAAATTTCAAGAATCTCAAACTGCAAAATTTCAAACTTTAATAATTTCAAATTTTCATAAATTCAAACTTTCAAAATTCAAACTTTCAACATAATTGATTATGACAACAAGAAAAAAATTTCCGGTTCTGATAATCAATTAGATGCTCAAACTATCATCTAGACATGTATAAATGCTTTGTTCCTTTAGACACCCATTCATATTTGCCATTAGATATGCCAAAATGTTTTATGTAACATCTATTTGATGTATGACCTAATTCATGCAATAAAAACATGTTGGTTTTCTTTGAAAAGGTCTAAATGAGTTTCTTAAAGTTTTTTAAACTAGTTTCACATCTGTTTTTCTTGACTCTTTTACAAAAATAATTGTATGAGGTTCTAGACTTTCTTTGGGTTTGTAACCAAGTCCAGCTTTGCTAGAATTCCCTCTTTGATAACCTAATATAGAATCAAGATTTTCAAAAGATTTTGAAAACTTGCTTATTATTTTCTCTAACTTGAAAATCTCATTTTCCAAAAGATTACAATTTTCACAAGGTTTAACAATTTCTTTATTTTTAGACAAAGTTTTAAATTTCTCAACATCTTTCTTTAAGCACTCATTTTCTTTTTCAAGAATACCAACAGTATTTTCTAATGCATTAAACTTTTGCCTAAGTGCATTGTATTTCTTAGATAACTTGGTAAAACCTTCATACATATCTTGATATTCTTTAAACAACTCATCATATTCATTTAAGGATTTTGTACTACTTACATGTGAAGAGACTTCATCATCACTTTTTGTCATCAAGCAAAGATTTGTTTCTTCTTCTCCATCACTGTTTTCGGAAGAACTCACTTGTGTTATGGAAGAATCATTATCTTCCCAAGCAATATAAGTTTTGTGTTTGCTCTTATAAGTATCATTCTTCTCTTTCTTCTTCTCTTTCACATCTTTCTTCTCTTTCTTAAGTTCCGGACAATCTGGTTTGATATGACCAGGTTTTCCATATTCATGGCAATAAAATTTATTTGTTTTCTCCTTTCTTTGCTGTCTCTTTTTCCTATTCTTCATAAAGTGAGAAAATTGTTTAACAAAAAGAGACATATCGGAGTTCGAAAACTTACCTTTATTTTCGCTTTTGTCTTGTGAAGATTTTTCTGCTTTTAGAGCTATCGTCTTGGTTTGATTCTGTTCACCATTCTTTAACATTTGTAGCTCCATCTCATGTTCTCGCAACTTTCCAAATAGAGTAGCAATATTCATTTTTGTGAGATCCTTTGATTCTGTAATAGCAATGACCTTTGGTTGCTAATTCTTGTCTAGGGTTTTTAAGATCTTTGTGTTCAACTTCTCATTGTCAAAACTTTTTCCTAATGCTTTCAAGTGATTTATTATATGTGTGAAGCGTGTCTGGAAATCCGTGATACTTTCATTTTGCTGTATTTGAAATAATTCATACTCTTGGATGAGTGTGTTCTTACGTGTTCACTTTACTTCATTTGTTCCTTCATGTGTTACTTCAAGAGTGTCCCATATTTATTTTGCTGTCTTGCATTGTGAGACCCTGAAAAATTTATTACGAGTTAAGGCAGAAACAATAGCGTTTCGGGATCTTACATCATATTGGGCACGCTTGTTTTCATCCGGCGTCCATTGGTCAAAAGTCTTTGGAACAGCTCCAGACTCTGTTTTTCTCATCGGAATGTAAGGACCGTTGAGTACAGCATCCCAAACACCATAATCTAGTGTTTGTAAAAATATTTTCATTCTCGCCTTCCAAAACTGATAACCTTCTCCTTCAAATAATGGTGGTCTGTTTATTGAGGCTTCTTCCTTGTAAACCTGATTCTGCATAGACATCTTGACAGATCGTTTAGAAATATTTTATCTAACCAAGTTTTGATACCACTTGTTAGACAAATGGCATCTAGAGGGGGGTGAATAGATGCACAAATTAAAATAGATGTCAAATTAAAAATTTATTTGTGAGTTAATAATTTGTTTGAACACAGATAAAGCAGAAGCGATAATATAATCAGAAAAAAAGAAAGAGATAAGGGAAAGAGAAGAGCACACAGAGATTTATACTGGTTCGGGTATAGTCAACCCTATATGCAGTTCCCAGTCAACTCTTAACACAAAAGTGACTCCCAATTCACTATCTTTCAAATTCAATTTATAAATTACAATCAACTCAGCATCCCTAGAATCCCACTAGGGATGAACACCTCTTTGAACAAATCAAAGGATGAAAAACACCTCCTTAGAATCCCACTAAGGATGAACACCTCCCTAGAATCACACAAGGAATGAAAACCTCCTTTGAACAAATCAAAGGATGAAAACACCTCCTTAGAATCTCGTTAAGGATGAACACCTCCCTAGAATCACACTAGGGATGAAAAACACCTCCTTTTCCACCAAACAAAAAGGATTAAGGTAATAAAAATAAGAACAGTTACACCTAGGTAATGGAGACAACAAATTGTAGAAGCCTGTAGAATGTCAATCTCCAAGAACAAGTGTGATTAACAATGAGAGCACAAAAGGCAGTAGAGAATAGGGTTTTCTTAGAAGGTGTAAAATATCTCTGTTGCCTTGCTCTGAATTCTTTTCTCAAAAATAATTGAATGTAAATTATATTTTCGAATTCTGTTATTGTTTTTTTTTTCATCAAAACTTAATTAAATAGAAAAATAACATCAAAAAATAGTCGTTGGACATTAATATTTTTGTGAATAAAAATCATAATATATTCAAAAATATTTATTCTTCAAAACAAATATATTTTTCAAATTTGAATTGTCATAATTGATTATGTTACCAGTATAATCAATTATGACAGAGAAAATCATTTTTCCATTTCGATGCATCATAATTGATTATGACGAGTGAAAAATATCATGTTATGAATTTTATCACACTTGTGCTTTGGAGGCTTATGCATAATATTACTTCATCAACTTGTACCTCCATATCTAGTATTCTAAAATTCTATCTAGTCTTCAAGAATCATCTTGGACTTGCTTAAATCATCATCTTTATCAAAAACATATATTGGGCATGTAGGAAAATGTTTCATATTGTCACCAACGTCATAAATTCAGCTTGTCCTAAATTCATCTTGAATGGTATTGACTTGAATGTAGTTGACTTGAATCATCATCAAAATCATCTCTTGGGAATGTAGGGACATTTTCATCAATCTCCCCCTCATTGTTTTCAATATATTTCTTTTTCTTATCTTATATCTTTTTAATTAAAGTATTACATTAAAAATTAATAAAAATATGTTAAAATAATTCTTTTTAAAATAATATAAAAACTAAAAAATATTAACTAAATATTTAAAATAATAATAATAAATAATTTTATTTACAAATAAATAATTTAAATTTATTTTATCATAATAAATAATTACTCATCTAATTAAAAATATTAAATATTTATAATTTAAATATATTTTTATTTAATAATTTGATATAATTATAACTAAACTAACTTACGATAATTAGTTAGAATTGATAATTTAAATAAAATATTTATTAAAAAATATTTTAAAATAAATATATTTTTTTAATAACTATAATATAATAATAATATTTATAATAAATCGTAATATAATAATATTTTTAAGTAAAGAATAAAATAAAATGAAGAAAGAAAATAAAATAAAAAGTAAATGAAAATAATAAAATAATTATATTATATCCAACAAATTTATTTATTAAATCGTATATATAAATAATAAATCGGTCTAATTAAATCAATAAATTTATAGAAAAAATATTAAGTAATTTTTTTAAAATATTTATTTATTTAGTACACGTTTCGATTGTATCCAAATAATATTCATATTATATATATAATAATCTTTAATATATACTAATGTATTTGAAGCTCGTCCGACCATAACAAACAACCACATTATTTTTTAATCTTGTGTTTATAATTGCTTATTTTTTATCTATTAACTTGCTATTAAAATAAAAAAAATAAAAAAAAATCTGGTAAGTACTTTGAAATTCAAAGGTAAACAAGTGTGGTTTCAACTAAAAAACCTGTCACATAAATAATTTTTTTTACGCAAAATATAGTCAATTGTTTTAAACCTAAAATAAGTGTTTTTAAAACAAATAGGTTTTTGAACAAACTGCTTATTTTAGAAACAAATAAGATTTACTTATTAAAACAAAATAAAATTACTTATTTTAAGTTTAAACGAAGTGGATCTGGAAAAAACTTTTTTTTTATAAATGGATAAAAATAAAATATCCATATTTTCCTTTCAAAGTTCTTCTCTTCTTTTTTATATAATTTGATTATTCACTTGTTGGAGAACTTAAGTCAGTTAAGAATATAAATAGTTTAACGATATAAATTTGATAACTTAAGTTAAAAAATTAATGAATAAAAAAATTTAATCATTTATTTGGATATAATTACTTTTTATAATATTATCTATCTTACTTCTCTATAATTTTGCCGCTCTTTTTGCTCAAAAAAAATTTCTTTATTTAATTTTAAAGTATTTTTAGATGTTTGAAGTTAGATTACAATAACGGATCTTGAATATTCAATTTTTTAAACAAATCATATATTATTAATAAATAATAAATAAATATAAAAAATTAAAAAAATCAAAACTATAAATATACAAAATATATTTAATAATCATTAGATTTAAAGGAATAAAAATTATAAATGAAAATGTAAACTTTTTAGAGCCATGGCTCTCACGTCTAAATAAGTTCACCCACTGGAGTCGGTTGTTTGCATCTAATCTTTATTTAGCAAAAATAAACATTGAATAATTATGAGTTTGTGGTAGGATTGGACTCGCTGGTAATACAAAAATGTGAAATATTCTATGTTATGTGCATAATCATTGTTGGAAAATGAATAGTTGCTTAAGCAAAACTCATTTCAATGAGAACTTGATATTTTTGGTGGTTAGATGACCATTTACTTGCTAATCAACATTATTTTAGGAAAAATCTAAACATTTTGGTTAATGGGGACCATTTATTCATTTAATAAAATTCATTTTAATGAGAATCCAAGACGTTTTATCGCTAATTGACTAAAGAGTCATTGGACGACGATTTGTCCATCAAAGTTATAAAGGATATAACTTGTAACTGAATAAAGTATTTTCTAACCTTTAAATAATATATTTTCAAGTGATTTTTAATGTTAAATGTATCATTCATGATTTATCATATAAATTTTTTTAAATATAATATATTAAATTATAATATTTTGGGTAATATAAATATTTTTATAATAAAAGAAAAACATATTATTAAAAAAAATTTAAAAAAATATTATTAGTAGTAGTAGTGGTAAATATATAATAAAAGATTAATTAATTATTAACAAATTAATAAAAATAAGAAAACCTTAATAAAAAAGAAAAAAATATATAGGAATCTTTTCCCTCTAAGAGATAAGCATAAATTTAATGAAAAAAAAAATATATGGCTACAAATACACGTGGGAGAAGGGAGGGGATTTACGAGAAAAAGAGAGAAATGTGAGAAATAATAAAGAGGAGGAGAAAAAGAGAAAAAGAAAAACAAATTTTGTGACTTTTGATGAATCATGTGTTGGGTATAAAAATGAAATATTTATTATTATTTTTATCAAAAAATAGAATATTTATTATTATTTTTAATTTTATTTTTTTAATTAAGATTATTAAGTAAGTGTCTTTATAATTTTATTTTATTTATTTTTAGTTATATATTAATATATTTTATATTTATTCATTTATTTATATTGATAGACATTAGACTTATTTTATTTAATTTCAGTTATGGATTAGTAATTAGTTTTATTTTATATTTATTTATTTATATTTTAGTTATTTATTAATATTTTATTATTTATCTTGAGTTATATATTTTATATTCTGACTTTCATTTTTATTTATTTATTCTCATTTTTATTTATTTATTTATTTACTTTCAATTATACAGTATTTTTTTAAAATTTATATTTATCTCTAGTTTTTATATTTATATTTATTTAATTAATTTATATTATTAGATTATTATTTAAATTTTTTAAAGAATCAAATATTTTATTTATAAAAATTTAATGATATTATAGATAAAAATTAAATATTAGAAATTTAAATAAGTAAATATCTTTAAGTAATTAATTTTTGACTCATTTATTTTTATTAGTAAAAAAATCAATTTAACATAATATAAAATAAATGAAATATATTGATAAAATTAAAAAATAAATTTTTATTTTTTATTATTATTTATTATATATATTATGAACTAAAATATTAATTTAAATAGATGAAAACATTAAATAAAAGATAAGTATTATTCATAAATAAAAAAATTAGAATAAATTTTTTTAATTTTAATGATATTTTTAAAATATAAATAATATACATTTACCTAATTTATGATAAATATATAAATATTTATCTCATATCTTCTTTTTTTTTATAAAATTTAATAAAAATAATTATTTATTAAAATATAATTAAATTAATAACGTGATAAAAATAGATGTAACTATAATATATTTTATACCATTGTTTGGTAAATGGTGAATTTGAATTTTATTATTTATGTTAAAATAAGTGATTTTAAATGATAAGTTATTATTGGTTAAATGATATAAGTTACAATAAGAAGTATATAATGTGATTTTGTATATCTGATATATATATATATATATATATATATATATATATTATAAAAAATACTAAAGTGAATGAAATATTTTGATTTTAATGATTATTGAAATTATATGAATAAAATAATTAAATAATAAGAGTTAAAAAATTATTTTATAATTTAGATTTCAATATATTAAAATTTTGGTAAAATAAGTAATGAAAATTTATCTAAATCAAGATGTACGTACTATTACAGAGTATCTTAATATTAAATATTTAAGAAAAATTATGATGTGACAGATGACATAATCATGAATTTGTACGAGAATAATATAATACAAATACATAAATTTAAATTACTAAATTATTTAAAATATTTGTATATTATTTTAAATTATAATAATTAAGTGTTTATACCAAAATAAATAATACTCGTAATAAAACTTAATCTAAATAAAATAAAATATAAATTAATTTTATTTATTGATATATATATATATATATATATTTGATATATATATATATTTGATATATATATATATATATTTGATATATATATATATATTAATTTGATATTTTAAGAAAAAAAGTGAAATTTTAAATTATTTGATATATTTAAATTATATATTTATTTATAGAATGAAGACAACATTACATAAGAAACATGGTTCACACAGTGTAAACAAATCATTATATATCAGGTATAGATATTAAATAAGAAAAAAAAAGTTACACCATGACTACAAATAATTATTTTACTTAAAAAAGAAAAAAGAAAGTAAAAGTGTGAGAATTTTTGCATATCATAAAATTTACAATCAAAGATTTAGCAAGATAATGATATAATAATAAGAAATAAATAATAATTAATCCACAAACAAACAAAAAAAAAGTAAAAAAGGAGTGAAAATCTTATATATCATTCTTTAACTTTTTTTACTAAAATAATATTATTATATTATATATATACAGTATTTCTCGTAAATTGTTTACTTAACTAATTTCTTATAAAAATATTTATTTAACTGAACCTCTTTTATTGTTGTACTTGAAATTCAGTTTTTTGTAAACCTAATTCTAACTTTAAACTTACCACTTTTTTTTAAATAAAATATTAAATAAAATATATAATTAAAAAAAATATTAAAAATAAATTTTTATTTTTAAAATTTAAATAATATTTATATAAAAAATAATAAAAATAATATATTATTTAAATATATATTAAAGTATTTAAATATATATTAAAGTATTTAAATATATTTAAATAATTATTAAAAATATTAAATGATAATTTTTTATTATATTATTAGATATTTTTTATTTATTTTTGAATAGGAAATTTAAAATTTATATTTTTTTATTATATGAATTATTTAAGTTATAATTTTAGAAAAAAATAGAATAACTACAAATTTAATTTAGGTAATATATTATAAAATTAAATATTATATTATAAAAAATTATGTAATAGTTTTTATTTGATAAATTATAAATATTATATTAAAAAATTCATGCTAAATTTAATTTTTTTAAATAATAAAGTAAAAATATTATTTAATTAGTTAAAAAATATTATTATTATTAGTATAAAATAAACTTAAAAATAAAAATAATAAAAAATGACAGAATTTAATGTATAATATTAAAAATAACATAATCATTAGTAATAAAAATTGAAAAATAAAATTATTGACAATAATGTTAAGAAATTTTTAATCTTCAAAGTGATGTCCAATTCTACAACGAAGTACGACGTCTATTACGTTTTGAATTTCGTCTGTGTGGTTGTTCTTGACATCACTTTGAAGATTAAAATTTTCTTAACATTATTGTCAATAATTTTATTTTTTAATTTTTATTATCAATGATTATGTTATTTTTAATATTATACATTAAATTCTTTCAATTTTTATTATTTTTTATTTTTAAGTTTATTTTATATTAATAATAATAATTTGTAACTAATTAAATAATATTTTTACTTTATTATTTTAAAAAAATTAATTTTAGCATGAATTTTTTAATATAATATTTTAAATTTATCAAATAAAAACTATTACATAAAATTTTATAATATAATATTTAATTTTTTTAATATATTACCTAAATTAAATTTGTATTTATTCTATTTTTTCTAAAATCATAACTTAAATAATTCATATAATAAAAAAATATATAAATTTTAAATTTCCTATTCAAAAATAAAAATATAAAATATAATAAAAAATTATTATTTAATATTTGTAATAATTATTTAAATATATTTAAATAATTTAATATATATTTAAATAATATATTATTTTTATTATTTTTTATCTAAATATTATTTAAATTTTAAAATTATAATTTATTTTTAATATTAATTTTATTATTTTTAATTATATATTTTATTTAATTTTTTATTTTAAAAAATGGTAAGTTTAAATTTAAAATTTGGTTTACGCGAAACTTAATTCTAAGTACAACAAGTAAAAAATGTTTAATTAAGTAAATAATTTTATCGAGAGATTCAATTAAGTAAATAATGTTTATAGAGATTCTGTTACGTATATATATAATATAATAATATTATTTTAGTAAATATATAATATAATAATATTATTTTAGTAAAAATGTCTAATAAAAACAATATAATTAAAAAATCCACCTTAAATATCGCAGATGATATATATATATATATATATATATATATATATATATATATATATATATATATATATATATATATATATGATCATAACAAATTATAGAATGAAAATTATAAAACTAAATATTAAGTATATAAGTGTATAATAATAATAATGAAAAAATGTGAGAAGTGTGTGTAATAATAAAGTCATTTTTAAAATTATTATCTTACCCATATTAAAAAAATGCATATTCATAATTATTAAATATATTATAATAAAATCTAATGCATTGTAAAAAATAATAAAAAAACATTAAATTAAATATATAATAATAAAGAATTATTGTCATCAATAATTAACTCGATTATTGAATATAATAATAATAAAATAAAATAAAAACTATAATCCTTTTCAATTTAGTGAGAACAAGATGAAATCTCAACATTTAGTTAGTTTTAAGGTAACAGAGTGAGAGAGAATTGAAGCGAAACTGGAGAGAAATGTCGACGGAAGCAAAAGCATCGTCGGATTCAGATTCCTTCAAACCGTACACCCTTTCCCAAACCCTAACTGGACATAAGCGCGCCATCTCCGCCGTCAAATTCTCCTCCAACGGCCGCCTCCTTGCCTCCTCCTCCGCCGATAAGACTCTCCGCACCTACGGCTTCACCAACTCCGACTCCGACTCTGACAGCCTATCTCTCTCCCCGATGCAGGAGTACTCGGGGCACGAGCAGGGCGTGTCGGACCTCGCCTTCTCCTCTGACTCCCGCTTCCTGGTCTCCGCGTCCGACGACAAGACCCTCCGCCTCTGGGACGTGCCGACAGGTTCGCTTATAAAGACGCTGCAGGGCCACACCAACTACGTCTTCTGCGTCAACTTCAACCCTCAGTCCAACGTCATCGTCTCCGGCTCCTTCGACGAGACCGTTAGGGTTTGGGACGTCAAGTCCGGCAAGTGCCTCAAGGTCCTCCCCGCCCACTCTGACCCCGTCACCGCCGTAGACTTCAACCGCGATGGCACCCTCATCGTCTCCAGCAGCTACGACGGCCTCTGCCGAATCTGGGATGCCTCCACCGGCCACTGCGTCAAGACCCTCATCGACGACGAGAACCCTCCCGTCTCCTTTGTCAAGTTTTCCCCCAACGCCAAGTTCATCCTCGTTGGCACCCTGGACAACACTCTCGTAATTCCTCGTTACCTTCTCTCTTCTTAATTCATTTCAAAACAGCCCATGTTTGGATAAGTTTAGGTACATTTTTCTGCAAGCACTTTAGGTGGTGGAGGAGGAGCTTGTAAGGGAAATGAATTAATATTTTTTTATGCGGTAAAATTAGTTTCTTCTCAAGCTAATTTATAATTACATTTTCCAAAGAAGTAACTTATGGGAATTGCTTCCATTGAAGATGATCTTAATTCATTTCAGTTTTGTATTTTGTTCTTCTGCACGTACTTGCTGATAAATTTATGGAACCAAGTTTTGTATTTTGTTCATTTCAGTTTTGTATTTTCAGTTTTCATGCGTTTTGCTTGTGTTACGAATGTGTCTTCAAATTGAGAAGTTGCTTTGCACTTGTATTGAAATTTCAATTTCAATGTTTGGTCTTGGACTTGAACCAAGTTTTTATTGCCTAGTGTCTTAGCTGAACCCGTGGAAATGGCAGACTTACGATATTATGGATCGAGGAATCACGATTATGTGATTCTCTGAATAGTGAATGTACTTATGAGCTTCATTGGAAATTATTTTCTTTTGAGTTTTGAAAAACTGTACTTAGATTTTTGGATCTCTGACTGTATAAATATGAAGAGAAGAAACAAGTGAGATGAATTGCTATTCCAAGATAGGTTGCTCTAAAGTGTAAAAAAGCAAAAGTGATTGCATTTTCATGTTCAGCTGCGCTAAAGTGTAGGACTATGTATTGTTTTACATTCAGCTCCTTGAGTGTTGGTTTGTCTTGCTAAACTCGGTAATATTTGCTGACTCATGTTTAGCTTCAAACCAAGTTTCACATGAAAGCTACATCACGTTGCTTTTTAAACTTAAGTTTGCACAATGAAGTTCATTCAAACTTATGTTTGCAAACATTAGACCAAACATGCACTAAACCTTTATTTTTTACTATTTCGAGTTACAAAATTCTCATTTTAATTTTTAGTTTGTAAAATGTCATTCATTTTTATTTCCGCGCTTATTTTGCAGTAAAATGTGAATGACAATTATTTTATAATTAGGGACTAAATGAGGATTTTGTAATATTAGAAACTGAAGTGACTAACATACAATTTCATGAAATATAACGTTTTATTGATTTCTCTGATGGGCTTTAATTTGTGCAATGTAATCGCACATGGCTAATTTGATTTTTATTTTTTTTTCATCTTATTATTCACTCAGTTGTAGTTGATTTGGTAGCTTATGGGCTATAAGTTCTCTTCAAGCTTCACCATTACATGTTTTGGTTTATCTTACCTGGGAATTTTTCTTTTCCTGCAGAGGCTCTGGAACTATTCAACTGGGAAGTTTCTGAAGACTTACACCGGTCACGTTAATTCCAAATTCTGCATTTCATCCACTTTTTCTATAACAAATGGAAAGTATGTTGTTGGTGGTTCAGAAGATAACTGTATATACTTGTGGGAACTGCAGTCAAGGAAAATAGTACAGAAATTAGAAGGCCATTCTGATACTGTTGTTTCTGTGTCATGTCACCCCACAGAGAACATGATTGCTTCTGGTGCACTTGGCAATGACAAAACTGTTAAGATATGGACTCAGCAAAAAGACTGATTCAATTTTGGAACAAATGGGCAGTCAAAGTAGTTGTGGTAAGTGACTTGTGATATGAGAACTTTGGTTGAGAAACTCTATACCTTTCCCATTAGAGAACACCATTTTAGGCTCAGGTCGGTTCCACCACTTTTGAGAGTCTGGAACATGTGTTTGGGAACACAATATTTTCAACCTTGTATCTTAGCTAGCGGGTTTTGCTATTTAACGATTGTGATTAGTCATTTTACAACTTAGCTTTCGCTTTTCAATTACTGTCATTAGTCATTATTACAAGTTCCAAAATCCCCCGACATCTTTTCGGTTAATATGTGAAAAGATGAATTTTAAAGACTAAAATGATGAAGTTCAATATCTATAAAGACGTAGATTTGAAATTCCATGATTCTGGTCTGTAGGCTTTGATTAATCCTATGTTACTTCTTACTGAACTGATGCTTACATGAAACCGAGATGGACAAGACAATCTCCAACTTGAATACACGAGATAGTAGACTGAGATAGTGAATTTGGGTGGTTTCTTATATTGTTGCGTTAATTCAATAACAACAAATCCAGAAGAGTATCTGGCCCCAATTGCGAGACAAGGGATATGTGTGAAACGACAGTATAAAATTATATTTTCTATTAAATAATTTATTGGTGTTATGAAAAAAATTATATTTACTCACTTAAAAACAAGTGGGATAAAATCGAAAAAGAAAATAAAAGATAATGTAATAAATTTAGCTAAAATAAAATTGGACACAAGTGCAGATAAATAGGTTACGTTTTATTGGAATAGCTAACTGATTCTAATGTGTTTGTATGATGTAAATTTATTTTAAATGTGGTTTACATAAAAAAACGTATTTTAATTGGTTTTTATTCTACTTTTTCTCAACAAAACTATTTATTATTTTCTTATCCTATAAAAATGATTAATTTTGCAAGTAATTTTTAAAGAGGGACAATTTCCCTCTCATTTTCTCATTCCATGCAAATACTGAAAGAATTAGTTTGAAGTTTCACATAAATAGTACATCTTATTTTCGTTTGAGACACAAGGTTGAATTTTGAAATTTGTGTTGTTTTTACGACAGAAACAAAACCCAAGCTAATTCATTAATGATAATGATTAAATAGATGAAAAATTCATGAATGAAAAGAGATTGAAAAGATGAAGTTACATATATAGTAAAAAAGAGTGACATAATAACATGAAGATGTGATATTTCTACCTTATTGCCTCCTTTACAATTGTTTCCATTCCGTTAAAATACAAACAAAACAGACATAACATAACTGTTTGTTGACATGCTCTTGTTGTCTTTTTTTTGTGTCAATCTTTGGATAAATTTTCAATGTATATATTGTAGAATAACATTATATAATAATTATTAAATATAAAATTAATTAGGCTCACTAAACAATAAAATTGAAGAGTATCAAAAACCATTTTTTTCTCTCACTCAAAAACCAACAACATTTTCCTCTGCTCCTCAAAAGTATTAATTGTATTTATAAAAATGATTAAATACCAAAACCATGAAAAGTTCAACATAACAATAGTATTTTAGTGAAAATGAGTAATTAGGAATACTTAAATTGAATGATGATGATAAAACATTCACATGCGTTTTGTTCGTTGGATATAAAACATAAGTAGGTCCCACCAGATTAAGATTAAACATGCAAAATCTTCTCTATTATTACAACCAAATCATTTTTGTATGTGAAAACATTAATTTAGAAGTTGTTTGATATTACATAAAATGTTTTAATTACTAATGTCAATATATATTAAAATTTATTTAATAATTGATTAAATTTACTTCATAAAAACAGAAAATTGAAATCAGATTTTAAAAACTAAAAAATAAAAACAAATTTTTAAAAATTAGTCATCAAACAAAATTTTAACTAAAATTAAAAATTAATAAAATAATAAATAAACATGGCGTTAGTTGTATCTCTACCAAAAAGTCGATTTTTTTTATATATATATTTCCTTATTTACTTAAAAATATTGCTAATTTTATTGGCACAACATGGACCATTGATGCAAACGTAATTCTTTAGTCCTAGAATGCTAACATAATTTCACACTATAACTAAGTTATAATTTTTATATTTCTTGGAAAGTCCATAATTTTTTTATATTTTTGTAGGATGAATAACATAATTTCTTTTATTCAATCCCAAATAATCCTACGATCATTATAATTTTTTCAGTTTAAAAAAATTAGTATATAAGGACTTCTACAGAGAAAATTGAAACAATTAATTCCTGTAACCAAACTAATAAAATATTCCTTAAGGTTTACCAAATTTATTTCTTTTTTTTACTTATCTAATCATATATCAAAAATTAAAAAGTAATATATTAATTTTGAGAACAATATTAGATAAATTGAATAAAGGGTCCAAATTAATTACAGTAACTATGGGTTAGACAATAGTTATTGAATAAAATTAGGGATAAATTAAACCTTTATATCGATCTCTAATACCTAATAATACAAATACATTTTTTTCCTTAAATTAAAAAAATGTCTTAACATCATCAGAAAATTATTTTACTATCTTTTAACTCTGATCCTTTATGTAAGTAATTAATTTTAATTAATAAATAAAATAATCTGATTGGTTTAATTGCTTATTTTTTACATGAAGACTAAATTGAATTTTTATTATAATAGAATAGTCACACGTGGAGATGTAATTTATGAATTTTTTAGAGACGGAATGGGTTGAAGCGGTCAGATGATAACGGTCTCTTGCTGTACACTTTCAAACCAAATTATTGACTTTTTCTTTTTCAAATACAACTTTTAAAAACTCACATCATGACACATATTTCTTGTCAAAACAATTTTTTAAGTATAATTTGTATTATCATTTTGAATTCTAATATAATTTATTTTTTTATAAATATTAAAATAAACTAAAAATATGAATGTGATTCTAAATATAAAAAAAATAAAAATTGATAATTATGAAAATAAAATAATTATTATTTAAAATTAATATGACCAAAAAATAAAAATAAAAATATATTATATTTTAATAAAAATATTTTAAAGAAAACTTTTTGTTATTAAAACTAAATTAACCTAAAAAGTCAATGAATTGTTTGATTAAGTAAGTTGGAGAAAGACAAAAAGATTGTTATAAAGGAAAACCAAGTAAATCTAATAACAAGCTACATTATCATTTTTAATTCAAATTCTTAAAACATTAATTTATAATTAGATTTTTAATAAAATTACATTATTTGTGTATAAATTTTTAAAGTAAAACGGATTAGACTGGTTGGTTTGAAAATATTGGTAGAAATATTATAAAGAAACAAAATATGATTTTTGTACTTGATATGAATTTAGCCATAATAGTTTTGATTGATGCAGAAACTATTTTGAATATTGGGTTATTAGAGTGGTCCTCTTAAGTTAATCATAATTGATTGTTAATATAAACAAAAAATTAGAGAGAAGGTAAGTGTGGTTTATGAGATGAGAATGAGGTTAATAAAGATGGTGTATGAATGGATAATATATATTAAATTGTGGTGATGAGGTGGTAGCTGATGATGATTCACCTGTGTTGTTCATGATTGTCAGTAGAGTTTGTGTTGCTTTGCCCTTTTAGCTCCTTAACTTTATCAAAAATAATAATCATTTTATTATTATATTTATATACAGTTTTAAATAGGAGAGAGAAGATTCAAATTATGGATTTGGTTTTGAGGGGAGGGGTAGTTTGGTAAATGGGGAAGAGGTCGTGAATTGAAATAAGAGTGAGATGGGCATAGACATATCAGTGTATGGCAGTGCAGTGGTCCCAACCCATGCTCTCATCTCACCCTTCTCTACTCATTCTATCACTGATTCACTGCAACCTCACCAACACTTATATAATATATTTTTTTTCTTAGATATTAATATTAAGGGAAATATAAATTTTTATAAGTTAATAATTCTTTCTATTCAACAAACACGTCATTCTATAGAATCTTCCTTGTAACTTATACACAACTTTGATCTTTCACATTAGTGATTTTTATGAATGTGCATCATCTTAGGATCACATAGGTTTATACTCCACCTCTAGAAACCGTGTGAATCTAATCCCATATCCATGAATCCGACAATTCCTCAATCTGAATGCATATATCAAAGAGCATGACATGTATATCACTACATCTACATAATGTTTTCTCCTCTATTTTGACATTTTGATATGTTCATGCAATTGATATGTACATAAAGTCTTTTTCAGGTATTAATTTTAATATTTATCTAACAAGAACATCTGTAAAAAATTTTTTATCACCCTTAATTTAAAATTATGAATTACTTTGTTTTAGAACATCAATAAATATACTGTTATGACCTAACGTGGTAAAAAAAAACAGAGTTTTTTTAATAAATAAAGGACAACAAATTATTATTCATTTTAAAATCCTAATATATCATACTATTATTTTTAAATGGATTAAATATAATATAAATATTTTTTTGAGATATTTTAATTTTTTAGTCAAATAAATTTACATAGTTCATCTCTGTATCTTCTATGAAGATATAATTTTTTATAAATAAAGACAGTACAAAATTTTATTTAGACAAATTAAATTAATATTTTCATTTGAAAAGTACAGACGAAAGTTAAAAAAGAGTTATTTCATGTGACAGTATGAGTAGTTTAACTTTTACAATGGAGTGAATTTAAAAATGGATCACTTAAACATAACGTGTAATGTGGATGTTTCTTAATTTAGTTTAATATAAGATAAAACGCCCACAACAGATATATTAAATTTATAACCATTAAGGATGTTATTAGCAAATTATAAACAAGTTTGAAGAGAAAATCCCGTAAATACTTTTAGAAAAAAAATTGTTTCTATAAACTACATAAGTTTAAATAAGATTAAAAAAAAAACTAATAAAATACATTTTATATAAATTAATGTACACATAATTTAATTTAAACTTAAAAGAAAGAAATAATTTTGTTTTCTCTCGTAAAAATATTTATGAAGAAGATTATTTAGTAAATAAAGTGTGGAACTAGTTAAGCATGTGTAAAATGATAGTAGGGGTAACAAACACTACTACAAATAAGGTTTTCCACGTCGGTTCTGGAAGGCCTTCAACGGCGGTTCAGAACCGACGTTGAAAGTCCTGACTTTCAAATCGAAAATTTTTATTTATTTCCAACCCCTCTCCCCTCTCTCTATTATTCGAACCCAGTACCTTAGTGTTGGAGGCTGATACTCCAACCACTAAACTACTCGAATTTTTTGATAATAACTTACAAATAAATTATATTTATATACAAATAAATATATATCCATGTAAATATATAAATACAAATATATTTATATATTTTGATATATTTATATAATTATATATATTATATGTTGGATGTGAGGGCACGCTCGAAGGTGAAAGTGTGTCGAGTGAGTTTTCAAAATTTGATGTCAAATTTGTGAGCGAGTCTCTTTATATGGGTTTGTAATTTAATGACAGAATATAATATTTATAATTTATTAATGATATAAAATAAATATGAGAAACGCATCATTCGCTCAAGCGAGGCTTGAACGAGTGAATTTCCGTGAGTTTTAACGTATTTTCACTCAAGCGAGAGTCAATCTCACTTTCACCCTTGAACGCGCCTTCACATCCAACATATAAATATATAACTATATAACTATATAAATATATATAAATATATCAAAATATATAAATATATTTGTATTTATATATTCTATATTTATATATTTACACGAATATATATTTATATGTATATAAATATAATTTATTTGTAAATTATTATAAAAAAATTATAGTAGTTTAGTGGTTGAAGTATCAATTTTCAACTCTAAAATACTCGGGTTCAAAAATCTCGTTAGTGACAATTCTCTAACTTAAGTAAATTTTTGGCTGAAAAAAAATAAAAACACTTTCCAAAAAATATATATATTTACACGGATATATATTTATTTATATATAAATATAATTAATTTGTAAGTTATTATCAGAAAATTACAGTAGTTTAGTGGTTGGAGTATCAACTTTTAACTCTAAAATATCGGGTTCGAATCTTGTCGATGACAATTCTCAAACTTAAGTAAATTTTTGGCTGAAAAAAATAAAAACACTTTCCAGAAAATATATATAAATAAATATATATTTACACGGATATATATTTATTTGTATATAAATATAGTTAATTTTTAAGTTATTATCGTAAAATTACGATAGTTTAGTGGTTGGAGTATCAACTTTCAACTCTAAAATACTCGGGTTTGAATCCTGTCAGTGACAATTATTGAAATTAAGAGAATTTTTGGGTAAAAATACATTCAACGCTCGGCTCATCTGGGAACCGTTGAATGTCTAAATTAAAAGACTTTCAACGTCGGTTCATCTAGAACCGACGTGAAAAGTGCTTTCTACGTCGGTTGACTAAGAACCGACGTAGAATGTGTCTAACATTCCACTTTCAACGTCGTTTTTTAACCAACTGACGTTGAAAGTGTATTTAACGTCGGCTCTAGATGAACCAACGTTAAATGGCGACGTTGAAAGTATATTTTGTAGTAGTGAAAATTATAATAATGAAAATAAAAAGAGGAATGTTTGTAACTTGTTATTGACTAAAATTTATTATAATGAAATTTTTTAATGAAAGTTTAAAGTTAAGAGAGAGACTTTTTAAATAAGAAATTAGACTTATAAAAAACTATAGCTTTAAATAAATTCAGCCCAATAATAAAGTTTAAGAGAGTAGTGGTAGCATTTAGTATAAACATGAGTGACGTATAATAATGAAACACATTTAAGATACACTAAAGATGTATAAAAGGAAATATTAGATTGAAGGTGACCTAAGTGTGCATAAAATTTAAACTCATTGTTATTTACTCAAAAAGATTATAATTTATATAGTAACTGATTATATAGAATAATAAAATTCATATGAAAGCTTTAAGTTGAGTACAAAAAAAAAAATGTTGAAGATGAAGTTGGGGAATGTGCGTGAGAGTTGAGTAATGGAAATGGCAAAGCAAAAACCAGGTTTCGTAGGTGAAAAAACATGAAAATCTCTCACTCACTAAACCTTAACCAAAACCTAAACCTAAACCTAACGTAGTCCACACAACATAAGAAGAACCAATTGACGCAGGAGGATCTCCTCGTCTGCGTGCCCTGTATCCACTACCATATATATGCATCTATGATTGGAATCTTTAATGCCACGTGTCACTATCTCTTCACACGCGCCTCATGCGCGTGAGGTGCACTCCTTCCACCCCACTCTGTCCTTGGACGGACCAGAACATAACCTCACTTTCTCTCTCCAAAACAAAAAACTCTGATTTTAATATTAATAATAATAATTATTATTATTATTATAATAATATTAATTTCTGATATATCTTTTTCCCTATATATCAGCAAGAGCCAAGGGACCGAAGCAGAGAACGACTTGGGTTTAGTTTTTAGCTTGTTTTTTCACTTTTATTTTTCTCGTGCAATTTTTCTTCTCTTCTCTTCTCTCTCTTTCTCCAATTTAACCTTCGTAGTGGCCATGAAAGCTCTTCCTCTTTGACGCAGGTACCACTCTTTCTCTCTTCATATGCACATCTTTGTATGTAATATATATGTGTACGGAGAGAGAGAGAGAGAAGATTTAGTTATGCTGTTATTATTATTATTTTGTTCATCAACAACTATGTCTTGTTCACGTTTTCTTTATTTCCAATCTGCTACTTCGCCAATCGCTGTGTAACCATCACGACCCATTTTCGCAGCTTCGCTTCTTTATGTGGCTCTCGCTCGCTTCTTCCTCTTCTTCTCCTTCCATGGAGGTAATAACACTGCGAATCTTCTCTTTATTTGTTCTCGTTTCTCTTTTTTTGTTTTCTCTCTTTCGTGGCTGTGCTGCTCGTACGATTTTAATGTACTTGCAGGTGTGTTCTCGTGTTAAATAACTGATTTTCTTGGATCATATTGGAATTCTCGCTGGGAAACTTGTGTGTGTTTGTGTGTGCCTCTGTGCGCGCGCTTGTCTCTTTCTTTCTGCTTTTATTTTCTTCTTCTTTTTTTTAATGTTACATATCTGTGTTTGTGTGTGTTTCATCTTGTGTTGGTGTTCCTTTTTCGTGTTCGAATGTTGTTGGTTTCGTGGAGATTGTGCGGCTTTTAGCATTCGAGAGTAATGTGGTTAGTGGGGTTTTTCATGCATTTCTGTGGAGTCTTCGCCTGCGTTCTCGTTTCATATATATATATATTGGTTCAGGGAACGGATCTGGTTTGTTGATTTGTTCTCGGTTTCTGTTCGGTGCTCCTCTCGCTTTTTTGTTGCCTACTTCTTCATAAACACGTATATCAACTCTTTGTTATGAATTTTTTTGGATGGCAAAGTTTCTTCTCGGGAGTTGATTTGGTTGGTATAGGAATCTTCTTCAACCTCCGTGTTTTATTCTTAAACGTTCCTGTTTAATTTGGGATTCTTACCTGCTAGTTTTGTACATTTTTTTTATGCGAAATTAAATAATAATTATATTCATCATTATATTATATTTTTCTTTTTTTCATTTCTCTAAGTTTTTATTATTTTCCTATTAATTTAAATTTCTCCATTTTTCAATCAATCGTAACTTTTGATAATTGGGGGTTATGACCTGAATATAAATATAAATTGTATCACAGTGCTATTATCCCACTGCTTCTGAAACGGTTTGCTTAACAACAAACTAACCTGGCTAACAAATCTCACTGATGAAATCTTAGGATGCCTATAATTTAGGTTAACTGGGGAACTGGTTATCTGGTTTGACTCTAGCTGTGACTAACGTTAGGTGAACAATTCTCATTACCATTAAATCTCGTCAATATTGGTTAGTTTACTTGCATTTTATTAGGAGAGAATCAAATTAAGCTATCAATTTTGCACAAAGCTGGAGGAAGTTAAGGTACAAACTATATATGTCCATTCTAGCTACTTTGTTTGTGTTGTCCGTTCATTACAAAAACATTGTCAGGTTGACAACATTAAACCTTTGTTTTACAGTGTGAGTGATGTTAATTATAGAAAGAGAAGGGCAAGCTCAGTTAGCCTTAGATTCAACAATTGCTCTACTAGCAACTTCCTTAACAACAAGACACGCATTAGCTTAGATAAGACCAATCTTGACCATCCAATTAAGATCGAATGCTTAATTTTAGTTCCTCTCACCTGATACGCTTCCTATGTGTTTTCTTGTTCTTTTTTTAATTTTTTGAAATGTGTTCAAATTTATGGATAGGTGGATGCTGCACATGTTAATGACATGAATTGTCTTGAGGAGCAAGCCGATGAACAATCACTTTCTCTAGAATATTCTGGTGTTTATGATGTTTTCGGTGAACCGGAAATATTTCCTCGGGTGGGTGAGCAGTTTCAAGTTCAAATTCCCTCTTTAATTTCGAAATCTGAATATTACTGGTTTATAAGGAATCCATACGAGGCAGATAGCACTTCAAGTACTCTCCATAAGTTTCGAGTTGGATTACCCATCCCAATAATTTGGATTAAGGATGAATTTGAGATCAGTAGGCATAATCATCGGCAAAAAAATGCATCCAAGTTGAATGGAGTTACCAATAAAACGGAACCTCCAAAACTAAATTGTATAAAAGAGACCTCTAATTATCTGGATGGTGATAAAGTGAAGCCTAAACTTTGGCCATTTGACACTACATTGGTCAGTGGCATGAAATTGGGAGAATCGAGAGATTCCAATATGCAACAAGAAACAGAGATTGAGATGCGCGAGAAGCATAGTGAGAAAGGTCATTTTTTAGTTCCTGGGTCTGCGAGTGACACCTGGAATGAAATTGAAGAGGCCAGTTTCATCCTTGGCTTGTATATATTTGGGAAGAACCTTGTTCAGGTGAAAAGATTTATTGGCAATAAGAACATGGGAGATATACTGTCATTCTATTATGGAAAATTTTATAAATCTGATAAATATCAAAGATGGTCTGGATGTAGAAAAATGAGAAGCAGAAAATGCATTTATGGCCCCAAAATTTTCACTGGACCAAGGCAACAAGAGCTTTTGTCTCGATTACTACCAACCATATCAGAGGAATGCTACAACAAGTTACTCGAGGTACTACTGAGTTACATTCTTCAGAGTTTATGCTAATATGGTGATTGTTATGATTTGGATCAATTAATCCACCTTAATTAGGCCATGACTCCTCTTTCTCAACCAAGTACAGAACAAAAAAGATAATTTTGAAATGCCAGAGTTTACTGGTGTCAATTGTTTAAAGTCATAATTTCTCTCAATAGAACCTGCAGGGCTTAAACCAAGAGTATTCCTTCTATATATTATAATTAACAGAAAAGTTGTATGTAACAATAATTTTGAGTCCAATTTGAACATAAGAATGCATTACCTTTTCATCGTAGCTTGAGAAGTCTTTTGAATCATGGACCTCATTAGTTATGCAGAACAAAACTGTTATCTTAGCATGTCTACTGCCTTTTAATTCATCTTTTTATTTATCTCAAGGAATGTGTGATGGCTATATTAAATTCAATTACTTGGTAGGTTTCCAAGGCGTTTGTAGAGGGTAAAATGCTTCTTGAAGACTATGTTTTAACTTTAAAGGCCTCAGTTGGGCTCAAAGCTCTTGTTGAGGGAGTAGGTGTTGGTAAGGGGAAAGAAGATCTTACAGGACTCGCTATAGATTCTATGAAATCTACTCAACCACCACCTGTTCGCCAAGAAATACCAGTTGGCAAGGCATGTTCAATGCTTACACCTCCGGAAATAATAAGCTTTCTAACGGGTGATTTCAGGTTAAGCAAAGCTCGAACAAGTGATCTCTTCTGGGAAGCTGTTTGGCCTCGTTTACTTGCCAGAGGTTGGCACTCTGAGCAGCCAGATAGTCATAACTATGCTGTTGCTTCTAAGCATTCTCTGGTCTTCCTTGTCCCTGGAGTTAAAAAGTTTTCGAGGAAACTGGTGAAGGGAAATCACTATTTTGACTCTGTGAGTGATGTCTTGTGTAAAGTTGCTTCTGACCCTGAGCTAATTGAGCTCGGGACAATTGCAGATAATGATTGCACTAGCAAAGAGGGAAATGGTTGGACAAAAGATACAAAACTGGACCGCGAAAATTCCCCGGATCAACCACGCCACTGCTATCTCAAGGTAAAAACGCCAAACCGCAGTACAGATGTCATGAAATTTACTGTTGTGGACACAAGCCTGGCTAGTGAAAAGATAACGAAGGTGAGAGAACTGAGAAGCTTGCCATTTGAAGTTTTAAAAGCTTGTACTTTTGAAAATGACTCGGATAATGAGAACACTTTTGAGGAGCAAAGAAATGAATCCGAGTCTGTCAAGACCATATCCTTTGATAGGAGGAATAATGACATTACTAAAGCCAGTAAATCTAATATTGGTAAGGATGTCTCTTCAATTTTGAATGATTTAGAAAAGAATCTTTCTTCTAAAGAGGAGCTGCCAAGGAGCGGCATGGCTTCAAGTAGCATATCTGCTGCCTCCAAGGGCCAGAAGACAAAATTCTTGTGTAACACACTCAAAAGAGATGGTTTTAATTCCCCATCATTCCAAAGAATGGTATCTGATAACAAAAATGATCTAGTCCCAGTTACAAAAAGACGGAGGCGATTAACTGCATGTAGCCGTGGAAAGAAAAATAGCAACACTGCCAATTTCTTTGTGGTTCCTAGAGGAAAACAAGAGGAGCCTGGGTTTTGTCTGGATATAGACAATGCAAAATCTAGTGCAAGTGTATCTGCAAACTTCTTTGTGGCTTCCAGAGTAGAACAAGAGGAAGTCAGTCTTCACAAGTCAAAATTTACTAAGAGTGTTCTTTCATGGGATATCCCATCCCAAGAGAAAAAGTCATCAGCAGGTTTTACACCCCAGAAAAATAAAACACTAGCAGATTCTCTGTCAAATCCAAGTTCAATCATCCATGGAGAAGCTGTTCCTGACACTAGTTCTTCAGGCGCTAAGGATCAATGTAGTAAACCCCAGCCACGAACTATGATTGACCTTAACTTGCCTGTTTCACCAGAAGTTGAAGTTGATGAACTTTTTGTGAATGAAGTGGTAGCTGAGATGCAGGAAAATAAGACAGCCAAGGAATCAGATGATCTCATTGTTGGAACAAACTCCAAACTTGGCGATCATCCTGAACAACAGCCTGACATACACACCCGGAGGCAGAGCACCAGAAACCGGCCACCAACAACAAAAGTGCTTGAAGCTTTTGCCTTTGGATATCTAGATAGAAAGGAGAAGCGCAGAAGTAGAGATTATCTTCAGGACAGTTCGGTAACAAGACCTTCCGTATCTCGCAAAGTGGGACGCTCTAGTAATGGTGGTACTGGGCTTGAAAAAGAGGTAAAAACCGATGTTGTCTATGATGGTAACTCTGGCAGTGGCTGTAATATACACAGGCTCCAAGTGTAATGAAGTAAAAATGAAACTGAGTTTTCAAACTCGACTCTAGACTCAGGATGTGAATGGCACTTCTTTGAATGCAAACAGTGTTAGTTTGATTACCTGGTCCAATATAGTGAGATGGCAACGCATGACCTGAACAAGATAGCAGCCTTTTCACTGATTGAAGTGGTTCTGCACATATGGATGTTAGATATTAACTTCAAAGGAAGGTTTTTCTTTGCTTAAAACTTTCAAGTCTTTCCAACAGAATGTACAATAAACTACATAGAGAAATCCCTCTGGTCTTCTCAGCTTTGCAATCATTTCTTAGTTGCGGTGGCACTCTTCAATGTCAGACATGGTTTCAGTCAACTCTTGCTGCTGCCCCTGGTATGAACAGAATACACAGTAAGCCAATGCACATTATGACAATAGTTTTTTTTTTTTTTTTTTTTTTTTTTTTTTTAATGTTTAACCTGTCAAATTCTGTCAGATGACAGAATAACGGTAAACGGAGCAGTTGCCCTAGGCTTTTCCCCTGTTTTATGGGGTGTGTCCTCCTAGGTGATGACTCCAAGCATTCGTTATACATGCAGATACGATGTGATTTCACCATTGTTGTTTGGTGGTTGTTTGTAATAATTTACTAGTTCGCTTAGGCAAAACGTCGTTAGTTACACGATGCTTAACTATTTATATTTGCATGGAGAGGGTACTTTAAGAACATCTTCGAGTACTACCATTTTACAACGTCTCCAAGTAAAATTTTGAAGCTTTTATCTGCCACATCACGAATCTTTTACAACGTCTCCATATGACAACAATTTTTAATATAGTTACAAGACCATGAAAAAAAAACAAGATTTAATTCATTTTAAAAACAATTATTAAATTTCAATTTTAACTTTAATTCTTGATTTTATTGAAATAAAATACATGTTTTGAATCCCTATTGTTAATTTTGTTTTTCATATAAATGTAAACAAAATATGCTAAATATTAATATTTGCTAATCAGTTGTTTTATGATGCAAATATAATTATATATACCCAAATTAAAATTTAGTATTTAAAAATATTAATTATCAGAAAAGTTATGAATATTTTGGGATACAAAAGTTGAATTCAAAATATTTGTAACTTTTTTTATTTTTCAAATATGTATACTGTTGTGGGTTGGTAGGTATCAGCCTCTGATCCAGTGAGCTGCAATGTTGTGACAAGACAAAAACAAATATTTTTTTCATTTTTTACTTTTAATTGAAAAACAGCACATGTCAAAATAGTTTCATTTCTTTTAAATATCAATATTCTGTTCCAAATATTATTGCTAGTAATAGAAAGTTTCAAAGTCATTTTTTATAATAATCTCAAAGTTTCGTCTTGTTTTCAACATTTCCAAATTACAAATCGGTTTCAAACATAAATTATCGCAGCCAAATGTTGTTGTCGGTTTCTTGTTTGGATTCCTCCAAATGTTTTTGGGCTACTTCGATACTCTCAAATTAATGCCAACGTGTCCAATAATGAACTCATACACACGTGTCATTCATGCACTAGTCAGTGGCAATTCTTTTATTTCTAGTATAAATACAGTCTACACTTTATTTTTTAATTTCCACATTATTACGTCACATAAAATTAATAAATTACACAATACAAAGTAAATCTTAACATTCTTAGGACTTCTGCCCCTATATATATACACTCTTCAAGGTGGCATACTTGATGAATTCATTTATTTTTATTGAAGTACTGTAAGTGACATACTTGAATGGCACACATATGAGACCATTCATAAAGAGGAAACACCTTCAAGGAGATAAAAAATTTATTTAGAGAGAAAAAAAAAAAGTATTTATAGGAGTTTTACAAGGAACGTTACTAAATGAAAGGAACCACTAAAGTAATGATGACAAAAAGAAGATTCAAAAGACTTGAAGAGAAAATCAATAAAATAACTTAAATAAAAATATGTTGAAAACGTTTAAAGGTTTTTAGTATATTCTAGAATAGGGTAATTAAGTCTCATTAATCAACTTAATTACACATAACTAACTTATTAAAATTTGGTACATGAAAGTTATAATTTCTTTCTTTTCTCTTCCCTGAAATTTTAGACCACCATATGTCTAATGTACTAAGATGAGTTTTTATTTTTATTTTTTTAATCATTTTTGGAAATATCTTGAATATGTTTCTAAAGATATAAATAAAATCACACTTGAGATAGATGAAGTTTGATTATCTCTGTCTTTATTTTTCTTACAAAGGATGGAAAAGTTTTGGATTTAAAGTATGAGTGTATAATTTTTACCTATTATATTATCTACAAGTCGTTTTACCAAATTGGGATAAATTCATTAGAAACGGTTTCTGGTGAAAATTTAATCGATTTCGATTAAATCACAATCTTAGGTTATAACCAAATTTCAACCACGTAGATTCTTTTTATTTAGGCTAGCAAACAAGTTTTCAATCGAAACATGTATGAGAATCGAAAATGTCAGATGAAACATGCACGTATATTAAAACATGGAAAATGTGATATAGCATGCATATCGAAATTGAAATGCTAACAATGCAACCTAACATGCAAATTGACGAATAGAAGATACTATTTTTGATATTTTGTACTAAGAAACCCGAAGGAAAGACGGTAGTGTCGAAATAGAAAGCAGTGCAGAATATTAAATTGCAGAGAGATGTAAATGCAGAAACTCCGAAATTGCATAAATGTAAATGACGAGAATCGAAATTTCAGGAATGTAAATGATGAAACTCAAAATTGCATAATCTTAGATTGCAGTAAATGACAAATAGTCAAAAGTACAGAAACTTAAAAGTTGATAAACGTAAACTGCATGAAGGTAAATTACCAGAGAAAGTAAAGAATGCGATAAAGACAATAAATGAAAATGGAAATCCAGAGCATTAGAAACTTCATGATGCGTCGTTCTCCTGTAGACTTTTCACGTATGTTTCTGTCTTCTCTGCCAATTTTCTCCCTTCCTTTCTTCCAACCTCACTCTATTTATAGAGTTTTCTTAAAGTAACCTCCTAGGAGCAATTAAAAAGTTGTTACCATGTTCTTCAATATACGTCCCTTGATCTTTCGTCTTCGCCTATAGTTTAGAAAAACCGCTTCCACGTTCCAAATGCGCTTTAACTTCGAAAGCCAAGTATGATAACCGTTCCCCTCTATCTCGATTTCAGCCTTTCAATTCTCGATTTTCTTCAGCAATAATCATCGAATCCTCTTCTTTCGATTCTCGATTTTCCATTCTCGATTTTTCACTCTCGATCGATGTTTTCATACTAATACATGATCATCGAATGTCTTCCAACCATCTCTTCGATTTATCAATTTTTAATCAACATATGACCCTTGATTCCCTTCCATCTATTTATCGATCTATATATCGATTTTTCACACCAACAGAAACCCATCATACTTTTTACATTTTAAATTTATCATATTTAAATCATGATTTATATTTATAACTTAATCAATTTTTATATTTTAATTCCTTAAAGTAAATGTTTTATCACTTATCTACGACACTGTATCATTTTAATAGTGTAAAGCTTTACATTTTTTTATTTTTTATTGATATACTAAATTTAGTTTTATTTACTTAAAGTGAAAAAAAAATAACTGAATAAGGGATTCACTCAAATTTAATTTGATAATTTTTTATTATGAAATATTTTCTTTAGTATATAATACTAGGGTTTTTAGTCCAATTAAATAAAGAGAAATGGTAGCATCAATTTATATTAAAGTTTTCTCGTAAATGATTTATTAACATTGATTTAAATCAATGGTACCATCAATTTATATTACAGTTTTCTGTAAATGATTTATTAATATTGATTTAAAATCAATTGTTGCCTAGGCATAACAACGAGGCGAGACGGTTTTTTCCTCCCGATCTCCGCCCTCGACTTTTTTAATCAGTCTTGTTCTAGTCTTCCATCTCCGTCAGGATTAGAAAGTAAGTCTCATTCTCGTTTTTGTTGGGTTTCGAGTTTTCTTGTCCCCATCCCATCCCCATTTCGGATATATATTATTTTTAAAAAGATAATTATATTTTTAATAAATTAATTTTACTATGTATTTTTTATATAAAAATAAATATTTATAATTTTACAATTTATAATAATTATTAATTAAATATATATTTTAATTTATTATATTTATATAAAATATGTATATAAAAGAAATATTTAATAATTATATATATATATATAATATTTATAACATTATTATTATTATTATTATTATTATAACACTATATTCAAATATTTACAACATTATTATTATTATTATTATTATTATTATTATATATTCAAACATTTGATTACATATATAAATTAATTCATTTTTAAGTTGTCATTTAAAAATATGAAATATATAATTTATAAGAAAATATTTAATAAGTTAGTTTTTATTTAATTAGTTCAAAGTAATAAAAGTTTAAATTATCAATTCTTTTTAATCCTTTGAAATATAATTATTTTATTAAGATAAAATTTGATATATGACAAATAAAAATAAGAAGATACAAAATATGACATAATAAAACCTAATAAATATAAATTATAAATAAAATAATATTAGCTCGCTACTAAGATTTATGTAAAATATTTAGAAAAAAATAAATAATAAAAAAATTAACTTTAAACACAGTTCCGAGACTTTTTGTCTAGACCAAAAAAGAATGTCCAATTAATAGTTGACACTTATAGTCTTCCTCTTATCCTTATGGTCAAACCTCTCTCAGATAAAGCCAAAACTGTCAAAATTTATCCACCCGGTTTAAACCCAACCACACCAGCTGATTATTTTTACATGAAACCCTCAGATACAAAGTAATTTCAGCCTCATCGTTCAATCCTGATATTCCCTTTGGAGGAATTTTTGAACTATTCTGTGAACCTGGTTGGGACCTTTGTGAGCCTACCCTTTGGACCATTTGGTGCGATACAGTTCAATACTCCATTCCTATTGCATTAAAGGCTCAAACAGCTTACAATATTTTGACACATCCGTATAAAGACAAATTCCTTTTTTGGACATTGCTCGAATGGTTTTCTCCAATACCCTGGTGGAGACAACAGCTTAAGGAGATCATAGACCGTCAAAAGCGAAAGGAGTTACCGAAGACTCTCTCAAGAATTTGACATCTATCTTCATCATCCACCGTCCATACTTCATGAATCCAGCTGGAACCCTTTGGTCAAAAAATGAAGCTTACCTATGGGCTAGCTTTGACACCTATCCACTTGATAACAGATTACCAGTGCACAACCTGGCGCATCACCTTTGTGAAATAAATCATTAAGTTGGTTGAAAAGATTAAAAAAATAATTGGAATGATTAAAAAAATATGAAAAACTGAAAGGTAAGAGAAAATAATGTAATACATTAATTGATATAAAAGATTAAAAAAATATATATAAAAAATGGATAGAAGAAAAGTAAAAATAATGAAATATAAAAAAAATGACATTATGTGAAATAGAAAAAGAAAAGGAAATATTTTTAAAATATTAATATTTTAAAATTTAAATTTAAGTATAAAGTCGGGTGGGGCGGAATGGAGATTGCATGACTTTTTAAAACGGAAAAAACTCGAACTCGAACCCATCCTCGGTCAACTCGAAGTTTTTCTAGTCAAACTCGGGACGAAGACGGATCAATCCCCACATACATGAGTTTAATTGTTATTCCTATTGCTAACACTCCTCATAAATAAAAATAATAAATAAAAGTAATAGACTAACAATGTTTGATTAGATAAAAAAGGAATTTTAATAATTTTGTTGTTTGGTTTAAAATTTCGAGAAAGAAATAGGAGACTAAAACTGCTTTAAAATATTTTTTTTGAAAGGAAATAAACTTAATATTATCCTCAACTTAACAATGTTATTTTCATAATTTTAAGTATTACAGTAACAACTTTGGTTATTATTCCAGCGTTCAGAAGAATGTGGAAGAATCCGAAGCTGACAAGACACCAATAAGGAAGCAGGCGGAAAGAGAGTCGTGTGTGTATCCACCATCAATGCACCAACTTTAACTATCTTAATTTCAATAGTAATTGCATAATCTATTTCATGACATCGTGAATAGACAAGATAGGTTAAGATATAATCCCCTCTAACCAATGAAACAAAAAGACACTATGATTGTTTTTGACAGCCAGAAGATTAATCCTGCAACTGCAGTTCAAACATGTGATCAATGATCTAACAAGGAGGGGCCCTTTCTTTTTCAAATGAATAGAATAGGACGAGATTTCGCGTGAAAATTTATAATTCGAATCTTTAGGCTTGCAAAATGACGAGCTCGGTACATTATCAGGGTACAAAAAGGACAAATTTGAGGATACGCAACTTTTGTCCAATAAAAGAATGCAGAAGAATCTGCACTGTACAGTCTGATAACCTCAAGCACAAAAGATGTCCATTAACTATGACCCAATTTTACTACAATACCAAAAATAGGTTGAATCAAAACACAATTCGATCCTAGACAGCCTTTGCACCATCTCGGAAATATACATTTGGAATTCGAAATCAGACGTGGACATCAACATTCCATCTCAAGGAAGTTCAATCTTATCAACTACAACTATCATTGAAATAAATTTGCATAACCCCTCACACTTCCTTCCTATACTACGAGGGAATCAATTTGTATTTTGAAAAAGAATATATCTGTGAAGAAAAAGTGGGGAAAAGTCAACTAAAAGTGGACTCTAGCCAATCTGCTGTAAATTCATAAGCAACAAAGGTAACAGCACCAGCAGGTGCAGCTTTAATAGTTGATGGGATTATCCCCTTGTACAAACCAGCCCAACCCTCTAGTCGCAGTATCCGTCGCATGGCATCTAACATATTCCTGTATGCAAGATGCTCAACTCGAGCTCCATATCTTGGATGCCTTTGAAGCCCTTCAATCTGTAGCAACAAAGAATGAAGATCCATGATTACAGATGACAAGGAGAGATAAACATTATAATCTCTGTACTAATATTTACTATGCGCAGAAGTTCACCTGAAATCTTTTCTTGACAACATCAAGTGGATGACAGACAAGTTTGGCACATGTTCCAGCTGCCAACCCACAAAGGAAAAGCTGAAAGCTAGAGAGGTTGTCTTCTACGGTGGTGTTGGAATATCTATGATTCCAAGCCTACAATTTCACACATACAATACACGATATGTTAACAGGAACAAACACTAGTGTCAAGCAAACTATACTAATAATTCAAAGTTCACAAATTCACTCTTCATTTTCTCTTCAGCTAATAATTCAACGACTTAATCCACAGTACAATCAAAATGCCAACCTAGCAAACGATCTGAGGTGTGAACACCACTAATTCCTCATATTAAAAATTGAAAACGAATTCTTTTTTGGACTCAATTGAAAACTGTGCAGCAGCATTATTAGTGTAAATAATTCATCCAAGCATAGTGATAGACATGTAATGGCAATGGTAGTTCATATGCAGAGTCCACACTGATAACCAATGCCACAGGTAAAACGAGGATAAAAAACTAAATGAATATTAAATAGGAAACTGAAAAAAGTGAGGCCCATATAGAGCAATAGCCACAACTTCATCAGCATCGCCTTCCACCACGAAGACTATAAAATGAAGGCATAATAATACACAAAGCAAAGTAAGCTGAATCGTGCAGGGTCCAAGGGCACCCACAATCTCACAACACTAGAGTTGAACAATAAACTAAGTATAATGTCCAAAGCATGTAGATCATAATCATGTGAACAAATAAAAAATGAGTTTTAAGTAGGACTTAAATTCTACCATGGCCCATCGCTTAAATGTATCATACGTGCCAAATTGTAGGCCTGCATAAGGTATAATCTCCACTAGAGTAGGGGATAATCCAGAATACAAGCCTTGGAATCCCCGAGTGCGGACAATATCCATGAATGCTGATCTCATGGTTGGATAAACCTATGTCAAGATATTTGCAAAAGACTTGTTACAAAAAAATAGCTCAAAAAGGACCAAAAGAAGATCATTATTTCCACACAATGCAAAACAGAATAGCATAAAAAGCATAAGCATGAGGAGTTAATGAAATCATTAATGAAGATATCATGTCTACCAACAGTACTCAAAGGACCCCCACATTGTTGATACTCAGCTGTAAAATCCTTAAACTGGAAACATAAGCAACATATGTTTTCTAGTACTACAGAGATAATGTTTAATACGCCACATACAAGCCTAGTATACCATGGATTGGTACGTCAGTCCATTTCCAACCAAGAGTGACAAATAAACCTATATATGGAAATAGCCAGGAGAAAAAAAAAATAAATACCTACTTAAAAATTGTAAACCCCAATCTCTTGAGGAATATCAGATTTGTTTCTCTCCAATGTGGAGGGCATAAAGGTTGGTGTCACCATAAGGCAATTGAACAATAATGTATTTTAGAGGTATAGCATAACTTTGAAGTGGACACAAGTCAAACATGATAGGATCTGATTTGGTGATAGAGCTAATTAGACAATAGGATAAGAAAAGGAAGTATCCTCTCCCTTACAAAAGGCAAAAGGAACAGAAAATATAAAAAATGATGTCAGAGTAAAACATTCAAGCAAAGATTGAGGTATAGATACATCTTGATGATGGAGAAGAGAAACGCCCAAAGTTTAAGAACTAGAGGAATGTATTTAAAAGCAGACCAGTAATTTGCTTCACTCCAAAGAACACTAATAAACATTATATAAATTTACTTTGAAACTGTTTTGCAACCTTAAAACTAGTAATGCTTATACCTTTGGCTCCCCTTGAGAAGCTAATATGGTTCGGATAAGATCAAAGGGATATGAACCGACAGTAGCTGCACACCCAGCTAATGCCCCACTGACATAGGATAGATAAGGGCTCAAATTAATGTGATTCTCTGCAGAAACAAAAAGCAATCAATTAACAAACAAAAACAATAAAGATTAAGGACATATTTTAGAAAGAAAGAATTATATTTTTCTTAAGTTTGCAGGGTGAATGGCTATAGCTTTTGGCTAGCATATTCAGTGACACACTACAGACAGCACCCTCCTCCCCGAGCGAGCCTTGTTCAAAATAAATTGGTCAAAAGGTATTTACCAAAATACTGTGATGAATTTGAAGAGCTATTGAACCTTATAGCCAGAAACCATTTTATAAAAGTCCACTTAAGTCTAAAAAAAATTGTTAAATAAAAACATGCCTTATAAAACAATTTTATACTGACATCCAAACACAAACTATTATGCATGGTAAGGTTATTGATTTTTATAACAGTTTCCTAAGAAGCCATATCAAGAATGATTTCTCATTGGTCGAGAATCTGAACAGTTTAACATTACCGCTATAATCTAAAAAGGAAATTGTATTAATGAAAACAAAGGAGGGAGACCCTGAATAACAAAATAGAGCACCTGTCTTGGAAGAGCCAGAGGCAAAAGTTTTCAACTTGTGTAAAACTGTAAATTGTATAGCAGTATATGGCATAACCATGAGCAATGCCGGGACATTTCCTCGCCAAAATCCCTGGATATAGGGTAATAGAAAAAAAAAATATTAGCCGCAAAAAAAAAAAAAAATACACACACAATGTCAAACTCAAAAGGGTAAAAAGAACAGGGGTTTATATATTGGTTCCTCTACCTGAACGCCTTCTTCTCTAAGAATATCCTTGGTTGCTTGAAACATGCCAGTATATTTCGATGCTGCAGCCAAATCCTTGCGTAGTAACGCCCATGAAGATGTGGGCTCCAGTTGAACCTGTTATTTTATGTTTGAACATGAATAACACCACATATTAAAAAGATTCAACCCAAAAACATCAAACAAACACAACATACCTGGAATCGAATCTTAATAACATCGAGGGGCGAGGTAACAGTCCGTGATATTCCACCAGAAATTGCCCCAGCCGAGGAATCAATCACGGCTCGCCTCAGTTTGCTCGGTTCCTCCATTGCCGCAAATATTCTCCTCCGTTTATGGGCTATAACCTGCAACCGCGAATGAAATTAGGGTTCCTGAAAATTGGGGAAAAGTCTAGCTTGAAAACTAGGATCTAGGATCTGTGGGTGTGGAGAGAAAGGGAAAGGGACCTCTGGAAGACGGAGAAGGAGGCAATGGAGAAGAGAGCTGACATCGGAGTCCAGAGAGAGAAGAAGAGAGAGAAACTGGGAAGAGAAGAAACAACTTTCCAATCTGATTGAGTCAGCTTTAGAGAAGAAAAGAGAAGACACCCGCACTTTATTTATCCATCCAAACAAATGAATAGCATGATCATTGCATTCATCAGAATCAAATTTTGTTTTTCAATCGAACCAAGAAATTGTAGGCTACCATAACAATACAATACTCGCCTTTGTTGCAACTCCGAAAGAGATTCCCCTGTTTTCTACTGCATTTTGATAATTTATCTTTATTCCAACAATTTTTTAAATAATTAATTTTTATGGATCAAATAAATAGTTGTTGATAGTTTTTATTTATATAAATCTGCATAAAATATTGCATGATAAACAAACTAAAAAATTTAAGACTTGCGTCATCTGTCATTCCTTACCTAATTTTGGTGATGAATTTTTATGAGAAATATAATTTAGTAAAAATCATATATTTATTCTGTCACTTTGTGTTTATAATATTTTTATCAGCAACATATTGTTTGATAATGTCATAAAAGTCACAAGATTATTAATGTTTTTACATTTTATTAGTCAACATTTTTAATTGATAGTAAAAGCTAAAACAACAGTTGATAAGAAACTATAAAAATAAGAAGTGCAATAGGTTTGAATTCAGAATCAAATAAAATTCAACCAAAATTTCTCTCTTTTTAAATTAATTTGGTTCTCAGATATTTAGAAATAGTATAAATATTACTACTGTAGTCTAAATTATAATAATGATACAATGGATAATCTAGAAAGTGGGTATCTCTCTTAATTATATTTTCCTTTTAAAATCTATTTTTATTTTAACATATTATTTATGTAACTAATAAATTTTTTTCCAAATTATCTCTTTCCCCTTTATCTATATATTTTTACCTTAAAAAACATGTACTCTTTTACCTTAAAAAAACATGTCTTCTTTCATCTTTCTCTCTAATGTTTTTAGAAATGTAAATAATTAAATATAAGCTTGTATGTTGACACTTAAATAGAAAATTACCCCAACAATATTAACAAAAAAAAAAAAGACAAAAAAAATCTGTTTCGATTTTTTTAATCCACAATTTAGAAAAGTAGTGGTTTGATAATGGAATTATGGTCCTCCCTGGACAATGTTTCTACCTTTAGTTGGTTCAAAGAAGTAGTGGGATGAGTGGGTCTAAAGTTTTTACAATTTTCGTGTCTTTTGACATTTACGTGCTTACTTTCTGACTAACAGATTTTATATGAAATTTGAAACGTCATATATTTTCAATTTTTTTTCAAGCTTAAGTGATATTTTAAAATATAATATATATATATATATATATATATATATATTTTGTAAATAAATACAAAATAAAAATAATTTTGTTTTAAAACACAAATTTCTAATAAAAAGTATTTTAAAATATAATATATAACAAAAATAATGTCAATTGTAAATAAATATAAAATATGGATAATTTTTTTAAAATTACAGGTTTCTATAAAAAAAGTATTTTAATATAACTTATAATAAAAAATGATGCATATATAGTGTAAATAAATATAAATAAATATAACTTATGATCATAATAATAATTTTATTATCTTTTAAAGATATAAATAAATGACATATTTTTATAATTACAAATTATTATCATATTTTTAATAAACATAAATATATTATACAATCAAACTTTTCACATAACTATATACATTATATAGAGTTTATTATTTTATAATTAATTTTAAAATATAAAATATTATATTTAAATAAAAAAATTTATGTTCAATTAAGTTTACTAATTTTCAATTTTAAATCTAAACAAAATGGGACTATTTTTTTTTAAAGAAAAGGGTTAAAAAGTCTAATTTTTTTATTAATTTTTAATTTTTTTACATTGAATTTTAATTTTAAATATTCCTTTTTATAATAATAAATTTTACTGTTATCATAATGTTATTAAATCAATTTATTCACATAAATCATCGCCATATTTTTTCATCAATATTAACTTTCTTATTAAAGTATTGTTATTTTATTTATTTAGTTTAGTTATATATATATATATATATATATATATATATATATAATTTATGTTATATGTTATTATATCCAAAGAAGAAAATAATTAGATCTACAAATATTAATAAAAAATGTTATTAATATGAATAAAATTTTTATATATATAGTCATCTTAATAACATTCCTTATTTTCACAGCATATTTTCATTATTCTTGTCACCTCTTTCATTTATATTATTTCCACTATATGTTAATGTTATACTATTCTTATATTACATATTTTTATATTTGAACATCAAACTAGTTATTGAAAAATAGAATATATAATTCTAAAGATCAAATTTACATACATTATAAAATATAATAATTATTTTATAAAATAAAATAATCTTTATATTATAATAATCTACACCATAAATAGAATAGTTCAAATTATATGATAATGATTTTACTTAACTTATATTTTTCTGACCATTCAGGAAACCAATCGTATTTTGACAAGATATGGTAGTGCGCACCAAAATCTTCTTCGACCACGGCAAAAGCAAATTCCGAGGGTGATGTTTTGTTAGTTTCCTTCTCTCTTATTGGTGATTTCTCTTATACTCAAACTTACAAAATTTATGGTTTCAATTCAAATACACTAACGTACAAATTTAACCTTAAAAGGAACAAAGATACGCATATCTCAATGTTAATGGAAGAGATTATTCTTTTATTAAATAGCTAAAATTGATATAATCATTCCTGAAATTTTTTAACAGGTGATTTGGTGATGCATTTTTATTTTTATTTTTATTTTCAATAATTTAATTTATCTTATTAATATATAAATACAAAAAAAAAACAAAAATAATGAATCAATTCATTTAATTCACGTACTGTAATGTTTTTTTTTAATAAAAATCAATGCATATTTTTAACAAAACCGATTTACATATCTTATTACTCGTAATAAAACATTTTTAACTTTAATGTTTTCAAGACACGGTATAATCTACTAATTATTCCACTGTTATTCTTTATTTTGTCGTATAGTATTGAATAAAATGTTGCTTAAAATGATTATATATGTATCTTTCAAATTGTTATAACTTGTCTCATGCCGTATTTTAAGACATAAAATTACAATGATCTTGACTTTTGGATTTTTTTTTTATTATTTTATTTTTTAAAGAAGGTGTCATGTATCCTTCAACATACCTATATCTTACATGTTCTTTCAGAATCTACAATCTGTTTATTGATTTCAAATTTAGGGATACTTTTTCAATGGTCTTTGTTTTTTATTTTTATTCCCAAATATTGTATCAATGAGTTTGTAATAATGAAAAATAGAAAAAATAAGAACAAAAATAAAAAAAATATTATATTAATTAAAAAATATAAAACACAATAAAATTATATAAGAATTACATTTGATTCTAAAAATTGTCATCAATAAATCTGTAAATCCCAATTCATTAATAAATTTGAATAATTCCAAATTTGAACAAGTCAAACTAAGTTGTTAAGTTCATTACATAAAATGAGATTGCCCAAAATCAAAGAGTCAATGGAAAACAAAATTACAGTCAGCACTACCTGTGAAAACCAATTTTACTTAGGTATAAGTGTTAAAATTGAATATTTATTTGTATATATATATTTTTTTCAATACATCTTAACTCAAATATATCTTAATAAGAAAATCAATAAAAATAAAGTTTATAAAAAATGGATCAATATTACCTTTTTTTTCCAAAATTTATTAATTTTTTCCAAAATTTATTAAAATGGGCACAATTTTTTTTTAAATGATCAATTTTGACGAGTTATTTTTGAAGTACAACTTTAAAATAAAAATCTCATCCTACGTCTCAAAGACGACTCATGTTTTTATTATATATAAAAATAAATAAATTATGTTGGATAACATAATTTTAGTTATGCAATTTACTTTTTAATTGTTATATATAAAAACTAAAAAGGTTACTTAATCAATTTTAAAATTTAATTTAAATATGTAAAAAAACTTAAATTACCTAAATTCATCTGTATTTTAATTAAAAAAATTAATCTGTTTGGCACCATTAATTTTACATTTTATGGTATGCACAATAATATCACATAATTATATTAAAAGCAATTAAAAAATTCGTATTAAAATTCCTAAAAAGTTGAAAAAAGAATCATACAACAATTTCTATATTTAATAAAATAATTAATATCATTTCATATAGTTCGACTTCTACGTTATATCATAATTTATTTAATAATAAATAAATTGGGATATTTAAAATGAAAAATGATATATATATATATATATATATATATATAATAAGATAATGTTTAATGATACAATTTTAAACTATATTTTAGAGCACGATTTATGTAATTGTTTAAAAAATTAATCTATTATATTAAATTTTTGACGCAATTGTAGAATACATCGTACTAACGTAAACAGTACAGTGATTAGTAGTACAAATGTAACATCTAAATAATAATTACATATTTAAAGGTTTTAAAATAATATTATCATATTATATAAAAGTACATACACATATCTTTAATAAATATTTAAAATATCATATTTTAAAATATTTAAAATATCATATTTTAAAATATTTAAAATATCATATTTTAAAATATTTAAAATATCATATTTTAAAATATTTAGAATATAATATTTTAAAATAATGGTAACCCTTCCTTAATAAATTGATATTGAGATTGAAATATTTTTCTCCTGCAACAAACATAATAATCTAAATCAATTCATTAAATTATTCGAACAGGTCTTTACATGATATTCCAAAACTTAATCATTTATATATAAACAAAATACAAATAACTAAGTTCTTAATTCTATTTGGTTTAATGTTATATCTCATATCATTATATATTTATAATCATAAAATTTAACTTTATTTTCGAAATACTCATATGTATTAAATTAAACAAATTAAACTCTGATATTTGTATCTATGACCAGTATCTTTTATAATTGAATATCTTTAACATAACTACATCATTAGAATATATATATTCTCTCATTAGAATATATTCTCTTATATTATTGTGTTAATCTCTATGATTTTTATTTATTTATTTATTTATATTGGAATCTAAGTTATAAAAATTAACCTTATTACATGAGGAGATAAGTTTCAATTATGCAATTATGTTAAAAGTATTTTCATTGTTTTTCTCTAAAATTCTTACTTTAACTAGAATTTACACCATAAATCACCCATAACATTTAGAGGTTTCTTGTTGAGTGAGAATTTGACTGTCTTGCTTTCTCTCCTCTAATATCATCTTGCTTCCATGAAAAATTAACCTAAGACCACTCCTCCCTATACGAAGATCTCACCTTGTAAGTAAAAATCTTGTTTTAGTGAAAATTATGTAGATAATAGCTCTACGTAACTTTTCAAGATAATTTTTAACCATAAATTAAATAAATAACTCAATTCTACACATATTGAGTGACCAAGTCATAATAATACATTCAAGTACACAAAAATATGAGTACAATAATGTTCAAAATTGTATGAGGCAAGGTTTGAAACAATTGTGTTGTATTTGGTTCTATTTCTAGTGAGAACGAACAAAAATATTATGTTAAATGCTTGGAACATTGAAATATGTGTTCAAATATTTTGACTACTTTTCAGTCTTATTTGTTGGATGAATATTTTAAATTATGGAATACAATCAGTGTTGTTATTATTATTTGTGTATATGAATTTTTTTAGATGTGTCTAAGACATGAATGTAAGACCCGATGGATTGAAAAAGTTAACACATCCCGATCCATTATAAAAGTAAAATTGAAGAGACTTAAGTTTTTGAAAATAAGAGAAAAACTTAAAATTTATCTATCATTATTGTTTAAATTATGTAGTATATGAGATAATAAAAGATTGAGGGGTGTTAAAATACGAGAGAAAGTATCACGTTTTACAACATTAGATGCTTGTATCATTTTAGATGGTGATTGTTTGACGGAGACCATATTTCATGGGAAGCAAGTTTCTTTAGAAAATATTTGCTAAACTTCGGAACTATGCAATGAGCATGAGGTTGATAATTTTTGTAGACAGTACATAGTTCTTAGATTAAAAGTTTTATTTCCTAAACACACCCGTATGTGTCTGTAGGTTTATTCAAAGTATTGAGTGATATAAAAGTAATTGAAAAAATATAACTGAGGTGTTGTTGTGTATGAAAACCTGTTTGAAAGCCTATGTTGGACGTCTTCTTGTTTGTTGGAAGATAAAAAATCATTACAGTTGCATATTGATAGATATGTTTTAGTATTATAGGTATGTTATTAATTGTTGGAAGATACATATTGTAATGACTTTGGTTAAATTTTTCATATTTCAGATTTGGGCATTTGAGCATTTACTAAATGTTCATACAAAAAGTGTTGTCACACACAATGTATTTTCTTAGTGTTTGAAGTGGGGTGATGTTGTACTAAGCAAAAAGATGATATCATTGTCCTTTAAAAAAATTTGGTACTATTAATTTCTCTAATGAATATTTGAAGTTTGGTAGTATCTATTACAAATCGAATGTACATTTCAATTTTATTGGTAGGTTGTGGAAGATCTAGTTATAACAAAAGTGGAGGGTATACATGAAGTAGTTAGGAAGCATTCGTTGAAGAAAATAAAACTTTTAGGCTTTTAAAGAATTCTCCTATCCATATAAACGACCTTGTTACAAATAGTAAAATGTTGGTGGAGAATACGAGTGTCAAAGTGAGCTAACTTGGTTTATACAGGTTGACTCACCATGGATTAACTTGAAAATAAGCGAGCTCAAATCAACTCACTTTATGACGAACAAAAAAATTTACAATTTGGCTCAATCCACTACGGGTTGCTGGGTTAGCTCGCTAAGCCATATTTATTTTTTTATTTTTCAATTTTTTTTTCTAATAAGTAGATTGAATCGTAAGACTGAAACACAATGATATTGTGGCATGATAAACACTATGACCCGACTGAAATGCAGCAAACGTTAGTCACAGGATTGAAACGCAATACCGCAATGGCACAACAAATGTTATGATGCGACTGAAACGCGACAAATGTTATGGTACAAATAAAATGTGATGGTGCAGAAAAAGTTGTAGTGCAGTGACATAACAAACACGGTAGCACAGTGGTGTGACGAACGAAGTGCAAACGAATAAGGTATAGTGGTGAACACAGTGGTACGATAAATAATTGATGAGAAACTTGAGTGAGAGTTTGACTTGTAGCGACAACGTGAAATAGAGGTGCAGAGACAAGATAACATAAATTAGGATTACTAAATTATTATAATTATTTTTAAAATTTAAAATGAATGGTGGATTGCCAACCCACCATAAATCGGCTCAAACCCGTTCAATCCAAATGTTAAGTACATCAAGTTCATTTTTAATCCATTATCAGTAGAAATAAAAAAAAAATTTGAACTCGTATTGATACCCCTAATGGAGGAAAATAAAGCATTAGAGGCAAGGATATATGAACTTGAGATACAAATTTTGCCATTAAAGGAATCACTAAAGCACAAAAAAGTGTTTTGTATTTTGTAAGGAGGGTGAAGAAGTAAATGAAGAAATTAATAATTTAAAAGAAGATGAACATCATTGTTTTTAAAGGCTCTAACATGTATAGTCAGCTGAAAAACAATTGTATAAAATGTGTTGCAAGTTTAGTTATAAGAAGACCATGATTTATGTACAATAAGTGTAGAAATAGTATACACAGACAAGTTATGTTATATATATTGAGTTGTAGTAATTAATAATAGAACTTTGTAAGAATTTGGTGTTGTTTAGTGTGTTGTTGGAACTTATGTAGTTGTTTAACATTTTTTATGTTTAAGTACAATATGACATTATATCAATTAGTATAGCATGAATGCAATTATGCCTTTATAAGATTTAAAGCAAGGTTGATATTTCTATAATTTGACATTAGTTTTGGCAAACAAGTATAAATGGATGTTATAAGTGGTAAATGTCAACACATAATCGATACAAAACTTATCCAAAATATTTGTCCTATTTGTATTTTCTCCCCCAAATAATGTTATAGTAAATGGTTGAGCACAATAAAATTGCTCAGCATGTACCTAGTGCGGTTTGCAATCATATTCACTATAATTTGATGCATGTTTGTGGTTGAGCTAAACATAGATAGCTGAGCTAAATAAATTTCGCTTAGCCGATCTATGAGTCGCTGAGTGGATTAATAACAGTGGCAACCTTGCATCACTGGATGGTTTTCACTCAATGTCATTGTCTATCACTAATCATATTTAAGATTGTTCCCACTGTACTTATGTCGGTCAACATTTTTATACGACTCATCCAATAATGTTCGATACATATAATTTATAATTTATTGAATTTTGCTGAGCTTGGAAATATGACCAAAATTTGTCATGACTTGAACATTTATTACACGTCATAAGTATCATGTTATATGTTTTATTTCATGCCTTGACAAGTATTACGATCTAATACAAAACACCTCATACTATAGTTATTGTTTATGCTTTGTAGTATGTGTGCAGGCCACAGAAAGGTGTCTGCCATTAGTGTCATTTGGAGTTGGAAAAGTGGATCGTTTGCTGTAAAAAGTAATTTGTTAACTTTTATATTGCCATTGTTTCCATATTTAGGGCATAACACGTGTTACACTTTCATATGTATCTTATTGGTTAGACAATAATAGCTTGTTTACGTTTTCAATATGTGTGTAAAATAGTAGATATATTGACCATATAAATGAAGTAAGTGTGTTTTGTGAATATCTACTGAGCGGGTGGTGATTTAGGTTGACCGACTAATTTAAATAACAATGTGTTGTTGACAAAGATCCCTTGCTACCATCTACAATTGTCCTTTAAGTGAGAGATGTCATGTTTTCCTTATTTTGCCTTACATATAATATTGTTGGTGAAAAAATTTAGTTTATAACGTATGTAGTTTGTTTATTGAATTTTTTCAATTAATATGTCACATATTGAGTTTGTTGTATTCTTTTACACTAAGATAAGTATAAATGAATATTAATATGGTTGAAATTGAGCATGCAATCCATGTTAATATGAGTAATGAAGTCAACATTGAATGTGATGACAATTTGTGACGTAGAGAACATGAGAAATTACAATACGGTATTGATGAATTTGTGCCAGCTATTGAAATGTCTTTTGAAAGTGAGGAAGTTGTTAAAACTTTTTATAGTAGTATGGTATAAAAAAAGGTTTTGCTATTAAAGTAAAAAAATTTAAGAGAAGACCAGATAAAAAAAATTGATTATGGCATGTGCAAGAGAAGGTAATTTTTTGTCAATACATCCAACTAAATTGAAAATGAATCCTTAAAAAAATAAAATTGCTACAAAAATTACAATGAGTTTAAAAGATAATTTGTGGTACATAATGAGTTTTTTTATAAGCATTCTCATTGCCTTAGCCCTGACAAATCTTGGTTGTTTAGTGGTAACAAAATGCTTAACCTACATGTGAAAAAAAAATTGCACACTAATGATAAAGCTAGAGTTAGATTGAACAAAAGCTTTCATTCTATTGTTGAAGATATGAAAATATTTCATTTGTTAAGCGTGATGTTCGTAATTATGTGGTTGTTGAAAGGATATCACTTGGAAAATGTGGTAATGGAAAAATATTATTCTCATACTTTTGTCCTATGAGAGAGTTCAATAAAGACTTTTGTTTTAAAATTGACTTACATAATGATTTGTGTAAAAAATGTTTTTTTTTTTTTCCTGATGCTAGAAGCCTTATACCTTGTGAATATTTTGGTAATGTAGTATCATTTGACACAATATATTTGAAAAACAAATATGACATGTTGTTTGCCCATTTTGTTAGAGTAAATCATCATGGTAATAAATACTACTAGGTTATGGGTTCTTATCGTCTAAAGACACAAATTCTTTTATTTGGTTGTTTGAGGCTTGGATGCGTTGTATGTCATGCAAATCTCCTATCAGAATTGTCACAGGTCAATGTGTAGCCATGAAAAAAATAATTGATGTTGTCTTCCCTAATGCTCGTCATAGGTGGTGCCTATGACATATTATGAAAAAGATACTTGAGAAGCTTAGGGGATATAAAAACTACCAATATATTAAATATGCAATATCAACAACTGTTTATGAGTATATAACAACAAATGAGTTTGTTTTTCATGGACTGTATTTGTAAACAAATATGAATTAAGTGACAATGAGTGATTGCAGCTATTTGAACAACGCAATAAAGTGAGAGCATGACTACTTTTTTTATGGGTGCATCAATTAAAAAACCATTCTGAGGGGGGTTTGTTCAATAGTATGATAATGCACTACCTGATAAGACACAAAAGGAGTATGAAGTTGACTTTAGATCTATTAATACGAATATTCCTTGTGAATCATAGTCTATACTAGAACACCAATTTCAATATACATACACTCATGCTAAATTCAACGAGATTCAAGTTGAGTTTTGAGGTAAGATGAATGGTTGTATTGTCGATTTGTCATGTTGTGGACAAAATTGTTGTTATGATGTATTATAAGAAAATATAGTTGTCGGGAAATCAAAAGAAATAATATTTTGTCAAATTTGACCGTTTAGAACATGTGTTCAATTGTTCCTATCAAATGTTTGAATTTAATGACATTGTTTGTTGATATTTGTTATTGGTTTTAAACCAAGAAAGAGTAAAGACTATTCCTTCAAAATACATTTTGGACACCAGAATAAAACAAATAAAAGAAGATATACTATCATAAAAACTAGTTATGATCCAAAGTAGATTAAGCCAACAATGCAAAGATTTGATGCATTATATCACAAATTTTATGATGTTGTGGAAGTTGCAGTTGATTCAGCTGAAAAAACATCTTTGTTACTAGAATCAATTACCAAATGTGAAGAAAGATTTATCAATTTCACAAAAAACCCTATTAAGGATGATGTTGTGGACTACTTTTCAATATGCACGACAAGGTCATGTTGTGGTCAAAGACGATATGTAAATATGTCTATTCATAGTCCACGACATGTGATTCACAAAGGGAGACCATGCATAAAATGAAAGATGACTACTGAGAAATTTACAAAAGCAAAAAGATCAACAATAAAGCAAAAAAGATCAACAATATTCGCCATGTTGGTGTTGTTACTAAGCATGTACTCACATTGTCTCATTATGAAAATAATGATTTATTTTTGCAGTAAGAATTGTGAAATGTTGGACAATGTTTGTGTTGGTAAAGAGTCCTTGATTAGACATAAAATATGTTTGACAACAACATTGAATTGTGAATCCACTTATACAATGCATGGTCCACAAGTAAGGATGTGTGTTGAACATAATTGACCATTACGTAATTATTATTGTAATTAATATGATTTGTAATAATGACGATTACATTGCACGAATCATTTCGACTATTGCCTAATTTGGACGTTACATATTTATGATAATTTACTTATGTAATTGACAACATCAACTATTTTGGTAACAAAGTTATTTGTTAATCTGATTGGTTGGTGTCATTATTGACCTCGTTTGACAATAATGTGCAGTCTTTAAAAGATATGTCTTCACAAATGCAATCTTGATAGGAATATACAATATAATGAAGGTTTTGTTTTGTATCACTTGTGGTGAAATTTAATAAATAAAATAATTGTAATGTATAGTACACATTTCTCATATAGTGTTTATTGTGATTGTAGGAAGATTAGTAGATTGCATAACATTGGAAGTGTTATGCTTTAGTTAATAATATTTTAATGTATATATTTTTAGTATAGGATCAATACATGATTACAATTTTTGGTATCTTGTTGTAACTTATACATCCATATGTATTGTGTGTTTGTGTGTATATAAATATATAGCATAATATTCATACACATAAATGCAATATATTTTGTAAACGGTCAATTTGGACTTCTCATTGAAAATATCCGTTCATTTTATTTTGTGTGCAAATAGGTAATGCATAATTCATGTGTGCTTATGACTTTGTTAAATTAACATAGCCAACTAGTAATAACATAAAAATAAATAAGGCAAACACTTACATTATAGTATGAATATTATCACTTTGTCACAAAGAACCCAATACATGTACATGACCAATATCACTCCTCATCCGGGTTAGACAAGCACCCATCTGCTTGCAATATGGTATCTTCCTCCAAAGAAGATAGGTGTAATGCATTTGTATGATAGAATCTTTCACAAATCTTGAGCATTTAATAACGTACTCTACGAATAATTATGATGTTGTTTTCCACTCTAATTTGTAACAACGTTTGTTCTATTGCCAAATAAGTAAGATTTAGTTGAGGTCACGTGTTTTGTGCCCAAAGATATGGTATAGATGCTTCTAAAAAAGCTAAACATCTTTGCAACTCGCCATACTCCTAAACATGCAACTTCTATTCATTTCGTATAGCCTTTTCTTTGAAACTTGTTATCGTGGTTCTCATAGGACCAATCCAAATCCAGTAACAAATAGTTATAATAAAACATTTTCACAATAAGAAGTATGTTAAAGGGTGCAATATATCCACATGTGAACCATCCATCGAAGCATTGCTCCCTTTTATAGTGATTGGTGGTACTTGATTGTTGAATATGTTAGGTATCAGACTACTTGCACAAGAACTCAACTAAAATAGAGAAGAGAAAAATTGAATAGCAATAATAGACAAAAGTGAAAATTTTATAATAAGAAGAAAAATTACATACCCCTTCTCTAGTCCTAAAAATGACATACTTAGAGAAGGAAAGAAATTTTGGGATGATTAGAATGGGGTCATGTGGTTTCTTATATAACCACTCACCCATGCCCCCTTTGAAGTACCCACAAATGTGAGACTTTGCTCTTACAATCTCCCACTTGAAGATTTTGATGAAATTAATCAAATCTTCACACCATGATTATCTTTTCCATCTATGCTGCTTATGCTTTCAATAGGCCATAACAGGATCGACTTTGTATAAACTTGTCAGCATTTACTGGTTTTGTCAAGGCATCTGCTAGGTTATCTTTGGTATGAATCTTCTGCATATCCACACTCCCTTCCTCTATTACTTCTCTGACAAAATGATATTGTACTCCTATGTGTTTTGTTCTGGAATGAAAAGCTGGATTCCTTGCAATGTGCAAGGCACTTTGACTGTCACAATACACATTGATCTTCTGTTGCTTGTGTCCGAGTTCTCCCAATAACCTTTGAATCCAAATTGCTTCCTTGCATGCCTGGGTAGCTGCCATGTACTCCGTCTCTGTAATAGATAAGGCTACAACAGTCTGCAATTTAGATAGCCAACTTACCGCTCCACTTGCAAGTTTAAACACATATCCTGTAGTGGATTTTCTTTTATCAAGATCACCTGCAAAATCTGAATCAACATATCCTCTGACAATAAACTCTGATCCTTCAAAACATAATGCAGCATTTGAGGTTCCTTTAATGTATCTTAGGATCCTTTTCACAGCATTCCAGTGCTCTCTACCAGGATTTGCCATAAATCGACTAACCATCCCAACTGCTTGTGCAATATCTGGTCTCGTACAAATCATAGCATACATAAGACTTCCCACCATCGATGCATACGACACTCGAGACATTTCCATCCTTTCTGCTTCACTGCTAGGACACATATTTGAGGATAATTTGTAATTGATAGGCAATGGGGTAGAGATTGGCTTAGAATCTTGCATGTTGAAGCGCCGCAAGACTTTCTTAAGATAATTCTTTTGAGAGAGCCAAATCTTCCTATCCTTTTTGTCTCGGTAAATTTGCATCCCTAAAATCTTGTTTGCGAGTCCCAAGTCCTTCATATCAAATTCCCTAGCCAACTGTGCCTTCAATTCTTGGACTCGATCTTTGTTGGGGCCTACCACCAACATGTCATCCACATACAACAACAAAATGATGAAATCATTATCATCAAACCTCTTATAATATGTACAATGGTCTCGAACTCGACTCGTTGTATCCGAGGCTAATAATGAAGGAATCAAATCTCTTGTACCAACACCTTGGCGCCTGCTTTAAACCGTACAAAGATTTGGTCAACCTACAAACCAAGTTTTCTTTTCCTTGTTCTTCAAAGCCTTCTGGTTGGAGCATATAAATTTCTTCTTCAAGTTCTTCATGAAGAAAAGCAGTCTTTACATCCAATTGTTCAAGATGTAAGTCAAATGCAGCACACATAGCCAACACTACTCTGATAGTGGTAAGTCTAACCACTGGAGAGAATATCTCATTGAAATCAATGCCTTTTGAGCATACCCTTTTACTACCAGTCTTGCACGATATCGTTCCACTTTATCATTACCATCACGTTTGATCTTATAAACCCATTTGTTGCCGATGGCTTTTTGACCTTGTGGAAGTGCAACAAGCTCCCATGTCTTGTTTTTGTGTAAGGCTTCTATTTCTTCTTGCATTGCTGGCATCCACAGAGAAGCATCTGAACTACTCACAGCCTCCTGAAAGGTTGATGGTTCTCCCTCTTCTGTTAGAAGATAATATGCATCATGACTTGCCATTACATAGTCTGAGTGCCAAGATGGTCTCCTTATCTGACGTGTTATTCGTCGAACTTCTGTATCATTGGCCTCTTCTTGTTCTTGCTCCTCATGCTCTGGTTCTGCTTCTAAAGAATCTTCTTCTCCAGACTTTTCATCTATTTGTACAGTAGTTACATCTTTAGAAGTGCTGTCATTTACCTGTTCATTTTGCAGTTCATTCTCTGCAAAGATTACGTCTCTGCTAACAATAACCTTGCGGGCAGTGGGATCCCACAGACGATACCCCTTAACTCCATCAACATAGCCCAAGAATATGCATTTTCTGGATTTTGGATCCAACTTTGTTCTTTCTTGGGAGTTGTACATTACGTACACAGGACATCCAAACACATGTACAGAAGAGTACTCTGTTGGCTTTCCTTTCCACATCTCCATAGGTGTCTTTAAACTAATCACAGTTGATGGGGATCGATTTATCACGTAACAAGCTGTCTTCACTGCTTCTGCCCAAAAAGACTTGGCTAATCTTGTTGTTCGCAAGATAGCTCTAGTCCTCTCTAGGAGAGTTCTATTCATCCGCTCTGCTACACCATTTTGCTGAGGTGTATGAGCAACCGTGAACTGCCTCTTTATACCCTCCTGCTTGCAGAATGCCAGAAACTCACCATCTGTATATTCTCCTCCATTGTCTGTCCTTAAGCACTTGATCTTCTTCCCAGTTTCAAGCTCCACTTGTGCTTTGAATTCCTTGAAAACTGGAAACACATCTGACTTTTTCTTGATTGGGTACACCCACAATCTCCTAGAGTAATCATCAATAAATGATACAAAATATTTAGCTCCTCCTAGGGACATTTCCGGTGACTCCCACACATCAGAATGTATCAAGTCAAGTATGTGTTTGCTTCTAGTAGTTGACTTTTCAAATTTCAATCTATGTTGTTTGCTTGTCACACAGTGCTCACAGAAATGTAAGCTTACCGATGTGAGCCCGGGTAAGAGTTTACATTCTGCAAGGACCTTCAAGCCTCGTTCTAACATATGGCCTAGTCTGCGATGCCACATTGTTGTTGATTCCTCTTGACTAGCTGATGCAACTGATACATCTGCCTCTTGCAACGTATCTCCCAGAAGCATGTATAGGTTTGCAACAAATTTCTCTGCTTTCATCACTACTAGAGCACCTTTTACTACTTTCAAGATCCCACCTTCAATATGGGTATTGCAACTGAGGTCATCCAATTGTCCAATAGACAATAAATTCTTTCTCAAGCCCTTCACATGTCGTACCCCTTGAATTGTACGAATAGTACCATTGTACATCTTCAATTTGACAGTACCGATTCCAGCAATTTCCAAGGCGTGATCATTACCCATGAACACAAATCCCTCTGAGATAGGTTTATAAGTGCAAAACCAATCTCTTCGTGAAGTCATGTGCCATGTTGCTCCCGAATCTATTATCCAAACATCAGTGAGCTGTTTTTCACCTTTGGAACCAATAGCTGCTTCGCTATACAGGATTTCTCCATCATCAGAGGTACTGGCAACACATCCTTGAGATGTAGTTGCCTCAGAAGACTTCTCTGCATTTTTCTTCTTCCAACAATCTTTCTTCAAGTGCCCTCTCATGCCACAATAGTAGCATTTGAAATTCTTCCTTCCTCGAGATTTTGATCTACCATGATTTTGACTCCCACTAGAGCCACACTCTGTTGATCTTCCTCTCATCATCGTCAAAGCCTCTGCTTGCTTGGAATTTTCCAATCTATCTACTTTATTCTTGCGTCTGGATTCTTCTTCTAGAGTAGCTCCGGCAACATCCTCAAAGCGTAGATTTCCTTCCATATTAGTATTTGTTATGTTGATGATGAGTTGATCGTATGAGTCTGGTAGGCTCTGAAGTAGAAGTTCTACACGTTCATTTTCAACTATGTTGAAATCTGCTGCTGATAGTTGGGCAAATAAAGTATTCATATGATTGATGTGGTCCGTCATTGATGTGGACTCACTCATCCGAAGAGTGTAGAGTTTTCGTTTCAAGAATATCCTTGTGTGAAGAGACTTCACCTCATATAATTTGATGAGGGCATCCCAAATCTCCTTTGCTGTATTCTTTTCCGCAACACTGGATAGTACGGAATCTGCCATTGCTAAATGCAAATTTGCGATAGTATTTCCGTCATTTCTGCGGGTCTTCCTTCAATTGCATCAAGACAATTATCCTTTCTCAAAATTGCCTTCATCTTCAATTTCCATAACGAGAAATTGTTCCCGTTAAACTTCTCTATCTCATACTTTGCTGTCATGGTTGTGTTTCCACTTATGCAACTCTCACTTATGAATAGTATTGTCTACTGGAACAATAGTAGTAGACCGTGAACCAGTACACTAGGTAAGTTCTCAGGAAAGAGAGGTGAGTCACTAATGGACACACTTAAGTACCAAGTCTTTCCTAGCCAGAACTTCCCCAGACAACAGTTTCACACTACTACACCTTTTCCAGTAACAACTCTTTTCTGATGTGGAAAATCAGATTAAACCGCAACCACAAAGCATACTCAGAATTTTACCAACACTATTCTAGTGACTAGCGCAACGGAATAAGAACGTGGCTCTGATACCACTGTTAGGTATCAGGCTACTTGCACAAGAACTCAACTAAAATAGAGAAGAGAAAAATTGAATAGCAATAATAGACAAAAGTGAAAATTTTATAATAAGAAGAAAAATTACATACCCCTTCTCTAGTCCTAAAAATGACAACACTTTCTAATACTTAGAGAAGGAAAGAAATTTTGGGATGATTATAATGGGGGGCATGTGGTTTCTTATATAACCACTCACCCATGCCCCCTTTGAAGTACCCACAAATGTGGGACTTTGCTCTCACATAATAAGCAATAATATTTGGCATTATGTAATTATCTAGTATGATGAATGTAATTCATTATGTGCTCATGGCTTTCTTGACATGGTCCTGGATAAATTTCTAGATGAAATATTCAGGTCATGAATATTATTGGTATTGAAAGCATGTGGTTCATGGTTGTGCATTTGTCAATAAATATATTCCATAGTTATAACGGCATCATAACATAATTATGAACATGTTTCTCAAATTGAATAAGGTCAAATACATTATTTATATCAAATACATAAATACATATGTGTTTCTTTACTGAAGGACCTACTCATACTCAAATACTATATTTGATTTCATATTTGTAATTAACAACAAAATCAACTTCTTGAAAGTGTTCCTCTATAACACATAATCAAAATATTGGACATTAAAATGTAATCATCAAATGGTTTCACTACACATTTTTATAACATTTTCAATTACGAAATTATCATTACATTGTCAAGTTCTTGTCGCTCAGCACTACTATTACAGCATGAGTATAATATAATTAACTTTCTACTATTCAAGTCCAGCACGTAAGAAAACCAATAATTGTTAAAAATAGTTGGAACAAAAACCTAACCATTTATATTTATATATATATATATAAACATACTACACATCACCTTAATTCACTACAAAAAAATCACATATTTCTGATAAATTTTTACCGATGGATTTGTAGCCGTCAGAAAATGAGTCATTACTAACGAAAATTACTGACGGATATAGAATTTGGTCTTACCTACTGGATATATCCGTCGGTAAAATAATAATTAGTTACCGACGAATATATCTATTGGTAAATCAGTCGGTAAATTAACAATTAATTACCGATCGAATATATTCATCGGTAAATTGATCGATAAATTAACAATTAATTATTGACTGGATATATCCGTCGATAAATTCATTGTAAATTAACAATTAATTATCGACGAATATATCCGCTCGGTAAATTAATCATTAATTACCGAACGGATATATCCGTTGACAAAATTATATAGTAATTACTTAATATATTCTAATAAATTAATTATTCACCTAATTAAAAAATTAAATATTTTTTATTTAATAATTTAATTTAATCATAATTAGTTTAATTTATAATAATTTATTAAACTAAATAATTTTAAAAAATAAATATTTAATTATATATAAATATATATAAATATATAAATATATAAATATATAAATATATAAATATATAAATATATAAATATATAAATATATAAATATATAAATATATAAATATATAAATATATAAATATATAAATATATAAATATATAAATATATAAATATATAAATATATAAATATATAAATATATAAATATATAAATATATTTGTATATAAATATAATTTACTTATAAATTATTATAAAAAAATTCTAGTAATTTAGTGGTTGGAATATCAACCTCTAACTCTAAAGTATTAGGTTGGGAGAGAGTTTCTAAAAAAACAGACTATAAAATAAGTAAAAGATACAATAAATAATAAAAATATTTCCGTTCGATAATATCTATTTACCGATAAATTTTTGTTATTACCAACTAGGAGCTAAGATGTCATAGTCTTCCTTCTTCCAATCCTTAATTGAATATATTCGATTGACATTTTTCTTTAAATTAACTACAATACATCAGTATTATAAATAACATTACCACCATCAATCAAACTCATAAATAATGTGAAATAAAATTACAAATATTACAACTTATTGAAAAACGTAAACTAAAAATATAATGTCACTTCATGCCAATATTGAAAAAAAAAAGAGAGCCCTACGTTTATACGCGAAATAAAATACTTGTAATATCAAGAAACATGCACCTACGTTATGAAAAGTGGATGAGTACACCTAAACTGCAAGCATCACACACAGGAACAATTAGAAAAAACAAGCAGAGAGTTTTTTTTTTTTTTTAAAAGCAAATAACATCAATTAATTAAACTGAGTACAAGGGGTACTCAAATCCCAAAAATAGAGTACAATACAAAGTAGAGAAAAGTTATTAAAAAACACACTAAACAAAACAGATCCAAGGATTATTGTGCCAGTCTACAAGGTTACAAGACATTCTCATACCACGAAGAGATCCACTTCCAAGAATATAGACGAATAGAATCAAGTAATTTCAACCGATCCACAACGTCTTGTTTAAAAACCACACAGTTCCGATGCAACCAAATGGACCAGATGACTGCAACTCAAATAATAACAAAGTACTGAGATCGCTTTTTACTCCTCCCTTAGCCACACCAAACAAGAAAAAAGGACACCAAAGAAGAGGGCATAACAAAATTAACACCAAGCCAGCAAAAAACATTCATCCACGTACTATATGCCACCAGGCAGAAAACAAAAAGATGCATCGGATCTTCAACAAATAAATCACACATAGGACACAAAACAGAATCCAACTACACACCACGCCCCTGCAGAAGCAACCTACACGGAACAAAATCCAAGAAAAGCTTCCAAGAAAATACCAAACATTTGATAGGTACTTTACCTTTTCAAAGTCTGCACAACACCTCTTGGAGATTAACATCAAGAGTCGGAATATTAACCAAAAGAGTCAACAACCAACAATAAGCAGACTTAACAGAATATACCCCTGAAGTATCAGTCAACCAACACTAGTGATCCTCCAGGTGAGGACGCAACACAAATCCATCCAGAATTTTCATCAAACTCACTACCAATGGCAACTCAAATGAGAAGGGAAGGCGGCGTCAAGGAATGCCCCAAACCCAATTATCTCCAAATCAATGACCATTCTACGCTACAATCGAAGAGGGATCGAGAGCAAAGGAATATAATCTGGGAAAAACCTCCTTTAGCCTAAAGTCACCCAGCCACCTATCCTCCCAAAATCTCGTCAAAGTACCATTCCCCATAGCCCGTAATATCTTCTCATTAACCCATTGTCCTCCTAACTGTAAAGTAGACACAAAATCCCGCCACCAACTAGAAGCACGTCGATCCACCAAACACACATTCAACCATGACGGGGTCAGGCCATATCGCGCCTGAAGAACCTGCGCCCACAAAGCCCCCAGATATGATAAGCAACGCCAGATCCATTTACCAAGTAAAACATAATTAAATAACTTCACATCCTTAATTTCAAGCCCATCCACTCCCTTCGGTCGACACACCAACTCCCATCGGACCCAAGGGATCTTAGACAGATCCTTAACCCATTCCACAAAAAGTTCCTTTGAATAGAGATAATATCATTCACCACAGACTTAGGGACTTTGAAAAAGGAGAGGAAATGGATAGGAATAGAATTTAGCACTGAGTTAATAAGGGTGACATGACCACCAATTGAAACATACATGTACTTCCAAGATGAAAGCCGACGTCGCATACTATCCAACACCGGTTGCCAAGTAGCTCGCAATCTAGGATTCGCTCCAAGGGGAAGCCCCAAATATTTCACCGGCAGTTGGCCCCTTACGGCAATGAAGTTTGTTGCAAGCTCCACAAAGTCATCGTCAGTATTCACTCCCACCACACAACTTTTATGGAAATTAATAAACATGTCTGATATAAGTTCAAACCCTCTTAACAACGCATTAACTGTCCACAGGTTACATGCAGAAGCTTCCCCAATAATCAAAATATCATCTGCAAACTGCAGGAGAGACACCACAGGCCCCATCACCCCAACCTGCAAACCAGTAAACAACCCCCCCTCTAGCGCCCTATCCATCATCAACCACAGTCCTTCGGCTGCAATTAAGAATAAGAATGGGGCCAACGGGTCCCTCTATTTCAAGCCCCTCCCAATACTAACCTCCTAGGTAGGACTACCATTCACCAGCGCTGACAAGCTACCTCGACAAACACACCCCTCCATCCATCTAACCCACCTCTCATCAAAACCAAAACCACGCAACATATATAACAAATAGTCTCATTCAATCGAGTCATATGCCTTCTCATAATCAATTTTAAGCACAAAGATACTCTTTTTATAACGTTTCGCAAAATCAATCGTCTCATTTGCAACCAAAAAACTATCAAGCATGCTACGACCTGGAACAAAAGCCGACTGACGGTGTGAAATAATCGAAGGGAGCACACCACACAATCGATTCGCCAACACCTTCGATAATATTTTGTACATGCATCCAAGAAGAGAAATTGGCCGAAAATCAGACATGTGTTGAGGACAAGAGACTTTAGGAACCAGCGTTACAAAATAAGACAAAAGGACCTTCGGAAGCGTAAGATTATTATAAAAGCCAGTCAAAACTTGCAACACCTCAGTACGCATCAACCGCCATAATTTCTTAACAAAGGCAAAATTAAACCCATCCGGGCCCGGACTTTTATCTCCATCACACTCTGCCAACATAGCACTTACTTCCTCCTCTGAAAATGGAGCCACAAGTGTCAAATTCTGTTGAGAAGAAATGCCAAATACACCCATAAAATCCAGCCTAGGCCTATGCCACAACCTGCCTGAAAAGTGATCAGAGAAATAATCCACCACCACCCCTCGAATACCCTGAACATCCTCAACCGACCTCTCACCAACAAACAAAGCATATATTTGGTTGCAGCGTTGTCGCCCCCGGAGACAAGCATGAAAGAACTTTGAATTCAAGTCACCATACTTAGTCCAATGCACCCTCGCCTTCTGGGCAATTAAACACTGATTCCTCCTTCGTGCACTCCAAATCTCAGACAAGACCTACTTTTGTCGTAGTAACTCCACCAAACTTAGATCCTGCACCTCATTCTTATCATCTAGGGTCTGCAACTCAACAGTAAGAGAAGAAATAGTCTTGTTAAGGTTACCGAATACCTCACCATTCCACTTCCTCAATGCCTGTTTAACATTACCCATACGGACCCGAACACGTTGAGCTGCCCAAAGTTTTTCAACAACACCATCCCAAGCCTGACAAACCACTGACTCCAATCCAGGATGATCAAGCCAACAGTTGTTAAATCGGAACGGCTTCGGACCCCAAATAAGCACTCTATACTTTAACACAAGCGGACAATGGTCAGACACATCCCGAGGGTAGGGATGTCAAAACGGGCCAGCGCGCCCCGTTTTGGCTCACCCCGCCTTTGGCCCGCCAAAAGCGGGGCGGGACGGGTTGGCCCGATATAGTCATGACGGATCTGTAGACTTGGCCCGCCCCACCAAGGGCGGGTTAGTGGCTGACCCGCCATAATTTAGAAAAAAATAATTTTTTTTAAATAAATTTTTTTAATAAATTTAATAATAAGATTATTATTTGTTTGTCAATAATTCAATATATATATATATATATATATATATATATATTTGTTATTATGTATTATTATATAAATTTTATTATTGTTCTAAATTATAATTTCTTAAAATAATGTATTGATTTATATTATTAAATTGAAATTATATATATATATATATATATATATATAAATAACGTTAAACTTACAAAATTTATATGTTTTATATTGAAAAATTCAAATACTTATATCTTTTTTATTTGATAAAACTTCATATTATTCTTGGTTGAGTAATTCTTACACCTTTAATTCAAGTAATAAGGATAAAAATAATCGAGTGCTTAGGATAAACAAGGAGAACAGGAGAGAATGTTATATTTCGGGAAGGAGAATATTTTACGTGAGAATGAAACTTTTTTAATTCTGTTTTTAAAAATTTTAACTTCATATATTATCTTTATAATTAATTTTATTACAATAAAAAAATATTTTTTTATTAATTAGGCGGGCCGCGAGCTGGCCCGCCCCATCCTGCGGGTTGGCCCGACGGGTTGGCAGGGCAGGTTAAAGCGGGCTGATGGGTTGAAAATACTAACCCGCCTCGCTGGGCCTAGCCCGTTTTACCATCCCTACCCGAGGGAGGACAGATACATAACACTCACCCCAAGTGTTGATCCATTTTTCCGATATCAACATCCTATCCAACCGACTCATCAGTAGCCCATCCCCCCGGAACCATGTAAACCGCTTTCCCACTAGTGGCAAATCTACCAGGCCCATCTTTGCAATAAAACTATTAAATTCAAGCATATCAGATACATTAACCACACCCACTCCTCCCTTCCTCTCAGACTCCCGGCACACAGAGTTAAAGTCACCCACTACACACCACAAAACATCACCAAAGCCTCGAATTGACATAACAAGATCAGCCCACAACTTTCTCTTTTCCAACAGGCGACATGGAGAGTACACGTTGACCACAATACACCGAACACCACCATTTCCCCAACTCAAACATACACCTAAGTAAGCCAACCCAGAAAAATAAAATTGTAAGGTACCTTGAGTCGAGTCCCAAATCAAAATAAGTCCACCACTGCGCCCCTGAGAAGGACAACTCAGCCAATCAAACCCAGACGAACCCCAAATTTGCGAGCACAATTGACGGTCACAACCCTCCAACTTTGACTCCTGTAACGCAATAAAATCCACACGTTCACATCTAATCAGCTCGGAGACACGACAACATTTAACCTCCGACCCCAGACCCCTACAATTGAAAGAAGCTATCTTCATGGATCAACCGATTCTCCCCTCTTTTTTTCCACCAATTCTCTGTCACGGATCTCTATAGCCACTAATTTCTCCCTCACTTCTGATTCATTATCCCGCACCACAATCTCCACTGAACGAAACAATTCCATCACCTTATTTGCCACCACCTCATCATTCGCACATAGAGGGTCAACCTCCAAAGACACGCCAATCTCACTATCGAACACAACATGATCTGGCACCAACAATGCGACCCCATCCTCCACTAACGCACCAATACAACTCTTTTGACCCATGATATTTCTACCATGAACTTTCCTTAATGTGTGTCGCACATTGGATCGCCCGGCAAAAACTCCCAATTTGGTTGGAATGGGGACCCCAGGAACACCAGTGTCTTGTGCCACCCTCAATACTTCCTGGGCATGCTCTGGCCAAAGCAATTGATCCAACCCGAACGGATCACTACCAGATCCATTTACCTCGCCCACATGACACAGTAACTCCTGCGTATTCACCCCCTTAGACTAAATACCACCCATACTCTCTGCCACACCACCTTGTCCAGCATCTCCACTGTGCACATGCTTTCGACCAACACCATCCGGCACTACTACCGGATCTTGTAGCCTCGCTGAAGGCCTCACTTCTAGGATTTCCTCAACCACCGTCTCTGCACCCACTCCCTTATCATTAGGAGGCAATTGCTCCTCCGTAACAGCCCCCACAATCGACGTGCCAACCACCGTCCCAGACCATACTCCAACCACACCATCTCCAATGCACCCTTCTTCCCCCGACGAATAATTTTCGACCTCATGCAAGTCCAGAGACGCACCTTCCATATAATCAGAGCCAATCGAGGATTCATCATCAGCAATATCCGCATGGAACTGACCTCCATGCTCCTCCACCATGCGTATCGTGAAGCATAAATCATTCATAAGTACTTTCGTCCCCTCATTTATCAACGCTGAAGCCGATGTACGTAATTGAACACGACCATAATCCAGTCTCCTCCTCCGCTTCGTAACCTCATCCACCTGAATAAATTCCCCTAGGCATGACACCATCTTCTTAAAAAACGTCTCAGATCACGCATGTAATGGCACCCCATAACAGCGAACCCAAGTTTCCCGTTGAACACACACCCCTGTCCTTGGATGCCACCAACCGACTTCATAAAACCAACGCTCCCAAATCTTCCTATTTTGCAACACAGTATCCTCCAGGTTCACCCCTGCATCTGACTCGATCAGGACTTTATCATCTCCCATCGTGGTCAGGACAATATCTGAGAATCCCGCCTATAACACCTCCTTCCTAACCCTAGTCAAGTCCTATCCGTGATTGAGGCAACCAACAAGAGTTTGACAACACTCCTCAAGAAACGACTCCTCCACTGCATAGTGTAAAGGACACCAGGGTTGTTCTGGTCGCTTCCCCTTAACTCTAATCACCGTTGGCTTTTCATATGCGTATGAAGAACCATCCACACCTGATCGCCTAACTACTCCCTCCCTGATGCTATGTAGTTTCACCGCATCCACAGACCCCCTAGCGTAACGGCTCAAATACACCTTCAATCGTTTCGTACCAATCACAATTGATCTGATCCCAATCTCCGTTCCATCATCTTCGCATTACAAACATCTACAAAGCGGACAAACCCAAACCTCCTCCCTACTTTATCAAGTTTCTTGGGTAAAAATACATCCACCACCTTACCCAACTGCCGGAAAATTTTCCATAGAGTACCGATCTCAAGTGGCTCCGGAATATTCGTGAAAAAATATGATGTTGAGGAGCTTAAGACACGCCCTAAATGCCCCCCCAAACCCCTTATTTTGACTCTCATTTCGTAACTCCCTCGATTGCCCTCCACCGTTACCTCTCTCCCAAACTCTACCATGGGCATTACTATCCCCTACTCTCATACTGCCTTTTTTCCTTATCATCTATCTAATCCCCTTAGGGTTCAACTTAACTACCAAATATTCCAATTATCTCTTAATCTTCCAACTTTCAAACCTCCACTTGACTAAAACGAGAATTTACCCTGTTTCAATTACCGAATGCTGAAGAGTGGAGACAATAACTTTACCTTTCCATTCTTGTAAACCCCATAAGCATTCTCCACTTTCATCAGCTTCTCCACAATCTACCAGGACCTTCCAGATGGCCCCTACCAAGCAAAAAATCCACAAGTCTACCGGCGGCAAGGTTCCTCTGAAGCAACTGGCGACGAAGGCTGCTCGTAAGTCTGTTCCGGCAATCGACGGAATGACGAAGCCCCACAATTTTAGGTTGGAACCTGAGGCTCTTCAATTAGTGTCTTGTCTAGTACCTTCGAATCACGACGCCCTTCACCGCCTGAACCACGCACCACCACAGCTAGCCCTCGCCCCTAAAACCACCGTACCCACCATTAGTCGTCACACACAACCCCTCTTCTCTTGATTTATTCTTTCCACAAGAGGAATAGAATAAAAATGAAAACAAGAGGAAGAGATGACCGAAAATGCACCCACACTTTTAAACAAATCAGCAATGCAAACACAATAGATAATGATACCTTTCATGTCAAGGAATGGAAAGAGAAATATGAAATGGAATCGCCACCGGAATTTTTCTCAAACACACCAGACAACAACATGGAAGCATAACGAACGGATAACATTCCAACTAAAGTTCACACGTGCACTTATTTCTTTTTCATTCTTTTTGGATGTTTTTTGCAATAAATCTTCCTTTTTCATTCTTTTCCAGTTAAATTCATGTCAACATTAATTTTGCCGACTTTTTTTCATAAATAATACTATTTTTAAAAATATTTTCCAAAATAACACATCTGGAACATTATTTACACAACTAGCACTCTTTACTGTTCACGTATTAAAATAATCAATTATTTTATATTATGATCGATTATTTCGCGCAATGAACTCTCGCTCAAGCGAAGAAACCCTTCGCTTGAGCGAGGAAATCTGTAACAAAGGGGTAATCTCGGATCAATTCTCGCTCAAGCGAAGAAACCTTTCGCTTGAGCGAGGAAATCTGTAACAAAGGGTAATCTTCAGTCAATTCTCGCTCAAGCGACGGGTATTTTCGCTTGAGCGAGAAGTGATTAAAATATGTGGTGACCCAAGTTGCGTTATGTGGCTAACTGCGTTGGACGTTTAGCCCATGGTCATTTCTCGCTCAAGCGATGAGTTACTTCGCTCGAGCGAGAATTGATGGGGTAACTGCGTTGGACCGTGGTCAATTCTCACTCAAGCTAAGTAACTATCGCTTGAGCGAAGAAATTTATAATCGATTATGATTTGAACTAATCGATCATAATTTTAAAATAATAGAATATACAAAATTATGATCGATTATTTCGCTCTCGCTCAAGCGAAGAAACTCCGCTTAAGCGAAAAACACATTAGATAGTGGTTCTAGAACTAACCGTTATTAAAAGTATATTTTAGATAGCGGTTAACGTGGAACCGCTATTATATGTTTACTTTTAAGAGCGGTTAAAGTGGAACCGCTATCATATATGGGTCACTTTTAATATCATATATGTGTCACTTTTAAGAGCGGTTAATATTTTAACCGCTCTTAAAAGTGAACATATAATAGCGGTTTCACGTTAACCGCTATCTAAAATGTACTTTTAATAGCGGTTAGTTCTAGAACTGCTATCTAATGTGTTTTCCGCTTAGTGGAGTTTCTTCGCTTGATTATGTAGCTCCTGCAGAATGAGTTTCTTCAAAACTTTTCACAAAACTTTCTAAGTTATTTTAATTGATAACAATAAGTTTTAATCGATTAAAATAGTTAGCAAAAATTTCCTTAAATAACCTTTGACTTCATCAAACCCACAAGATCTTTGTTTTATCAAATGATTCAATAAGATCTTCATCACTTTCAATTAATTGAAAAACTCCTAAGTTTCATACATTGAGACATTTCTTAACTAACACAATCTAATGATGCGAAGTAGATGCACATGTAACATTAGGACATGTTCTTCTGCTATGACCAGGGGTATGACAATATGAACATTTTTTAATCCTACTTTGATTTTCTGTAATGTCCATCTCAGTTCTTATACGACTTGATTTTGGTCAGCCCTTTGAAGTTCTTTTCATTTCTGGATTTGCACACAAAGTAGGTCCTGTGTATGTTGACCAATATTCTTCATTTCGCAATAACCCAAATTGTGTTCTGTATACCTTTGAAACTTGTTGTAAGGTATACACTGAATTAATATAGTTGTTGAAGTCATGGTGTGCATGCTTGCATGCAGCAAGAACATGTGAACAAGGCATGTGAAATTTTTGGAATTTCCCACAGTCACACCATAACTCATCAAGGTGAACTGCAAATTTCCCTGCTGGTTGAACTTCACGCGGGTTTTGTGTTTCTTCTACTACAAATTTTGTGGTAGACCTGTCAAACGTTATGACCCTATGCGTGTTTGTCTGTGTTTGTGCTTTCTCTAAATTTTTGACCAAAATTTCAGAGTATACATGACCAACATTGATCATGGCATCTATCTGCCTCCCTCTTTCAATGAAAAATTTGTTGCAACGGGTGTACGTTGCGGTGACCTTGGAGCAAATAGGTAGATTTCTTGTTTTTTTTTTCAAAACAGAGTTGATAGACTCTGCTATGTTGGTTGTCATGTGGCCCCAACGTCGTCCATTGTCCCATGCAAGTGTCCATTTTTCTCTAGGTATCTATCCAACCAATTAGCTGCTTTTATGTCATATTGCCTCAAGATGTTGTAATAATAGTAGAATCGTGGTTCAGTCATCACATACGCTACAACAATATTAAAAAAACATAGTTAATATAAATATTTATTAGCAACAATTAAATAATGAATAAATTGTAACAAATTCGAAGCAAAGGAATTACTCATATTTACAACATCTTTCCTCAGTGCGGTGTTTTTGAAACGTCTCATAAAATTATGTGCCATGTGTCTAATGCAGTAGACATGCATTGAATTATTTTCTGTCCATTCGCTTCCATTTCTCATGTATGCACTTCTAATGGATTCATGTCGGTCTGATATGAGGCATAATCCTTGTTGGGGTGTGACATATCTTTAAAGATTTTTTAAGAAAAAAAACCAGGCATCACTTGTTTCACCTTCAACCACTGCAAACGCAATGGGGAGGATGTTGTTGCGGCCATCTTGTGCTACTGCAACCAACAAGGTACCTCTATATTTTCCATACAAAAAAGTTCCGTCCACTTGAACAATGGGCTTGCAGTGAACAAATCCATCTATGCATGACCTAAACGACCAAAACACATGTTTAAAAATATTTGAATTTTGTTGAAGGACTTCACCTTGGTAAGCTGGTTGTGACTACAGTTTGTAGATGAATCCGGGAACAAATTGTTGCATCGCTTGTAACAAACAAGGCAACTTCTTATACGAATCCTCCCAATTGCCGTAGATGATCTCCACTGCCTTTTGTTTTGCCAACCAGGCATTCCTGTATGTTATAGTGTAACCCGTTGTTAATTGGATGTGGGCTATGATTGTGGAGATTGGTGTTGACGAATCAACATCAATTATTTGACCAATTGTTTGGGAAATCATTTTATATCCCAACTTGTTGTGGTCTTGGCTGATTAATGGTGAAACGCATGTATGGTGCCCTTCAAGCTTCATAATCTCCCAATATTGCTCTCTTGTGCGCAATATTGCTCGACATCTCCAATTGCATTGGTTATCAACACATTCAACAACATATCTACTTTAGTTTGAAATTTTCATCTTGTATGTGCAATGATTGACAATGTGAAAGCGGTTGATGACATCTTGAACTTGTTCTTTTGTTATGAAACATTGTCCAAGAAATAGAGTTCCTGCCGGAGAAACAAAAGACTCTCTGTCCAACGCATGACCATACTCTGGGTCTTGTTGTTGAATGTGATTTTCAAAGTTAAGAAAATGTTGTGGTGGGTTGTATGGTTCCATGAAGTTTGGTGCATGTGTAGGGATATGTGGTTGTTCGTCCTCTGAATCATCTTGGTGTTGGCTGAGAATTTCATCTTCGTCTTCATCCTCACTAAAATGATCAACGACTTCAATTGGGAGGCCAACAATTTCGTTCTCTTGTGTGGGTAGTTCTTCGTTGATGTTGGTGGAAGGCCCACTTAGCAGTTGGGTAAAAGGGATGTAGTCATTATGTGTGGGTATTTCTGGGTCAGTGTTTGGGAAAGCTTGGTAGGGTAAGGGTAAAATTTCTGGTGAGTGTGTGTTGGGGTATGAAGAAGAAGAAGTTTTAAATGAAACAAAAATTTCAATACCACATAGACTTGAGTTTGAATCATGAACATCGAACATGGCCTCCACGTCGTCATCATCTTTCAACTCAACAACAATGAAGTTGTTGATCCCAACTCCGAGTCTAGTTGGACAGCGAAAATGGATGGTTGCTACATTTTCGTGGGGTTCTTTCTCCGATTTCTTGTGGATCAACTTCTTCAACCTTTGTAGAGAAATTCCTCTCTTTAAAGGAACAAGTTTTGCAGTCCCAGTATTGAAGGTAACTCCCTCCATGGGACATGGGTTCATGAAACCATCATAGTGGACAATAGTAGACACTACACCCATTTTAGGAGTGTGGAACACAAAGAAGACTAAAAGTAAGAAGAAGAAATAATGCAAATAGCTTCAGAGATTTAAGAGTGTGCAATGTGAGAAATTCAAAGAATGAAAGTGGTCTATTTATAATGAAGTCCATTGGTTTGAATTCAATGCTCCCTCACATGGTTTCTGACGCACACAAAACCCAAGCAAAGTGGGTGGGTCAACATCTCTTTAAATATGTTTGGATTCTTCCGCTTTTGTCTAACCCAATGCAGGGAATCCAAGATTGGAATCCTAACTTAGGTGGGTAACTCGAGCATTGGATTCTTTACTTGTGTGCATCAGAAAGACATGAGAATCCTGACTTGGGTGGGTGACTCAGCATTGTAAATAGTTGCAGGTTTCCTCGCTCAAGCGATGGGTTTCTCGCTTGAGCGAGAATTGGCCACAGCTAAATGTCCAACGCAGTTAGCCACATAATGCAACTTGGGTCACCACATATTTCAATCACTTCTCGCTCAAGCGAAAGTACCCATCGCTTGAGCGAGAATTGACCTGAGATTTTAGATAGCGGTTCTACAACTAACCGCTATTAAAAGTATATTTTAGATAGCGGTTAATGTGGAACCGCTATTATATGTCGATTATTTTAAAATTATGATCGATTAGTTCACATTATAATCGATTATAAATTTCTTCGCTCAAGCGATGGATGTCTCGCTAGAGCGAGAATTGACCACGGTCCAATTATATATGTGTCACTTTTAAGAGCGGTTAATATTTTCACCGCTCTTAAAAGTGAACATATAATAGCGGTTCCACGTTAACTACTATCTAAAATATATTTTTAATAGCGGTTAGTTCTAGAACCGCTATCTAAAATCTCGGGTCAATTCTCGCTCAAGAGATGGGTACTTTCGCTTGAGCGAGAAGTGATTGAAATATGTGGTGACCCAAGTTGCATTATGCGGCTAAACGTCCAACGCGAGTTAGTCACATAACGCAACTTGGGTCACCACATATTTTAATCACTCTCGCTCAGCGAAAATACCGTCGCTTGAGCGAGAATTGACCGGAGATTACCCTTTGTTACAGATTTCCTCGCTCAAGCGAAGGGTTTCTTCGCTTGAACGAGAATTGACCCGAGATTACCCCTTTGTTACAAATTTCCTCGCTCAAGCGAAGCGAATGGTTTCTTCGCTTGGCGAGAGTTCATCATGCGAAATAATCGATCATAATATAAAATAATCGATTATTTTAATATGTGAACGAGTAAATAATGCTAGTTGTGTAAATAATGTTCAGGATGTCTTATTTTGGATAATATTTTTAAAAATAGTATTATCTAAAAAAAAAAGTCAATTTTGCCCTATAAGGTGTCTAAAGGGTTGTTGAAAACGGGCTGTTCGACGAACGTTTTCCTTAACTTATTAATAGATAATAAAAATAGAAACTGTATGCTTGTTAAAAAAAAAAAAATAACGTATGCGCGCGGAACACGCCCTTGCTGTGGAACTGAAAATGAAAATAGGGAAAAGTCGTGAGCCGCGTGGGTAGATGCAGAGTGATGCTGACGCATACACAACTGACACACGACTTGGTCAAATACAGTGCAAACTATGGAACTTTCCGAAGCAATTGGTTCATTTCATTACGCCATTGTCGCTTTCCCTGACTTTAATTTATTTTTTATTTTCTGTACTTCGTAATATTTAAAAATATAACCTATAATAAAGAGATAAAGATATTACTGTATGAAGTGTTAAAATAATATCTGAAAAAGATAAAAGATAAAACAATAGAATGTCAAGATAAATAATTATTTAGTTCAACAACTGAGAAAATAAAAAAGAGAGAAAAAAGTAACTATTAAAACGCGTGAATAGGAAAGATTCAAGATTCCTTACAGGTTCAAGATCGTCGTTGACCTTAATTCGTGTTCTGAACGAAGAAGATAAAACCTACACAACACACAATTTGAACTCATAATTGTCATCTGCGAAATTAGCAGAAACCCTCATCGCCATCAGCATGGAACCCAGAACGCTGGAAATCAACCTCGCATCAGCGAAGGATCTCAAAGACGTGAAATTCTTCTCCAAAATGGACGTGTACGCCGTCGTTTCGATCAACGGCGATCGGAAGATCAAGACTCCCGTCCACAGAAACGGCGGAACCGACCCCACGTGGAACTTTCATATGAAGTTCACATTCGAAGAATCGCTCGCGCGCCAGAACCGCTTGGCCCTGGAAATCAAGCTCCTCTGCCAGCGAACCCTCTCCGCGGACAAAGAAATCGGTGAGGTCCACGTTCCCATCAGGGAGCTCCTCAACCAACCCGGTGACGGAAAATCCTTCCAGCATGTCAGTTACCAGGTCAGAAAACCCTCCGGAAAGCCCAAAGGAGCGCTCAGCTTTTCTTACAAATTTGGCGAAAAATTCACAGAGCCGGCGAAAGCGTCAGCGCCGGAGCTCTCGGTTGCCCCCAAGGTGGACCCGGTCACGGCTTATCCTGCTCCTGCTGTGGGGTCCAGTTCTGCTTCGTATCCCGGCATTTATCCTCCGCCGCCGACGCAGCCACAATATGCGGCGGGATATGGGTATCCTCCGCCGCCACAAGCGGGATATGGGTACGCGCCACAAGCAGGATATGGGTACGCGCCACAAGCGGGATATGGTTATGATTCACATGGGTACGCGCCACAACCGGGATACGGGTACTCGCCACAACCCGGGTACGGTTACCCTTCTGTTCCAGCACAAAAAGCTGGGAAGAACAAATTTGGAATGGGATTGGGAGCGGGTTTGCTTGGAGGCGCATTGGGTGGACTTCTAATCGGAGACATGATATCTGATGCGGGTTTTGGAGATGGTTGTGGATTTGATTTTTAAACTTCTTTTTGCTATAGTTTTGTTGGTTTTAGCCGATAGTTTTTTTTTTTTTCTACGTGTACTTTTGAATATGTTTTTGCAGTATATATACTGTTTTGTTAGTTCGAGTTTGGTGTGCAGGTCTGGTGTGGAAGCTATTCTGTATGTAATTGTTGTTTGGTCACACAACATACGCTTCACGTATATATATATATATATATATATATATATATATATATATATATATATATATATATATATATATATATATATATATATATATATATTGTTCTGTGAAACTGCAGCAGATTATTTCTGCAACATGTATGTCGATCTTGTTATTAAACAATGAATTATATTAATAAAAACTAAGTTGAAGAAAAAACATTATCCTGATAGACTATTATAGTAGAGAAACAATCCTAGTTACTGATATATAATATTAATATTACAATATATTCTTTAATTTATAATAAATACAGTTTTTTATTTATATATTCATCCTTAAATATACAGAACATCACAGCCAAATTGACATGGACTGGAAAACAGTAGCAAAATAGTATTATCCATGCTTGTAAATATTGAAAAACACAAGCTTAAAACATAGTAACCCTCCACTGATATAATAATATGCTCCTCTCTCATTCGGTAGATTGAATATGTCTAACTCACTTGGGAAAATAGGTTTACTTAGAAAAGATTTAAGAAATAAATTAGATTAAATTAAATAATATCTAACTTAAATTGAATTAAGTTTATTTATAATTAACCTATTTTATATAATAATATTAATATTATTATTATTATTTTAAATAAAAATTAATAATATTATTATTTTATTAAAAATATATATTATAAATTAATTTGATATAATAAAAAAACTTCTAACACCGTTTATGACGTTTATGAATTATTATTTTATATTAATAAATCACTAAAAAAATATAATAATAAAAAATAATTTTGTAATTTTTATTTTAGACTTAAATACATATTTTTTTATAATTTATATATTAAATTATTATATTTAAAATAAAAACTAATTTTTATTAATATATTTAAATTTTTAAAATATATTTTAAATTTTTATTTTAACTATTTTTAATTAAATTTGTATATAAACAAATTAATAATTTTTAAAATTTTCAATCAAATTAAAATTAATCCATTTATTCGAATTCAGTAAACAAAAATTATAATCAATTTAAAAATATACGCTACGTTGATTTGAACCACCCATTTTTAACTTATAATATAAGAATACAAGACATCCTATGCATAACCATGTAGATCATAGAATACATCCAAGTAATAGACAAATACATGCGTCAATATTTTATACTTAATATTATTAATTTCTAAAAAAATTAGTACGGTTAAATAAGAAAAAAATATTTCAATTGATTTACTAATTAAGGAAATATTATTATTAATTTGAACTATGAGAAAATTAATATCGTCATTCGTATCATGCACGAAAATCATCTTAACCTTTTGGGTATAGTAAAAGTTTTGAATAATTAAAAATTATATATATATATATATATATATATATATATATATATATATATATATATATATATATATATATATGTCAATATTAGATATAGAATATTAACATTTTAAATTTATAAAAGTAATAAAAATGCCACCACATGGGTTTAATGAACATAAAACAAATGGGCCAAAGACATCAACCCAGACTCAAAGAAACACGTTACTCTTGGGCCTTAGTGTCTTTTTTAGGCATTACAATCCTTTTCATCTTCCCAACTCCTATCTTATCGGTTGCGAGAGCAACACAACACAATAAACCCTAATCCCCCTGTAAAACCCTAGAGGAGGGAGCGAGAGAGAAAGAGGAAGGATGAGACCTTTGGACGAGAAAGAGACGAGCGCAGTGTTTGAGAAGCTCTTCAAATTCGTCGGAAACAATCTCAAGAACATCGTCGAGAACCCATCTCACGAGGGCCCCGATGCCAACCCTGGCCGCTACTGCTTCCGCCTCCACAAGAACAAGATCTTCTACGCCAGTGAATCCCTCGTCAAGCGCGCTACCAACGTTGCGCGTCCCAACCTTGTCTCACTCGGAACCTGCATCGGCAAGTACACCCACGGCGGCAGCTTTCACCTCACCGTCCAGGCCCTCAACTTGCTCGCTGCCAACGCCAAGCACAAGGTATGGCTCAAGCCACAGTCTGAGATGTCTTTCTTGTACGGAAACCACGTTTTGAAGAGCGCGTTGGGAAGAATCACCGACAACATCGCCGCCGGCGACGGGGTTGTCGTATTTTCGATGGCGGATGTGCCGTTGGGTTTCGGTGTCGCCGCGAAGTCCACGCAGGACTGCAGGAAGTTGGATCCCAATGGCATTGTTGTTCTGCACCAGGCCGATGTGGGAGAGTACTTGAGGATGGAGGATGAGCTTTGATGCATTTTCCAAACTTTTTTTTGTTGTATTTTGAATTTCATGAAATTATAACATCTTCTATATTATATGTATTTAATCTCTTTATCTTTGACTTTGCTTATCATATTCCTCTTTGATTGAGGATTAATTTTTCATAGGAAAGTAATTAGTGAGGGACTAGTTTTGTTTTTACTTTGTTATTTTGTAGTTTCATTTAAAGAGAAAAAGATATATGAATTGAAATGTGGTGAGGAATGAGTTATTTGTTTCACGCTAAACAGCTTGTAGACCTTACTTGGTGTTTTTGAAGTTGAGCGATTTGATGCCGGATATGAGAACAACTTAATTTACTTGCATATAGTTTTCCTAGTGTTTTAATTCCAGATTCATCAGGGTCTCACGAGAGATAAATTGTATTCAATCTTCTTTTTTAGCCCATCCGTGTATCACTGTACCCCTTGTAATCGTACTATTCCTCACATTTCATGTTATCGTTGACTTTAATGTAGTGAGAATGGGGGCTAAGGTTTCTTATTTCATGCTAGTGGCCAGAACCCAATGAACTCGACTTTTCTGGTTTGGGACATGTTTAGTTTTCCGAACATTCTTGTTTTAAAACCTATATTCGAGTTTTGTACAAACTGTGTTCTCATTCTTGCTAAAAATCAATAGAGAAGGAAGTCACATTGGAATGATGAATATGGAGCTTTGTCAAATAAACTATTTTGGCTTTTATTACAAATTCTCAGTTCTGTACAGTTTCTCCCATGAAGGAAGGATTTGTTCACAACCAGGCTCTGATTTCAGAAAAGTACAGTATGAGATGTATATACATTATCCCTTTATTTTGTTTTTATTTTTTGTTATTCATTTAATTGTATATAAGTAATTTCTTTTATCCTCTCTGGCAGCTGTTGTTTTGATTTGGTTTGGTTTTGATGAGGAAAAATTGTTGTTTGGCTGCAGTTGTTACACAAGGTAGAAAAGATATGGTGAAAATCTTCAGAAGTTGGGATATGTGACAGTGTAAGACAAGACCTGTACTGTACATCAACCAAACAGGTCTTTGTAATCTAGAACATGTAATTCTCTATAGAATTATAGAGAGACACATAATATCATTTCTGATGTGCTATAGCTACAGTACACCTGTGATAGTTTATCTAATTTGTCTACTTATATTATGCTCCATTACTTTTCTGAATGTGCTATACCTTTGTGATCCAACACGAATCCTGAAAGTATCTCAGTACTCTCGCGTACCACATTTTGTGATCTAATAATTACATGGTTTGAATATTTAATGCTCTTCATCAATATTTGATGTTCAGCTGTTGATGATTAGTTAAATATTTACATTACAGACCTGATATGATATTAATTATTCTTCGCTCCAATGCCGCTTCAATGTAGAATCTTGATAAAAAGTTGATTTGCTATTATAGGCGAATGGAGTGTTAGTAAGCAATTTATAGATTTTTTTTTTAACTAATTGTGTTGTAATGTCGATAAATTTGTTCTGAGGTAATGTTATGGAAGAAAGTCTAAGAGTGGTTTCTTGACTCAAATAGAGTTTTCAGGAAGTATTCGATGATATTGAACTGAGGGTTTAGGACCTATTTATAGACGATAGTTGCGTGCTATTTATAGACACTAGTGATCGTGGTTCTCGTGGTTGATGTTTGCCCATGTGGCTATGACTCTCCGATGATTTATGAGTTGGCTGAGTATTTGAGGAAGGTATGTTGTGATCCTCGGGCTTGAATTCTTGGTGTTTAAGCCTCGTATTTATTAGTCTGAACAACATATCTCAACGAAGTTGGTCCTCTCTCGAATCTTCTAGAGGTTGCTTTGATGCCGAGGTATCAGCGTGTCTCGGTGCCTAAAGATGACAATTATACTCAAATTTGATGAGAAAAAAATTGAATTGAATGGGGATGGGTGAGTTTGGATTTTTTCTATTTTAAAAAGATAATGAAGAAGACGATGAATGTAATCTTTATTCTGATTCTATCATAGTTTCGAATTTTTATTTAAATTTAAATTTTAAAATATTAATATTTTAAAAGTTTTTTTTTCATAAGTTAATTTGTTTATATTTTACTATTTTTATCTTTTTTTATTCAATTTTTATTTTTTTGTTTTTTTAATCTTTATTAATTATTTTATTAAATTATTCTCTTTTTTTTATTTTATATTTTTTTAATTTTTTCAATCAATTTTTTTTAATATTTTCAATTAATTTGATGAATATAAAATTTAATTTTTCTTATTCTTTATCTTTTCCTAAATATTTGATATAAATATTAGTAATAATTAATATTATTTTATTTATAATTTATTATTATTAGATTTTATTATATCATATTTTTTTATCTTATTATTCTTATTTATTATATATAAATTTTATCTTAATAAAATAATTAAATTTTAAAATATTAAAAAATTAATAATTTAAACTTTTATTACTTTAAACTAATTAAATAAGAAATAACATATAAAATATAATTTTAAAATTATATATTTCATATTTAAAAAGACAATTAAAAAAAATTAATTTATATATAATAAAATGTGTGAATACAATATTATAATAATAATATTATTATAAGTATTTAAATATTTGAATATATTATTATTATTATAATATTATTATTACTATAAGTATTTTACATTTATATAAAGAAAAAATAATTAAATATTTTAATATAAATATAATAAAATAAAATATAAATTTAATTAATAATAATTATAAATTATAAATTATGTAAAAAATACATAAAAATAAAAAATTTATTTATTATAAATATAATTATTTTTTCAAAATAATATAAATAGGATACGGAGAGAGGGTGAAAAATCCCGAAACTTACTAGAAATGAAAACTTAATTTCTAACTTCTGCAGATATAAATCTGCCCCATGCCGACTATTGTCATGCCTTAGTGACACACTTATATTTTATATATATATATATATATATATATATATATATATATATATAATGATTAAATTATATTTTAATAATAATAAATAAAATTTATTTAAAATAAAAAAAGGAAAAATGAATGTAAGAGATAAATAATATTTTTAAAGATTTTATTAAAATTTTATGACTAAATTCATTCATAATTACAAAAAAAATATTGTAAACATTTATTAAAAATTAAAAATGAATTTCAAATGGCTCAGTTTATTTAATTATTAATACATTACTTTACAAACAAGTTATCTCTTAATAAATGTACAAAATAATTAAAATAATTTTTTTTATTAAGATCCAAAATAGAAAAAATATGATTAACTATCATATTCAAAATTTACAAAATAAAAAAGAAAAGTTTATTAAGAGGGGTCGTGTTTATATTTCGTGACTTTTATGTCTTTCACTGTTTGTATTTGTTATTATATCTTTATGTATTTTATAATTTTATTCTGTAATCCTTATTTGTATGCAGGATTCTCTCCCACATGAACATTCCTACATTTTTTAAAGAAAAAAAATAAAAATTCTCTTATATATATTAAGATTTTAAAACTTATTAACCATATGAGATCAAGAAGGTATTTAATACTTTAAAAAATAAAGTAATTACCTCAGTCAGTCTAATTATAAAATAATTTAGAAATCGATCTCTTATTTTTAAATAATTGAAATTGATATAATCGAAAAATATCATATTAAACAGATTTTGATAGAAAAAAATAAAGATAATTTTTTTTAAAATATATTTTTTTATAAAAATGTAATATATTTATATTTTTTTATTTTATATTAGACACATTAACTTCAAATAATACTTATTTTAAATATTTTAATATATTTTATATTTATAATTATTATTATAATTTTTTTTATTTTGATTACGTAGCAAATAAGTCAAAGAGATTAAAAAGATAAATCATTTACAAACACTACTACTGACAAAGAATTATCGAAAAACTAAGGATTAATAATTCTCTAAAAGATTTAACATGAAAAAAAAATCGATCTTGTATATACGCAAGTAAAATAATAAAACATAAAAAAGAATGGAAGTGGTGGTGATAGTAATTTTTTTTAAAACAGTTATTATTAATTAATTAATTAATTATATATTTATTAATATTATAAAAATATTATTTTATTAAATTCAGTTCATCCCATTATATGTAATTGAATCTTTAAACTCTTATGTATTTGTTTAACGTAGAATTTTAAAAATATAAGTAACTAGATAAATTCTGTATATTTTATGTGGAGCATTACTTTGTGTTTAGTTTTCATATCATCAAGAAAAACTAAAAAGTGATGTGTCAATTTAAAAATAATCGTCTTTTTATTTTTCGATTTTATTCTAAAATATAATTTTATTAATTTTTTAAGCTATTTTTCGAATCATATGCTCTACATATGATTAAAAGTAATCAATGCAAGATTATTTATATTAAAAAAAAACACAAAACTAATTGCAAAATAAGGAATTTTTAACTAAATTTAATTTATTTAATATTTTTTAACATGTCTATCATAATTTTAAAATATCAATGTTTTGAAATAGAAACAAGATTTTTATTATTATTATTATTATTTTATTTTATTGATGAATACCATTCAAACTCATATCTAACCTCCTAAATTTACTACCTATCCTTCCCTCTCTTCATTAACTCAAATTACTGGGTGAAGGTAACTATAGCCTATTGGTAATTAATTTTACTGACTTAAAATTATAATAATACTTTAATCCCAATAACTCTTTAAATAATATAAACCTAAAAGGCCAAATCTTCATCAGCACATCGTTTTGATTCTTAAATCAGATTTTTTGTTTTTTGTCCTTTTTTTAAAAAAATTTGGTAAAAGGGAATATGAGAAGAAAATTCTCTTAAAATGGCACTGTGGGAGAATTGATCCAACATTCCTTATGTTTAACACTTTATTCTGAAAATCAATGTAAGTTCCCCAATTCCATCATTTATAATCAAAGTTAGGCATAAACCTAACATCTCATAAGCAAACAAATAATTCCCCTTTTGCTTTAATCTTATTCTTTTCTATCCCCAAATTCCTCACCCTTCTTTTCTTTTCTCATTCTTGCAAAATTCTCTTGGGTATCTGATTTTTTTATGCATTCTTTTATATTATAACTTCATAAGACCAATCATATTTTCTTTGTTTTTTTAAAAACTTGATCCTTCAAGAAATGGAGAATAAGTTCATATACCTAGACGGGACCATCATCCTTTAATATTTAAGATGCTCAGATTTTGATTACGGTAGAGGATCAATTCAAAAATAAAAATATGTTTTCGCAAAATTCCCCTTTTAAGGTTAAGTACAAGACATGATATAAAGAAAACGGTGTTTACACACTCAGGTTATATATGCTCGTTCAAGTATGTTCAACAAATATAAATAAATAATATTTGAAGGAACAAATACGTAGTTTTCACTTCCTGGCATATGCTATATGAGATAACAATAATCTTCTATTTAGTTTTATACTTATTCCAATAATTACTTTTTTTTCCATAATTCTATCTATTACCACATCATATAAATTAAACTCTTATTATTTGTTTTAAATATTTATATATGAAAACGTGTACACTGACTTATACTTTAGTTGGAGTATCCTAATAAATTATATTCTATGTATATTTTAGAATAATTCCTAACCATATATAATTATGTTTTTATTTTCACTGCACAACCATCAAACATTTTGAACCAACAATCATCGTTAATATAGTTTTACATGCAGATGGTTGCACGGATGTTGCATTACTGATATCAGACATCAAAAGTAATGGTCTTCATTTCTTTGCTACAATATCTAATTACTTTCAAATCTGTTTTATTAAGATTGTTTTTTTCTCTTCAAATTTTTATTTCACTGTTTTAAAAAAATTGTCTGATGTTTTAACTTTCAATTTATTCTCAAATTAATTGAAGGAGTTAAGTTCTTTTAATGAAATTACTGTAAAAGATGTACATTTACTGTTATTTTTTATTTATGTAAAAAGAAAAAATAGACTTTTTTTTTTTTTTTTAACTTTTACACTTCAAACAAGATTAGTATTAGCCATACTTATAATAACTGCATGGAAAAAATATATAATATAAGAATGACTAGGCACAAAAGTCACAAATTAATTTACACTTTGAAAAACGATAGTAATTAATTAAGAAATATCCTTAATGTGTGAAAAGGAACAAGTGAGAGATTTTCAACATATATTAATGTGTGATTATATATATATTAAATAAAATTAGGTTTTTGAATTGATGATGGTTGACAGGGACGAGTGTGGAAAGCAATCTATCAGAATCAAAACCCTAGCCAACAAATACTTTCTGTGACTGGATGGATCATAGTTTTTCTTTTAAAAGAAGAGGCTAATATGGAAAGACATATACATCTCCGAAGATGTTGATGATACGAGGAGGAGTATCTTTGTTCAGACTAGTATTTTGTCTTTGGATTTTCTATTAGGACAACAAACCCTTGCAGCAGCATCATTTATATACACATATACGTGCTGGAGGAAGCATTCCGTTTATCGTGGCGCAAGAAACCCTTTATGATTCTTTGTGACACGAGATTAAAGAAGCACAATAACATGTTTTATAATTTAGTTGTTTTGTCACTGAGGACATCTTTTGCGAATAACTTTATCAGAAACAAAATAAAAGGGGCAAAATCCAAAAAAGCAATATCATGAAGCTGACTTGTCAAGAAACAACTTGAAAATGTTTTGGATATATATATATATATATATATATATATATATATTGGGAATCAAAATTATATACGTGAGGCTGGAACTTGTGGTTAGAAATCGTTTTGATGCATGCCACCTCAACGTTTACATCATTAGCCTTGAAGAAGTTTCGTTGTTCTTTACGTGAGTATTTGATACAAGTACTTGCGTTGATTACCAACATGAAGTTCTAGAGAAGAATCTTATACCAGACAAGTTCCAGAATAATTTGAGTGAAAATTTGAACTTACCGAGCTTTGAGGGAAGAAACTACTATCACACCTTAATTACTATATAGTGTCTCCGAGTTGTTTGTAATGAAAATTTTATACATAATTGATCTTTGGAAGAGTGGATATAAATTAGGAAATGAATGAATTGATGGGAGATATATACCAACTATAAGAGTGTCAAAGGTGGTCCAATGGGATTCAAAAGGAATTCGAGAGAAAATAATAGAGAAAGAAAAACCCTAGCAAAATCTTTATCATGAGAAGGAAATGTAGAACTTTGGTCTGTCTAGTGTGTGTGTGTGTGTCTGCATCGTAGGACCGTGTGGCTCAAGGAGGGGTAGCGAATAGAATCAAAGTCAAGACCATGGTGTTATTAGGTCTAAAGGACTACAACTTTGATGCCTCAACTTGATTTTGGTTGGGTGAGATTGGATTCTAGCACTATAGCCACTGCCATTGGCTCATTAGTTTGGTCATGCTATCAGTAAAAGCTGTAGTTAATGTGCTGTAAATCATTATTTTATTAGATATTTGATTTGAAATCCATGAAGTTTCTATGAGAACAAGTTAGCCTTTTGGATAGACTTTTTCCTATCAGTTTAAATTTAGACAGTGTTTATTACGTTCACGGTTCACTCTTGTATGCATATTTCTCCTTTTCGAGAAATGAGATTGACACAAACCTGATAAGTAATCAGTCTAAATTTGGTAGCTAGGAGGAGATTAGAGCTTTAGTTGGCATAAATATCCAGAATCTCCAATGTTTTGCCTGCAGATATATTTTACATGTGCACTCGTATCTCTGAGTTCATTTACACAGACCTTGCAGTTTTTTACAAAAGTCAAACATAGGAACTTGGGTTTGAAGGTAAACAAAAGTTTGTTATTCTCCTTTATCATCGGAAGCCCCTAACGCAAATTATTGTAATATAAATTGAAGGGTGGCTATGTGCATCGTCAAAACTAGTTAGGCAAGCAAAACTTTTTACCGAAAGTAGATATAAATTAGCATAATGTAGTTAGGCAACAAAAACAAAAAAGAAATGCTCGAAAAGCCTCCCCCTACACTAGTACGTCCAAGTGAAATTTCAACAATGTTATTTCCCCACCAACGACCTGAGTTAATTGAAATCAATTCCTTTCATATTTTGGTCCCCACACACTATGTGCACTTCTTCATATCATTCCCCCACAAATCATATGAACACTTTTGGAAAAAGTGTGCACTATTCATCTAAGCCTATTTGGGCATCCTCATTCTCATATAGTTTTCTTCACCACTTTATGATACAAGTTGATTGAAATAGCTCCACTACTTGCTGACCAATTAAGGACCTTCATTTGCTATATATAGCACTTTTGCTGTTAAGTGATTGTTGTATTGTATAATCTGTATTATTACATGCAGTATTTACTTCTTCTTTTTCTTACTGAGGATAAGTTATTTTAAAGTTTTAGTTTGTTCTAGAAGAGCTCATTCTCTCACCCAAACAAAACAGAGATTCTCCTACGCAAATGGAAATGTGAATCAGGATTCCCCCAATCCTATTATCATAATTGATGAAATGAATAACCCAGGCCCCCACCCTTTCCCCAAACACCCTGTCCCCAAAATTCACCTTTAGCTTAGGACTCTTCTCCTTCACTGGGACCCACCTTAGCTGTATTCACGTCCAAACACCCCCTCTATATGTACTACATATATATCTCTCTCTCTTCCATTCTCCCCTCAAATATACGTACCCTTCATGTGGTTGGCTGGTGTGTATATATGACAAATAAAATAATTCCATCGTGAAACTTTCTCATCCTCACACCCTGAATCATTTCACCTATATATACACACACATTACACACCATATTCTCCCCCAACAAAGCTCCAAAAATAAAACACACACACTTGAAGATATCATCATCATCATCTTTAAGAATGTCTGGGGTTTGGGTTTTCAAGAACGGGGTGGTGAGGCTGGTGGAGAACCCTGGGGGTGAGGCAGTGGAGGGAAGCCGTGGTGGAAGAAGGAAGGTGCTTGTTCATAGAGCAAGCAATGAGGTTATAACCTCCTATGCGGCTTTAGAGAGAAAATTGTATTCACTTGGGTGGGAGCGTTACTATGATGACCCTGATCTTCTTCAGTTCCACAAACGCTCCACCGTACACCTTATTTCCCTCCCTAGAGATTTCAACAAGTTCAAGCCCATGCACATGTATGACATAGTGGTCAAGAACAAGAACGCTTTTGACGTTAGGGACATGTAGGGCAGGGAGGGACAAGACAGCATAAACACACAACACACACACACACATATAGTGACCAGACAAATCACAACCCTGCAAGGCCTTCGGGCAGGGTACCCTCCTACTGTTGAAGTGTCAGTGTTTGTGTACTTACTTCTCATTCAACTCATGCGGGGTAGTTTCTCTAAATCGCCCCTTTATTTATTTGGTGTTTTGGGTGTTTGATTTTGGACTTGTGGCCATGGGGGGTGGATGTCTATGTCCAATTGATTGTGACATTAACTTTGGTGTTTCGAGTGTGTGTAGGTGAGTTTATTATACATGTTCTGATAATTAATTGATGATGTCTATGTATAGGCAGGTAGGGTCTGATTCGTGAGTTGTGAGGACTCGTTGCCATTAACTACGTCTGTGTGCTCTGTAAATTTTAGTCATATCCTGCAATGAAATTTGAGTTTTCTATATTCCACTCCTAAATATTCACATTGCCTGCATTTCTAATTTCCATCATAACTGGATAATATACCACATATGTTTCCCTTCTGAGAACTTCATTTTATTCACTTGGATATCTCCTGTCATGTTATTCTGACAGATATACATATATATAGGTGTTCAAATTTATTACGTATATATATATATATATATAACACATTAAGCTAGTTCATGCATGAAGATCAGAAACGATGATGAGTAAAATTGACGGATATAAGGGAAATTTGTATGCTCCTGATAGAGTGACATGTATATTAAGTGTGAGGAAGCAATTAAAAGTGTGTACACATATATATATTTTGGAAAAATATTTTAAATCGTGAAATATACTTTTAGATAATCTAAATGAATTAATATTAAAAAAAGTTAAGAATGATATATAATTATGGTAAGTGTTAACCACCTAAAAATTTGTTTTCATTCGACATAAAAGAAAATTTTGTTGAGTTACACGAAGAAATTAGATATTTAGAGGAACATATATATTAAAAGAAAAAAAAATTCTAAATTGTTCCCATGCGATGGCTAGGAAGGAGGAGGAATTATGGCTCGTGAATAGACGACAAGATATAGAGATGGGCGTGAAAATGAGATCACGTGTGTGAATAGATGCCATTGTTGACAATTTGACTTTTTGTTTTTTTTTTCTTAAAGTGGAACACTAAGAAAATGTTTATTTGGTATTTATTATCAATATTAATATAAGAAGATATATATAGATAGATAGATAGATAGATAGAACAAATGCTTATGAAGATATTGATGATGTAACGCTATTTATATAAATATTTTAAAAAATATGGTTTGAATTTGAAAATTTGATAAAAAGAATGCTGTTGGTATTACTGTATATATTCGAATATAAAATTTATAAAATAAAATTAAATATTTACTTTAATTACTTTAAAATTAAAGTGAATTAAGTTTGTGACATTTTAAAACCTAAAAATAGTAGAGAAAATTACCATTGTATCACTTTGTATGAATATTTTATGCTTGAAAAAGTTTTGCTCTTTGCGATTCTTTTTTGTGGTTTCTTCGTCTTTATAATTGCTGTAAGTGGCGTCCAACCTAACTAGCACGCGACTAATTGCATTGTACTCGTTCATCACAAAACTATTCTTTCAGTTCTCATTACTTTTTTTTTCTTTCTTATTTTATATTACTTTTGCAACATGGTTCATTACAAATAGTTTTGGATAGCATATCACAAATTTGTACAAATATCATTTCGAATATCTTTCCACAAAATAACTCAGCTTTTCTTTTTCCCAAAAATAGCTTAAAGTTTTCAAATTGGTGAGGAAAAATTTGGTTGCTAAAATATTAATTTCAAATCTGAAAAAAAAAAAAAGAAACAAACTTACCTCAATTTTTCAGAAACATGTTTAAAAACAATAACAACAACAACAACAACAACAATAATAATAATAATAATAATAATAATAATAATAATAATAATAATAAGAAGAAGAAGAAGAAGTTAAAAGTTAGATTCTCCAGGTTGGTGTGTATCTGATTTTTATTTTTTTTGAGATGTCAATTTCATATACATGCATGAAGCTCCCATAAGATTTGATTAGATAAATGAATATCTCTGCGTGTTTTTTACTTTTAAAGTACTCGCAAAAAAAAAAAAAAATGGGACATATTTTTTGGTTGTCTTCTCTTCTATACTCTCCATAGATCCACTCGTTTCTTTCAATGTCTCTTTGCGCATCAAATTCAATTTCACTTTTCTCTTATTCTTCCTTTAGGTGCATTTTTTGTTTCACCCCAAATTATATTTAAAATAAAACTACTCTCAACATTTATTTTTCTTGTATAAATGTGGATTCTAAAGTCCAAACATCATAATTAACCTAATCCACACTCACTTTTGTTTACTTCACTAATTCTCAAGAAATAAAAAAATGTAATGTTATAAAGTTTTTGGATCGAAATTTGTTAATAGAGGATAAGATTATACATGGATAAAATAAGATCCCAGATAAACTTGTCCCAAAGTAAATGTTGTAATTGCTAGTATTAAAATGTGATTAGGATGACATTTTAAGAATCTTGTCACCAAATACTCTCACGAGAAGGAAAAACATTTTTTATTCGTATAAAACCAATTTATTTGTCTCGTTTTATTTTTTAAAAACAATATCTAATTTTTCCAAAAACTACATTATATAAATATTTTATGATTTGATTTTTATTTATGAAAAGTTTGATCCGTTTACATTTTTCAATAAATATTTGTAAAAGAGTTTACCTCAACAGAATATATAGTTAGAGTTCGTTTGTTCCAACATATTTTAACCTTATAAGATATTGTTCAAGTCAGAATTAAAATAAAGAACTTAATTAAAAAATAATATATATATATATATATATATATAATTTTAAACATTAAAATAATATGATATATCTATAATTGTTTGTAAAGGTAAATTTTAAATAAATTGTTCTACTAATTTACCCTTTGTCTTAAATCTTAATGTAAAGAATTACATAGTCAATATTTTAAATGATTATTAAATAGATCAAAATGGTAAAAACAACATATGCTTCCAATAGTTAATAACAGTGGCAATTCAAAATGCGAAAACCTATCAAATTATTATATTACTAATTTTTTTTTTTTGGTGAACAACTATCAAGAATACATAATAGTTTTCTAATCCACTTGGCACATGATTGTAGTCCTTTCTTATAAATATCTGTGCAGACAGTATTTAAATTTATGATTTAGGATTTGTTCAAACAAATGTGATTACAAAAATTTCTAAGTTAGTTTTTCCATGACTTTGTATAAGTTTTTAGATATAATTTTGTTTAATTTGTACATAAATTAATTTTAACTTATAAAAAAAAATCATTTAACTCTTATTTTCTCTAGTGGAAAGAATTCATCCAAATAAACTCTTAATGAAATAAATCATCATGTTAACAACAAATTTGCCAGAATTTCCATACATAAACATTTTTCTATATATAAAGTGAAGAAGAAAAGAGAAGCAAATTTCAAGTGTATAGTTTGACAAGACCAAACAGTCCAGCGTATGATACATTACAGATACACCAGTCTCCTCTCCAAGAATTTCCACGAATATCGTATATCATTATCAACCAACAAAGAAGGTAGGAAACTTTTTTTCTCCAATTGCCAAACTCCCCCTTCTACTTAAATTTTGCTAAACCTTTAAAGAAATTGCCCTTTAAATACCTATCCGTAAACTTCCATTTCTTGCTAATTTGCACAGTTGAATCCATGACAGACAGAAAGCCAGATAACCAAGACCAAAAGTAACAGAATTCCAAGTACAATCAATTTAATTTTCATATTCTGATACCACATCTTTCGACGGACTTGTGTTCCCTTCTTTCTGAATTCCTGGGCCTGAAAATTTGAGACCCATCAGTCCTACTTTCATATTCCTGGAATGCAAAATGATTCCGTGAAACAAACGTGCCTAAAAAATGTAAAACCTCATTCAACTTACTTGTGAGTGCAATGTCTCGGACTTGTCCGCAAGAATAGTTAGATTTTCTCCTCTATCAATGGCCTGAAAGTACGTATAGCGAAAGCAAAGTTGGCAACGAGTCAAACTGTCTTGTGTAACACTTTGCAATCAAGGCCTCCAGCAAAGGCAATCAGTATAGTGATGTTAATACAAACAGGACAACATGTAGGAAAATGTCTAAGTGATACAGAACTTCACAGGTTATGATTTAGTCACTGAAAATCTTAAAGGTAAATGCAAATTTAAGTATTTTCAAACTGTGATAGGAAGGAAAAGGGACAAGTACAGAAGTATATTGTTTCTCCAAGTTCTTTATTGTGCTCTAAAATTTCAATCCTAGAAATTTTCAATAAGAAGTATAAAGAGGTAGAGAACCTTATTGATTTTTTTCCAAACGGCTCCCCAAAAGTTGCAATAAAGCAAGCAAATGACTAATATAGCAATCTTCAAAACCATATTTCCCCCCTCTCGATCACTTAATAATGGAAATATACATAACAATGGACTAAAGGTTAGTAGTAGACAAGGATGCATAAGACAACTGCATAGAGAAATGACTGAAAATATCCTTAAAAAAATCCCATGTCCACTCTAAAACTTAACATACCTTATCAATGTTCTCTAACATGATACTTTTAACTTCTGAAACTTGAGCTTTCACTTTTATTAGCTTTTCAATCTCTTCGGCATGGTCTATGATGTACTTCATGTGCTCTTTCATAACTGGTCTGCAAATGTGCATCTGTATTATTTACCTTTTTCATACAAGTTTTTCTATTCAAGCATTGATTTATGAGTACACATATCGTGAATCGCTTGGCAAGAAAAAAGCATACCCAAACTCCTTGTTGAGACTTTTGGCAATGGCGGTATCTGCCTTTCCACCTCCATATCTTTTCCTGAAGTCCGCTTTGACACGTTCTAGAAAAGCAATAGAGATTTGTTTGCTAACAGATTCCTTCGCAACAACACAATAAGCTGCAAATTACATTAGTCCCAAATGGGAAAACATTAATAGTGTATTCGGATTAGTTTCATGGTGACAAAAATCAATTAATTTTCATGTTGAAAGTAAAACAGCAATAATTGTTTCTAACTTTCCATGGTATCACCATGATTTTGTGGGAGAAAATTATAAACAGAAAATTGCACATGGAAAAAGAAGACCGCACACAAATTTATGCAACTCGGCCAATGTGACCTGTATTCAAATTCAATTGAGAGTTTCTCAATTCTTTCATAGAGTCTCAAAATCAGTGATATAGTGAACATCTTAATCTTTTATCCTAACTCACCTCTTAGAGTTTGGATTTGGCCTAACTTAACCTCTAAAGCTTACTCATGAGGTGAGAGATGCCTTTCATGTTCCACTTACATACACTATATTGGTTCTATATCTATTACTTTACTGGTTGTGAAATCTCCAACACAATCCGATAAACCAGGTCCGTTGACCTCATTTTTTTTCTTTTAAAAATTTTGAGTTTCAAGATATGGGGTAAGGCAACAATTGGATCCGGCCCGATAGCAAAAATCTTTGGAAGTAGAAGGTTTGATTCAGAAACCAAGAGAAGTGGAACATGTATATCAAGGGTTGCATGGTTGGTTAAACTAACAGGAGAGCAAGACACCAATATTTAGAAGTGACAACTGTTCCTTCATCCATCATAGCCCTGTTTCTATTGCAGACTAAGTCCAACATAAGAAATACTGATAACTTGACAGCCACAAGATAAGTCCTTGTCCCAGAATAAAGACTTGTTTCACCAATAAAGCGCCTTAATTGGACCAGGAGAACCCAAATTCCGTTTTTCACCATTCATTTATTTGAAATGTAAAAAATAACAAAACTCGGGAAGGAACCCCAAACAGTAAAGAAAACCCAGCATGGAAAACCCATAAAAAAAAATTAAAAATAAAAATATCTGCGCCAATTAGATGTGAGAAATTAGATCCAGCACTTAAAGTATGAATTGAAGTGGTACAAGGTCCATGTTGAGGGAAAGATGCAGCAAAGAGAAAAAAAAACAAGAGATCGGAGGAGAGAAGCAACACCGTAACCATCTTCGACTAGAAAATTGAAGGTGTGGTGGTCACAATTGTAGGTGAACTTGTTATTGGAAGAGGGTAGTTTGTGGAGACATTGAGCAGCAATTGCAGGGAAGTTCCCGGTGAACTCGGTGTACTCTGCTAACACCATGGTCCCCCGAGCCACGAAGCTGTATATAAACGATTCCTGACTCATTGCTCTCTCTGCAACTCAGAAGCAGAGAGAGAGAGAGAGAGAGGAAAAGAGAAAGAGAACTTAGTCTAGTTAGTTGTTGCTCTTTATTTGGAACTTGAAGACCGCGTTTGGTTTCTTCTTTTTCTTGGTTTGAAAGAAAGAAATAAATTGTGGTTGAATACAACGGCTGGCTGAAAAGCGTTTATCATCCCAAAATATAATATAATACTAATTATTCATCATCATCATTATTATTATTATTATATTTTTTTAGGTGAAATTATTTTTTGACTTTGACTGCATTTGAAAAGAGATTATAAATAATCGATTATTAAAGTGTTCAATAAAACATAAATAATAATGATGAAGTAAAATTAGGAGGGAACTGGGGGAGGGTTTGGTGATTGCATTATTACTTTCTTCCACGGTTTCCTCGATTTGATTGGAATTGTTCCTTACTTAAAACCACGCTCTCTCATCATAGTAATGGATTCTGATCGTGACATAAATTGTACTTTTTATTTATACATAAAAAAAATGTTTTACAAACTTAAATATAGTTAAAATTTTAATTAATTTAATATTATTAATTTTAAATTATGAAATCAAGAAAAGTTAATAAAATGTAAACCGAAGACAAGTAAAAAAGCTTGCAATAATAAAAATGTATAATTAATGCAATGCTAGTTTTTAGGGATCTGTAAGTTTCTTCTCCTATGATCGCAGCTAGAGAGAAAGCATTTATTAAATAAGTATACCCTTATTATGATGCTACAATAAAATTACATGTACTTTTTGTAACCCTGATTTCATTGAAATTGAAACCCAACAATTCGCACCCAAATGTTTTACTTCTCACTCCACTAAATTTTCTGCTGCCTTTATTCATCATCTAAATACTTAGTGGACCAACAGTGAGAAAAAAAATAAATAAATAATATATATATATATATATATATATATATATATATATATATATAGTCTGGTGTTATTTATTTATTACAGAATCCTTAATCATTTTTAATTAACACTATAATCCTATTAATCAGTTTTAGCCATTGTTTATAAAATGGAATTAGTTATTTAATCGATATTTAAAAACAATTAATGATTAAATATAAACTAATAGTAGGATATATAATATTGTTAAAAATTAAAATAAAACATAAATATATAAATTTTTAATATTTAAAAATACATATAAAAATTAAAATAAAAGTTGCGTATCAATCGAACAATTACAATCAAAACATTAATGTCCTCGTTTTTTGACATATTACAGTGTCGGTCATCAATGTCCTTTTCCCTCAGACACATTGTGCCCAAACATTACATATTAAATTTAAACTTATTTTGTTGTTTTTGTCCCTCAACAGTTTTTAAGATTTTAAATTTTATTATTTTAGTGATTCTGGTTAGATTCCTATTGTTTATGTGGAATTTCGATTCATTTCGACTCTTAAGATATTTTGATCCTAATCAAAATTCTACCACGTAAGTTCTTTTTACTTAGGCTAGCAAATTAATTTTCAATCGAGATGCGTATGAAGATCGAATTTTGCCCGATTTCAAAGATACTATTTTTGGTGTTTTATATTTAAAGTGCTCGAAGTAAAGAAAGCAAAAAATTCGTGGAATCGAAAAGCAGTGCTGAACATTAGATTGTAAGGAAACGTAACATGCGGAAATCTTAAATTTGCTTTAAGTATAAAAGACAGGGAATCGAAACAGCAGAAATGTAAATAACAGGAAGTATAAATGACAGTAAATCAAATGTGCAGAAAGTATAAATAACTTGGAAATCGAAATTGCATTAATGTTAAATGACAAGAAAACTTAAACGCGAAAACTTAACTTTCATTGAATCGAAATGACAAAAAATCGAAAGTACAGAAACATAAAATTGCTAAAGATAAATTGCATCAAAGTAAATTACCAAGGAAAATACAGAAAACGGTAAAGGTACTCAATGAGCATGGAAATCCAGATTGCCAGAAGTTTCATGATGTTCGTCGTTTCTCCGGTAGACTTCTCACTAATGATTCTGTTCTCTGCCAATTTTCTGCTCCCTTTTCCTTTCATCCTTTGCTTTATTTATAGTGTCTTTTCAAGTAGTATCTTAAGAGCAGTTAACGAAGACTACTACCACGTTCTCTGTGCACGTCTTTTGCAGTTTTGTTCCTAGCTCTGCGGTTTAGAAACTGTATCCACGTTCCCATGAATGAGGTAACTGCTCCCTTGACCTTCGACTTTTGCTACCGCTTACTATGTTCGATGTATACGTCGACCGTTCTTCTTAGCAAAAATTTCGATATTCACGTATATTAGCCTTTCCTTCGATTTTAGATTTCGCAACTTCGAGAATTTTGGATTTGCTTTTGATTCTCGATATCCTTAACGTTACCAGGTTTTGTTTTAGCAATTGCATCGACTTGTTAATCCCTTGTATAGTTCTCGATTTTTTGTTTCCCTTCACTTTCTCGATCCTTTTATAGATTTCTCACTAACAAAATGCCCCCTTGGAAGAATATAAATAGTTTCCGTTTATATTCTTTCAACACGATTCCCGCTTTCGCTCGTTGGAGGCCCACAATAATTTAGGGTTTAGGGTTCCTGGGGTTTTAGGGTTTATGGGTTTCTTTTTGCTTTATGTCGCCGTCTCGTCAGTCTGCTGCCTTGCAGTACAAGCCACATTAATTGCTTTTGTTTCCGTCGTTTCCAGCACCCTAGGTAGCTTTCCCCTTAAACTCTATTAGTTTTTTTTTTTTTTTACTCTGGTTTTTACGCGAATCTTTTACCTCTTTGCGACTTCGTCTTCTTCCTTGAGCTCTTGCCTTCGTCCTTGCTACCCCACCTTTTAACCTCTATCCTTCTGCTTTCCTTAGCTTATTGAAATGGCAACCTCGTCTAAGTCTTCTGAATTTTCGGCTCCACCTCTTCCTTCGCTGACGGCTAACCTTCTGGAGATCAATAACCAGAAGTTTGCTCCAGTCCCTCTTATGGAGGAAGCTTCTCAGAAAGTCGCAGAGACGCAGGTACTCATTCCTTACACTGCAGATGGTGTTAATTTTGGTTTTGGGGGTCCTATTCGTTCTAGTAGTGGGACTTTTTCTTCCTTCACCCTCTCGAATAGCCCAACACTTATTCACCACCCTGAAGTTCGGATTAATTTTTTTACTATGGTCTCGAGAGTATACCGAACGGGTCCTCCTTCCAAAAAACCTTCTTTTATTAGGTGGTTTGATAGAGTAGAAGCCAAGTTTGGGAACCACTGGAGAGATGTAGGGATTTTTGATTTTTTACACCTATCTCGATGCGAATTGTCGTTTTTGGATATGACAATGTTTTTGTCTGCGGTGCATTTGTGGAATAAGGAATTACATGCTTTGGAGTTACCCTGTGGTCCCCTTTCACCTAATCTCTTTGAGGTTGCTGCTATAACCGGACTAAAACCCACTGGGGAAAAGTATTATAAGGGTGCTTACCCTTCAGATAATTCTTTGAGGTCTAAAATCGATTGGGAATCGAAGGTCTATGGACATTTCCTTGAGAAGCATTTCGTCGATGATGAATCGATAACTGTGACTGACGAAGAACACATAGCCTTTTTGGTGTATTGGCTATGTACCCATGTTTTCTGCCCCCGATCCATCCAAATTTCCTCCCACCTCTACAACCTTGCCTACCTCCTCCATACTGGCCGGCCTAGGATATGTTTGGCTAAACTTTTGTTGGCCCACATGTATACTGCTTTCGACGAAGCTGTCGACATTTTGAGTACTCCTAAAGCATCGGAAAATTTCTCTGGCCCTATTTGGTTTGTACAGTTATGGCTGAACTCGATTTTTGAGAGCATCCTTTCCCCAACTTCCACTATCCCCCCAAGTGTAAATATCGAAGGTGCTCGATTGTCTTCTCGCCACCCTCACCACAAGCCTGACGAAGCGGCTTACTGTAGATATCTTAAGTTTTTATTAACTAGATTTAATTTCGATTCAACTTTGGCTCCCTTTACCGTGCATCTTGGATGAATCAGCGACCAACTTCGAGGGCCAGTTTGGTTTAAGTCAAAATTCCCTTCCTTAACTCCTAGGTTGCAATCGGAGTTGGTTGATGTATGGAGTAATTATTTGACCCATGATGTATTAGTATCGGGTTTTCAGTCCAAAGATTTTAAGCTCATCACCTATTACCCCCAACTTTTCTCGAGACAACTTGGTCTGAGCCAATCCACACCTTTTTTCCCCCTTGATACCTCCCCAAGGTCCAAGTTAAGTGAATCGACAATCGGACGGGAGCTGACCAAACTATTACCACAAACCCCACTACTTTTTTATCCCTATGCTTTCGAATCGAATTATTTATCCACTGTGAGTTTCTCTCAATGGTGGGCTGATTGGTTCTCGAGTAATCATTCTGCTTTTGACGAAGTCCGACAAAAATTGACTGCTCATCATTTTCTTGTGTTGCAGGACAAATCGAAAGCGAAGAAAGGTACACACTTCCACTGTCTTCAAATATCTCGATTCGAGAATTTTTATCAAATATGTTACAACCCATTGAAATTAGAATCAACCTTCTATGATGCTGTTATTTCCTTATCCCATAAAACAACCACCAATCGATCGAACCACAAAATAATCAATCCCTTAGGAAAAACACCTTTTGAAATGTATTGCCCTAGTCACCTTCCCACTTTTCCTACAACACCCTTTGGGATCGCCAAACCTTTAACTCATCCCAAATGGGTTCGAGAATTGAGATCCCTGAGGGAAACACTCCGCCCGAAACCCAAAACAAAAGATATCTCTGTATCAAAATTGTCTTATTTTCCTTACCTCCACCTCCCTCAATTTCTCCTGCCTCCCTGGCTTGTGCATATTGATCGAGTCACGATTTTGACTCCATCACCTTTTGGTGAGGTTTTACTGCTATTTCATGTTTTTTGATTCTGTATATTGTAAGTTAATCTGTCTTCTTTTATTGACAGTTTCAAAGTCCACCAAGGCCGTCGCTGTCGAGAAAGAGCAGGAGAAGAAACAAGAGGACTGGGAGTCCTCAGATGAGTCGGACCCATCGACCTTCGTTAGAAAGCGCAAACATTCGGCCACCATTTCCTCATCTTCGAAGAAATCGAAGGTTCTTTTCGATTTCTCATTGTTTTATTCATTTTTCTGTCTATGGTTGATCCATATTCTTATACTTATTTCTTTTCGATTTCTAATTTTTTAGAAATAAAAATTGAAGAGTTCTCGATCTGTTCAACCAACTACTGTTAATCCATTATCGACGGACTCTAATACAGTCACTAAACCGGGTCAAACAACACCCACCACGCATTCCAGTCACGTAAGTCCCTCTTCTACATCATTTTATATTCCTAGATTTCGATAAGATCTTGTTACATGATTTTGATTCTCGATATTTTTCAGGATCATCCATCGGCGACTATATCGACAAATGTCAATTCTCAACTTCAAACATCAACACCCCTTCCTGAGGTACTACTCTTATATAATTTTGTATATGTTTGTTTGACTTTTTATACATTTCCTGTTCTGATATTTGTTTTCGATTTACAGCAACCTGAGGCTGTACAGACTCTTCCTCCTGCCTCAGCACCCCTTGCTCTACCTTCCCCTGGTACTTAAATTTTTTCCTTTACTGTGTTAAATTTCATTTCATTCTTTATTATGAATTTTCGATTCACTTCTTCGATTTCTCTTCTTTTCAGTAAATATTCCCATAGTCCAAGTCCAGGACTCCCCTTCACCCGTTTTTGCAGAGCAGTTGGACTCCCCTCCTTTTGCAATGCCTGCGGTTGAGTTGCTCTCGGAGACATTGTCATCGATAAGTGATCCTGCTCCAAGCAATGTGCCGGAATATCGATCTGCCATCGAGGAAGATCCTTTCTCGATCCTCGATATTCTGATGTCTGACGAAGCCACTCCTTCCAGCCATTCGTCCCAACCGCCCGCGGTCTCGACCAAGGGAGTGTACCAGTTGAAACAACGTTTCAGGTCCTTCTTCTACTCTTCACCTCTGGATGCTTTAGTGGAATCTCGTGAGAGGAAACAACGCTTCCAGGAGATTCTTACTTCGATCGAAGCACTTCCTGAAGACGCTCTTCCAGAGGGTTTCGATACGGAAGTCGCAGCGGCCACCGATTTGTTCAATAAGGCCTATGCTGCACATAAGAAGAAGCATTCGATTGCAACCAAGTTATCTAATATTTCTTCTTTCCAGATTGAGAAATTGAAGTTACTGAAGACCCAGAAGCTCAATCTGGAGGAAGCATCGACGACGCTGGCTTCGATCGATAGTGAGATCGAGGAGTTGGAGAAGAGACTACATCAGCTGAAGTTGCAGAAGGATTTCCTTACATCAGAGATCGATTCGATTAAAACTTCTGCAAAGGACGTGGCGCTATCTCTTGGTCAGAGTATGGAGCGTAAACACAGACTGATCTCCGAGGATAGCTCGATTTCTTCTTCCTGGACACAACTATTAATTGATTTTGATCATCTTAAAACTCAGTATATCTCTTTGTAAACATTATTCTATCCCCATTAATGTTGAATGTTTATTTCTCTCATTCGAGGTTTATATTTCTTAAGTACTTGCCATTTATCGATAGCACTTTATCTTTGTTATACCAATCGATAATCGAATAAGCGTTACTCGATAATACTTTAATAACTTCAAAAGGCCCTTCCCAATTGGGCGACCATTTACCATAACTTTTACATTTTTTGTCCATCGGTAAAATTGTTTTCCACACTAAATCACCTCCATTAAACGTTTTCTTTCGAACTCTTTTATTGTAAATTCGAGCAATTTGGTTCTTTTGTAAAATCATACTATTCAACGCCTGCAATCTTATTTCATCGAGTTCGTTTAATTCATCATACATCAAGTTCCAATAATCACAACTGGGTAAATCATTCTGCCTTTGTATTCGATTTGATTCAATATTTATTTCGATGGGCAAAACTGCATCCTGTCCATAGACCAGCTTGTATGGGGTATTCTGTAAGGAATCTTTAGGCGAATTTCGATAAGCCCATAAAATTTGCAATAGCGTTTCGTGCCATGTTCTGGGTCTATTACCAACATGTTTTTTAATTAACCCAATAATTACTTTATTAATTGCTTTAACCTGCCCATTAGCCTGAGCGTAATATGGGATTGATGTTAATAACTGTATCTTTCTTGATTCAGCATATCTAATTATTTTTCTACCAATAAAAACTGTCCCTTTATCTGTAGTAATGGACTGTGGGATTCCGAATCGATAAACGATGTATTCTTCAATGAAATCGATTACATCTTGTTGATCAACATCTTTTAATGGTATTGCTTCTACCCATTTTGAGAAATAATCGACAGCGAAAATTATATATCTATGTCCCTTCGATGATTGTGGAAAGATCTGTCCGATTAAATCTATAGTCCACCCTCTAAAAGGCCAAGGTTTGATTATCGAGTGTAATTCGCTAGCAGGAACCTGTTATATAGGACTGAATTTCTGACATTCTTCACAAGACTTAGCGTACTCGATACAATCTTTTAGAATCGAAGGCCAGTAATAGCCTTGTCGAGTTAATGTCCATTTCATCTTCTGACCTACCATATGGGCACCACATATTCCATTATGTATTTCAGCCATTGCTAAGTAAGCATCATCGTTCCCTAAGCATCTAAGTAATACTCCATCGATTCCTCTTTTATATAACTCATCGTTTAACAAAACGTATTTTACTGCTCGATACTTAATTTTCTTGTCAGTTTTCCCCTTGGGGTTCTGCAAATAATCTGCAATCGATTTTCTTCAATCTTGGTCATCCACGTCACTAATATGTAAAATCTCACTTTCTTGAGGTAATTTTTCTTTAATTTGAATCATTTCCTTTAAATTTTCCAAGGATATCTTATACTTAGATGCGATTTGCGCCAAATCATTGGCTTCTTGATTGAATTCTCGAGGAATATATTCGAATATTATATCATCGAACATTCTACTTAAAGTCATTACCCTTTCTAGATATCTGATCAAATTGGTGTTAATACATTTATACTCTTTTCGCACTTGTTTGATTAGTAATTGCGAATCACCTCTTATAATTACATATCGAACTTTTAACTTAATTAAAGTCTCAAGACCTGTTATCAAAGCTTCGTATTCGGCTTCATTATTCGAACAATTGGGTTGAACTTCAAATGATAACTTAGTCGGGATATTACTTGGAGAAATGATAAGAACTCCTACCCCAGATTTCTCCGATGTACTCGAACCATCGAAATACATTATTCATTTACTTTTTTCAATAAACAAGTTCTCAGTATAATCAACTGTATGATCAGCCATGAAATCGGCAATTATTTGTCCTTTTATCGATTTTAAAGATTCAAAGGATAATGAAAATTATGTCAAAGCCAACACCCATTTTCCTATTCGATTATGCATAATAGGTTTCGACAAAAGAAACTTCAAAATATTATTTCTAGAATAAACCATTACATCATGAGGCTTCATTACATACTTGAGTTTCGTACAAGAGAAATATAAGCATAATCCTAACTTTTCTATATCATTGTATCGAGTCTCAGCATCGTTCAGAATTCTACTTAGATAATAAACAGCACATTCCACACCATTCTTGTCTTCTTGTGCTAATAAACTGGCTATTGTTCGATCTGATGCTGATACATATAGCTTCAATGGCTTGTTTCTCATCACTGGTATCAAAATTGGAGGATTTGTCAGCATTATTTTGATTTGCTCGAAGGCTTCTTGATGTTCCTCCTTCCATTTAAACTCTGCTTCTTTCTTCAATTTTAACAAAGATGAGAAAATATAAGTCTTGCCAGCTAAGTTAGACATAAATCGTCTCAAATAATTTATTTTTCCTAAGAATGACTGTAGTTGTCTCTTAGTTTTTGGAGCAGAAGTATTTATTATAGCCTTTACTTTATTTTTATCGATCTCAATACTTTTTCCGTGCACTATGAATCCTAAGAATTCACCAGCAGATACACCAAAGGCACATTTCAAAGGATTCATTTTTAATCCATGTTTTCTCATTCTCTCGAAAGATTTTCTCAAATTGCTCAAATGTTAACACTTTTCTTTTGACACAACAACAATATCATCTATGTAAATTTGCATAAAATCATTGATCAAATCATGGAAAATTTAATTCATTGCTCTTTGATATGTTGCCCCAAGCATTTTTTAATCCAAATGGCATCACTATCCATTCGTATGTACCTAATGCCCCCGGCATCGAAAAGTCGTTTTAGCTATATCATTTTTGGACACAAAAATTTGATTATATCCCGAATAACCATCTAAAAGACTTAACATTTCATTACCAGCTATCGCATCTATTAACATATCGGCTATAGGCATAGGATATTCATCTTTAGGAGTAGCTAAGTTCAAATCTCGATAATCAATACATACTCTCATTTTACCATTCTTTTTAACAACAGGGACAATATTAGAAATCCAATCGACATACCTGGCAGTCCCGATAAATTTTGCTTTCGAAGTCTTTCGATCTCTTTCTTGATCTTACCCATTACCTCGGTGCAAATCTTCTCGTGCTTGTTTTACTCGGTTTTCTACCTTCTATGATAGGTAGTCTATGTTCGACCGTACTTCGATCCAATCCAGGCATTTCTTCATATTCCCAAGCAAAGCAAGTCCTTGTATTCTTTTAACAAGGAAATCATGTCTTCCTTTATTTCTTTTCCGAGATATTTGCCGATATACGTAGGCTTCCGGTCCTCGATACTCCCCAAGTTAATTTCTTCTAATGGGTCCCGTGCCTCGACTTTTTTGTGATTTGATGTAATGGATTTTTCAAAACCTAACTGAGAATTATCGTAAATACAATCAAGCATAACTTGATCGCTTTTATTTGCAACTAAAGTCGAATGAATCGATTTATTTAGTCCTACCTTACTACTACTACTTTCTTGGCTCTTCTTTTCATCTTCATATTTTCTCAATCGAGCCAAGAACTCTTCGTAATCTCTATTCATCTTCACCGGCCACTTCGAGGTTGGCCCCCTCTTTGATCATAACAAATCCTTTCTTCTCATTCATCTTTAAGAATCGTTCCTCATGTAGCTTTGAATTAAAATCTTCGATAGTTTCGAAGGTGAATGGTTGAGCAAGTGCCGATTCTCGCAGTGTCCGACCAGCTCGAGATACGAATGTTACAAATTCGTGCCGGTCCCTTGGGATTACTTCGAGATGTCCATCTCGATTCCACATGAATAATTTCGATGAGCCGTAGATGGTACGACCCCTACTCCATGAATCCATTCCCCGCCAAGTAAGTGCATTGAAATTGGCATGTGACTCGGACAACAACAAACACAAGAGGCCTCGAATAAGTGCCCACTTTCACGTCTAAAGCAATCATGCCTTCGAGCTCGATGTTTTTCCGCTGAAATCTGAAATCATGATATTGTGCCTCGACTAAATCTTTTAGTTCAATACCAAACCTCTTCAACATGGTGATTGGCAATATGTTCACCGCCGCACCACCATCGACAAGGACTCTATTCACCATTTGTCCTTGAATCTCGATATTCAGCAGTAGGGGCTTCGTGTGGAACCTCATTTCCTCGATGGAGGATCAATAAAAGCAAGATCTCTATGAGGTACTTCACATGATGTTTGTGCAACCCATGTTACCTTTGGCCTTATGTTTTCCGAATAAAAGTCATCTTCTCGATCAACATCACTCGTTCTTGGTACTCTTGATATTCATTAACATATTCCGCGGTAGTATCGATATCACCCCGATCCGATGTTCATCCCAGCCTACCTTCATTCTTATCGTCGAAATAATCTCTTGCATATTGGCCCCCCATTGATATGTTGTTCTCTTCAAAGTTTCGTAATTATTCCAAGAAGGGATTCTTCCTCCTCTTCTCCAGTGGCCTTCCACGGAATCGCCTTTGGAATGTTAAGAATCTAGTATTCGACCCTTCATCGTACGACAGCCTCTCGAAGACATCATTACCCCGGAGTTTGCCTCTTCCTCCTCGAGAAGGGTACATCTCTCTTCTAACCCACTCGTCTTTGATTCTCACTAACACCGTAACCAACGAATTTCGTTGACTTTCTCCGATCGTTGGTTGGCTTGTTTGATCCACTTTGTCATTTTTCCTTTCATTCCGACTTTCGATTTTCTTTATCTCGTTCCACTCGAAAGCCTTAGCAACTGACTTATCGAAGACTCGCGCCGCATCGCGGACATAACGACACATCTTCATCTTTTCCTTGCTTTCTGTTTAAAAACTCGATGAGAGAATCTCCTGATCGAGGATAAATCTCCCTCTCGAATTCTTTTTCGAATTCACTCAAATCGAATTCAATATCTTCTTCACATACATCCATTCTGACATGCTTGGGATCAATGTCTTCAGTAACATCGACCATGCCTATAAAAGCAGAATTCATCACTCGGACATCTTCAGTCATGCCCGTTTGGGATTCAATATACCCCACTTGAACTTCGAATGGACTCGTGTCCACTTTCATTGACATCTCTTCAAATTTTAGTCTTCCTTGGTCAATCGCATCTTGAATCGTATTCCTGAAATGTATGCAATTGTTAGTCCAATGTCCATAAATATTATGAAATTTGCAATATTTTTGACCATTCCTTTGTTCTGTAGAAGGTAGTTTATGGTCATCACTCAACTTAATTTGTTTGTCTTTTAATAAAATATCAAAGATTTTATCTACCTTTGTCACATCGAAAGTATACGTTCGATTTGCCATTTTATCTTTTACTTCATTCTTTTATAGCAATTTACAGATATATGGAGCCCCTACTTTGAGCTCTGCTATATTTACTTCCTCTTCGACAGTTTCTTCAATATCATTTTCTATCATGGGATCTGTCTCATATACATCATTTATATATGCTACTCTTTCTTTTTTCATGGGTTTCTCATATTTCTTGTACCTTTGTTTTTCATACTCAATTTGTTCTACTCTTCTTACTTTATCAGCTAATTGAGCCATGTCATTCAATTGTAAATTGACTAACTTTTTCCTAATCGAGAATTCTAAGCCTGCAGAGGCCATTTTAACTAATTCATATTCAGGAATTTGAGTGAAACATCTCGACTTCATTAGTCTAAATCGATTCAAATAATCATCTATGCTTTCGTGATTGTATCTTTTTATATTCATCAAATCGATGAGACTCACTTGAGTTTCTCCTCTAAAGAATTGCTCATGAAAATTTCTTTCCAGTTGCAGCTAATTATATATCGAATTGGGTGGCAACGAAGTAAACCAAGTAAACGCATTCTTAGTCAAAGAACTAGGGAAATATTTCATTTTTAATTCCTCGCTCATCGCTAGGTCCCCACATTCGATCAGATATCGAGCTACATGCTCGATAGTTGATTCACCAACTTCTCCAGCAAATTTGGTGAATTTAGGTACTTTGTATCCTCGAGGTAATTCCGTCTCAAGAATCGCATTTGGAAAGGGAGACACAAAGTATGTTTGATTGGGTGGTCTAAACTCCATCCCTTGGAAATTCATCCTCTGTCCTAACATGTGATTATACTGCATGTTATTCTGATTGTACATATTTTGAAATCCTTCATTCAGATTCCCACAAATATCGTTTCTCATCTGTTGGTATTCATTCCCCGTATGCTGATGTTGATCATTGTTTCGATTTCTCCTTAATAGATATGGGGGATTGATATTAGCATTCTGGTTAGCATGATTTTCTACCCTTGTTCGTCGAGGTACAGCCAATGCATCCCCGATTCGTGACATTTGGTCTGCTAATATCTCAAAACTAGCAGTAGTGTTTTGAACTAATGGGTTTAGGACTGTAGTCAACTGTTGTGACAACATATTCACCATCTCAAAATTGCTCTCATCCATTTGTTGTCTAAGTATCCCTAATGAGTTACTGGATATCCCAGTACCAGTGTTTTCGATAGTCTCAAAATTAGATCGATGATAATCTCTATCGAATATATATCTTCCATGTTCCAAATTTCCTCTATGATCTAGATTTCCTCTATGATCTAGATTTGGAAGCGTTTGTTGTGTGCCTAAATTCTGTCCACTTCCTGAATTCTGAGGGATTGCTAAGTTTTGAGATGTCCCTAAATTCGGAGGGACTCCAAAATTTTGGGGCATGCCCAGTGTTTGAGGCATTCCTAAGTTATATCTCGAATTCCGCTGTGTTGAAGAAGTTCCAGCCCCGCTCGTATTATTAAGCGAAAACTCAGGCGGTCTTACACTCATATATGGCCCTACATATGTTGTTGTGGGGTTTCCTATAATTTGCATATTATTTGGTACCACCGCATTAGATCCTACTTGGGTGTTTGTTAAGGTGCCTGAATTTTGTTCGTTACCCACAGGTATCGACATACTCGTAGTTGTCGCTGTTACAGGCATACTTCCATTATGACTTTGCCCCCCAGTATTTGGTGAATGTACACCATTCAGACCCTCACTGTTATTCTGGTTATTTGATGAATTTTGACTCATGCTTATAACTCGTCCACTCCTTAGTCTCATACACTCTCGAACTAACCAATTTTGTGTTTTTAACACAAGGCTTCCCCTACCTAGCGCGCCAATTTGTTTCTGGTGGAATTTCGATCCATTTCGACTCTTAAGATATTTTGATCCTAATCAAAATTCTACCACATAAGTTCTTTTTACTTAGGCTAGCAAATTAATTTTCAATCGAGATGCGTATGAAGATTGAATTTTGCCCGATTTCAAAGATACTATTTTTGGTGTTTTATATTTAAAGTGCTCGAAGGAAAGAAAGCAGAAAATTCGTGGAATCGAAAAGCAGTGCTGAACATTAGATTGCAAAGAAACGTAACATGCGGAAATCTTAAATTTACTTTAAGTATAAAAGACAGGGAATCGAAACAGCAGAAATGTAAATAACAGGAAGTATAAATGATGGTAAATCAAATGTGCAGAAAGTATAAATAACTTGGAAATCGAAATTGCATTAATGTTAAATGACAAGAAAACTTAAACGCGGAAACTTAACTTTCATTGAATCGAAATGACCAAAAATCGAAAGTACAGAAACATAAAATTGCTAAAGATAAATTGCATCAAAGTAAATTACCAAGGAAAATACAGAAAACGGTAAAGGTACTCAATGAGCATGGAAATCCAGATTGTCAGAAGCTTCATGATGTTCGTCGTTTCTCCGGTAGACTTCTCACTAATGATTCTGTTCTCTGCCAATTTTCTGCTCCCTTTTCCTTTCATCCTTTGCTTTATTTATAGTGTCTTTTTAAGTAGTCTCTTAAGAGCAGTTAACGAAGACTACTACCACGTTCTCTGTGCACGTCTTTTGCAGTTTTGTTCCTAGCTCTACGGTTTAGAAACTGTATCCACGTTCCCATGAATGAGGTAACTGCTCCCTTGACCTTCGACTTTTGCTACCGCTTACTATGTTCGATGTATACGTCGACCGTTCTTCTTAGCAAAAATTTTGATATTCACGTATATTAGCCTTTCCTTCGATTTTAGATTTCACAACTTCGAGAATTTTGGATTTGCTTTTGATTCTCGATATCCTTAACGTTACCAGGTTTTGTTTTAGCAATTGCATCGACTTGTTAATCTCTTATATAGTTCTCGATTTTTTGTTTCCCTTCACTTTTTGGATCCTTTTATAGATTTCTCACTAACACCTATTGATTTCTTTTCTTCTGATGTGTCAAGGGATAACGTGACATTCGGTTAATTATATCAACAAATATTATTGAAATTACTAGGCAATGAAATTTGGAGATCAAAATAGGAAAATAAATATTGATAAATTAAAATAGTAAAATGAAGATAGTATAGTGACCTTAAACATATTTAAATTAGATGTCACACAGTAAAATTATATTTTGAGACAGTGAAAAGTGTCACTTGCAATGGTCAATTAATATTTTATTTAAGCGATTAAAGAATGTTACATAGCAAAAATAATTATTTACGATTTAAAATAAAAATAAAAATAATAGAGATCAAAATATAAAAAAAATGTTTAAATCATAATTTAAAAACATATTTATTTTAATCACTAGAAACTAAAATGAGATTAAATATGGTTATATGTGCAGTGTTATTATTAAGAGAAGTGTTAATTATCATCGTCAAGCACAGGAATTAAAATATTATTAATGCATTTCCAATATAAAACTTTAATAAAACTTCAGATTTGAAACCCTTTTAAGTGGTAATAAAGTGCTATTAGTATTAATTTTTGTTCCACTCAACTGAACATATTTGAATCACTTATTGCAATTGCAATGGAATGCAGATTGAGATAGTTGATTAAACGCGTCGTATCAGAAGGGGTTCGGAAGTGGCCGTCAAAGTCAAACACATCACTCCCTCTCATAAAAGAAGATCTTGGAATGCATGACCGTTTCTTATTCTGTGATTTGTTGGATGTTAGATTAGAATCCATTGGAATTGCATGAAAAAAATATAAAAGTTCAGTGATTGAAGAGGTTGAAAGTAAGATCCCGATGTCGAAACGGTGCGCATTGACGCTGTTACTGATAATGGCGGTGTGGAATTCAGGCTCATCAGAAGAGGAGGAGGAATGCAAGAACCGATGGATCCACATAAGGAAGCTTCCTTCGAGGTTCAATCTGGATCTGCTCGCAAACTGTTCGGAGTATCCCATGTTGGACGACCTATGCCCCTACCTCGGAAACCACGGTCTGGGACAAAAGACCCACAACCGCTCCCGGAGTTGGTACCGAACGGACTCCTCCATGCTGGAACTCATCTTCCACCGTCGGATGCTGGAGTACCCATGCCTCACGCAAGATCCCTTCCTCGCAAACGCAATCTACCTCCCCTACTACGCGGGCCTCGACGCCTTGCCCTACCTCTACGGCCCAGAATCCAACTCCTCCGCCCTACACGGCCTCCACCTCTTCCACTTCCTCCAACAAGACAACCCGCAAATCTGGGCCCGCCACATGGCCTACGACCACTTTCTCGTCATGGCCCGCCCCGCCTTGGACTTCTCCCAACCCCTCACCAACGACCCTCCCATCTGGGGCACCTCCTTTCTCGAGTTGCCCCAATTTTTTAACATCACCGCTCTCACGCTCGAGGCCCGCGCGTGGTCCTGGCAGGAACACGCCGTTCCCTATCCCACCTCTTTCCACCCTGCCAACCTCGGACTTCTCGAATCCTGGCTCACCCGCGCCCGCCGTTCCAAGCGCTCCGTCCTCGCGCTCTTCGCCGGGGGAGGCATCAGCGGCGGCTCCGCCACGCCCAACATCCGCCGCAGCATACGCAGCGAGTGCGAGAATACCACCGTGGACTCCTATTACGAGAAGTTGTGCGAGATCGTGGACTGCTCCAGCGGGGTTTGCGAGCACGACCCCATTCGGTTCATGCGGCCCATGCTGCAGGCGAGTTTCTGCTTGCAGCCTCCCGGGGACACTCCCACGCGCCGTTCCACGTTCGACGCGATACTCGCCGGGTGCATACCCGTTTTCTTTGAGGAGCTTTCGGCGAAGTCTCAGTACGGGTGGCATTTGCCCGAAAATGAGTTTGAGGAATTCTCTGTGTTTATTCCGAAGGAGGAGGTTGTGTTCAAAGGGTTGAAGATTTTAGATGTGTTGCAACGGATACCTAGGGCTAGGGTTAGGACCTTGCGGGAGAGGGTTTTGAAGCTGATACCCAGTGTCTTGTACAGGAAGCATAATAGTTCCCCCGGTCTCAGAACTAAGAAGGATGCATTCGATTTAGCCATTGATGGTACATTGGATAAGATTCGATCCAGGCTTCAGGATCTTGATTTTGTTATCTAAATCTAGTCGTAATTTTCTTTTTGTTTCTTTCCTTATAGGCTGATAATTACTCACTTAAGGTAGAGCTTTTCTTTTTTTCGGCCAATAATCAATAGAGCTTCACACAGAAGATTGGTGGCAACTATGCACCGAACTGTGACAGCGTGTCTAGAAATTATCTGTGTCGCCAGCGTTTTGTTGTCTTTGAAATTTTCTGTTTCAAGTTCAGAATAGGGAAACGTTGGACTAGTGATAAAGAATAGTTGTTTTCGCAGCCTTGTCGAGTAGCTCATCAGGATCATTGAATTAATGATCCACAAGACTTTTTAAGTTTTATTTCGATTCAATATATGCACAGTACATGTTATATTGTGCGGTGATTCTCTGGAATTGAGTTGTTATTCCTGTTTATTATGATCATTTTAAGTCTGAACAGAAATCTGTCTTATAAGAAAGTTGGAGGCATGCTCTTGGGGTTTCATGGTACCTTTTTCTATTGTGTTTTAGAAGAAATTCAAAGTTGACCTTGGCTAGAACCAGTGATGGGATCATACTTTATAAGCAAGGAACTTGTTTACAAATAAATAGTTGTATTATATTTAACATCCACTACAGCTTTTGCAACTGTAGCATCTGATCATTCTATTCTACCGATCTGTTGCATTGTTTCTTTTGCAGCGAATTTACTTCGAAAAAGTCTGAGGTGCTGATTGCTGACATTCAACCCTTTCTGTAACTACTGCATGCAAAATGGCAAGGTTGCATTTCGTGTTTAGGAACAAGTAAATTATTGAAATTACCTTTCATCTTATGTCCTTTTCTTTTGGGCTACAATTCATGAACTCTGTTTAGTGCCTCTGCTCTGAAGCCTTTTCACTCAACATCAACGCCCTCATCTATCAGAATAGTTTGGTCCAGAACGAATCCATCATGATGAAAGCACAATGCATGAAAGCCCACTTTTAAACAGTTGTGGTAGAGTATCGGTAAATAAACCGTTTATAATTGATTAAACTCGTCTTTTCATGATTTTACCTTCTCATGCGCACCTCCTCGTGCAGCCTTTTTGTGTGGTGGTCCATTATATTGTCTTTTCTCCTATTTATAGTTTCATAATAACTTACTGTTGTCAGGGTCTAAACTCCGAAGGTAATTAGCAGCCTGGCTTAAGAGTGTTAATATTTAACTCGTTTTTTTTAATTTTTAATATTTGGGTATCCTGGAATTATTGTTGTATTTTAGCTAATCTAACAGATTGTGTGTAATTGGTAGATCATCACGCCGGAATGGTAAAGCAGAAGGAATTAAATGGATTTTAGAAGAGGAAAATTGTAGCAAACACCTGAGTTCAATGCTTTAGGAAAATGTTATCAGTCATCTCACAGTGTAAGGTGTTAGTATACTGTTGAAATATGATAATTTATTTTATTGTCAGGGTCAGGTTCTCCTAAACAGTTCAGTGTTCTTTTAGGTTGCAATGAAACTTAGCCAATGAAGCATTTCCTTTTTATATTCCTCATATTTCTGTCTTAGCCAAAGGTCTAGAATAATACTACTTCGGCAGTCTAATTGATTGTACCGTGTCGGATGGATCCTCTGAAGTTTTAAAACACTTCTTCCTTGTGCTGCACAAATATTGGCACAACAGAATCCAACAATCATTATCTGGGTTGGGGGAACCTTCTAGTTGCAGATTTGAAGCATGGATGAAGATCCTCCTCTGTAACTTGAAACAGGTCATGAAAGGAGAAAAACACAAATGCAATTCCATTATGAGTCGTGATATTTTGACAACCAGAAACCATACAACCCTTCAAACAACTCACTTTTATTAATATAATAATTTATATAATAATCTATAGAATAATTTAATAAAAATAAAATAAAACTATTATTATAATATTAAAATAGAGTTGTTTATAGGAGTGATATGAATTTGGGTTGTCAAAGTATCATATTTCTTATATTATAATTCGTTATGTATAGTTATGTTTTCTATTATCATCTTCTTATAGAAAAGTTTAAATGTATATTTAATTTCTATAAATATATGTTTTTTAATTAATTATAGGTAATTGTTTTGTTTATCTGGTATGAATATTTACTTTTGGTCTCTGTTATCATATATATTTTGTAGAGTGACAATGGGCAAATGAAATGTCATATAAGTATATTACCATTATCATGTGTATTGCAAATTTAGTTTAAAGCATTATTACTTTAGCCAGCATCTCACTCTAATCAATAACAGAGTATGTCCTTTGTGGCGTCCTTAAATTTCCTGTTCTAATAAATAATTTTGAATATTACAACGATGAGATAATGCTTAAAAATGAAAATGAAAGCTTGGGCATCCTTAGAATTTCTTAAAATTCCCTAAGTTGTTTTTGCTATCTGATGAACAAATTTTTAGATTATAAAGTAAGATGCCAATTGTTTATTCACTGTATTGGAATCTTAATTACAATATAGACTTATTAATTGTTGATTTTTTTAATTTAATTTTATTACTATTTTTAGAGTTAATTTTATTTATTTATTTTAAATAAATTAACGAAAAAATATAATATTATATTGACAGGATTATGTTTAATAATATGATTTATATATATATATATATATATATATATATATATATATATATATATATATATATATATATACATAAACATTATATTAATATTATCTAAACAAGAATGATCGTGTTAGAGCAACATCATATATTTTTTAAATGATGTAACAATATTAATGGAGTGTATTATATTGACTTATTTTAAAAAAAAAAATTTATTATCATCTTCTTGTTAATATCTATAGATATATTTGTTTTTTATTCAATTATATGTAACTTTTTTTTTATCTGGTATGAATATTTGCTTTTGCTGGACAATGGGACAAATGAAATGTCATGTTACCTTTTATCACACATTGTGCAAATTTAGTTCATGCTCTAATAAATAATGATGATATAACATGGTATACCTTTGTATATTCCTTAAATATTTGTGGTAATATAAAATTATAATCCATCAATGAATCAACAAGTTTCATTTTTATTTAAATAATTAATTCATGATTAATTAACCATTTTCTTATTAAATACTATTATAATGTTACTGTACAATCTCTCCCCTCCATCAAATTAAGTGCATCACCGTATTAATCACAGGTAATTAATCTCTCTCCATCTAGAAATTAGTATAAATTATGTGCATCCTTCTCTTAATTATACATCATCATATAACGTACGAGTTGTTGAAATTCTTGTAAATAAAATGTTATCTTAACATGAGTTTTACAAACAAAGGATTGTAAAAGAGATTATATAAGTAGATCTAACATGTTTTAAATAATTCTTAAAAAATAAAATTTACTTTAAATAATGTATTTTATATTTTTTAAACTTTTTATAAAGAAGATAATCCGACTAAAGAAATATAATTAATGTTTAATTAGGATGATAAAAAGAATCGAGTCTAGCAGACCGACATGCCAACTCGTTGTAATATGACGAGACGGGTTGGCGTTTTCACCCCGCCAACTTGCTTTGCCCCGCCTCACAAAGCTCGCCAATTTGTTGGATTATCCCTGCAGTCTGCCTAATTAATAAAAAAATTATTTTTTTATTGTAATATAGTTAATAATAAAAATAATATATGAAGTTAAAAATTGTAAAAAAAGAATTAAATAAGTTTCAATTTCACTCCTTATATGAAATGTTCTTCTTACTCAAACATAAGCTCCTCTAGTCTTTGGTGTTCATCATCAACTCATTGTTCATTTTAAGCAAGGATTATTTTATACTTTTGAACTAAAGGTGTAAGAATTACTCAAGGAGAGAATAATATAAAGTTTTATCAAATAAAAAAATATAAGTATTTAAATTTTTCAATATAAAAAATATAAATTTTATAAGTTTTAACGTTATTTATATATTATTTATTATTATATAAATTTTATTATTGTTCTAAATTATAATTTCTTAAAATAATGTGTTGATTTATATTATTAACTTGAAATATATATGTTGAATTATTGATAAACAAATAATAATCTTATTATTAAATTTATTAAAAACTTTGATTTTAAAAAATAAATTAATTTTTTAAAAATTATGGTGGGCCAGCTCCCAAACGGTCCTTTTGCAAGGCGGGTCAATGTTTACATCTCGTCATGACTATAATGAATTAGTCTGTCTCATCCCGTTTTGGCGGACCAAAGGCGGGATCGGACCAAAACGGGATAAACTAGCCCGTTTTGTCATCCCTATGTTTAATACATATTTTCTTTTAAATTGTTTTTAATTAATAAATAAAAATTATTATTTATTTTAATCAATGTATAATTTTCTATTTTATTCATTTTTCTCCCATAAATGCATGTGTACATAATTATTCCCTTTATTCTTTAAAAATAATAGAACAAAATTATTATTATACATGTCATTTATAAAAATTAAGATTATATTTATTAATTATATTCTTTTTTTATTATATGTATTGTAGAGAATAAAATAATAAATTATTATAAGTATTTTTATGAAGAAAATATTAAAATAATAAAAATATTATTAAAAATAATATATTGAAAATGATACAAAATAATATTTTTATTTATTTGTATTGTAAAATCTTAAATTATATATTAGAAATAGAAGGGGTATCAATTAAAAAGACATATAAATGTTAGATATTGTTTTGATATTGTTAAGATATTGTTAGATATTGGTAACCACAATATCAAACAATATCTTTTGTTTATTCTGTTACTTTCAGTTACTCTTTTAGTTGTATCTCTCTACTATAAATAGATCACCCTATGTGTGATTTATACACAAGGAAATTTAATTCCAAACCCTATTTTCTCTATATTCAACATGGTATCTAGAGCTTAAGGTTATCTTGAATTTTTTTTTCCGCCTTTTATCCACTGTTGGAGCCGCCCCACCGCTGCTGGTAAACTGATCCTCCACATCAGAAAAGAATTATCTTTGTTACTAAATTTTATTTGGTAGTGTGAAAGTGCATGTTTAGGAAAATTCTGGTAAGGAAAGACTTGGTATTTAAGTGTGTCCATTAGTGACCCACCTCTCTTTCCTGGGAACTTACCTGGTGTACTAGTTCACGTTGCTGTCACCGTTGTCGCTGGAGCAGTCACCGAATCCACCGCTGCTGGAGAATTCACCGGAGTTTCATTTTTTTTTTTACCGGTGACATATGATTTTGCTTGTCTTGGTCAGGTGACTACCGTGCCATTGAGATCACCACTATCGGAGTTGGTCGTCCTATTGTCTCCTGCGCCGTTTAGTCTTGGCGAACTTATTTTTAGTATTCTCATTTTGGATTTGTGCTTCGTGGGTTAATTGGATTACTTTGGATTGTTTTAGGGTTTGTTCTCCTGCTCTTCATGACTTCTTCCACTATTTCCAATTTTGTTAATGATTCTTTTGTGTTGACATCCCATCGTGATGACCGGGCTCGCCCTCGCAAACAGGAAAAAGGGCGTCCTAAGTGTGAACATTGTGGCAAGTTAGGTCACAAGATTAACAAGTATTATACATTACATGGTCGTCCTCCTCAATCTGTTGTAGTTGTTCACACCAATCTTTCCCCACCTTTATCTGTAGGGGATCTTCCTTCTTCTATTGCATCCGACATGTCTGCTATGTTCAACAAATTTCTCGAATGGTATAAGGATCAACAGTCTTCTAGTTCCACTATATCTGTCACACATACAAATACATATTTTGCTGGTCTGACCCAATCATTTTCTCCTGGTCCTTGGGTTTTTGATTCGGGAGCCACTGATCATATTACTGGTAACAAATCTTTGTTCTCCTCTTTATCCTTTCCTAATCATTTACCTTTTGTTACACTGGTTGATGGCTCTAGAGTATTATCTCATGGTGTTGGAACGGTTAAACTTTTTCCTTCTTTAATCATTGATGATGTTCTTTATGTCCCTGGGTCTCCTTTTAACCTGTTGTCCATCAGTCGTCTAACTCGTTCTCTTGAATGTGTTGTTACTTTTACCAATAATTCTGTGTGTTTACAGGATCGGAGTTCAAAACAAGTGATTGACAAAGGATGTGAGTCTCATGGTCTTTATTATCTTCGTCCCTCTACACATGTTAGTACAGTTATGAAGTCTCCCTCTCTTCTTCATGCTCAGTTAGGTCATCCAAGTCTTGCCAAGTTACAAAAACTTGTCCCTGCCTTGTCCAACTTATCTAGTTTAGCGTGTGAGTCATGTCAATTAGGCAAGCATAGTCGTACTTCCTTTCCTCTTAGTTTCACACGTGGTGTTTCGTCCCCTTTTGTCGTGGTTCACTCTGACATTTGGGGACCTAGCCGCGTTAAGTCTACTTTAGGTTTTCAATACTTTGTTACTTTCATTGATGATTATTCCAGATGCACTTGGTTATTTTTGATGAAAAATCGTTCTGAATTATTTCATATATTTCAAACTTTTTTTAATGAAATTCAAACTCAGTTCGGTGTTTCTATTAGAGTTTTGCGTAGTGATAATGGTCGTGAATATCTTTCTCATTCTTTTAAACAATTCATGGCTTCTCACGGTATTTTGCATCAAACTTCTTGTGCTTATACACCTCAACAAAAAGGTGTAGCTGAACGTAAAAATAGACATCTTATTGAAACAACTCGCACACTTTTAATTCATGGAGATGTTCCTCAACATTTTTGGGGTGATGTTCTTCTTACTGTATGTTATCTCATTAATCGCATGCCTTCTTCGATTTTAGATAATAAAATACCTCATTCCATTTTATTCCCTCATAAACCACTTCATCCTTTACCTTTGAAAGTTTTCGGGTCTACATGTTTTGTTCATAATTTCAGTTCTGGTCTTGACAAGTTTTCTCCTAGATCACATAAATGTGTTTTCTTAGGGTTTACAAGATCACAAAAAGGATACAAATGTTTTTCTCCTTCTCTTAACCGTTATTTTGTGTCAAAAGATGTTACCTTTGATGAGTTGTCTCTTTATTTTAAAAGTCAATCTTCACCTCTGTCTCCATCCAATCTTGTCAACACTCCTAATACATTTAATGTTCCTGTTGTTTGTGACCCTCTAATTGTGTCTTCTTCACCATTAGCTCCTGCTCCGCAGTCAGCTTCTTCTCCATTGCCTCTTCAGATTTATAGTTCTCGAAACCAATCACAACCACCACCATGTGACTCTACTCAAGTGCCAACTACTCTGTCTCCTCCGGATCTGACACATGAGTCTAACCTTCCCATTGCCCTCCGAAAAGGTATTCGTTCCACACGTAATCCCTCTCCCCATTATATTGCTTTGAGTTATCATCAACTGTCATTACCTTTTTATACATGTCTTTCCTCTATTTCTTCTATGACCATTCCAAAAACTGTCCGTGAAGCTTTAGCTCATCTTGGTTGGCGTCAAGCCATGTTAGATGAACTAAGTGTTCTTCAAAATAGTGGAACTTGGGAATTGGTCCCGTTACCATCTGGGAAATCTGTTGTTGGTTGCAGATGAGTGTTTGCTATCAAAGTTGGACTTGATGGTACTATTGATCGCCTCAAAGCTTGTCTTGTGGCCAAAGGTTATACTCAAATTTCTGGGTTGGATTATGGAGATACCTTTTCCCCTGTGGCAAAGATGGCTTCTGTTCGTTTATTTATCGCCATGACTGCTCTTCAACAATGACCTATTTATCAACTGGATGTTAAAAATGCTTTCCTCAATGGTGATTTGCAAGAAGAAATATATATGGAGCAACCTCCCGAGTTTGTTGCTCGGGGGAGTCTTCTCGGGATGGTATGTCGTCTTCGCAAATCCCTATATGGCCTAAAACAGTCTCCTAGGGCTTGGTTTGGAAATTTTAACAAGGTTGTTCAACAATTTGGTATGACTCGGTGTGAATCAGATCATTCTGTCTTTTATCGACACTCGAGTGCTGGATGTGTTTACTTGATAGTATATGTTGATGACATCGTTCTTACAGGTAGTGACAACCATGGCATCTCTCAGTTGAAACAACATCTCTGTCACCATTTTCAGACCAAAGATCTTGGCAAACTTAGATATTTCTAGGGTATTGAGGTGACACAGTCCAATGATGGTATTGTTATATCTCAGAGGAAGTATGCCATAGATATTTTGGAGGAAACTGGGTTGATGAGTTCAAAGTCTGTTGATACACCCATGGATCCCAATACTAAACTTCTACCAAATCAGGGGGAGCCTATATCTGATCCTGAGCAAGTATAGAAGATTGGTTGGAAAATTGAATTATCTTACAGTTACTCGTCCCGACATTTCCTTTGCAGTCAGTGTGGTAAGTCAATTTCTTAATTCACCATGTGAAGATCATTGGAATGCAGTCATTCGTATCTTGAAGTATATTAAAGGATCTCCTGGAAAAGGATTGTTATATGGTTTTAATAACCATACAAGAGTTGTTTGCTACTCAGATACTGATTGGGCAAGATCTCTTTCGGATAGAAGATCTACATCTGGATATTGTGTCTCCATTGGTGGTAACTTGATCTCATGGAAAAGTAAGAAACAAAGTGTTGTGGCAAGATCCAGTGCAGAAGTAGAATATAGAGTTATGGCATCAGCTTCCTGTGAACTCGTTTGACTCAAGCAATTGCTTAGAGAGTTACAATTTGGAGATGTCACTCAAATGACACTTGTGTGTGACAATCAAGCTGCTCTTCATATTAGTTCTAATCCTGTCTTTCATGAGAGGACCAAACACATTGAGATTGACTGTCATTTTATTCGAGAAAAGATTATGTCTGGAGATATCAAGACTGAGTTTGTTAACTCAAGTGATCAGTTAGTAGATATTTTTACTAAATCTTTACGGGGTCCTAGAATTGATTATATTTATAACAAACTTGACACATACGATTTGTATGCTTCAGCTTGAGGGGGAGTGTTAGATATTGTTAGATATTATTTGATATTGTTAAGATATTGTTAGATATTGGTAACCACAATATCTTCTGTTTTTTTTGTTACTTTCAGTTACTCTTTTAGTTGTATCTCTCTACTATAAATAGACCACCCTATGTGTGATTTATACACAAAGGAAATTAATTCTAAACTCTATTTTCTCTATATTCAACAATAAAAATTAATTAATATGGCCTTAAGTTTGTGCTTGAATGAATAATGGAAAAAGGAGAAGTGAAAAAAAAGAAAAAAAAATATATATATATATATAGAAAAGAAAGTAATATTAATTAGATTAAAAATATATATAATATAAATAAAATAATTTTATTTATTTATTATCAAATATATATATATATATATTAAATTATTTGCATATTATTTATAATAATTAATATTATGATAAAAAATAAAAATATATAAATATTATTAACAAATTATAATAATTAAATATTTAGTTTATAACCATTTTAAGTGTATTTACAAAAGGTAATTTAAAATATAATATATATATATATATATATATATATATATATATATATATAAATATAAGAAAATGTGAACTTAAACAAAAAAATTCCTATATATTTCATATATCTTTTTTGTGAGGCTTAATATGAACATTATTTACTCAATCATTAAAGTAAAGTAATATGAAAAATAAATTAATCATTTAAAAATAAACGTTATCAAATCTCAAATTTGTTATAATATATTTTCACATATTTTAATATCATACAAATATATTCCACTGTTATATATCATCTCAGACATTACATCACCTATATACATGTCACATAAATAGTATACTATGAATTAAATAAAAAAAATTGTATAATATTAAAGACTAAAATACTCTTAATGATATATAGAGCCTTGCTTCATTAAATTTCATAATTAATCATATATCCATTTTCAAATTTATCCCATAACTCATCTCCAAACCTCTAAATCAAATTGAATTCAAATATTATCCTTCAAATTAAATACCAACTTACGAAATTAAATCTAAATACACTCGTAAAACACTATCATATTCAATCTTAGATAAATTAATTATTGACTCACATTTAAAACACATGATAAACACATACAAATTTATGTAATTCAAGCAATGTGACAAAGTCATATTCACACTCTATATATTATAACTTAGAATATTATTGAAAATTAAAGAATAATTAGTCTCTATTACCTCAACCATAGTGTTTTCAAGCTAGAAAATCCCTAAAAACTCCAACATTCTCAAGAAATTATATTTCTATCCATATAAAACTTTAATTAACAAATTAAGTATACCACAATGTTTCTAAACTAATTAAAATTCATATTTTCCTAATATACTGTACATGCAACTCTTTAGGCCTCACATGCAAACCTTTCAAACTAACATGCAAAGTACTTTATAAATAAGGTAAAGAGAAAATTATTCTATTTAGTATTTCAATCGAGTAGAAATAATTTCCTTTGCTCCACACTAGTATAAAAGAATTACATTTGATATTTTGAACTTTTTACTTTTTACTAATCTATGAAGTTAGTGCGAGAGACGTCAGAATAACTAACCGATATAAAACATCATTTTCCCCACTTTTTGGCATCCTCATCGACGATCCTAAGAATGTATATTAAAGATAGCTCAATGGTTAGTTGATTATATTGTATAAATAGTTGCGCTGTTATGCATAGTTGTGCCGTTATACGTTTGTTTTCTTTTCTTTCCTTTACAAACTTAGCCTATATATGTTAAGTTCCTATTCATTGTAAAGTCAAGTTGATTAATAATAAAGAGATGCATTATGTTCTCAGAAACTCTAATATGGTATCAGATTACTAAAACCCCTCTTCTCTTCCGCACATCTCTTTTTCTTCATTGATCAATCATGGCTAATCTCAGCCAAAACAACCAACACCGGATCACCTCATTAATCCGACCAATCCTCTATATCTTCATCCTGGTAAGAATCTGACGCTCGTTCTTGTCTCTCCTCTGTTGACTGAAAATAAATTTCATCAATGACAACGAGAGATAATGGTTGTCCTAGAAACCAAAAATAAAAAGCAGTTCATCACCGACAATCTTCCATGTCCACCAATCACGGACCCCCCTTCACGACACCTAGCACAAATGCAATCGCATGGTGATGGCTTGGTTGACGCGTTCCATGAGCACCTCCATCAAGCAATCTGTGATGTGGATGGACAACACATATGGAAAGATTTAAAAGAAAGATTCTCACATCCCGACAAATTTCGTATTGTCGATCTTCAAGATCAAATCAAGAATTGCAAACAAGGTGATTCATCCATTTCTGATTATTACATAAGATTAACAATTTTGTGGAAAGAAATTGAACTTTATCGGTGTGTTCTTCTTTGTAAATGTCCTATATCTTGTTCTTGTGGTCTTCTTGCAAATCTCCAAAAAGAAAGGGAGGATGATTGTGTCATTCAGTTTCTTCATAGTTTAAATGATGACTACTCTCAAGTACAATCCCAGATAATGATCACAGATCTCATGTCTTCGATTTTTAGGATTTTTTCTATGATTTTACAACATGAAAGAGAATTTTTTAGTACTGTCTCCAATCTTCCCCCTCAAGACTCAGTTGCCTTCTCTGCGCAATCAGATGATTCTTTCAAAAATCCCAATTTCAAGAATTCAACTGAAGCCACCAAGAACACCAATCCAGGAAAAGCTACCAATCGAAATACGAAATATTGTGAGAATTGCAAGAAAAAAAACCACACAATTGAAACCTGTTTCTGGAAAATTGGTTTCCCTGCTGGGTATAGAAAATCTAGTCATGCCTCTTTCTTTGCTCCCAAATCCTCTACAAGTTTGGCTGAAGTAGACTCTACCACACCCTCACAGCAATCTTCAATGGTTGACGGTTCTCCATGTGACCAATTCAACTTCTTAAAAGAACAATATCAGACTATGTTAGCTCTTCTTCAACAATCTAAGCTTGGGGCATCTTCTGTCAACCACACTTATAGTTCCTCTATTAATACTGCAAGTGATATTTTTTCATTTTCCTCCTAGATTCTGGATAGTGGTGCGACATATCACATTTGTCCATCACAATCTTGTTTTTCTTTCTTAAAATCCATATCACCTGTTCAGATAAAATTGCCCAATAATACCACTGTGATTGCAAATTTTTTTAGCAACCCTTGGAAAATTAACTATTGTTGATGCCTTATATGTACCAGATTTTGTTACTAACTTTATATCCATTCCCAAATTAGTTTTTACAATTGATTGCATGGTTATCTTTTATGTTAAAACCTGTTTCATTGTACATAAATCAATACATCAGATGATTGGTATAGGTAAGAAATTGAATGACCACTTTTTTCTTCAAGATTCCAGTGACTCAAATTCATGTGGATCACACTTTCTCAATGCCACTAACAAACAACATTATGTCACAGACAAGATGTCTCTGTTATGACACATTAGATTATGACATACTTCAAATAAAGTGTTGCAATTTTTAGCTTCTAAATACACTAACATTGTCGTTGATTGTTTAACTCCTTGTGATATATATCATTTTGCAAAGCAAAAATGTTTGTCATTTCCTAACAGTAATAATAGAAGCACTACATTATTTGATCTTATTAATGTAGATACTTGGGGTCCCATTGCCTCTTTCTCAATTGATAATTTCAACTATTTTCTAACTGTGATAGATGATTTCTCTCGATTCACTTAGGTTCATCTTTTAAAAACTAAATCTGATGTCAAAATCGTTCTTCCTTCTTTCATTCAACTTATTGAAAATCAATTTGATTAAAAACTTAAAAGGCTTCAGTCAGACAATGGAAAATAATTTATTTTACATGATTTTTTCTCAACTAAAGGCATTTTACATGAAACATCTTGTGTTAAGACTCCTCAACAAAATAGCATAGTTGAGAGAAAATATCAACATTTATTAAATGTGAGCCGAGTCTTACTCTTTCAAGCTAATTTACCAATTTGTTTTTGGTCTTTTGCTGTGAAACATGCCACACACATCATAAACAGGTTACCCACACCTCTTTTAAATCTCAAATCCCATTATGAACTTGTGCATGGTCATGTTCCAGATTTACAAACATTAGAGTTTTTGGTTCCCTCGCCTTTGCTTCTACTATTACTGTTTGAAAGAGAAAATTTTGATAAATGTGCCTCTGACAGCACCTACACCACTTTTTTTTATGGCCTCATCCCATTACATCATTCCACAATGCATTCTTCTCGTGACAATAACATACACAATCATGATACATCTTTACCTAACATTGAATCTCTTCCCCATGAATCCCCACATAAGGATTAACACTACTATCAACCAAAAACCTTAAGGCATTAGGTTATGAGTCTTTCGTCCTTATATGTTGCTCAACATTCTCATTCTTACCCAATGTGAGACTTTGAATCACACTTGTATTTTCTAACATTAGACTGCTGGCGAAAAGCTATAATGACTGAACTTCAAGCTCTAGAGAGAAACAACACATGGTCACTGGTTAAGCTTCCTCCAGGCAAGAAAGTTGTAGGTTGTAAATGGGTTTACTGAACCAAATTTTAAAGCGGATGGTTCCATTGAAAGATACAAGGTCGGATTGGTTGCTAAGGGTTTCACACAAACAGAGTGGGTAAATTTTTTTGAAACATTTTCTCCCGTAGTTAAGATTGCTACTATTCGGTTTCTGCTTTCCCTTGCTATTTCCTCTGGCTGGTTTCTTTATCAACTAGATGTTGACAATGCCTTCTTACATGGTGATCTTGTTGAAGAAGTCTACATGAAACCCCCACAAGGACTACCTCTTATTTTTCCTAAACTCATGTACAAACTCCATAAATCACTATAAGCAAGTAGGCAATGGAATGTTAAACTCACATATGCTATACTAAACTTTGGTTTTGTTCAGAGTACAACTGATTACACTTTATTTGTCAAGCACACAACTAGTTCTTTCACAACCTTCCTAGTCTATGTTGATGACATAGTTATTACTGGGAATCATCTTGACATGATCACTGACATCAAAACATATCTTCACACGCAATTCCATATTAAGGATATTGGTGATTTGAAGTATTTTTTGGGCTTTCAAGTGGCCCAATCCAAACGTGGCTTAATCCTTAATCAACGCAAATATTGTCTAGATATTCTTTCAGAATTTTTCATCCCTGATCTCACTAATTTTAGAAGACTCATTGGCAAGCTGATGTACTTGGCACACATCCGTCCAGACATCAACTTTATTGTCCAACAAATAAGTCAGTTTATGACTCAACCCAGAACCCCTGACAGCTTTTCGAATCCTTAGATACTTAAAAAATGCTCCTGGACAAGACATTTTCTATCCTGTTCAGAACCCACACAGATTACAAACCTACTCTGATTCTGATTGGACTACGCGTCACACTACTCGAAGGTCCATAACCGGTTATTGCATCTTTTATGGCAATTCCCTCATTTCTTGGAAGTAAAAAAAACAGAACATTGTGTCTCGCAGTTCAACAGAAGCAAAATATCGGGAATTAGCCACTGTGACTTGTGAATTACAATGGCTGAAGTATGTTGTTGATGATCTTCGGCTCACCATTCCTCTCTATCTGCACCTTATGTGATCATCAATCTGTCATCCAACTTGCCAAAAATCTTTTCTTTCATGAAAGAACCAAACATATAGAAGTGGATTATCACGTCATACGTAGCAAAATTCTCGATGGGCTGATTCTTTTATCTCATATTCCCTCTCAACACCAACTTGTCGATATGTTCATCCACTACAAAAAAAAAAGGTATTATCTACAAAATATTACCTACGGATAAAAATCCGTAGGTAAAATATATATTACATACAGATATTATCTATGGAATTCTATCCGTATGTAAATTATCCATTACCTACGAAATTACTGTCCATAGGTAATGTCATCCGTGGGTAATTATTTATTACCTACAGAATTACTGTCTATAGGTAATATCATTCGTAAATATTATTTATTACTTACAGAATTACTATCTGTAGGTAATGTCGTCCTCCATTATCTACGAAATTACTATCTATAGGTAATACCATCCGTGGGTAATTATCGATTATCTACGAATTATCGTTCATAGATAAATTACATACGGATTACAATTCGTAGGTAAATTATATCAAATAGATAAATATATAAATATGTAAATATGTAAATATATAAATATGTAAATATATAAATATGTAAATATATAAATATGTAAATATGTAAATATATAAATATATCAAAATATAAATATATTTGTATTTATATATTTTATATTTATATATTTACAATGAATATAAATATAATTTATTTATAAGTTATTATCATAATATCTTAATAGCTTAGTGGTCATCGTTGCACCGTTATGCGTTTGTTTTCTTTTCTTTACAAACTTAGCCTATATATGCTAAGTTCCTATTCAAGTGGTATTTCTGGGGCGCCCACTTTCAGGAGTTGATTAAGCTCATATTTTGCCTCTTGTTTTAGTTTTAGACGTTTCAAAGGAAGGGACATGTTTGGTCCTAGAGAAGGATGTGATCAAGAAGAAAAGAAAGTACGGAGAGGAAGGAATGAAAAGAAGAAATATAGGGATGTAAATGTGTTAATACTCTAAAATTCTCTATTGATTCAAAGTACTATCTTGTGAGTTATCTATAACCTTAATATTTCTTTATAGGCCTCCATTTGTGATCCTCTACGTTTGGTTATAATTCAAACTTCTACAAAATGTAATAAATAATAAAAATATAATATAAAGGGGAGGGAGACTCTAGGTAATAAAAAGTAAATAGGGATTGTAGTAAATAAAAATATTTTGTTCAAGCGAGTGCATTGTCTATAGCTCAATGGTTATTTGATTATGTTGTATAAACAGTTGCGTTGTTATGCACAATTGTGCCGTTATGCGTTTGTTTTCTTTTCTTTTCTTTACAAACTTAGCCTATATATGCTAAGTTCCTATTCATTGTAAAGTCAAGTTGATCAATAATAAATAGATGCATTTTGTTCTCAGAAACTCTAATAATCTATACAAAAGAAACAAAAAAAATCTCATTGAGGGAGTCCCCAACAAACTAATGTTTTTTTTTCCTCGTCTGACTCAAAAACCAAAATGAATAAATCCAATTCAAGTGGTATTTCTGGGGCGCCCACTTGTAGGAGTTGATCAAGCTCATATTTTGCCTCTTGTTTTAGTTTTAGACGTTTCAAAGGAAGGGACATGTTTGGTCCTAGAGAAGGATGTGATTAAGAAGAAAAGAAAGTATGGAGAGGAAGAATGAAAAGAAGAAATATAGGGATATAAATGTGTTAATGCTCTAAAATTCTCTATTGATTCAAAGTACTATCTTGTGAGTTATCTACAACCTTTTGTGAAGAAGAGATATGAAAACAACTTTAAAGATGTCAAACACACTACCCATTTACTAAGAAAATGGGTTGTTGTTAGTCTTCTCCCACATAGAAAAAAAAAATGGTAGGCGAAGCCCAAGGGCTATTATCCTAATAGCCTAGTAAGCAGAACCAAAAGAGATCATGTTAATCAATACACTTGTGGTAAAAAAGCGTGTTCTTTTCATATAACATATAGCATATGCCCCCTCAGTCATTCACATAGTTGACCGAGTATCAACCCTAACTCTCTTTCAAATCCTCGTTTTTATGGGTCAAATCACTCTCCTCACAAAAACTAACTTTACGACTATATTGATACTAAGTGGTATCACGAAAAAATTGGGTAGGAGAAGTCGACTCGTCATAATTAAGATAGTTCATAAATTTTAGTATGTCTTATTAAAGGACGTGCTTACACGTAAATAGGTCAATTTGTTAATAATTTTTTTTATTATATTTTTTAAACATTATATCTTTAATAATATGAATATTTTTTTAATTTTTTATTTATTAATTAATATTTTTATTATATAAATTAAAAAATATTATATTTATGTATCAAAATAACTAATTATAATCACTAATTTAAATTTAATTAATTATTTTTTATAATTTAAATTGTAATATTTTAATATATTTATATATTTTAATAATATGACATAAAAATATATAATAATTTTAATTATAATTATTTTTATTTTAATTTATAAATATTTTTTTTAAGCGAGTCAACCCGATCAAATTGATAGGCTAAACAAAACAAATCAAAACGGAATGACTGACTAAAACTACTAACTTATCTCATCATTTTTAAGACAAACTGATGGATCAATCAATATATTAGATCTAGCCCATTTTATCATCTACTTCTAAGGTGATAGTCTCTAAAAATTTTAATATTATTAATTATTATTAATATGATTTTATTTTATTAATTAAAAACTAAATATATAATGAAAAATAGATAAATTATCGCCTTAATTTGAATTCTGCCTCTGCGTGCTTGGATTTAAAGAAATATGAAAAAGAAAGTGAGAAAACTAGAAAAAAAAATTAGAAAAAGTTATAGAATGATATTAATTTTATAAAAATAAAATTTTAATGATTTTTTTATTATTTTTAAGTTATCTCACTAAAATATTTCTATTTTTTAATTTACTTAAATTTGGTCTTTCACATACTTTAGTTATAATTCTTTTTTTAAATTTTAATGATTTTGTCACTTTTTTAAAAGAATTATTTCAAATTGATATTTTTAAACTTAAAATTAATATAAAAAATAATTATATATTATTTTTTCATGTTTCTACTCTTATTAAAAATAAAAATAAAATTTTATAAATGATAAATAAATAAATATATAAAAAATAACTCTTAGAAAAAAATAGGGTACAAATTTGCACTTGATATTAAATATATATATATATATATATATATATATATATATATATATATATATAATAAAGAAAAATATGTAAATATTGGTTGATATGTGAGTGTAATCGTGTACTCATTGAAATTCTTTTACTTATAAATTCTTTTTAGACTTAACTCATATTTATAATGAATTTAATTAAACTAAGTTTGAGTGGTTGAGAAAATAGTGTGTATTAAACTTAAATTTAATTTATTTAACTTATTTATAATTCTTTTTTTATGAAAAAATATATTTTTCAACTTAAATTATTTAAAAAAATTAATGCTAATATAATAAGAAAATATCATAATTTTTGTTTCTTTCCCTATTATTATTTTATAATGTATTTTCAATTGAATAATTTATATGCATGTTTTTATCTTATTTTATTTATGAATTAAATATTATTTAATGACTTTAATCTTTTATATATATGGTTATTTTGGCTTTTGCGTGAAGTCTGTGTAGTGTTCATGTGTTACTCAGGTCATTAATATGCATTTGTCATTGGAATGGAGAAGATAACATCAATATTTACTGCTTTCTGATAATTAATTTGAGTCCCCAATGAACAAAATAAATGACATGAAGGACTTTTTTTTTTTTCATCATTAATGATTTTCACATTCATATTCATTTTCATTCCCACTTTTTACAAAGTTTTCCTACCAACCACACCACACCCTCCTAACTTCTTAAATCCCTTATTTTACTTCATTTTTTAATTACCACTTTTATTTAAACATTTTTTTTACTTGTATACACATTATAAAAAGTTATTATATAATTATCACATTTTCTATTTTTATTTTATAGTGATTAATACTCTGAAGTGGTAGTGTAGCTGCAATTTTTTGGAGCCGTGGTTGGTGGCTGAATATATGTGAGATTTTGTGGACCCGCAAGATCCTACAATCATAACATACTATCAATAAAACAAAATCTCCCAATAAAAATCAAATTTATCCTCTAAATTCTTTATTCTTACACAAATATAATCATTGCACGGTCTATTGAATTCATAGTTTCTTAAAACTAAATTCAATAATATTCAAAATTTATCGTATAATTATAAATAGATCATTTTTTTCTCTAAAAATTAAATATACTTATCACACAAGTTTTTTGAAAATTCAAAAGAAACAATTAAACCTGACTGTTAATTTATTGTTGGATAATTTATTTTGTTCTCTTATCTCTAAGGTAAATAAAAACAAATTATCACTATTTTTAAAAATTATATCGAACTAACTAATGCAATGCAATTAGTATAATAAAAAATTAGTTTAAAAATTAATTTGTCATCTTTAAATAATTAAATTATAATAAAATTAAAAGAATCAGATAACTGAATTTTTAGTTAGACCAATTTTAATAAAAAAATTAAAATTTTTTTAATATAATTTTTGTATAAAAGATAATATATATATATATATATATATATTCATTAATAAATTTAATTTTAAAAAATACAAACAAAACAGTAATAAATAATTGTATTTCAATATAATCAAATTTTTAATAATTAAAACTAACAAAAATTGTGTACTTAATAATCATTCCTCATTTAATAAATTGAGTTTCCATATTTTTCTATCACAATTAAATTTACCTAGTCCACCAATTTTTATTTTTATTTTAAATATATCATTAGCTTGGTATCATCTGTTTCGTGGAGATTTATAATACATTTTATTATATTTCTTTGAAACTTTTATACTTAAAACAAAAAAGAAATTATTAATCATAATTTTTTTATGTTAAAATTTACTTTCATTTAAATTTAAATTATTCGCACTGTCGAAAGATTTTCTAAACTGATTTTTCTTTAAATATGATATGCTTATATTTTTAATCATTTGTATTTTTCTTAAATATTCTTAGTCTACATTTTAAAACATACTTAAATTAAAAAGTACCCACAATGTATAAAATGGCCACTAATGGTAGTTTGAAGGTGATATTAAAAGTTATTTTTTATCTGGTTGGAATCATTTTAAAGTTACGTATGACGTAAAACTAGGATTACATATTTTTTCAATTTCATCCTAGATTTTGATGAAGTGAGTCACATTCTCCATAAATAAATCATATGCAATAGCAGAATACTCTTTATTTGCTGGATACTAAATAGACTGAAGTGGGTAAAATGAACTGATTTTAGTCCAAACAGGAAATATTTAAGAAGTGCTTTTTCTTCTGATGAACCGCGGTTTAAGTTAGGGTATGTATTCTTCAATTATTTATTTATTTATACGTTTGGCGTTTTTACCTTGTCGTTTGTTAATTTTTAAGGTTCTATTTAGTCTTAAGTTCCTCTCAAGGAGTGTTAGCATTAGAACATGTTTGGTCTTACATAGCAAACGTGTATTTTTAAGTTCACATTAAGAAAAAAATAGCTATAACTTTTACATTTTGTAGCACCATAGAGGTTATTGATTTCCGGTTTCCAAACACGAATCTAGTGGTCAAACTGAATCTGTGAAAGCCCAGAAATTTTGTTTCTATGCGTTTGTACATGGTAGGAACTTTTTCGTGGTTCCTCAAGGTAAATTGGGGAAAACCTGGCTAAGAGCCTCCACCTATAACACGTACAACAAGACCATAAATTTTAAACCTAAGAACCAAATTACTAGTACCCATGGTAAATATATGACATGTGTCTCCATGAATTTAAACAAAACCGCATTAAATAATAGTAGCAAGAGGAATAATTATTCGCGTCTTGTAAACCTTGCACAAGAAACAAAAGGTTAGTACATGTACAAAGGGACAAGAAATTGGGACAGGAAATAGAGCGAAATACACGATAAAATTATGAAAGGCTTGTTTTTTAAGCAGTGAAAAGAAATTAGAAATAGAGTGTTAATTTGATTGGTTAGATAAAAATAAAATAAAAATGTGAGAAATGAGAGTGTGTGTAGAAGAGAATGATGTGTGAGGGGAAAAGAAAAGAAAGCAGAAGCAGGAAGTGTGTTCTTCATGTGTCGTTGTCACATTATACTTTGCTAGCCATTCTGGCCTGCTTCCTTTGCTCCCCAAGGGAGAGTACACAACTCTGGTACACTATTGCCATTTTCTCTACCCTTTTTTCATTTTCTTTCTTTTTTTGATTTCATTTTATTTCAATTTTTAACTTCCACTTTCATTTTCCCATCTTTTCCTATTCCTTCACTTCACCACACTCTCACTCACACACACACACACACACACACACACAGAGTTTCTCTAATGGCTGCAAAGTCTCCTGAAGCTGTTGTTCCCTCAGAACCATTGAAGTATCAGGTTCGTCTCTCTGTACAAAAAAAAAAAGGAAAAAAGATGCTTTTTGCTTGCTTTCTCCCTTGAAAATCTTCCACTAAAGATGGTTTCTTCTCTGTTTCTTAGACATGGTTCTTGAAAGTTTCCATCCACTGTGAAGGTTGCAGGAGGAAAGTCAAAAAGGTTTTACAGAGCATTGATGGTAACACAAAAACTATGTCTACGTACCCTGTTATTCTACCGGCTTTCCTTGTTTTTTAAGTAAATTTTCCTCATGCATGGATAGATTCCAAATCTCAAATTTCACTGTGCTAACAAAAAATGTCATTTTCCCTAAGCTTGAACTGGGCCTTTTATTATTTATTAACGTATTTTCACTGTGCACTATTTTTGGGTGGTTATGGTGACGGGATTTTCAATTTCGTGTTATTTCGCAGGTGTTTTTACCACAACGGTTGACCCGCAGCAGCAGAAAGTTACGGTCACCGGAAGCGTCGGCGTTGAGACACTGATAAGGAAACTAGTGAAAGCGGGAAAACACGCCGAAATTTGGCCTGAGAATCTCGCCGTCGGGAAGGGAAAGAACTCCGGCAAAGACAAGCAGCAGTATCAGGAGAAGAAGAAGAAGAAAAAAAACGAACAAGAAGAAGAATCCGAAAGCTCGAAAAACCACTCAAGTACGACAAATGCAGAACCTAACAGTACGACGACCAACTCTAGCAAAAAAAAGGTAAACCAAAAAAGTGCTGAGAAACGCAACGCCGAAAGCAAGAGCACTGGCGGCGGAGAAAATGAGTCAGCGGAAGCGGAGAAGAAGGGTGTTCAAAGTGAAGGAGGTGGGAAGAAAAAGAAAAAGAAAGAGAAGGAGAGAGGTGAGAGTGATGATGGTGTTGGGAGTTCAGCATGTAACGGTGGAGGTGCGCATAGTGGATCCCCTGGACAGGTGAATCTGAGCCCTACACGTCAGCAACCATACCTGTATCCAGAAACTTACTGTTATCCACCACTTGTGTATCTGGCAACGCACAACAACAGGTTCTGTCCCATGGGAACAATGGGTGGTCCTTCTTACTATGTTTCACCATTGCCTTACATCTCTGCAGGCATCGACCACCACCACCCCTATCGCCTTCAATCCACGCCCTTCCTTCCCTTCGAGATCTTCAGCGATGAGAATGCCAATGGCTGTTCCGTCATGTGAGAACAAGATAGTGCCTTTTGTCTCTTTCATGGTCCCATCCCAGGTACTTGTTTTGGTATGCTATGTGCTGCTAGTTTTGTATTTTTTGATGGAAAATCGATGGAGCTTATGGTATAATACTTACTACTACGCTGTGTTGTCCTTGGATTTTCTAGGGGCTCATTTTGCATTCACCGTATATATACCTTGTTCCCAACTTTATCTTATTTTCGTTTTGTTGGACCAATCTGTAAATAATGTTCTGAGATGGACCCTTTTGATATTCATGTGTTACTATTATGCAATTTTCTAAGAGAGGGGTGGTAGGATTAGATGGCAAGCATGTCAATGTCACGTCCAAAGGGCATTTCATCAAGACTGGACTGTGGCTGTTCAGGCAAAGTAGAGGCAAAGGCAATGGAATGAAGCTACATAAATAATTGTGTGCTTGCTTAGAGATGTTGACATTCTATTATTCTTGATGATTTTAGGACTAGTATATTTTGCATCTAAAAGCTTGAATAAGTTGAGTTTGAAAATGATCTGCCAATGGGATAACTTACACTACCTGAAACTGTAGTTATTAATTTTCTTTTCAAGTTAGGGCTTCATCATAATTTTCAACGCATTTGCTCCAACAACGAGGACACTTGAAAAGTCCATTGACCTAGCCGTGATTAGTGCCGCGTTTGATTGCAGTTTTCTGGGACATAGCAAAAATAAAATAATAACACTATCAACATAATAAAATATATAGTTTTTTGGTATATGAATTTTTCTCTTTTTCTGGTTAATCTTGGGCACACAGTGTATAAATTATGAATTGTTATAACTTAAAAGTTGTGTAGAAAAATAGTACTCATTCATCGTTGAACTGCATAACCTGAAAAACAGGTAGACACTGAGTTGAATCAATGTTTGAAATAGCAAGATAACCGTATTGAAGTAGTGATTATAATGTTGGTAGTATGAAGATAATTTTTGTTAAGGAAATCTCATTTTGGCTAAGCATATAGTAAATGCAAGAGTACGTTGGTAATGCCAGAAAAGTGTGCAAGTGCTTAAGATATGGAGTGTACAAAAAAGTTGGTGATAGTATTTTGTGGAAATTAATATACTAGAAATTGATGGTTCCGTGATGAGATGTGTGAGGGAACAATTAATGTTGCCTGCATTTTGCATGTTAAGATGTTAAGCGAGGCCATGTGAGGGAATCAGATTGTGGACCAAAAGCATTGTGAAGATGAATGATAAAGTGAGGAAAAAGTAAATAAAGGAAGAGACATGGGTGAAGAGTAGTTAAAAAAAGCAGTCGTGCATTGAAGTGAAATAAAATACACTGCACGATAAGACAGTACCGTTCAAAATTAATTAATCTGTTTTTAATTCTATCTTTACTTAAATCTCATTTTTCTCACCCCATTGGGAGGGAGTAAAAATTATAATTGATTTAAATCAATTTGGGTGCTAGCAGAACAGCCGATATGAATCTTATTAATGAGATCTTCAATCACAATATTACTCATTGGAAATATCATCTACTCTTAGTTATTTATTTTGTTTATCGTTTATGAATAAGCATATTTAAAGAAATCAAACAAGTTATTAACCTATTTTGATACTCATTGGAATAGCAGCTCGATCATAAGAGGCCTCCTGAGATCAACATTGTTTAATCCTGAGTGCTCATAACAATCGTTCATACTGTTAACAATGTTTACAAATGATAGGACCTAATGCCCTTGTGGTTCTTGTAAAATGCCATATATACACTTTAAATACCACAACTTTAACCTAAGAAATACTACTTCAACTAGAACATTCAGTGAAAAGCTACATAAGTACACAGTTTTGTTGTTTTTTCTTCTTGGTAAGTCTCAAATGCAAGTTGATGCCTTTGAAGTCCGTTGATTCATCCCAAGCATGATCACAATTACAGTCACATCGTCATGGTACTTCCTTCTCCTCCCAGCTGGAATATTCATCAACTCTTCAGTGCTTAAACCTGAATGAGCATTATTTACTTAGTTATCCCAATAATCATATAGTAAAACAAGCAACATGTGCATTGATGAAATAAAATTCAATTTAGCATAAGATATGGAAAAATGACCGGCAGAAACAGATGCTCTAGCCACAAGCTGCTCTATAAGAAACTTTGCTGGATCACCAAAAGGTGTGCTCAAGATATACGACTGTACAAGCTTTACTGCCTCATCATTGCTGAAGAAGTCAAATAAACCATCACTCCCTACTATAACAAATTGATCGGAATTTGAGATTCTATGGACATTCAGTGATGGTTGAGTGGATATGTATGGTGGGCTTTTAAGATCACGAACACGAAGGATTCCCATCAAAGCATCATTCAGATTTTTCTGCCCCAGAATAAAATAAGAAAATCAAATCTCTTTGGTACTTGGTAGGACAAAGATATATTCTATACCATCCACTAACAAATACAGCATGTAGCTTGAATTTAAAGGTTTATAAATATCACCTTTATTTGCTAAAACATCAGTAGCAAAACTATTTGGTGATAAGAGAGAATACCAACCTTTTTCAAGTAGCCAACTCCAAAAGCGCGAGTAACCTTGAGTTTCCCTTTCACTTTTCCTGCTATAACTATCCTGGGATCATCGGGATGATCGGCCAGAAGTCTAGCTCTTTCAACTTCATTATCAACAGTGTGATTATCTGTAAGCTGTATAGCCTTGAGTCTCTCGCTCTTATCCATTCGGTAACCTGTACTGCAAGTCGCCAACACTGCTCTGCTGTCACCTAGATTAAGCGTATACAAATCATTACCATGAAGAAGCACTAGTAAAACACAAGATCCAATAGAAACTAAATCAGGACGTTCCTCCATTTCTTGCTCAACCATGTAAAGGAAATCATTCTCAGCCTGACTAATAGCTAGTTCAAGGATATCAAGTACCCCTTGTGAAAATGGATCACGTGATACTTCTGACTTAGCAGATAAACAACTCTTTGCATAACACCCATGATTAGTATCATTTATTCCTTTACATCTTGCCATAGATTGATCCTCGTGATACATAAGTCTGTCATTCGACTTATATTGCAGGGATTCACCCAACCCCCCATCATTATAAGCTCCGATGGAACCTGGTTCCAATTCCTCGATTAACTTATTAAAGTATGATATGATGGTGTCATACAGGGTACCAGCCAGAAAGTCGGCTGCATCTCTTCCATTAAAGCCATCATAAATTGCACAGAAGAGCCACCCATTTTCTTCAGAACAAACTGCTTGAACTCTATCTTCACCAGCAGCTCCCCCTGCTACTTGAATTTCCTTAACATTAATAAAACCTTCAGTTCTGGAAGGATCGCTCATGGATTTTAATGTGCAAGGGTCATATTCAAGGATGTCACTTGTAGTAGAAGGACTGCAGCTAAGGTAAGACAAACTACTCGGGAGGGAAGATGATAGTATGTCCAACTTTGAAAGACTTGGCGAAGAGGTTACCTTACGAAATGAATTAGGAGAGTCCCAACTTGGAAGGATTTCTTCACCTATTTTACCATTGCAGATGTTTGTATTGGCTAATGTAGCATTCGCACTTAAGGCTGCACCCGACAAGCAAGAGAAACTACTTGTTCTGCGTACTCCAGGAAGGATTTTGCAGCCATTGGCAACTTCACAAGGAATACCTCTATCACTGTTGCATTTATAGCCAAAACTTATTTTAAGTTCGCCTTCAGGACTAAGCATTTTATCCTGCACTAAAAAATCCATTCTCAATAGTATCAAATGAAACTGAAATTAATATTTAAAACCAAAATCTAAGATTATGGTGTATCAGATAATTTGTTGTCTAAACAATCATAACTAGCAATGGCAACATATAAAGTAATTGAACCACAGCAAAACAATTTATACGCAGAATAACATTCGCAAACAGCAAGTGTCATTAAAAATGAAATTTTTAAGCCAACAATCATCAGCTCAACAAATAAAAAGATGGCAATTATTATAAAAAGAAATAGATAGCCAGCATCATGTTGGACCAGTTTTCCAGTTAACAAATATGATAATATATAATCAAATATGCACATCGAAAAGTTCGTATGTATTTCTGAGACGGTAAGACAACTGAAAGATATAAACAGGAAACGGAAGGACCAAGGTTTGTGTGAGGGGCAAGGAGTATCAAACAAATGGAGTAAGCAATTCCCTCCCCTTGCTCACTCACTCAACTTTTCAAAGAAACACAAAATTACTACCATAACAATTTGAAATGAGATCACAAGCACAATAATATATGGCATGAATTAAACATGAGGACATAAAATTTGTAGAACTTTTACTTGAAGCTTTTCAGTATCAGCATTGGGTTCCACGTATGGATAGTTTTATTTATTTTAAGATTTTGATGAATCTCATGGACTCTATGGGGGAATTGTTAATATTGCAGAAATGATTACATAAGGTCCGATACAGAGATTTCAATGAAAAGATTTGATCTTATTCTTTGTCCTGGGTCTAGAATGTTAGATCTTCTATCATGGTGCTCATTATCCGTGCAGAAAGGTCCATATGAAGACAACGAAAATAATGAAAGTCCAAACCATAGTGATTACCCAAATGATTCATAATACTTAAGAAAAAGAAGCATAATTGAAACCGAATCTGCAAAGTAAAATATTAGCTTCAACCCCAAAATTGCAGGATAGCTGGCTTTATCTAGAGTGTATAACGTTATTGTATAATTCTTTTGTTTGTAAACCTAGATTAGTTTAACCAATCTACACATCAAACAGCTTAACAACAAAGACCCTCCATCACCACTCCCTTAAAAAACAGTCTACTCCCATGCTCTTGTTATCGGCACCCAATGCAAGTAAAAGTCCAAAAACCAAAACTTGAGGCGAAATAGAATGAAACCGTAGTCAATGCAAATAATCACACACACCCCTAATAAGAACAACAATCCAAATCGATTCTGTTCAAGAGGACAGTACGCAAGCAAGGCAAGGCAACCCATCCAAAAGTCATAACAGAGAAAGAAAAACGGAAAAGATGAAATATATAATAAAAGGAACTCACCGGTGAGCAACCAAAAGATGGATGGGGTGGTGAAGAGTGAAGGCAAAGAGAGAGGGGAATTCTGAGAATGCGGGTGTGATAGAAATTAGAATAGAGGTAGAGAGAAAGGAGTGAGTGAGAGTGTGAGTATATATACAAGAGAGTGTGTGACTTAGCAAATCCCGAAAGGGCAGAGAAAGAAAATATATTGGTTGCGTTTTGTGTCGTGTGCGTGTGTGTGTGCAGCAACAAGTGGAGAATCCGTATCGCAATGAAATTGCATATGGAATTGGATGGTATATATTAGCCATTGCCAACCCAATACAACACAACACAATGCCCAAATCAACTCTCTTTCACTCTTCTTTGTCCTCTTCGCTCTTTCGGATTTACCGCTATTCTTCACCAACCCTTCATTCTTTTCTCACTCTTTTTTCACCCACGTTTCAATTGTCAACCTCACCCCGTTGACTTTTTTCTTCACATTTTTTTACTCTTTCTATTTCTCTTCCGTCTTTATCATTATTAATATGCAGTTTTAGATTTTTCATGGTTTTCTTATTTAATGTTCTTTTATTTTGTTCCGTGTTAAAGTTTCAATCTTGTTTTGTCAATAGTCGAGAATTTTAGAGGAATTTCAAAAAAGATATAATTTGAAAGTTTGAAAAAAAAATTGATGATGTTGAGAATTTTATAAGATAAATATAATTTTTTGTAGTTTTAGATGAAATGTGATAATTTAATTGGTAGATTTTGAAAGAGAAAAAGGGAAAAATAAGTTAATTAGTTCAATTCATAGGTATTTTAAGAAAAATAATTATTTATAAATTTTATTCGAAGAAACTACTAAACATACATAGTCATAGTTGAAAATTCAAAGAGAGGAAAATAAATTCAGAAAATTTGAGAATGAACTGAATCAAGAAGCAATTTTTTTATTAGGTTGAATTTTAGCTTTGATTTTAAAAACTTCCCCAGATCAAACTAAATTATATATACACATATATAGTTTTCTTAATGATTTTACGATACCATTTATAATTATACATTTTTTTATATAATTATAGAACTTAGATATTTTTATTAAATTTTAAATTCGATAATTTTTCTCTTTAAAACTTATCCAATCCAATCTGCAAAAACAGTTGTGATAATTACAAATTTAGAGAAATAATTTTAAATAACAATATTAAAGAATCAAAATCAGTTATTATTTATAATATTCAAATTATAAGTAAAATTACATCTTTATTTTGAAGAGTGATATATTTTCCAAAAATATAACTTTTTATTTTTAACGATTTATAAATAAAAGTATCTAAAAAAAACTACTTTCTCACATTATCTTAAAATAAAAACAATATAAAAAAAATACAATAACATCTTTATAACGTGTTTGGATGCATGTCCACCAAAGACAGAAGTGCATCAAATTGACGTAAGCATACCAAGTTTTTGCATCTCCGGTTTGATGTAGATGAGAAAAATATCATATGTTTTTTAATCAGATCCAAACACATATACTTACAAATAAGAATATATAATACCACTTAGAATACTGTTGTAGTAGGTGAATGGCAAATTGGTTCCAGAAGTAGCGTAATGATGTTGAAGTGAAATTGTTTATTTACTGTGTTGGAAGAAAGAGTTGGATGAGTAGTGATGTTACTTTATGGTATGGAATAGGATGCTCATTACGATGTATTACTGCCAAAGAAATGCAAAGATGCTGCCAGTGAGCTGAACGATGGGTTCCCGTTGTGTTGTTGCTCATACTTTTGTACTCACTAATAAAATTCACCAACCAAATAGGAAATTGAAGTAATAACAATAGTCTTAGCAGTGCATTTGAAGATTGGTTCATTCCCATCACACTTTTGACCGAGTAATGCTGGTTATAATGTTACGGCTTGTTTATGGACCATAGATATTCACGAAGGATGCTGCCACTTTAAACAAAGGGTGTGGCGGCTGACAGCAAAAGAAAGTAGCTTCGCATTATACCCTTCCATGCAGATTTACATGGACCATGTTCTTGCACCCGTATTTTTGGTAGGCCAAATAAAGAAAAAGTGTTTGGACTTTTGACAAGGTGCCAAACTCGTCACTACCACCCATTTATTTTGAAATTTCAGACAATTCAACTTTCTCATTAGCATGACAACAGCTGGGACAGAGAAAGATCAAGATCATTATTATGATCGTGACGTGCATCAACTCTTTAGAGAGGAGGCCACGAAACCAAAAACCTAACTGCATTTGAAAGATATTGTCTGGTAGTCAACAGATCAATACGCGCGAGTTTGAAGAGACTATGGCATGCAGAAGCGGATAAAGGTGTCATGTGGCAAACTAAGATGCTCAGTGAGACAAGATTTCTCTTAAGTTATATAACAACATTTCTACAAAACTGAAATACGTAAGATGATTTTAACTTGTAGAAAAACCTTAATTTATTTTAAAATCTTGTTTTCATTTGTAAATGTTTACAAAAACGTTTATCTAAATGAGGACCTAGATCCAAAATACAAATTCAGCTAGTTTTCTGCAAAGCTTATCTAAGACAAGTGTGGAGCTAAAATAGCTGTTTCATGGCAGCAGACGCAGCCGCATATTACTAGGATTCTACTTTATAAGAAACTTTTGTCAACCCCTTCTTCGAGCGAATTTGAGAAACCTGATAAAAAATACACAGATTACACAAGCATATAACACAAATTGTTACCAAGCAACCAAATATAACAGAATAAAAACTCTATCTTTTTATAAATCAAATAATAAGTCTTTGAACAACAAAGTTTTCATTAATTCAACAGTTTCAATGAAAGAACTTCATTGGTGCTACTTACAAAGAGCAAAGTCTGCTAATTACAAAGAGTAAACTTACACAAAAATATCAAATCAAATCTATCTAGCAGACACAGACTAGTTTAGATAATGGATTTTATACCTTAATTTGTATGATGTCCGAAATGTCAGCAACATGAGTACCACCACAGGGGCAGCCAGGATTATCTCCTATCCTCACAATGCGAGGTGTGCTTTCCTGTGAGAGTTGATGCATCAATAGTGAAACATACTGTGGCGCAGAAAATTAAGAAATAAAACCAGATTGATGCTAGGGATGAAATTAATATAGTTTTGTATACTTTAATTTAAGTATAAGCGTGTGATGAACATAAATGTTAGACAGTGAATGCTATCCGTCAGCTAATTTCAATGAATTGCTCCAGTTCCATCATAAGAAAGTACCACTACAAGCAAGGACCCAGTAGCTCGGGTGTTGAAGATATCTGACATTATTATAAAATTGATTACCAGTTACAATCACCAGTTCCATACTTGATAAAAATAATGAAGCTGTGTGAATATACTTTGATTGAGATATCACCAAGAAAAAGGAAAACATACAAAACAGTTACTTTAAAAAACCGTTTTCATAGACTAAAACAATTCCACACCACTCATAAATCAATTTCTCATCTAAAATCTGTGAAGTTACAAATGTTTCAAAACAATACAAATAAAAATAGTTGGAAAAATGTTTTCTCATTCTCTTTTTCTGTTTTCTTCATGTACTCCAAAGACAATGTTTCAGAGAAAAAAAATGTGGTTAATAGACAAACACTTAAAAATATCCTCAGGTGACACAAATTTTAGAAATCATAAACAGTTTTTCAAAACAGTAAACTGACATGGTCAAAGTCTAATATATGACACTCTCAAGGTTGGCTCTAGTACACACCAGCAAAGTGTAATACGTGCATATAGGGCAGGCAGGCAGACATACTAACTGACATGAACACACAGATGCAACAAAACAGCGAAAGGAAAACAGCTGTATTCCTTTCACTGATACTGATATTAAGGCTTGAGAGGATTTTGTCACATTCACAATGGCTGGAATGAGAGTTTCTTCCATTTTTCATCAAAACAATTTCATAGTTACGACTTATGAATCTTCTGTCCCACAGAATTTCAGCATCAGAGACCATCGGAATAAACTGTATAGTCTGGAATGAGAGTTTCTTCAATTTTCATGAGAACAATTTCATAGTTCCGACTTATGAATCTTCTGTCACACACAGAATTTCAGCATCAGAGACCAACGGAATAAACTGTATAAGCTGGAATATTCCTGATGCTAAGGAATGCTAAAATATAGTATTATAATGCTGCCAGTGGACCTTTGATCTAACAGAAATTACTGTTTTATCCAAAAAACAAAAATGTTTTGCCCTTTGTTTTTGCCCACACTGGAAGGCACCTTGTAAGATAACAATGTCACGGGAAGGGAAAGGCACTATGGTTATTGATTTATGGAAAAGCTAACAACTATCTCAGTACAAAGAACACAGGAAATTATTTGCAGTAATCTTTTAAAGACTGACCTTAGGAACATAATCAGGAAGACTCCCTCCGCAAATCTTAGCAGCTTCATCGTATGGTAATATATCAACAGAAATCTATATGGCAAGGTGAAGATTTTCAGAACGTGATGTCACATGTAAAAAGCAATTTATTAAGATAACAACTTACTTTTTCTCCCATGGAAATTAATGCATTGGCCTCCAGCTCTAAATCCTTTTGCTTACTCTGCATTTCATTTTGTGGAATTGTACCTTTATATTCAACCCAAGGCCTGGAAAAGATGCATTAGCGAGAACAGAGCAAACTCTGTGACTTAGGAACACATTTAAACTGAAATACTCATGGGAGTACAACAGCAGGAGTTTAGCCAAGGTCTTCCACGTGTAATTTTGTTATTTTTCACCATAAAAGTCCCTTAAAGATCTAAACATCAATAAATTCCATATTATATGGGACTAGTTAAAAAATCAGTACAAGACTAAGGTGGCATCAAGCTAATCTTTGTATGACCAATTTAAGGGTTTATTGTAGTTTTAGACTTCTAATCATTAGAATTAAATCTACTCTAACAGAGAAAGGAAACAAGTGATGAATGAAGAAAGTTATTCTCATCTTTCTTTTCTACTTGATTGATTAGAATGTTCTCTTTATATAGAGAGAACCTAGAAGAGAAAAGGATTACAGTTCCTAGGGCTGAGTTGTCAGAGTGGTTACAACCGTATAACAAAATAAAGGATATAAAGGCAAAACAGAATCTGAGTCAAAACAGAATTGTAAAATATAAATCTATATACACTAACATTCCCCCTCAAACACAAGGTTATTGAAAAGAATCAATAACATTGAGTTTGTGACGTAAGATATTAAACCGAGCTTGAGAGAGGGATTTGGTGAGGATGTCAACAACTTGATCACTGGCTGGAATATGAAAGACAATTAAAGATCGATCCAAAACCTTTTCTCGAACAAAAAATATGTCTAATTCCATGTGCTTTGTGCGGGAGTGTAAAACTGGATTATGACTCAAAGCAACTGTACTTTGATTATCACAATAGATGACCGATGTGTCACAAGAAATTCTTAACTCTTTAAGAAGAGATTGTAACCATAAGATCTCAGAAGCAGTGATAGCAAGACTGCGATATTCGGCCTTTGCACTTGACTGAGCAAACAATGTTTGTTTTTTAGACCACCAAGAAACCAGATTTTTACCAAAATATATGCAAGCCCCTCAAGTGGATCTTAGATCATCAATATTTGAGGCCCAGTCAATATCACAAAAAGCAGTGAGAGTATACTTGGTAGGACTACGAGAAGGCTGAAGATGTAATCCATAAGAAAGAGTACCCTTGAGATAGGGTAAGATGCGCTTGACAGCTTTCCAATGATCAGATAACGGTTGAGACATGAATTGACAAACTTTATTGACACTGAAACCAATCTCAGGCCTGGTTACAGTGATATATTGCATGGCACCCACAATGGACCGGTAAAGAGCAGGATTATCTATATAGTCAGAGCCGTATTTGGATAGTTTGAGTCCACCTTGAAGAGGAGTGGAAATGTCTTTAGCTTCTGTCATGTCATTCTTTTCAAGAATATCACGAATATATTTTGTTTGACAAAGGAGAGGAGATCCATCAGGAAGACATTTTACCTCAATACCCAAAAAGTACTCAAGATCACCAAGTTGTTTAAGAGCAAAGACAGCGTGCAATTTTGAAATGAGAGATTGCAGCAGCAAAGAAGAAGACCCAGTGAAAATTATGTCGTCAACATAGATGAGCATATAAACACAGTCAGAAGCAGTAGTGAGAATTAGCAGAGAGGGATCACACTTGCTTTGAACAAATCCAAAACTAACAAGGGTAGAAGTAAGTCTGTCATACCAAGGTGTGGGGCTTGTTTTAAGCCATAGATAGAATGATGAAGCTTGCAAACTAGTGAGGAGTCAGGAGACTCAAAACCAGGAGGTTGTGTCATATAAACATCTTCATGCAGAATGCCATTTAGAAAGACATTATTTACATCAATTTGTTGCAGTGGCCAGCTATTTGTGAGAGCAAGAGTAAGAACCAACCGAACAATAACAAGCTTAACAACTAGAGAAAAGGTCTCAGAATAGTCACACCCCAACCTTTGATGAAACCCTTTGGCAACGAGACGGGCTTTATACTTTTGAATAGAACCATCTGGGTTTTCTTTAATGCGGAAGATCCATTTACAACCAATTGCAGTACGTCCAGAAGGAAGAACAGTGAGAGTCCAGGTTTGATTTGCCATCAACGCATCATATTCACACTGCATAGCCTGGCACCAAGGAGGAGAAGACAAGGCTTGTTTAACAGTAGAAGGTTTTGCAACAGTGAGAAGTAAGGTGGGAAAGCGACAGGGTTTAACCATCCCAGATTTGGAGTGGGTTTGCATAGGATGAGTTGGTTGGGATGGTAAAGGCAAAATAGGAGGCAATGATTGAGGTGTAGGAGACACGTGAAAAGGAGGAACAACAGGCTGGTCTAAAGAATGGTCATGAGAGAAAGAAGACACAGTAGGAGACGAAACATGAGATGTTTCGGGAGTAGCATGCTGAGTGGGAGAGTTAGTCACAGAAGGAATGATGCCCAGAGGAAGAACCCTAGAGGATGAAGGTGTTAACAAAGGAGACTAAACAGGAGTGGCAAAGGGAAAATGATGTTCATTAAAAACAACATACTTAGAGACAAAGATTTTGCCATTAGTATCAAGACACTTGTATCCTTTGTGACAAGGGGAATATCCTAAGAAGGTACAAGCAGTGGACTGAAACTGCAATTTATTGGTATTGTAAGGACGTGTGTGAGGAAAACAGGCACAAGCAAAGGTTTTGAAGAAGTTGTAGTTGATGTCTTTTCGAAAAAGAGTGGAATAGGGAATACGATGAGGTGTAGCAGATGAGGGAAGGCAATTAATGATGTAAATGACAATGTGGAAAGCATGGTCCCAAAAGGACATGGGAAGAGAGGCTTGGGAGAGAAGGGTAAGACCCATTTCAACAATGTGACGGTGTTTGCACTCTACTACACCATTTTGATGGTGATTATGAGAGCATATAAGACGATGATGAATACCAAGAGAAGTGAGAAAATGAGTGAAAGGTCTGAATTCACCATCCCAATCTGTTTGAATTTCTTTTATTTTGGAATTCAATTGATGTTCAGCAGAGACTTTAAACGGTTTGAAAACATGGATGGTTTCAAATTTTTGCTTTAGAAAATAGATCCAAGTGTATCGGCTGTATGCATCAACAAAGGAAACATAATAGGTATATTCCATGGAAGACTTAATGTGCAAAGGGCCCCATAAATCGCAATAAGCAAGTTGTAACGGTTAAGTATAAGAAGTTAAAGAGGATTGTGAAGGAAGTTGGTGAGACTTTCCCATACAGCATGCTACACAGAAATCAGAAGTTGTTTTATTTAATGGAGGAAGATTACAACATTCAAGAACATTTTGTAAAACTGAAACAGAAGGATGGCCTAGCCTATTATGCCAAAGGGAAAACATAGTGAACTTGTGTGTGGATATAGTGGAAACAGAGGGTGATTTGTGAACAACAGAAACAGATGGAGCATGAAGAGGAGGCGTGAGCGAAGAACGCAGCGGAGGCAGAGGAAACTGATACAGACCATCACGACCAAGGTAGTCACGAAGCAAGATAGAGTGATCAACCTAAGACTTGGCAAAACAAACAGAAAAATGAAATTCGAAATACACATTGTTATCTTTGGAAAACCGACTAACACTGACAAGGTTTTTTATTAAGGGCAAGCACATGTAACATATTTTTAAGTTGTAAAGAAATGTGTGGATTGTGAGAAGAAGAAAAAATTGCAGAACCAAAAAGATGTATGGGCAAACCTTGTCCATTACCAAGGAAGACATGGTCATCCCTGGAAGAGGGCATAGGGTCAATGATATTGGTGGCATCAGGGGTTATATGATGCGAAGCTCCAGAATCAACAAACCAGTTTTGAGACTGCTGTGCAGGAACTGGGACAGGTGTGACATGAGTAACATATGCATGTGGTTAAGACGGTGGAACAGATGGCATAGGATGTGGTTGATGAGGACGTGGCGAGAAAGAAGACCCAGTACCCTGATTTCCATGAAACTGAGGTGGATAGGAGGAATAAAATTGTTGAGGCAGCGCAGAGGGAAAAGTATTTGACTGAGCCACATAGTTGGGGTCAAAGCGAAAATAACAAATCGAAGCAATATGACCATACTTGCTACAAACTTGGCATTGAACTGTCACAACCAGAGTGTCCACCCCTGCGACCCCAATTGGATCTGCCACGCTGATAATAACCACCCCTTATAGAGGAATGATGGGAAAAATGTGGATTAGACTGCGAGCTCATCTGAGTGACTTGAACAGTTGGGGTTGAAGCTGTTTGTGAATTTTCGTGAGTGAGATTGAGAGAGACACTGTCATTATCATGTTTGAATCTTTCCAAGCGTGCTTCTTGAGCAACAAGTAGGGACTCTATTTCAAAGAATGAGAAGAGTTCAAGTTTGCTATGCATGAGAGAAAGAAAGGCTTCATACTCAACGGGAAGGCCTTCAAGGAGAACTTCATATTGTTCATGCTCAAAAACAGGATCACCAATTGAATTAAGAGAATGAACGAGAGCCTTGATACGCATAAGAAATTCATTGATAGAGCTATCACCTTTCTTGATGGTGCGAAGCTCAGTACGCAGCTGACGAGCCCTAGCCTTTGTGTTGAGAGTTGAAGTGGATATGAATTTTATCCCAAACTTGAAACGCATGGTTACAATCAAGGATACGCGCTAAGAATGGGGCAGATAAGGAGGACTGCAACCATGAAAGTAATAGTTGATCTTGGGTCTCCCAAGTGGTGTATTCTGGATTTTCAATCCCTAAATCACGATCAAAGAGAGATAAAAATTGGGAGGGGAAGGAAGGATTGACGAGATATCGATGAAGACGATGTGCTTTGATCACAGGTTCAACTTGCTGCTTCCAGAGTAAAAAATTAGTATCCGATAATTTTTTGGATATAGCATAAGAGAAGATGACTAGAGTCGAAGAAGCCATTGGAGAAGGAGTCGTGAGCTCAGGACCAGTGCCCATAAATTAGGCTTCAAGCTCTGGATACCATATTAGAATTAAATCTACTCTAACAGATAAAGGAAACAAGTGATGAATGAAGAAAGTTATTCTCATCTTTCTTTTCTACTTGATTGATTAGAATGTTCTCTTTATATAGAGAGAACCTAGAAGAGAAAAGGATTACGGTCCCTAGGACTGAGCTGTCAGAGTGGTTACAATAAAGGATATAAAGGCAAAACAAAATCTGAGTCAAAACAGAATTGTAAAATATAAATCTATATACACTAACACTAATAAACCCACTTAATCATCATTAATATTATCCTAGATCATCAATGATTAGATAAGTTCTACATTGCCTCTTAGCTTAAGTATTAAATAGATCACTTTCAAGTCTCAACCTAGTTCGAATTAACCACATATCCAAGCCACAAAAATACAGTACCCACCAAAAGCATCAAAAGCGGTAAAATAATATACCCATCAGAAAAATGGTAGGCTTTGCCAGGCTCTAAGTGACCCAATCCTACTCTTGGCAGACAAATATCAAGCAAATGTCCTGCTGAATGCAATCTGAGCAGAAAAAACAAGGAAAAAAAATTAGATTTATAGAAACAGAATTATAAATTTTCTTATGAGCAGTGCAGTAATCATAGATTCAAAACAGTGTTTCAAAACTGCTTAGCAGAAAATCCAGGCTAGAGTACAATCTCAAAAATGGTATTAATTAAAAAGTTGGTAATATCATATGATTCACTGGGGAGGACCGTGAATAAATTCAGCACAGATGGGATAGCATTTCCCTAGCTGCAAAAGAAAAATAAAAAGTGTGCTGCAGAAAAATAATTTAAATAAAAGAAATCAGATATGTGGGATATCTCAACTCAATCCAAAAGGAAAGAAAAAAAAAACACATAAACAGAAAAGTTTGAAGAATTTTCTTCCGCTGAAAAAAAAAAAAGTTAACCTGGAGTTCAGTTTTCGTCTAAGCTGATCAACAAACAGGGAAACCTCCTTCCCTTTCTCGAGCGTAGGCTCAAATTCCCCTCCCACATTCTCAAAGAAACCATAGTGAAAAACCTACTTCATCAAAAAAAAAAAAAAACAAGGATGTGTACAAAATAATTGATGGCCCCAGAGACAGGTACCAAAAAAAAAAAACTTTCGTTCTTGAGAACTTACAATTCCATCTTTGGATCGAACATCAGAAACCAGAAATTTGTTTTCTAAGCCATGAATGAGTACAAAGCCAGTATCCGCGGGTTGACCACCTCCTTGCGGATAGAATATTGTATGATCCAATATCAAAACATGTCTACCATCATCACCCTATTCAATTTATAACAATAACGAAGCAAATTGAGATTTCCTTCGTATAACTCTTCACCCTTTACCACCTGGTGAATAACTAACTAACAAAGAAGTAAAAGAAATGAACCTTGAAGTGAGATAATAGCGTGGCAGTACATTGGAGGCTCCACATGTCATCGTAGTAGTCCAGCTTCGTTGGATTCTTATACAAATCCATGGCCTCCACCGAATCCAGAATCTAGCGATTTGGGTTTTTTGTTTCCTATCACACTTGACCCCGTGAAGTTCTCCTACTCATACACGATTATTGAAAATTTTGTAACGTCAAACGATATTTTATGTTTTCTCTGAACTTCAAATTTTGTAAAGAAATATTACTACTACTCTAGGCTAAAATAATTATATAATGGGAGAGTTTCTCTAAACTCTATTTTACAAAAATAATGAAGTACTTTTATTTAATAAAATAAATAGATTTGTGTTTTCTTTGTTCAATTTTTTTCTATTTTTAAAAATAAATTGAAAAAATATTATTTAAATTTAAAATAAGTGTTTCTAAAATTACTTATTTAAAAAGATATAATTTATTTATTAAAATAAAGCAAACAATTACTTATAGTTAAAATAAATAAATTAGACAAATATATAAAAAAATTATGATGTGATATCAATTATTTATTTTTCAAATTTGTTTCAATTTATACTTTTTTTTTACAACACGGGATTTTAACGATCATTAATCTTTTAAAAGGTGTTTTCTTCATGGTTATATTTTAGATCTGATTCACCCTTTAATATTTTGAAATTATTCCATGCAAGGGCTTAGTTTAAATTGATTAGAGGAGTATAAGTGATTTTATAAGATGAAGTTTAATATTTATCTGGTTAAATAAAAAAATATAAATAAAAAATTCAAATATTTATAATTAATACAAAAACAACGTTTCTTTAAAAATTTTCTTTCTAGACTTTCTTACTTTTTTCTTATTTTTTTAATTCAAACATATTCTATATCCTAGTATTATTGAAGTGAAATAGATTAATTTTGTTTGATCAAAATTTTTAATATAGGGAATTTATCTTTTCCTTTATTTCTTGAAGTATTTTGTATGAAGTTTCAAAAATGTAGACCTAATACTATTGTATAATGGATTTCTTCAGAATAAAAAATCTCTAGTCTAAAAATATAACAATAATAAGTTTTTTTATGAGCAGTATTAAATTTCATGTAAAGTTTGGAGTTTTGAAATTTCAAAGACTTGAAATTTTGAAAATTTTATCTTAGAATAAGTTTATGGAAAAGGAACAAAAATTAGTTGATTTAAATAGCAAATTCTTCTTCCGAATCAAAAGATTTGAATGTTCGGAAAAAACAAATGATGACTTGAATTTTGAGTTGATAATTGGTACAATGATTTTGGAAATAATCATGTGTTGTATTATTCTATTGGACATGTATTGAATTGGTTTTCATTCTATATTTTGTCGTTTCTATTAATTTTATTGAATTTTTTTAAAATAGGTTATCTCACATGTGTATGCAGTTTGAGAAGTGATTCATGTAACATACTTAATTTCGCTAGCAGATTTAAGATAACGTTGAAATCGTTTAAATCCTTTTCATTACTTTTAAATTTATCTAGTGAATTTGGCTAGTTTTGAAAATCTAATTTTGTGTAAATTTCGGTTGAGCATAATCCATTTTTCATTTTAAAATCTGCTTAGTAAATTTGGAATTTGTTCAATGGAATGTATAAAAATAAATAAAATAAAAATTAAGATTTTGAAACTTACCCTTTTAATTAGATAAAGTTAATTGTGTATGTATATTTATGTTGAAAGTTAATATCTATCATCGTTATATTGTATCCAATTACGTGATATATATATATATATATATATATATATATATATATATATATATATATATATATATATATATATATTACAAGAAAATTTTGATATTATTTATTGTTCAAACATGTATATATTACCAAAAATTATACTTTTTTACAGATTTTCAACGTATAAAAATTATAGATAAAACGGTCATAGATATAATACTCTATTAATATTTATCAAATTTATATGAAGTGTTATTGGATCAAACGACAAAAATATTGAGAAAAAGATTATTTTTTTTATGAATTTTTAAATTCATGAGTAACAGTTAATTACGGATTTTTAAATCCATAAATAATAATTAATTATAAAATTTTAAATCATAAATAATAATTAGTTACAAATTTTAAAATTTGTAAATAATTTCATAGTAAAAAATATTTATATGAAAGATTATTTATGATATATCAATAATTAGACACAAATATATTTATAAATATCTATTGATATATTTCTAAGTACAAATATATTTATATCTAGCATTATATAGATATTAAATCATGTATTATATATATATATATATATATATATATATATATATATATTACATAAAAATATATATAATATCACAGGTAATGTTGAACCCAAATTTTGAACCTATGATATAATAATAAATTTTCAACACAAACTTATAACATAATTTAAAAAAATAGTTAATAAATCAATATAAAAATAAAAGTTGGACAAATTATTTTATTTTTTATCATTTTTATTTGTGTCTTGAACTTGTACTTGTACTTGTTCGTGTTGTTGGAAAATATTTTGTATAATAATCGTGATTGATGCTAGTAGGTATTAGAAGATTATACCAAAAAATTGTCTTAAATGACTGTAATTAAAAATTCATCTAACGAATAGTTTCTATAATTAGAGAGATTTTTTTATAAATACAGTGTTGTTTGTGAACATTGAAGAAAGAATTTACTGAAAGATATTCTAATTCTATTAATCAATAAAATTATATCCAACTAAAAAGTTAAAATTGAATTAATATTTTTTTAGACATGTATTCGTTATTAATATATAAATTATTAAAATTTATCTTATAAGAGATTGAATATAAGTATCATTTACGTTATATACATTTAGTAGCTTTTTCTGAGATTAAATTTAATGTCTAATATTTGTTAAGTGATAAATTATCATATTAATTTATTAACATGTAAAAATGATCCTAGATATTAAATTATGTTTTTATGAAAAATTCAATTGTAATAATTTAAATTGAATTATTATTTTACTTTATTCTTATTTTTGTTTTCATTTTTGTTTCAATTGTAATTTATATTGAGACGATAAATTATGAAAATATCTTATTTTTATTTCTTTTAAAATATATATAAAAATATATTTAAATAACCTACCAACGTAGATATTGCCTTACATTCTTTCAAGAAACAATAAACACAAATGTTAGAGTCCAATGAATTCTAAGTTAACATACAACCTTCAATTAATTAGAAATATAGATGATAAAAAAATCTGAAATTGAAAAAAAAAAAAAAAAAATATATATATATATATATATATATATATATATATATATATATATATATATATATATATATATATATATATATATACCTATATAAAAATACATGCTTAGGCATTGTGTGCATACTTTTTAGATGAAATTGAATATTTGTTAATGTATTATATTAGATAAAATGATGCAAACTTTAATATAATGAAAATAGCATTATTTATGTTATATTAATTATTTTTTATTTAAAAAATAATTTTAATAAAATATGTATTAAATTTTAAATCATTATTATTTAACAGATCATTCATCATTTTAAGTTTTGTCAACAGAATCAAAACAAAATAATATTAAAAATAAAATAAATAATATTTTTTATTAAAAATCAAAATATAAAATATAAAAATTTAGAAGAGTTTAAAATTAAAAATTATACATGTGCATGTATGATTTAATGGACTAATGTAGCTATCAACTGTAAAGATAAAATATTTTATTTAAATATCATACAAAAATATTATATAAATAAATTATTTAAACTGAATGAAGATTAGTTGATATTAAATATATGGGAAAACTAGTATGAAATAAATAATTACAAAAAATTATAGTATGATCAAATTTGTTAAAAAATATATAATGACAATAATTCAAAAAGTGTGATAGTTTAAATTATTTTATTATTTATTTATTTTATTTTATCTTTTACCTTGATTCATTTTATTTATTCTTTTTTAATATTTTTATCTATTATTATAAAAAAAGATCATTTATTTAATCAAATGCTATTATAAATTTTATGTAAAAATATTAAAAACATAAAAAACACAAAGTAATTAAGTTTAATAAAAAATGATTACAAAATCTACATTAATAGATTGGCTGTTTTAATTTTGTGTAACTTATGTTAATTTATAATTAATCTTTTACTGATTATAAGCTTTTAGATAATTATATATGTATAATATATCTTTATAAGTTTAGTTTTGTAGTAAAATATGATAAGAATCATCTCTTATAAATTTTATTTTTTACTTCAATATCATAAAAAGATTATAATAAAAATATGTTTAGAAATATTATTTCATTTTAAATGAATCTTATGTATTTTTTTAAGTAATTTATCTTTTATTTTACTAAGTTTATTTTAATAGGAAAATATTAAAAAAATTTACATTTTTATAATTTATATTTTATTTTTTAATAACTTAAACAAATAATTTAATTGCTAAAATATTTTATTATTGATAGGATGGATAGAAACATAATCCTAATGATATTATAAAAAAATTATCTATATAAATAATTTTAAAAATTATTTCGATAAAATAATTTCAACTATAATTTTTTTAATTTATAATAATTAAATCATATTTTAAATTTTGTTAACTATTTTTTTTTCAAGTGTTTCAGATGCAGTTTCACTTCTTTTATATTTTAAGTTTTTTAATTTATTATTATTATATTAATTATTATGAATAATAATAATAATTACAATTATAATTATAAATAATAATTTATTTTTTTATTTGTTTTTATAATAATAATATTATTATTAACAATAATACTTTTTATAATAATAATAATAATAATAATAATTATTATTATTATTATTATTATTCATTTTCATTGTTTTTTTGTATTATTATTATTATTATTCTTTAGAATGGTAAATGAAAATATCACTCTTCTTTTTAACATGACTTATTAATTTATATATATATATATTTTTAAATTCTCTAAAATGATAAATAAAAATTAGAAAGAGTATGTGTGAAAATCAAGAGAAAGAATATGAAATTTCAAATTTGTCACAAAAAATTTAATTAAAATGTACTAACACTTAAATTTATATCTTTAAATTTGATATAGTATGATAAATTTACACTTAAAAGGATTGAAAACTGAAATTTTATTGAATAATTTAATAAAAATAATTATTTCTCTTAATAAGTGTATATTTTTTACATTGCACATTTTATATTTGTAATTATATTAGTCTATTATTTTAAAGAACTAAAGATTATTTTCTACAAGCATCTCACACCACCCGTTTTTTATTTCAATATCTTACATAAGTGAATTAAATTTATAAATTATTATTTTGTCCGGCTTCATCTAATATATATATATATATTTTAATTATGATTGAGCGCGGGTTAAAAGTATTGTTCATACAGCGTTTATGTGTGATTCGATTGTGGTCCAATCTACTTAATTTTTGGAATAGGATAATTTATGTTACTTATAATAAATAAATATATATATATATTAAATAAAATTTTAATAAATTAAATAAAAAATACATGTCAAAATGATATAAAAATATAAAATTTTCTATTCAAAATTTGAATATTATGTGAATATGATTTATAATTTTCTTATATTTTTTATATGTAGAAATTTAACATTATAAAGAGATTTATAATAATTTATGCATCTTGCTTAACTAATTGAGATATATCTCTTCCACGTATTACTATTATACTATATCTATTTCTTTTAATGTAAGTCTATTTTTAAATAATTTTCAGGTATTACGATAAAGTTAATATATATTTATATATTATTATTATTATTAAGTTTTTTTACATTTATTATTATTTTTAATAATTAATCTGACTAAAAATATAATGAATGTATTTATTTAAAAAATAAAAATTTAAATTAGTAAAATAATAATAATAATAATAATAATATAAATTTAAAAGAATAAAGAATATTTTTTCATATATATCCTTAACTTTTACAAAATAAAAAGTATATTTATGTTTATTTTTTCATTAAAAAGACATTTTATATATTAGAATGACACAAAGAATGTAAAGATATTTGAATATATATAATTATTTTATATATTTGTAAAGTTAAAATAGAATCACATTAAAAATAGAAAATAAAAATTTACACCCCGTATTTAATCCTACCACATGAAATATGATCTTATATTAGTTTATTTTAAGAAAGAGAAACTTATTTTTGGTAATTTACTTAATAATATTTTCATTTTGGATAAAAATAACTCTAACAGATGGAAATAAAATACGGCTGTGCTAAATAATTGTAAAACGAATTTAACTTAATCAATGATATTTACAGTAAATATAAAATGTATAAGAAGAATTCTAGATTACTAAATAAAATATGATAAAGGGTATAAAAAAAGAATTACTCAAAAAAAAAAAAACTCTCACTCAAATTACGTTTTTATTTCCTAAAATAAACTAATAATTAAAATTATTCATATAAAAATATTATAATTAAATTATAAACTTGATATAAATGAACAAAGTTATTTGCATATCATTTATTCAAATTTTGAAAGTAATAAAAATATGTTTTAATTTATATAAATTTATTCATGGACATAATTTTTTCATTTCCCGTTTTTAGTTTTCTATCACACAATACTTGACAGTGGAAATTTAGGGTATATTATGATATGGTATAAAAATAATTTATTTTTGACAAAATTAAGAATAAAGATTAGAAGATATATATTTAGAATTGATTGTGATATGATATAAAATCAATTTATTTTTTAACAAGACTAAGATACTTGGCAGAATAAATTTAGCTAAAAAGGAAATATTATGATATAATATAAAAACATTATCTTTTTTTAACAAATTTAAAAAAACAAAGATAATGAAAGATATATTTAAAATTGATTATGATATATTATAGAAAACTAAATTATTTTTTAACAAGAATAAGACATGATTCCGATGATATATTAGTAATGTTTATTTATTTTTAAAAAATAAATTACGATGTAACAGGATTTTATCTATACGAGAAAATTAGATAATATACAATCATATATCTTGTGTGATAAGAATGTTACCCGATTTAAGGTTACGCATCTATATATAATGCATTCTTCTTGACAAATAGTCTTCAATCTAAACCTTTCTTTCTCTCTTCCTATTACAATCAAGTTTTAAACAATGGCTGATTTAAGAGTAAAGAAAGGAAGAAATAAGAAGAAACATGTCACCACCATTACCTCTCTTCCAAGGGACTTGCAAGTAGAGATTTTTGCCATGGTGGCCTCTCGCTCCGTCTCTGACCATTGCATGGTCAAATTATGCTGCAAAGAATTTCGTCACGCCGCAGAGGATGACTACGTCTACCGTCACTCCTCCATGGACAGATTTTCATTGCCAATGCCTTGGTTTACCAGCGATCATGAATCCTTGTTTCTAAAACGCTGTAAAGAGAGTGGTAACCCGGAGATTGCATTCCGTGAAGGAATGATTCAATATTTCACTTCTTCAAAAGTGGATTTGGGTCTCGAGCTTTTGAAAAAAGCAGCACTTGAAGGTCACCTTGAGGCTAAGTATGTTTACTGCATGCTTCTGATGTGTGATAAGGATGAAGGAGAAAGAAAACAAGGTTTTGATCTCTTTTGTTCCTTGAGAGCGTCCTCGTGTGTTACGAGATGCAGAGAGCGGGTAAAGTGTTTTGTTCGAAGCATGTGGGTCAATAATAAAGTAGCGGTTCGAAATCGCAAGTCATCTTTCTGCTATTCTAAGACATGTGACATGGAGGAGTTGATGAAACTTTCTGGGAATTGGACATCTTTTGAGGATAAAGATTTTGATAGCTTTGGTATTTCATGCCAATGTTGTGGTGCAGACTATGAACTTTGTGTTTTTTGCAACATATTTGGAGTCTAAGTTGAATTTCTCTTCTACCAATCAAAGAAGAACCAACCAAGGGAAAAACAATTCCAATTTTTTCTTTCTCTTTTGAAAATTTTTTCCCTCTTCTTTTATTTTGTAGGTTGAACGTCCTTGTGTAGTCTAGTATTCCAATTTGATTATAGAAGAAGCAAAGTATAAACAAAAATGTAATTACCTTTTAATGGTTAACTAAAAGTTATTTCTTTTCATTTGCAATCCTACAAAGAGTGAATGATGCTATAAAAATATTAAAATTATATATGCCTACATCAATCTTTTCTATGAATTATAAGAAAACTTAACATAAGGTAACCTGATATATAATCGATCTTTTATTTGATACTTTAGGTTGATACAGGATCAATCATCTCGATTATTTCTTAACAATTAATTCTTTTTTATTATTATCACCAGTTTTTTAAAAGATTTTTTATATTTTGTTTATCCGTAAATTTTTAATTTCTCGTAATATTAATTAGTTTTTATCTAATATATTTTTACTATTTATATGTAATTTATTACAATAATAAAAAAATCCAATAACTATTTCAATTGAAAATATTTACAACAAATAAAAAACATGTTATTATATAGATTAGAATGATACATTCTTGGTAAATTTAAAATTTTGAGTATATACGAAGGTTAATAATTATTTATAGTATATATATAATACTTTGGAGAGTAAATATAATAAAGATTTACATTAAAAATATAATAATGAAATTAATCACAAATTGAATCTTGGCAAGATTTCCTCTTTCTTTATATCCTTTTTACAATATTGGCTCCATAATTATTACATGGTCTTTTAATTATATTAACTATTTCGAACAATGTAATGAACACTAGGATCAAACACTTTATGTATAGCATGTTGATGTGCATGTCCAGCATATGTAGCATGTAATTTTTAGGTTACATCAAAGTATACGTGACATGCCGATGTGAATATCAACCATACATGTTATTTAGGTATTTGCATGGCATAGTGATGTTTGTATCTATGAAGTAGATTCATGTTGATAACGTATATTCATATTAAATAGTGATAGTTAGAGATGTTTACCCTGGTAGTGAAATTTAGAAATGTACAAATAATTGCATGTTATATATAAGATTGGACCTCACATGTTATTTTTAAATAATTAAATTTAAATTAAATCGGTACAAAATTAAGAAAATCAGATTAATTTTTCTCACACCGATCTTCACGAAAAAAAGTTAACATATTTCTAATATGATCTTTTTATAAAATATATATATATATATATATATATATATATATATAATCTTATATTATTTAAGTCAACTTTAAATAATATTTATTCAATTGTATTCTATATTTATAATTTTATTATAATATATATTAATTATAATAATAATTTATTATTATTATTATTATTTAATTATTATTAATCCGTTTATTATATATTTATTATATTATATAATTAAATTCGGTTAAACTTTTAAACTTTAAACATTCCAATTTTACTTTTAGATAGATTCTTTATTTTTTTTACATATAAAAGTCAATTATTTGCATACTTAATAATATAAACATGTATACAAATATATTTTTTCCTTTTTAAAAAGAAAAAACTTTCTATCTTCGACCTTACAAAACCAATTAATTATATTCTTAATATTATAAGTATATCTAGGAATCCTTTTTTTTTTTTTCCTTCGAATGATGTTCTAAATATGAAAACTAATTAATTTTATATTTAATATTATAAATATATATACTAATAATTTCTTTTTTGTCTTTTAAATAACTTCTATCTATCTCCAAAATATAAAAACCAATTAATTGTATATTTAATATTAGAAAATATATATAATTTCATTTTTTCCTCTTAAATAAATTCTTTCTATCTCCAAAATATATAAAATAAAAAAATTTATTACGTAGTTAAAATTATAAACATGTATAGAATTTCATTTTTTTTTCTTTTCAACAAATTCTTTCTATCTTCAAACTATAAAAAATCAATTAATGACAAATTAATATTATAAACACACACATATATATATATATATATATATATATATATATATATATATATTCAAAATATAAAACCAATTAGTTTTATAATTAATATTATAATCATTATAATTTCAATTTTTTTCCTTTTAAATAAATTCCTTGTATTTTCAAAAACATAAACACTAAATTATTTCTAACTTCAAAATACCAATTAATTTTATAGTTAGTATTATAAACATATACATAATTTCATTTTTTTCTTTAAAGAAAAATTTCTTTCTACTTTCAAAAGATATAAACACCAATATACTATATATTTAATATTATAACATGTTTACAACTCTATTTTTTGTTTAAATAAACTTTTTCAATATTTAAAATATAATTAATCACGTACTTAATATTAAAGTTCATGTTTTAAAATAAACTATTTCTACCTGTTAGTAGAAAATCGATAAAGGGATCGAAAGACGAAGGAAAGAAAAGTTGAGATCATATGATTGGTTAAAAAACTGATAAAGTGAAAAGATGGTTGGAAAACACTCGATGATCATGTAACAGTATGAACACATAAATCGAGAATCAGAATCGAGAATCGAAGGAGGGATATTTAATGTCTATGGTTGAAGAAAATCGAGGGAAAAGTTAACATGCACGACCATCGAAATTCTGGCTAAGTTAGAGAGAGAGGAACAGTTAACACGCACATAGAACATGGGAAGCGGTTTCTAAATCGTGGTAGAGATCGAAGGTCAAGAGGGCGGTTATCTCATGCATGGGAACGTGAAATACAGTTTTCAAACCGTGGAACTGATGGACGTGCATGATGAATCGTGGTGACAGTTTTGTTAACTGCTCTTGGGAGGTTACTTGGAAGGCACTCTATAAATAGAGCAAAAATGAAGGAGAAGGGGAAATTGGCAGAGAGAACAGAAATACTAGTGAAAAGTCTACCGGAGAACGACGAAATCATGAAGTTTCTGGCGATCTGGATTTCCATTTTCATTGATTGTCTTTACCACTTTCTTTACTTTCCCTGGTAATTTACGTTCATGCTATTTACTTTGATGCAGTTTATGTTCATGCAATTTAAGTTTCTGTATTTCCAATTTGCAATGTGAAACTCTGTACTTAAAATTTCCTGTTATTTAATGATTTCATGTAATTTCGATTTTCTGTCATTTATCATTTCTACAATTTCGATTTCCCGTTCTTTACTTTCTTGCTATTTGCATTTCTGCAATTTCGATTCCTTGCCGTTTACACTTAATGCAAAGTTGAGTTTTCCGTATTTTTTACATTCCTGCAATTTAACATTCTGCACCGCTTTTCGATTCAACAATTTTACTGCTTTCTTTACTTCGCGTTATTTAATAAAAAATACCAAAAACAACATTTTTCGATTGTTAATCTGCACATTAGGTTGCGTTGTCAGTATTTTTGGACACTATGATTTTCGATTCTCATACATATTTTGATTGAAAATCGTTTGCTAGCCTAAGTAAAAAGAATCTACGTGGTTGGAATTTGGTTAGAACAAAATCCCTTAAAAATCGAAATCGATCAAAATTCCACCTGAAACACTACCTTCAAAATATAGAAAGCAATTAATTGTGCACTTGATATTATAAACATATATACAAATCAATTCCATTTTTTTTCTTTTAAATATATTATTTCAAAAGTTTAATATTTTAAATTCTTTCTCATCTTTTTTTTATATATATATATATATATATATATATATATATATATATATATATATATATATAACGAAGAATCATTATAATTTGATGAAGTAAATAATAAGAAAAAGTAACATAAATATAATTACAAAATATTAATTAAAGAAGCCACGTGAGACGAACTTAAAATACCGATATCATGTACAAAGAAAAATCACCAATATCCAAAGCAAATGAACTTGTGCCACAAATTCACCTGGCCACTCGCTCTGTTTCTTACCATTAAAACTTTTGGGCCGGTGGGATTTTATTATAAGCCCAATTTAAAGCACCGGTCCTTTTTCTAAAATCAGGCCCACCTAGAACTGTCTGATTCAGCTTTCACTTAACATGACTAAAGGTGGTTAGTTGAAATGTAATTATTGTCGTCCCAGGTGTTTCTTCCAAATGATTAGACTAACTCTATATCTGTCATCACAAACATGGCATTCCATTTTAATACCAGCAAAATCAAAATCAAAGTCTTAACAACAATTGGAACACCTTTCATTATACTTCATATCCAATTAATCTTCCCTTCAATAATTTAAATTTCTCATTATTGATTTCACCTTTCGTCACTCTCACCAAAATATCGTTACTTTTAATTGTAAAAATTGAACACCGAGGTGTTATGCTGTGATTTATGCTAATGAGTGCGTGTGAAGGAACTAGGAATCACGTTAAAGTCAAGTGGCACCACTCGTAAATAATGCGCACATCTGAGGACATTTCGCGTAAACTATCGCATATAAGCTCAGAGAGGAGAGGTTCTTTGTTCTCTGTGTAATAGCCAGTTCATATCACCAACCATGGGAAGCTCCACAACCTTCTTCCTCATCTGTGCGATCCTCGCCGTCCACGTGGCTCAATCCTCCTCGTCCACCTTCGACTTCACCGGCGACCTCGACACCTTCTTCCTCCCTCTCAACTCCGCCTGCCGCGGATCGGTCGCCGAGTGTGGCCTCCTCGTCGCCGCCGATGACGACGCTGAGTTTCTAATGGACTCCGAGACCAGCCGCCGCATTCTAGCAGGAACAAGCTACATAAGCTATGGTGCGCTGAGGAGGAACACCGTCCCTTGCTCGCGACGCGGCGCTTCCTATTACAATTGCCGGCCCGGCGCTCAGGCCAACCCCTACAGGCGCGGATGCAGCGCTATCACCCGATGCAGGCGTTGAAAAATAAAAAACTATTGTTCTTCTCATTTTAATTTATTTTTTAATTTTAATTTTTGTAATTGATGAAGATCATTGTTGTCATAATTTCACGCTACTACATATATACAAGTAGAGAAGAGAAAGTGAAGTAGAGATGAATAAAATCTAATTGCCGCCGTTTGTATCTGTATTGTAATTTAATTTAATCTTAGCTACACATATTATTTATTATTATTTGGTTGTGTGAAAATTGCTATCATTATTCATGGTTTTTATCATTCTTGTCAATTTCGTCGGTGGTTTCTGTTTATGTGTCTGTGTTTCCTTCCTTTCGTGTCGGAAATGAAAGAGAAATTTAGGGATTATTGATGGCGGTGCTATGGATTTGATGCTCTACATGGCAGTGTTAGGTTTGGAAGGTAATGTGATTTGAAATGATATTTTTCCTTTTGAAGAAAAGGAAAAGGCATTTCATCCATTTAGTATTGTGATCCATCTTCATTATTAACTGTGTTTGTAATCTTCATTAGTAGAAAAGGAAGGGGATGAGTGGATTGAGAGTGAAGGAGGGTGGCATCTGTCTCCTGCGCTGGCCCTCCATGTTTCCCTTTTCTCTTTCCAGTACACGTTTTGCTGAAATTGAGGAAAAAAAATAGTAAGCCATTTTCTCACAGAAAATTTAAAACAAAGGTGATAGGTCGCTTTCTCTCTTTTCCCTTCAAAACAAGAAAAAAGAAAAAGGAAAATACACTGGATACCCATCTTTATTTGTCGGTTAAAGTACTCAAGATCGTTGCTGTTGTTACGTGAGAGTATTTGTTTGGGAGAGAAAAGTAACACACAATTTGTTATAGTAGAGCATAAAGCAAAATTTCAAGAATCTTCATCGTCGTAGTTATGCCATTGCAATTTCGAAAGGGTACTTGTTTTTCTTTTCCAATCCCCGTGCCGCAGATAGCGCAGGTATCTAATTTCAACAGTTTTATCTATATTTCGTAAACTTGACTTGGCATGAATAAATTGAGTAGTACCAATTACTACTTTGGTTGAGTTAGTTATCAAATTTATTGTGGTCTTTATCAACCTTGGTAAGAGGGTAGTCATTTCATAAACACACTTTCAATTTTGTTTCAAAAACCTGGTTTTGTTTTGGTTTTCATTGGAGGAGGAATGGTATTCTTATCCTGGATTAAAGGCAGCCTCACATGCTTTATTATTATTATGATCGGCATCAGTTGAAATGAGTGAACACGCTGGTATGATTATTATGATGGCATTGGCATCTTCTTTAGCTTTATTGTGTGACAACTAAAGTACACCTCACAAACCCTTGTCCCATTATCTTGTGTACAACTATAGTTTTGTCCCGGACCACCCATTTGAGAAAATGAGAGAGTCCGAACCCTAAAGCCAAAACCCTTCCACATTCAATCTTACATGTATCAGTATCTCTAGCATGCACTTCTGCTATCTCAACGTGATTTTGCACGCACCAATGCTCTGCTAAGCTGTCAAAGATCATTACTCTTATGATGCGACCACAATCCAAAACAAAAACTCTCAATGCGATGAGAGAGAAAATCCAGCAATTCTAGAGTCACACGAAATGAATACTTGCGAGTTTTGGACGATCTAGAAAGACGCGCAAATCATTCAAATTTCGGTGAGGATCCACGGAACAAATCTATGACGAGGGTTATGATACGTTTACAACTCATTTTTTTTAAATATTTATTTAATAATTTAGAAAAATTGAGTAAAACAAATCTTTTCCCTTGAAGTTATAACATCGGGAAAGTTCTACGAGAATACATTTTTATAAATAAGTTCATGGAGGTTAATAATTTTCTCTGTATAACTATTACATTTTTCACATGGTATTTTTTTTTAAGACAAATATTATAATTTTTCCTAATCTAATTTCTGAAAAGCTGACACAGTTTAAAACGAAAGAGTTTCTTGAACTAAATGCCATCAAATTAAAGAGAACTATTAATTATCTCACAAAATATATTTCTATTATTCATTCTCCACTGTACTTTCTTCCCCACTGCTATTAAAATTAAAAAAGAAAAAAAGTTGTTGAAGAGAACAAAATTATTTACCTCTTTGTAAGAACTACTCTGACGATATTTGTAGCCACATGGGGAGGAAGAAGTGAAAATTAAAGGCATCATTTATTTATTTTTAAATAAAAAACCTTCAAATATTTTTTTAAAAATAAATAAAAAAATTTAAGACCATGGATGGCCATGGCTCCGCCTCTGTTTATAGCTGATAAAAAATATCTTGATATATATATATATATATATATATATATATATATATATATATATATATATACATAAATTTAAGATTCTTATATTAACTACAAATTATCTTTTTTTCAAAATTATATGTTACTATTTTTTTTTCTTTTAAATATATAGAAGTTGTGTTTGTATTCATTTTTTTTGAGTTATAGACTTTGATTTATTATCATTATACTTTTTTAATTGTTTGAAAATTTATTAATTTTACTTTGTTATATATATATATATATATATTTAATAATAAATTAATAAAATACAAAAGAAATTAAATTTATGATAAAAACATTATTAAAATTAAGAAATTGTTGTCTTTAAGCTGAATAGGTAATATTGAGTGATTTTAATTATCCATTTCTAATATTTTCATATTTACTTAATTCTAATTACATCTATATCACAAGATTTAAATGTTAATATATTTTATTAATTTATTCTCTTAGTTTATATTAAAAACAAATCCAATAAAATTTCAAATTTATTACTAATAAAGAGATAAAATGAAGCCTACGACTTAAAAAAAAAAAAAAAAGACATGGATAGAAAATAACTTTCATGATTAAAAAAAGTCGTAAAAAAACTATCACTAAAAGCATAGTTTTTCTAAATTTTGAAAGCAAAAGTTAAAACAAAATCAATATAATGTGTGGAAAAAAATGCATCGAAGAAATGATGTTAATCCTATGCTATCTATAATGAGGCAGCAACAGATAAAATATGAACGAAAGATATATAAATATAAAAGAGAGCCTTTGTCTGTATTTTTTATTTTAATAAATTAAAGTTTAATATATATATATATATATATATATATATAAATATTTTTTTGAAATCATATATTCTTTGGAGACAAATAAGAATATAAAGAAATTTAAAGAAAATCGAGAGAATATGAGAATGTGTGATTGCGAGAATAAGAAAACAATCATAATTTTTTATTATTTCTATTGATTCAATTTTTTTTTGAGAAAGACTTGTAATGGAAAGATAAGATATAAGCAAAACACAATATTTATTATTATTATTTTTTTTAATGTATATTAAATTTAAAATATAAATTATTATTACTAAAATTATATATTGTTGAAGAGAAAATAATGTTGGAGAAAAAAAAGAACACATAAGTAAAAAATAAAAAAAAATGATAATTTTTTATTATTTATATCTAATCATTTATATTAAAAGAAAAATGTGATAAAAAAAGGGGATGAGAGTGAATAATTTTTAATTAATTTTATTTATATTCAATATGACTTAAAGATAACATTTGATGAAATAAATAATGGAGAGAAAAGATATACGACAAAGAATATATTAAACAATGACATCAGAGAATGTTAACAAATGATTTTTTTATGGAATATATAAACTGTTATGTCAACCTGTTTAGATTTTTAAATGATTTTTTTAATTTAATTTACTTAATATATATTACGTTTTATTTTTCTGTTTATATAAGTGTTACATTTTTGTTTCACTTTTTTTATATGTATCACATTATTTTTGTTTTTGTTTTTGTTTTAATTTTTCTCTATCTCTTATTTTTTTTATCAATAGTATATTATAAAAATAATTATAAATTACGACACAATAAAATAGTTTAAAAAAATCTCTTATATAATAACATGATATAGATTTTTTTTTATTTCTATCCAAATAATAAATTTTATGATAAAATATTTGATTTTGTTTTAAAAAATAATACCAAAAAACAATTTTCTTCAACTAAAGTTGTAAAATAAGTGCAATAATTAAACTAAACTTAGAAGAAGAAAAAAAATAAAGGCTATTAAGCCATTGTTTGGCTACTAGAAAATTATATTAGGAATAAAACTTTTTCTGTTTACTTAAAAAATAAGTACATGACATGACTTAACTCTCTAGAAGTTGTTTATCCTTTTGTCTAGAAGGTCACTCATTTTTTTGGTCATTACTACAATAAGTACATGACTTAACTCTTTATATACTGGACTTAGAAATTAATGAAAAATAAACTATCTTGACAGCGACATCCTTAACTTCCCCAATAATTAAGGTAGTTCTACTTAATCTTACCTTAAGTTTATAATGTTTAAATAATGGTTTTTCTTTAAATTTACTAGTGTGTGGTATTCTTCATTCCTTGTATCTTTCTGTCATTAGTATTGTCTCTTGATTTCTTTATTATTTTCCTTTACACTGTGTGTAAATTCATTGATTCTTTCCTTGGTTATTCTTCAATGTTATCATATCTATTTATATCTTCTTTATTAATACAATGGTACCTTGCGTTGTAGTTTCTCTAATTCAATGTTCTATTTTTTTTTAAGGATCTACATTATTAAAACACAGGTTACAATGGTCTATTTGTATAGTTGAAGAGAAGAATAAGAAAATTTGAACTCAACCAACTGGGTAAATTATTTGTGGGTTAAAACATGGAATTAGATAAGATTAATCACCAACAATAGATTGGAACACAAGGTAGGTAATTTACAGGCAAGGGAAATGTCCAAATACAGACAAATGACCCCAATGTGGCATGACAAACTCATGTTATAAATAGAAATTTGGGTTAGAATTTGTCAAGCTAAATATTCTGCATCACTGAATCAATCTGGACACATGAATTAGACGAATGTTGTTGTACTATTTCGGGTTCATCAAAATCCTGAGAATGAATATGTATATCCTGTCAAATAAGATCACGGTGAATATAAATAAAAAAATAAAGTATATTAAAATAAAAAAATTTCAGATTATGTTTTTTTAAATCCTTAATACAATTAATCCAACCACTAGTTGTCCTAGGGAACCACAAGGGCATGTAGCCAAGATTCCATATATTATTTTCTTTAGTTGACAAATTTTAAATTTGCACCATAAATTAATTGAATCAGTGCTAGTTACATATTATTGAACTACTGATACTATATTAAAAATTATCATTTTTCCTGTATTTTTTCCTAAATTTAATCTAATAATTTCTGCGGAGTGAAAAAAATCTAATCTAGTTTTAATTTGTTATCTGAATTTCAACTCTCAGAGTATAAGAAGAGATAGTAAATTCCATACCTGCGATGGTACAAATGGTTGACATTGTTGATCTTGAGCTAATGCATAAGCCTGTGGTTGAGACATTCTATAATAGGGTTCTTTCAGATCAAGTTTACATGAAGATGTTTGGAGAATTCCTCCTTGTTCAGAACCAGGACCCCACATTTTAACTAATGCAAATTAAATTTTTGTTCATTAACATGATGGTGCATATATAATAATATAAGGAAAAGAAAAGATACAATTACCAACCTGACAATGTTAAATATATTGTATAACTCTGTGCATTGTGGGCAATCAAGTGAAGCCTGCCAGTAATTTCTTGTCCAGCCATGACATATATTGGTTGTGAAAGAACACAACGTAACTGGTACCAATGGGTTGTTGGTGACCCAGGAGCAGTGGAAAGCCACCTTTGCACAGTACTGTTGATTTCAAATAATTATAGAAAATTCAACAGATAAGAACAGTGATCAAAACTTCTAAATAAAAATAAGGGCGAGACCTTATTAATACAGAGGAACATATATACCTCCCATTGAACAGCACATCAAACCAACATGCTAATCCATGCACTCTGGTGCCCACAGAGGCTATAAATCTCAGAGGAATATCAATTTCATATAGTTCTTCCTCCTACAGGGTAAACCGTGACAAAATTTCTTAATCAACTTTACTGCAAGAATTTAAAGAATATAATAAAAACAACAGAATGAACACAACTAGTCCCTCCACAACAGTATACTATTATAAAAAAAAAATGATTCACAACCAGAAAAATAAAGGCCTTTTTATTTAGTTTCAAAAAAATTTCTTCTTCCAGAAAATAACTCATGCAACAATTGCAAGAGATGACTGATACTTCTATTTATAATTGGTTTCAATATAAAAGTGTTTGCCTTTTAAAAAAAATTCAATTACATGAAAAACTGGATGCAATCAAAATAAATCACAGACTGTTTGACCAGAGAGATCAGATTTTCAGAACAACAGGACCCTAAAAAAATGAAACAGACTTTAAACAAAAGAAAGGTTATATTCTTACCTTTATTTTGGTGAAGTCTATCACATGAAAAATTGAAGGAGCTATTAACAGTCTTGGATCAAAAGCATCCACCACAGGCTTTATTGAAGAAAATAATGCAAAAATCTCATCATTAGTGACATCAAACTTTTATTAACAGACCAAATTTATGGTAACAAAACCAAAATACTGTACATTAGCAATACACAAAACTAAATATAAAAAGATACTATCACATTTAATCTTTCCCTGTTCAAGGAAGGATCCTCCTCAAACCAATCCGCATACCTGAGAAAAGTATCCTTGATATGCAGTTCCATGTAGGGGTGTTAAATCAACACCATAATAGTTTTGTTGCTGCCAAAACAGTGCCTGAAAAAACGATAGAGTTAAAAGGAAAATAAATGTACATAGAGCTGCAGAAAGGAACAATCAGAACCAATAAATTTTCATCGAACAATAATCTTTATGATACTTTATACCATGAAGTCATTCTAAACATAGCTGAATATCATTGAAACCCATTTTACTGGACGACTGAAGCAATGTGTGTGTGTGTGTGTGTGAGAGAGAGAGAACAATTATGCACTATTATGTCAAGAAACAAATACACACACTTCTTAGAAGTATGAGCTGCAGAACAAACACAGACAAACTCATCTGCAAATATAAACAAAGACAATTATTTACACACCTTATTAGCAATTTCCATAAACAAATATTCATCAGTGAAAGGTGCCATGTGAATCCTACACCAACAATAAATTCCAGATTAGGAGAAGACAATATAATAAAATGATTATAACCATTCAGCAGGAAAACTGAAACCTATAAATGGCCGTTTGTTTTTAAAGGAAAAATGTTCCTATTTTAACAAATGTTTAGATAATTTTGTGATAAATTTAAAACAATTTATATCATTGAAAGAAATTAGTTCTAAGTTAAAAAAAAATTATGCTCACTCATATGTTTCAAAGAACAGCTTACAAAAATAAAGTTCATTCACAAAAATGCTTTTAAAAAGTTAATCCTATATCATTAAAAATTGAATATATCATCATTCAGAACAAGTAAGCACGTAGATCTTAAAAATTCATATTGGCTCAAGCATAAAAAAATGTAGGAATAAGAAACTCCAAGAAAGACAGAGAAGGGTTCTAATTTACCTTCCAAGAGCTGGAAACATTTTCCCAGTAGGAGCAAGAAACCTATCTCTGGCAATGACATAAGACTCCAGCATTCTTTCATTGACTAACAAGGTACCTGCACACACAAAAAAAAAAAAAAAAAATTCAATCAATAAACGAGTGGAATTTCATCATGCCATGCTACAACTTAACTCTCCCCTATAGACAGCAAAAACAAAACATATTTGAAAAACAGCATTATTGTCGAGTTTTCTGGAAGGAAGTAGATTATTAGCTTACCCATGGGCTCAGATATCAGAATATCTGCTTTCTCTGGCAATTCAACATCCTCAACTTTGCCTTTGATCACCTATATATAAACAATTCCATGATTAAAAAGTACATACTAAATAACTATTATAGCAAAACACTAGGAAATCGATCTCACTGTAATTCGCTGAGCCAGCATTGGATTTCCAGCTACAAGTTTCCGTGCATACTCTGCCATGTCAGATGCTTCGACGGCATATACATGTTTTGCACCAGCCTAAAAATGAATGTTGGAATGACAAAAGTTTAGCATATTGCAATTTTACTAAATTAAAAGCTATCACACTTATCATATGTTACAAATAGACTTAGACCCAATTAATGTGATGAACTTACCTGAGCAGCAAATAATGATAAAATACCACTACCAGCACCCACATCAACTACAACACGACCAATGAAATCAGATCGGTTCTCAATAACAGCAGCATGATAGGTCCCTGTAAACAATAATTATTAGTTTGTCATATAAGTGAAATTCAAACAAATGGACACCACAGAAATATAAAAATGTACAACCTGTCCGGATGTAGTCCTGTAACATATTTTGCTGATGCAGTAGTTGTCCATAATAATGAAAATACATTTTTGCAGATGATGACTCAATCTTTTCATCAAATTTGCTTTTAGAAGTTGTCAGAGTTCCATTTGGCCCATTTTCTCCTATTTAAAAAAAATGTATAAAATTAAACAGAGAAAGAAAAAAGTAAGATAAAAGGACATTTATGATCATGATCATGTTTAAAATAAAAATATACACAATCAACAGAAATAACCAGAATATCCACACAAATTTTCAAAGCTGCACCTTGAGGATTGACTTCCTTCTTCCATTGTTGGACTACACAGTGGAAGGCTGCACTGTCCTCCTCATTTCTAAACTGGATAGTGACTCCCCTGGAATACAATGTCTATTTCAAACATAACACGGTTAAAATGCATGAGCAATTGCAAACAAACCAACAAATTACTTAAGAGCATTATCAAACAAGGTTTTAAACATGAGAGTTTATGATAACTTGTGGAGCATTCATAAACTCCACTCATAGAGTTGCCTAGTAAACTTGTTTGTAGTATAAAAAATAATATTAAAAAATTATTAATGACATATATGTTAAACAAAATATTCTTAACACAACCATATTTCAACATTCTAATTGCAAAATAAAAAAAATAGCAAATAAATCACATTAATAAAGTGAATACCTATCAAACAAGAGTTGTTTTCTTCTAATCATTTGAGCCCTATTAAAACTGTCATTATGGCTCAGTGCAGGGTAAAAAATACATTAAATTTTAAATTGTCGACTAGCTTCTCAATTCAAGAGTTTATGCAAGTTTACCAAAAAAAAAACTGATAATTAGTTAACTTTATTTGTCAACCCAGAATTGTCGGAGTCTAAAACTTAACATGAGAATTTGACAATCATGGCATGTTGGGGTATATATATATATATATATATATATATATATATATAGTAAAACAGAAATATATAAATATTATTTTTTTTATAAACCAAAAGATAAAATTTATTCTTTAACAAATATTTTCAAAAAGTATTGAGATTGATACTATTATTCCTATATGCAAATAATAAAAAATAGAAAATATTTTATAATGACAATGATTTATATTTTTTCATTTTTACATTATTTAAAAAATGTGATTTGAAATTTGGATTTAAGTGATTGTAGTTTTATATTTATTATATTTTTATCAATTCTGATACATTTTTAAATTCGTATCTTATGTGTTCTTTTTCTTTCTTAGAATAAGTATTTGTTTTTTGTCAAGAATAAATATATATCCTAGACTCGTATCACATCCATACACTAAAACCTTTTAACATTAATTATTTATGCACAAACAACAACCGAGGAATAATTAATTTTCCAATCTCCTAGTCTAAGACAATGATTCTGCTGGTACCTTTTTACAGACATCAGATCCTTCCACCACGCAAACGGATTGAACAGGACTCAGCTTGTATAACTGTGAGGTTAAACCACAAATTAACTAGATCCTAGACTGTCATTTCATTCACTGAAGGATTCGCTGTTAGTTCATTCAGTGAATAAAGAAAGCAAAATATAATTCCAAGAAAACAACAAGTACCAGAAAAATTCAATATTAACCCTGCCCGCCGTATAAAGATAAAAAGCACGGCATAGTATTACAGTTAAAAAAATCTTTTTTTATTTCTTTTACTTTTGCATTAACTAAGCCAAGAAGCATAGAAGAAAAGAACCTGAACAGTTCGAGGATCGACACTGAATGGAATCTGGTGAGATTGCTGATAAATTTTGAGACCGTCGGTGTCGAATCGAGCGATTCCCGGCGACGGAGAAGGGAGAGCCACAGATAGGTCGGAAACTGATGCCAAATCGAACTGTCGCTGCTTCCATTTTTGTCCTAAACAATCCTCCATTATTTATTTTTTTCTCTTCCTTTCTGCACCAAGCCACAACCACCCTCTCTTACTTGGTTTCTTTGAAACAAAAAGAAAACAAATGCATGAATAAGACTACGCGTGAAACTGTTTTAGAGTGTAATTATTTAAACATTAACTCGAAACGGAACTAGGGTTTGGGGTTCGAAAATTTGAGAGCCGCCAAAGAAAGTGAGGGTTTGTTTGTTGAATGCTGGGAAGAGTTACTATGTCAGAAATATGAGGTTTTATTCTGAGTTATTATTTATTTTATTTTTATTACATTAATTATGACTTATTTATATTATTATTTATTCTTAATTAATTTGTTAGACTGTTATTCATGTTTATACAGTGAAAGATAACACTTCATTTAAAGTAAGCCATGGTGTACTTTTTACTTTATTATCTTTGGTTGAAATTATTTTTGATATTTTGTTTGAAAGTAATTTCAAATTAATAATCTTAAATAATAGTATTATAGTAAATAAATTACAAATATTAATAATATGTTTCTTTCTCTATTCTCTTTGTGTGTTTGGTTTGATTCTGGTGGGGCTATCAACACTGTAGACAGAATTGTCCAGGACCCTCTGGTTTGAATCTACAATTTTTCTATTTAATAACAAAATTAAAAACATATTAAAGTTTAACACGTTTAGAAAGTTGAATAGAATTATTTTTTTATATTGTTTTTCTATTTCATTTGTTTGTTTTTTAAGTTATTAAAAAATATTCATTTGAATATAATTATATTTGTTTAATCTTTTAAAAAATAATTAAAAAAATAATGTTGGTTCTTGTCCACACTGTTAATATTGTTATTATGAATCATATGTCAATTTTTTTTATAAATTTTATTAAACTTAAAATTGTCAAAAAAATGCTTACATGCTTGTTATATAAAAGAAAAAAAATATATGAAATTGATTGGCAGAATCATGGGTTTATTCTAAATAATAAATTTGGTTTGGATTTTTTTAATATAACTACTAAAATAATTATATTTTTTACATATTTTTTATAAATATTTTTTAAAAAGGTAAAAAATAATTATATCAAATTATATTTAATTCCTTAACGTATTATCTATTACTTATGTGAATAAAAGATAATTTTAATTTTCTTCCACAGTTTCTAATGAGAAAAAAAAAGGCATGACGATGAATAAGGTATAGAATTGGACATAATATTATAGTATCATATTTTTTTACATATATTCTAAAAAACATTCAATTGAATTTATACATATGTTAATAATTATATTCTTATATTAGATATGTAAAGAGCCATATTTGTACTTATTATCCACATTTTAATTAATTTTTAAATATTGATTAAAATATATAATTTAAATGAATTACCACTTAAAAAGAATGTTTTGAAACAGGTTAAAAACATTTTATTTAATGTTATAAATAAACACAATTATATACATACAATATATTATATTTCTGGCATGACAAATTTATAAATTCTAAGTCCGATACAACCGTGTCTTCCGTTGATGCATTGTCTACCAAATAACTTATATTTCGAGTAATCATTACAAAAAATGTTAGGATTTGAGTGTAATAAAAGAAAATAAGTGTTTTTGTGTATTATATATATATACTACCAAAATAGCTTTAATACAAAATATATGAAGCGTGAACTAAAATCCATCTCATAAATTTAAGGAATAAAGAGAAATTTTAGAAATCTAAACCATTTTTTCTAAAAATCAAGTTTTCTCATAAAGTATACGGATTTATTTTATTCATATTGTTTTAATTATAACTAGTAATAAAATAAATATTAATAAATATGTTTATATTTATTGATATAATTAATAATAAGAAAATAATAATATTATTATCTTATTATTTAATTATTATTTAATAATAATTAATATTATTATTATTATTATTATTAATTATTGTATTATATTATTATCATTATAATTAATGATAAAATAAATTATAATAAAACTATTTATATTACTAATATAATTATTAATATAATAATAAACTGTATTATCTAATACGATCTTTTTTCTAAATCTAAAAATAAATAAATCAAAACTATGTTATAAATACGATTTCTTCATTTTTAAGTCGAGTTTTTGCTATTTGTCAAATTTTAAAATGAATTGCATTATTTCATTAAAAATAACTATATACAAGGAAAAACCTATATTTAACTTGTATAAATCTTTTTTTTTTTTATGAAAATATTACTTCTTGCATTTAATATAAGAAATACAATATCATATTTAGTAAAATTAAATATAAGCAATATTTCCATCGTTTAGAATACATTTAGGATTAGCAATGATAACGACATCAAAGATTCTAAAAAAAAATCCAAACAAAAATCACGTATGTCAAAATTAATTTTAACCATAGTTATAGATAATCACGATCTAAAATCAATTATATCAACATAATCATAATTTTTTGGGCTATTTCCTCTTTATGGACTTAAACACACCCAAATGTAAATAAATAGATACAAAATTAAATGGAACGTCTATAGTTGGGCTCGGTGGGTGACAGTGACATACAAAAATTATTTATTCCAGATCTGTAGTGAACAAAAAATGAAATTAATTTGGAATAAATAACCCAAGCATTCAAGAATTACTTGTTCAATACATATAGCAGGGAAGTCGTGAACAAAAAAATGGCATTTTGGAATGCAGACTACTTTGCTTCTAAATCTTAACTGACTGCTGCTACTTGAGGAGGCATCTGAAGAGCAACAACATCGTAGCAGCGACTGCAGAGAGTAGGGTGGCCCAAAAATGAACCAACCTGCTGTGAATAATTCCAGCATCTTTCACACTTGGAACCCTCAGCACGAGATATACCGATCCAAACTTTATTCTTCCCTTGAATTAGGCATTCACCACTGTATGGTATATTTACAGTATGTTCATCGTCCAATGAGGGAAGAATCTCAGCCTGCACATTGTCAATCAAATTACAAGATTATTAAATTTATTCTATTGTGCCTCAATCCTCGATTTGTAAGGATTGCAATGTCAAAACATGAATCGTAATACGATACGCCCTGTGCAAGATTTTATTAGTTCCAACATGCTAATCTTCAAGTCAACCAGTTACTGATAGGGAAATCACTATAGATACACTTACACATACCTGAGATGTTATGAATAGACGGTGCAATGTATCGGCATCATTTTTGGTTGCACATAGTTCGCGTAATTGGGATGCCAGGTTGTCTTCAGATGTGTAGATATGAACCTTTGCATCTAAACTGGCCCCAATTAGTTTACCTGTTCGAGCAACTTCCAAAACTCTATTAACTTCTGTTCTCAGCTGGCAAAATAAGTGTAGATTTAGAAACAAGCACCAACATCAAATATCTGATGTGATTGATTTCATCCTTGTATAACTTAGCAAAGATAAAGAAAATGACACTGATGGTAACTAATCAAGGAGTACAGCGAGTAATCAGGGGAGTCACATGTTTAGCACGAAGAACCAAATCATATGAACTTCCGAAATTTCACACTTTAAGACAGTATAATCGTATTCTTTCACTGTCTGTCCATCTTCTTCATATCCTTGTACATGAGATTGAAATTTTGGAAAACCAACCTTAAAAAAAAGTGAAAAGAGTACTAAAACTGGACTCCGTGTTTAAGAAGAAAGAATCGGTCATCAGTAATTTTCAGACTTCATAATTACTATAGGATCAAGGAAATTTCTGATGCAATTCATTGATTTATACATCAAAGAGTATATTATCTGAGATTATATAATGGATAACATATTGACATCGTACATTTATATTCTAATGTATAAAACAAAGACAATGTCGATAGTTATTTTAATATTTTGATCATTTTGAGGTGGTTATGTACCCATGCTCTATTTATCATCTTTAATGATCTAACATATTATCCTTTTCATGTATCCTATTGTTCTGTCATGAACGAAGTTGAAACATTGATTCAGATTGACATCAGCTTATCTTGAAATCTGAGATAAAGGTTACCTCAAGAATGTTTTCCCAAAAATTAATTTCTTCCGTAGGGAGGGCAAGCCATCTTTCGTTTGAGGTGGGCCATCTTGATTCAAATACATATTCAGAAATAGAACCATCTTGAGTTATATACTGAAAAGGCAGATTCTGCCACACATCCTCAGCTAAATGGGGCAAAATTGGTGCTATGATTCTCACAATGGAAAGAAGATGAGCTGCAAGAACTGTTTGGCAGCTTTTCCTCGTATAACTTGTTGATCCACTGCAGATTTTAAGCTTATTGACATGAGTAATGAAATTATTCAGAAACAATTAAGTGCAAAACTGGCATCTATTTCTTGACGCCATAAACGAAGTGCATGTTAAATATGACGTTAAGCAGAGAACCTTACCCAACATAAAGTCGATCCTTGGCAACATCAAAATAGAAATTTGACAGGTCAACAATCACAAACCTCTGCAAAATCTGAGACAATGGAGGGGGGAAATGTGAATTTTGAAAATTAACTAATTTCAATTAGAAAAATATTGTCAAAATGATATGCATATATTTCTATGGTTATGGCTCTGGACTCCTACAATTATATTTCCTTTTTTCCCTCTTTAAGGGATGAACCCTATCCATAAACAAACATTACATATATGGAGAATGTTTCATGAGGATATAAAAAATTACCTGAAATATTTTAAAAAACTGGTAATTTTCATAATTTCCTTGAATGTTTTTTACAACATTTTCAAGCTGAAAAAGTGCATGTTGATCAATCCTCGGAAGCTCATGGTATTGAACAGTGTATTCCGTCTGTCAATGAGACATAAACAGATGACATAGCGGAAAAAAATACATAAGAACAGAGATAAGCAAAGATAAATGTGACAGTATCATAACATAACAAGAGGCAATAGGCAGTAACTACAGACAAAGACAAGGAGAAGCCGTCCATCAAGCAATAGGCTTTAACACCAACAATAGCATTCAAACTTACTTTCCAATCATGAAGATTTGCCAAGAGGTATCTCAAAGTTCCTCGCAACTTTCTGTAAACCTCGGACATTTGACGAAGAATCTGAGGGCCAATCATCACGTCACTTGTATAATCTACACTAGAAACCCAGAGTCGGAGGACATCAGCTCCATATGCAGGTGCTTCCTGTGAATAAGGCAGGAAAAAAACCCTTGAGGAGCTTTAAGAAAAGGAAAACTATAGTTTGATACAATTGCAAGACAAATTTATTTGCCGAACATCAACATAACTAACCTTTTGATTTTTACCTCCTTCAATCACAAAACGTGGATCCACAACATTACCCAAAGACTTGCTCATTTTTAAGCCTTTCTCATCCAATACAAATCCATGTGTTAAAACACTTGAATATGGAGCCTTCCCTGTATCAGACAAGAATGAAAATTTTATAGTATCTATGATAGACGCTAGTTGATAAACTCATAAAATACAATACTGAACACAGAAAACCATACATAATACAACAACACACTTGTTATGTCAGAGACAAAAGTCTTCTATAGACAGTATTCTCTGCCACCACAAATCACACATAGTTGCCATCAGTTATTTTCTACATAATGCCATCAGGCAGTTTCTAAAACAGAAATAAAGCAGAATTACTAATAGAAGATATTTTGTATCACGTATAAATGCATAGATGGATTCTTCTTAACCCTAGTGGATCTTGGCTCCCATCATTTTTGCCAGTTGATAAATAATTCTTGTCCCCAATGCTGAACATAGGAAAAAGATTCTTCCTTACTATCTTCACTGCCATCAACAGCAATTACTTCTTTATTTAGAGCTTCATTATCTCCCAAAATCACCAATCATAACTGTTTCTCCTAGCATTGGTGTAAAGGGTGGATTTCTCTCCATGCTGAAAACATAAACCTCTGGTTTTTCTATCCATATGTTCTTCATTAGTTAAATGTCATAGCACCATACATTCTTCCACAAAATTCCTTTGATCTCCACCCCTTCATTCTTCCTCCCAGTTGACATTGAAGAGAAGGTAAGGTCTCCTTTTGTGAAAAACCTGAATCAACTGTAAACCAGAGTTGACGGCATTTCTTACATTCCAACTGGGCAACTACTATTCGGCATGCCTGCAGTTGTTACAGAAATTTGCTCCTATTCTGCCTCCCTGCCCAAATCTGTGATGGCCGTGATGCAGGTTTTTCTGTAGCTAACTCTCAAATTTCCAAGTCTTCTGTTTCAATATCTAGCCAATTGCATAGCTTGAAGGTAGAACTTAGGGTTGAAATTATGGACGCTGCACTTGATATTTGGTTTAAGTCCACCCATAAAATTAACTGAATATTGCACCCCAGGGCAACCTTTTTACTTCTGATGAGAGGAGTACAAATTTCTAAATATGGGTTCTCGAACCTTCTTCCTCCCAACTTTGCAATTAGAGCCCTTCTTAATTTCCCGCAAGTATTTTGTTTCTCTCAAAATATTGAAACCAATTGATGGTTATTCCCTCTATAATAACCAATTTTATCTTCACTTCTTCTAAAGTATTTTGCACTTCAAAGTATATTTCCTGCCTAGTGATCCATTCCACAGGCTCTTCCCAGTAAAGTCTGGCAGTTCAAACTATCTTAATTGACATACAGTACTTATCCAAACCTTAGAAATTCAAATTCGACACCTGGTTGAAAGGATTTTCTTACTTATGATTGGAACTCTCATTTTCCTCCACTGTTCTCTTCCCTAATAACCTTTACATCTCAAAGAGATGGCTCTCTTCCATGTGTCCCTCTAATCCATTTGCACCGCATTACCTTGATATTCTTCTGATTGTTCCACCAATAAATCTACACAATCAAAACTCCAGCCCAAGATCAACTTGCAGGCCTCAGATTTTCCTTCCCACTGATTCGACAGATCAGACCAAAAATTGATAACACCAATTAAGAAAAATTAATAAACTAAAACACTGAACACAGAACTAACACATAATACAACAGTACACTGGCTGTCCCAGGAACATGTCTCTATAAAGTGTATTCTCTGCTCACAAATTACAAATAGCATCACACTAGCCTAATTACACTCTATTATTAGATACAATCCTAATACACTGTCCACAGCTATTTTCTATGCATAATTAATTGCCATCATGTAGTTTCTAATACAGAACTAATGCAGAATTACCAATAAAAGAAAAGTTAATTTATATCACATATATCCCTAATAATAACTCAATTCCCAACTCACTTAGATCTCAGTTCCAATTAATGTATAAAGACGTTCTCAACCACACATCCCAACACAAGAAAGCATGCATGTTTATCTGCATGAATTATGCAGTTGAATTATATAATGTGAACAGACAAACACATAAGCCAATCTGCTAATGTTGTTGCGCATGTAATCTTCACTGTTACTTAACATAGAAAGGAAAGTGGGATGGATTTGAAAACAGAACCAACCACTCAACAAAATATCAATCTGAAAAAAAAAAAATTGCCTCACTAATGTGAGATAAAGTACATTGCTTCTGATAAAACCAAAAAACGGATAAACTAGTTAAAAGCTAATCAATGTAATAAAAAATGTCCAGTAGAGTATTATACCTTTTGTAGCAACACTTGTTAACAAAGAACTTTGAAACCACCCTCGATGCTGATCTGTTCCTTCAAGATACAAGTCTGCAGGAAAACTAAGGGAATCTCTTTTTCCCAAGACTGCAGCCCAGGAGGAACCTGAGGTTAGAAGTAAACAGCCAAAGCAAATCATCAGCATTAGCTCAGGTAGCTGATGGTTGGGAGCAAGGGATTAACGTCCTAGGTTCAAATGACTACGGTCAAAAGAGTAATAAGAAAAAAAAAAAATCAACAAACAACTGGATGATTCAGTTATGTATGGGCATGCATGGATCTCACTAAAATTTCAATTAGTTTAACATGTGTAATAGAAATCACTGACAAATTAACAGGTAGTACCATGTAGAACAGTCCCTGAACACAAAAGTGGAAAAGGGAGTGGTTGAGGAACTCACGGAACCATGCATTTGTGGAAAATAACTATTTGACACCATAATATTATACCTGAATCAAACCACACGTCCATTGTGTCAGTTCCCTTTTCATATTCTGCTGCCTTATCACGATATTTAGTTGGGAGAAGATCCTCCATTGTCATGTACCACCATGCATCACCACCTTTTTGGGCTACGATAGCTGAAAAAGCATCAAATTAAAACAAAAGATAAATTTCACTATCTAATTATCTCCACAGAACAAGCTTTTTTACACAAGTATAAGCCATTAAGAAATTTTAGATATTTAGCACTACATTACTGCGTAGAATAAATCATTGTTTTTGTCCATTATCATTCTAGATGGTAATTGTACCAAAAAAATACTAAGCTGATAGTTTATATTCTAAGAAAGAAGAAAACAGAAATTTACAAAATTTTCGGCTCTTACACTTTATATGATCAATTATCTCTTCATTCATAAGAGGTTCTCTAGATTGAAGATGATAAAATACTGGAATGGGGACACCCCATGTCCTTTGTCGTGATATGCACCAGTCTGAGCGACAAGAAGTCATTGTAGAGATTCTATTTTCTGCCTAAGTAATTCATGCATATCAGCAAAAGACAGCACCAAATATGACAAGTGGCACATCTCTAAGAGAATAAATTTTACAAATAAATGATATAATATATCAACAGAAACTTGAAAAATAAAATAGTATACCTGAGGTGGAACCCATTTTACGTGGTTAATGGCATCCATAGCTGCATGGCGAAATCCCTCCACAGATGCAAACCATTGCTCTGTTGCTCTAAATATTGTTGGTTTTTTTGTTCGCCAATCATAGGGATACTTGTGTTCTGTATCAGAGAAAAAGGTTAATGATGATGATTTAGTCAATGGCTATAGGCAGAATTCTTTTGATTACTGACACAGAGAGCTTACCATATGATTCTTCCATGATGAGTGAGAGATGTTCATCCAAGTATTTTACAACAGCACTGTTTCCTTCACCAAGAACATCAAGCCCACCAAATTGCCCAGCCTCTTCAGTGAACTTTCCATCATCATCTACTGGAGAAAATATGGGTAGTCCATACTTCTGGCCAGTCACGTAGTCCTCCTGACCATGTCCAGGAGCTGTGTGGACCAGTCCCGTTCCTGTTTCTGTTGTAATATAATCTCCACCAACTACAACAGGACATTCCCTGTCATCTATTGGATGGATATACCTGAGACAACAACCTATACCCTCAGCGTAAAGTTTTCTTCCCCCAATATTGTAAAATGTAAAACAATTATTATCATAAAAATTATGGAAACAGCAAAATAAAAAGAAGTAAAAGAAAGTAATTATTCATTTGAGTACTTCCAACAACCTGTAGTTTTCCAACTCTGAACCCAATTGTTTTGTCTTGACATCAAGCTTCACACCCCATTTTGCCTCTAAACTTGGCACAAGCTCTGAAGCCACAATAAGAAATGGCTTCCTCTCATCCTCCAAAACAAGCCCCAGCCCTTTCTTCTTTTTTCCACCAGATGAAGGGTCAGGCTCCGCTAATGACTTTATTTCAACAACAGCATATTCAAGCTTAGGATTCACTGCAACAGCTGAGTGTAGAATAGTAGAAAGAAGGTAAAGAAGAGAAAGAGTGACATAAGATGATTAAATTTAAAACATTTAAGAACAAAAAAGAAGCATTTTTTTTGTATAATTCGTAATTTTTGTGGTATAAATAATACACTATATTTTTACGTGCCAAATAGTTAACAAAAATTAATCATATACAAAATACTAGCAAAAGGACAACCTGCATTGACTATAGCACGTTAAGTAGTCTGCCAAACTATTATATAAAAATAAAATGATTCAGTTTAAACATGATAAAAAACTATGGATACATAAATAAAGAAAAATATGTAATTCTGTTTACCACTGAGGCTGTGTGAACGGAATAAGTATAAGATGGGGAAATTAAAAAAACTAAGATCTTAGGCACTGTAAAAGATACCCAGAAATAATAAGCTAAAATGGAAAATACAACAAAATATGAAACATACCTGCATTGGCAGGAATAGTCCAGGGAGTTGTCGTCCAAACAGCCAAGCACAAATTTGGAAATTCTTGTAATAGGGAACTTGGTGTTAAAGGAGCACTCACAACTCTAAAAATGGCATATATGCTTCTTGAAACATGCTTTTCAGGATACTACGTAGAAATCAAACAAGTAGAAATGTAAATACTCTAAGTTCCATCGTATCAGATTTTAGAGAGAAACTGCATGCATGTATGTGCATGGACATACAAAGAACTATATAAGATCTTTGTAAGTATATGTATATAAAGTTATGCAAGTTCCAGCCACACTATACACCACATTGGCTACATTAGTATTTAGGATTTATGGTTCATGGTAAGAGAAATAGCACAATGGTGTATTATTATACCTCCAACTCAGCCTCAGCAAGTGCTGTCCGTGAAGAAGGACTCCAGTGAACAGGTTTTCTGCCTCTGTATATATAGCCTTTCAAGGCCATCTGGCCGAACACTTCAATCTAGAAAGTTATAAGAAAAAATTATGAGGGTTGCATAACAATAATCAGCCCTACAGTCTGAAGTCAAGCACCAGAGAAAGTTAAAAACTGAAGAAAAAACAGAATTATTGTTCAATAGTAATTATTTGGTTTGGTTTGCATGACCATTGATAAGCATTATGTTAGAGTTGATCACACAGCATTCCTAACTTAATGTAAAGTCATAATAAACCTTCACAACTATATTATATAACGATACAGGACATTGAAGTGCTGCAATCATGTTTGATTAACACACATGTAAAGGTAAATGAGAAAGGCTGTACCAGCTACCTGGGCTGCTTCATATTCTGGGTCTAGAGTAAGATAGGGATCATTCCAGTCTGCCCATACTCCATAGCGCTGCAAACATTTAGTAACATGATTAAGGTACAAAATTTCCCCACTAGTTGAAATGAAAAATCAATGTGAAATTGTTAATTGTGTATAATAAAACAAAAATCACTAGAATATAAAGAAGACAAAAAGCAAAGAGAGAACTGGAAAACAAAGAAGGGACCTTAAAAGATGACATCTGTTTTTTAACAGTTTCTTTAGCAAATTTAGCAGCCTTTGCTCTCAACTTTAATGGTGTGAGGTCATTTCTAGCCTTTTCATCCAGTGACTGCAAAACTGAAATAATTCAAAACAACGATGAAGTATTTTGATTTCAACATAATTTGTAACTACGAAAATAATGTTTGACCCAAAAAAAAAAAACATTTTTAATATAAGTGCAATCTTTTATCCTATTACTTATTTTCTAGTAGATAGGGATAAGAGAGGTGTGCAGAGAGAGAGATATGTGCAAGAGGGATTAAGCCCTCATACCTCTCATTTTAAAGTGTCATGCAGTGGGCCATATTTCTGACACTAAAACTTGTCCAAAATGGATCAGAATCTCCTCTTTAGGTGTCCAATTAAAGAATTAATACTCAAACACTCAAATTAACACATCTATATGGATGTGTATACATTAAAATTATTAAAAAATATTCATTTGATAACTTTAAGAAAATTAAACATAAAATACAATATAGTATAATTAAAATAAATGGCTTGCAGTTTTAAGTGTCATTATCATAAAAACAAATGTAAACTTAGCTAGTTCGAGGAGGTGAATGCACCTTTCTTAAAGATATAATTTCATTTCTTAATATTCTTTTGTAAGACTGATCATCATAGGGAATGATTAATATGCAAGAATATAGAAATATTGATTATCAATTTAGATCTTTTGGGAGAATTTCAAATCAAGTGAGATGGGAGGAACTAGGATTGTTAAAATGAATAGCCCAACCTAACCCTATGGACCAAGTAAAAAAATTGATGGCTTAATCTGACCTATATTTTAAAACAAACCGTAATTTTTGGCCTAGGCCGACCTTATATTAGATGAACAGGCTAACGCGTCAATTTTGGCTTGATTGAAAATTGATAAAAAAAATTAATAAGGTATCTGTACCAAAACAATTAATTAAAAAAAAATTAAATAAAATAAAAATATAATTTTAAAATTTAAATTATATTAATGAAATTAGTTTTTAATTCAAATATAATGATTTAATCTATAAATTACAAGAAAACGGGTCCATCTAGTATTCATCTAAACCATTAAATATTGGAATAAATAAATGTTAGATACTTACTCTAATATTTAGTCTTCGAATAAATAAATCCTTTATTAAATTAATTTATAATACATATACATTTTTTTAGTAAAATAACATTTTTCTTATTTTTATTTAAAAATAATTATTATTCTATAAGATGGATTAACTCATAAACTTATAGGTTAACCTAACCTAAATTCATATAGGTCATGGTTTAAACGGCCGGACCAAAATTCACATTGCTTGATACACTCCCTATATATAGAGAGAAAAAACATATCTAGTGGGAGGACTTTTATTATGTGAAAGTGCGAGGAATACATACTGGCCATTAGATTTTACTGTGTAAAAACTAGGTCATGTGAAACTTTTAAAAAATTCACATTTTTCTAAAGTGGTCATATGAAATATTGATCGTTCATCTATGGTTGTGCAGTATATATGTGTGTGTGTGTGTGTGTGTGTGTGTGCAAAAAATCTTAGACAATAGGTGTGTCCGTGTTTGAGTTTGTGCTTCATATGAGATAGATGCAGAAGAAAGAGAGGAAATTAAAAGTGAAATAGAAACAAGGAAAAAAAGAAGTGTAGACGACATAGATAAAAGTTGTGTGAGTGCATGTGAGAGATGGAGAGAGAGAAAGATGTGGGGAGGAAAGTGTGATGCAAGCATGCACCAAAGTTTCAAGTGAGAGTTGACAATGGGATAATGGAAGAAAGAAAGAATTACCAATTATTTCATTTGAGATGATGTTGTTTGAAATAATTTCATTATTATAATTGAAAAAAATAATCCTAGAACACTCTCATCAATTAAAAAAAAATTCTACAGATCAGATATTTAAATGAAGCATTTTAATATTCTAAACTCACTTAAGAATTTAATTTCCTCTTTAAACACGCCTCATGCAAACACACTCGAAAACATATCTGTTCACTACAAAATAAGTGTACGTTTGGATGCTAGTTGGGAGAACTTTCACACTCAAAGCAAAATAAAATCTTTCTTCTTCATGGTGTCTTGGAATTTGGTAATGTGCATTGAAATTTCCAAAACCATGTTGCCAACTTTCATCTAAACAGCCTAAATCATGCAATTTATTTCTAAGCAAAAATTTATTTTATATTCCAAATATGCTAGAAATGTAGGGAGCAAGTAATTTGAATTCCTAAAAACAAGGTCTTGCGTAATCAAGATCATGAAACTCAAACAAATATACATTGAATTCTAGCACTCCTACATGTCATATATTAGATGGCAAAGTTCATGTCATAATGAATAAACCATAATGCCAGAGAAACATAATAACAATATTGTTCCCTGCTTTACACCATGTAGCATCTGCACATAACTCATAGACTTCACCAATACATTTACAATAAAAGGGCTAGCTGCTGCCTGCATGAGTATAAGCCAGAGCGAAATTGCCCTTATTTCCAGAACAAAACACAGGGATCAAAAGGGAGATGAAAACTTTCCCAACCTAAAATTTTAATTGCTAATAAAAATTTGAGCTATTTAAAATAAATAAATAAATATATATAATGCAAGAATCAAATAGTGTAAAAAGGTAACTTCTACAACAAAAGGGGTTCACTTCACTAACATGAACAGTTTATTGACATTTGCAACTACTCCAAATGCATTTATTGATAAAAACACATGACAGAAAATCATTGAAATATAAGAACTATCTCCATGCTTCAAACTTCAACATTGACATGTGCCATATATAAAAAAAGGATCAAGACAAGACATTCTTGAATACAACATAGTATCAGAACTAGCCACGTCTGGTTGTAAAAACATTAATACTTGCCTTTTAATTCAATTGGTAGGCCATGACAATCCCATCCAGGTATAAAATTAACTTTATAATTTTGAAGAACCTGCAGACAAATAAAAGTAAAATATTCTCAAATTATCAGTCCCTAGTGCCTACTTGAGACTATATCAACAATTTAGCATAATATATATATATATATATATATATATATATATATATATATATATATATTGTTGCACGTGTCAGATATAATGAAAATAAAATGTGCTTCAAATGTTACATTACAGTAGCAAAAACATACCTTATAACGATTTATAATATCCTTCAAAATTTTGTTTAAGGCATGCCCTATGTGAAGATCACCATTGGCATATGGAGGACCATCATGAAGAATAAAATTTGCCTGACAAAGTAATTTAAAGTAGGTTAATACGTTCATATAACTAGGAATTAAAAAGCTGAGAGAACAGTCCAAAACTTACTCCACTATTTTTCTCAACAACTTTCTTGAAGACTTGATTCTCTTCCCAAATTTTCTGAATTTCAGGCTCCCTTACTGAAGAATTAGCTCTCATACCAAATGTTGTCTTAGGAAGATCAACAGTGTGCTTGTATTTTCCATCTTCTTGCTTGATTCCTTAAGAAATTAACCGGATAAACAACAACAGATTAAAAAAAAAGGGACTACAAAACAATGTGAAATAGCAAATAACCTTCAGAAGCTTTCTTTCCTGCCATCACTGGCCCTCGTGATCTTCGCTTTGAAGAACATATATTGTCCCTTGAATATGAACAGTAGTACGTTACGTTTGAGAGAGATACCACTTTAACTGATGAGATCCCTTGGGAATAAAACAAGTCAATAGAGTTAGCTTTCCTGGAGGAGGAACAAGCTGTTCGTAATAGCACCTGAGAAAATTAAAAAGCATGTCAAACCGATGTATCACAGGTTACTACAGCAGAGGGAGATTAATCAAACCATCAGATATAAAGAATTAGTTGGTTTTTACAATCCAACACAAGACTCAACAGTCAAGGAAGGAATCTGTAGCCAAATACACAGACTTAAACATTTATTCCACCACAACAATTTCAAAAACTTGCAAAAAAAACATTTCAACATCAATTCTTGGGAACATCAATTATTTCAGGCCATATTTGTATATTGTTGCAATTGTGAGACGAACTACGTTACCAGAGGAAGCATATTCCGCAATTTTCCGGAGAAGTTAAAACAACGAATGGAGAATTTCGCAAAAACTTCACTTTCGTAAAAGCAAACAACCGTTTCAATTCTCACTTGGACAATTCATCGAGCACATGGTCTATCTCAAGCTAAAAGGATAAAAAGCCCACCGTACCCATCCAATGCGTGCATAACAGGAGCAATTTGATTTTATTGGCAAAACGAAAGGAATAGAAGACTATCAATCCATTGTGGCAGAGTGTGAGTTGAAAAAAGTAGTAAGCAGAAGCTCAAATTTAATTGTGCTATTTATGAAGCGCGCCACAGATGATTAAAAAATGTTGGTTAGCGTTGAGGAAGAAGTAATAAATAGTAGATACCGTACCCTGTAAGGAGAGGAATGCGTCATGGTGGATTGTGTTGGTTTGAAATTGAAAGCGGAGGAATTTGAAGTGAGGGATTTGAGAAGAGACATGGTTGAAAGCACTCAACTCAAAACCAAGATTCATCCATTCATTTGGATAACTCAAGTCTCCAACCTAAGCCACACTCACCACCATTTCTTTCTTGCGCTCGTGTTTTCGCCAACAACTACTGCCTATTGCTGCTCCTCATCACGAGTAGATAACTTGTTTTAAATTGGACAATCATCATTCATTATACAACCTATTTTTGTGAACGTATTATCACTCTTTTAAATTTATTCTCTCAAAATTAAAATGTTAATTTCATAACAAATTTACAGAAAAGAATGTGATAAATTATAGGCTTAACTATATGAAAAATATTTTTTTAAAAGAAAAAATAAATCTTCCATTACAAAACATGAAAATATAGAGAGAGAGTTTTTATGTTAAAGCCAAATTACAATGATTTTCTAAATTTATTGAAATTAATTTATGCCTTTTAAAAAAATTGTAATAAATAAAAATCATTAAATTAATACTGAGTATGACTTTATGATCATCCCTAAATCACATGGTAGTTTAAACTGTCACAAAAGTGTATGTAAATATGTCAATATTGCAACATCAGTTTTGTTGGAAGATTGATGTTCTATTTTTGAAAATATCAAAGAACTGAAGGTTATAAATATAAAAAAATGAAATTGAATTTATAAGTAAAAAAGAGAAAAAAATAATGTAAGTGAAACCCCTATTTTAGTTCTTAGAAAAGTTAATGTTAAAGAATATTAAATGAAACAAACAATTCAAGTAGCCCGGTTATAATCACATTGAAAAGTAATTTGATCTGATAATCTGCTTAATTCTAGTATGCAACAATATCTTAGTGTAAAGTGTTAATAAATGTTATTTCATCAAATATGGTGACAGTTTTGTGTAGTTTGAGTTATAGTTACTAGAAAATGTTAGACGCACTGTGTTGAAAATCAGATTCCCTGGTTTATCTTCTCTAATGGATAATTGATTTAAAAAACGATTGGTTATTTTTAAATAATAAAATTTTAATTCAATTAATATAAAATTAATTAATTTCTAATCTTTAGTAGATAAAAAATTAAAAATCAAATTTTTAATATAATTATTTTATAAAATTTTAATATATTTATCTTTTATATTAATTATAGCAATTTTAAATAATAATTATTTTTTATTTTAATTATTATCTATCTTTCAAATATTTTATATTTATAATTTTTATTCTATTGAAATTTATTATGATAATAATAATTATTATTATATTATTATTATTATTTTTTAATATTATCAATGAATTTTTTATATATTTATTATATTTTAAACAAATATTATTTTATAAATTAAGTTAAATTCTAATTAAATCTTTAAATACTGAATTTGTGTTTTCATCAATTTAAGTCTGATTTTAAAAATATTAATTAAACTCCATTCAGTAATTTCAGATAATCATATTTATGGATGAAACTGAGAAATAAATATAAATTTATTCCAATTTTAATGTATACTATGTCTAATATTGTGAAGTAGTGTATGCTTAATGTAAATTAAAATTTCAGTATTAATTAAAATAATATAAAAAACCTCGTTTATTTGAATAATTGATAGAAGGTTGGCAATATTTTATTTTATTTAAAACTCATAAAACATATGTAAACGTAACGAAAATAAATATAATTACATAAAGATAATAATATAAATAAAAAAGTTATTATTTCATTCTTAAGAATGGAAACTTTAATGAATGTATAATTTTGAGATATATTATTTTCTAGTTTTTTTTAATCTTATTTGCATGTTAAAAATAGTGCGATTAGAATATGGTGATTTATTTTTTGAGTGTTATCAAATTAAATTAAAAATGATAATCGCTATAATTTAAACGCTCGAATCCATCAACAAATACGATGATATTTTGAGTAAGAACGAACAAAAGAAGAATAAATTAAAAATAAGGTCTTATCCATCCATAAAGAAAACTGAGACATTGTTTAATCATAACAACAGAACTATTAAACCAAGATACTAAAGGGATTTTCCCAGAAAAAATAGATTATGCTAAAACTACCGTACAAAAAGAAGAAACCCCCTGTAGCTTGGTATGTGGCTTAGCATTTCACCTCCTTCAAAGCATATGCGAAGTAAAGAAACGTGGGATCAGTGGCACCATCCTTATAATAGGCAAACACCACGCTACCATCATCATGCATACTCTCACCAACAAAGCTGCAAATAAAAACTCAGTCAACATGGTTTTAACAATTAATGAGAATTAAAGCAAAAAAAATAATGTATACATGCTAATTAAGCCAGATAAATCAATGATTTATCATGTCAGAAAATATACAACTGGTGGCACTTACAACTGAAGATCCTTAATCTTGGAGAGCAGGAACTTAGTTGCTCCTTCAATGTGTTTTTTAAACAGATTTTGTTTCTCACAGTCAAGTTTTTGCATCAGCAACTTGATATACTTCTTCATGAAGACAACAAACTGCTTCTTGTCAAAAGCAGGTTGCTCCTGCAAAAATTGTATAGAAGAACAATTATTCTACAATCTTAATCCATGAAAATACTAAAATCCAACCAATAATTAGGGGAATACAAACCTGAAGTCTGAATGTGTCAACAATGTCAACAACTTTGATAGCTTGGTCGTCAACACCCTCATCTTCCCCACCTTCAGCAGAGGGGTTTGCACCAATGTCGACATCAATAGCTCCCTGAACAACCCACTGCAAACCCAAAAATAAAATGTCTTACATCTACTCACACATACAAACCCTGAACAACTAAAAAAAATGAAACTAAAAACTTTACAGTTGATTTACAAGAATAATATTTAAACATATAAACAAAATAATCCAGATATGCCAAACATTCAACTGACCTTTCCAGCAACTTCCCACAACATTCCATTCTCAATTTCCTTGAAGGGGAAGGAGTCCGAGAGAAGCTCATCGCCTACACAACACAACGAGATACACTAATTACTACACGCATTCAACCAATACAATGTAAAAATAGATCGAATCGTCAATTTTATTTACATGATAGTAATTTATGAGGTGTTTACGCTACAAATTCTAAATCTGAATTTCATGCAAATCCTATGACAGTGATCCAAGTTCAAAACCATATTAAATAAACGAGAGATGTAACAAATGAAAATGCTGATTTTTTTCTATTAGAGAATTGAAAAGGCAAAAATATAGATACCTGTGAGGATGTCTTGGTAAACCAGCATATTTGCAAAGGTTCTTTCTGAGATAGTTTGGAAAAGAAGGTTTCTGTTCTGAAGGACGAGAATGCTTAGAGTTTGTTTGAATACTCTGATGAAGGCACAAATACGTATTTATAGGGGAAATTCGAAGGAACACGCAAAAATTTTCGACTTCGAAATTCTCCAAAGTTTGATATAAATATTATACAATATGATCTAATGTCCATGTGTTTTAAATCTTTTAGGAATTATATCTTAAAGATTATTCTCTTATGCTAAATGATAAGTTAGACTGCAATATAAATTAGAATATATTACATAAATATTTTCACATAATATTTTTTGTGCAAAAATAATTTTTATTTTGATTATCTTAAATTATATTTTTCTATATTTTGTTGTGTACTTAATTTAATTTTCTGCCAGTTTTTCAATTTATTATCTTCTATCCATGTCTTTAAATAAAATTAACTTTATATATTAAAAAAATAATATAATGGAGTCTAATTATATAAAAAAGTTATGGTATGCAATACTAATAATGATTTATAAATCTTGAAATAATAAATAACTAGTATTTTAATTTATTAATTATATTTTATACAGTTAAATTTTATAGTAAATAAATATCTTTAAATATAAACTATATTTTAAATTGTCAATGATCTATTTAATTGTACTACACACTTATCTTTTAAGTATGGAGTTTTTTTTTCAAATTATCAAAATTTAACTTAGGGATAAAGATAAAAAGAAGTACATTAAAAGAATAACTAGTTAAGAAAATAAAATATGCAGATAAAAAATATAATAATAGAATAGCTCGAGATAATTCGAAGATAATTTTTTTATACTAATTAGATATTGTGAGATTTTCACTCTGTGTTCTAATTTATAATATAGAAATAAATCTAATTAAAAAATAATTTAAATTATCTAATATTATTTAATTTTCTGGGCCTGCAACATTTTGTCCAATTAAACCATATTTTACCTTCGTATGGTTTTCATTCTCTATGATTCCTGTCAAATATTTTGGAAGATTAATCGTGATGGTATCGATTAAAGATAAGATTAATATTGATATATTCAAGTATTAAATGGATCCAAGCCAAATAAAAATGGTATCATTGAGAATAAAAATAGTTAATTTGTAACTGACAACTCTATTATTTACTTAAGATTGATTAATTTACTTTGATAACTTATTTGATTAAATTTTAATTTATAGTTGATTAAAACAATTCTTAAATTAGATTATCAAATTTTATTCCAAAAAATAATTTTTTTAATTAATTATAAAAACTGTTTTTAAAAATTGAAAGATAACACTGAATCAAATAACTGTTAATTTTTTTATTAATTTAACTTTTAAAAAAATATTAGAACTCCTAATTTAGTTTTATAATGTAAAATAAATAAATAAAACCAACAATTAAAGTATCCTTTGAAAATTCCATTGACAAGAAAACCTGGCTGATCTTAAGTCAAGAGTAAAATTTAGAATAATTAAATACCACTCATTAATTTCAAATAATCATATTCATGAATGAATTAAAATATGAAAAAAAATATTTATGCTAATTTTAATGTCCCCTATGTCTAATGTATTGTGAAGTAGTGTATGCTTAATGTTGATTAAAAGTTTAGTATTAATTAAAATTATATATATATATATATATATATATATATATATATATATATATATATATATATATATATATATCAACTCATTTACTTGAATAAATGATAGAAGATTGGCAATATTTTATTTCACTTAAAACTCATAAAACATATGTAACGTAGCGAAAATAAATATAATTATAAAGATAACAATAATGAATCTACAATTTTGAGATATACTATTTTTTATAGATAATTTATCACATACAAATTTAATTCCCAAACATTTCGTGTACAATACTTTTTCAACGTGCAATCCTTCCAATACAGCTTTTTTTCTTTTCGAACATAATTTATATTATTAATAAAGGAATTTCTATTTTTTGTGTCTACAGTTATTTTGACAAGTTTGTTCTTTCATTACTTTTAAAACTATCAAACACTGGCGTTTTGAGTATTACTTTCTTTTTCCACTCATTTTACTGTCCAACATTTATCTTCTCTTTTTTTTTTTCTCTTTATACTAATTTTTTAAATATATAAATTATAATAACTATTTTTTTTATAAATCATAATCCATTATATCCATAATACCTATTTTTCTCTGGATTTGGTTATATATAAAAAAACACCTCTATATAATATAAATTATTATTATTATTATAATATATATTCTCATTCATTATAGTTTTTTAATTACTTCTCATGACTTTTAGACATGAAATGCCATTTTTTTTTTTTTTAACTTAGTTTGTCTTGCATAATATCTTCACAGGTCATGATTACAAAAACACAATTAGACGCTTCACAATCATCAAAATCAACATTGAAGATGTAGGAATATCTACTTCTAATTTTGAAAAGAAGTATAATCGTGGAAGTGTCACCTTGCCATTTTCTAACAGCCATGACATCCAAATCCACTTACAATGCCATGATACTAATGTTTCTTACCCCTTAAGTCCCCTCTAAAAATGCATACTTTCAGTAGCTATGGTTTGAAACAGAAAATTCAGCAACAAAGCTACTAATGCTAACATTCTGACCCAGAAGATCATGATTTCGGTGGTGACATGGCTACCGAGAATTGACATCAAAGAAAAGCTGAGACATGAATTCAGCTATCGTATCTCATATTCATTAAAATCACTTGCCAAGTGAACGTGTAAGTCAATTCCAATTGGCAGAAAATTTTAGATGAGCAGGAGACTGCAACAACGAAGAAATTACATGGCACAGAGGCTGGGAATGGTCCTGGAAGAAGAAATGCTTCCAATGATCGAAGAGCGTTTGAGGTCTTGAAACAGAGGATACTTCAGACAGGATCTTCAGAGAGAAACACAAAGCCAATAATTGGCTTCTCCATCTAAGTCCATTGGGAAGCACACAGTCCCCTGACATATTCTTTTCACATAATGTCTGGTTTTCAACAAGAGCCACTGGACACATGAAACTTGGACTCAATTGACACAGATTACGTACAGCTTGAGTAATTGACTGTTGAACAAGAAAGGATTTTTGAGCAACAAATACTTCATAGCTCAAAGGGGATCCTGATGGTCCATCAAAAGGAACAGAAGCAGCATGTGTCAGAGCAAGAATTGCATGTTGCCATATTGAGGGACTGAGCGAACTTGTGATGGACCTCAATATAGGTAAATCATTTAGGTCTCTGGTTTGGGCATCTACTCGATCAACATAAAGAGTGACATCTGGAGGAAACTTTTTAATATACCTCTCTATAGACGACAATATCTTTCTGTTGTAAGCTTGCTCCTTCATAGAGGACTTCAGACCAGGTGTGTCAAAGATTCTGATCTTGATTCCATCGATAGTTCCACAAACCTCTTTTATAGAAGTTGTGGCAGATTCAAATGCATTTGTCACGACCTTCATTTCACCAAAAATAGAATTTATGGTTGCACTCTTTCCCACCCCACTTTTCCCAAGAAGTAGAATGTTCAAAGAGAAGTCTAAATCATGCAGACAATTTTCTTCAAGCTTCCTCGCTAATGTTTTTGCTGATCTTATGACAAATTCCTGATTCAAGCGCCTTTCAATATCTGCAACTAACCTGCACAAAACTTTAGAAACAAAAGAATCTTCAAGAGATATATTTACTCGCTGGACAAGCCTCAAGAATTTTACACTTATGGTTTGCATTTTCTGTATTTTTTCCTTTTCTTTCTCAGTTATGTTGTGTTGGAAAGCAGCTCGAGCATTGTTATAAGGTAAGGAGCTGAAACTATCCGGAACTTCGAGAAAGATAACACTGGATTCATCGGCGGAGGTGACTGTACCTGAGCTGCCATCCGATTCAGCATCACCATCGGCATAGTTTGATCGGACTTTTGCATCATCCTTTGGTAAGTTCATCATTCCATGTGAACTCCTGATGACCCGTATTTCTCGAGAATCCTTACCAGAACCTTTTGAACCCAAAAGAATAGAGAGAGCTGAAATTTGTTCCTTGAACTGCTCAAGGCCATCTGACATAATCCCTTCCGCATCTCCATCTGAAGCACAACTTTCACTTTCTGATTCTTGACATGCCGAGTTTAACTCAAGGGTACCCTCTTCTTTTGGAGGGTATCCCAGGTCAAGTTTTTCCACATTTTCATGTGAATGGTAACCACAAAGCAGCTCATCTTCTGTACTAACCCCTAACATGGTTTTAGACAAATCCTTTTCCAAATAACATTGTGAAATAAGTGTGGGATCAAAAAGTTCAGAAGATTCAACACCACGAATTTTGTTACCTCCGTACACACCATAATTGGATTGAAAAGTAGCAGAAGAATCATGAAATTCAGCATTTGAGTTTACCACAGTTGTAGTTATACTTACCAGATTCTCAAATTCACTCCCTTGATCAGCATCTCCACCTCCATCCGCATTAGCTTCCGTGGTTTGAGTTGGTGTACTATACTCAACATTTTCCGCAAAAGCTTCAGATACAGGTTCACCAGCCATGCAATGTACTTGGGAAGTAAGTTCTGGTAGATCATTGAAATTTATATCCTGTTCTTGCATTATGCTGTTGTTATAATCTTCACAATCCTCAACACTGGACTTCAATAAGCTGTTGTCACCAACCCCAATCGAAGTTCCTTCCCGCAACTCCCCTTGCATTATAGTATCCGCCTCAGCCTCAGCCCCAATCAACTTAACATTCTCCAATTCATCGAACACCACTCTTGCCATGCCAAATTGCTCGTCTTGTGAATGCTGCGACATAACATCTGAATGCGTTGCACTAGAGACCGAGTGTTCATCACAAGCGACCCTAATTCCAAGAACTTGGTCCCGATCATGCTCATCATCCACATACAGTTCCTCGTCACTACCACTGAAAGATTCGAAATCATTTGCAAGCAATGATTGACTTACCGGTAACGAGTTTGCAAAAGTAGAAGGCTCTTGGTTTTCTTCTTCTTCTTCTTCTTCGTCGTCGTCGTCATTGAAAGTAGACAAATGAGCAACGGGAGTAACACGCAAAGGCGCAGCGTGCATGGGAGATAGCTCCACACACTCATCATCTTCAACACACTCTTCTTCTTCTTCTTCTCGTTCTTGTTCTTCTTGGGAGGTGTAACCAGATTGAGAAAGAGTAGCATTACTTGAAACATCGGCTTCAGAATCATCGACTTCGAGCGTAAGAGGAGCTCGAATTGGAGGAGGGTCAGAGTTCGCGAAGAAGAAGAAGCCCTTCGAGTCCGAAGAAGCCATCCTGTGCGGGATTGAGACTTGGGCACGCAAATTTCAAAATTCGGATTTCTACAACCTATCCTTTCGAGCGTATTTGAAGTCAAAAAATCAGTTGGGCCAAAAGCGAACGACGCGGGTAATAAGTTGGGTCAAAAATGGCCCAGGCCCAGGAACGATTATTACGGTGAATTCTTCAACGGTGTGGAGTGTGTGTCTGTGACTGTGCTCGAGCTTTGCTCCTTCTTCTCACGCTTCTTATGGAGGAGGAAACTGACCTAAGCAACAAGCATCCTCACTGAGGTTTCGAATCTTGCAGAGCTTCCACTTTCCTCAAGCCAATGGCGAGTGCGCAATACGCACTCTCCTCTCTTCTCGCGTCTCAAGCTAACGGACGAACCCCTCGTCGTATTCCACTTTCTTCGAAGCGGCACAGGAAAAACTATTTGCGACCCAAAATTCTGAAAACCGTAACCAAACCCTACCCGCTCCCTCTCCCTCTTCTACCTTCACCTCCGCCGCCAAATCCTGTCGTCATCCCGCAAGAAAACAACAACCTCAGTGTTGAGATTCCCTCCGACGAGACGCTCGCCGCAGTCATCGCCGGGGAATCTGAAAATTTGGGAGAGTTACAGGTTTCTGTGGTTACCGCGAAGGAGAACGGTGTTTTTGATAACGTTTCCGCAAAAGATATCTTCAAATACGGAGCTATGTATTTTCTGGGGTTTTTTGTGTTGCAAACTATTTACGCCGTTTGGGCTGTATGGAATTACAAACTCAGCCAGAAAGATGAGGATTTGGTGATTGATGGAAGGAGAAATGGGGATGGGAAAACTGTGTCATTACCGGCTAATGTTGTTTCTGAGGAACAACTTTTAATGGAGAGGAAAATCGAGGAAATTAGGCTAATGGCGAGGGAAGCACGGCGAATTGAATGGGAGAAGAAAGGGGAAGACGAGGAGGAGGCGGCGGCGGAGGAGGAGGAGGAGGATTTTGAAATTGAAGATGATGAAGGTGCTGTTTCTAGTCATAGAGTTGATATTGAGAAAGAGATTGGTAAGCGATTGTCAAACTTGCAGAATAGGATAAATAGAACAAATGCTAGGGCTAAGGAAATCTCCGAAGCGTTACAGATGAATGCACATGAGATTTCTGCTGCCGGAGTGGATAGGGGTGTCAATGTGAATAAGGGAGACGAGGCATTGGTGTTCAAGAAAAAAATTAAATTTAGAAGCCCTTCTACTAAAGCTACAAAAACTCCCAAGGGATTTCCAGGGACCCGCAATCGGAAAGCTTCTGATGCAAAAAAGAGGAATTCAGCTGGTGAGGAAACAGCTCAAGATTGCGGAAGTGGTGTTTCGGATCAAGCACAAATGTTACATGAAGATAAACAAGTCAAACATCAGGATGCTGCAACGCAGAAGAGTGTTTCTAGTGTTCCTTTGGAAGAAAGGCCTTCATTCGTTGATGACGAGTTCAAAGTGATTCAAAATCATGCGAAGAATTTGAAAGAGAAGACGGCGACATCAAATATGAAGACAGGCATTGGAAATAACACTAGAAGGACTAACAATGGTAATGTGTTCAATTCATAACTTCTTTCTAAATGGTTTTTCATATCTATGGTTTATCTGAATATTTAAACTCTACATTCGGTTATTCTTGCAATTTTTGATGGAACAACACATTTTGAAATACATTTTCTTTTCCCGAGTTATGGCTATGCAGTTTTTCTTTTTTGCGCCATTGCTCAAATTTCACTATGCATGACTTAAGGCATTAGAACTTTTGTATGATTTCGCATTTTATATAAATAGAACAAAAAATATACAGATTTATCTTTTGAGGTTTTGACAGTGAAATGTAGGTTAGTTTAGGATAAATGTAGCACAATTTGTGTTAACTTTTATATTTTTAGGTGGTGTCCAGGAGACTGATTCTGGGATGTCTTCGATGGAAGTAATTCAGTCAAAAAAATCAAAAGACTTGAGTACACAAAACAGTAAGGGTTTTGTGGAAGAAAACCAGGACACAGACCCAAGTTTCAAAGAGGATGGTGTGCACAGTACAAATGGCAATTCAAGACATGGATTAACTAAAAAAGACTCAGCAGCTGACAGAGTCAAACTCGAAGATAAGCAAGCAAATACTAAGACTGATTTGTGGTGGCTGAACCTCCGTTATGTGTTTGTAAGTACAAGAAAAATTCGTCTTGTTTACTTGTTTTTAAATTGCATAATATGTCTACCCAATGTTGGAAAATATTATTATGTTTGTAATTTAAAATTTAAAATAATATATTTGTTTGTTCTAATAAGTTTTTCAAATAAGTTTTGTTAACGTCATCATGCTGCACATTGTGATATGTTGGTTGTTGGTTTTCTTATAAATTGGTCCTTGAGGGTGGAAAAACATATGCTAAAAATGTGTTGAGTATGTGCAGTTCATGAGATAAGACTCAATGGGCAGAACAAATTCTTTTAATGTTATCGTCATCATGCCGCGCATTGTGATATGTTGGTTGTTTTTTTTTTTTCTTTTCTTATAAATAGATCCTTGAGGGTGGAAAAATATATTTACTAAAAATAAATAAAATTCATGCATATTTATATTGAAATGTGTTGGAGTATTTGTGGTTTTCATGAGATAATACTCAATGGGGTTGGCGTATCCTGGGAGAGTATCGTATTGTTCTAAAACAACAATGCACTGGAGGCGTTTCCCTTTTGCATGCATCAATCCAGAATATTCTAAATCTTATTTTCTATTATAATTTATCATTTATGCTTATTATTGTAAACATTATTTGTGTTTTTGATGGGGTGTTTGTAGCTGTTCTAATATTTTTACATTATTGTTTCTTTATCTAACACCCAATAATACATCATCATTATGAATTTTCAAAACATCACTATGTTAAATCTGTGAAACCTGAAAATTTTTCTCTTTATATCAACTAGTATATATGAGTTAATCCTTAAAAACTTTGACAAAGCCTTTTTCATGCATGTTGTCGGACACAAATACTGAAGAGCTCTTTTTGTACTGATATAAGTTTGCTTGAACTATCATTTAGTTATTATTCATGTCATTGTGTGAATCCAGTTGCATCTAATTATAAAGTCACTATCTATGTCTGTGAAGGTCATTCTCATGCGAAGAGATTCCAAGGAAGGATCAGAAGGTTTCTATAGCTTGAAGTTCACATCTAAGGAACAGGACCGGAGTGATGATTCCTTTACTATTGCTTTTGAGGATCATGCTGATGCCAACAACTTCTGTTTTGTATTGGAGTCCTTTTTCGAAGATTTGGAGTCTTTTAGTGCTGATGCAATTCCAATGTCAATTCAAGTAAGAATCTCATATGCCCTAACACATAACTGAAATGTCTAATTACTACCCACGAACCAGGCATATGAAAATTGGGAATTGATCATTTAGTGGCCAATTATATGAACCTATAGTAAGCTGTAGAGTGTACAATCATGTTTGATACATACCTTGTCCTAAAGTGCACTTCTAATATTTTGCAGGACCTGAATGAAGAAATATTGTCTCATGCCAATAAAATGGTAGTTGTGAAAAAGAGGCAGCTTCAACTCTATGCTGGGCAGCCGCTTGCTGATGCTGAAATGGCCTTGCGTTCTATAATAGAGCAATATCAAAATGCATCATCGCATTGATATGACTGTTACTTTATAAAGCCCCACAAGAAATGTCCATAATTCTTGAAGAAACGGCAACTCTAGCACAATTGGTGGTCATGGTATATGTGGACACTTGGTGAAAGTTCAGCGTTTCACCTACATTAGATCTAAAGTTTGACTTGATGGAGCTGAGTTCTGGTAAAGAGATGAAGTATGCTTTTTATTGACTGAATCTCGGTGGTCTACCCTTTGGAAATTCTTCCTGGTATTTTAGTTTCAATACCCACCCATGTGCCTTCGAAAAGGAAGTGCGTGCTAGAGCCACTAGATACTGTCAAGAAGTCTTATGTTTATTGGAAGTAGGTAAGAGGTCGGATATGTGAGGAGATTCACACTATAGTTGTAATGCAAATCTGAAATTTTTGAAAATAAATTCAGATTGCAAGAATAATAAACTCTATTCCAGCATTACTCCCACTCTGAATCAGGAATTTTTGCTTTTACACATTCAAATTTCTGAACTCTGCTTAAAGCATGACTATTGGTTGGGGGTGCGTAAGCTGCTTGTGCAGGAATGAGCGTTTTTGGATTTTGCACATAAAGGGTCACGCTTCCTTCTTCTGCTCGTCATCTTCCATAAGTGCCTCATGCATTGAAGATGAAGAAATACTTTGTGCTACATTTCTGGCCTCAGACAGTCTATTTGTTTGTTTGGAGTATATTCCATTTTTTCATAATCATTTCCAAATCTACGTTGAAAGGCAGCTCCAAATAACCGTTTTCACTTTCTTGACCATTATCTTGGGAAAGAATCAATTTGGTGGTTATCCAAGCACATTATATATTATTCAGAACATCGGCTGACACTTAATCCCCCGAGTAAGGGGGTTTAAGTAGTTATTGAGCATGATTCCCAGTCTGCTTCTTCACAGTTCACTCAGTTTTATCTTGGGAAGCTTTCAGCAGCAGCAGCAGTAGCTATTGAAGTTTGAACAAAAAGTCAAATCCAGGTTACTTCTCATAGAGTCACCAACACACAGCAATCCTAGGATTTTTCATTATCTTGCCTACCTTCAACACAACTTTTCCCCTCTTCCCTTTTATTTGGTCCAGACCTCCATAATATGTTTGAAGGTGAAGGTAGATAGAAAGTACCCGATAATGACTTTTTTATTGTTTGGCTGGTCTAAGTGTAATAAACAAGTTTTATAAATATATATATATATATATATATATATATATATATATATATATATATATAATGTTTTTACTTTTTCTTTAACTTGATAACTCGATCACAGTTGTATACCATGATTATTGAAAGGATGCAACACCTATAGGGGATGAAGCACAAAAAAAGGACAAGTCCAGTGATAGAAAATTGAAATATATGTAGAGAAAAGGATGAAGATGAAAGCATTAGCAAGAATAAAAAAAATGTTTATTCATGAAACAAAATCCAAAATGTGTGTTACAAAAGCAAGGAACAGCAAAGGAATATAAAGAGGGAGAAAAAACAAAAAAATCAAAAGAACAAAAAACATTAAGCGGTAAGTATCTGTACATGAACAACTTAAGAAGAAACAAAAAAACATTAAACGGTAAGAATATGTGCATGAGCGACTTAATAAGAAACATAAGTTTTATCAGTCCCTCATGTGGGAGTAGATATTTGTCATTTTCAACTTGGGATAAAGCTTATTAAAGACAACAAACTGTAAAGACTTAGTGGAGAAGTTTCAACATACTTTGTTTATTTTCTCTTGGAAAATTTGTTTATTTTCTCTTGGAAAATGTGATAATTGATTTCAATGTGTTAAGTACTTTTGTGGAAAATTTGGTTGGAAGTTATTTGTACGAAGGATTGATTGTCATATTAAGTGATAGCTGATTAAGTGATGAGTATGTATAGATCATCAAGAATGTAGGTTAGTCATTAAAGCTCACAAGTGGTGGAGCCTAAGGTGCGAGATGTGTTTTTGAAAAATTGTGTGAAACAATTTGTTGTTTATTAGATTTTTATGAAATGATAAAATTATTGAAATAGATGGAGAAATTAATAATGGACTTCTAAATTCAAAACAAGTGGTCCAGTCATAGTCACTATAGGTTGTGACCTCATTAATGTTGTTGTTAAGAAAGATCATCTTGCTAAGAGTGCTCTTAGGATGCGATAAAAGGCTTGTTAGCTATAGTGGTTGGAGAAAAGACAATTTGATTGATATTATTAATTGAAAAGACAATGTTAGAACTAATATTAGTGAGGTAAATTAAGTGGTTGATGAACCTTCGATAAGAAGAAGCATCTTCATAACCAAGAAGATCTCCATCATTGGTCAAATGTGAGGAATGTGCCATTAGGGTGGGCATAGGAGCAGAATTCATCATTTCAATTTCTTGCAGAAGATCAATAGTATATTTGTACTGACTAAGATGGATGTGGAGCTGTTGTGAGCAACTTTAAATCCAAGAAAATATGTAAGATCTCCCAAATTTTTTATGTGGAAATGTTTATCTAAAAGAGTGGTGATTTGTTGTAACTCCTCAACATCATTACCCGTGAGTATAATGTCATTCACATAGATCAAAACATGAGTTGTATGGTGTGCATCATGTTTCAAAAAAGAGAATAATCAACCAATGAATGTGTAAAATTGTTTGATGAAAGAAAAGTGAAAAGTTTTGTATATCATTGTCGTCTAACCTGTTTAAGTTTGTAGATAAACTATTGAAGCTTGTAGACTTAAGTTGTTTTGTTGGTAGGAAGCCTAAGTGAGACTTTCATGTATACTTATTCTTGAAGATCTCCATATAGAAATACGTTGTTCAAGTCAGATTATTTCAAGACCCATTTATTTAAAACAACAACTAGGAGGAGACGCAAAGTGGTGAGGTTGGCAGCGAGGCAAAAGTTTCTAAGTAGTCCAACCCTTTAAGTTGGGTATAACCTTTAGCTACTAAACATGTTTATTTGAGTCTGTCAATGGACTCTTCTGATTTGTGTTTGATCTTGTATATCCATCTACAACCAACAACAATTTTTCCTGAGGGAATATCTGTGAGAATCCATGTGTCGTTTTCCTCCAAGACTTTGAGCTAGTCCTTCATGGCTTGAATCCATTATGGAGATTTTGATGCTTCTTTGTAGATGTGACGCTCAGGTAAAGAAGATATGATAAAAATATTTCCAAAAACCCCTGTCTTGTATTGAATATGATAGCACAATATATACATGAAATACAGAAACATTCTAGGCTATAATTACGCTAACCATTATAGTCGGTATCCTAAATTTGTCTATTAACAGATATGACATTAATGTGCATCACTGTGCATCGCTGTCATGCCAAGCTAAATATGGAAAAAATTAATCATGTAGAATCATGGCATGATACGGTATTTGTAATCGTATATTCTATGTTTATCACCCTCCCTCAAGATGGAGTATGAAGGTTGTGAATGCCCAACTTGCCTAAAAAAGAACCAAGTCCAGGCAATGCTTCCTCGACAATGCCAACATCAACAGTAGGCAATCCTACCTCTGAATGTCTACTGTGGGCAAGAGAGGCAAACGGGAATTCATGTTCTACAAACTTAACATCTCTCGAAGTCCAGAAGACTTCTCTTTCCAGATCAAACAATTTCCAGCCCTTTTTTTCGATTGAATATCCAACAAATACATTCTTGCGACTTCTACTTGCAAATTTGTCACCTTTCCTATCTTGGTTATGTGCATAACACAAGCATCCAAATACCCGTAGATGGTCATAAGTGGGTGGCTTCCCATTCAATATTTCATATGGAGTTTTTCCATGGAGAACGGTTGAGGGTGTACGATTGATCAAGTATCCTGCGGTCAAAATGCATTCTCCCCAGAATTGAAGTGGAAGTTCTCCTTGAAATCGTAGAGCACGAGCTACATTTAGGATGTGTCGATGTTTTCGTTCGGCTCTCCCATTTTGCTGAGGTGTTCCGAGTGCATGAGGTTTGATGGAGTATCCCATGTTGCTGAAAATATCGTTGAAGACACATAAACTCGGTTCCATTGTCACTTCGTAATATTTTGACTTGTTTCTCGTATTGTCGTTCTATTAAGGCGATGAAATGCATTAAGGTTTGTGACACATCTTTCTTATTATTCAAGAGATATATCCACACAGCTCGAGAACGAGTCATCAACCAAAGTGAGAAAGTAAGATGCACCACAAGACGAGGGAGTTCTATATGGACCCCATACATCACAATGTATTAAATCAAATATATTGGATGCTTGAAAATCACTTAAAGGAAATGTGTTTCGTATTGCTTTGATCTCTCACACACTTCACACACACGAGTTGTATCCGTATTTCTATTCACGCCGTTCGAATGCGGAATTTTTCTAACAATCTGGTAGGCGAGATGTCCCATTCGCTTGTGCCAAATCTCTAGTTGATTTTCCGCATTGGTCCGATACGCCTTTATGCCACTCACACCACGATACCAATAGAGTCCCTCTTTTCGTTCACCCGCACCAATCGGCATCCTCGAAGTGTGATCCTGCATTGCACAAAATCTATCGAGTAAAATGTACTCGTACATTTTACTTCATTCAATCAATTGTGATACTGAAATCAAATTGCAATTCAATTTCGGAACATATAGAACATGTTTAAGTTTCAGTCCTCCATCAAGGAAAACCGATCCTTCTTTGTTTGCCGAGCACCAATTCACCATTTGGTAGTCCCATTGAGCACCCTTCCAAGGCTCGACTCTCCCTCAAGTTTTCTAGTGTTCCTGTCATATGATTAGAGGCGCCACTATCAATAATCCACAAGTCACATGCTTTCTTACCGAGTCATCTTTTTAGTTTCATTTGTCTTGCGAGAATTCAACATTGCTGTCAAGATGCTGCCATTGCTCATTACTCGGTCCTGCGACTTCGGTTTTTCGGTTGAACCAACATTATTCGCACCAGTGTGCGCCATATTGACGCGAGCCGTTCCTCCTTTTCCTCGGAAGGTTCCTGTTCTTTGTTGATTTTTTTCATCGTTTTTATCGGTTCGTGGTCTCTCTCCCCACCATTCTGGGTAACCAATGATCTTGAAGCAATTGCCTTTGTCATGTCCCTTCCTTCCACACCTGCATGCAAACAAGCTGATTTTTCTTTCGCTTCATTGCGCAACTTGTTCCTGGTTTCCGCTCGCATAGCCATTCCCACGATCATTCCTCGCTCTTCTTTAGACCTGGTGATTGTTCTCACCCTTTCTTCTTGCACCATGGTGCCATACACCCGATTCAACGAGGGTAATGGATCCGTTGCCAAAACATTTGACCGTGCAGTTCCATAGCCCTCATCATCTAGCCCCATCAAGAACTGATGAATTTTTTCTTCTTCTCTTCGTTTCTCAAGTTGCGTCATAATATTACACTTGCATCCCCCACATCTACACTGTGGGATTTGCTCATAATTTGCCAGTTCATCCCACAACGTTTTCAACTTCCCATAATAGGAAACCATAGTCATTCCTTGTTGTTTGCATTCTGCCAACTCTGACTTTAGCTGCGGGATTCTTGGTCCGTTCACGATCGAGAATCGTTCCTTGATGTCATCCCATAGGTCCTTTGCGTTTTCCATGAATGCAACAGTGGAACGCAAACTAGGTTCTATAGTGTTTAGTATCCAAGATACAAGCATCGATTGAATTGTCCACCAATCTTCTATCTCAGATGTGTCTTCTTCAGGTTCCTTATGAGTTCCATCTATGAAACCCCATTTCCTTCGAGCCCGCAGAGATATCTTCACGGCCCTTGCCCATTCCTCGTAATTCTCTCCTCGTAATTGTACCTGTGTAATCACATTTCTAGGATTATCACTGGCACTCAGATCGTATGGCGATGGTGTTTTCTTCACCGTCTCTCCTCTCTCTGCCATTTTAGAAGTACGACTGTGTTCTCGGGCTGTTGGATATCAGAGTTTGGTTCGCTCTGATACCATGATAAAAATATTTCCAAAAACCCCTGTCTTGTATTGAATATGATAGCACAATATATACATGAAATACAGAAACATTCTAGGCTATAATTACGCTAACCATTATAGTCGGTATCCTAAATTTGTCTATTAACAGATATGACATTAATGTGCATCACTGTGCATCGCTGTCATGCCAAGCTAAATATGGAAAAAATTAATCATGTAGAATCATGGCATGATACGGTATTTGTAATCGTATATTCTATGTTTATCAAGATATAAAAAGAATTGTGTATTTAAAAGTATGAAATAACTTATTATATGAGATTAAATTAGTCATTGGGTATCTAATAATATTGTGAGTTTAAAAATGAACAAGATAAGTATGAGATTTTCTAGGACGTGTGGATAAATGAGGTTAAATAATATCATCATCTAAAGCATCAATAGAATGACTAATATCAGAAGAAATAATATTAGTAACTCATTATTATCTGTAAAAATAGTATCAATTATAGTTTTGGTATCAATATTAGGATGTAAATTGACATTGTTACTGGGAAAAATTATATCAACATATTGTCTATTATAATTGTGAGGATCTAGAAGAGATAAACGGTTAAGATCTTGATTATTACACGAACCCTAGATGTTAATATGTATGAGATAAAAAAATTTAGTGGTGTGTGAATTGCTAGAACAAAAGGGAAGATTTCTTTGTTTAGTAGGTGACAAGTATCACAAACATAAGAGCAATCATTAAGAGTATTTGGTTTTAAAAATGTTCAACCAGTTATCATGAGGGTGTTCTAATCTTAAGTGTCATAAATTAGTATCTTTTACAGTATTGTTCTATTTGAAAGAATGGAAGTAATGTTGGTCATAGTTTTAGCAAAGTAAAAAACATACAAATCATCTTTTAGCTTAACTAAATCAACATTCTCGTTGGTTTGAATGTCCTGAATAACACAAGTATGGAAAGAAAATATTAATTCACAATTTAGAGAAGCAATAGTTTTAGATATAGTGATAAGATTAAATGAAAATTGTGGAACATATAAGATATTAGTAAGACAAAATTTGTGATTAAAATGCACAATTCTAGAATATTAAGAAAAAACAGCTTTACCATTTGGTAAAACAATATGGATGGGTTTGATATGGTTATAAGAAGAAAAATCATTTAGAGAAAACATATTACATATGTGATTAATAGCTCCAATATCAAGGATCCATATATTTTTAAAAGTTGTTAAGGTGAGAGTAGGATAGATATTACCTATAGGAGAAGATTAGCCGAAACATAACCAACTTGGTTAATCTGTGTTGGAGGTGAAAAGCTATTGTATTTGAAGAGGTATGCTAAAACTTGAAATTGTTGAGGGGTGATGTGGATGTCTCAAGGATCAATATGTTTTTTTATTTATTTATTTCCATATTCATCTTAAGTAGGAGTACCGTATAACCATGTTTTTTTATAACATATATCAATAGTATGGTCACTTGTGTTGCAATAAGTGCAAAACTTCTTAATATATGTATAAGATGACAAGCCAGTCTGCCCTACTTGGTAAAAGCAAGATAAGATAGATTAACCTGTCATAATCAAGATGAGTTATAGATTCTAGTCCACCTCGTCAAAGGATAGGTTGACGGGTTAGTGGACCAATCCATCAATAAGTTTTTTATATAAAATCTTTTTATGTGTTTTTTTAAATACACATTTAATTATATGAATAATTTATAAGTTTTTATTTATTAATTAATATTTTTATTATATAAATTAAAAATATTATATTTATGTATTAAAACAACTAATTATAATCAATAATTTAAACTTAATTAGTTAATATTTATAATTTAAATTATAATATTATAGTATATTTTCATCTTTCAATAACATTACAAAAACTATAATATTTTTAACTATAATTTTTTTATTTTAATATATATATATATATATATATATATATATATATATATATATATATTAAAACGGTCAACTCATTGAGTTGACGAGTTAGGCGGGATGAGTCAAAATAGGTTAATAAACTAAAACTATTAACCTTATGTTGAGACGAGCTAGCGGGTCGATCCACCAGGTTTAACCCGTTTTATCATCATTTATGTGTGTTCTTGAAGTTTTTTAGTCATTCTTCCTATAGCGAAGAGATTCGTTATGTCCATATCTGCTATAATAGGTGGAAGAGATATAAGCAGTGACAACATTGTTGTTATTAATTTTCATAGCAACGATTATATGTTCACTAGAAAATTGTCTTTCTTGTTGTGCGGCGAGGGAAAACACTTTGGTTATATCTGGAATTGGTCATTCAACCCACACAAAAATAACATAACTTGATGATCTTTCTTTGACTTATAGTTTCTAAAACAAGCTAGTTGTAGTTGGGTTTACAAATGCATAAAATGGGTATAAAATTATCAATTTCATCCCAACGAACTCATAATTTGGTGAGTTACTCCAAAATACGCAAAAGGTTTCCTTGAGAGAATTTGATCTTCATGTCAGTCTATATATTAAAGGCTTCATCCATCCAAATGATACTTTGTCTGATGGAACAAAAACTAAATAGACTAACCATAAAACAAGCATGTTATTTCGAGTAGAGTAATTTGATTTATCTTTCTTAGATTGTCAAGTAGTATCAATAATAAACTTTGCGCTAAGAACAATAAACATAGAATAACTCCAAAAATGATAATTTGTGGTGTCAAGAATAGGTGAAACAAGAGTGGTGGTAAGATTTTCGTTGCAATATAGGTAAATGTAGCTTTATGTTGGATTCTCTTCTTAGGCACGAAAGCACAAAGGGAAACCAAAGAAACAAAAGGTAGAAAAAAGAAAAAGAAAAAAAAGAAGAAGAATCAAAGTAACACAATAAGACTCTTTAAAAGAAAAACTTGTATTGCATAACACGATCACAATTATATTTCATAGTTATTAAAATGGATGTAAAACTTATAATAGATAAATCATGGAAAAAATAAGTACATTGATAGAAAGCTAAAAAATATATATAAAAAAAGATAAAGATGAAAATAATAACAAAAATAAAAAAATAACATTTATTCATGAAATAAAATCCAAAATCTATATTAAAAGCAAAGAGTAACAAAGAAATATAAAGAATGAGAAAAAAACATAAAAATCCTAAAAAACAAAAAAGTCAGCAATATAATTTAAAATGGTTAAACTATAAGATAAGAATAAGAATGTAAGTTTGAGCAACTAAATAAAAAACATAAGTTTTATAACTTGAAATTTTATTTTTTTTCTTCAATCATATCAAACAAATAATTTGTTGTCAAAATTTGTTACTCTTAATCGAGGTGGATAAGAAAACAAAATTACCACGCCTTTATATGACATTTACATTTACAAAATCAAAACATTTGTGTAATTTGTTAGCCTACCTTTCTCATATGTTATTCTCAATATTTTTTCTTTCTTATTCTTTTAATCTATTTTTCACATATTTTTTATAACTATTTTAATTCATATTTTACTTAAATTACATATTAATTTTATATTTTTCTAAATAATCACTATATTTTTAAAATTTATGTAAGCTTTATATATTTATGAAATGCATTAAACAAGCCAAAGCGTATTCAAGAACACACATAAGTGAAATAAATAAATAATGAACCCATATACATTCAATTCAAGACCATTTTTTTCTCAACTTTTTGAACGATGGCTGAATTGACTTAATCATGTATTAATTTAAATAAACTTTTTTAAACTTACAGAAATAAATTTTATTTCTCATAATAAATTGACCTAAGATATATATATACGACATTTTATTATTTTAATCTAACTGAGTATGTAAAAATTATAGCTAAATGGGGATAAATTATCTTCTATTTTTGATGATTAACACAATTTTCCCCTGTTGAAATAAATGAAATTTGTTAGTCTTCAGTCATTTTATATATTCTTAAAATGTTCTGGTGTAGAGAAAAAATATTTGTATTTTTAAAATACAAATGTTCTGTTTAACCAACAAATATATAAATATTCACAATTTTCTTTCGTTATAACAAATCATATATCGTGCTGATCGATTATTCTTCAGCAACATAGTCTAAATTTATTAATAATTAATAAAATGAAGATGCAAATATAAAAAAAATCATAAAAAATAAAATAAGAAAAAATAATACATAAATATTTGTCAACTTTTTTAAGGAAAAAAATGTCAATAAATTTATTATTATTTTTTACTTGCTAAAGAAAGGTATGAGAGAATTGGATATGGGATAGTGATAAACTTTTATTAAATACTTATGTAATAATAACTTTAAATTGAAAATAAATCCATCAAAATGGTTACATTTTTAGTCCTTTAAATACTTTTTTTAAGTTATGAATTTGAAAAAAAATCTCTTAATGCTAACAATGTTATACTTCTTGGGGATAAGGTTAATAATATCACTATTATGTCATATGTTTGATAAAAATAATAATGTAATTTTTTTAATTCTTTAAGTTAAGTTTTACTTTAATTTCTTAAATATAAAAGAATTTTTTAATTATTTTTAAATTCTAAATTATTTTGTTAGTCCCTCGCACTTAAAGTTTTTTTCCCTTCGTTTTTTAACAGGACGAATTAAGGTCTTTAGCTTTTTTTTTTAACGAGACGAATTAAGCTCTTTAGCTTATTTTAATTATGATGTTTTAGTTTATTCTATTCTAATTTTTTACAATAAACAAAATAAAAATTTCTGATCATCTTTATTACCGAAAGAAAAAGAAAAAAATTATGAAATATATATATATATATATATATATATATATATATAAATATATAAATATAAAGGTCAACTTATAAAAATTATCCGACAATCAAATTAATAATAATATAAAAAAGATATAAATATATAAAAATTAATAATAATATAAAAAAATATAAATATATAAAAATAAGAGTGAAATAAGACTCTCTCACACTCACAAAATTATTTTAGACAATAAATAAATTATATTAGTTAATTGAACGTCCTAATTTATTATTAAATAATCAAATTTATTTTAATTTATATAAAGATATTGAATATCCGTTAAATTAACAATTTATTGTGATAAGTACCGTTTGAATTTGGTGCTCCATACCGTGCAAATTGAGATAAGTATTTATTTTTTTTAATTTAGTACGTGAAAATGATCCATAACACTTTTTTATTAAAATTTATTTGGCAAAATTCTTCCTATTTTCATAATCCAACAAATTTGAAAAAAATATTCATTTTCTATGTATTTAGTCTCCTCTGGTGTTATTTTTAATTTGATCCTGTATTGGAAAGTAAAGTAAGTTGCAAAAAGATCCAGTGTTTATTTCGGACAGGGGAAAAAGAAAAACATCATTGAGTGATCCACGAAACAAGGTTCGATCACACCGGAGCATTGCACTGAAAACACCCAAACACTATGTATGAATTGAATTGAAAGAGATTCGCAAGTCACTGAAACCAGAACACGAAGTAAAGAGGTTATTATTATTATTATTATTTTTATTATTATTAGAGAAGGGATCGATCGATCGACGCTGTGATCGAGAATGAGAGTGTTGGTTTGATGTGCAGTTCAGCATGGAGGAGCCTCAGTACCGCGAACATCCCAAAACCAAAATCGCCACCATTCCGCCGCCGCAGCCGCCGCACTCCGACGGCGCCACCCCCGAATTGCGCGGCGTGGATTGCAACCTTGCTTCCCTCTGCGAGCATGTCCAAATCGAAGGCTTCAATTCGGGTTCCTTCTCCGATATCGTCGTCAATGCCATGGGTTCCACTTATCACCTTCATCGGCTTATCCTCTCTCGCAGTTCGTATTTCAGGTAACCGATTACCACAATTAACTCAATCATTTTAATTGTAATTTCTCTACACCCGTCAACTTTAACATTCTCTTCAATAATCTGTTTGGGATGGTTTTAGAGGAATTGAAACGAGGGCTACGATGGTTGGTAAATGATCCTCTATGTCTCTTTTACTCTCTTCTGTTTCACTTGTCGTGCTTCTTCTCCTTGTAGAGATAATCATGGTTCGTTGTTTCTCTCTTTCTTAGTTGCCGATGGAAACTGTCAAATTACTGACGGTCACGTGTGTAGTATTTTGCCTCTTACCAATTTTGAACAAGTTTAAAAAGAATTTTACAATATTTGTCGTACTTAATTTATTCTTTGGAAACCTAAACTTTATGCTTTATTTTCCCTAGCACATGACTTTATATTGTAGGTTTATTGCCATTGTTGTGTGAATTATGGACCTACACGCTGTATAATAACCTGTAGTAGTTTTTATTCCAGAGTTAGCAAATAGTTTTTTACACCGTCATAGACGGTCTTATGTTGTGAGTATATTGGAATTTATAATAACTATATTAAAAGTCATACTACGGATGATGATTTCTGATTGATTGAGAATGTAAAAGCTTTTGCATTGACTATGCCTATTAAACTCTTTATTTTGTTGGTCTGAGAACATTACTGTTATTTATTTGCATGATTCATGTGTGTTAGGAACATGCTTCACGGGCCTTGGAAAGAAGCCAGTGCTCCTGTTGTGACTCTGCATGTTGATGATAAGAATGTTAATGATGAGGCAATTGCAATGTCTTTGGCATATCTATATGGGCAACACCCTAAGCTTAACGATAATAATGCATTCCGGGTTCTTGCTGCTGCTTCCTTCCTTGACCTTCAGGTATGATGTTTAACTTGATGACCTCGTAACTGTTCATATTTATTCTTTTAGTTATTGCTTATTAAATTTTGCAATATTTTTCATTTGGTGTATTATACATCTGTGCAGGACTTATGTGGAATTTGTACAGATTTCATTATATCTGAGCTCTGGACTTCAAACTTCTTGGCTTATCAGGTTCAAGGATCCAGTTGATTGTATAGCCTCATTGTGAAATTTAAATGATACCGTAAAAAGGTTTGGTTAGTTATTGGTGGTGTATAATTGATTGTAATCTAGGTATTTGCGGAGAACCAAGACTATGGCATTCATGGGGAGCGTGTTAGAACTGCTTGCTGGGGCTACCTTTGTCAAAGTGGTGGCATGGAATTGAGAGAGGTAACGAGGGACATTGAATAGCTTGCATCTTGTGATTTGGACAGCTCTGGTGAACTAAAAATATTTGCTTGTTGCAGGTGCTTCCTAAACTTTCATCGCAAACATTACATGCATTGCTGACTTCTAATGATCTGTGGATACCCAATGAAGAGACTCGGTAAGTGGTTCCCAAATCTTTATTTGGGATGTGGTTAACAGATTGTGTTTTGTGAGCTGTGTTAACACTTCTCTAAATGCTATGAAAAGGTTTGAATTGGCTTTGCACACATTCCTGGCAAAAGGTGCTCATTGCAAGGTTGAACATCCCGTGCATGGAATTTCTGGTTCTGAGTCTGCTACTGGTATTCATTCTGATTTTATTAATGGCAAGGGAAAAAGTGTAATAGATAGCTGCACTGCTAAGAGGTTGGAAACTGACGTGGGGAAAATGAGTCTTAAAAGTGATCTAAAGGATCCTAGCACTCCAAGTCTTCTAGTTGAGCTTGCAGATCCAGTGGCAGACTTCAATGATGGGGTTTCGGTTTCCAATGAACGGGTTCAACAATCTTCGTATGTCAGTTCACCAAACTTGAATCCAAGATATACGTGTGACATGGAAGGACCATCATTGGGAAATTCGTTGCCTGATACAGATGGGATGAGAACACCGTGTTATGTCGAGATGCCTCTTGGTACTGGAGCAACTGCTATGGGAGCCCCTGGAGTCGGTATTGAAGGGCCATCTGAAGAAGGACCTTGTTACCATTTGGAGAACAACAGTTGGTTAGTTAGGGATCAATCAAGACATTGCTTTTCATCAAATTCTTGTAATGAGCTCACATCCAGTGATTGGGGAAGATATGGAGCACCTTTTATATCTTGGAATGGCCAAGTTGTTGGCAGAAAGCTTAACGCTCACCCCAGAGGAAACTTCAGAGGCCATGGAGATGAATATGATGCATTTTTCAATATATTTGAAGGGGGTTCCCTTTTATATTGCAATATGTCTTTTGATGCTCTTCTAAATGTCAGAAAGCAACTTGAAGAATTAGGTTTCCCTTGCAAAGCTGTCAATGATGGTCTTTGGCTGCAGGTTGGACTGATATTAATTTGTCTCTTAAAATTAGTATTGCATCTTCCATCTTAAAAAATGCTATCTAGTTTCAAGTTACAGTTTTCATTATCCTCTAAAGAAAGCAACCAAGGTTGTATAGTAACAGCGAGTTATTATTTTTGTTTTGCCTCTTAAACAAACTCGATCTACCACCAAAATCTTCTGTCCCTGAAAAATATTTAAATATGTTACTGTGTAATGTTTGCAGATCAATCATTCAATGTATAGGTCATTGAACTTGGTATAGAAATTGCTATTCTTGGTACATAAATTATTGGTTGTGAAATTTTTTTGACATTATTGTTTTGGTGTTTTAAACTTTATCCCTTTTGTAGATGCTTCTTAGTCAGAGGGTACAGGAAATTGCTGCTGATACATGCAAAGTTTGCTCCCTTATGAATTGCACTTGTCAGAAGCAATTTACGTTTTCACATGGAGCTTCTACAACTGGATCTTACATGCAAGAACATAATCAGAACATTATGCCTGGAAGTGCGGGAAACATATATGTTGCTGAATCTTCTGCGGGTGAAAGAAATGGCACTTTTAGACCTGTACGAGTACATGTTAGAGGTGCTATTGATGGACTTGCAGGTATTGGCCGTGGAACTACTTTTGTTCCAGCATCAGCTTCGGCTCCTACACGTGTTGTCTTTTCTCGTGTACCATTTGGTGTTGGCAACAGAAACTATCCTCAGTCTGCAGCAAATGATGATTCTGAGACACGTGCTGACCCCAATGGAGACCTGTCTGGAGATGGGTTGACAGCTTTAGTCGGGTTAAGCCTGGGAGGGAGTAATGGAACAAATGTACATACAGACCTAACACAAAGGGGATATGAAATGGGCATGCAAAGCAGCATGTCTGGAAGTACTTCTGGAGGTGCAAGTACTGGTGGCATTCCCATGCAGATGTTAGAGACACCAGAAAATACAATTGGTATAGATTGGGACAATGTCAACAGTACTTCTATATCACTGGATATGAAAACACCTTTAAGCCATTTCCCCCCTTTCCGCTTTGGGTAAGTTAACCAATTTGCAACTATTGTCAATTTTTAACTTACATTGATAGTTGTCATATGGGCTGCTTTTATGCCCAGTTTGCATATTCACCCTCCCATGAGCTTGTGGTGGGTCAATTAGATCTGATAATCGTCCCCAGATGTTGTTTTTCCTTGGGATGGTTTTCTTCTGATACTTTCATTACCAGAACCTGGTTTGTTGATGCTATTTTGCAGGACTTCCTAAGAATTTTTTAAACCTCATATGCACAAAATCTTCAAATACATGTATCATTTGTGCGTCATCTTCCTATACATTTCTTCCCTTCTCGTTTCTTATCAATTTTCTTTTTAATTTTTTTGTGTAACTTTTTTCCCTTCTTATTGAAGTTGAGTTGTCTGCTTTCATGAGGGGAATTTGTACACCCTTGGATGGTGGTTCTTTCTTGGCATTCTCAGATAAATGATTCTTTTAAAGTGGATTTTGATGTATCAAATATATTATGATAAATGCTATTTCCTGAATCCATGGAAGGTGTCTTGCAATCTGGTTTTAGGGGGACCTCTTGCAGTTTCTATTATTTCTTAAAGTTTTTTCAGATGTTTTGTCATATAACTCATACACATACATGTTTTCTTGCTTCTGATGCTTCACGTTCGTGTTTTCCGAACTTGAAGGCTCCCAAATTCTTGGGCACCAAGCTTCATGTTCAGTAAATTTCTACTGTTTTTTGCAGAGTACGTTTTGAGGATGTGCATAGGCTTGGTGATGGCCAGGTCAAGCATTCTCCAGAAGTTTTCTATGCTGGTTCTTTGTGGAAGGTACAGGACATCACTTCATGATCATATTCATTAAGATGATTTTGTATGTCCTGGTACGAATAAAAATTGTTTGTTTGAATCATCAGGTCAGTGTACAAGCTTTTAATGATGAAGACCTCCAGGGGCGGCGAACCCTTGGTAATGTTATGTGAATTAATATTAAATAAAGAAAATCTTGTCTGTCTGGAAGCTTATTTTCAATGCCAATGCAGGGTTGTTTCTTCATCGTCGGAAAGCAGAGATAACTGATATACATAGGAAGGTTAGCTGAACGTTTTTTTCTTGTGTATTTAAATGAGTTGGAGCTAAAATTACTCTGGAATTAGAGTATGCTGTTGAGTTTGAAATGCTTTATTTTATTAATATTAATATAGAGTAATGCCTTTAGCAGTAGTACAATGCCTTATTATTTCATTTATTTTTAGACTGCTGATTATATGGACAGGCATGTATACTTGCTAAGCTGATTTCCACGTTGCTTTAATAGTAGATCTTCAATTAGACGCTCGATCTGACTTGTATATCTTTGAAATGTATTACCAGGTGCACATGTATGTTGACTCACGTGAAAAGGTGACTGCACGCTACCAGGTAATATCAACGATGGATTACAACATTAATATTTTGGTGCTTCATGATTCTCTATCATTTGATAAATAATTATGGGGTTGTTCTGTTTTTCATATTCAGTTGACTGTTCCATCCAAGAGGGAAATGATGGTGTTTGGAAGCTTTAAACAAACAGGCACACTTCTACCTAAAGCTCCCAAGGGATGGGGTTGGCGAACTGCTCTGCTATTTGATGAGCTTGCTGATCTTCTCCAAAACGGTGCCCTAAGGGTCATTGCTGTAGTGCAGCTTGTATGAATTATTAAATAGTTAAAACATAAAGTTCTTGCACTCCATAGCTGAACATGCAAATGGTTGTTTGTTGTGAAAGGAAAAATACTAGTCAGCCTTTTCTTTCGTAAAACATTTACTTTTTTTTCTCCAGTCCTAGGAGATGGAAGATGGTGAAAGCTTCATTGTACATGATAAAAATTAAGAATTATGAACATGCCATGCCGTTGTATGAGTAGCATGGGATCGTTGTATTATACACCACCATTTACCCTTGCTTTCTCTTACATAGTATAAGCAAGCCAGGCGTCATGATGTATGCAACAGTGTCCTTTTTGCTGTCTAAAGAACAGATGTTATGTTTTTTTTTTTGTTTTTAACGGCTATTTATTTTATCTCCGGACTAAGCATCCTCTAGTATCTACTGACTGTGATCAGAGGGATGAATGAGAAGAGTGGACGTTGAGATCCTCGAAAATCACTTCGCTCCTCCTTCAGTTTTTATTTTGTAAATAATCCAAGTGTAAAATAGTTGTTTAAATATACATATTTGACTTCTGTGCAATATTTTTTAGATTTAATTTTTATTTGAAAATCCCTAAACCCAAAAGGTTTATATGTAAATAGGGTCAATAACCTCCAAATAATTTTTAGTTTGTTTATTGCTTCTTCTTTATTAACTATAATTATTCAAATTTATTTTATGAAAATTGAAGAATTTTTTACATAAATAATATTATTTTTAGAAAAAAAATTACTCAAATACATCTTTTATCAAATTATTTTACTTATTAAAACTGGGTATTTTTCTTATGCACAAATTTCTAATATTAAGAACAAAATTTCTTTATATTTTTTACTTTTGACATCGGAAAAAACAGAAACGAGATCCAAGCTGTGTTTTTTTTTACATGCTATTTTGAAAAAAATCATTTCACCAATTAATTGTTCATTTAAATACGTCTTTCTCACTTTTTGATTTTTCCTCTCCCCTCTCACTAAAAAAAATTATGGATGCAACGTTTTCTAATTTCCTCACATTATATAAATAAATTTCAATATAGTTTGTGGTATAGTTGATAATAATTTTAAAAAAATACTAAAAAATGTTTTATTATAAAAGGATTATATGAACCAAACAATCTCGGATGAGTCATATTGGATGAACTTATTTAAAATTTAGAATAATGAACAAATTAAGTTATTATTTAAACATTAAAATTAATATAACATTGTAGATTGTAAAATATTAAAAATTCACTTAATCTAAATAAACAAAACAATAACAAGTAATTTGTTGAGATATCTAGGATGGAAACCAGTCTATAATACATATAAATACAAAACAATTTAACTATGAATATATTAAAATATTAATATGGATTTTTCATTAATAGGTGTAATGAATTTTTTAAGTGAAAAACAAATAAACGAAATGTTTTTTTTGTCTAGTATTTGTTGTCAAGATGATGATTTAATAATTGAATTTTATATTTAAATACTAAATTTTTGCTAGATTTAGGGAATATAAAACAAGGAAGAAAAATGAAAAATAATTTAATTTGAATTAAGATAAAAAAAATCATACTTGATAATATTATAATTTATAAAAAAATAGAATAAATAAAAAAGAAAATAATAAAATATAAACATATTTAAATGGAGAGAAATAGTAACAAGTGTACAAATTAAAATTGAAATATTTTTTAATAAATTATTTATTTATTTATTATTATTATAATTGAAAAACAATTTTTTTAAAAACTAGAGACGTATTATCAACCGTCATAATCAAATATATTTTCCAGAAGTAGAACATGAAAAAGTGTTTTTTTTTATTGGATATAAAAATCAATTTAAAACTGTACTCATACTAAATTTTCTCCATCATACTAGATATAAGAATTGATTTTGATACACCATTTAATAAATATATGTGTTAACAATTTAAAAAATAGTGTTTCATTGAATCACAATTTTTTAACCATATCAATGTGTTGTACTGTGAAGGTTGCTAAGAAGTTTGTTTTAATATTTTTTGGTAGATTAAAGTTAACTCAATTTAAAAATACAGTGGATAAATGTTAATTTAAGGTAGAAAAAGAGATATTTTTGGAAACAAGGATAGTTGTTTTTTGTGCCGGGAAAGAGAGGAGAAGGAAGAAAGCAAAGCATAATAAAGGGCAAAGGTCATCCTCAACGGAACAGGTGCAGAGGTTAATCAACAAATCAACGACAGATCCACACAACCTTTCACTCCCTCACTCCAATTTCTCCTCTCTTCACCATTTTCATCTTTCAATTTCTCTCTCAATCTCTTCCACCCAATTCTTTTTCCCTCATTTTTCAAATCCACCTTCTTCTCCTTCCACCTTCTCACTCTCTCGTGTTCCGCTCCTCATAAACCCTAATGTAAAGTTTCTCTTCACTCCCCTTTCTCTTAAGGGTTTCGCCTTATCCCAATTTTCGCAATCTCCATTGGACATGCTCGGTCTCCAATGGCCGTCGTAACTAGCAACGGGAAGCGCCGCCATCATTTGCTCTCCGCGAATCACCTCTCTCCATCTCCCAATTCCAAAAGGCTCAGAGTTTCAACAACGTCCCAAAATCACGTGCAGTCCTTGTTATCCTCGAATAGTATCGTTTCCAGAATTTCTAAGTATCCTGAAGTCAAGCCACCCCTGCGAAGGGAGGTTCATGCCCCGTGTAGACCTCCTAAGTTTGCTTTTCCGACCTTTAATAGAATGGAATCGAGCTTCAATGCTAGTAGTAGTTATTATAATAGAAAGGAAGAGGTTGTTAACAACACGGGCAACATGCTAAATGAAAAGTATCAAAGGGCGAGAAGTTCTGCGTTGGATAGCCTTTTGTTTAGGGAAAAGACGTTGTATAGCATTAGGTTTGGGGAAAAGGGTAAGGAGGTGATAGAAGTGGATGATGATAGTCCCAAGGGTATGGTTTCCGAAGATTCGGGTGTGGAGGAGGTTCGTTTTGGGGAAGATGGACGAGAAGCGCGGTCTGTAGTGACGGAGAACCAGTGGCAAAGAGTGACGGAGAACAAGTGGCAAGAGAGTGCTTTGGTTGTGACTGAGGTCAAGGATTTGGACACTAAGGATGTGCGTGGTGGCCCTCAGCAGCAGTCAACTTCATCTGTGATTTCTGAGTTGACTAACGGAGATTTGAATGTTGTGAATGCTGTGAAGATGTTGGATACTCTGTCCTTAACTCCGGAGCATGATCTTTCTAGTGTTCATGCCTACAAGAAGTTGCTTGAGGCTGTTGAGAAGCGCTCGGATACCATTAAGAGGCTGTCGGCTGAAATTAAGCTTAGTGAGAAGCGGAGGTTCACATTTGAACTGTTGCGCCCCAAGAAGGAACTAGTAGAGGTAAACACTTGTTAACTGCCCATGTTTCTATATTTTGTCTGATTAAGCTGTAACTATCGCTTAGGCATGTATTTTTCTTTTTTTGTTCAACCTTTATGAACGATGCATTGCAATGTGTCACTGTGTTGTTATTAAACCATAGGAAACCCTGTAAATGTTATTGCAGTTAACAAAATTTTAATATGGCTTTCAGGAAGTACCATTGGAACCTTTTATTCCTCTTACTGAAGAGGAAGAAGTTGAGGTTGCACGTGCCTTTACTGTCAACAGGTATGTTTTGAAAGTTTGGCCATATGCAATTGACAAAAGCTTAAGATGTACCATATCTGATTGAGGGCCTGCTTCTACAGGAGAAAGATCTTGGTTGCCCATGAGAAATCTTGCATTGAGGTGTCAGGAGAAAAATTTCAATGCCTTAGACCTGGTGCATGGTTAAATGATGAGGTTACCCAGTTTGCTTATTGTTTGTTTAAACTTTTTGTTGAATTGCTGAGGAACAGAAGAAGTTAATATCTAGCTATAATCATGATTTGCGATTGTTGCACTGTGAAATTCAGTGATCCTAACCTTACCTTTGCAGGTAATAAATTTGTACCTTGAGTTGCTAAAAGAGAGGGAGAGAAGAGAGCCACAAAAGTTTCTGAACTGTCACTTTTTCAATACCTTTTTCTATAAGAAGGTAGCATCCTTTTACTATCCATATAAACTGAATAGTGCTTGCAAACACATGCATCTTTCCACTGTTCTTTATTTTGATCTTCCGGGCATGTTTTGTAGATTTATTTTAGGGTTCATTTCTTTCATGGAAAGTAACTATAATGGAAATGTTTTCTAAGAAACATGACTTTTAAATGTTTTGCATTGGAAACATGGTAGTTCAATGGGGATACAAATTGTGAATCAGTCTTCCGAATCCTGATTCATGATCCATGATAAAAATACATAACATAGATACATATAGCACTCGAAGACACAAATTTACTATCAATAACTATAAAATATAACTCTAAGAGCACTTTAAGATAAATATAAACTGGAGTTTTTTAATTTTTACCATTTTTAGGAGGGGGGGGGGTTGAATTTATATGTTTGTTATAAACCAATATCAATATTGTCAACAACAAGACACCCCAATCCATACCATAAGTAGTAGAAATAGAAACATCACATGTTATGTGCTTTGTCCTATCTATACTTGCCCTGCAATTTACTCATATTGATCTGTCATTGATGCTTTTATTGGTGAATTCTACTTACCAGTTAATATGTGGCAAGAGTGGTTATGATTTCAAATCTGTGAGGAGATGGACCAGCCAAAAGAAATTGGGATATGGCCTGCATGAATGTGATAAAGTAATTATGTTGAAGAACTTTTCAAATTTTGCTTTTCTTTTAACCATCCAATTCGTTTTTATGCTAACCTTTTACCTTATTTGTTTTTTCTCAGATATTTATACCTATCCATAAAGAGATCCATTGGTGCTTAGCTGTTATCAATAAGAAAGATAAGAAATTTCAGTATTTGGACTCACTTAGAGGAACAGATAACCAAGTGATGAAAGTTCTGGTAATGTTTTTGATCTGTTTAGTTTGACTGTAAGTTTCATATTCGTACCTGCACATGCTTGTAAAACAATATTGGAAGTAATGACATTGAGTTGGGGATAATCAGAACAAAAAAATTGGTTTCCATCATGAATCATCAACATTTTAATAATAGTTCAATATCCCCCTATTTTCTTAACCTAATTTTGTATCTTTTCTTTTTTAATATCGTATGATCTGTGATTTGGGTAATCGGATTCCATCCAATTATTTTATTTCCTTTTGAATATCAAATAAGTGGTAGACTAGTTTTATGTTTTCAATCTCTCAAGGATGAAGCCTTGCTTAAACTTGTTAACAATTAAAATTCTATTCCTGCTTTAATTTTGATACTGCCTTTTAGTTTTCTTTTTGATCTTTGAGAACCTCCTGCTCTTCACATAAGGATAAGCTGATTTATATCACATTAGCAGGTCAATATGGTTAAAGTTATGTTGAATTTAAAAACTAACCAAACTTGGATCACAAGCTGGTTGTTTAATAAAACTTAGGTCTGATGCGGAGAATTCAATTTGATGGGTTGAACAATTTGTTTGTCCAGGCCATCTGGTGATGTCCAAATATTTAATGGGAACAAGTCTGCATTTCCCACAGGACTTGATTTGATGGGAACTCAGGAAACCTATACAGATTTCTTCACATTTGCCTCTGGCAATTTCTGATGCTTATCATTGATGTCTCTACCAGGCTAGGTATATTGTAGATGAAGTAAAGGACAAGTCTGGAAAAGATATTGATGTAAGTTCTTGGGAAAAAGAATTTGTTGAAGATCTTCCTGAGCAGCAGAATGGGTTTGTTTTCTTATCTTCTACAATTCACTTAATGTATCATCATTAGTTTAGCGTTTTCCCCTGATATTTAAAAATGAAGAAAAATCTTCTGTGATAAAAGATAATCAGTGGTGATTCCCACTGCTGATGAATATATATCTTATTGGCTCAGACAACTTTCCTTATATAATATATTCTTCTTGCAATTTCTAAATTCAAAATGAATTATCATTTTATAGACATTCAATTTTAAAACAGGGAATCACTCGATAAATGGAAGGGAGAAATGTTTCTCATTGATTTGTTACAAAGGAAACTGTCCCCGTAATGGATTTTATGCATTGACCAATGACCATATTTTGGATAGGAAGCTCTATTTTTTTACTCTGTTAATTAATTTGTTGATTATTTATCATCAAGACGTTGTTTGGATTAATTAGTCATTGGGGCTCACTACAGGGAAGTTTAGTTTTCCATCTTTTCTGAAGGTAGTCATGGTGGTCATTTGTTGTAGTTCCTATTAATGCATGACTTTTGTTCACCAGAGCTTGATGGTATGTCAAATGCCAAATATAAATTTTGATCTTAGGTATTGATTTTTTTAAGAAATTGATGTTTGCTTGGCGTTGGATAAAGACTTTCTGAATAGTCTAACAGATATTCTAACTTCTACTACGCACTTGGAAAGAATTTATATAACGGCGAGCTTGTTAGGATAGGACTGAAAGTACGAGATGTTTTCAGACATCAGTACTTTCCGAATACAATTTCAAATTTCATTCTTTCTGTTTTTTTCTTTTACGAACAGTATTTTCAGTAGTTTTTGGGCGAATTGTTTTCTTAATGCAACTCAATATTTAAACAGGTATGATTGCGGGGTGTTTATGATCAAATACGCTGACTTCTATAGCAGAAACTTGGGACTGTGTTTCAACCAGGTTGGATATTATAATGTTCCATTTCTCAAAGAAAATCATACCTTTGTTTTCTGTTCTTTCATTATTTTTCTTCCGAAACTATTAACTTTGGAAGTCATGTCATTCACCTGTTTGATAAGGAATACTTTCTTATTACCTAAATAGATAGCGTTGCTGCCAATAGTTTTGAATAATAGACATTTTTAACTTTCAAATCTTATACATTGCTTTATTTTTTTCTTTTTTTAAGATGTAAACATCGTATCTTGTGTATGGTGTGACTAATAGCTGTTATAATACCAAAGTTTCCTTGCCCAACGAAACATTCTAAAATGATCCAATGGATCACATTTTAAGCCTAGCCTAATTGGCTGAGCAAGGCAAATTTTTTGTGACTATTTTTTTCTTATGGTGTCTGAATTGAATTCCTCTTTCCATAATTTCATTTGTAGGAACACATGTCTTATTTTCGACGCAGAACAGCTAAGGAAATCTTGAGATTAAGAGCTAACTAAGCTAAAGAATATTTCATCTGTATTTCCACATTGAATTTTGGTCATCAGAAAATTGAAACAATCATTATGTCGAATCATTGGAGCATTTTTTGATGAAGGATCCTTCACTGTCACTATCTTGACCATAACCATTCAAAAGTTCTGACATTTGTTAGATTGTGGACTGGACTGATTATACACGTCGTCCTGATATCCAGGTACACCGTGTTGGTAGTGTAATATGAAGTAGGTTGTATATGCTACGCAAAAGTGAATCATAGATGAGGCATAAGGTCCTGGTTTTAATTATGTAATGGTAACTGTGTTCCCTCACCATTTTTGGTGTCCGGTTACAATTTGGGGCCTTTTCTACTGAATTTTGAACTTGTTTGTGCGGTGTTGCAGAGCCCTCGTATCAGGAGAATTGAGAGCAGTGAAGAGAACGGGGTATTAATGTGGCTTTTATTATTACTTCGATTTTATGTGAAGCAATGTTATGCAGCATTTTAGCATAGGTTTAGAACATCTAATTTTAGGAATTATACTTTATCTATAAATATATATTTTCAGAAATGTTTAAAATAAATATTGATTCAATTTTAAAATCTTCAGTATAGTGGATTTAATTTCAATTTAAGAATTAATTGTCTAAATTGATGATTTTATCCCTATTTTCTTCTGAGTTGTTTAGAAAGAAAGAAAATTGTTTAAATAGAATGGATATTTTTCAATTTTAAAGTCTTCTATAGAGAGGAAAATATAGGGGCCTCAAGAGATTTTAAAGAGGTATTTTTCATCGTAATATTGTTTTAATATAGTGATCAGGAAATAATTCTTTTTTTTATCTTTAATTTAGGAAAAAGTGAAAGTATTGATTATAATTAACTTTTAGAATAATTTGATCTCTTCTTTCTTTAAATATATATATACACACGTGAAGAAAGATTTTATTGTTCTTCTGGTCTTTTTGTTTTGGGATTAATCCATCAAATAATTTGAGAACTAAAAAAAATTATTTAAAATTTGTTCGACCAAAAATAAATTTATTTTAAATTTGAGAGATTATAAATCTATTTAAACTTATTTAATTTATATTTTTTTCATAACCTACTTTATTTTTTTCATTGTTAATAGGTATTTATGTATTCTACTAAAATTTAAACTTAAGTAATATGATATATTTGCTTTATATCTAAATTTAAATTTTATTTGTGAAACCATTTATTTTTGCTATAGGGAGGCTGAAAAGGGGTCGATTGGTTGAAAAAAAAGTCTTAGTACTTGAAAATTATAATTACTGATAATTATGACTTTTATGAAAACAATTGTTTTATTAATAAAATACATTTTCAAAAACTTTTAGATAAATTTACTAAAATTCAAATAGTAATATATTACTGAAATCTTGAATTTATTAAAATATTAAATGTTTTAATAGTATTCTTTGTTATAAAAAAAATCTCACATCTATATAAAAATATTCTTGTGTAAAATATTAAAAAAAATATATTTAATATATATATATATATATTGTATCTGTATTTTTATTATATATTTTTTAATTTATTAAAGTTTAATGTATATTGATTTTAAAATATTAATATTTATTTTTGAAATTATAAATTATTGGAGATAAATAAACGTGAAATAAAATTTTAAAAGAACATATAATTGAAAAAATATATATATATATATATATATATATATATATATTGTTTATTATTTTATATTGAAAAAAATAAAAAATATGTATAATTAAAAGAGATAAAATATAAAATAAGATATAACATAAATATAAATGATATTTTTCTCTTCCTAATTATAAAAAAATATTGTAACAAAAATTTATTTATTTATTTATATATAAATATATAATTATTAAATATTTTTATTTTTAATCATGTAAATACAATTAAGAATCTTAAACTTATAAAGTGGATATTTTCCTTTAGGAATTCACATGGATTATTTTTCAATATAAATGATTAATTATTTGTTATATCATTTATAATTGACTTTGTTTCAGAAAAAAAAATAGTAAAAAAATTTAAATAATTTATTTTATCTATTTATTTATTTTTGTAAGTTTTCTAGTAAAATAACTAACAATTTTTTTAAAACAATTTAACATATTACTTGATATTTCTCCCAGTTATTTCAAATTAATAATCCTCTACTTAAATACTTTAAAAATCAACTATCATTAAAAATAATCACATTTATTCCATATTCAAAATAATATCAACACTAAATTACATACTAAGAATACTATTATTTAAAAGAATAACATAAATAATCATTCAAGCAATTTTTGTAGTTTTTAAAAATTGAAAATCTAAAAAGTATTTTTAAAAAAATAGCAAGTGAATAAGTTATTAAAATATCATGAATAATTTAAACATCTTTAAATTAACAATAAATATATTCAATGTAACATCTAAAACAAAATGCTTACTATATATATATATATATATATATATATATATATATTTATATTTATATTTACAGAGAGAATTTACATTTTTGAATTTATTTATTTTTTATGTATTTTTTTATATATGGTATTTTTAATTATATATATATATATATATATATATATATATATATATATATACACTTAAAAAAAAGTAAAAAAAACATAAATTTATAGTACTCTTAGTTTCAAACTTAGAGTGTTGAGATCGATCACATGTAAAATTTGTTCCTGTATAAATATATGATTATCATAGTTCAAAATAACATACAAAACAAATATTGTAAGTTAATAATTTAATTTAAGTATGCAAAATTTAAATATGAGATAAAATAATATAATTTAACTTCAAGGTTTCATATATCACATTACACGTTCATACATGCCCATATTCACGTCCCACAAACACTAAATAACTTTCGAATTACTAGATATTGAAATAGACATCAAATATCTGCATATGTCATACCACAACTCCCCATGTGCATAACACAAATGTGCTCAGTTTTCACATGTGATCAAGATAAATTTTTAAATGACTTATTAAGACATAGTTCTTTTTCGTACAACAGACTAAGTCATTAGAAGTTACTTTCATCTCTCATTACCTGATCCTTTCTTCCATGTGATTACAGTCATAAGTAGAGTAAAAATATGTTCTTGAGTCCCAAATTAATATTCATACATACAACACTACACATATGAGGATAATCCTTGATAAATCTCATATCACAACATAATACTTTTCAAGATATATAGTAACATTCAACACACCTCATTTCATGTATTTTAATGGCATAACATACATACATGTCATTTCTCACATTATAACAAAATATAATGTTTTTGTCTGAATTGATCTCTGCCCACTCTATTGACCATAACTTTTTATAGGCATTCTTTTTAACTAATTTTTATTTTATTGGATTTCTTATTTTTGGAGCTTTGATTTACATATATGAAACATTTAATTTAAAGTTTAAAATTATTTTTTATGATTTTTCAAAAATAGTTAAAGGAAATTTGAAAGCGTTGAACGAATTGAAAAACACTAATATACTCTCCTCCAGGAGTACTCGGATGTTCTTGAATATAAAAAAATAAAAAAATTAGAGAGGGAGTAAGAAATTTAGAGAGAAGGTAGAGAAAAAGAGAATTGTAGAAAGATGATGATTTTGTGATAATGAAATCAGAATGATTAAACTTTTTATCTATAATTTGTTTTAGTTTAATCAGTAAAACTTTAAACTTACCCTTATTATACCACTTATACTCTTAATTTACTTAGGTTATCATTTTCAACATCAAATTAACTTTTTTCTTTTTGAACTTTTGCATCCTTTTATTTGAGTTAAATATTAACCATTATTAATCTTATTGTCAATCAATTACATCATGATTAATCTTCCAATTTGTTCCACATGATTTGCATATGAAGATAACATATGGTTTAATGGGAGAAAGTGGAGCCAACACAAGAACTTCAATTGATAGCACATTTTAAATAATATCAATTGTGATTTCTAATTAGTTAATAGTAAAATTTAAATTTAAATAAGTTTTGAATTTTTTACAAATTAAGTTTTTTACATCTGAGTATTTAATAAAAGAAATTATTGATATTAAGTACTTAAGTAAATACTAAAATGCCTTTTAAATTGATGATATACGATAAAGACCGAGTTTAAGTGAATTAAGAGTAAAAGTGATATAGTAAGAATAAGTTTGAAGTTTTACCGTTTAAGCTAAAAATGATTATAAATAGAAAAGTTTAAACATTCAAATTTCATTCTCACAAAATCACCATTTCTTTACAACTCTTTTTTTTTCTACCTTCTCTCTAAATCTCTTCCTCCATCTCTCATATTTTTTTAGATCCCAGCACACCTTAATGTTCTTGGAGGAGAAGATATCCATTCTACCCAATCAAAATTTTGAATAAAGTAAGTTTTTCCTTTCCTAATTTTAGACCATTTTGCATGTTTTAGGTTTGTATGTGGGTCATAGGGGCTTACATGTAGACTTTGTTGTGAAAAGATAAATTTTAACTAGTTTAGGAGTATTGTAATATGTTCAATTTGCTAATTTAAGTTTTTTGTGAACAGGATTTATCTTCTTAAAAATTTAGGAGTTTTTGGGTTCTTTAACTTAGAGGAATTATGTTAAGGTAAGAGAAATTAGTTATTCTTCAATTTTCATAGTACTCTAGGCTAGAAGATCTAGATTATGAGGGTAACTTTGTCACTTGGTTTGAGTTTTAGGAATTTGGATTGTGTAATTATGTATGTGTTGATTTGTAATTATTGTATTGAATCTAAATGTATAAGTGACCTATATGAGATTGAGTAAGATAATCTTTTCTATGAATGTATTGTTCTTGGATTGAATTTAATGAATTAATTATAATAAGGAGTGTAAGATTTAAAATTAATTTGATTTTGAACATTAAAAATAAGGTATTTAGTAGATTATGCAGTCTCTACTATCACGAATTCGTCTAGCGGATTTAAATTCACTCAACAAATTTAATACAGTGTTAAAAGAGCTTGAAATCCGCTCAATGCTTTCAAAATCGCCCAGCGAATTTTGGACAATGATGGAGGTTCCATTTTGTCAAAATTTTGCTCAACGCTTTCAGGTTTGTTCAGCAGTTTTTGAAAAATCATAAAAAAAAAGCTTTGAACTCCAAATTTAATGTTCTATATATGAAAAATCAAAACCCCAAAAATAAGGAATTCAATAAAATAAAAATTAGTTAAAAAGGATGTCTAATGAAAAATTAATATTCAAAAGAATAGGTAGAGGTCAAATTAGAAAAAAATTTCTGGCCTACCTTATTCAAGGATGCTCACAACTCTGTTCAACAATGTAATAATTGTTAGAGAACATGGGGAATATTAAGAAGACAGGAAATGCCCTTGAATATCATGCTGGAAGTTGAGATATTTGACTACTAGAGAATTGATTTTGCAGGTCCTTTTCCGTCCTCATTTTCCAATGAGTACATCTTGGTAGCAGTTGACTATGTGTCTAAGTAGGTGGAAGCAGTAGCAACCACAAAAGCAGATGCCAAAACTGTAATAAAGTTATTAAAGAGGAATATCTTCTGCAGATTTGACACTTCCAGAGTTTTAATCAATGATGGAGGTTCACATTTCTGTAATGTTTAACTTCAAAAATGTCTGGAACATTATGGAGTTAGGCATAAAGTTGCATCACCCTATCATCCACAAACAAATGGCCAAGCAAAAGTTTCAGATAGAGAGATTAAAAGAATCATAGAGAAGATTGTTTCAACCTCAAGGAAAGATTGGTCAATGAAACTGGATGATGCACTTTGGGCTTATAGAACAACATATAAATCTCCTACTGGGCTCTCTCCCTTTCAACTTGTCTATGGCAAGACATGTCATCTCCTAATGGAAATGGAGCAAAAAGCATATTGGGCTTTAAATTTCTTCAATTTTGATCTTAAAGCATCATCAAAGAAAAGAAGAACCCAGATGCATGAATTAGAAGAGATGAGACTTAATGCATATGAATCCTCTAAGTTGTACAAGGAGAAAGTTAAGGCATATCATGACAAGAAAATCTTGAAACGAGAATTTCATCCAGGTCAATCTGTGTTGTTGTTCAACTCAATGTTAAGGCTTTTCTCTGGGAAATTAAAATATAAATGATCAGGTCCATTTTCTATAAGAAGTGTTAAGCCTTACGATGCTTTGGAAGATCCAAAAACAGGAAAAACATGGACAGTCAATGGGCAAAGAATCAAAGCTTATCTAGGAGGTGAAGTTGAAAGACTCACCTTGATCACTCATCTGATTGAGCCCTGAAGCAAACAGGCATCAAGCTAATGACGTTAAACAAGTACTCCTGGGAGGCAACCCAGTGTTTTGAATTTGTTTTTCTTTTTGTATTTTAAGTTTTTTGTGTTTTTTTCTTTCTTAGGTTCTTTCTTTGCAAGATTGTTCCAGGTTCACAATAGACTTCTCCAAAAGACTTTGCAACCTATCTTCAATGGCCTAGGGACAATCCAACTTTTCAAGGAGGGGGTGAGGCAGAAGCACAAGAGGAAGAAGAAGAAACATCAAGTGAAGATGAATAAAAGGGAGACAATTTATTTCTTTTTATTTTTATGTGTCTAAAGTTCCTTGTTTTGTTAATTTGATGTTTTAAGTCTTTTGTTTTGTTAATTTGGTTTGTTTGTGATATTTTGAATTGATATTTGGAACTTCAATTTGTTTAATATTCTTAATGTGATGTGATTAAATTCCTTTGTTGTCCCACACATTGTTTATTAGAACCATATATGAAATTATTACTTATTGTCTAATTCAAATCTGGAACTTGAAAAATCATTTTGATTGTTTCCAATAACAAGTGATTTTGGGATGATGAGTATGATAGTGAAAAAAGAATTGACGAGGAAAACTAAGAATTAACTGAATTGGAGAAGCTAGCTGAAACCCAAGAGAGGAGTGAACCAAAAACAGATAAATTGAGTGTCAACACTTTATGATGATAACTGGTATTGATTGATTCTTTGATGTGATTGCATGTTAGCGAGACTTGAAAATGATAAAGACATTTTTTCATTTGTAGTGAAAGTATATATAACTCAGAGCCAAATAGTCAACACTGCATTAATTATAGGAAATCCATTTGAACCCCATTTGAGCAAAAAACAAGATTGTTTCTTGAAACTGAAAGTGATGAAGATCTTATTGGAATACTTGGCAAAGATCTTGTTGATTTGATGAAGTCAAGAATGAAGTCAAAGGCAACTTTGTGGCAGTCAAAAGTGTTAGAAAAGTAGTTTTAAATCAAGAGGGGGGGTGAATTGATTTTTGAAAGTTTTTCGCAATAAACAGATTATCTAATTCGAAAATTAAGTTTACTAATCAATTCACGAATCACAAAGCAATTAAACAATACAAGCGCAACAACTGAAATTAAAGAGAGAAAGGTTAGGAAAGATTTCACCGGTAATTTTATACTGGTTCACCCAATACCAGGGCTACGTCCAGTCTCCAGCCAAATTCCAGCTGGGTTCCACTAGAATAGATGTTTTACAGACTTAACAATCTTACACCTACTCTAACACAAGAACCAACTTCCAGTTCTTGCACTCAACCTTTCCACCAAGAACCAAATTCCAGTTCTTGGAAACCTCTGCAACCAAATTCCAGCCGCAGAGAACCCAGTACCCAAATTCCAGGCACCACACAGTACAAGAACCAAATTCCAGTTCCTGTACTCAACCTCTCCACCAAGAACCAAATTCCAGTTCTTGGAAACTTCTACAACCACCTACCAGCTGCAGAAAACTTGTACCCAAATTCCAGGTACAACACAATACAAAGAAATGAAAAACAATTGAAAAGAAGAAACTTAGAAAGCTCAAACCGGATTACGCTTATCCACTGTAAGTTCCTCCTTCAAAGAATGCAAAAGTGCCTCAAGAAAGATTTCAAAAGAAGTTCACAAAGCAGTTACGAATCTTTCTTGGAAAAGGATGCTTAACAGTTGCTTGAATTTATTGCATAGTTTGTATGAAAACTGATATGATAAAAGTTCCAAGCAATTCTGTTTTTAAAAGAGTTTTCAGAAAAAGCTGCATTAATTAATCTGTTGAAAGTTTGTTTTAATCTGTTGAAATAGCCGTTATAATCTGTTAAAAGTCCTTTCAACCCATTAATGCGTTCTTGTTCTTTAACAAAATTGTTTTAGCTGATACGACCACGTTTTTATCAGTTAAAACATTTTACAAACATTTTCAAAGAGTAATTCAATCGATTGATTCGCGTATTAATCGATTGATTTACTTAAAAACCTTCTTATAAAACTTTCCAAGTTATTTTAGCTGATATAAAGTCGTTTTAATCGATTGAAAATCTGCACATAAATTTTCAAGTCTTTTTAATCGATTGAAAGTTCGTTTTAATCGATTGAAATAAGTCTGATCGGTCATAATTCAATTTTGATCGATCATAACCAACTCTGATCGGTCATAATTTCATTCTGATCGATCATCCTGACTTCCAAAGTGGTTTTAATCGATTAAAACGTGTTTTAATCGATTAAAATAAATCTGATCGCTCATTTTTAAAGTCTGATCGATTATATTTCATTCTGACCTGTCATATTCGAATTCTAATCGGTCATAAAGGGTTTTAATCGATTTAAAAGAAGTTTGTATCGATTAAAATACTGTAAAAACACTTCTTTACGCATTCTAAGTGATTTTAATTGTTTCTTTTAAAACTATATCAGTTAAAAACATTGTTAAGAAAGTTCTTTGTCAAAATGCTTTTGTTTGATTTGTTTAAAACTATTTTTGAGGCATTTTGCAAATTGAGTGAAGGAGCTTCATGCAGTGGAAAAAGGTAAAGTGGTTTTACCTAAGCTTTCTGTTAAGACACACTAAGTCTTCAGCTCCATTCTTCTGAGTGACTTGTTTGACTGTTGCAGAGTTGACCTTTGACTTTATCTTTGACTTCATCAAATCACTGAGATCTTTGCTAGTATCACTTTCAGTCTCCCCCTATTTGATGAAGACAAACACCATTTTGAAAAAACAATCTCTGCAAAATAAGTCACTTGATAATGAGGTTAGGTGAGAAAAAATGTAATAATGTTTTATTTCTCCCCCTAAAACTTATTTCTCCCCCTAAACTGTTGCTCTTAAATTTATCTTAAAGTGATGCAACTATTTCTCCCCCTTTTGACTTCATCAAAAATAGGGAATAGAAGAGAAAAAAAATGTAAGGTTTTGAAAATATGCTCAAGTTTTTGAAAAATACAAAGTGAATCAATTTTTCACTCATGAAAAGAATCAATTAAAGTTGATTCAAACTTATCTCCATTAACACGTTTGAAATGAATACAATTAACACGTGTAAAGATAAGGGAATCACGCTTTAGTAGCATGTTACAGGAATGTTAGATATTGTTTAGATATTATTTAATATTGTTAAGATATTGTTAGATATTAACCATAATATCTAACAATATCTTCTGTTTATTCTGTTACTTTCAGTTACTCTTTTAGTTGTATCTCTCTACTATAAATAGACTACCCTATGTGTGATTTATACACAAGGGAGATTAATCCCAAACTCTATTTCTTCTATATTCAACATGGTATCTAGAGCTTAAGGTTATTTTGAAATTTTTTTGCCTTAGATTACTATTGAAGCCGCCACCATCGCCGCCGCCGCCGCAACCACCGCTATCGCTGTCGTTTATTTGGTAGTGTGAAAGTGCATGTCTAGGAAAGTTCTGACAAGGAAAAACTTGGTATTTAAGCGTGTCCATTAGTGACCCACCTCTCTTTCCTGGGAACTTACCTGGTGTACTAGTTCACGCCGCTGTCACTATCACCTCCACCCTTTATGACTTCTTCTACTCCTTTTAGTACTTCCAATTCTGTTAGTACTGCGTCTGATCCTTCCATCTACACTAACTATGTTAATGTGCACTTATCCATTGACAAGTTAACTGGCCCTAATTATGCCACATGGTCATCAGACGTCAGATTATGGCTTAAGAGTCAGAATTATCTTGATCATCTTGCCCCGAAAGCACCTACTCTCACTCCTGGTGAGGAAGATCGTTGGGACACCATTGATGCTCAATTATGTGTGGTTCTCAAGGGTACTCTTGATCCTTCGTTAAAACAAATTTTTCGTTCCTACGAAACATGTGCCAAAATCTGGGAACATGCCAAGTTATTATACACCAATGATACTCAACGTCTCTATGATGTCTGTTCTAAATTTGTAGATGTTATTGCCTCTAAACATCAAGATTCTATGACTGATTATATGGGCAAAATTCATGCTCTTTTTCATGAGTTCAATGAGTTATTGCCTCCTTCCCCCGACCCTGCCACCGAGATAGCACAACGATCAAAGTTCTTCATGCTAGGGGCATTACACGGACTTGCTGATCAATATTCACATATTCGTGATCAGATTTTGGGTTCTCCGGTTGTCCCCACCTTGACATCGACCTGCTCCACTCTTTTGCGTTTACCAGCAAAACCCAACCCTGACACACCTGCTTCTGTTAATGATTCTTCTGCATTGGTATCTCACCGTGATGACCGAACTCGCCCTCGTAAACAGGGAAAAGGGCGTCCTAAGTGTGAACATTGTGGCAAGCTAGGTCACAAGATTGATCAGTGTTATGCATTACATGAGTGTGAACATTGTGGTAAGCTAGGTCACAAGATTGACAAGTGTTATGCATTACATGGTCGTCCTCCTCGATCTGCTGCAGTTGTTCAGACTGATCTTTCTCCACCTTTATCCGCTAAGGATCCTCCTTCTTCTATTTCATCGGACACACCCGCTATGTTCAACAAATTTCTCAAATGGTATAAGGATCAACAGTCTTCTAGTTCCACCGTGTCTGTCACACACACAGTACATCTTTTGCTGGTCCGACCCAATCTTCTTCCGGTCCTTGGGTTTTTGATTCAGGAGCCACTGATCATATTACCGGTAACAAATCTTTGTTCTCCTCTTTATCCTCTCCTAATCCTTTACCTTCACGTTACATCGGTCGATGGCTCTAGAGTATCATCTCATGGTGTTGGAACCGTTAAACTTTTCCCTTCTTTAACAATTGATAATGTTCTTTATGTCCCTGGGTCTCCTTTTAACTTGTTATCCATCAGTCGTCTAACTCGTTCTCTTGATTGTGTTGTTTCTTTTACCAACAATTCTGTGTGTTTACAGGATCGGAGTTCGAAACAGGTGATTGGCACAGGATGTGAGTCTCATGGTCTTTATCATCTTCGTCCCTTTACACATGTTGGTGCAGTTATAGAGTCTCCCTCTCTTCTCCATGCTCAGTTAGGTCATCCAAGTCTTGCCAAGTTACAGCAGCTTGTCCCTGCCTTATCTAAGTTGTCTAGTTTGGCATGTGAGTCGTGTCAATTAGGTAAGCATAGTCGTACTTCCTTTCCTCGTAGTGTCACACGTGGTGCTTCGTCCCCTTTTGCCGTGGTTCACTCTGACATTTGGGGACCTAGCCGCGTTAAGTCTACTTTAGGTTTTCAATACTTTGTTACTTTCATTGATGATTATTCCAGATGTACTTGGTTATTTTTAATGAAAAATCGTTCTGAAGTATTTGATATCTTTCAATCTTTTTTTAATGAAATACAAACTCAGTTCGGTGTTTCTATTAGAGTTTTGCGCAGTGATAATGGTCGTGAATATCTTTCTCATTCTTTTAAACAATTTTTGGCTTCTCATGGTATTTTGCATCAAACTTCTTGTGCTTATACACCTCAACAAAATGGTGTAGCTGAACGTAAAAATAGACATCTTATTGAAACAACTCGCACTCTTTTAATTCATGGAGAGGTTCCTCAGCATTTTTGGGGTGATGCTCTTCTTACCGCATGTTATCTCGTTAATCGCATGCCATCTTCGGTTTTAGATAATAAAATACCTCATTCTATTTTATTTCCTCATGAACCACTTCATCCCTTACCTCTAAGAGTTTTCGAGTCTACATGTTTTGTTCATAATTTCAGTTCCGGTCTTGACAAACTTTCTCCTAAATCACATAAATGTGTTTTCTTAGGGTTTACACGATCACAAAAAGGATACAAATGTTTTTCTCCTTCTCTTAACCGTTATTTTGTGTCTCGCAGATGTCACCTTTGATGAGTTCTCTTTTTATTTTAAAAGTCAATCTTCACCTCTGTCTCCATCCAATCTTGTCAACACTCCTAGTACATTTAATGTTCCTGTTGTTTGTGACCCTCTAACTGTGTCTTATTCACCATTAGTTTCTGCTCCGCAGTCAGCTTCTTCTTCACTGCCTCTTCAGATTTATAGTTGTCCAAACCAATCACAACCACCACCATGTGACTCCACTCAAGTGCCAACTACTCTGTCTCCTCCGGATGTGACACCTGAGTCTGACCTTCCCATTGCCCTCCGAAAAGGTATCCGTTCTACACGTAATCCCTCTCCCCATTATATTGGTTTGAGTTATCATCGACGGTCATTACCTTTTTATACATGTCTTTCCTCTCTTTCGTCTGTGACCATTCCAAAAACTGTCCATGAAGCTTTAGCCCATCCTGGTTGGCGTCAGGCCATGTTAGATGAATTAAGTGCTCTTCATAATAGTGGAACTTGGGAATTGGTCTCGTTACCGTCTGGGAAATCTGTTGTTGGTTGCAGGTGGGTGTTTGCTATCAAAGTTGGACTCGATGGTACTATTGATCGCCTCAAAGCTCGTCTTGTGGCCAAAGGTTATACTCAAATTTTTGGGTTGGATTATGGAGATACCTTTTCTCCCGTGGCAAAGATGACTTCGTTCGTTTATTTATCGCCATGGCCGCTCTTCAACAATGGCCTCTTTATCAACTAGATGTTAAAAATGCTTTCCTCAATGGTGATTTGCAAGAAGAAATCTATATGGAGCAACCTCCTGGGTTTGTTGCTCGGGGGAGTCTTCTCGGGATGATATGTCGTCTTCGCAAATCCCTATATGGCCTAAAACAGTCTCCTAGGGCTTGGTTTGGAAAGTTTAGCAATGTTGTTCGACAATTTGGTATGACTCGGTGTGAAGCAGATCATTCTGTCTTTTATCGACACTCGAGTGCTGGATGTGTTTACTTGATAGTATATGTTGATGACATCGTTCTTACAGGTAGTGACAGTCATGGCATCTCTCAGTTGAAACAACATCTCTGTCACCATTTTCAGACCAAAGATCTTGGCAAACTTAGATATTTCTTGGGTATTGAGGTGGCACAGTCCAATGATGGTATTGTTATATCTCGGAGGAAGTATGCCATAGATATTTTGGAGGAAACTGGGTTGATGAGTTCAAAGTCTCGTTGATACACCCATGGATCCCAATACTAAACTTCTACCAAATCAGGGGGAGCCTATATCTGATCCTGAGCAGTATAGAAGATTGGTTGGAAAATTGAATTATCTTACAGTTACTCGTCCTGACATTTCCTTTGCAGTCAGTGTGGTAAGCCAATTTCTTAATTCCCCATGTGAAGATCATTGGAATGCAGTCATTCGTATCTTAAAGTATATTAAAGGATCTCCTGGAAAAGGATTGTTATATGATTCTAATAACCATACAAGAGTTGTTTGCTACTCGGATGCTCGATTAGGCGGATCTCCTTCGGATAGAAGATCTACATCCGGATATTGTGTCTCCATTGGTGGTAACTTGGTCTCATGGAAAAGTAAGAAACAAAGTGTTGTGGCAAGATCTAGTGCAGAAGCGTAATATAGAGCTATGGCCTCAGCTGCTTGTGAACTTGTTTGGCTCAAGCAATTGCTTAGAGAGTTACAATTTGGAGATGTCACTCAAATGTCACTTGTGTGTGACAATCAGTCGCTTCTTCATATTAGTTCTAATCCCGTCTTTCATGAGAGGACCAAACACATTGAGATTGACTGTCATTTCATTCGAGAAAAGATTATGTCCGGAGACATCAAGACTCGAGTTTGTTAACTCAAGTGATCAGTTAGCAGATATTTTTACTAAATCTTTACTGGGTCCTAGAATTGATTATATTTGTAACAAGCTTGGCACATACGATTTGTATGCTCCAGACTTGAGGGGGAGTGTTAGATATTGTTTAGATATTATTTAATATTGTTAAGATATTGTTAGATATTAACCATAATATCTAACAATATCTTCTGTTTATTCTGTTACTTTCAGTTACTCTTTTAGTTGTATCTCTCTACTATAAATAGACTACCCTATGTGTGATTTATACACAAGGGAGATTAATCCCAAACTCTATTTCTTCTATATTCAACAAGGAACAACCATTAACTAAAGCCTTTAATCCTCTTTTCAGAATAAAAATCGATTAAAAACAGAGCATAATCGGCAAATGATTTTAATCGATTAAAAGAAAGGTTTAATCGATTAAAACATTTAAGATTTTGAAAACATGAATTTTTAGTAAAAACAATCGATTATTTCGACTTTAAATCGATTAAAACAGTAATGAAAACTGTTGTTTAAGTTTATTTAACCGATTAAAAGGTGTTTTTATTGACTAAAACAACCAGACTTGAAAACCATGATATATCTGATGCTAATCTTTTATATGTAATCTATTGGATATGTTGTGAACTGATTGTCTAGATTACTATCAACTATATTGATTGTCTTTTTACTAACAGATTTAATAATATCAGTTTTTAGATTCTTAGGGATCTATAATCTACTTCTATCTATGCCAGTTTAATCTCAATTAGACCCTAAATCATATCAATCAAGGTTAAGGCAAATGTACCTGGTATAACACCAGTAATATTACAGTCCAAGCAAAAAATATAAAGATAGAAATAAGCAGTAAGATAAAGATGATGATGTATATTAGTCATCCCAATTCCCCGATTAAGCTCGCAAATCTTCCAGCTTTGGTGATCATTCATTTGATCCCCACCAATATCAAAAGATAATAGACTTTCCTTTTGCTGGAACCAATTTTGCTCTAACAACTATTGAGACAACAACAATTGCCTCTCTCCAGATCGACAACAGCACACGTAAACTTTTCCCTGAAAAGAAATCTTTTAGCAGATTCATCGTTACTATTGATCGCATTACAGTCCATGGTTGACACCACAATGGAATTTCTACTACACATCGGAGGCGTAATCATGTACTCGACGGACGTACATTCACTATCAAATCCCACACAGTAATGCACAATACCATAAATTGCATGAATCACAGTGTTAATGATGTACCGAGATCGGAATTTCCTTCCATAATAGCCAACCCATTTTGAACCCTGCAGTTATCATTATCCAAGCAAATAACTGCATTCTTATTAATGTAGTATGATGGGTGTTATTCTCACTTTCAGTGAACCAGTCATCATTATCTTTGAGGAATGAATCATCTTTAACTTTGTTGTTTCCAGTGGTATCATATACTGGAACACGAGTGATTAACTAAAACTTATTCTGGTAGAGTGGGCAAAGATTAGTAATGCATACACAGCAGAACTAGTGATGACAGTAATCCAGAACTTTCACTAAATTTGCCTTCAGCGAGGGAACAAATCAACAGTATAAAATTGATCCCTGTACACACATTCCCTGTGCCACGTTATTCAATTCTTGAATTGCTGTCCCAGATTGGTTCCCTTACAGTGTCACCTCGTGACATTGCTGATTAAAGCTAATTATCAAGGTTGCACAGTTCCAATGAATTTCACCAAGAGTTTTGAACCAATGCATGCCCAAAATTATTTCAAATATATTGCTAGGTAATATCAAGAAATTTAATGTAAACATGTGTTCATTGAACTTCCTAGTAATCAATAACTTATTACCAGAAGCAACTATCACTGAAAAAATCTTTGATAAACTATGTTTTCAGTCCTAACAGCTTGACCTGTTTGTAACTAGTGTCTATAAGAAAAGTTACAGTCTATTCTTTGATAATTCCTTTGATTTTTAATGTATTACTACGCAGCATTCCATGTAAAGTATTAAGAGAAATGTAGACATCTACAGCTTGAATCATGACTATGTTAAGATAACTTTCCCACATGTAAAGTTTGCAGTATTTCAATCGGCAATAACTTTCCCACATTTATTCCACTAGTCTTAGTTTCTAATTCAAGGATTTGTTCAGCATGTGCCATTTAAAGAAAATTGGGTGTTTCATAACAGATAACTTGAATCAGACATGTCCGAGACTCATTTATGATTATCTGATCGCTACAGAGGCACAAGTTACAGGACATTGGGTGAAAGTATTATGCAGATTTTGATTTTCACAAGAACCTGGGATTTTGACTTGAATTTGTTTATCAATAATCAATTGAATGTTATAAGACTTATTTATACAACCTAATTAATCAATTAATCAACTAATTATCTATTAATTTCATTTTTCCTATTGGGTTTGAAAACAGTTACAGTGAATTAATCGATTGGTTTATAAAAGAATCGATTAGTTTGGTATAGAATGAACTTAATAAAATGACACCAGTAATTTAAATCGATTAAAACGTAAATGAATCGATTAATTTTGATACCTAAGTGTTTTTAGTTGATATACAATTATTATAATCGATTAAAACATTTAAACCAAAATCCCGAGATCAGTTCAATCGATTATTTCGACATTTTAATCGATTAAAATGGTACGGACAGATGTTACTGTAAGTTATTTTAATCGATTAATATTGTTATATATCAATTAAAACAATTAGTTTAAATACTCAGAACCTGATTTCGCAGCTCTGATCTTCAAGGGATTCCCAGACTTGTTCCTGCAAAACAAATTAGGAATTGTTCTGGTACCCTTTATAATTACTGGGTCCTGATCAGGTTATTTGGAAAGAATTAATCTTTGGAACCCATTTCATTCTACCTTTAGGAATGGCATACTTTTTGATTCTGCAATTTTTAACAGAGTGCCCTTTTTTCATACAGTAAGAGCATTTAATTACAGAGTATGAATTCCTATTTGTTTTTGTTTTACTGGATCTAGATTTAAATCCTATTCCAGATTTGTCAAAAATTAATTTTTGAGATCCAAGTAATACATCTAGATTGGCTTGCCCTTGTGTGAATCTTGAAATAGTTTGAGATAGAAAGTCAATTTTCTTTTGCAATTCAGAACAGTTATTGCATGGTTTATTGCATTCACAATCAGAATTAGCATGAATCAGTTTCAAGAAGTCACGGTCAGTTTCATTTTCAAGAATTTGTTTTTCCAGAGAATCAACTTTATTTACTAGCCAGTTATTTAGCCTTTTCAGCCTACTATTTTCTTTTTGAAGTTTCTTAGCCTCTTCATGCATTTCATTAAATGCTTCTTGTAATGCATCATAATTGACCAAATTGGAAGAGGAGCTAGAACTTACCTGGCTGGATTGTGGATTTTGACTTGCCATTAAACAAAGGTTGGCTTCTTCATTGTCAGAATTATCTGTTGATGAAGTATCATTGTCATCCCAGGCTATGTAGGCTCTTCTTTTTTATTTTTCCTCTTTCTTCTCACTTTGTTTATTTCTCTCTGGACATTCCATTCTAACATGGCCCTGTTTGCCACAACCATAACATTTAAAGTTAGAAGAATCAGCTTTTTTCTCATACCTTTTATGTCTTTCTTTGTCTTGGATCTTTTTCTTGAGAAATTTGTTGAATTTCCTAACAAGCGATCCAAGGTTTTCATTCTCTTCCTCTCGATTCTTGATTTTCTTCAACTTTAAGTGCAATGCTTCTGTTCTTCTTCTCGGAGACATCTTGTTCATTGAATCTTGTGATTTCCATTTCATGTTCTCTAAGTTTTCCAAACAGAGAGGTCGTTGTCATAGCGTGACAGATCTTTTGATTCCGATATTGCCGTGACTTTTGGTTGCCAGGACCTGTCAAGACATTTCAATACTTTAATATTTAATTCCTCCTTATCAAAAGTCTTACCTAGACCCATTAAATGGTTGATGATGTGCGTGAAGAGTTTCCGGACATCCGCGATGCTTTCACCATTCTCGCATTTTGAACAGATCTCATACTCTCTTATTAATGTGTGCTTTCTCGGCTCTTTTAACATCTGCAGTTCCTTCATGAGTGACCTCAAGAACATCCCACATCTCTTTGGCGAATTGCACTCGGGACACCTCGAAAAATTCATCCATGTTAAGAGCGTAAGTAATTATATTTTTTGCATTGCGAGTCACTTTGAACTTTCTTCTTCTCCTCATCATTCAAGCTTGACCATCCTTTATCTCGTAATTAGAGGACCATTAGTAATAACATCCCAAGCATTTCTGTCAATGGATTCAATGAAGATTTTCATCCTAATTTTCCGTAAAGGATAATCTGCTCCACGTAATAGTGGAGGTCTCGTTAATAGATGCCCCTCGAAAACGGTAACTTGTTCTCGGCCATGGATCAAGAGACTTGAATAACTTTCAAGCACCTTGCTCGATGCCAATTGTTAGAAAAGTAGTTTTAAATCAAGAGGGGGTGAATTGATTTTTGAAAGTTTTTCGCAATAAACAGATTATCTAATTCGAAAATTAAGTTTACTAATCAATTCACGAATCACAAAGCAATTAAACAATACAAGCGCAAGAATCGAAATTAAAGAGAGAAAGGTTAGGAAAGATTTCACCGGTAATTTTATACTGGTTCACCCAATACCAGGGCTACGTCCAGTCTCCAACCAAATTCCACTGGGTTCCACTAGAATAGATGTTTTACGGACTCAACAATCTTACACCTACTCTAACACAAGAACCAATTTCCAGTTCTTGCACTCAACCTTTCCACCAAGAACCAAATTCCAGTTCTTGGAAACCTCTCGCAACCAAATTCCAACCGCAGAGAACCCAAGTACCCAAATTCCAGGCACCACACAAGACAAGAACCAAATTCCAGCTCTCGTACTCAACCTCTCCACCAAGAACCAAATTCCAGTTCTTGGAAACTTCTACAACCACCTACCAACTGCAGTAAAACTTGTACCCAAATTCCAGGTACAACACAATACAAAGAAATGAAAAACAATTGAAAAGAAGAAACTTAGAAAGCTCAAACCGGATTACGCTTATCCACTCGTAAGTTCCTCCTTCAAAGAATGCAAAAGTGCCTCAAGAAAGATTTCAAAAGAAGTTCACAAAGCAGCTTACGAATCTTTCTTGGAAAATGATGCTTAACAGCTTGCTTGAATTTATTGCATAGTTTGTATGAAAACCGATATGATAAAAGTTCCAAGCAATTCTGTTTTTAAAAGAGTTTTCGAAAAAGCTCGCATTAATTAATCTGTTGAAAGTTTGTTTTAATCTGTTGAAATAGCCGTTATAATCTGTTAAAAGTCCTTTCAACCCATTAATGCGTTCTTGTTCTTTAACAAAATTGTTTTAGCTGATACGACCACGTTTTTATCAGCTTAAAACATTTTACAAACATTTTCAAAGAGTAATTCAATCGATTGATTCGCGTATTAATCGATTGATTTGCTTAAAAACCTTCTTATAAAACTTTCCAAGTTATTTTAGCTGATATAAAGTCGTTTTAATCGATTGAAAATCTGCACATAAATTTTCAAGTCTTTTTAATCGATTGAAAGTTCGTTTTAATCGATTGAAATAAGTCTGATCGGTCATAATTCAATTTTGATCGATCATAACCAACTTCTGATCGGTCATAATTTCATTCTGATCGATCATCCTGACTTCCAAAGTGGTTTTAATCGATTAAAACGTGTTTTAATCGATTAAAATAAATCTGATCGCTCATTTTTAAAGTCTGATCGATTATATTTCATTCTGACTCGTCATATTCGAATTCTAATCGGTCATAAAGGGTTTTAATCGATTTAAAAGAAGTTTGTATCGATTAAAATACTGTAAAAACACTTCTTTACGCATTCTAAGTGATTTTAATTGTTTCTTTTAAAACTATATCGCTTAAAAACATTGTTAAGAAAGTTCTTTGTCAAAATGCTTTTGTTTGATTTGTTTAAAACTATTTTTGAGGCATTTTGCAAATTGAGTGAAGGAGCTTCATGCAAGTGGAAAAAGGTAAAGTGGTTTTACCTAAGCTTTCGTTAAAACACACTAAGTCTTCGACTCCATTCTTCCGAGTGACTTGTTTGATCATGCAGAGTTGACCTTTGACTTTATCTTTGACTTCATCAAATCACTGAGATCTTTGCTAGTATCACTTTCAAAAAGTCACTTAGATAAAAGAGTAGAGGGATTAGTGTGTCTGCAGCTCTGCTTAGGTATAATCATTTTTATCTTTTCTGCTGCATGAGGTTTCTTCACTTAAAAGATTTTGCAAAATGCCTCTAAAAACATTTAAACAGTTAAAACACAAAGTATTTTGATAAAAGCTTTTGAATTAACTATTTTTAATTAATAGCATATAAGCTTTATCAACTAAAATGTTCTTAACAATTTTATAACAAGGTTTTAACTGATATAAATTCAAATAACCGAAGTGTTTTCATTAAAGAAAGTTTTGAAAACCTTTTGTCAATATTTTAACTGATATAGACTTCAAATAACCGATTAAAATCACTTAAAATGTTCATAGAAGTGTTCTGCAGTATTTTAATCGATATAATTTTAAAACAATCGATTAAAACCACTTAGAGTTCAAGTATGACTGATCAGAATCAGATATGATTGATCAAATTGAGTTATGACTGATCGAATTATTTTAATCGATTAAATCACGTTTCAATCGATTAAAACAACTTAAGGAAATTTCTACACAGCGTTTTAATCGATTAAAACAAATTTTTATCAGTTAAAATCACTTGGAAAAGTTTACAAGAAAGTTTTGCAGTATTTTAATCGATTGAAACACGAAATAATCGATTAAATCAAATTAGTAGATTTTTTGTAAAGAGTTTTAATTGATATAAACGTTGTCATATCAGTTAAAACAAATCTGTAAAATAATCAAGAACGTTTTAATGGATTAAAAGAAGTTTTAACAGATTAAAACAAGACTTTTAACAGATTAAAAGATTATTTTAACAGATTAAACAAACCAGCAGTTTTGAAAATCTTCTATATAAACAAAATTTCTTGAACTTTTTTAAACACATCTGATATACATCTTTCACACATCTTTTAGCAATCAATCAAGCAAGCTTTAGTACTACTTTTCAAGAAAGATTCGCGCTAGCTTTTGTGAAGTTCTTTGAAATCCTTTCTTGAGGCAAATAGCATTCTTTTGAAGAAGAAACACATACTGCAAAATTGCATAAAACTGGTTTGAGCATTCTAGTTTCTTCTTTTCGTTTCTTTTCATTCTTTACTGTATTGTTGGTGCCTGGAATTGTGGACACTGGTTTCTCTGCAGCTGGAATTTGGTTGTAGAGGTTGTCAAGAACTGGAATTTGGTTTTTGGTGAAATGTTAGGTGCAGGAACTGGAATTGCGGTTCTTGTGGTAGATTGAGTGTAAGGTTAAGGTTGTAATCTGTAAAACATTCAATTTAGTGGAACCCAGCTGGAATTTGGCTGGAGACTGGATGTAGCCCTGAGATTGGGTGAACCAGTATAAATCTTGATGATATCTTTCTAAACCTTTCTCCTCTTTAATTTTGTTGCTGCCTTTATTTTTTGATTGATTGCTGAGTGATTCAAGAACAGATCTGATATCTTAATTTTTGAAATAGATAATCTGTTAATTGCGAAAATATTTCAAAGATCAATTCACCCCCCCCTCTTGATCTTAGCCTACATTTCTAACAGAAACAGAACCCCTAAGCCTAAACAATGTTTATCCACCTTCTTATCTTTGAGAAATGAAATGATTATGAATGTTATTATTTTTCCTATGAGTATTGTTATTACAAAAAAAAATAAGAGAGAAGGTTGAGTAAAGCAAAAAGGAAAAGAAAAACATAAATATTATGGCTAAGCCGAAATGATAAATGCAAAGCATGAGGAAAAGGAAAGGAAATTCAAAGTAGTGTGAATGATAACTGGTGAGATTGTTAACTCACTATCATTATGTTGAAACAAAAATATGAAGTTTGAGACTTGATTTGAGGAAATGTTAAACAAATAATCATTCATATAATTTCAATTTTTCAGATGCTTTTATTTATCATAGAAAAATCAATGAATTCCTTTTTAGCCCAGCCCCATTACAAGCCTCAAAAGACCTTTTGATTTTAGTCTTGCTTAACAAATGCTGATTGTTTGGGGATGATTATCAATATTGGAATATCTAAATGAAGTGATTGAATGAGATAAACACTTACCCATGAGAGTTAGAGATGATTATATATCATTCTATTTGAGAGATCAGGCTTCTCTAAGGATAGTTGATGACTAATTATCCTTTGTTAGTTTTTGTAACTTTAATGCTTATATATCCTATTTTTATTTGGAGTTTGTGAGCATCGCATTTGGAAGAAAAATATTTTTATGTTGTGGTTTCAGAAGAGAAAGTGATAATAGGTGATAATTTTGTTTTGGAAAAATGACTTTGCTTGAGGACAAGCAAGATTCTAGGTTGGGGGAGTTGTTAAGTGGTAAAAGTTAATGTAATTATGCTCTTAATTGTTATGTAACCACTTAAATATTATCGATTTTAATCTATTTTTCTCCCAATGTAGGATGAATTAGTAGAATACCTTGATACAAGAGCAAAGATCATAATTGTGAAGATAATTGAAGAAAAAGTGAAAGAAAGAAGAAGATTTTCAATTGAAAATTCGCTCGAGCGTCATCTACGCTCACTTGAGCGAATATACGTTAAAGCTCTCGGGAGTTCACTCGTTCAAGCGGCTTCCATTCTTGCTTGAGCGAAAATACGACAAACCTCTCGGGTGTGCACTCGCTCAAGCGACACCAACTTTCACTTGAGCGAAAGTTACTGTTTTTCGCTCAAGCGAATAATGGATCGCTTGAGCGAATAATGCGAGTCCAAGCCCAATATTTTCTATAAAAAGATAAGATGCGTTTTGAGATGTAATTTTAGGTTTTTGGAGAAAAGGCGCGCGATTGTTATTCTGTTCTTGAAGGATTCTTCAATTCTTCCTCATTTTAGAGCATTGTAATGGCCACCATGAGTGGTTAACTTCATTCTCTTAGGATTAGGTGCACTTCCTTGGTGAAAGTGATCCTAGCAAAGATCTCATTGATTTGATGAAGTCAAAGATAAAGTCAAGGGTCAACTCTGCAGCAGTCAAACAAGTCACTCAGAACAAAGGAGCTGAAGACTTAGTGTGTCTAAACAGAAAGCTTAGGTAAAACCACTTTACCTTTTCCACTGCATAAAGCTTCTTCACTCAATTTGCAAAATGCCTCAAAAATAAGTTTTAAACAAATAAAAAACAAAAGCATTTTGGCAAAGAATTTTCTTAAACAAGTTATTAACTGATAAAGGTTTGAAAGAATCAATTTAAAACACTTAGAATGTTTTAAAAAGTGTTTTTACAGTATTTTAATTGATACAAAAACCTTTTAATCGATTAAAACTCTTTATGACCGATTAGAATTCGAATATAATAGGTCAGAATGCAATATAATCGATCAGATCTTAAATATGAGCGATTAGAATTATTTTAATCGATTAAAACACGTTTCAATCGATTAAAATCACTTTGGATGTCAGTATGATCGATCAGAATGAGATTATGACCGATCAGAGTTGGTTATGATCGATCAGAATTGAATTATGACCGATCAGACTTATTTCAATCGATTAAAACGCATTTCAATCGATTAGAATAACTTAGAAAATCTTTTCAATCGATTAAAACGAACTTTCAATCGATTAAAATGACTTGAAAATATATGTGCAGATTTTCAATCGATTGAAACGACTTTATATCAGCTAAAATAACTTGGAAAGTTTTATAAGAAGGTTTTTAAACAAAACAATCGATTAATACGCGATTCAATCGATTGTTTTATATTTTGAAAATGTTTGTAAAACGTTTTAACTGATAAAAACGTGGTCGTATCAACTAAAACATTTTCTGTTAAAGATCAAGAACGCATTAATGGGTTGAAAGGACTTTTAACAGATTGTAACGGCTATTTCAACAGATTAAAACAAACTTTCAACAGATTAATTAATGCAGTAGATTTGAAAATACTCTTTTAAAAACAGTTTTGCTTGAAACTTTGAAACAGAGATTGAATATCAGCTTTTACACAATTCAAGCAATCAATACAAACAACTATTAGCATTTTTCAAGAAAGATACACAACTGTTTTTGTGAACTTCTTTTGAAATCTTTCTTGAGGCACTTTGCATCCTTGAAGAAGAAACTTACGTGGATTGGTGTAATCCGGTTTGAGCTTTCTAAGTCTCTTCTTTGTAAATTCTTTTTCATTACTTTGTATTGTGTTGTACCTGGAATTTGGGTACAAGTTTTCTGCAGCTTGTCGTAGAAAGTTGCCAAGAACTGGAATTTGGTTCTTGGTGGAAAGGTTAAAGCAAGAGCTGGAATTTGGTTCTTGTGTGTGGTGCCTGGAATTTGGGCACTCGGTTTCTCTGCTACTGGAATTTGGTTGCAGAGGTTTCCAAGAGCTGGAATTTGGTTCTTGGTGGAGAGTTAGAATAGGTGTAAGAGGGAGAGTCTGCAAAACATCTATTCTAGTGGAACCCAGCTGGAATTTGGCTCGAGTCCGGACGTAGCCCTGGTATTGGGTGAACCAAGATAAAATTACCGTGAAATCTTTCCTAACCTTTCTCTCTTTAATTTCTACGCTGCACTTAAACCGTTTGATTGCTTTGTGATTTGTGAATTGATAAGTAATCTTAATTTTCGAATTAGATAATCTGTGTATTGCGAAAAACTTTCAAAAATCAATTCACCCCCTCTTGATTTAAAACTACTTTTCTAACAATTGGCATCGAGCGAGGTGCTTGAAAGTTAATCAAGTTACTTCGATCCATGGCATTTCTCGAGGAGCGTGCATTGATAGACCTCCACTGTTAAGTGGAACAGATTACCTATATTGGAAAATAAGGATGAAAATCTTCATTGAATCTGTTAGTATAAATGCTTGGAATGTTATTGAACAGGAAATTGATATTGCTAACAGAATCCAAGATGATTGTATTGCCAAGAACATCATCTTATCCGCCCTTAACAGAGATGATCTTTTCGAGGATTGCACACTGCCAAACTGCTTGCACAAATGTGGAAGATCCTTGAAAAGACCTATGAAGAAGCACCGAAATATGCTTGATGGTCAACTCGGAATCATCAAAAACCAGGTGTAAGTTCTGAATCTATAAACTATAGCTCATTACAAGATGCTTTCTTTGAAATACATGAAGTAGCAAAGAAATTAGAAACTGAAAACAGAAAATTGAAAAGCATGAATAGGTTACTAGAAAACAAGATCATTATTCTTGAAAAGAAAATAATTGATGAAGAAAAGTTAGAATTAGAAAATAATACTCGATTGCATGTGTAATGTTGAAGATTGCAAAAACGTCTCCGAGTTACAGAAACAAGTATCATACCTAGTAAAAACTTCATCTAAATTAGCACAAGGAAAGAATAATCTTGATAAGATACTTGATTCCCAAAAGTTAGTTATTGAACGTGGTGGTATAGGTTATACACCAGGTAATCTGAAAGAAAACTAGAGCATTCAAGAATTATTTTGCATATAGTAAAACAGTTTCATCTCCATTTATTAAATGCTTTTACTTGTATGAAAATGGGTCACTCTGTTAAATACTGCAGAATTAAGAAATATGCAGTACCTAAAGGGAGAATGAAATGGGTTCCAAAGATTAATTCTTTCCAAATAACATGATCAGGACCCGAGTAATTATAAAGGGTACCAGAACAATTCTTAACATGTTTTGCAGGAAACAAGTCTGGGAATCCCTTGAAGATCAGAGCTACGTAAATCAGGTTCCGTGTATTTAAATTAATTGTTTTAATTGATATAAATCAATATTAATCGATTAAAATAACTTACTGATATCTGTCCGTACCATTTTAATCGATTGAAATATCGAAATAATCGATTAAAATAATCTCAGGATCTTAGTTTAATTGTTTTAATCGATTAGAATAAATTTATATCAACTAAAAACACTTAGGTATCAAAATTAATCGATTCATTCACGTTTTAATCGATTTAAATTCTGGTGTCATGTTATTGATTTCATTCTGTATTAAACTAATCGATCCTTTTATAAAACAAATCGATTAATTCACCGTAGATGTTTTCAACTCTAATGACAAGAATCAAATTAATAGATAATGAGTTGATTAATCAATTGATTAGGATCTGTAAACAAGACTTATAACATCTAATTGAAGTTTGACAGGAAATTCAAAACAAAAACTCGATGTCTATTATCTGCAATAAATCTTTAAAGATTTCTTTGACCAAATCAACATTATTCCCAAGAACAAATTAACTGATTCACCTAACGTCCCTGTAAATTGTGTCGCACATGTCTGAACAGATCTTTAATTAGAAACTAAGACTAGTGGAGTAAATGTGGGAAAGTTATTGCCGATTGAAATACTTGCAAACTTTACATGTAGGAAAGTTATCCATAGATGAAAATGTTATTTTAACATAGTCATGATTCAAGTCTGTAGATGTCCTTACATGGAATATCTGCATGGTAATACACTAAAAATCAAAGAAATTATCAAAGAATAGACTGTAACTTTTCTTATAGACACTAGTTACAAACAGGTCAAACTGTTAGGATCTGAAAACATAGTTGATCAAAGATTTTTTAATAATTGTTTCGGTAATAAGTTATTGATTACTAGGAAATCCAATAAACACATGTTTTCATTAAATTTCTTGATATTACATTGCAATATATTTGAAATAATTTTGAGCATGCATTGGTTCAAAACTCTTGGTGAAATTCATTGAACTGCGCAACCCCGATAATCGCTTTAATCATCAATGTCACGAGGTGACAACTGCAAGGGAACCAATCTGGGACAGCAATTCAAAAATTGAATAACGTGGTACAGGGATAAATTTTATATTGTTTTAGAATTCTGGATTGATTGTCATCACCTGTCCTCATTACTAATCATTGCCCACTCTACCAGAATAAGTTTTTTTGTTAATCACTTGTGCATATGATACCACTCGGAAAACAACAAAGTTAAAAATGACTCATTCTTCAAAAGATAATGATGACTGGTTCACTATAAGTGAGAATAACACCCATCATACTACATTAATAAAAATACGAGTTATTTGCTTGGATGATGACAACTGCGAGGTTCAAAATGGGTTTTTAGGAATAAAATGGATGAAAATGGCATAATCACAAGAAATAAAGCCGATTAGTTGCTAAAGGGTACAATCGGCAAGAAGGGATAGACTTTGATGAAACATATGCTCCAGTTGCTAGGTTAGAAGCTCGTTAGATTACTGCTTGCCTATGCTTCTATTAAAAATTTCAGGTTGTTCCAAATGGATGTCAAAAGCGCTTTCTTGAATGGATATTTGAATGAAGAAGTTTTTGTCACTCAACCACCTGGGTTTGAAGATCATATTCATCCGAGAATATGTTTACAGGTTGAAGAAAGCCCTGTATGGTCTCAAACAAGCCCCAAGGCAATGGTATGAAAGGTTAAGTAACTTTCTTATCTCAAAGGGCTATCATAGAGGTTTGGTGGACAAAACTTTGTTTCTAAAGAAACTGAATAATGATATAATTCTGGTTCAAGTTTATGTTGATGACATCATATTTGGTGCTACTAATGAGACTTTATGCAAAGATTTCATGAAAGACATGCAGGGTGAGTTTGAGATGTCAATGATGGGGGAACTTAATTACTTCCTTGGACTCGCAAGTCAAACAACTTCAAGAAGGAAGTCTTCTTCATCAATCAAAGTACTTGCACGTGAACCGTTGAAGAGATTTGAAATGGAACACTCGCAAGGAGGCATCAACACCTATGTCAACAAACTGCTACCTTGATTCTGATGAAAAAGGGAAATCGTTGATGAAACCAAATATAGGGGGCTTATTGGTTCTTTCATCGTATTTAACAGCTAGCAGACTGACATTATGTTCGATGTCATGATATGTGTGCCAGGTTCCAATCTGCACCAAAAGAGTCTCACTCATCTACTGCAAAAAGGATCCTCAAGTATCTCAAGGGGACTTTAAATGTTGGGTTATGGTATCCAGGTGAGTCTAAACTGAATTTAGTTGGATATTCGACTCTGATTTTGCAGATGTAGAACTTGACGGAAAGAGTACCAGGTGGCACCTGTCATCTCCTAGGAAGCAGTCTAATCTCTTGGCACAACAAGAAGCGAGTCATGTGTTGCTTTGTCTACAACTGAAGCAGAATATATTGCTCATTGGCGATTCTTGTGCTTCAGTCTCTCTGGATAAAACAGAGAGCTTGAGGATTACGGTTTAACCCTCGGGAAAATCCCTCTCTTATGCGATAATACCAGTGCCATAATGCTAACTAAAAATCCAATTCAACATTCTAGAACAAAGCATATAGAAATAAGGCATCATTTTATTAGAGATCATATTCTAAAAGGTGATTGCGAGATCTTTTTTATAGAAATCGAAAAACAACTAGCAGATATTTTCACAAAACCCCTTGCTAGTGATAGGTTTTTCAAAATTCGTGACCGAGTTAGGCATCTTAGACGCATCAAACATTACTTAGAGTGCAAGTCCGGTTGTTTTAGTCAATAATAACACCTTTTAATCTGTTAAATAAACTAAACAACAAATTGCATTACTTTTTTAATCGATTTAAAATCGAAAAAATCGATTGTTTTTATTAAAAATTCATGTTTTCAAAATCTTAAATGTTTTAATCGATTAAACCTTTCTTTCAATCGATTAAAATCATTTACCAAGAACATTTTAACCGATTATGCTCTGTTTTTAATCGATTTTTATTCGGGAAGAAAGATTAAAGGCTTTAGTTAATGGTCGTTCCGTAACATGCTACTAAAGCGTGATTCCCTTATCTTTACACGTGTTAATTGTATTCATTACAAACGTGTTAATGGAGATAAGTTTGAATCAACTTTAATTGATTCTTTTCATGAGTGAAATATTGATTCACTTTGTATTTTCAAAAATTTGAGCATATTTTTTCGAAACCTTACATTTTATTCTTTTCTCTTCTATTCCCTATTTTTGATGAAGTCAAAAGGGGAGAAATAGTTGCATCACTTTAAGATAAATTTAAGTGCAACATTTTAGGGGGAGAAATAAGTTTTAGGGGAGAAACAAAACTTTATTACATTCTTATATTTCTCACCTAACTGCATTATCAAGTGACTTATTTTGCAGAGATTGTTTTTTCAAAATGGTGTTTGTCTTCATCAAATAGGGGGAGACTGAAAGTGATCCTAGCAAAGATCTCATTGATTTGATGAAGTCAAAGATAAAGTCAAGGGTCAACTCTGCAGCTAGTCAAACAAGTCACTCGAACAAAGGAGTCAAGACTTAGTGTGTCTAAACGAAAGCTTAGGTAAAACCACTTTACCTTTTCCATCTGCATAAAGCTTCTTCACTCAATTTGCAAAATGCCTCAAAAATAAGTTTTAAACAAATAAAAAACAAAAGCATTTTGGCAAAGAATTTTCTTAAACAAGTTATTAACTCGATAAAGGTTTGAAAGAATCAATTTAAAACACTTAGAATGTTTTAAAAAGTGTTTTTACAATATTTTAATTGATACAAAAACCTTTTAATCGATTAAAACTCTTTATGACCGATTAGAATTCGAATATAATAGGTCGGAATGCAATATAATCGATCAGATCTTAAATATGAGCGATTAGAATTATTTTAATCGATTAAAACACGTTTCAATCGATTAAAATCACTTTGATGTCGAGATGATCGATCGAATGAGATTATGACCGATCGAAGTTGGTTATGATCGATCGAATTGAATTATGACCGATCGGATTTATTTCAATCGATTAAAACGCATTTCAATCGATTAGAATAACTTAGAAAATCTTTTCAATCGATTAAAACGAACTTTCAATCGATTAAAATGACTTGAAAATATATGTGCAGATTTTCAATCGATTGAAACGACTTTATATCAGCCTAAAATAACTTGGAAAGTTTTATAAGAAGGTTTTTAAACAAAACAATCGATTAATACGCGATTCAATCGATTGTTTTATATTTTGAAAATGTTTGTAAAACGCTTTAACTGATAAAAACGTGGTCGTATCAACTAAAACATTTTCTCGTTAAAGATCAAGAACGCATTAATGGGTTGAAAGGACTTTTAACAGATTGTAACGGCTATTTCAACAGATTAAAACAAACTTTCAACAGATTAATTAATGCAGCAGATTTGAAAATACTCTTTTAAAACAGCTTTGCTTGAAACTTTGAAACAGAGATTGAATATCAGCTTTTACACAATTCAAGCAATCAATACAAACAACTATTAGCATTTTTCAAGAAAGATACACAACTGTTTTTGTGAACTTCTTTTGAAATCTTTCTTGAGGCACTTTGCATCCTTGAAGAAGAAACTTACCGTGGATTGGTGTAATCCGGTTTGAGCTTTCTAAGTCTCTTCTTTGTAAATTCTTTTTCATTACTTTGTATTGTGTTGTACTCGGAATTTGGGTACAAGTTTTCTCAGCATTGTTGTAGAAAGTTGCCAAGAACTCGGAATTTGGTTCTTGGTGGAAAGGTTAAAGCAAGAGCTGGAATTTGGTTCTTGTGTGTGGTGCCTGGAATTTGGGCACTCGGTTTCTCTGCTACTGGAATTTGGTTGCAGAGGTTTCCAAGAGCTGGAATTTGGTTCTTGGTGGAGAGTTAGAATAGGTGTAAGAGGGAGAGTCTCGTAAAACATCTATTCTAGTGGAACCCAACTGGAATTTGGCTCGGAGTCCGGACGTAGCCCCGGTATTGGGTGAACCAAGTATAAAATTACCGGTGAAATCTTTCCTAACCTTTCTCTCTTTAATTTCTGCTGCTGCACTTAAACTGTTTGATTGCTTTGTGATTTGTGAATTGATAAGTAATCTTAATTTTCGAATTAGATAATCTGTGTATTGCGAAAAACTTTCAAAAATCAATTCACCCCCCCTCTTGATTTAAAACTACTTTTCTAACACTTGGAACTCTTTTGTGTCATGGTGATATTTTGAGATATTAATCTATGTTTTGATGTTGTTATTCTTATCTTTTGTGCTTTGGAATGAGTTCTTCTTGATGTTTGGGATATGATTGAAAAATATATCTTGAAACCCTAGATCAGGTGAGAATATTTGCTATGTTAATTACAAGGAAAGGAATGAATGTATCAAGTGCTTAACACCCTAAACCTAATGTTGGAAAATCTCTTAACTGTGTGAGAAATCGACATTTATCAGGTTTTCTTATGAATTTCACATGCGAGGAATCAAAGTGAATGATTTGAGTAGGTGGTACCAACATTGATAGGTTAATTGATGTTATTAATTTGACCTAGTCATTATGCAAAAGAGGGAAAAAGAAGGAAGTCAATCCTAAGTTCTTTTATTTGATATTTTCTAAATGAACTTTACTGTTTTTTGTTATTTAATTTCAATCCTAATCTTTATGAAAACCCAATTTTGTTTCAATATACTTAGTAAGCATATGATTTGGAATATCCATTGAAATCGTTCATCGTGGGATCGACTTTTATTTAATCGAAATACTATACTGCGATTGATAATTTTGGTACGCTTGCCAAATATTCAACAAGTATTTCTAGCACCGTGACATCAGAATTTTGTGTTGTTCATTGATGATTGGACTAGGAAGACACAATCTTACTTACTCAAAAGGAAAAGTGAAGTACATGAGGTGTTTCGTAAATTTAAACAGATGACAGAGAGGCAAAGTGATAAAAAATTGAAGATATTGAGGACAGATGGTGGTAGAGAGTATACGTTTGAGGAGTTCAAGAAATTTTGTGATGATGAAGGGATACTACATGAGGTAACTCTTCCTTACACACCTGAGCATAATTACACTGCAGAAAGAAAGAATCGAACCATATTGAATATGGTGAGATGTATGTTAAATAGTAAAGAGTTGCCAAAATTCTTATGGGGTGAGGTTGTGTTAACTGCCACTTATATCTTGAACAGAACTCCCACAGAGCGTTTGAAGAACATTACTCCAGAGGAAGCATGGACCACTGTTTGGATTTGTAGAAGTTGTTGTAATTGATGAAGGAGTTAGTAGTCAAGGAGGAAATTAAAGAAGATCCTTTAGAGCCTCACAACTACCACCTCACTTGAGAGAGTATGATTTGTTCTATGAAGCTGCAATCACTTCAGAAGGGAATTTCGTGCATTATGCACTCATAGCCGAAGCAGACCTGGTTACATTTGAGCAAGCTGCTGCAAATGATAAATGGATGAAAGCAATGCAAGAAGATATGTTGAACATTCAAGGACTTGATGTTGCACTTGATGGACATGAAGATTGTTGATTTTGATGATGATTCAAGAACACAAAGACTTAGAGTGTTGAAGACTTGTTTTGTATTGTAATATTAGAGTTTAAGATAGTCGGTACATAGTCTGCACCTTAAAAGCTTCAAAAAGCTCAAATTTATCATCCAGACTCGGCTTTAATCGATTAAATAGGGAAATAATCGATTAAAACAGTGAGAAAAACCATTTTCTGTATCTGCTCATTGGTTTAATCGATTAAACCACCTGTTAATCGATTAACAGGCCTGTTAATTGATTAACAACCCTTTTAATCGATTAAAACAGTGTGTTTTGGGGTTCTGTTGATTTTGGCTCTGTAATAATCGATTAATACTTCATTTAATCGATTATTTCAGTCAAATTTTGATTTTTAACTTCAAATCAACCCTATTTTCGAAAACCCTTTTCCCAAGAACCCTAATTGCGAAATTCCCAATTCTCAAACCCTAATTTCTCTACTTAAGCTTCTCTATGGCACTCAGAAATAAGAACAATCTTTTTCATACAAAAGTTAAGTGTTGTGAGTGCCAGAGAACTATTTGTTGCAAGAAAAATGGGCTTTCGGAACCTGGTGTGGGCTAGAAGCGATAAGAATCACTAAGTGGAGTTCTTAGTGGATTGTGTGTTGTGCTGTCTCTAGGGAAAACTGTTCATCATCTCTTGTGGATTTCAAGAGAGGTGTTTTCTTATCTTTATCTTTTCATTGTAATTTGTTTGTAACAATTGTGATTATAGTGACAGCGTTAATCCTATCTTTGAGTGATTAGCAACTGGACGTAGGGTCTTTTGATCCGAACCAGTATAAATCTCCTGTGTAAGATTCTCTTCTCTTCTCTATTTACATTTAAACAGTTTTTAATCGGTAAAATTTGGGGAAAATTTTGAAAACCTAATTTTTATTAAGAAACCAATTCACTCCCCCTCTTGGTTTTTGTCCGATCACGCGAACATTCCGCTACGTGATTCTAACAAGTGGTATCAGAGCTTGCTTTGATAGTCATTCAAACTTTTCGAAAATGGCCAGACAAAATCAAACTTTTGCCGAATGTGCGTCTATCAACAGACCCCCACTTTTTGCGGGTCAAAATTATCCTTTCTGGAAAGTAAGAATGCAAATATTTTTAGAGTCTGTTGATAGAGGCGTTTGGGATGTTATTTTAAACAGTCCATATGTTCCTAAAGTTACAGAGAACGGTGTTGACGTTCTTAAACCTTTTTCTAGATGGACTGCAGAAGAAAACAGAAAAGCACAATTTGACGTTAGGGCTAGAAATATTATTTCATCTGCTTTAACCCTTGATGAGTTTTACAGGATATCAATTTGTAAAAGTGCTTAAGAAATGTGGGATAAACTAAGAGTAACTTATGAAGGAACCGATGATAGTGACTCGATTTTGGAGTCAAGTGATCTGGAAATAGAAGCTAACATTTGCTTGTTGGCAAAAGACAATATATCTTCCGACTTTGAGGTTAGTGATTCCGACTCATCCTCAAGTGATGATGAAAATGATTTTGATGAATTACAAAATGCATATAATGAATTGTTTAGTGCCTTTAAGGACTTGAAAAATGAATACAAAGCTGTGAAAAAAAGTTTAAGTAGATCCGAAAAGGAGGTAGAGTCCTTAAAAACGAAAATTGCATGTTTAGAGGAAAAGGAAACATTAGAAACGAAAATTGTATGTTTAGATGAGGATAATGATAAGAACTTAGCATGTACAAATTGTAAAGAGCATGAATATGACATAGATATCCTTAACCATTTGCTAGATAAAGCCGAAAAGGAGATAAGTGATTTTAAGAAGGATAAAGTTGTTGTAACTCAAAATAGTGTAAACCATCAAGTTTCTTTGAAAAAGCCTAAAATTAAAAAGAGAAGAGTATGGGTAGAAAAAGGAACTAGAGCATCTATGATTAGAAATGCATCATTTTCAAATGTTACATCTAAAGCATGTTTTTATTGTATGAAACATGGTCATACTTCAAATAGATGTAAAATCAAACATTTTGGTGTTCCTGAAGGAAAATATATTTGGGTTCCTATAGTTAAATGAATTGTTTGTATCTTGTATTTATTCAAAGAAAATTGATCATTTAGTATGTTTTGAATAAGATGCATATTAGGCCAATTATAAAATCAACTCTCTATGAATTGTTTAATGGTAGAAAACCTAATGTTGCTCATTTGAAAATTTTTGGATGTAAGTGTTTTGTGTTGAATAATGGAAAGGACAACTTAGGAAAATTTGACTCTAAAGCTGATGAGGGCATTTTCTTAGGTTATTCATTAACTAGTAAGGCTTACAGAGTGTTTAATAGAAGAACTTTGAATATAGAAGAATCTATACATGTTACTTTTGATGAGATTGTAGACCTTGGGGGAAATCCTCTTGAGTCAAATAAAGAACTTGCAGGTGATGATGATTATATAAGAGAGGCTCTTGATGAATTATACTTGGAAGCAAATGAGCCTTCTCAAACGCATGAATTAGCAAAAGAATGGCAATCACCTAGAGGACTCTCAATGGACAATATCATAGGTGACATCTCAAAAGGGGTAAGAACTAGAAATATGACTAATTTCTGTATGTCTGTAGCTTTTGTGTCACAGATTGAACCCAAAAACGTTGAGGAAGCACTTAAAGATGACCAATGGTGCATAGCAATGCAAGAAGAACTTAACCAATTTGAAAGGAATCAAGTCTGGGAATTAATCCCAAGGGAAGAATCACATCAAGTAATTGGGAACCAAATGGGTGTTTAGAAATAAACTTGATGAAGATGGGAACATAACAAAGAATAAAGCCAGACTTGTTGCCAAAGGCTATTGTCAGGAGGAAGGTATAAACTATGATGAAACTTATGCTCCTGTTGTTAGGTTAGAGGCTATACGCCTACTTCTTGCTTATGCATCTTTGATGAAATTTAAACTATATCAAATGGATGTTAAGAGTGCATTTTTGAATGGTTTTATTAAAGAAGAAGTTTATGTGGAGCAACCCCCTGGTTTTGAAGATTTTAGTTTTCCTAATCATGTTTTTAAATTAAAGAAAGCATTATATGGGTTGAAACAAGCTCCTAGATCTTGGTAAGAAAGGCTAAGTAGTTTCCTAACTTCAAATGATTTTTCTAGAGGAAAAATTGATTCTACACTGTTTATAAAGAAAGTTAAAGAACATATCTTATTGGTCCAGGTATATGTTGATGATATTATTTTTGGATCAACTGATAATTCGTTATGTGTAGAATTTGCTAAGATAATGCAGGGATAGTTTGAAATGTCTATGATGGGAGAATTGACATTCTTCCTTGGACTACAAATCAAGCAACTTAAAGATGACATTTTCATCTCTCAAACCAAATACTGCAAAGAGATCCTTAAAAAGTTTGGAATGGACACCTCAAAGGAAGCTAACACACCCATGAGAACTTCATGCTATTTAGACAAGGATGAATCAGGTTTGGAAGTTAACCAATCTATGTATAGAGGTATGATAGGTTTACTGTTATACTTAACTGTAAGTAGACCTGATATTATGCATTATGTATGTGTGTGTGCTAGATTTTAGGCTTGTCCAAAAGAATCTCACCTAATTGCAGTAAAACATATTTTAAAATATTTAAAAGGAACTACTGGTTTTGGTTTATGGTATCCTTCTGATGCTTGTACTAGTTTAATAGGATATTCTGATGCTGATTATGGTGGTTGCAAAATTGATAGGAAAAGTACTAGTGGGACATGTCATTTGTTAGGTTCATCCTTAGTATCTTGGCATTCTAAGAAACAGACATGTGTTGTTTTATCTACCACTGAAGCTGAATATATTGCAGCTGGTAGTTGTTGTGCTCAAATTTTATGGATGAAACAACAATTAGAAGATTATAGTATATTTTTAAATGACATACCTTTGATGTGTGATAATACGAGTGCAATTAATCTTACTAAAAATCCAGTAATGCACTCTAGGACTAAGCATATAGAGATTAGACATCACTTTTTGAGAGATCATATCAGCAAAGGAAACTGTAAAATAGAGTATGTTGATACAAAGCATCAATTAGTAGATATTTTTACTAAGTCTCTACCCAAGGATAAATTTTATGATCTTAGAAGAGACTTAGGGATATTAGAAATAGCTTAAATTCTGCTTATTGAGACAGTTTTTGGATGATTGTAATGTTAAAATTCATTATACAGGATGTTAATAGTTTATCATGTGTTAAAACCTCAAAAATTTGATGTACTCTCTGGAATAATCGATTAATTGGGGTTATAATCGATTATTTGCATCCAAAACACTCAAAACAGGACATTCCTCTCTGGATTAATCGATTAATTCACCAATTAATCGATTAAATACAGAATTAATCGATTAACTGCACAATTTAATCGATTAAATGATTCTGGCACTGGTTTAATCGATTAATCTGAGTTTTAATCGATTGAACCTGGCAAGTTTGGCTTCCTAGCCGTTGCCAACGGATCTCTTGACCTATATTCACTTCTATATGACCGTTGGACATGCTTGATTATAAATAGGGACCTCCAATTCACTTTTACTCACTTCTATCTCTTGAAATCAAGCTTTCTTGTCTTATTCTAGCATTATTGCCCTCTTCTCACTACACTTAGCTTTCAAAATCTTCTTGTTATTCCTCCAATCTTTCAATGACCTCATCTTCTCGTGCTAAGATCCCTACTAGAAGAAGATCTGCACCCTCATCTCGTCCCCGTCCTAATTCTGTAGAAGGATGGATTTCTGATACAAATGGCCAACAAGAATTTCTGACCTACTGGAAGGAACGTGCTATTATTTCTCCTAAGTTTCTTATTGGTGAGCAATTCATCAATAGGGGATTCAATTTTCCCAACCTTCTTGAAATTCAAGGAGTTCTTCCCTTCATCCAAATGCAAGGTACGTATTATCCTGACCTTGTTAGGGTATTTTACTCTAGATTTAAATTTCGAGATCAAATTGCTACCTCTAGAGTAAAAGGCGTCACAATTATTCTTGACGATGATATTTGGGAGAACGTTGTCCACTTTCCAATTAGAGAAGATGTTATTAACATTTATGGTGAGCTAGATGATTTTGACAGGTTCTTAGCTTACCGTTCTTTTCTGCGAAATCCCTCCATGGAGATTGGGCGTCTCCTTCTTGCTGGACCTCTAAAGAAGGAGGAACGCATGATTCTACATCTAATTGTCTGGATCCTCTGTCCCTGGGCTACAAATCATGCTCAATGTTCTTCAATTTATCTTAGGATTATTCATGCCATAATGAATAATGAGCCCTTAGATTGGGGCGTTCTTGTCACCATGACTATGTTAAAAGCCAAACGCCATCCCACTTTCAAAATTCCATATGCTCTCCTTGTCTCTCGGATTCTTGAATACAAAGGAGTAAATGTCGAAGGTGAACAAACAGTAAGAACAAATAACTTAAATTGCATGCTTGACAGCACATTGATCCAACTACAAATGGTGCGTGTCAACGACATCTATGTTCACAAGGATGACGTTCCGAATCAAGGTGGTGACAATGAAGATTCTGATGAAGATATGTCTCATGCTGCTGAGTTTCCCTCTGATCAAATCCAAAGTGTTGGAACTTCCTCTACTCATCATGAAACCCGACAATCCATGGAAGACATGTTATCTGACATGAATAAGAGGATGCAGTCATTCTTCACTCTTTCTGGAGTACGGCATGAGAAAATAATTCACCGTATATCTGATGTAGATGATAAAGTGTGCCGTTTAGAAAATAGATTTGATGCACACTTTCATAGTGATGATAGTGAAGAATTTTAAATTTGTTGTTATTTCTTATATTGTAATGAATGCTTTTCTTTGAAATAAAATGTGATGTTTTGTTATTGCTTTGATTGAGGGGGAGTTTTCTTTAAGTTATACATATTTTGAGGGGGAGCTCTTATGTTTGTAATAGATGAATTATTTTTTATTCTAATCAAAATAGGGGGAGACAATATTTAAAGCCTAATTTGATTGTTTTTAAATATTATCTGGTATGTTTAATGTGTTTGTTAGTATGACAGATAAAACAGGTTATTACAAGGCTTTAAAAGATAATTTTGATCATCATAAAAAAGGGGGAGATTGTTGAACATTCAAGGACTTGATGTTGCACTTGATGGACATGAAGATTGTTGATTTTGATGATGATTCAAGAACACAAAGACCTAGAGTGTTGAAGACTTGTTTTGTATTGTAATAACTTTGTTTCAATTAGATTGAGTCTGTAATATTAGAGTTTAAGATAGCCGGTACATAGTCTGCACCTTAGAAGCTTCAAAAAGCTCAAATTTATCATCCAGGCTCGGCTTTAATCGATTAAATAGGGAAATAATCGATTAAAACAGTGAGAAAAACCATTTTCTGTATCTGCTCACTGGTTTAATCGATTAAACCACCTGTTAATCGATTAACAGGCCTGTTAATCGATTAACAACCCTTTTAATCGATTAAAACAATGTGTTTTGGGGTTCTGTTGATTTTGGCTCAGTAATAATCGATTAATACTTTATTTAATCGATTATTTCAATCAGATTTTGATTTTTAACTTCAAATCAACCCTATTTTCGAAAACCCTTTTCCCAAGAACCCTAATTCCGAAATTCCCAATTCCCAAACCCTAATTTCTCTACTTAAGCTTCTCTATGGCACTCAGAAATAAGAACAACATTTTTCATACAAAAGTTAAGTGTTGTGAGTGCCAAAGAACTGCTTGTTGCAAGAAAAAAGGGGCTTTCGGAACCTGGTGTGGGCTAGAAGCGATAAGAATCACTAAGTGGAGTTCTTAGTGGATTGTGTGTTGTGCCGTCTCTAGGGAAAGTTGTTCATCATCTCTTGTGGATTTCAAGAGAGGTGTTTTCTTATCTTTATCTTTTCATTGTAATTTGTTTGTAACAATTGTGATTATAGTGACAGCGTTAATCATCTCTTTGAGTGATTAGCAACTGGACGTAGGGTCTTTTGATCCGAACCAGTATAAATCTCCTGTGTAAGATTCTCTTCTCTTCTCTATTTACATTTACACAGTTTTTAATCGGTAAAATTTGGGGAAAATTTTGAAAACCTAATTTTTATTAAGAAACCAATTCACCCCCCCTCTTGGTTTTTGTCCGATCACGCGAACATTCTGCTGCGCGATTCTAACAAGATATTGAAGCCATTGAGAAGAATAAAACATGGAAGTTGGCTAAGCTACCTGCAAATAAAAAACCAATAGATGTGAAGTGGGTTTACAAGGGCAAGGTAAATCCACAAGGAGAGATTGTTAGGTACAAAGCCAGGTTAGTTGCAAAAAGATTCTTACAAAAGGTTGGAGTGGATTATTGTGAGGTATACGCACCTGTAGCCAGGATGGAGACCATTAGACTTGTAGTAGCTCTTGCTACTCAGTTTGTTGGACTTTACATCAATTGGATGTAAAGTCAGCTTTTCTGAATGGAAAGCTGGAAGAAGAGGTTTATGTGGTGCAACCCCCTGACTTTAAGGTTACAATACAACAAAATATAGTATACAGGTTAAGAAAAACACTCTATGGATTAAAACAAGCACCTAGAGCCTGGAATTAGAGAATATACCAGTTCATGAGTAGCATCGAGTTTAAGAAGTGCACCTGTCAACATCGTGTATATATTCAGTGCAGTAAAAAAGAAGGAAGGACTGGAAAGCTAATAGTGTGCTTGTATGTAGATGATCTATTGGTGACAGGAAGTAATGAAGCTGCAATTCGTGAATTCAAGGAGCATATGCTGAATGAGTTTGAGATGAGTGACTTGGGCAGGCTAAGCTATTTCCTTGGAATGGAGTTCACTGAAACCGAGAACGAAATTGTGATGCACCAGTCACGTTATGTAAGGGAAATGTTGAATAAGTCAGAAATGCTTGACTGTAATGCAGCAAGCACAACAGTTGAGGCAATTTGAGACTGGAAGCAGATCCAGAGGAGGATGCAGTGGATGTTACTGCCTATCATAGTCTGGTTGGAAGATTAAGATACTTGTGTAACTCACGGCCAGATGTAAGTCATAGTGTTGGTGTGGTTAGCAGGTATATGCAAAGTCCAAGGGTATCCCAATGAATGTGGTAGAACGAATTCTTAGGTATATCAAAGGAACATACAATTATGGTATCTTGTTCTCATGATTGAAAGCAGGAGCAGGAGTAAAAATTACTACATATTCTAATGCATATTGGTGTGGATAAAGTGTGATAGAAAGAGCACTGCAAAGTATCTATTTTTTCTTGGAGACTCACCAATCTCGTGGAGCTCAGTAAAAGAATCAATTGTGGCTTTGAGCTCATGTGAGGCGGAATACATAGTAGCTTGTGAAGCAATATGCCAGGCAATATGATTAAGTTTTATAATGGATGGTTTGAAGATTATACTGACAGAAAAGGTGAAACTATTGGTTGACAACAAGTCTGCAATTAATCTTGCCAAACATAATGCTTCTCATAGGAGGAGTATGCATATTAAATCAAATATCACTACATACGAGATCAAGTGAAAAATGAGAGATTGAAAATTAGTCACTACAAGTTCAGCTTACTAATATATTGACAAAAGCTCTAAAGCTTGAGAATTTCAAATTTATGCAAAAGTGTATTGGTGTGACTTTTATAGACAAAGTTTTGACTTAAAAGAGGTATGTTGACATTTTATTATTAAGCCAAAATTAGTTACTTTCAGTTTTGTCAGTTATAACAGTTATAGACAATTACCATTTCTGTTTTTGTATTTACTTTTCTCCTTTGACCATTATACAAAGGAGTGTATCATTCTTTGTTCTAGATATATAAAGAGCATAACATTATTTTTCTTATGTATTATCTCCCAAACCCATTAGTAAGTGCCACCACTTGTATATTTTCTGACATGATAAATCATTGATTTATCTGGCTTAATTAGCATGTTTACAAGATTTTTTTTGCTTTAGTTCTCATTAATTGTTAAAACCATGTTGACTGAAAGTTTTTATTTGCAGCTTTGTTGGGGAGAGTATGCATGATGATGATGGCAGCTTGTTGTTTGCCTATTATAAGGATGGTGCCACTGATCCCACGATTCTTTACTTTGCATATGCTTTGAAGGAGGTGAAATGCTAAGCCACATACCAAGCTACAGGGGGTTTCTTCTTTTTGTACGGTAGTTTTAGCATAATCTATTTTTTCTGGGAAATTCCCTTTAGTATCTTGGTTTAATAGTTTTGTTGTTATGATTAAACAATGTCACAGTTCTTCTTTTGCTAGAAAGTTAACTTACATCTTAATATATAGTTTGTTCCACATTCTTACTCAAAATATCATTTCATTGTCTTTGTTGATGGATTCGAGCGTTTGAATTACTATTCGGAGAAATAAATCATTTTTAGAAGCGATTATCATACTTTGATATCAGTACGTAGAGAAATAAATCACCTTATTTGTAAATTTTTAACATAACATCAAACAAATCTAGAAACCATATCTCGGACGAGATGGATAAGTCCAATTTCACTAAATCTATTATTTAATTTAATAAAAAATTATTTTTAATTAATATAACAATTGAATAAATTAAATAATAATTATGTTATTAGTATTATTTAACAATTTTAATTTTATGGAATAAATTAAATCTTGAATTGAATATTTAAAATTTATCACTTAACCAATAAGGGATTGAAGTAATTTGGATTAGTTAGGTTTAATATATTAATTTTTTTATTATCATATTAATATTTGTTAATAATTTAATCTATTTAAGAATTATTAAATATTATTAACAACTAAATACTTAATAATTATTAATTTTATTAATTATAAATATTAAAATAAAATTTTAATAATTATAAGGGTAAGATAAATCTAAAATGATTCACAAACCACAATATACATAACTTCAATAAAAAATAAATTCCACCGATATACTATTTTTGTATATTAAAAAAATTGTTTTAAAATATGACCTTTTTTTCCTAATAAAATCGATATTTTTGAATGTACCCATTTTATGAATACAATTACTTCATTTGATAAATCCTCGGTATCACCTCTGACTCTTTATGAATCAGTACTAAAATTGGCTCTATTTCTTTTATCTTATAATTTTTTAATTTAAAGGGCTTTAATTTTATAGTTAACAAAAAAAATATTTACTATTATTTTAAATAACAAGAAAACAAAAACATATTAAACTTGCCAAGTTTGTTGGGAGGCGAAGGCAACGATTCTACCAAAATTTTATAATTATAATTTTTATTTTAAATTTAATAATTATTTTTAAAATTTTGTAATTTATATTAATATTCATGATTATATTATTTAAATTTAGTGATTATTTTTAAATTTTTAATTTATATTAATATATTTACAATTTTGATTTTTCATTTTTTTTATATTTTTTTATATTTTTTTATTATTTATTAATAATATAGTATTTCATCAATATTATCGTTTAAAAAGTGAGGAAACAAATTGTAAATTGTGACATTAATTTGTTAATGGTAATTTAGATCCCTTTAAGTTTCTGAAGTTTATTGTGAAATTGTCTTGAAAGAGATATGTAATCTACACCATGTTGACATACATTGCATGCATCAATCCACACAATCAAAGTTGACGTATTGGCTGTGATGTATAATTAATTCATCTTCTGTGAATCTCAAGCATAACCCCGAGCCCCACAAAGTCACATATGTGAGGGTCTACTCTACATTATAAGACTCATGTTTTCAACTTCAATTATTCAAAATTTTGACGTACGTTTAGAAAGGATGGTAGAGCTACTTTTGGTGAATTAAAAAGAACAAAACAAAAAACATTAAGCTTTGCTTCAAATTAATAATCTTCCTAATCAATCCTTGGATCTCAAACCTCCCATGCTTCATGCCAAAGCAAAGAGTTATGTTCCAAAAAGAAGTGAACCCCAAGTATGACATGTTTGTTTGGCATGATTTGAAAAGGGTTTTCGTTTTTTATTTAAAAAATAACCGTATGTCACAAAGAGGCCAAACAATACACTTCGCCGGCCATTTCACACCTTTTTTTTTTTTTGAGATATAATGTCTTTATATCTGCAAGTAACATTTTGAGAGGAACAATTTTTTTAATTTGAGTAAAATTATTATGAAATATAATTTTTTGAAAAAATATGTAATATATCTATATATTTAAAACTTAAAAATTTCAAACTAATAATTAAGCTGATAAATAACTATTATTTTAAAATGTTTACCTTTTGTTCCTCTTAATTTTGGCCGGTTATTCTGAGCCATTTGTTTGGCTATTGGCATCGACCTAACCTGGCAGAAGTTCTAAAATTCAAATATTCCATTATTATTTGACAATATTCATTTTTCCTTTTCCGTATACGTTTCAAGAAAGAAATATGTAAAAAATTGTGTAAAAGTAGAATTATAAATAGTTAATAACATTAATACAATACGAATTTTATTTATTTCAGAGAAACGTATTTTAAACAACCATTTTATATTTATTTTTAGATAACTTTATCCTATTAACATGTGAATGGTAAATTTAAAACACAGCTTATACACTTTAGTTTACCGTATTTCAACGACAAAAGGGAAAAAAAACTTATGAACTAAAAAAAAGAAAAAAATTATGAAATAAAAAAATACATGTGAACAAAAAGGAAAAAAAATCTTAATTTACTGTTATTCTTTTATATTGAATTGCTTTTGAGTTAATTAACATTAATATATTATTCAATTGTGTAATATAATTTTTGAACTAATCACAAATTGAAAAAAATAAAAATAAAATGAGAAAAATAGCAAATTTTGGAAAACAAATCTTAAGGACCAATAAGATTACCTAAGTTTTAGGCTCAATAATAAATAATTAAATAACATAAAAGTAGAAGACTGTTAACTTAACATTATTTTTATTTGTTTTGCTATTTAATCAGTAAGGTACCTTTTATATTAACATGTTGCATTGCATTATTCTTCAGTGACATTCTTTTTATTCTCTTCGGTTATAGAATCAAACTTTTTATTTAAGAAAAATAAATAATAGAATCCTTAATTTTTTAATCATTTAATTTAAACTCTATAAAATACCGACTCATTTTAAAAAATTAGCATTCTAATATAAGTTCTGTTTTTAATCTTATAGAAATATTATTGAAGAACCGATCAATTACAACTTTTAGATAGGAATGGAAACGGAGCGGGCGGGCGCGGGTTTTGCCTCTCCGATCCCCGTCCTCGACTTTTTAATCATCCCCGTCCCCGTCCCCGATCCCCTGTTTGGGTTAGAAATTAAGTTTCCATCCCTGTCTTCGTTGGGTTTCGGTTCCCATCCCCGATTTATATTATTTTTAAAAAGATAATTACATTTATAATAAATTAAATTTATTATCTATTTTTTATATATAAATAAATATTTATAATTTATAATAATTATTAATTAAATATACATTTTAATTTATTATATTTATATTAAAATATGTATGTAAAAAAATATTTAATCATTTTTTATTTATAACATTATTATTATACTGTATTCAAATATTTAAATACTTATAACATTATCATTATTATTATTATAATACTCGTATTCAAACATTTGATTATATATATATATATATATATATATATATATATATATATAAAAGTTAATTCATTTTTAAGTTGTCATTTAAAAAGTATAAAATATATAGTTTATAATGAAATATTTAATAAGTTAATTATTATTCAATTAGTTCAAAGTAATAAAAGTTTAAATTATTAATTCCTTTAATCCTTTAAAATACAATTATTTTATTAAGATAAATTTTGATATATGATAAATAAGAATAATAAGATAAACAAATGACATAATAAAACTTAATAAATATAAATTATAAATAAAATAATATTAGTTATTGTTAATATTTTAGAAAAAAGATAAAGAATAAAAAATTAATTGTGTTCATCAAATTGATTGAAAAGATTGAAAAAAATAAATTGATGAGAAAGATTAAGGAAATATGAAAAACTCGTAAGGTATAAGAGAGAATAATGTAATAAATTAATTGATATAAAATATTAAAAAAGACAAAAAAATAAAAAATAGGTAGAAGAAAAATAAAAATTGGTAAAATATAAAAAAATGACCTTATATAATAGAAAAAGAAAAGAAAATATTTTTAAAATATTAATATTTTAAAATTTAAATTTAAATATAAAGTCGGGACGGGACAGTAGGGGTCGGAGTGGGATTGCATTATCCATCTCCGCCCGCCCCGATCAACTCGAGTTTTCACATCAAACTCGGGACGAGTGTGGATCAGTCCCACGCGTTTTAGACACCATATTAGTATTTAATAAAAAAAATGAAAACAAAAATTCGTGTAGCCGTTTTAATAATATTTGAAAATAACATTATATAAACATTTTATTATTTGATTGTTTATCCGTAACATTTCCAATTGACGTGTGTAGCTTTGTTTTTCTCGAAGTATATGATATCAACGACGCCTACTCCGATTCTCCCTCTCTTCAATTTCTCTCTCTTCTTCCGCCATCATTCCACTTTCTTCACTCACACACAACAGCAAGAGAAAATTAGAAGCAACAATCCCCCACCGTTTTGGGGTTTCGTTTTCGTATTTACCACCACTTTCAGATCTGAATCGCAATCCGCCATTGCCAATCCCCATTTCGCAGCGCAGATCTCGATTCTCTACTCCCTCGCCCGCAGCATTCTTCATTCCTCAATAACTCCGTTCTCCCGAATCCCACTCTTCGCCGATTTTGGTTTCCGTCCATTCACTCCCCACTTTCATGTTCTTCTTCGGATTCCAATTCTCTCCTCAACGTAAGTGTTCCGAATGCTACTGTTGTTATTTTTTTCGGTGGTTTGTTACAGCGGAGGTTTTCGAATTTGAATTCCAACGCGTGTTTGTTGCGAAGCTTGTGAAAACAGATCTTGAAAATTGGCGCCCCAAAGACGGTCGCAGCGCCACATGGGTGGCCAGATGCAGCAGAGCAATGCGGCCGCCACTGCTCTGTATGACCACGCCGGCGCCGGATCCCTCCACAGTGCGGCGGGGCCGGCCACTGATGCGGGCGACGCCGTCATGGCCCGCTGGTTACAATCCGCCGGTTTGCAGCATCTGGCCTCTCCATTGGCTTCCACTGCTATCGATCAACGCCTCCTCCCCAACCTTCTTATGCAGGTATTATTTGTCACTCTTCCATAGATAACAACTCCGTTAGGTTCCCGTTTATAAAATTACTTGTTAATTTTTCGCTTTCTTAAAGAATAGTGAATTTTTAAATTATTAATTTACCGTCTCTTCTTTTCCCTCTTCTGCAACTCCTTTCATGTTCGGGCTCTATAGAGTGTGGTAATTTGTTCGTTTGAAGTTCTGTGTGGATTATTTGGTTAGTTGAGATAATCATGGATATCTAAATTATTTGCTAATTGTTCACTCTTCTTCTATTATTTCACTAGTCTTGACTAGCGTATTCTGATGCTTTCCCTTTCTTATGTTTGCTAAAGTTATGTGTGCATTATTGTACCAGTATCTTATCTTGTGCTTGCTAGAGGAAGGGTGCATTTTTATTGAGTGTATCACAAATTCATTGTGCCTTTAGTGTTTAGGATACATTTTTGTGTTAATAAATTTTTTACAAAACTTGAGTATCTCATTTCTATTTGAAGTTTGAACAATTCTATGTTTTGTGAGACAATTTAGCGTGTACCTTTGTTCTATATTTTTTAGATACTTACATTGACTACGGTTGAACTTGAACAGGCTAAATGTTTATTTTCCTGTCTTGTTGCTTATGATTGTAGTCTATGAGATGACTTAGATGAACATGATATTGCCATAGGGTTATGGAGCGCAGTCTGCAGAAGAAAAGCAGAGGCTTTTTAAGTTAATGAGAAACCTCAATTTTAATGGGGAATCTGGGTCTGAGCCATATACGCCCACTTCCCAAAACTTAGGTGGAGTAGCTGCATCAGATGGGTTTTATTCTCCAGATTTCAGGGGAGATTTTGGAGCCGGCCTTCTGGATCTTCATGCTATGGATGATACAGAGCTTTTATCTGAGGTACGATTCACTATATGGTAGTTTCCAGTTCATTCAATTAAACCAGCAAACTGCAGTTTGATTCCTTCTCTACACATTTATGGGGATAACAAGTTTTACATGTAAAGTTGTCTCTCGTATAATCACTATAAATTTTAATGAAAAGTTTAGCAAACTTTTATTAAGGTCTTATGCAACTGTTTGTTTTGATGATGGTGAAGAACCTTGGTTGTATAAGCATCTATTTAGGCAATAGTCATGGGTTTAAATATCTGAATGAAGATGATCAAACGAGATTTAAATCGTGACTTGGGAAACTATTTTTTATCCGTGAATTACTGCAAATATATCATATTGACTGATATATGGTGTTTGATATTATAATTATAAGCTAGAAATAGACAAAACAACTTAACCGTAAGACTTGTAAAACAAAATTATTAGTTATATTTGAGTTTGTGAAGCCTTTGTTAGAAGAATGGAAACAAATCAGTGAAAATCCAAAACAGAGAGTGCATACATTAAATGAGTGGGTGACAAATAAAGTAGCACAGAGATCAATTAGGATAAGTTCAAAAGTACCCTTTCAATTCCTTGGCATTTAACAATTTAAGCTTATATGACTTTTCAATTTTTATTTCATGAGAATTGGTTACAAAAATGTAAGAAAAAAAAAAGGAATTGTTGAATCGTATCATCTTATTATATTAATGATACAAATTGATCAGATTCATACATGTATCTTAAGATTCAAAATCGTTTGAGAATTATCTAATGAAACAAATTGATAGGCACTCAAATTGTGAAGTGTAAGTGTACATGTATGTTTAAGCTTTCATTGATCTCTTTTTTCTGCAGCAATTTACTTAACTTACTTGCATTTGTAGTACAACTATCTGCACATGAATATATTTTATTGTCTCTGATTTCTTTCTTCTCTTCAGCATGTTATGTCAGAACCCTTTGAGCCATCACCCTTTATGCCTGGAGATGACTTCAATCCAATTAGCAGAAAGCAGGAAAGAGGAGAAGCAGATGCTGATGCATCAGTTTTACCTACAAATGAAAAAGAGAATAATACCAGAGAAAATAATGTAGCTAAGATTAAAGTTGTGGTATGTCAATATCTCTATAGATATAAGTAACCTAACACATTATGGGTTCATGCTTGCAATGTAAAACATGTAGACAATTACGGTTTTCCTACGCTGAGGTTGTCATAAGTTCAGAAATACTTTTGAATTCTATTTTGTGTTTTTTTTTTTTTTTTTATATATTTTAGTTTGGCACCTAGTAACAGCACTTCCACTTCTCTTTGTTATCACCATTTTTCCCAACTAGCTGAGGATTCACTAAAAAATCATCATATGGATATGAGTAAATTCATCTTTCATTATTAATTGCTACATATTAGTTCACTAAAGCATTTTGGATTTTTCATCCTTAATTTAACATGTAATTTTAATTCTGGATTCAGTGTCATTTAAGGGAAATTTATAATTATCATTGCTATTGTTTTAGGCATTTACTTTCCAATGCATGTCCTAGGTACGCAAAAGACCCTTAAATAAGAAGGAGCTTGCTAAGAAGGAAGATGACATTGTAACTGTATACGACAATGCATATTTGACAGTCCATGAACCGAAACTAAAGGTTTGTTTATGTTGGATTAAAAATCTAATTATTGATTTACCACTTATTACTATTTCAGTTCAAAGGTTGAATTATTTATGACCAATTATTGAATTATATTTTAGTTTGCTATTGTCATTTTTACTTGTTGTTCGAAGATCTAATTGTTTGTTTTGTCACGTAAAAGGTGGATTTGACAGCTTATGTGGAGAAGCATGAGTTCTGTTTTGATGCAGTTCTTGATGAGAATGTTACCAATGATGAAGTAAGGCCACCCCTTAACAAAGATTGAATTTTTTTTTTTTTGCAGTTTCTTATTTTAATTTCTTCAGCAGTTATAACATCATCAGTTTGTGTTGTTTGTTGTTGGTATTTATGAAACTGTGAGTGTTTGCCTCTGTCTTGGTCTTGATTCTTGAGTTGTTAATCTGAGGTATGGTTGCTTCTTTTGCAATAACAGGTATATCGAGTTACAGTAGAACCAATCATTCCTACGATTTTCGAGAGAACCAAAGCTACTTGTTTTGCTTACGGTCAGACAGGTAAGAAATATTTTGTTCCCTGTTCATATCATACCTGTTCCAAACAATAAGCACCATCCAATTTTACTTTCCAACCCTTTTATTTTTAAATATTTTCCATTTTTTTTTTTTGTGAGTGTGTGTAAGTAGTCTATGGTTCTTGATAATTAGTAGCCAAGCATAATGGCATGGGGATACTATACTTTTCTTTTATAGACCAATGTATTTAACATCTCAATGTTTTTCTGAGCCTCTTTATTTGTTTGTTTATTTTGTTTACTGGGTTATCATGTATTTTAGTTTTTGTGAATGGTTCTTGATTGTCTGTGGAGTTCATAATGGAAATGGGAATTCAGTTCATATGTTGTGTAGTATTGTTCCTGTATTTCTTGTGAAATATGGTCAATATATCTAATATTCCAAAATTACCGTGACACATTCATTTTGTGGAAACTGGTAAAGAGTTGTAGGCCAGAAATAATGGTAGAATTTTGCTTTGCATTGTTTTGTCATGTGTGGATAAAGCCAACATATGCCCTAGTTAGTGCTTAGGAGAGTAGGAATGTATTAAGGTGGTTTTGGACGTCCATGGTTCGGTTATTGAAATGATTCACAATAGAACATTATAGCATAATTTGATTTATTTAGTTGAGTCCACCTAGTGAGAAAAGGCTGGGTTTAATGTTGTCTGGAGTTGGAGGCTTCTGATGATCTGGGCTGGTGGAAGACGATATTAGTACTAATGATAGAGATGCTATTACACAAGTAATTGAAGGATTAAATGAGTCAGTAAACTGCTTTACTCTGGACATACTTCCCTTTTCATGCTTGTTTCACTGCTGCTTTTTTATCCTCATATAATCATATTGCAAATCCATCACTTTCATTATTGTGAGGTTAATTGTGTTTTCCTTTCAGGAAGTGGAAAAACATACACTATGCAACCATTGCCGCTCAGAGCTGCAGAAGACCTTGTTAGACAGTTGCATCAACCAGTATATCGAAACCAGAGATTTAAATTGTGGCTTAGCTACTTTGAGATATATGGTGGAAAACTTTTTGATCTTCTTAGTGACAGAAAGTAGGTACTTCTTTTATGTGTGTGTTGGTGTATTTGTCCTTCAGACATTAATTTACCTTTAGTATGAATGTTTTGTATTTGTGATCCGGGTCTTAACTAGAATAATGTGTTATAGGTGGAGTTTGTTAGATACATAATTCCATTCAAAGTAATATTTCTAGGTAAACATCATAGCATGTTTGGTTATGATTTAATATTCTTCCCAGTGATGCTTTTCAAAATTCAAATGATAGAAGAAAAAATAGAAGTTGGAAAGAAAATCACAAGTTGTGATATATGATAACTTAAACATTCCCATGGGAATCATTTATGCTAGGGAAACTATTTCTTAAGCTTCATAACAAACTTGGGAATGATATATTCCTAAGTTTGTATTCTTGGGAATAATTTCGCAAAACTTGAAACAACCACTCTAAAGTGTTTGCATCCAACAGTAATATGTATAATAGTGTTACACAGTCCACTAAGAACATGAATTGTGGACAGTGTAATCATAATGCTACTGGATTTTAGTTTAAATTATTAAATAATAATAGCATTTACTGCAAGTGTTGAGAAGAGTATTGCTCTAGAATTTTCCCAAGCAACATAAACTTCATCCTATATGAACAATGGATTTGATTTTTTTGTTCTTTTTTTAGGGTTAGGTGGATTATTGATGTTTGTCCTTACTAATATGCTTTTTTTGTGTTATTTTTACTCAGTATCATCCCCTTGCATGTTATATTTGCTTGAAAGCACAATTTGTTAATATAGATTGCTGAGTGACTGTGTTTGTTATGCTTTGAATAGAAAACTCTGCATGAGAGAAGATGGACGGCAGCAAGTGTGTATTGTAGGACTGCAGGAATTTGAAGTGTCTGATGTACAGATTGTCAAAGAATTCATTGAAAAGGGGAATGCAGCAAGAAGTACAGGGTCAACTGGTGCAAATGAGGAATCCTCCAGGTCACATGCTATCTTGCAACTGGTTGTAAAGAGGCACAACGAGATAAAAGAGAGCAAGCGGAACAATAATGATGGTAATGAAGCAAAAAGTGGGAAGGTTGTGGGGAAGATATCTTTTATTGATCTTGCTGGAAGTGAAAGAGGTGCTGATACTACTGACAATGACCGTCAGACGAGGTACTTTTTCATTAAACTTATCTTCTCTGCATAAATCAACTGCTTGCGTGGGAGCTTCTAACTAAGAAAATGTTCTATGCGCATGTTATGTTTTTTTTTTTCAAAGAACCTCATTTACCAAGTCCTTTCTTTACTAAAAATGATAAAAGCAGTAGGACATATAAACTATTCTCTAGTTGACAGTGATAAATGAAATCAGCTAGTTTTGGTTTATTTCACTATCTGATTTGTAGCTGCTACTGTACATGTGTAGGATATTGGCAACTTGTAATAAAAAGTGAAATTTCAATTTAGTATATATTCAAAGGTGCAACTAGATTTAGTATAATAAACTTAGGGACTGCTTAGTTGCAAAAGTGATTACAATAATCTGTGACTACTTTGAAATAGGAGTATAAAATGTCTGTTTTGGGTAAATTTTGGAGTGTATTAATATGATTGGATAAAAAAATAAACCATTAGTTCCTTTATGGTTTGTAAAAAATTTATTAAAAATATTAATCTGCTCATTACTCATTTGTAAACAGAAAAAATCTGGCCTATCATGGATGGATCTAATTCATCTATTTAAAAATGTTTTTCTTTTCTGGTAAAAAAAATTGTCCTGATAATAATTTTTTTTTTCAAAAGAAACCATAGCTATCATTAATTCAATATCTTGGTCCATTGGTTTAAAAATATGATAGATCTATTAATCATATTGTAACAGTTATTTATTCAATCCATTAAAATTTTATGCATATGACTGGGCAAATCAGTTGGACTCATGGGTGGTTGGATTGGAAAATGGATGCAATTGCCACATATACTTTGTAAATAAATGTCAAATTTCCAAGTGTGTTTGTTTATTTGTTGCCTAATTTCTAGTATGGTGTTATTTTCATAGAACTGCTGCAAAACATGGTTTGATAGATCATATGGTTGCCTTCTTGAATTCCTTTTTATCCTTGCTTTGTGTCTTGTAGTAACCAATCTTTCACTTTTGCACTAATTGTATCACTACGGCAGGATTGAAGGTGCTGAAATCAATAAGAGTCTTTTGGCTTTGAAGGAGTGCATCCGTGCTTTGGACAATGATCAGATCCACATTCCTTTTCGGGGAAGCAAACTTACAGAAGTGCTCCGTGACTCCTTTGTTGGAAACTCAAAAACTGTTATGATCTCTTGTATATCCCCAAATGCTGGGTCTTGTGAACACACGCTTAATACCTTGAGATATGCAGACCGGTAAGATTTTTCCTACCTTAAATTAAGACTATGTTCATAACTCATGCACGTACATGTTTTCAGATATTAACCATTTTTTTCCCATGTGAACAGAGTTAAAAGTCTATCCAAGAGTGGAAATCCTCGAAAGGACCAGGCCCCGAATCCAGTACCGCCAGTAAATAAAGAGGTTTCATCCACATCTTCACTTTCTGCTAGTATGGTTGCAGAGGATTTTAATAGTCAACGCCAAGAGGTAAAGGCAATGGACATGGGCAGAAAAGTTGTCGAAAAGGAAAGTTCTTTGTACAGCTCTTCTACTGATGTTGACAAACAACTATCAAGTTTCTCTTCTAGTTATTCATACAACGGGCGAGAGGAGAAAAACTTGGCTTCTACTCCAATGGACAGGGAAAGGTTTGAAGTAAAGAATTCTTACAGTGATTCTACCAGTCAAAAGATGAACTCTTATTCCCTAAATGTTACAGATGAAAAAGTGCAAAGGGTGTCTCCACCACGCAGAAAAGGAACTAAGGAGGAGAAATCCGAAAGATCTATAAATTGGGTTAAAAGGGATGCTAATGGTTCTAATAATTTCACCACAAGCTCCAAGCAGCAGCAGAACACAGGAAATTATAACACAGTTACCACTGGATCGGGGCAGTCTGAAACAGAATCCTCTTCTGACGTGAATATCACTGCCATGCTTGAGGTTTGTCAAATGTTTGGAGCTATCCTCTTTCAGTTTAAAAGTTTCGGGTAACACTTGAGTATCTGTTTAATTTGTACTTCTGCAGGAGGAAGAAGCATTAATTGCTGCTCATAGGAAAGAAATTGAGGATACAATGGAGATTGTTCGTGAAGTAAGTAAAATAAATTTTTCTTTGGCTTCTCGTTAACATTGTGAAATTCAATTTCTAATGCTTTTTGTTTGGTCACTTCAGGGCTTGAGTTTTTTTCATTGCACTTGATGCACAAAGCTTATGCATGTGTTCAATGTTTGATGGCACAAAATTTTTTTAGGAATGGTCCAATATAATGTTTTGCATGCTGTTGTCGTATGTACACAAGTAGCAGAGTTATACTCGTTACATGTTCGACTAACAGTAGTGGATTTAACATTTGTTCTTTGACTATTTTGTTATTTAAATATCTCACCTACTTGACCTGTCCCCGCCTCCATTTTGTTTATAGCTGTTTTATCTGATTCTTAGTAATGTCAGGAAAAAAATCACAAGTTTGTTCTTGTAAACTAATTGTTTGTTGGAGCTCATAGTTGTTTTGGTTTCGGTTATCAGGAAATGAAACTATTAGCAGAAGTGGACCAGCCTGGAAGTCTTATTGACAATTACGTAACTCAGTTGAGTTTTGTGCTTTCTCGCAAAGCAGCTAGTCTCGTCACTCTTCAAGCTCGCCTCGCAAGATTCCAACATCGACTAAAAGAACAAGAGATACTGAGTAGAAAAAGAGTACCCCGTTAAGAGACTCGGTTTCTCTTGATCACTGATCATTTGTATCTTCTTCAAGTAATTTGCTCTCGCAATTGTTGGCAATGTAGTTCTAAAGGCTTTTATTCATTTATAAAAAAAAAATGGATCGTTTGTTGGGTATTCAAATGAGATGTGCTCAAATGTATATTTGTCCCATGTGTGATATTATCTCCATCTTAATGTCTTTTCAAATTGGATTTAACTGTAAATTATTTTTTATTTTTATTCTACAGTCTATTACTGCCATATCAAAAAGCACAATTCATTTGTTATAAATTTAGAGACTTTCATGCATTTTACTTAATTGAAGAGTGGGCGAGTTAAAACGTTAAAAAAAGTGGTCCATAACTTCTTAAAATATTATTACAACGTGAGTGTACGTAATTACATGATTAATTTTAGCTTGTTTTTATTTAGGACAAGATGATCTTTTATGGAAAATTGGTTTTGGTTAATTGTTTTAACCTTGATTGTTGACATCTAAGGTGACACTCATTATTTAATTGATGACAAACATTATTTCCTCCTTCAAAATGATATTCTTTTAAAATAATTGTCGATTTAAGTTTTTAAGCTATTTTTTAACAATACCTTGTGTGTGTGTGGTTTTAATTGTTTCTAATATGATATATGTGTTATCTTGTAAGTTTGTAAACCTAATGTTTTTTCCAGTGGTACATTCATTAGCCTATTAACCTATCTAACTATAAGCCTATTGACATATTTAAAGTATTAATATGAGGTATTATTTTTAAACTAACTACATAACCAAACCAAATTTCAAAAATTTTAGGTTAAACTTTAGTTGTAATGATGTATATATATCTAACTCATTTATTTATATCCCTAACTCCAATCATATTTTCATGACTAATGACTAGAGAAGACAAATGCTTCTATAATTTTTCAATTTCTCTTAATATTTTTTATTTTATCTTTAATTGTTAGTTTGGAGAATTACAGGGAAATAAAAGGATTTTTTTATTGAATAACCTATTTAAATTCAAAGCATTCCTAAAATAATATTTGGTTGATAAATGAAACAGAAAAAGTACAAGAGATTTAATTTATAATTGTTGTATATAAAAAGTAATAGATTGCTACAATTAGTACTTTCAGCACCTTAGTTAAGAAATTAAAAATAATAAAACATTATGATTTTTTTTTTGTAGTCATCCCAATGGGTGTTCTAACTTATTCAATAATTTGTGTTTCCTATAAAATTCAACGTCATTTTGTCCCAACTTACTCAATATATCCACAAAAAGGTAGAAATAAAATGATTCCAATGTGATATTTTACATTGTCAATTAGTCCTTTAAAAAAGAGTTTTGGCATAATCCTGCATCCCTTTCTTTTCCTGTTCTCGCTGTCAAATTCAAGATTTGTTTCACATGCTGAGATGAGAAAGAGACACTTGTCAGCGTCTTTTGTGGATCTTTGTATGACCAAGATTCACATTCTCCCTTCACTCTTCAATAATTATCCCCTCACATCTTGATTTTATAAAATTAATTTATAAACATTTATTCACTATAACTTTATTATATTTTTAATGAATAAACACCTTTTAAATTATTTTTAAATATGAAAATAGTATAATAGTCTAGTAAAAATATTTTTAATATTATTTAAAAAAAAACTTGTTTAACTTTATATAAAAAATTATATAATATACCATATTTATATTCAAAGTAAGATCTAAAACATATATTTTTCTCTTTCATTTCGTGATAAAACCAGAAGAAAATTAAGAAATATATATCCAAATTGTCGAAACACATTGCAAATATTTCAATATATTGATGAAATCAAGAAATGGAACCTATGTTATGATTAGCAATTACATGGTAATATAAAATTTTGTAGCCTCTCAATATATAATTTTTTTCTCTAGAGTAAAAAACTTCAGGATAATTAAAATTGCTTGTACATTCTTTTAATAGTTTAATATGCACGGTAAAATTTTACCCCATTATCTAGTGAGAAATTGCTTAAAAAAACTAGTAAGAAATTATGATAAATATATGATTCTAATCACTATAGAGTTAATATATTAATCATAAATATCTAAATTTCTTATTAGATGTTTACTTAAAAAGTTTATAAAATTCACTACTGTTTCACATTTAATTCATGTAAAGGTTAAATAATAATTCTTATTTGTCTTTTAGGGTTCCAACTTTTATCGAGTCCCTAATTTCACAACGTAAATTAAACTACTAATTCTTTTTTGTAAACTATCAGAATACGATATTCTCTACCAAAGAGTCGTTAGTTTGAGTGCCACTGTATTTGATTCCCGTAAAAAATTATAATTAAAACGAAAAACATTATATAAAAAATAGTCCACAAAGATTTGGACGAAAATCGGTTTTTAATACTTGTAAACAGTAGATGTATTAGTTAGAATTGATTTAAAAAAATTAGAGAAAATTGTATTGAAATTAGTTTTTTATTGAAAAATGTAAAAAAAAAAATGTTATACAATAAATTACAATTTCGTAAACAAGGTATTAAATGAAAAATACGTATATCTGTTATCTTAAAAATCAATATTTTTAATAAATAGGACAGTTGGTAAAAGAAAAAATTAGGAATGGATATAAAATTATTTGTTATTACACTTTGTAAATTTTTTTCTGATTCTCTTAATTTTGAAATACGATTTGTGTGGAATTAGTTATGCAATAGAAATTGTGTCCACGTTCCAATTTCTAGGATCTACCATTAAGGAGATCTTGTGTGCCAATCGAAATTGGAAACACACTTTAGAATGAGACAAACCCTAATATTCTCTTTTCCTTTTTGTTTAATACTATTATTGCTTTCTCAAAATTGAATTCATGATCAACACATAATATAGAACAAAATAATGAAATTAGTTTGTGAGTTGTAGTTATAAGTAAAATGTAAATTTAGAAACAAGACGATAGTATGTGTAAAAGGGACCACTCGTTGAACATGGCGTGAAGGCTTCCTGCAAAAGCAAGTGCAGTGCAGAACAGAGTGTTTACATTACATTCAATTCTTTTATCTTTCATTTTAATTTTATATAAAAAAAATAAAACAATAAATAGTTTTTTTTTTTAATTTATAAATATGATTTTGCAAGCCAAAAACTCAGCCTCTCAAGAACACACACAAAATCAAGAGGAAGCCACCGACAACAGAATATCTCTTCCTCAAATTCAAATTCACTCTCTCCATATACCCTTTTCTTTTATCTCTTTTCGCTTCCCAAACACTTTTTTCACTCAGATCCTCAACTCCTTTCAAATTCAAACAATCCCCACAGATAACAAGCTCCAAGAGCAAAACAAAAAACAGAGCTGTTCCAAAGAAACATTATTAACTTCACCCAGATTTAAATCCAAAAATAAAGCAATTAAAGGTTGTACATAGTGAAATAAAATCGCACCATGACTTGAATTCACTTCCTTAATCCCATTTAATTTGATAGATTCAATTGAAAAAGAATAGGTGCATACATGTACGTACATATACAACATCAACATCGTCATAGTTCTTGCAAAGACAAAAGCGGGGAGAGATCTTGAAATGGAGCTTTTTTATTATTATTATTTGACTTGATTTTCAGTCATCGGAATCATCGCCGCGGAAGATGGAGACTCGGTTGTAGAGGAGGAGGAGAATGAGGAGGAGGAAAAGTGCGACGCCGACGGGAGAGCCGCTGAGCCGGTGAATGGTGTCGGGCTCGCCGGTGGAGAAGAGGGCGGAGACGAAGGAGCCGCGGTCGGAGGAGAGGAACTGGATGGTGAGAAGGAGAAGGATGGGGAGAAGGAGGAGGCCAAATGGGCTTAGAAGCTCAGAGATTGCTTCGGTTATGGCCTCGCCCTGATCCCCAAGGAGAAAGGGCACTATGACCACGATTGCCACCACCACCGCCAGGAGGATTCCGTGCGGCGCACCTCCACCACCACCACCACCACCGTGTTGTCTTTCCGGTATCATAACGGGGAATCAAGAATGGATTTTATGTGAAGGGTTTGTAGAAGAGGTTTGTGAATGATATAGGTAGCAGCAGGTAGTAGGTGTTGTGTTTGAAAAAAAGTGTGCTTGGTTTGGGAACACAAGCATAAACAAGTCAAATTCATAACTTTACTTTTTTTCTTTTTTAATTTAATTTATTAACTTAAACCAGTTTTCAATATTTAATTATATATTTTATCATCCAGGAAAGCTCGCTCAACCTTCTCTCTTTATGCACCTTCACACTAAATTATTATATCTTAAGTGGGAAATAAGAATTAATTTTTTTAATGATTTAAAATAATATTGAATATAATAAAAATGGTTTACAAATAAAAATAAATATTTTATTATAAATTTATTGATCAATGTTTAAGAATTATTTTCTATTGATTTTTAGATTTAAAAAAGTTGGGCCGACGGGACCTTAGTCTTTAGGACCAGGCCATAAATGTAAACTTAACACAGAGGACTTTCTATGGGTAACTAGACAGATAAAAAAAATTGAAAAATAATATATATATATATATATATATATATATATATTTTTTTTTTTCTAAAATACCATTTTATATTACTAAATAAGGTAATTAAGTTTGCGATAATTAGAAGTATGTAAAGTAGTCAACCTAACAAGTTACATTTATGATTCAGAAGTTTTAATTTAAATTGAATTTAAGTTGAGTTTGAATTTGAAATAAAATACTGGCATCAAACTTCAGAGACTCAATTAATTTCCAACCCTACAAAAATGTTTCAAATATGTATTAGCAAAAATATTTGAAGAGTTTAGTATATATTTTCAGTTGACAGAAATATGTGTTTTTCTTTATAGATAGGTTGCAAGATGAGTCCGTAGATAAATTAAAGTTACATGTGTGAGGATGTCCTTATTCTAAGATTTCAACTTTCATATTTTTCTTTATATCATTCATTGCGACAATAGTGGGTGTCTTTGATGGGAGTGTAAATTTTCAATTTCAAATATTCTAATTCTAAGTAAGAATTATGATTCTAACGTATATATTATTTACAAGGGTTAAAAGATTTATTTGGATATGTAATATATTTTTTTCTTTTTTTTATGGTTTTCTTTATTATATAGAATGTGTCTAATACAACATTTTTTTTTCTATTAAAGTTACTTATTTTTTTTATTCAAGAAAATAGTTTTTAATCAAATTTTATTATAACTTTTAGGTAGTATATTAAAATATTATAATACCTTAATGAAATAAGAATAAAGACAATTGATTTAATAATTCTACACTAATTCTTATAATTTTAATATATTTATAATGTAATAATTATTATATTAGAAACTTTTACATTATTTTATAAATTAGATTAGTCAATATTAGATTAAAATAATCTAACATTCTTCCTTCCAATTGACTTATGTAAAAACTTGAATATTCAACATTAAATTTTAAGTACAAATCATATATTGAACTTAACAAATTATTATCATTCATTAACTAAAATTAGAATATTAGATCATAATAGTTGCAAATTATCTAACAATAAGATTTCTTTCATGTATCACAAATTATCTAACTTAACTTTAATGAAAATATAATATATCTTTAATCTTCTTTTAAAGATACATTCTCTTATTTCACTAAATAAAACAATAATATACCAAGTAATGTTAATGAAAGAACAAATAGAAACATCTTTAATAGAAATCATAAGTGTCAAACAATATAAACATTATAACCATAATGTATATATGTATACACCAAACTACATTATTGATAAGGATTTATCCATTATACTCATTCTTTCAATGTGGTCAATAAATGTCTTGGTGGTAAACCTTTAATTAACTAATCCGTTATCATTAAGTTTGTACCAATATGCTCAGTTGATACCTTTTACTTATGTACTTCCTCTTTAACTCATACATACTTCAAATCTATGTGTTTTGCTTCTTTCGAGTATTTATCATTCTTTGAAAAGAAAACAATTACAACATTAGCACAATAAATCTTCATTGGTTTGACTATACGATTAATAATACCAAACCCCAGAGTAAAGTTCTGCAATCATAATGCTTTATTGGTATCAAAAAATGTTACAAATTCGTCTTCTATGGTAGAAATTGCAATCAAGGATTGTTTTACACTTTTCTATGATACGCTCCTCCAGCCAAAAGGAAGATGTATCCACACATCCAGAAAAATCTGAATCCGAATAATCAATCACTTCATGGTGATTTGACATTCTATACGTGAACATGTAATCCTTCGTGTCTTGTAAATATCTAAGAACTTTTTTTTACAACTTTCCAATGTTTTATTCCAGGATTGATTTGATATCGACCCAACATTCTTACGACAAAGCTAATGTTTAGTCAAGTTAGAATCGCGCAGCAGAATGATCGCGTGGTCGGACAAAAACCAAGAGGGGGGGTGAATTAGTTTCTTAACAAAAATTAGGTTTTCAAAATTTTCCCCAAATTTTACCGATTAAAAACTGTGTAAATGTAAATAGAGAAGAGAAGAAATCTTACACAGGAGATTTATACTGGTTCGGATCAAAAGACCTTACGTCCAGTTGTTAATCACTCAAACAGAGGATTAACGTTGTCACTATAATCAAGTTGTTACAAACAAATTACAATGAAAAAGATAAAGATAAGAAAACACCTCTCTTGAAATCCACAAGAGATGATGAACAGCTTTCCCTAGAGACGGCACAACACACAATCCACTAAGAACTCCACTTAGTGATTCTTATCGCTTCTAGCCCACACCAGGTTCTAAAAGCCCCTTTTTCTTGCAACAAACAGTTCTCTGGCATTCACAGCACTTAAATTTTGTATGAAAAAGGTTGTTCTACTTTTCTGAGTGCCATAGAGAAACTTAAGTAGAGAAATTAGGGTTTGGGAATTGGAAATTTCGGAATTAGGGTTCTTGGAAATAAGGTTTTCGAAAATAGGGTTGATTTGAAGTTAAAAATCAAAATCTGACTGAAATAATCGATTAAATGAAGTGTTAATCGATTATTACAGAGCCAAAATCAACAGAACCCCAAAACTCTCTATTTTAATCGATTAAAAGGGCTGTTAATCGATTAACAGGCCTGTTAATCGATTAACAGGTGTGTTAATCGATTAAACCAGTGAGCAGATATAGAAAATGGTTTTTCTCACTGTTTTAATCGATTATTTCACTATTTAATCGATTAAAGCCGAGGCTGGTTGATAAATTTGAGCTTTTTGAAACATCTAAGGTGCAGACTATGTTCCAGCTATCTCAAACTCTAATATTACAGACTCAATCTAATCAAAACAGAGTTATTACAATACAAAACAAGTCTTCAATACTCTAAGTCTTTGTGTTCTTGAATCATCATCAAAATCAACAATCTTCATGTCCATCAAGTGCAACATCAAGTCCTTGAATGTTCAACAATATCCCCCTTTTTTATGATGATCAAAATTATCTTTTTAAAACCTTGTAATAACCTGTTTTATCTGTCATACTAACAAACACATTAAACATACCAGATAATATACCAGATAATATTTAAAAACAATCATATTAGGCTTTAAATATTTTCTCCCCCTATTTTGATTAGAATAAAAAATAATTCTTCTATAACAATTATAAGAGCTTCCCCTCAAAATATGCATAACTTAGAGAAAGCTCCCCCTCAATCATAGCAATAACAAAACACCATATTTTATTTCAGAGATAAGCAATCATTACAATATTAGAAATAACAATAAATTTAAAATTCTTCACTATCATCACTATGAAAGTGTGCATCAAATCTATTTTCTAAACGACATACTTTATCATCTACATCAGATATACGATGAATTATTTCCTCATGCCGTACTCCAGAAAGAGTGAAGAATGACTGCATTCTCTGATTCATGTCAGATAACATGTCTTCCATGGATTGTCGGGTTTCATGATGAGTAGAGAAAGTTCCAACACTTTGGATTTGATCAGAGGGAAACTCAGCAGCAGGAGGCATATCTTCATCAGAATCTTCATTGTCACCACCTTGATTTGGAACGTCATCCTTGTGAACATAAGTGTCGTTGACACGCACCATTTGTAGTTGGATCAATGTGTTGTCAAGCATGCGATTCAAGTTATTTGTTCTTATTGTTTGTTCACCTTTGACATTTACTCCTTTGTATTCAAGAATTCGAGAGACAAGGAGAGCATATGGAATTTTGAAGGTGGGATGGCGTTTGGCTTTTAACATAGTCATGGTGACAAGAACTCCCCAATCTAAGGACTCATTATTCATTATGGCATGAATAATACGAAGATCAATTGAAGAACATTGAGCATGATTTGTAGCCCGGGGACAAAGGATCCAGACAAGTAGATGTAAAATCATGCGTTCCTCTTTCTTCATAGGTCCAGCAAGAAGAAGACGCCCAATCTCCATGGAGAGATTTCGCAGAAAAGAACGGTAAGCTAAGAACCTGTCAAAATCATCTAACTCACCATAAATGTTAATAGCATCTTCTCTAATTGGAAAGTGAGCGACGTTTTCCTAAATATCATCGTCAAGAATAATTGTGACACCCTTTACTCTAGAGGTAGCAATTTGATCTCTAAATTTAAATCTTGAGTAAAATACCCTAACTAAGTCAGGATAATAAGTACCTTGCATTTGGATGAAGGGAAGAACTCCTTGAATTTCAAGAAGGTTGGGAAAGTTGAATCCCCTATTGATGAATTGCTCACCAATAAGAAACTTGGGAGAAATAATAGCACGTTCCTTCCAGTAGGTCAGAAATTCTTGTTGGCCATCTGCATCAGAGATCCATCCTTCTACAGAATTAGGACGGGGACGAGATGAGGGTGCAGATCTTCTTCTAGTAGGGATTTTAGCACGAGAAGATGAGGTCATTGAAAGATTAGAAGAGTAGCAAGAAGATTTAGAAAGCTAAGTGTAGTGAGAAGAGAGCAAGATTGCTAGAATAAGGCAAGAAAGCTTGATTTCAAGAGATAAAAGTGAGTAGAAGTGAAAAGGAGGTCCCTATTTATAATCAAGCATGTCCAACGGTCATATGGAAGGGAATATAGGTCAAGAGATCTGTTGGCAACGGCTAGGAAGCCAAACTTGCCAGGTTTAATCGATTAAAACTCAGATTAATCGATTAAACCAGAGCCAGAACCATTTATTCGATTAAATTGTGCAGTTAATCGATTAATGTTGTGTTTAATCGATTAATTGGCGAATTAATCGATTAATCCAGAGAGGAATGCCCTGTTTTGAGTGTTTTGGATGCAAATAATCGATTATAACTCCAATTAATCGATTATTCCAGAGAGTACATCAAATTTTTAAGGTTTTAACATATGATAAACTATTAACATTCTGTATAATGAATTTTAACATTACAATCATCCAAAAACTATCTAAATAAGAAAAATTTAAGCTATTTCTAATATCCCTAAGTCTCTTCTTAGATCATAAAATCTATCCTTGGGTAGAGGCTTAGTAAAAATATCTGTTAATTGATGCTTTGTATCAACATACTCTATTTTACAGTTTCCTTTGCTGATATGATCTCTCAAAAAGTGATGTCTAATTTCTATGTGCTTAGTCCTAGAGTGCATTACTGGATTCTTAGTAAGATTAATTGCACTCGTATTATCACACATCAAAGGTATGTCATTTAAGAATATACTATAATCTTTTAACTATTGTTTCATCCACAAAATTTGAGCACAACAACTACCAGCTGCAATATATTCAGCTTCAGTGGTAGATAAAGCAACACAAGCTTGTTTCTTAGAATGCCAAGATAATAAGGATGAACCTAACAAATGACATGTCCCACTAGTACTTTTCCTATCAATTTTGCATCCACCATAATCGGCATCGGAATATCCTATTAAACTAGTACAAGCATCGAGATGGATACCATAAACCAAAACCGAGTAGTTCCTTTTAAATATTTTAAAATATGTTTTACTGCAATTAGGTGAGATTCTTTTGGACAAGCACTGAAATCTAGCACACACACGAGATATAATGCATAATATCAGGTCTACTTGCAGTTAAGTATAACAGTGAACCTATCATACCTCTATACATAGATTGATTAACTTCCAAACCTGATTCATCCTTGTCTAGATAGCATGAAATTCTCATGGGTGTGTTAGCTTCCTTTGAGGTGTCCATTCCAAACTTTTTAAGGATCTCTTTGCAGTATTTGGTTTGAGAGATGAAAATGTCATCTTTAAGTTGCTTGATTTGTAGTCCAAGGAAGAATGTCAATTCTCCCATCATAGACATTTCAAACTCTCCCTGCATTATCTTAGCAAATTCTACACATAACGAATTATCAGTTGATCCAAAAATAATATCATCAACATATACCTGGACCAATAAGATATGTTCTTTTACTTTCTTTATAAACATCGTAGAATCAATTTTTCCTCTAGAAAAATCATTTGAAGTTAGGAAACTACTTAGCCTTTCATACCAAGACCTAGGAGCTTGTTTCAACCCATATAATGCTTTCTTTAATTTAAAAATATGATTAGGAAAACTAAAATCCTCAAAACCAGGGGGTTGCTCCACATAAACTTCTTCTTTAATAAAACCATTCAAAAATGCACTCTTAACATCCATTTGATATAATTTAAATTTCATCAAAGATGCATAAGCAAGAAGTAGGCGTATAGCCTCTAACCTGGCAACAGGAGTATAAGTTTCATCATAGTCTATACCTTCCTCCTGACAATAGCCTTTGGCAACAAGTCTAGCTTTATTCTTTGTTATGTTTCCATCTTCATCAAGTTTATTTCTAAACACCCATTTGGTTCCAATTACTTGATGTGACTCTTCTCTTGGGATTAATTCCCAGACTTGATTCCTTTCAAATTGGTTAAGTTCTTCTTGCATGGCTATGCACCATTGGTCATCTTTAAGTGCTTCCTCAACGTTTTTGGGTTCAATCTGTGACACAAAAGCTACAGACATACAAAAATTAGTCATATTTCTAGTTCTTACCCCTTTTGAGATATCACCTATGATATTGTCCATTGAGAGTCCTCTAGGTGATTGCCATTCTTTTGCTAATTCAGGCATTTGAGAATGCTCATTTTCTTCCAAATATAATTCATCAAGAGCCTCTCTTATATATTCATCATCACCTGCAATTTCTTTATTTGACTCAAGAGGATTTCCCCCAAGGTCTACAATCTCATCATAAGTAACATGAATAGATTCTTCTATATTTAAATTTCTTCTATTAAACACCCTGTAAGCCTTACTAGTTAATGAATAACCTAAAAAAATGTCATCATCGGCTTTAGAGTCAAATTTTCCTAAGTTGTCCTTTCCATTATTCAACACAAAGCACTTACATCCAAAAAATTTCAAATGAGCAACATTAGGCTTTCTACCATGAAACAATTCATAAGGAGTAGATTTAATAATTGACCTAATGAGCATTCTATTTAAAACATAACATGCAGTACTAACCGCATCAGCTCAAAAATATTTAGGAACATTAGATTCATTTAACATAGTTCTAGCAAGTTCCTCTAATGACCTATTTTTCCTTTCAACTACACCATTTTGTTGGGGAGTCCTAGGAGCAGAAAAGTTATGTAAAATTCCATTTTCTTCACAATAACTTTCAAACTTTTCATTTTGAAACTCACCACCATGGTCACTTCTTAAAACTTTAATTCTTAAGTCTTTCTCATTTTGAATTTGTTTTGCAAATTTTCTAAAGACCTTAAAAGTTTCACTTTTCGTAGTTAGGAAAAATGTCCATGTATATCTAGAGTAATCATCAACAATCACAAGTCCATAATAATTTCCACCAAAGCTTTTTATCCTAGAAGGTCCAAATAAATCTAAATGTAATAATTCTAGGGGTTTTGAAGTGAAAATAACATTCTTTGATTTAAATGATGATTTTACTTGTTTACCCTTTTGACATGCATCACACAATCTATCTTTTTCAAATTTTAACTTAGGCAAACCAATAACTAAGTCTTTTGAAATCAATTTATTTAAATGATGCATATTTATATGAGTTACTCTCTTATGCCATAACCAAGGGTTCTCTTCCTTAGCAACTAAACATGTTATGCTAGAATCATGTAAACAATCCAAATCAATCAAATATATGTTGTTATGCCTAATGCCTTTTAATTCTACATTTTCGGAATTTATCAAGTGTATAGTGCAAAATTTACTTTCAAATATTACCTTAAAACCTTTGTCACATAGTTGACTTATGCTAAGGAGATTATGCTTAAGTCCATCAACAAGAAGCACATCCTTGATCTCCAAAGTGTTTGCACCACCTATGTTTCCAATTCCAAGAATCTTCCCTTTGTTGTGTTCCCCATATGTTACATATCCTTGTTCCTTAGCTTTGAAACTTACAAATTTAGATTTATCACCGGTCATATGTTTTGAGCATCCGCTATCAAGATACCACATAGACTTCTTTGATTTGGAAGTTTCCTACAAAACAAGAACATAGTAAACTTAGGTCCCCACAACTTTTGGTTCCTTGGGGTTAGAGACATACAAATTATTTAACAATAGGAACTCAAATGTATTTACCTCTAGGAACACCAAAATGTTTAATCTTACATTTATTTGAAGTGTGTCCTTGTTTCATACAATAAAAACATGCTTTTGATGTCGCTTTAGAATAAGATGCATTACTAACAAAACATGCTCTAGTTCCTTTTTCTACCCATACTCTTTTGTTTTTCTTTTTAGACTTTTTCAAAGGAACTTTATGATTTACATTATTTTGAGCAAACACCATTTCATGCTTCTTAAGATCATCTATTTCCTTTTCGGCTTTGTCTAGTAAATGGTTAAGAATATCTATGTCATATTCATGCTCTTTACAAGTTGCACATGTTAGGTTCTTATCATTTTCCTCATCTAAACATACAATTTTCGTTTCTAATAATTCTTTTTCTTCTAAACATGTGATTTTCATTTTTAAAGAGTCTATTTCCTTTTCGGATCTACTTAGATTCTTCTTTACAACTTTATATTCATTCTTCAAATTCTTGAAAGCACTAAACAATTCATTATAAGCATTTTGCAATTCATCATAGTTATTATCATCATCACTAGAAGATGAGTCGGAATCACTTACCTCAAAATCGGAAGAAATGTTGTCATTTGCCATTAAGCAAATATTTGCTTCTACTTCCGAGTCACTTGATTCCGAGCTTGAGTCACTGTTGTCCCAAGCAATATAAGCTTTCTTCTTGAAGAACTTTTTTTCTTTGATTTCATCGTTTTTCTTGTTTGGACATTCGGTCTTTACATGTCCTGCTTCACCATAACCATACCATTTTATATTTAAAGAAGTACTTTCTCTTACCTTTCCTTTACCTTTGAATGAATGCCTTCCTTTTGTTTTCATGAATTTGGTGAACTTCTTTATCATAAGACTCAACTCTTCTTCTTCATCGTTTGAGTCTTCTTTTTCCTTTTTATTTTTACCTTTGAAAATTTCGGTTTTGAAGGCTAAGTTCTTCTTTTGATATTGTCCTTCTTCTTCATTTAGCCTTCCTAATTCAAGCTCATGCTCTCTAAGCTTTCCAAAGAGCGCCGCCATTGACATTGTGGAAAGATTTTGTGACTCCGAGATGGTTGTCACCTTAGGTTGTCATTTCCTATCCAAAGATTTTAAAATTTTAACATTTAATTCATCAACGTCAAAGGTTTTACCTAATCCGGTGAGATGGTTCACAATATGAGTAAAACGCTTTTGAACGTCAAATATGGTTTCGCCTTGTTGCATCCGGAACATCTCGTATTCTTGGATTAAGGAATTTTTACGTGCTCTCTTTACATCGTCAGTACCTTCGTGGGTCACTCTTAGCATTTCCCACATCTCCTGAGCACTTTTACAAACAGAAATCCTGTAAAACTCGTCAAGGGTTAGAGCAGATGAAATTATATTTCTAGCCCTAACGTCAAATTGTGCTTTTCTGTTTTCTTCTGCAGTCCATCTAGAAAAAGGTTTAAGAACGTCAACACCGTTCTCTGTAACTTTAGGAACATATGGACCGTTTAAAATAGCGTCCCAAACGCCTCTATCAACAGACTCTAGAAAAATTTGCATTCTTACTTTCCAGAAAAGATAATTTTGACCCGCAAAAAGTGGGGGTCTGTTGATAGACGCACATTCGGAAAAAGTTTGATTTTGTCCGTCCATTTTCGAAAAGTTTGAATGACTAACAAAGCAAGCTCTGATACCACTTATTAGAATCGCGCAGCGGAATGATCGCGTGGTCAAACAAAAACCAAGAGGGGGGGTGAATTGGTTTCTTAACAAAAATTAGGTTTTCAAAATTTTACCCAAATTTTACCGATTAAAAACTGTGTAAATGTAAATAGAGAAGTGAAGAAATCTTACACAAGAGATTTATACTGGTTCGGATCAAAAGACCCTACGTCCAATTGCTAATCACTCAAACAGAGGATTAACGCTGTCACTATAATCAAGTTGTTACAAACAAATTCCAATGAAAAGGATAAAGATAAGAAAACACCTCTCTTGAAATCCACAAGAGATGATGAACAGTTTTCCCTAGAGACGGCACAACACACAATCCACTAAGAACTCCACTTAGTGATTCTTATCGCTTCTAGCCCACATCAGGTTCCAAAAGCCCCTTTTTCTTGTAACAAACAGTTCTCTGGTACTCACAACACTTAACTTTTGTATGAAAAAAGTTGTTCTACTTTTCTGAGTGCCATAGAGAAGCTTAAGTAGAGAAATTAGGGTTTGGGAATTGGGAATTTCGGAATTAGGGTTCTTGGAAATAGGGTTTTCGAAAATAGGGTTGAGTTGAAGTTAAAAATCAAAATCTGACTAAAATAATCGATTAAATGAAGTGTTAATCGATTATTACAGAGCCAAAATCAATAGAACCCCAAAACTCTCTGTTTTAATCGATTAAAAGGGTTGTTAATCGATTAACAGGTGTGTTAATCGATTAAACCAGTGAGCAGATACAGAAAATGGTTTTTCTCACTGTTTTAATTGATTATTTCACTATTTAATCGATTAAAGCTGAGCCTGGTTGATAAATTTGAGCTTTTTGAAGCATCTAAGGTGCAGACTATGTTCCGGCTATCTCAAACTCTAATATTACAGACTCAATCTAATCAAAACAGAGTTATTACAATACAAAACAAGTCTTCAATACTCTAAGTCTTTGTGTTCTTGAATCATCATCAAAATCAACAATCTTCATGTCCATCAAGTGCAACATCAAGTCCTTGAATGTTCAACAAAGTACATGTTTGGACATACATCAAACTCTCACCCACTAATGCATAAGAAATAAATTTCAACCCATTACGTTTTAATTCATTCTTTGAAAAGCATTTGATTAAACTTGTCACCTTTTGTATTCAACCAATCCCTGTAGGGCATTTTTCCATTCTAAATCTCTCTAATATATGATTTCTTAGACAATTCTAACAATCCTTGTGATCTTTTATGAAATATTTTTATTCCTATCACATAGGATGTCTCACCTATATCTTTCATTTCAAAGTTATGTAGAAAAAAAATTTACATCATGTAACATGGCAACATTATTAATAGTAAGTATAATATCATCAACATATAGGACTAAAATTACAAGCTTGCTCATATTGACCTTCATGTAGATATACCGATCAACAATGTTTTTTACAAAACTATATAATGTGATGGTATCATTAAACTTGAGATACCATTGTCTAGAAACCAATTTTATTTCATAAATTGACTTTTGTAATTTATACACTATGTTTTCCTTTCCTATAAAAATAAAACTTTTAGGTTGGTCCATATAATTTTCTTCCTCTAATTCACCATTTAGAAAGACGATTATTACATCCATCTAGTGAAGTTCTAAATTATAATGAGTCATCAAAGCCAAAACAATTCTCAAAGAGTCCTTTGTAGAGAAAGGATAAAGGGTTTCTTTGTAGTCAATGTCATCCTTTTAAGTGATTTTTGGCGACTAATCTAGCTTTATAACTTTCAATATTTCCTTTTGAGTCATGTTTGGTCCTAAAGACCTATTTACAACCGACTCTTTTTGAATCTTTAGGCAATTCAACTAGATCTCATACTTTATTGTCATCCATTGATTTCAACTCTTCTTTTATAACATTCAATCACTTTTTTGAATTCACTTTCCATGGCTTGTTTAATTGAGACTTGATTATCATCAATGCTTAATTCACATTCATGATCAAGTGAATATACAATAAAGTCACTTGAAATAATTGATCTTCTTTATCTTTCAGACATTCTTGATACTATTTCATGTGTCTCTTTTATCATTTATTCATTAGTAACTTGCACATTGTTTGTTTATTCATCAATCATATGTTCATCTTGAGGGTTTTGGATATTGTTTTGTTATCTCTTGTTGTTGTTTGACCATAACACAACTAGAGGAACAACATCCTTACAAGAAACATTAGGTGAGAAGATTTACAATGAGTTTCTACATTAGATTGGTCATTTTTAATGAATCGAGCATTATCAAACTCAACTATTCTTGTACTATGGTTAGGACAATAGAATATGTATCATTTAAACTTTTCAGAATAACCAATGAAGAAACAATTCTTGCATCAAGATTCTTTTCATGTATTATACACTCTTACTTCTGTTGGACAACCACAAATATGGAGATGTCTTAAACTGAGTTTTCTTCTTATCCATGGTTCATAAGGAGTCTTAGAAACTGCCTAACTAGGAACCCAGTTAAGCAAATATAATAGTCTTTAAGGTATGCATCTACAAAGATAAAGATACAGTATTATAACTTAGCATAGACCTAACCATATCTATTAAAGTACAGTTTCGTCTTTCAGCAATACCATTTTGTTGAGGTGTGTCAGGTATAGTGTATTGTGCACATATGTTTTTACTTTCAAGGAACTTTTCAAATTTGGACATTATCCACTTTCAATGGTTTTTCCATAAAATTCACTATCTCTATCATATCTCATAACCTTCACTTTTCTATCTAACTGTCTTTCGACCTCATCAATGACCACCTTTTGGATGTCCGCCGATTGAGATTTTTCATGCAAAAGATGTAAATAACAACAACATGAAAAATCATCTATAAATGTGATAAAATACTTTTCACTACTCTAAAATGGAATATCAAAGAGCCAACAAATATCAGTGTGTATTAATCATAAAAGTTCATTGTTTCTTTTACCACAATTCTTGGATATCTATTTAGTTTGTTTTCCTTTAATACAATTCAAACATACATCCTAGTCACCGAAATCTAATTGAGGTAAAATATCATTTTTCATTAATCTTGTTTTTCTTTCCTTAGATATGTGACCTAATCTTTTATGCCACAAATAAGCATAACTATTATCATGCACATCACGCTTATTCCCAATAACATAATCAACATTAAACAAGGACTCCATAAACTTAACATCAAGATTGAAACAACATAAACTATCTATTAAAGTACTAGATCCATATCAACACATGTCTTTAACAAAAAAAATACATTGTTTCCAATCTTGAAATGAAATCCTAATATATTCAATTTTGTAACAGAAACTAAATTTCTAGCACATCTAGGTACACAGAGACATCCTTCCAAATCTATATGGAGTCAAATATTCAAGATCAATCTATATGTCCCAAAATCAAGTCACAGGTATTAGTAGGTACTTCAACAAGATTTGATTCAAAATTTTCAGATAGATAAAATATACCTTTCTTTTCAAATAATTTCTTTTTTTAGGACAATCCTTATTGAAGTGACATTTTTTATTACAAAAGTAACACTTCTTATCTTTATGGATTTTACCTTCATTAATCTTCAATCTTCAATTGAGTATTGCCTTAATCCTTTCTACCTAACTTGTTCTTACTGTCACTAGTTCCATCATGAGTCATGAGATGAACAAAGTCATCCTTCATTTTCTTTAATCTTCTTTCCTCTTGAACTAACATGGTTTTAACTTCCTGACAATTCCTTTTTCTTTAAGGGTGTTATAATTCACCTGAAATTGGCCAAATTCAGTAGAAAGAGAGTTCAAAATGAACTACACTAAGAAGGATTCACTCACTCCCATTCCCATAAATTTTAACCTTGTTGTCAGATTAAGCATTTCAGTTACATGATCAGAATTAATTGAGATCAATCAAACATTTTGTTTGTAAGCTCACTTATTAGAATCCATGTAATCAACTTATCAGTAAAATATATTATTTTTTTACATGTATGACATCTTTGAATAGACATACACTCAACACGAATGAAAATAAATAATTTATATTATTAGTTATAAACAATGGTTCATCTTTAGGTAATCCAGAAATGCCTTATAATAATAAATTTTAATTAACCCATAAACCAATTAATATATGCATAATATAATTCAGCATTTTTTATTTCAAAGATAATTGACATAATTCAACTTTACTTTAAAATTAATTAAAACACAGTAAAATTCAATTCAGGTGGTGCAACAAAATTCAAGTAAACTTTAGAAATAAAATCCCTATATTTCATAATTTCAAATTAGGATTTCTATAATTTAGAGAAAACATCGTTCACGAAGGATTATTAATTCATAATTTAGCTCTAATACCAATGTAAAATTGTAATTTCAAATATCCTAATTCAATTGAAAAAACTATTATATTTCATAGGAACCTTAGGATCTATGATTCTTACAAATATATTATTAAAAATGTTCAAGAACTAAATTGTATCTAGTGCAAAAAATCTCTTAATAGATATTTATTCTTATCTTATTTCATTTGATGATTTTCTATATGATATAGAATATGTCAAAGATAACCTTTTTTTTTTTATGTCAAAGTTACTAGTTTTTTATTATTTAGAAACATAATTTTAATCTTTCACATAAGAAATTGTAATATAACTTTTAGGTAGTATTTTAAAATATTTATTAAAATACCATAATATCTTTAATTAAGTAAGAAGAGATGAAATTGGTTTTAATTGTTGGCAAATTTTGGGTCATGTATATATATGATACATATTTAAATGTGTTAGGGTCATTATTTATTAAGCCAAATAATAAAGTGATCTGAATAAATTAAAGTTTTGGCTAAAGGCATATATCATGAAAATATGATTGTGTAGAGACCATTGAGTAATTTCTAATTTGATGAGGGGCCAAATTGAAAATACTAAAACTTAAGTAATTAACCTAATTTTGGTTATATAAAGGGTCATGGTCCCCTTCGAGAGCACACGAGGCGAGCGTAGTTACAGTCCTGTTCTTTTCTCTCTATCCCCATCAAGAGAGAAAATCCACAGGGAAATACAGGTGCTCTTCAGGTGGAAGACCATAAGATCAAAGCAAAGGTGCTCTACAAAGAATATCATCATTATGGCTAATTCAGGTACGCTTTCGCATTTATTTTATAACATGTTTACAGTATGGGATTATTGATATATGATTGATCATTAGAATGAAGATCATATTTAATTACAGTTTACCTAACAATTGGTATCAGAGCAACCCATACTTGATTCATGTTTTTTCTTAGAAAATATTTAAGAATTGAGATTAATTTATGAAACCCTTAATCCCTAATTAAAAACCCTAAAATTGAGAATCCTAGGGTTTCTTAAAACCCAATTCTGTATTCCGGTGTGGTTGGGAAAGGGAGTTGCTGGGTTTAAAGGCACGGTGATGGGTTATCCTATGGCCTGTTGCACTTGATGGTTTTGAATAATTCAGTAAGAATCAAGGCTGTCATTTACGAAAGACCGTCGGTACCTCCTCCCATTGATTCTAATTAAGATGCACGCTCTGGGTGGTGACGGAGGCGTTGGACATGGTAGTGGCGACGGAGAGAATCGGCAGCGTGGAGTTGCGTGTTGAACCCTAGATTGAGAGCATTTCGTCCCAATCGATGCCTTCTGGTGTAATAGCTCTGAAGCACTCGTCATACAGCAGATCACAATTCAACAACGATTCCTTTTCCCCTTCTGTGAATGCACCTTCGTATTTTGGATTTTCTGCATGTCTGTGGAGGTGCATTCTGCAGCAGCGGTGTTTCGATCGCAACGACGGGCTTCCTCCATCAACAATAGTTTCGCCTTCTCGCAAGGGACCTCACATAGGTGGTCCGCGAGATCTATTGGTGGCAGTGGTTTCGCGGTGGACACAGTCGCAGGGTTGCTCGCGACAGCATGGGGAAGCGTCGGAGAGGTTTGAACAGCGGTGGCTTGGGCCTCTGGTTCATGTACAGGGTCATGGCTTCTCACGATCACTCTCAATTTGGTTCTGAGGCAACGACGTTGGTCCTCTTTGCTGCTGGCCTGGCGGATTGTGCCCATCTAGATCAAGAGGAAAAATTTATTGTGCAAATACCACATGTTAAGCAAGTGAAGGGGTTGCCAGAAAGTTGTTTGATGAAAATTTATAATTGGGGCATCATGCCCCTGTACTGAGACGGGAGGAAAAGTTTGAAATGTTGATCATCCGTCCGAAATTTGTGGGGTAATGGTGGCCTTAGTTATGGAACAAATTCTAAAAATTCCAATGCGTACATTGTATCGGGGAGTGGCGAGAAAACCTATGATTCAGAAGCCTTATTATATTGAAGGTAACAGCATGAGGGAGAAGCTTTTAGAAGTGGACCCACCAGTCCAATGTGGCCATAATTAACAATAATAAATAAAAAGCTAGGTCACAATGATGATGCACTAAAGGTGTTTGACGATATTTCACATAAGAACCCCACATCCTGGAACATTTACTTAAAAAGGTTGCTAAAAAGAGGTCAGCTTGATGAGACCTGTACCGTGTTTGATGCAATGCCTGTTAAAGATGTTGTTACTTGTAACTCCATGGTTTAGAGTGTTGGTGAATTGGCCTTAGGATGTGCGTGGGACCCGCTGCCTTAATAAACAAGAGAATATGATAATGTTAACGTCGTGGGACCCGCTATCTTAATTTAAAAGCCATACGTGGCATTATAGTACAAATTATGGCTTTATAGTACAAATTTTGTTTAGAAGTGGTAATTGAGACTTAATTTGGTTTAGGTTACCCTTATTAATATATTCAATTTGATTGGTAGTTTAATATTTTTGTGAGCAAATTGAGTCAAGAAGTTACCAAAGTAACATCTCTTGAATTGGGTAGTTCGTGAAAAATATTAAATGTTAGTGTTTGTGTATATTCATGCGAGTATTAGTCGACCCAAAGGAAGATTAATATTTGGCCGAATTACATATACACTTGTAATGATAAACATATGATAATTATAAAGATTAGCTTTGTCGATGATAAATCAATCCAATGACTGGTTTGTTGTTGGACGTGCTTTATTGTCAATGTTTGATTATTACAACAAGATACCTCTAGCAGTTAATATTACTTGTCCAAAGACTTGATATTGATGGTGCATTGGGTGTCTTGAGATGGGTTAAACCATTATTTGAATATATATTTTATTTATAATTATTTTTTTATATAATGTGAGCATAATTAGTTTATTTCTTTTGTTCTAATCCAGCTACAATTGCTTCTGTATCCGTCAATTTAAATTATGTTCCGATCCTCAAAAGTATGTTTCCTACTTTGGTGCGTTCGAAGTCAATTTAGCGTCGAGTACCTAGTAACACTTGGTGGTTAGACTCGGGTGCAACTACTAACATCGGTGTTTCTATAAAGGGTTGCCTAAGCTACCGGAAGCCAATTGATTCCGAAAGATGGATATATGTTGGAGATGGCAAATCGGTAGAGGTGGAAGCCATAGGGCATTTTAAATTGTTATTGAGTACTTGGTTTTTATTTGGATTTGAAAGACACTTTTGTTGTGCCGTCATTTAGACGGAATTTTGTTTCGAGTTTCTTATCCGGACAAATTAGGTTATTTATGTTCATTTGGAAACAATAAGTTCGGTTTGTCTTTTAATTCGGATATTATTGGAACCTGGTTCACTTTTGCCTTATGATAATCTGTATTTACTTGATACTTGTGACCACCTATAACGAAACCCTTAATACGAGAATCACGGGGTACTAAACGTAAAATTGATGATACTCACTCGGGAGCATTATGGCACGAGCGCTTAGGTCACATCTCTAAAAATAGAGTTGAACGACTTGTGTTAAATAGAATCTTAGAGTCCATTGACTTCACAAACTTTGATATTTGTGTTGAATGCATTACGGGCAAACAGACCAAAGCGAAGAGATTAAGTGCATATAGAGCTACAGACGTCTTAGAGTTGATACATACGGACATTTGTGGGCCATTTCCTACACCTTCGTGGAATGGTCAACAATACTTTATATCATTCATAGACGATTACTCACGATATGCATACTTATTCCTTATACATGAAAAGTCACAATCTCTAGACGTGTTCAAAACATTTAAAGCTGAAGTTGAAAATCAACTCGATAAAAGAATTAAGTACGTCGGATCCGATCGTGGTGGTGAGTACTATGGCAGATTTGATGGTCGAGTGAACAACGTCCGGGACCTTTTGCCAGGTACCTAGAGGAGTGTGGAATTGTCCCACGAGTATACCATGCCGGGATAACCTAACATGAATGGTGTAGCTAAAAGACGAAATCGAACTCTTAAAGATATGGTCAGGAGTATAATTTGTCATTCCACCTTACCAGAGTCACTCTGGGGAGAGGCACTAAAGACGACAGCTTATATTCTGAGCAGTACCAACTAAAGCAGCGACCAAAACACCTTATGAGCTTTGGGTCGGCGACAACCTAGTCCGAAGCATTTCCATGTGTGGGGTTGTCCAGTACGAGGCAAGGCCTTATAAGCCAAATGAAAAGAAATTGGACTCCCGAACGGTAAGTAGTTATTTTATTGGTTATCTTTGAAAGATCCAGGGGATATAAATTTTATGATCCCACATTAAAGACAATTTTGAGACGGAAGCTGCTACGTTCTTTGAGGATATTGAGTTTGGGGGGAAGAATAAAATCAGGAACTTTGTCTTGGAGGAAGAATCGGTAACAATTCCAGAACCGATTCAAACAGTTACTTTTGATAAAGTAAGTTCGGAACCTCCACAAGACATTGTTAATGAACCCCTTACTCAAGATGATTTGGTTGTTCATGAAGAACAAACTCTAGATCCTCAAGAACCTGTGCGCCATGAGCCGAGGATACTCCAGCTACTAAGGGAGACAAGTTTAGTTTAAATTAGTGCCCAAAGAGGAATTTGGAAATTGAGGAAATGCAACAGATTCCCCATGCATCAGCTATCGGGAGTTTGATGTATTCCCAAATATGTACGTGTCCAGACATAACATACATAGTTGGGGTTCTAAGCGGATATTTAAGCAATTCGAGGAATAGACCATTGGAAAGCGGCAAAAAGGGTCATAAGATATTTAAAGAGAACAAAAGATTATATGCTCACATACGGGAGGTCGGACCGGTTGGAGATCGCTGGGTTTTCGACTCGAGATTTTGCGGGATGTCAAGAATTTGTAGCATGCTATGAGGCATCAAATCATGGAATATGGCTGAGAAATTTTGTCACGAGGCTGCAAATTGTGAAAAGCATTGAAAGACCACTTAAGTTATATTGTGACAATAAATCAGTTGTATTGTTAAGGAAAGAGTACAAAGTGGACTGATTTCCATAGAACACTTAAGGACAAACTCCATGGTAGCATATCCTCTAACTAAAGGACTTCGCCCAAGGTCTTTCATGAGCATGTTGCTCACATGGGTGTTTTACGGTTTGAGGAATTTGTGGTTTAGTGGGAGTTAGTCATTTTCATATATTTTATGTTCTATGTTTAATTTTATATATGTATACATTGTTTTTTGGACATATTTGGTTATCTATAGATATGCGGTTTTCTTGTTCATTCATTACACTTTGTACATTAAGGTTATTGTATCGATCTCGATAAGTTAAAGTTTGGACCAGTTGAAAATAGACATGTACGAGATCACCTTCACGTAATTTTTCATGCTACACATTTCATGATGAATCCATGTCATTTGGTTATGTCGGGATGAGTAATCTTGTTGGTTTTAGTTGCGATGATGCAATGAAAAGCTGGTTTGGTTCTATATCCCGATATGATTAATGGACAAGACTTTTGGAATATGCTAAAGGAATATAATGATAATTTTGAGCTCATAAAGTCTAACACATTTGTAAGGTTGTAAAGACATATATATTTGTGACCGAGTGGGAGATTGTTGGCAAATTTTGGGTCATGTATATATATGATACATATTTAAATGTGTTAGGGTCATTATTTATTAAGCCAAATAATAAAGTGATCTGAATAAATTAAAGTTTTGGCTAAAGGCATATATCATGAAAATATGATTGTGTAGAGACCATTGAGTAATTTCTAATTTGATGAGGGGCCAAATTGAAAATACTAAAACTTAAGTAATTAACCTAATTTTGGTTATATAAAGGGTCATGGTCCCCTTCGAGAGCACACGCAGACGAGCGTGAGTTACGGTCCCGTTCCTTTCTCTCTATCCCCATCAAGAGAGAAAATCCACAGGGAAATACTGAGTGCTTCTTCAGGTGGAAGACCATAAGATCAAATCAAAGGTGCTTCTACAAAGAATATCATCATTATGGCTAATTCGAGTACGCTTTCGCATTTAGTTTATAACATGTTTACAGTATGGGATTATTGATATATGATTGATCATTAGAATGAAGATCATATTTAATTACGAGTTTACCTAACATTAATAACTCTTAAATAATTCTCATAATTTTAATAAATTTATAATCTAATAATCATAAAAAATCTTTACAATAAAATTATTTTATAAATTATATGAGTTAATATTTATTAAAATAATCTAAGAAGACAAAAAATATTAAAATTATTTTATTTAAATACATATAAATGTATGAAATATAAAATATAAAATATATATATTCTTTTACGAAAGGAAAATGTAATCAGTTATTTTTACGTTGGTCATATTTTTTTTATGTTTTTGAAAAGTTAAGATAAAAAAAAAACTACCATTCATATTTTTATTCAATATTTAAATAAAACAAGATTCTATCTTATAAGAAAAACACAAAGAAAGTTATATATATATATATATATATATATATATATATATATATATATATATATATATATATATATATATATAACCATACTTTATAATCATAAAATGATTTAATCACAATAAAATTAATTTATTATTATTATTTCATTAATAAATTTTTATTACAAATGAAACAGTTATTGATCATTTCTTTCATTTTTTTTTCTATTAAAAATGTATCACATTTAGCGAACTATTTTTTTTGTCGCGTGTCCTCGTATCTATTGTATGAAAGGGAAATCTTACTTTATTATTATTATTTTTTTATATCATAAGTAAGAATACACCAAGTGATTAAAGACATATAAATTTTTTATAAGTATTAGAATAAAAAAAACTTAATTTAATGATACAAAATTTATTTATAAAATAGATTTAAAATTGATTTAGATTATTATTTTCACTAATGGATATCTAATTTTAATGAAAAATTTCATCTCACATCTCCTATCAAGAAAAATATTCAATAATATAAATTTATTATGGATTTAGTTTAAAGCATAAAGTCTACATAATTTATTGTAAAGTTAGATGGTTTTTAAAAAATTTCAATAAATTTTATCAATCGTTAATCAATTTATAATTAAGATAAATGTGGAATCAATATTAGTAAAATAATATATATTAGTAGAATTTTTCTCATTCTATGTATTTATGTTTTTTCAGGTAAGAGTGGTTTTTATTTTCGATATATATATATATATATATATATATATATATATATATATATATATATATATATATCTTCAATTAAATATCTGATTCATTGTTTATTTCTGTGAAATATGTTTATCTTTTTTCGTAGCAAATAGAGTAGAGAAGAATAAAAGTACTAATGAAATTTGGGTGAGTGAATATTAAAGAAAATTTGCAAAAAAAGATGTAGTAGATTTGAAATAAATAATGATGTGTAGTGGTAGTAGTAGTGAAGGTTTTTGCTTGAATATTAAAAAAGGAAAGCACAAAAGAAGGAAAATGGAAAGGTAGAAACCTCAAATTTGTAAGTTCAGACAGAGAACGCACGTATTCCGCGCATGCACGTTGAACCGATTATAAAGCCTTATTTCATGCATCACAATTCACCCCCCATTTCCATCTACATCTACTACACACATTCAATTCACAAATTCCAGAGAAGAAAATTTAGAAAATGAGCTCTGAGCTGATTCACAGAACACAGACACGAGAATCCTCCCATCGCACCTCTTATTCGCCGCCTGCATCCAGTACCCCGCAAAAATCCATCAACCGGATCGGTTATATGTTGCGCGATCGCCTCCCGTTCCTCCTCGTGGGCGTCGCACTCGCCACCCTCTTCTTCCACGTTCTCCCTTCTCGATCCATCTTGGCCACTGCTCGAGACTCGCCCCTGGAGACCCAGTTGACTCTGCCAACTCGCCGGGTCCTGATGGAGGGGCCCATCGAGAAGAAGGGAAGGGCACCTGTGGGAGTTAAGGGCAGGAAGCCGAAGCGGATCCTGGTCACCGGCGGAGCCGGTTTCGTTGGAAGCCACCTCGTCGACCGTCTGATGGAAAGAGGCGACAGCGTCATCGTCGTCGATAATTTCTTCACCGGAAGGAAGGAGAACGTGCTGCACCACATGGGGAACCCCAACTTCGAACTCATTCGCCACGACGTTGTTGAACCCATCCTCCTCGAGGTTGACCAGATCTACCACTTGGCTTGCCCCGCTTCTCCCGTTCATTACAAGTTCAACCCCGTCAAGACCATCATATCCTTCATCGGTTACTATTTTATTTTCTAACACAATTAATTAATCTTCCTTATCAATAGATCATGTTTGAGATTAACTGCATATCATATGCATCATTAATTGATCAATTAATTAGTTCATGATGGATTGGATTGTTTGAAATTGGAATCCTTGATTCCTATGTGGTTCCTGGAGCACAAGACCAACGTGGTGGGAACGTTGAACATGTTGGGATTGGCAAAGAGAGTGGGTGCACGGTTTTTGCTTACTAGCACCAGTGAGGTTTACGGTGATCCACTTCAGCATCCTCAGTCTGAGACCTACTGGGGCAACGTTAATCCCATCGGTAATCTCAATGATTAGCAGTAGTATTTCAATTACTCTTTAAAATCTTGCACTTTTTTTTTTTTTTCAGACATGCACAATTAGAACCTTTTTATAATAATATACTACTCTTTCTTTCTGTCTCTTCTAATTACATGTAAGTTACTACGGAAAAGAAAAAATATTTTTACACCACTATTTACACAAACAACCCATTAAACAACTGTATTTTATATTATAATAATAATTTTAACTTTTTTTTATTAAATCTCTTCGATAAAATGAGTTGTTTTTGCAGTTATTTTCTGGTAAGGTTGTCAATATATCATATCATGGTTCTACTTTTTATCTCTCTTAACTTATGGTTGAATTGGACTGCATGCTACTGTGTAGGTGTAAGGAGCTGTTACGACGAGGGAAAGCGCACTGCAGAGACATTGGCAATGGATTATCACAGAGGCGCTGGAATTGAGGTTGGTTCTTCAGAATCTTACATTTTCTTTTTTCGTACATGACACGTATTTAATGTAGCTCCATAAAATGCAAAAAAGAGCTTCAACGTAGTTATTGTTGTACGGGTAGGTGAGGATTGCTCGAATCTTCAACACTTATGGACCGAGAATGTGCATTGATGATGGGCGTGTAGTTAGTAACTTTGTTGCACAGGTATTTGCTTTTCCTTTTTGGGAGATTATTTATTCGGTAACCGTTGCTTTTTCGTTCACTTTTTCCTACGTTTAACTTGTCACGCCAACAACTCTGATTCTCTACAGGCGTTGAGGAAGGAGCCATTGACTGTTTATGGCGACGGAAAACAGACCAGAAGCTTTCAATATGTATCAGACCTGGTAAATCTTTTTCAAGCCTTTTCTCAATATCAAGAATATAATGGGAATATTCGTTACATGGGTAACATAAAAAGGTCATATAACATTGATATGTCTCTAAGTCTCTTATTGGAGAGTAAGGTAACATCACGAATGGGGTACACTCCAAGAAAAGGCAAAGTACAGTTCATTTTTTTTTTTAAACACTAACAATGTAGTTTGTACATGATTGTTTAAACCAACAACAGCTTGAAAAGTAAATCATAGAAAGTGTTTAGAATGATCAAATACTGTCCCTTTAGTTTTTATTTCAAAACGTGGCTTTCCATCATGATGCATAAGCTGAAATTTAACGTTTGATTGATCTGAAACTTCAACTAAGTTTAAATAAAATACAGTAGCGTATTATATAATCTAAACTTGATTGTGTAAAAGACTAACATGCGCCTATGCAATATATCGCAGGTAGAAGGTTTAATGCGGCTGATGGAAGGTGATCATGTCGGTCCTTTCAATCTCGGCAACCCTGGTGAATTCACTATGCTTGAACTGGCTCAGGTATTTTATCTTATGTGAGCCTAACTGCTGTTAGAATTATGTATGCATATATAATAAGATATACATGATAGAAGAAGATAAATATGCATACATGGTAATATAGTTGTTGGAGTGTTTGGTTGGTGCAGGTGGTACAAGAGACCATAGACCCAAACGCAAAGATAGAGTTTAGACCAAACACAGAAGATGACCCACATAAGAGGAAGCCAGACATCTCAAAAGCGAAGGAGCTTCTTGGGTGGCAGCCCTCTGTGTCCCTCCGAGATGGACTTCCTCTAATGGTATCTGATTTCCGGCAAAGATTGTTTGCTGATGCAAAACTCAATGCGGGCAAATCTGTAGCATAGATTAATTTAAAACTTACCATCACTTAGAAAACATAATTAAAACAAAAGATTGGTGAAATAAACATATATACATGTATAACAAAATTGCCTTGAGTAGCTTATTTGGAATTACATTAATTACATATCTATGTATTAATTGTTCAATGAGTGAGATTTATATACCTATTGGCAGCAAAATAAACAGCATCCCTGCCAAGGGTACAAAAGATACATGTTTTTTTTTGTTGTATTTGTATGTGTTTCACAATCATATATTGCACAATTAATGTGTTTTGTCTTTCTTTTTCAGTGTAAATGGGGTCTTCTCGTATACTTTATCTTAAGCCCCAATATTCTATTAGATCTACGTTATCACCGTAATTAGACATTTATAGTATGTTTTCTCTCATATTTGAAAATTCATCTTAAGGCTCAATTCAGAAACACAAACTAAAATTAAGTATTAACAACGTACAATATTTATTTATTTTTGCCATTTATACAAACTGTAAAACAAGCAAATGACTGGCCAAACAATTATATAAATATGGCTAAATACAGTGCCTATCAACGGGTTAATGTATTTTATTTATCAAAATCTCTGTCACCTTAGTTAAAATTGTTTACACCTTTTGCGTTTTTTTTTTTTAACTACATATATATGGATTATATTTTTTACTTTTAATTGAAAAGGGATCTGGGATCACTTTAGCCACAATCTTCAACGTGTATCAATAAACTTCACAAATCAAAATCGTCGTCACTTTAAAATAATATATTGCAGTATTAGATTAAATAAGAAACCTCTACCAAACCAAGATTAGATAAGAAGGATGTCCAAATCATGAAGGTGGTGGCAGGAGTTTATTTTAAATAATTCTCATCCTTATCATCGTTGCTTTGAATCTGAGAAGTAATTCAAAATAAACCATATGACAGACCCACGTGTTGTCTGAACAGGGTATATGGGAAAGAATGAGTAAAATTTTCACACCAAAATGGTGATGATGATGATGATTTTTTATGAATCTATTATTTAGAAAGTAACGTTTTGATGTTTATAAAAACAAATAATAAATTAAACATTTTACTTGATGTTATTATTTTCTATCATACATTATGGTAAATTATATATCAATATTTTTAACTAATTTGTGCAAGTGATGTTTGATAGTAGAAAGATTGTAGGCTATACATGTCATATTTGATTGTATAAAAAATTTCACACAATTCATTCTCTTTATTTTGGTAGAAGATTGCTTTTGTTAAAGATAAATTTATCATGAGGTGAATATACTTGTTTAATGCATTTTTTACATCTAAACTATTTGTTTAATATAAATCTATTATTATTGTTTATCACAACACACACAACACAATGAAATTGAATGCAGGAAGACGTGTCATGTACTGGATGAAGCATGGATAAGGTGTTCCTACCAAATCGTTACATCTGGTTCCTTCCCCATCCAATGACGCCATACTGGTACACATACAATCACTATAATCTCTCTTTTTACTTGTTTATATAAAACCCCACACAAACCCTAAACACAGACAGAGAGAAAAGAAGACTCAAAGAAAGGAGTGGTGGCTGCTGCGAAAACTTAGTTTGTTCCAAAAAAATATTACAGTTTTCGCAGCAGCAAACTAATAAATAAAAACTCATATCATATGATGTCTCGTTCTCTCTGGCAAGCCAAATCTGTTAGTGTCATTGTTGCTCAATCTATCTCATTAGTTCCTGTTCATCGGTTAGTTCCAATTTTCAGAATATTTTCAATTTACTTGTCCAAAATATTCTTCTTGTTTGTGACCTACATATTATGATGCTATTATGATAGGAGAGGTTATGCAGTTGCGTCTGATGTATCGGTAAGAGTTCGTAGGCGTGGAATTGTGGGAGGTGCAGAAGAAAAGTCTGTTACAAGAGATGGTTCAAAACCCTACTCTGATTGGGCCCCAGACCCAGTAACAGGTGACTACAGGCCGATTAATCACATCCCTGAAATTGATCCGGTGGTGCTCCGACAGATGTTGCTTAACCACAAGTTCAGATCACCACAGTAGAGTTTAAAACGGAGCTGCCTCATAGTGGATGCCCAAATATCATCTAGGTTTTGGCTTGGTAGGGGTAACCTTAAAATAAAGTATGTTAAACAGTTCAAGTTGGAGTATTTTCAATGTACACTTAAAAACACCTTTACTTTTAGTCTAATCAAGACTAGGATATAAGTTTTTATAATATTTCTGTGCATGGTAGTGGGGATTCAAATTTTTTTTTTTCTTTGTGGGATAAAATTAAAATAAAATAATTAAATGTTTGCTTGATTGTTCTTATTGCCTATAAAAGAATCGAATGCAACATATTTCAGAAGTAAAATTTACAATTTGTCTGGATGAACATTACTTTTGAAGTTTTTAAAATCCAACAAAATTTATACATTCTCATTTGAATTGAATTTAAAATCTAAAAATACATGAATATCAAAAAACAGTCCTTAAATTTGATGTTATGAAATAAACAGGAATCGTGTTAGTTGGGTTGCACTTGTGGAGTTGGTCGGAGTAATTGAAAGCAACGAAGAGTTCAATCAATCATGATTCAGTTTTCAAATCTTACATGCATGTGTCATTTTGTACAAATCCCAACCTCAAGGACAAAGAACTATTGTCTCTTCAATTCAACTATTGGACCTACATTCCGAACCCTTTTATATGTATCACAGTTTTTTATTATCTGTTCCATTTTTTTATTTTTTAAACTGTCACTCCAAAATAATTTTCGTTTAATACCAAAACTGATTTGCAAATTATTTCCAACACTAATAATTCTCAAAGTCATTTATAAATGGTTCTTATTTAAATATAAATGACAATTAAAAGAATCAAAGATAGTACCATTAGCAAGAAAAGATGTTACAAAAAGCAACCACGGAATCTGTAAGCCATGTTCGATTGCTGAGCCCAAATTTAAGAAAATTCAAAATAATTGTGGATTCATGGGCCCGCAAATAATTATACAACTAAGTAAAGGTAGGAATTAGGGTAATGAAATGGGTTGAGATGACTAATCGCTTGATTCTTGAAAAAATTTGGGGCTGTTAAGTCAAATCTCACTAATAAATAACATTTAAATGTGTTAAGGTCAAGTGAAATCTCACTAAATTAATAAATAACAAAATGATTTTACCTTTAAATCTCACTAAATTAATAAATAATAAAGTGATAGACTAAATTAAAAAGTTTGGTTAAAAAAAGTTTGGTTAAAGACATATGTGATGAAAATAAAATTGTGTAGAGACTATAGAGTAATTTCTAATTTGATGAGGGGTCAAATTAGAAATATTAAAACTTAAGTAATTAATTTAATTCTGGTTATTTAAAGGGTCACAGTCTCCTTCTAGGAGCACACACAGAATGTAAGTATCGGTCTCGTTCATTTTCTTCTATCCCCATTAAGAGAGAAAATTAAGAGGAAAATAGAGGTGTTCTTCAGGTGAAAGACCATAAGATCAATATAGTGCTCTACAAAGACACCATCATTATGGTTAATTTAGGTACGCTTTCGCATTTAGTTTACAACATGTTTATCAGTATGGGATTACGTTTATGTTTGATCGTTAGAATGAAAATAATAATAATTAATTACAGTTTACCTATCAGTATCAGAGCAACCCATACTTGATTCATACTTGATTCATGTCTGTCTTTAGAAATTAAATTTAACAAAATTTAGATTTTGTTTAAATTGAGAACACTAGGTGGAGAATAATCTCCAATTTTTTGTAAACCTATAATCAAATTTGGGGGTAAAATTGCCCCGTGAGTTCAGCGTCACATTGTCGCCGGTGAGGAATCTCCGGCAATACCGCAAGGTTCCAGTACACGAATAAACAGGGGTATAGGTCAGCGATCAGGATCTCGCGAATTATGGTGGTGGTTCATGATGGGCGATGACGATACTGTTTTCGTGCTAGAAAACCTAATTCGCGTTCTAGGAAATACGATCACAATAAGTGTCGTATGCAGGTGGTGGACATCGACGACAAGGAAGTCAAGCCACAGATCTGGGACTCTGCGGATCATGAGTGTTTTCGAGTCGTCACTTCTGTTTGGTCTAATTCATCTTCCTCAACGTGTTCCTCTCAGTGCTCTTCGGAGTAGTATAGGGTATTAGGGAGGAAATTCATAGCGTGGAGCGATGGATCGCTTTTGCCGCACATCACTGCCACATTTCACACAATGTCTGGAAGAGGTTCATCAACGTTGTCAGATTCACTCACATTTCTGTTTCTAAAACACCTTAATTCTAATAATTTGAATGCGCTTTGAATCACGTGCACTAGTTGGAAAATTACCAATTTTTTGTGTTTTGTCAGATGAGTTGAAGTGCTAAGGTTTTTAGATATTGAAATTAAGGGATTAATACTTTTAATGGAAAATACTTGCGGTGGTTGTCTGTGCCATTATAAATTTTTTTTATAAATAAATAATCAAATTTTGGTTTTGTTATATAATATTCAAATTTTTTTGTAGTTTAATATTTTTTTGTGAGCAAATTGAGTCAAGAAGTTACCAAAGTAATCTCTGTTGAATTGGGTAGTTTGTGAAAAATATTGAATATTAGTGTTTGTGTATATTCATGCGAGTATTAGTTGACTCAAAGGAAGATTATTATTTGGCCGAATTGCATACACACTTGTAATGATAAACATGTGATAATTATAAGGATTTGTTTTATCGATGATAAATCAATTCAAAGACTGGTTTGTTGTTGGACGTGTTTTATTGTCAATGTTTGATTATTACAACAAGATACCTCTAGCAGTTAATATTACTTGTCCAAAGACTTGATATTGATGGTGCATTGAGTGTCTTGAAATAGGTTAACTATTATTTGAATATTTATAATTATTTATTTTTTATAATGTGAGTATAATTAATTTATTTCTATTGTTCTTAATTCAGCTACAATTGTTTCTGTATTTGCCAATTTAAATTCTATTACGACCCTCAAAAGTATGTTTCCTACTTTGGTATTTTCTGAAATCAATTTAGCGTCAGTACCTAGTAACACTTGGTGGTTAGACTCAGGTGCAACTACTAACATCAGTGTTTCTATGAAAGGTTGCATAAGCTACCGAAAACCAATTGATTCTAAAAGATGGATATATGCAAGAGATGACAAATCGGTACAGGTGGAAGCTATAGGACATTTTAAATTGTTATTGAGTACTGGTTTTTATTTGGATTTGAAAGACACTTTTGTTGTGCCGTCATTTAGACGAAATTTGGTTTCAATTTCTTATTTGGACAAATTAGGTTATTTGTGTTCATTTGGAAACAATAAGTTCAATTTGTCTTTTAATTCAGATACTATTGGAACTGGTTCACTTTTGCCTTATGATAAACTGTATTTACTTGATACTGTGACCACCTATAATGAAACTCTTAATACAGAATCACGAGGTACTAAACGTAAAATTGATGATACTCACGCAGGAGCATTATGACACAGGCGCTTAGGTCACATCTTTAAAAATAGAGGTGAACGACTTGTGTTAAATGGAATCTTAGAGTTCATTGACTTCACAAACTTTGATAGTTGTGTTGAATGCATTAAGGGCAAACAAACTATAGCGAAGAGATTAGGTGCATATAGAGCTACAGACGTCTTAGAGTTAATACATACGGACATTTGTGGGTCATTTCCTATCCTTTCGTGGAATTGTCAACAATACTTAATATCATTCATAGACGATTACTCACAATATGCATACTTATTTCTTAGACATGAAAAATCACAATCTCTGGACATATTTGGTTATCTATAGATATACGGTTTTTCGTTCATTCATTACACTTTGTACATTAAGGTTATTATATCGATCTCGATAAGTTAAAGTTTGAACCATTTGAAAATAGACGTGTACAGACCATCTTCACGTAATTTTTCATACTACACATTTCATGATGAATCCATGTCTTTTGGTTATGTCAGGATAAGTAATCATTGTTGGTTTTAGTTGCAATGATGCAATGAAAAGCTGATTTGGTTTTATATCCTGATATGATTAATGGACACGACTTTTGGAGTATGCTAAAGGAATATAATGACAATTTTGAGCTCATAAAGTCTAACACATTTGTAAGGATGTAAGGACATATATATTTGTGACCAGTGGGAGATTGTTGAAAATTTTTTGGTAATGTATATATATGATACATATTTAAATGTATTAAGGTCATTATTTATTAAGCCAAATAATAAAGTGATCTGACTAAATTAAAAAGTTTGGCTAAAGGCATATGTCATGAAAATAAAATTATGTAGAGATCATAGAACAATTTCTAATTTGATGAGGGACCAAATTAAAAATACTAAAACTTAAGTAATTAACCTAATTCTGGTTATTTAAAGGATCATTGTCCCCTTCTTGAAGTACACACAAAGCGTAAGTATCGGTCTCGTTCCTTTTTTCTATTCCCATTAAGAGAGAAAATCAAGAGAGAAATACAAATGCTTTTCAGATGGAAAACCATAAAATCAATATAATATTTTATAAAGACACAATCATTATGATTAATTTATATGCACTTTTGCATTTAATTTATAACATGAAATTACGTTTATAATTGATAGTTAGAATAAAAATAATAATTAATTACAATTTACCTATTAGAGTTGTTCGTCTGGATTTTATGAAAGATACGATCAAAACACTAAGATTCATGTAAGAATGGTGCAATGTAATGGGGGAAGGGGGTGCGAAAAGAGAAGAAGAGTGAAAAAAAAAAAAATGATGGATGGAGGGAAATTGGAAGGAATGGTAAAAGTACAGGTGGTGGTGGTGGTCCATCTCACTCTGATTTAATTATCCGTCTACACTCTGCACTCTGCACTCTGCACTCTGCACTCTGCATTGGGCAATGATAATGACATTAACAGTGTTTCTGTTCCTGACTCACTCCCTCACTCACTCACTCACTCACTCACCTCATCACCACCACCACCTTTCCTCTGTCCCCTTCCGCTTCTGTACTTTCCCATCAGCGGCTCGTGTCCCCATCATGATATCATTCTACTCTTCTTATCTTCCCCGAATTCACTACTTTCTTTCACTTTTCCTTTCTCTTTTTAGCTCAATCTTTTTTTTTCTCTTTTAATACATTGCCCCATTAATCTAACACATAACAACCCTTTTTTCTTTCCTTTTTCTAAGAGAATAAAATAATATAGTATTATGTATTTTTGATTATAAAATATGTATGTTCTAAATTTAAAATATTATTATCATAGTGAATTGTCCTATAATATATATACATATAAAAATTATGATTAACTTCGATTTCGTAGTGTAGTATGAAACAGGTTGGTAAGGTGCATGAATTAAAATGTATTTTGTGGAATAACTGGAAAAACTAAGTTTAAGCTCCCAGGTAGCCTATGCATCAAAGGTTAACCGTAAATGCTCATGCATAAATATACTCGTAAAACAATATATAGTAATATCATATTAATAATTTTAGTGTTTTTTTTTTCAGTATATAAATTATCAAATTATCATTCAGCTTAAAAAAATCAAGTAGAATCACCAATTTATTAAGTTGTATGAAAATTTTAATTTTATCTTAAAATTTAAATAACTTCAAATAAAATCCTTTAAAACAATTCCATCTCTCACCGTCATTCTTCGCTAAAAATAAGTTTTTACGTATTATTATTATCTTATATTTAATTTTTTATATATAATAAAATAGAATTTAATTCATAGGATAAAGATTTTAATGATAATAAAATACCTATTTAAAACAAGAGTTTAATAGGAAAGATGAAATTTAATTTTAAAATTTATTTATTTATTAATATTTAAATATTACTTATAAAAACATATATTTTTAAATATAGAAGCAGTATTCGGTCCCAGAAATACTGAGTTTCTTTTTTTTTTTAAACCGTGACTGAAGAAAGTTTTTTTGGTTAAAAAAGAGTCCATCAAAGTACCATGGCCCCATTACCCATTCCAACAAGTGAATGCAACAAAGGATGCGTTCTTACAAAATAGTAGTTTGAATAATTAAATTTTCATTCATTCATCCACTTTATTCATTGTTTCTAACAATATATTTTTATTAGATAAGATCAGCAGCTACTATTTATGACTTAAATGTTTAATTTGTTATAAATTATTACCTTAAGAGCTATTGTGATCTTCACCAAGTGACAAATAACACATTCTATTTATAAATGAATGAAAAAAATATTAAAAAAAGAAAAAAATATATAAAAAAATAAATAATTGTTTTTCAATTTATTTAGTTATTTTTTTAATATCTAAATACAAAATTAAATCGACCCAAATATATATATATATATATATATATATATATATATATATATAATATTTTAATTAAGTTAACATAAATTTAAAAAAATTTAAAATTAAAAAATTAAAATTACAATTTATCTGGTTGAAAAAAGGAAAAAGAATAGATATTTAGCTTATAATAGGAGAATGCATTCACTTAAAATATTGATTTTAACTCTCCCAATTTAATAATTACAATTTTGAGATGCAAGATACTCATCAATAGCTTATTGTTTATAACCGAAGCACGAAACAAAACAATTAAATTCATTGGTAGAAAAATTCTACTTCAACCAACTTGGCTCACTAATGTAGTTTTAAATTATTTTTGTATGCTTAAAATACTTTATAGGTTTCTTTAAAAATAAATATTTTAAAAAAATGTAAACTAGATCTTTATTCGTAATAATGATATATAAAAAAATATTACATGATGGTTTTAAAATAGTATTACATATACATCTATTGTAAATTTGTTGTGTTGAAACCATTGTTTTTATCAGTTTTGTCTTGTCTATTCTTATCACTAATAAAAAATTAAAAAGTATTTAAAATTATAAAATATGTTTATGTGATGGTGCGATAGTTATAGTTGAATTATGGTATGTTTGTTTCTACCGACGGAAAGCTATGAAGAAAATAAATGGATGGAAAGTTGGGAAATTGATGCAGAATATTTTATTATTTACAAAAAAATCATCCATTTTCTTTATGCAAAGAAAACAAGGGAAACACATAAAAACACTACATAATAAATTATTTAAAATTAAATAATCAATTATATAATAATTTTTATTTTAAAAAATTTTAAAAATATATAATTATAATAAATAATTAAAAAATATAATAAATAAAATCATAAAAAAATACATTTCAAATGAGAAGACCTATCTAGTGACATTTCTCTATTTATTTTAAAAAAATTTAACATTTATATTTAATTTTGGTTTTTTAGTTTTAAAAATACTTGTAGAAATTATTTTGAAAACCTGTTTTTGAAATTTTTTTCTTTAAAAAGTGTTTGATAAATTTAATTTAAAAATTATTTTAAACAAAAAATATATATCAACAACTAAGGCTGAAGAAATTATTTTATTAACTTTACCGGGATCAAGAGGGACAATATTATAGCTATTTGTAAAAGCATGAATATTTTAAATAAAAATAAAACAAAAAAATTATTAGATTTAATTTTTTATAAAATAATTATCAAACTAAGTTCTTTAGTTTTTATAAATTAAAAAATAAGAAAGTATTTGTAAAACAATAAATAAACAAATATTTAAATTTAATAATTAAAATGAATTACTTTATCATACTATTAAGTTAAAAATGTAAATAAGAAAGATAGAAAATAATTTTTTTATATTTATTTTTAGAATATATGAAAATTATCGATGACTATCCAACCAAACCAATTTGTGAAGGTGTTTGAAGAAATATAGGACATATATGAATTTTTATCGATAGTAAAATATGTTGAGGATAAGTGAAAATTAGTTATAATTTTTTTATATTAATTTTGTATAAAATAATACAAAGTTTAATAAATGTGTAGTTCATATTAAGCATAATGACAACAAAAATGCAAGAAATGATGAAAGTTAAGAAGAAAACAGCAACAAAAACAGAGTTTTGGATTTGGATTTAACTCAATTATTATAAATGTGTAAACCTCAATTAACTTTATGTCCCGTCTTTTGTAATAGTAATGCTTTTTGAATTAGATTCATTATATTCCCACTGTTAAATCATTCGAGCCTTAAAAAGATTAGATATTTTCAATAATTTCCTAAAATGTGGAAGACCTTCGGAGAAATGACGAAGGGACAAGATGAATAAAAAAATAAGAAAGAGAGAAACATAAGTCAATAAAAATAGGATGACTAATAAAATACAATCATGAAAAAAAAAACAAAACAAAAGAAGGATTACGAAGGATGAAGAAAAGGAAAAAAAAAACACTACTAGCTGCCACCGCTTCAGAGTTCAGTGTTTTTTATTTATTTATATTAAATTTAAACTCAAAAATATTGATTTAAAAGAAAAAAAAAGACCTCTTATTTTATTGATTTCATAAAGTGTAGGCCAATTTTTAAGTTTCAACAACGGTCGTCCCGTGTTAAACTTAATTATCCTTCTTTCTTCGGCTTCCCCGTAAAGGAAGCCTGACATATGCAGTGATTTTGTCTTGTTTATGCATACTACTATATAACACATGAAAATTACTGTTTATTTATTTTTTATTTCAAAATAAATATAATTTTCACACAACAAAATTATACATATAATTTATATGACATTTCATTTACATATTCTCTAATCATATTTATTATGCAAATATGATTTTCCTCTAAAAAAATACAAAAAGTGGTGCATATTTATTATGCAAATATTTATTTAGGTTACCTACCTGTTATTGTCCACCAGCTATCGCTTTCTGATGGATTCCCATAAAAGAAATATAATTAATCCTCTAATCCTTTCTTCTCTTCATACTCGGCCAATACCCGTAGTTTAGACACAGTTATGCAATTGGAACGCTAGAGATATAAATGCGTTCAACAATTATTAGCTGCAAACTACAACTTTTGAATAAATGCCACTAAGCTCTATATCTACACCATCTACCTCAATTCCAATCCCCCGTCGGGGACCACTTCTGTTCCAATCATCTTGCATTCACTAGTTAAGGACCCCTTCTGTAAATAAACATGGACAAAATTTCGGAAGCTAAAACCACATTAATAATCATAACTTATTTAATAAGGAACAAATACATCATTATAAGTTAACAACTAACTAAATTGCATAAAACAGATGACATAAACTCGGTCAATCTCTCTCTCTCTCTCTCTTTCTATATATATTGTGGCTACACCACTCGCAAACATGTGTATGCATGTGAATAGTGATTCTGGCAAATAAAAAAAATTACACGTCTTTGGCCTAACACATGAGAGTGGAATTAGAAGGAGGACGCTACAAAAATTACAACGTGGTGTCACAGCTCAAACAAGCCACGTGATGACAGAGAATTAGATGCATCGAGATTTTCCTCCACTGCGTCCCTGTTCTCGAGCACACTCCATTCACTGCCACCAAGGCTTCTTCTGATTTGCGGATACTGACCATAGCTCTCATCTTAATTCCCAGAGTATGGAGAGAACGAAATAATGAAAGAAATGGAAGACGAATGAAGTTGAAAGTATTAGATTACTAGTAATGAAGGAAGATTAACACTCATCCACAAGATAAACGAAGTAGTAGTAATAGACAGTAATAATTAACATCATACTCGTGTATAATAAACCGAGTTAAAGCTCCCAATTTCTTTCCTTTGTTGTTGTTTCCTTTTCTTCTTTGCTCCTTCTGTTCTCAGCTTCTGACAGCAAGCAAGGAAGGTATAGCAGACAAGTTTGGCGTAGAATTCTTATTGTCATTGGCATCTCTAATAATATCTCTTCTATTACTCTCTTTAGAAGAGGGTTTGCCGCTGAAAGCTCTCATGGGACTCGCAAAAGCCCAACCCCAACTTCTACCCCTGTTATGAGACAGGGCCACACTCGCCGATTTCCCATTCGCACCATCATCGGCAGAAGAAGAAACCCAATAAGATGACGACGAAGACGATGAAGAAGACGAAGTCAACATGAACCCACTAAACAACCCTCCACACCGCACTCTCTCCTTCATGCAATGGTGGTGGTGGTGATCGCCGCCACGGCTCACGGCGGAAGCCCCACCACCCGCCGCCTTAGGCTTACCTTCACGCTGAGATTCCACCCTCCGGAGAGTGCAATCTCCGAACCCAGTAGAAATCCTCTCGAAGAAGTCCCCAGAGAAGCTTCTGCTACCACACCCAACAGATCTGGATCTCGAGACCTTGCGCTCCAAAGAAGAAGCAGAAGCAGTGGTGTGACTATTGGGGCTGTTAGTGTTGTTATTGCTGTGTTGTTCGACAACAATGTCAGTCTTGAGAGAAGAAGCAGAGCAAGGTTTTTCCTTGAGCTTGACAGAGCTAGTTCCCGCTGCGGAGTTAATGGTTGAGATCCTGGGCGTGTTGCCAGCGTTGCCGTCTCTGAAGCTCTTGGAGTTGAGTTTCTTGGATGATTTGGAAGAGAGATAGAGAAAGGACCAAAAGCCGTATCTCTTCCTGGGACTAAAATCCTCAATGACAGCGTCGTCGTCGTCGTCAGCGTCGACCAAGGAGTGGTTTCTCCGGGGCGTGGCGGTGGACTTGCTGCGCTTGAGAACGATGTCGGAGGATGCATTGGGTGAGGGTTTCTTCTTCTTCTTCTTGGAGAGGAGAAAAGGGAGGCGGCTTCTGCGGGCGTAGTAATGGTGGTAATGGGAATGGTTGCGGGGGAGGGAGGAGGAGGAGGAGGAAGGGGCTGGGGCAGAGGTGGCGGTAGGGGGGAGGGAAGGGCGTGTGGTGGAGGAAGAGGGTGCGAGGTCGGATCTGAAAGAAGGGGAAGAGGAAGAGGAGGAAGGTGCGTGGATAGGGAGAGGAAAAGAAGAGGAAACAAGCTTGCCAAGCTTCTCTTGAAGGCAGAAGGCGCAGATACCACCTGGGTTGTTTCGGAAAGGGTGGTCGGTGCATTGCATTCCGTCAGCCATGTCGTGGTCCTCCCCCACCCCAACTCTTCCTCCTCCTCCACCTCCTTTCAAGGGTTCCATCTGGATGATGCAAATCGTAAAGGAGAGAGAGATGGTGAGAGGGTGTAATTGAGTGAGGATGAAAGGAAATAGAAAAGTGGTAGCATTGAAAACAGCACAGGGAGAGAGAGAGAGGGGGGGGGTAGTGTAGGGTAGTGGAACAGGGGAGACTCCCCAGGAGCACGTGGAAGACTGACTTGGTGATGTATTAAAAAGAGTGAAAGAGACAAAGTAAGGGAAACCAAGCCAAGCCAAGCCAAGCCAAGCCACCCAGCCCCTACTACTCAATAATATACTATTACTGTTACTATTCCTCTTAATTATTATTATCATTTCACTTTCATTCCCTCCACAATTTTCAGATATATTTTCTTCCTCCTCCTCTTCTAAGAAAGAAATTTCCACACCAAAACCTTCTTGCTTCTCACCCTCTCCCTATTATCTTTTCCCACCCCTCCTCTACTGTTTAGGCCAACATGATCTTTTAACATTTACTATTTTGTATCCCTCTATCCTTCTAATATCTGTGGACCTTTGGTTAAAGGAAAAAGACAAAATAAAAAATCACATTTTTATTAAAAGTAAAAAGAAAACTTTTCTTTCCATTTTTTTTCAATATGTTCTGTAAGGACGAAACAATCATCCAAACTTAATAAACTACCCAGTTAATGTCCCAATATCATCATTCCAACCAATTACCTTTATTCTTTTGTCTTTTTTCTCTTGGTAAAAAAGGTCTGGATAGGTGAGAATTTGAGAAAAAAAAATTTGGATAAAAGATTGTAAACAAAAATCTTAAAACAACCTTTTTGGTAATGATTCATAGTGTTGTTCAGTAAGTAATGGCAGTAGAATTATATGTAAGTTTCGTATTAATAGTGTATTTAGAGTCGAAATTGTAAAGATAACTATTTTTATGGAAAATTAAAAAACTTTATACTAAAATTTATTTTGAATAAAATGTTTAATATATATAAATTCATGATAATAATTTAATTATTTAATATTAAAATTATCAAATTTTATCCAATAATAAAAATATAAAATTATTTATATATTTTTATCTATATTCTGTTCTCGATTTGTTTTCGAGTGAGATATTGTCAGTTAACTTGATTAAAATTGAAACTTTATTAATTTAATATTATTTTTGCATTGATGGAAACTTTGATAAGGTTAAAGTTTATTATTACTAATTTGTTTAATTATATAAGATTAGTTTCTTTTGTATAAATTAGTATTATGTATGGGTTGATGTTTATTAAAGATTTATTTTTTCAAATTTCATCTAATATACAATTCATTTATTGATAATAAATAATTTTAATTAATGTTAATAAAAAATTTCAATTAACATCAATCATAGTGTCTGTCACAATATAAGTAAGAATTATTTATTAGCTAACACAAATAAAGATTTCTCAACTGGCATGGACGTAATAATTTTTTGTAGTAAATATAGGTTATTATAATATTTTTTTATTAGTATGGACAAAAAATAATATTTAATGAAATCATTAAAATTATTTATCTATTAATATAAATTAATGGTATTTTTAATTAATATTTGTTACAATTTAATTGATGAATAAAGTTTTTATTAATTATTTCGTATGTCTATATAGATTATTTTTTTTCACCTGATTGACTAGTATTTATATGATAATAATTAAAACAATAAAACTGAAGTCAATTGGTTGGAACAGTAATTATGAAAATGGTTGAAATTTGAATAAAAATCCAAAAGACAGAAGACAAAGGCAAGGACATGATGATAAAAATAAGGAGTTGTTGATTTTATTGGTGCTGTATAAACAAGAATGATGATAATTATGATGAGAAGAAAAATATGGACCCTACTTTGAAGTTATGTTCCATAATAAATTTTGCATTATTAAGCCCGATGATAAAGTAAGGACAATAGCAAATCTTTTTAATTGCATGAACATAAACTCCTTCACAATTTTGTTTAAACTTTCTTCTATCATACAATCATGGCTTGGTGAATTGATTTGATCTAAAACTTTTACAGTGACTAGTAAGAAGTGTAATGCAAATATGTGCATTATTCTTCTGTGTACTCAACCTTTTAATAGAACATTATGATCATCCTCCACAAACTCGATATTCCTGTGGGTGTTATGGGGAAGAAAATGATGAAACTGGTTCTAAAAGTTTGGACACAAAAACGGTATGTAATGTCTCAATAATTGTTTGAGGAAGGACAGGTATTCTACGTGATGGATGAATGTCCCAAAAGTTAGCTTCATAAAGTAGAAATATCCATCTCAGGAAGTGAAAAAGGAGGACCACAAAATTTTGTGTAAAAGTTATATAGGTTACATATAGTAGATGCCACATTTCTATTCATCGTAGGCACAAGCAGACACCAAAAAAAGATTGTGCTACCCAATCACATTAAAATATTAAATGAAATTCTCAAATTACTATTTTTTTTTATCTTCAAAAATATGTTATTGTTAACACTGTTTTCTCAACAAAATAAATCAAATCAAACACCAAAAGATATTTAAAGCTAGTTCAACAGCCTTATCATTATTAATCATGATGCATCATTCGATTACTCTATACATTCATTAACTTAACTAAACCTTTTAATCACAAATTTATTATTTGTTGAAGATTGGGGAGATTATGAATCTTTCAAATTAATAACCGGATAGGTACGTATAAAGGATGCATATTAACTTATTTTTCAAAATATATTTTAAAATATAGGACGTTTATATTAAAAAACTACATTTTTAAATACATAATATTTGTAAAATTTAATATTGTAATAATTATTTTTTATCAATTATGTTTCTGTATTTTAATTATATTTATTATAAACAGAAATGAAAAATTAATTAAAAAAAGTTTAATTGGAGAGAAAATATTAATAGAGAAAGATGAATAAATTTACTAAAAGAGCAGATAAAAAAGTAAATATTATTAGAAAATAAATTTAGTGCGAGGATATTTGAGATATGAGGGTAATTTGAAAAAGAAAAAAAAAAAAATAAAAATATATATATATATATATATATATATATATATATATATATTTCAACGATGCGGGGATCACAAACAGCTTCTCCACCTTCATAAAGATCTTCAACTCCAGTCAAAGTTCACTTTTATTTTGCCACAAAACAAGCCAATGAAAGTTCCACACGCATCTACCCCTATGTTAGTCTACCTCAATATCTGCAACTTATGTCAACTTTCTTACATCAATTAAAAAGCTTTTGTGACGGTTATGAAACATGTATATTTTGCAGTTATTTAAATTTCTCCAAATTAGAAGACTAAAACATATATTTAACTATTAAATTTAAATAACGATATGTCTTTTTCATCTTTTCCTTTTTCTACCATGGATAGTCACACCCTCAGGCATCCACACTTTTTTCACGTTTTCATTGGACAAAACACTTAAAAATCTCTGTTTCTTTTTTCTCTTCTTGCCTTATTCTCAACTATATTTTTGAATGATTTTTTTTTTCTCACCTGTCACTTAAAAAAAAAAAAAAAGAATTTCGCAAAAACCCATATTACTCAGAGGAACGGAGTTAGTTGTCTGTTGTGAGAAACGTGGTTAGATGTGCCAATTTTTGCTCTGTTTAACCAAATGCAAGTTGTACAGTTTGGAGTCTCTTCCTTTCCCTTTATTTGATTCTGATGTTGTCTTCCCAAATCCACATGATATTTCATTGAAAAGTAACTCTCACTCATGTCACTGTGTGTCCCCATCTATGGATTCTTCTTTATGATATTCAATCTTTCTTTGCAGTCCCTACCATTCTCTTCTGATCCCGCTTTCAGATGCTTGGAAAATAACCTCACTGGACCACTTCATCCAACCATGCTATGCTATGCTTACAAAAATGGTTCTACCATTTTAAAAGTAAGTAATTGATGCATAGGTGCATGTATTTTTTCCACTAAACATTGCTTTTCCTCAAACATATATAGGATTGAAGGTTTAAGATAATGATGATGTTGAGGACAAAAAATGATTGATAATTTTTCACATCTTGCAGGTGGAGGATATTACCAAAATGGCTGAACATGTTGGTTGAGCTGACAGGTCGCACAAAGCTTGTCTACCCGAAGAGAAAGAAGGATGAAAAATTTCTTTCCTTTATAATGCAAAGAATTATTAAGGTACTACGAAAGGCAGCATTATATGTTATTCCAAAGGAAGAAGTATACTGTTGTTGTATAGTGATTTTGACATTTGTTGAGTACAATAAACAAGTGCAAAACTACAGATTAGGGGAACATATATGTCTCTCATCACATGATTGGAGCCACCAAATTCTTCACGCCAATGCTTACTTAGTACTCCTCCAAAACAATTATTGGTTCCTGTTGGATAATCACACTATTTTTTCCTTATCTGATTGTAATATTAGAAATCTCTACTTTGTCAATGTGTTTAAGAAAAGGTTGGGTGAAAGGTGAATGGGTTATTAAATTCAGTGTGGGGAAGCTAAAAGCGGAACAAAAGGGTGGAGTTGTAGCTTTTGGGAACAATGGCAATGCCATTAAAAGCTTGCCATAAACGCAACAAAACAAACATGCATTTCACTTCCATGGATGGATGAAAATAAGTTAAACCTCTCCAACTACATTTTACCTGCACATCCGGATCTGCATAACTTCAACCTATTTCTTCTATTTTACTTTTCTTTTCTTACTTTTCCAATCTATTTTACTTTTATCTTATACTCCATTCTTTTCTAGATTTAAATCTAACTATAATTTTTATTGGTTCTATTGTTCACAAAAAAAACTTTTGGTACCCACTTTTGTTCGCAACTTATTGAAGGTGTATCTGTATTTTCTTGGGAGATTATTTGTGTTGTGACGCTTACCAACGTTATTCTTTTTCTCTACTTTATCATGTATCCAATCTTCTGAACTCTTCTTTTCTTTGTTTCACTTCCATTGTCTCTGTGCAGATAATAAAGGGTTAAATTATTCACCTTTCCATACTTCAAATATATCTATTTTAGTCTCTAAATGTATTATTTTAATTCATTCTATACCAACTTTAAATTTTCTTAACTTGAATAATCTACTCATGGTAATCAAATGAAAATAAAGTAGTATTCATGAAAATATATAGTTAAAAAGGAAAGTTTATTCATACTTTACCTAAACAAAATAATAAAACTTAACTTTAATAAAACAAAAATATGTAATATTGGAATTATTAAATTTATATGGCAGTTGTGTAATTAAATATATTAACACTAACTAACCTAATCAAATTACCACGAGATGAAACATGGAGTGTATTTTTTTATAAGAAAAAAAGTGTGAAAAAAGAAAAAATATATATAAAATAGAATAAAAAATATGTTTATTGATGTGAAGAGAAAATAATATAAAATTTGTTATTTTAGAAATAATTAACAAATTAAAAATAAATATTTATAAAATTATCCATGTATTTATTGTACAGAGATACGTGAGAAATATTATTTTGAAAAATATTACATTTTTTATATATATACGAATGAAAAATGAGACAGGGTAAAAAATAACCTTAATTAACGAAAACAAAATATTTTTTTGTGTGATTGTATTTTATCAACTTATTTTGTTAATATATATTTATTCTTCAAATTAATGAATGGCGATGGATAATGTTTTTAAAATAAAAATTTATATTTTTGTCGTTTAAATTTGTTTTATGTTTTAAAATAGTAATTTAATTTAGTGATAAGATGAAATATCCATTCCAAGAACCTTAAGTGGAACAAAAATAGATTTTTATTTTCTTGAACGTAGACACAGAATGTTTAGAGTAGGGTAACATATTTTGGCTGCTTTGCTCCGAATGAGTGACATGTTTTCTCAGCTCATGGTTTTATCAGATATTGCAGAATGTCTTGGCATTAGACAGAGTCATATTCTTGTTGTTGCAGTTGAAATGATGGAGAGTGAGATTGGTGAAGAATCAATCCATTGTGCATTGTCTTTTGCAGTGATGGATGTTTTTATTACTTTGTTGAAGATGATTCATAAATTTTTCATTATCATATGCTAGTAGGTTAGCCAACAACCAACTCATTTATGAACTTGTCTACCTCAAACTTATCATCATTGTACTTCCGTTCAACCCAGCCCCCACTCCCCCTCTCTGTGCTCTCTGCAATTTCTTCTTTCTTTCCTTTTTCTCTTTACCCTCAAACAATTTTTTTATTTTTCCTCCTCCTATTTTCTTTACCATTTCATATGTTGTTTTTCTTTTTACAAGACACTACTATCAAACCTCGTACTTTGAATGGTTATTTAAACTCTCAATTACTGAGACTGTGTGCTTCGAAACTTGTTAAAACTCAGTTGAATGATCTTCTTTTACTATATCAGACTTCATTCTTTTGAGGATGAAAACTTCATCACCTAAACGGAAAGATATCACTAAAAACAATTTCGAAAATACTATTTTTAACCCAAAACTGAATTCCCTTCTCTTGTAAAAATATTTGTTTAAACTAAACATTCACTAACAAAAAATTAATTGCGATGCAGAAAGATAACCACGTGAGAAAGATAAAACGTAAAAAATGAACTAGTTAGTTGATGCTGTAGCATGCGCAAGCATTAATGTTCATTCAACTTATATTTCGATTAAAATAACAAATTTATATATTCCAACATAAACTTATACATTTTGATAGAATAATAAATTGAGGGGTTTGGATACTCATTCGTGATATACTATTTGAAGTTTATTTTAATTTATTATTTTTAAATTTGCAAAATAGTCCCAATTCATCTGTTTCCTCCATAAGTCTCATGACCATTTCACCTACCTCCTTGTCTTCACTGAGTTTTGTTATGAGATTTCATGTGAGAGAAGATTACGATTTGATAATGGCTGGTTTTGAGAGACTAGAACCACCACGCCGATGACACAGATATGGACGATGATGGGAAACATTGAAGATGAATATCAATCTCAAATTAAAAAAAAAAAAAGGGTAATTTTGCTAAAAGACGACTTTAAAAATGTACGAAGTTGTTGAGAAAAAAAACTGTTGAACAATTTGTTGATGATTTTGAAAATAATGTTTTTTAGGAAAAGAAGAATTAAAAAAAAAAATTATGAAGACACTAAAATAACTAAATATTTTTTCTAAAAATAAATAAAATTTATTAATTTCAGTTGCCTCAAACAAACAGTCTTATCTTTGACCAAACAATTATGCTGTTCATATATTTTCTCATAAAAAATTCAGCTATTTCTAAAGTCACCACTATATTCCTACCGTTTCGGAGAAAGGAAAATTCAATCAAGCAAATACGTATTGAGCTATTCATTTATTACAACCGTGAATTTGCCTGCTCCACAGTGGCACTCTGCAATATAACAGTAAAACATCCATTAGAGGGCAATACAAATGGCAAATGAGGGTCAATAACATCACATTTCAATGTCGTGAAACCCTTATTTTCTTAGTTTATCTTATATTTTGTTGTTTATGTATGCCACTCTTTTTTGCTACACAAAGCAGTTAAACCATAATGTGGATTCATCATATTTAGAAGGTAAATGTCAAAAACACCATATATAGTCTATTATTTTAAACAACACTTTCTTTTAAACAACTGTCTGTTCTTAAGTGTACAACACCGTCAAGATGACGAGTTTATGGCCAGAACGAATCTTGAATATTGTACTCCGAAGAAATACAAATGAATATGTTGGTTATTTCCTGATCATTATTTAATACGAGGAAGAATAAAATTAAGACTTGTTTGCTTTACTAGAGTTGAAAGGAGATATTAAAGTGGAAGAGTTAACTATTTTGGCCCTTATTCAACTTATATATAAATGGTTATACTATAGCACTACCAAGTATAGACAAATTCCAACAGACGATCTTGATTTTCTGGCCACAGATGCAAATCGTTAGTGAAGTGCCCTTTTGATCTCAAAATTACTTCAATTTATTAACAATCCTTGAATAACATGACAAATAGTTTTACACGAATGAAATGGAAAAACATGGTCTTAGGTTACTCACCAGAGGAATTCCTTCGGCGGCTCTTACAGCCAAGTAGGAACAAGGCTTGAAGAATTCTCCGTACAACTCTGACCATTTCTCCAATTTTGAATATATGTACTTGGATCCAAGAGTGTCAGCCCAGAATATTATACCTCCTCTAATGAAATCAATTCCAAAATTTAGAACAAGTACAAAGTTTTCATAAGTGCCAACTAAATAACAAGACAAACCTGTAAGGTGGAAAACCCATGCCCATGACTGAGGCAATATCGAGATCAGCTGCTTTGACTGCAATACCTTCGCCAAGGACCCGACAAGCTTCATTCACCACAGGAAAGAATATCATCTCAATGATGTCCTTTTCTTGTAACTTTACAAGCTGTCCAGGGTCAGATTTACAACATCATATCAAGACGAACTTACAATAAATTTTGACTTTAAATTGAGCTTCCTCACTATCAAAATGAAATAGGAAGGGTTTAAAGACCTTAGGATCAACGGAGACACCAGTAATGCTCCTAGCCTTCTCAATATAGTTTTTCAATTCAGAATCAGGACTAGCCTTGCGTTTATCATCATACAAATAAAATCCTTTCCGAGTCGTTTCGCCTGTTAAACAAAGATGGTCAATGAATTAGTTTAATAGAATAAAATGGAGCATATCACTGTGATGTAAATATTTTCCAATATATATCTGTCAGAATTCCAATTGATTCAGAGTTTATTTATACCAGCTCTCTTATCTTCTTGAAGAAGGGGAATGAGCATTGATTTATAAGTTCTCTCAGGAAAATTCTCAATAAATTGCATGCCAGTAGCAATCGCCACACCAAACCCAACAAGGTCAACCAATCTGCATTTGTAAATAAGTGTCAAATCATGCACTTCAAAAATGGATGGAGAATATCAAGAACTCATCGAATCACTATTACCTAAAAGGCCCCATGGGCATTCCAAATTTGCTTATAACTTTATCAATTTGATAAAAATCTGCACCACGTTCAACAAGCAAGAGACCAGCTTGTGTATATGGGAAAAACATTCTATTAACAGCAAATCCTGTGCAGTTTCCAACCACCACCGGAGTTTTCTTTATCTTCTTCGAAATATTTAACACGTCAACTATCACTTGGGGAGAGGTATGGTTGGTACGCACAATTTCCAGAAGTGGCATAACATGTGCAGGACTAAGGAAGCACAAATCAGATACTTATTAGATCAGCGTAAAAAATAATAACCAAATACAAGATATCACCTGAAAAAATGGGCTCCAACAATTCGATCTTTAGACTTGGTCCTCTCTCCAATCAGGTTGAGGTCAATTGTGGAAGTGTTACTTGCAAGTATACAATGAGGTGGACAATGCTTTTCAACATCAGTAAAGATCTGCTGCTTTAAGGAAACATTCTCAATAACAGCCTGTTCATACAACAAACACCAAAAAAAAGTTCATAGTTTCCCAAGCAATGGATAACATGCAGCCATGATCCTGACGACAGTAAATAAGCCAAGGTTATTTTGGAGTTCATTATACAACCTCTATCACCATGTCCACATCTCTGAAGCTTTCATAATCAAGGGTACCTTTGAGAAGAGAGACTGCCTTTTCAAAATTTTCTTGGGTCAGTTTACCTTTTGTAACACGGCTCTGTAAGTTTGCTGCTCATAGGGGAAAAAACATTAAATGAGAACAGGTATACAGCATCACTTATTTCTTAATTAAAAATGCAGTGTGAATATGTACCAATGCTTATCTCACCTTTAATTCTATTGATACCAGCATCTAAGAACTTGTCATTTACTTCTTTCAAAATGACAGGATAGCTGCTAAGAATTAAAGCTGTTGCTATTCCAGAGCCCATTAGTCCTCCACCAAGGATGGCAACCTTCTTAACATTTCTTGGAACCAGACCACGATCAGTAACCCCAGGTATCTGTTCATGTCAATTGGTGTTGGGAAATTGATATCCATAGAATTTATACAAACATTTAGCACTGAGAATGAGGCTAACTAATGCTGCTTCACAACCATATTTATCTTTATAAAAAATGGATTGAACATCCGACCTTTACCCAATCCCAAAAGATAGATCAAGGACGAAGGATTGCCCAAACCTTAAAAGAGGATTCTAACTATATTTCTATCCAATGTGAGGCATCTTAACACCCGCCTCACCTCCATATTCTGTTGTTTGGCAATACAAAATTTATATAGTAAATCTATGTAACATTTAAGCTTTTGATGTAGAATGTTAGAACACATTTTTAAGATAGAACGTGAACACTCTAATAACTAGTTTTGTCACTCGAAGGAGGAGAAATAAGAGTAAAATTAAGATATAAAACCCCAACAAACCTTGGACGTTCCTCTTTGAGCAAAAAATATGTGAATTAAGCTTTTGCAAGTATCTGACTTTACAAGTACTTCAGATGCTTCAGCTTCCTACAAAGATCAAAGGCAATGTCACCAAATGTTTCTGCAACATTAATATGAAGGGGGGAAATACTGGAGACAGATAACAACCTTCCAGAGTCCTGCCCGGGGACCAGCAACTACTCCTGCTTCAATAACATCAATGCAAACCAAAGGATGCTGGAGGTTGGGAGCCCGTTTTTGAGCCTGAGCTCGAGCAAATTTCAAAATCTCTACTGCTTCTCCAAGGGGTTCTAATTTGTCAGTCTTATAAAGAGTAGCGATCCATGGTCGCTGATGGCCGACAATATCCAAGGCCCACTGTCGTGCAGCTTTCACCAGATCATCAGGTGACACCAAACCATCTACAAGCCCCAAACTAAAAGCTTCCTTCCCTTTAACTGGCTTAGAAGTCTTAATTTAAGACAAAAAAAAAAGTGGTGAAAAAATTAATTGAAAATCACTGGACAAGCACATGGAAGTTACAACTCTTGAATACTTTCCTATAAAAACAAAAAACACGATTCAACTCAAAGTGGAGAACTGAACAAAAAACACGATGATGTTCAGTTCAGCAAAATTCAAAGATAGAATATTGAATATGCTGTTTGACTGATCACCAACCCTGACTTTGAAAACACCAGCTTTTCAGATCAGTTCTTCGCATTGAACAGAATAGAAGTTATAAAAAAAGAAGCATAAAATGTACAATACCAGCATCATCTCAAGTGCCTTTGCCAAACCAACAAGACGAGGAAGACGCTGTGTTCCTAAAATACAATTCAAATTTTAGGTCAACAATACTTAAGAGAAAATAAGAACAATTAGTCATAAGACATGCACTGTTACTCATGGTCTAACCTCTTTTCTTCTTCACATTTTTTTTTTCAAATTATGCTAGGCATAATTAATGTGCGAATTCAGGTATTAAACCAAACTTGTAGTTTTTTAATAAATGCATCAAAAGCATGTAAAACTTAAACTTCAAACTGTTTTCCTCAGTAACTCATGCCACTCAACAATGACCAGTATCAGTGGTTACACTTATCTTTTCAAAACAGAGAATAAAAAAGATGTATAGAGATGCATTCAATTTTGAATTCATACACAAAATACAAGTAAATTTGAAGAAAACAGAGAAGACTCAGTTTACTTACCTCCAAGTCCAGGAATTATTCCAAGCTGAAGTTCAGGCAAACCTAGCTGAGCAGTTGGGGTTGATAACCGAGCATTACATGCCTATGAGAAAGAATGGGTAATATTTAGTAGAAATTTACAAAGAAAAGTTTCTTTTTCCAAATCAGTTGGCAATACGTACCATTGCAAATTCTAAGCCCCCACCCAAGGCAAGGCCATCAATGGCTGCAACCAATGGCTTCCTAGCCGCTGAAAAATGAAGAAAAGAGATTTAACATAGCACAAAAAGGAAAATGAATAGCAAATAAAGAATTTCATAAAAATGACGTACCTTCTATAGTATCAGTGATGATTTCCACCGATAACCAACCAGGTTTTGGACGCTCTATATGAGGGGAGAGGAAAGAGTTAGAAAATTTCCATGAATATAACTAGATTAAAAAGACACTCCCCGAAGAAGTACCTTTTGGCTCTTCATCACCAAATGCAGAAATATCAAAGCCTCCAGAAAATTTTCCCTTTGCACCTGATAAAGTAACATAAGATTCAGTTACGATGCTGTAGCTACAAGCTAGTTTGCCAAGAAAAATCTTTGGTGAAGCCCGAAACTAGCCTGCATTCATTTCCCTCTTGTTCTGGTCAATACTAATAGAGCATCTTAGTTCTTTACAGTTTGAAAACTTCAGTGTCCATCAAAATGTCCCTATCATATCACAGGAGAAAGTCTAGTTGAGGAATGAGCGGATTGGTCATAACAACTACGAATTTCAACGCTTGGTCAACGAACTTTCAACTAGTTCCAGGATAACTGTTTCTTCAGATAAGATAAAAAGTTAGCACTTGGTTATTGCTAGCGAGACCATGGAGGATGAGGATTTGGGTAAAAGGTTATAGGCTCAAGTGGAGGTTGGTTATGAATATCATTCTCTTCTCCTTAGTTCAATTTACATTACACTTTTCCCTTGGAACAAATGAGTTGTCAGACATTCATATATTTTCCGCTGACCACTGCCAAACCATGGTACTTCTTTCAAAATCAAACCCTACCAAATGAGCAAACTAAAGTGTCGCCCCTTCGCAGTTATTTGAATAATCTCGAAGCTTATAAAAACAAATTGCAATACATACCTGTAACAACAAATGCCTTGACATCGTCTCTGCGTAGAGCCTGATCAAAGTGCTGCTTAAAACTGCGCAGTACTAGAGAGAGAAAAGAGACAAAGAAACAGAAGAATAAATTAGCAACAGAACATAGAGTATCTTCAGTAATAGAATCGGAAGGGTCAAATGTACCATCGTAGGAGAGAGAATTAACAGGAGGGTTGACGATGGTGATGACGGCAACCCCATCAGGTCCAACCTCCATGAGCGTGTGTCCTCTGCTTCCCATTGTGATGCCACTCGTTTGACTTTCCAAGAATCAGATTTGAAGAAGAAACGAAAATAAAGAAAAAAGAGAGAGAAATTGTGTTGAAGATGGTGATTGTAGAACATAAAAAACTCACATCACATCACATCACATCACATCAAATCGTATTTAGTTTTCATTAATGATTCTATCTACCATTTTATAACTCTTTTTTGCAGATTTGTTTAATTATGTGCTATATAATTTTCAATTACAATTAAAACAACATTAAAAAAAACATTTATTTACCGATTAAAAAATATTGGTTGCAGATAGAAATTTTACCGAGTAAATTACTATATATTAGTAATAATAACATATTATATAATAAAAAAAGGAACTTAGCCACCCACGTGTCAATATTTTATTCACTAATCTCCCGCGCAATTTTCATGTTTCTCTGATTCACCAATTTACTCAAAATCTGTGTCGTGACATTCATTAATATTTCCATAATGGATTTTAAATATTTAAAAGTCTATATATAATACTACAAATAACTATTTCTGAATCTCATAAACCATTTTAATCATTGAATAAAATATATTGATAACTCGTAATATTTTTAGCCTTAATTAACAACATTAAATCCGTTAATTTCATCCGTCAATTTTAGTGTCTTAACGATTTTAAATCATTGATATAATTAATTTATTAACCAAGTTAATTTGTTAATTTTAAGATGATGATAAACTATTTTGAATCACAATAAAAATAAATGATTTAAACTTTTTACTAAATAAGTGACTAAACTGTTAAAAAACTAAAATTATAATAAATTGTATGATATGAAAACAGACTTCCAAAACTTAAGCATGTAAGTGTCTATAAATTGGATTTTAATACATAATATTAGATATTAAAAAACACCAAATCTGTTAAGTTTACTTCATCAAATTGTTCAACTAAATATTTTATATTAATTACTTTTTAATTGATGCAAGCAAGAATGAGATGTTTGTTTAATGAGTGAAATAATCTTACAATATTAAATTATTATCATATTTTTTTATAAAGTTATATTATATTCACGTTTTTCTTTTCTATTTTTTTATCGATATTGTGGTCCAGTAATTTGAGTTCTTAAACATGTATTACACATTTTTAAAAATTGCCTTTTTAAAATAAATAAATTATTTTAGTATATAACGTAAATTTGATCTCAACACTTGATTTCGTGTCTTTACACAATTTTGTAGTTGTTACGACGAGGAAATAGACGATGATACACTTTATTCTTATTCTTGTTTCTATCAAATTTACTATTTAAGCTTATTTGTGAGGAGAGATTTAAGTAGATGTATTCTTGTTTGTAATTATAGATTTACATAGATTTGTAGGGATTTATGTGTGGATCCACAAAGTGAAAAACTTTAACATTTAAGAGAAGAAAGGTCTTTATTTACAAAAAAAATGGAATAAATTGTCTAAAATACTTCAAATACATAATCGTTTAAGAAGTGCATAATTTATTATGCCACCATTTTAATATAATTTTTTATCTTTTTATTTTAAAATTTAATAAATAATTTTTAGAACAAAAAAAGGTTTAATCATTTTATTGATTTCAATAAAAAAAATTAATATTACATTTAGATATAAAAAAATATTAAAATTATATTCAACTTTTTTATTAATTTTATTAAAATAAAAATTCATAAATAAATTACATTTTTAAAATATAAAAAATAAAATTTCTTCTTTTAAAATTAGATTATGAATTTAAAATATTATATTTATCAAAATCGATAAATTAAAAAAAAAACAAAACATAATGTTAAAATTAATATAACAATCACTCAAATTAAATTTTACCAAACCTAATTTTAGAAATAAAAATAATTTTTTTAATAATTATATCTCTAATTTTTACTTAATTTATCTGGATAATTTGATCATTATACTAAAAATACTGTTATTCAATTGTTCTCTATTCAATTACATCAATCACATAAATTACAATAAATTTTCTTAAATTCTTTTGAGTTTACTATTTTTCTTCCATCCAAACAACCACATAAATTCACTGAAATAATCTTAAATTCAGTCCCTGAAGTCCGGACCCCAATCCAAACATAAACTTAATATTTAATTATGCATTTATAAATATAGTCTTTCTATAAAAAGCATAAAAAGACAAATAATTTAAATTTTTAAAATGAATTCATCCAATAAATGTTAAAATTTTCAATAAATTATTATTTAATTATAAAGTGATTTTTTTACTTAAAAATTTTAAATGGACAGACCTATATACTATCTTAATAATAATATCTTCTATTATTAAAATAAAAAATAATATATACTATCTTCTAACAATATAGTAATTTCCAAATTCTTACATCTTTTTCATTTCAACAAAGTTCATGTTAATTAATCTGTTATTAAAAAAATACTATCTTTTGAACATGTTTTGCTTAAAATACATAAAAAGAATAAAAATAAGAATTACAAGGCATTTGATACGGGTTACAGTCCCTGTGGGAACGTGAGTCAAATTTAAATATCTAATGCAAGAGATTTGAAAAGAATATACATACTATATTTCAGTTGTAGTGATAAGGAAAATATTTGTATAAAAGTTTAGCGCTATGTATGTAGCACTACTAGATAAATTTATACTCAGAAAGGATTAATAAATTTGTTCAAATAAATTGTTTTTTTATTTAAAACAACCTTAAAAACTTTTGAAACTTTTTATTATTGTATTCTGACATCCAATTATTTAAAGATAAAAAGTTAGTAACATTATATTTAGCGTTTCCGAAAAAAATCTAAAATACTAAACATGCACCAACCAAATAGTAATTGCATAGAAATAGGAAATGGATTATTGCAATGCAGAAAATTTCTATACATTAGAAAGAAAAAACCTAAAAAATGAATTCCATTACCACCTATACAATAACCGCACAGACGAAACACATATCTAAATTAATTACTTTTATTTTGACCAAAGAATTATGCTGTTCAAATGTTTTGTCATCGTGCATTATTTAGCTATTTCTCAAGTCACCACTATATTCCCACCATTTAAAAGGAGAAAAAGGAAAATTCAACTATAATGAACTGTTTATTTCTTACATCCGTGACTTTGCCTGCTCCACAGGGGCACTCTGCAACAAAATAATACAAAATCCATTAGATAGCAGCAACAATGGCAAGAGACAGTTAGAATTACTATTTGGGAAAGTGATACAAGTTTTTTTCACAAAAACTTATCAAAAAATACTTTAAAAAATGTTAAAAACATAAATGACGGTATTTTGAGTTCAAGAAGCAGGCAGTAATAACATTCATATCTATGTGCTGTGAACCCTTTATTTTGTTTAAACTGATGATATATTTACAACTAATAAGTGATTCTCAAACAATCATTTTCCTTTTACTTGTCTTTATTTTTGTTGTTCATCAAAAGTGCAAATTTTGTGTGTGGATAAATTAAGAGTCCTGTACATTTATAGGAACCGAATTAATAAGTTCTTATGTTATGTATGGGACCGAATTGAGAATCACCAACTTATAGTGATTCCACTCAATTTTTGTAAAGAACTATATTATCTATACACAGCTATATTTTTAAAACATAGATTTAGAATTTAAAGATTTAATCGGAGTTCAACCAAATTATATAAAATAATATTTTTATAATATAACATATATAAAATAAATTCATTAGTTACAAAAAAAATAATAAAAATTACTATTATAATTACCGTAAATTATAATGAATTAGTAAAATGGATAATAATTAAAAAAAAGATTAAAATATAATAAAATAACTATTATTTTAGGTTGATCTTCAATTATGTTTTTTACCAAAATCGATTCAAGCAAAAAAATTCAACCGATTTTTCCGATTTTATCTCAATTTAGTTAAAATTCAGTTATTTTGAAGCAATACACCGGTTACCAGTTGAACTAACTGGTCCAATTTTCAAAATAGTGATACACAGTCAAGACAAAGAAGAATGCCCAAAAGAATCTGGAATGCTGTACACCAAGCAAAAGGCTAAATGAATACCGGTGTAAAGTGTTGGTTATTTCCTGAAGTGCATAAATTGATTTAAAGTTTTAATCATTACCTAATACTAGGAAGAAGACGACAATTTGTGGTTTGTTTGCTTTGCTGAGAATTTAAAGCAGTTAATAAAGCAAAGGAGTTTACTCTTTTTGCCTTTATTCTATTTCTAATAAATGGTACTTTAGTACCATATTGATGATCTTGATTTTCAGGCTACAGACCCAATGTGTTAGTGAAGTGCCCTTTCGATCTCAAATTTACCTGAAGTTTCTATCTTTTTGAGTTAAAAACAGGTCAAATATTCCTACAAAATCTAACGTGGAAAAGAACGATTTCCATACAATCCCAACCTAAAGCCAATGACCATATCGACATTGGCTAAACCATCCTAGAGTAACATGACAATTGTTTTGTATAGAATGACATGGAAATAAATGAGCATAGGTGTACTCACCAGAGGAATTCCTTTGGCAGCTCTTGCAGCCAAGTAGGCACAGGGCTTAAAGAATTCTCCATACAACTCTGACCATTTTTCTAATCTTGAATATATGTACTTGGATCCAAGAGAATCAGCCCAGAATATGATGCCTCCCCTAACAAAATCGATCCCAAAATTTAGAACAAGTACAAAGTTTTGATAAGTGTGCCACATGAATTATCAGACAAACCTGTAAGGTGGAAAACCCATGCCCATGATGGCAGAAATATCGAGATCTGCTGCTTTGACAGCAATCCCTTCATCAAGGACCCGACAAGCCTCGTTCACCACAGGAAAGAATATCATCTCGACGATATCCTTTTCTTGTAACTTGGCAAGCTGTCCAGATTCAAATTCAAAACATCAGATTCAATGGAAATTTACAAATAAATTTGACTTCAACGTTTGTTTCCTCACTAGCCAACAAATATGCTTTGGATTAGGAAGAGTAGAAAAGACCTTAGGATCAACAGAGACACCAGAAATGCCCCTAGCCTTCTCAATATAGTTTTTCAATTCAGGATCAGGACTAGCCTTGCGTTTATCGTCATACAAATAAAACCCTTTGCGAGTTGTTTCACCTGTTAGAAGTGTGAAAAACAATGATTGTTCAGGAATTAGTTCAGTAGAATATAACTGAGCATTTGATGGTTACTTAAATATATTCCACAGATATCTCATCAGAATTCCAATAGATGCAGGGTTTATCTTTACCAGCTCTCTTATCTTCTTGCAGAAGTGGAATAAGCATTGATTTATAAGTTCTCTCAGGAAAATTCTGAATAAATTGTGAGCCAGTAGCAATCGCCACACCAAATCCAACAAGGTCAACCAATCTGCAAAAGTAAATATTTAACAAATCGGGCACTTAAAAAATTGATTGAGAATATAAAGTACTTATACGAGCATTAATACCTGAAAGGACCCATGGGCATTCCAAATTTGGTTATTACTCTGTCAATTTGATAAACATCTGCACCACGTTCAACAAGCAAGAGACCTGCTTGCGTGTATGGGAAGAACATCCTATTAACAGCAAATCCTGTGCAGTTTCCAACCACCACTGGTGTTTTCTTGATCTTCTTTGAAATATCTAACACGTCAACTATCACTTGGGGAGAGGTCTGCTTCGTACGTACGATTTCCAGAAGTGGCATAACGTGTGCAGGACTAAGGAAACACAAGATGCATATTTAGATCAGAAAGACATAGCAGGGCAAAAAATAGTTTCTAAAGACAAGATACCACCTGAAGAAATGGGCTCCAACAATTCGATCTTTGGATTTGATCTTCTCTCCAATCATGTTCAAGTCAATTGTGGATGTGTTACTCGCAAGTATACAATGAGGTGGACAATATTTTTCAAGATCAGCAAAGATCTGTTGCTTTAAGGACACATTCTCAATAACAGCCTGTCCAGGTATCAAACATAAAAAGTTCATATTTTCATAACATGCAATCATGATCCTGATGACAGTAAATAATCAAATATATTTTGGAGTTCATAATACAACCTCTATCACCATGTCCACGTCTCTGAAGCTTTCATAGTCAAGGGAACCTTTGACAAGAGAGATGGCCTTTTCAAAATTTTGCTTGGTCATGTTCCCTTTCTTAACACGGCTTTGTAAGTTTGCTGCTCATCGGGGAAAAAACATTACAGGAGAACAGGTATACTTACTTATTTCTTAATTAAAAATGCAGATTGAATAGGAACTAGTGAGCGCCAACTCATAAGAATCTATTCTCACCTTTAATCCTATTGATACCAGCATCTAAGAATTTCTCATTTACTTCTTTCAAGATGACAGGATAGTTGCTTAGAATTAAAGCTGTTGCTATTCCAGAGCCCATTAGTCCTCCACCAAGGATGGCAACCTTCTTGATCTGTCTTGGAACCAGACCACGGTCGGTAACCCCAGGTACCTGTTCATGTCACGAGTTTCTAGCACTCAGAATCGGGCTAGCTAAACTTTCAAAACTGTGTTTACAAAAAAAAATAAAAATTGAACCTAACTTGACTCCAAAAGCTGGGTCAAGAAGGGAGGATTGCCCAAACATTATATGGAGTATGACTATAATCCTAGCTAATGTTTAGTATCTTAACATCACCCCTCATATCCAGGTCTAGGATGGCACATCTATAGTGTGTTTGCACGATTGAAAAATTGAAAGTGACTCAACATCAAGCCTAACCTAATCCCAAAAGTTAGCTTAACGTTGGTGGAATGCCCGAGCCTTATTCTAGCCAATATGCAACATTTAACAATCATATAAAGCCTCTACCCAGAAAACACCACTTTCAAACTTAAGATTTGCTTCAAGATGGGTTGGAGGGGGGTAATTGGAAATCACAAAGTAATGCTAACCTCATTTGAGATGAAATGTCTGTGAAGGTAAGGACGGTTGAATCAAAATGTTTTGAACCAATAGTGCTGGAATCGAAGTGTTCAAGAAAAGACAAAAACAAATGTGATTGTTTTAAAGCCTTACACACAGGTTTAATTATGTTGAAAACTGTGCAAGGTATCAAAAGGCTAGAAATCAGACAAGGTTGAAATGAACAATCCAAAGTTTTGAGAAGTTATCCTGAAATCTTGGGAGAAAGAATGAAAGGCGTAAGATACAGAAGATTGCCAACAGTAGGGAAAGGAAATAAAAAGTTTCTAACCAAGTAAGGATGAACATCGTGGGTCAGGATTCAAGATGGGTTATCGTTGTATCGAGAGGGTCAGGGTTAACACTTTCCAACAATATGCAAAATTGTAAAAAATTACAACAAAGAATAAGCACAGCCATTTTAAAATGACATACCCATCTATTGACATCAAGTCTAAACCTTACAATCGTTAAAAACGAATAAGGTTGCCCAAACAATCACTTAATGGTCATATGAATATATCTTGTTGAATAGAAAACAACATTTCAAACCCAAGCACTTGGGGAACCTCCTCTCTTAAAAGTTAGCTATCAGGGGTGGTGAACAAAGGCACTTAAGTACACCATCAAGCATTTGATACTACTATACTACAAAATGTGGGATTTATCATACCCCATAATATCCAAGTTTCGATCATGGCACTGCTCCTAAGGGTCGATGACCTGACAATTGCACTCTATGATGCTTCATTCATCTTTTTGTACTCAGCCACTCCATAAATAATCATTTCCCAAACACCGACAAACAATTGTGATACCAATTAACAAACAGTCAACCCCTTGGCGAACTCCTTAAAAGACCAAGTCCCTTAAGTTCTCCATTGAACTTCCCATACTATTCAGTTATTGAAAAAAAATGGAAAAGTCCTTCATGGGGAAGAAAGGCCAAATTCTCCTATATAGCCACTTGAGCTTAGCTCACAAAGTAAGATTGAGTTGTCACTATACTCAGACCCATGAATATATATATATATATATATATATATATATATATATATAACCACAGCAAAAGGAGCTAAACTGGGGCTTAGTTGGCAAACTGAGCACCAAATGGGCAAAATTTGTCTGCCATGAAGGGTAAAGGACGCACTATATGGCTATAGCTAAGCTGAATCTTGAACAGGGATTAGTTCCAGGCCCAAAGGGTATGGAAATAGGAGAGAGAAAAAAGTGGAAGAGTCTTTCCTTTCAAAACCCCCATTAAATTAAATAAACATTTTGAAACTAAGTGGAAATTTGTAAATCCTTTGTTAGCGTAGATCAACAACCTCTAACCATGTCTGAGACAGAAGCTACTCTTAGTGACTTTTGTGTTTCGTCTCAATTTGAAGTGATAAATAACACGATTTGGGTAAAATCATGTCCACCAACTGTATAAGTCTTGAAAAAAAATTTAACCTTTCTCTTAAAACTTTAAAGTATGTTATTGAAGTAAAATATAAACACTCTTTTTGTGTTAATAGCTAGTTCTGTCACTCAAATGGGAAAAAATAAGGGTAAAATTAAGACACAAAACCTGGACAGACCTTGGTTGTTCCTCTTTGAGCAAAAAATACGTGAACTAAGCTTTTGCAAGTATCTGACTGCACAAGTCCTTCAAATGCTTCAGCTTCCTACAAAGATTAAACTCAATGTCATACATATTTACTCTACAGTAGTATGAGGGGAAAAGGGATGTACTGGTGGAGACGGATAACAACCTTCCAGAGTCCTGCACGGGGACCAGCCACTATTCCTGCCTCAATAACATCAATGCAAACTAAAGGATGATAAAGGTTAGGAGCTCGCTTTCGAGCCTGAGCTCGTGCAAATTTCAAAATCTCTCTTGCTTCTCCAAGGGGTTCTAATTTGTTGGTCTTATAAAGACTAGCAACCCATGGTCGCTGGTGGTTCAAGATATCCAAGGCCCACTGGCGTGCAGTGTTTACCAAATCATTTGGTGACACTAAACCATCTACAAGCCCCAAACTAAAAGCTTCCTTCCCTTTGACTGGTTTTGAAGCCTGAATATTTTTTTAAAAAGTGTTAAAAGAAAATAATTGAAAAACACTAAACAAGCACATTGAAACCACACCACAAAATTTGAATACTTTCTCTTAAATTTCCACTAATCTGGTGATATCTGTAAACTTCAAATACACAACTGCAGATATGCTGTTAGACTGATCACCAACCTTGAGTTTGAATATACCATTTTTCAGATACGTTCTTCACATTTAAATAATAGCAAAGTTATAATAAGTAAGCAGAAAATGTAGCATACCAATATCATCTCAAGTGCCTTCGTCAAACCAACAAGACGAGGAAGTCGCTGTGTTCCTAAGACAATTTAAAATCCAGGTTAACAATACTAAAGAAAAAATAGTGATGAGGACAATTGGTCACAAGACATTCCCGGTTTCTCTTAGTCTAACTTCTTTTTGCAAATTATTCTAGCCGTGCCACAAGTGCGAATTAAGGTATTTAACCAAACTTTTAGTTAATTCATAACTTCATTAAAAGCATGTAAAACTTGAACATCAAACAGCTTTCCTCAGTAGCTCATGTCACTCAAAAATTACCAGTAACAGTGATTATGAGTATATTTTCAAAATAAAGAATAAAAAGAAAAGGTTATGTATAGAAAAGCATTTATTTGAATTCATACACAAAATACGGGTTAATTTGATTTACTACCTCCAAATCCAGGAATTATTCCAAGCTGAAGTTCAGGCAAGCCTAATTGAGCAGTTGGAGTTGATAACCGAGCATTGCATGCCTAGATGAGAAAAAATTGGTAAATTTTGTAGAAAATTATGAGGAAATGTTTCTTCCTAATTAGTTGGTAATGTGTACCATTGCAACTTCTAAACCCCCACCCAAGGCAAGGCCATCAATGGCAGCTACTGATGGTTTCCTAGCAGCTGAAAAATGAAGTGAACAAATTTAACATAGCACTAAATCAAGAATGTTAAAAATAAAGAACTTCATAAAACAAATTACCTTCAATAGTGTCAGTGATGATTTCTACTGATACCCAACCAGGTTTTGGACGCTCTATAACCGGGGAGAGGAAAGAGTTAGAAGATGAGGATGAATGTTAACTTTTAGAGTTTAGAAAGCCACCCAAAATTGTGAAAGTACCCTTTGCCTCTTGAATGCGACCAAATGCAGAAATATCAAAGCCTCCAGAAAATTTCCCCTTTGCACCTAATAAAAGAAATATAAGATTCAGTTATGATTCTGTGGCTATAAGCTAGTTAGCCAAGAAATATCTTTGGTGAAGCCCAAAAATAGCCTGCTGCATCATTTTTCTTTTCCCTCTTGTTCTTCTTAATAGTACTTAGTTCTTTACAGTTTGAAAATTTTGTGTTCATCAAAATGTAAACATCATGTCATAGGAGTTAGCCCAGTTGAGGAGTGACAATGACTATTCTAGCTGGTTGAAAGACATCACTGTTATTAACATTTGTATGATAGAAATTCATTTGATAAAAGACTCTTAATTTGATCAAGGATAAATATTTCATTGGATAACATCCTAAGTTGTCAGTTGGTCATTGCTAATGGAGGATTGGGACGTAGGTAAAAGGTCATATGTTCAAGTGGTTGCTATTGATCGCATTATCTTTTTCTTATTTCAAAGTTTTGGATTTACATTCATCCCTTAGAACAAATGATCTCTCAGAAATTTATTTGTTCTCCACTGTCCACTGCCAAATCAAGGTTGCTGCTTTCAATATCAAATCCTACCTAATTACTAATAGTATCTTGTTATATTGCAAACTTAATTGCTATCCCTTCCCAGCGCCAAGCTTAGAAACTGTTCAGTTCAAAAAGCAAACCACAATACCTGTAACAACAATTGCCTTGACATCATGTCTCTTTATCGCCTGATCAAAACTCTCCTTTAAACTGCGCAATACTAGAGACAAAAAGAGACACGGGAAGACGCATAAGCTACATTAAGTAATAGAAAAACAACATTAAAGAGAATATAGAATGATACTAAAAAATATGTACATGGAGACAGACATCATCGTTTCACAACAACCAGTGGTATTAATCTAAAATGGTTAATTTCACCGAGGAATCCCAAATCCGTTATATCAATATACAAACTTTGGTAATACTATCACATGAAAGATCAGGGTGACAACACGCAGTCCATATAATTTAGTGTGTATGGGAGATTAATTTTCAATAAAATTGATCTTGAAGTGATTCTAAAGCTGTTTAAAGTTAAAATTAATTATGTTTTTATAATGAATTACTGAACCCGCAAGGAATCATGTCATGATAAAGTTGAGTTAACTAGTAAGGGAACGAGAAATCAAAGACGCAGGATGAAGAAAGCGTTTCCGATGCGATACTGAGATGGAAGAAGGGAAAAGGAGAAACGAAAGTGTATACCATCAAAGGAAAGAGAATTGACGGGAGGATTGACGATGGTGATGAGGGCAACCCCGTCGGGTCCAACCTCCATGTGCGTGTGCCCTTTCCAGCTACCCATTGTGCTGCGATGCGATTGTTTTGGTTTCGGAAGATTGAGATTTGATTTGAAGAAGAAAAAGAAATGAAACGAAACAATAGGAAGTGTCGTGAACGGAACGTCCTGTTGAATAGGAAAAACTTGTCTAACCAAATGATAAGAAGCATGTATATCACATCATACTATTCCGTCTTTATCGCAATATTTATACCTATAACTTACCACCATTTCATTTAATACAAATTATTTCGTATATTAAATTCATTAATTTTTTACATAATTATTCTCATTTATGCTCATAATGATGCTTATTTATAAATTTTCAAATGCTTTCCTTCAACACAAACATTTCAAATATATAATGAAATGCAAAATATAATGTTCATTCAGCCAAACTGAGACAAACAGATAAGATGAGGCAAGATTGATATTTCCAAGGTACATGCATACTTTCCAACAACGTTTTCTTTGCTATCCTGATGTTTGCCATTATATTGTTTACAAATTATAATTATAAAACTATTACTATTATTTAAATAAATAATTTTAAATTATACTTTTTCAAGAGAGTATTCTTTGAACTAAAGTAATCTATTTATAAGGATTGACAATGAAAATTATTTAATTAACTATATGTACTTACCTTCTTCTTTTTTTACTGATATTATTATGATATAAGAATTTATTTACGTATCAATAATATTTGCAACTTAAAGTTCAGTAGTTAATGAAATTGAAGTTTTAATTCATTTGGCATAAGGCTTTCCAAACATTCATTTTGTGATAACACGTAAGCTTTCTAGTTATTATTTAAAAATAATAATAAGAACCAGTGGTCCATTGGACCACCATGGACTTCGAAAGGATGTTTTTTTTTTTTTCATCCCAATAATTTTTTTTACATTCTCATAAAAATAATAATATATATATATAATATTAAAAATATCCTTAAGATCACCTTTCCTTTTACATGTCAAACATACACCAACTCTTTTCTTTAAGTATCATTTTCATTTTAAATTAGAAATTTGTTGATGATTTATGTTTTGAGTTATATAATATGTTATGCATTCAAAGATCCCGTAAAAAAATATATTGGGTTTAGTGTTTTGGATGGTTGAATCTACAATATATTTATGAAAAACACAATTTAGTTTTTGAATTATATTTTTCAGAAATCTATTAAAGGAAACATAATTTAAAAATAAATTCCGATTATTGAATCTAAAATATAACGTTATAAAATGCAATTTGGAAATGCGTTATACAAAACACAATGTGGAACTCATTTTCAGATTGCGCTTTCCAGTAATATATTCCAAAAATTTTCCAGAAATTTATTGAAAATGAATTTTTAGGAACCTATTTATATTAGAGACAATAATATAATTTTAGATAAATATGGGGTGCAGAAAGAAAGTAGCGGGTGCAAGAAATAAGAGGCCAAAGGATTATGGATGGCCTTGAACTAACCCATGGCCCTAAAACTTTAAAGATCACAACCCTGAGACAAAGCACATGTTTGGTTGAAGATCTGAGTGGACGTGGCACATTGTTTGTGAAGCTACCGAGCCTTAAATATACGTTGAATGTTGATGATGTGATTTTGAATCGAACCATACATGGAATGCACAAATACCAAACACGTACCAGGCTAATTAGAGAATGTGAATTCCCTTCCTCTTCAAACAGCGACTAATAAAGTATTATAATTATTTGGATCAAATTCGCTTTTCAACGGGAAAAGAACGTAAAAGTTGGTGTTGAGATATTTGGAAGCGAATGGAAGGGCATTAAAGCCAACAAATAAACTCTATTTCACATGCAGCAGATGTGTGTTTAAGATGAAAAAACATGTATAAATTAAAGAGGAAGTGTGTTCCATGAGCACCTGAGAGGTAGCTAGAAATGTGAAATATGCCATTGCTAACTACAAATGTGGCATTCGTACTTCTCCCGACAACTCCACAAATGCGCGTCACATAAGGAAACTTGATCAGCGCATTCCGTTGTCATTTTGCTTAAAAACAAGCACCGCTATTCCCACCCACAACCCCCAAGACAAATCCACTCACTCACTCACTACCCTTTCCATTGTCAAAATTAGTTAATATAATGGTTTAACACTTTCTCTTACCAAATTCATCATGTCATAAACACTTCATTTATCGCAAGCCAAATTAGTTCAGATCAAACTCTACACTCTGTTTTAATTACTGCTACCATTATTAACCGATTAATACTAATAGTACTTGCTTCATTTCTGAGCAATAATAAAGCGGAAGCATTGCAACAACCAGCGTAGAGAATGCTTTCATTCATCAGGTCTCTCAGCTTTCGCACGGTTAGAAGTTGGACCCCAAAAAATAAAAAGCCGAAAGGACATTTTGGCTTCATACTAGGAAGCAAAAAGGACAAGGGTTGTGATGTCATTAACAAAATAAACCGTGGGTAAAACTGGTATGTGGGTGCCAAAAATTACAATCCTCTCGTTTCTGATGATCTCTTCCTCTAAAGAAAACCACCTCCACGGCTTCTTGTTCCTTTCCGGTGATGACGTGAAGTTGAGGAAGATGAAGAAGGAGAAGACGATGTGGGTCTCATTGCAGCCAAAGAACACTTCTCTTTCTGCATAGCTTCTTCCTCGTCCGTGAAAATCTGCTTGCACCTGCAATCCACGCTGCAAAATGCTCTGTCCCCTCTACAATGTTCATGATTCAACCACACCCCAAAAAGAAAAAATAAGCTTCTTTCGCATCAATAAACAAACAAAAGATCTGAACATTATAAGATCTGGGCCTAGAGTTAAAAAATTAACTAAAATACCAGTACAACAACAACAACAAAAGTCTTATCTAACTCACTAAATAATATAAGTTATGGATCACACAACACTACATGAAAAAACAAATATGAAGAGAGAGAAAGGGTACGCTTATTTTTTATTTATTTAGGTTAAAAGGACTCACTTGTACATGTAGATGTCTTTCCCGGGCAAGAGTCTCTTCTCACAGAGAAAGCATTGGTCTAGAAAAGTGGGAGGCTGAAAAATAGAAGAAGGTTGAGGAGGAGGAGGAGTGGGTTTTTTGTTGATGGTGCCAAGCATGATGGTGGTTTTGTTAATGACTTGGGGTGTCTTTTTGTTGATGCAACCTTTCTGAGATTCCAGCACTACACTAAGACCAACCATGTTTCATTCTATGCTTGTTCTTTGTCCGCTCTTCTAATTAACTGTGGATGAAAAAATGGTGGAGGAAAATAGCATAAATAGAAGGGAAGGAGAAGGAGGGAATAGTACGAAGGGAGAAGAGTGGGTCCCCTACAGCTATAGAGCAGTAACAAGAGTAGGCAAAGATTTGACTGGTTTTGGTGTGAAAGAGCCACGTAGCAGGGATTTTAGTTTCCATTTTATTATGGAAATATTTTTGAGGGTGAAAAATTGGGCCAATTTTGTCCTCTTGTGTTAATGTGTTTGGTAGCAGCATTTTGGCTTAGGGTATCCATCATTCATTCATGGATCTACCGATCTCTTTCATGGTAAAGAAAAAGAAGGGAAGAGAGTGGAGGGGAATGAATGCATGAGTGAGTGTCCAGTGGCATTTAACTTTAGTGAGAGCTTTTAGGTGAAGCACTGCATGGGTTGTGTGAGTGTGACTGCATTTTTGAACGTTTGAAATTCAAGATAAACACCACCTTAGGGTTTCTCTTTGTCTTTTCCCCCACACACTTTTTCACAACCAGCCAAAGCTAATCCTTTTGGTACTCCCACACAGGACATGGGAGAATAATGACTGGCCAATGTGCATCCATCTCTTCTTTATCTCATAACACAAGTCCAAGTGAGTTGAATATGGAATACTTCTTAGGATTAGGTTTATATATCTCTTAATCATCATTTACATACTTTTCATATTCACCACAATATTTTATCTCACATTTTTAGGACACATAAGCCTCATTTTTACTCTCTGCTAATTTTTGTTGCCCTTTGAAAGTATATCTAATCACACAAGTTAATCTTCAATAAGTTTAATAATGTTTTCAATCTTTAAATTTTAAAATGAATTTGGTCTTGGTCTTGGTCTTCCAAAGTTAAAAAAAAATATCATTATTGTCCTAAAATTGAACAACTTTGAAATTTCAATACTAGAATTTTATTTTCTAAAAGTAAAATTATTTCTTTTTAATTTAACGAATCTAATCAAATTTATCTCAAATTTCTGGATTTAAAAAATATGATTAAGTCGCATGTTTATATCAAAATATTTTTCTTATATTAAAAATGTACGAGAGAGTTATAATCTTGTAATTTTTAAATATTATAGAACACATTATAGAATGTTTTAAAAATAAATAAATACAACTACGTCTTCTATTTTATTTTATTTTTTATTGTTGCTCATGTCTCATTTAAAAGGTAAACACATGATAGTAAAAAAAGAAAAAGAAAAAGAAAAATTATTAATGTACATTTTTTTAATTTTAAGAAAAAATATGTTGTAAAAGTTACGTCTTGAATTAATATATTTTAGAGTAACAATAATTATAACTTATTATAACGTATTTCTTATAGAAAATTCTTTACTACTAAGTACTAACTTTAAATCATCTTTTTAATTGGGGAGTGATAAGAAAAATAAAATAAAATACAAGATTTAAATCTAGTATAATTTAATTTTGGAAATTAATATACAACCTCCCGTCAATATCTAGCAAAATCTGAAGATGGTTTTATCTAAATTTATTTATTTTAATTTTATATGTTTATAGTATATTTCTATCTTTATTTTTAAATTAAAGTAATAGTTAGGATTTCAATTATGTTCATAATTAAAAATAATCTTGTCTCATATTTAAAAATTATTTTTTTATTAATTTATTACATATTAAATATATTAACATTAAGTTTTAGTTACAATATAATATATATGCAAAATATTTATTTATTATACTTTTAAATTGTATAAACTATAAACGCTGTTATAATGAATAAGTATAGACTAAAATTATAGTAATTAACTTTAAAGTTTAAATCTATTTTTCTCCTCCTAATTTTGTAAATCTATAATTTTAGTGTCTATAAAAACTCAATTGTAATTTTAGTTTTTCATTTTTTTAAAATTAAATAATTTTGATCACTACTAGAACATATGCAATTTTTTTAAAAAATAATATTGATGTGTTAATTAGTAATGGAAATATTAATTATTTATTCTTATAAGATTAATAATGTTTCATAGACAAAATTAACATATATTATTCATAAAAATGTATTAGATTGTTTTTGTTAGAAATTGAACAATATATTATTGTGAAATAAAAATAAATAAAAAAATTAGAGAACTAAATGAATATTAACCTTTTTATAAAGACAACAAATTTGACATCGACAAAACTGTACAAACAAAAATTGTAATATTAAATTTATAAAGAGCAAGCTCGATATAAACTAATTTCCTAACTTGCGGCAAAAAAATTAAAAAATGTTTTAAACTCTCTAAATTTCAGGCAAATTATTATTTTGAACAAAAGTTATTTTAGAATAGTATATTACTGTGATTTATTCAGGGGTTTTTTTGTTTAAAAAATGTTAAATAATAATACAAATATTGAATTATTCTTCCTGCCTTTATATATACGTTTGTATATGTAAGTCAAAGAAGTAAATTGAATAAAACAATCAGCTGATACACTCGAAAGTTATAATTCTATCATTTATGTATTAAAATGAGTAAAATAGACTACCGTAGAAGTATTATCATTGTTTATTTATTTATATAAAGAAGAAAAAAATTAATAAAATATTTTATAGAACAAAAATTAACATATACGCAAACTAATTTATAAAATGTAAATAATTAATTACATATTGATATAAAGTTGTCAGAAAATAAATGAGTCAGTATTTTCTTTTGGTCAATCAATAATTTACTTTCAATAATAAATTTTGAATAAGTTTTAAAACTAATCATGTTAATTATTTATTTATAGTTATACAAAGAATACGATATTAGAAACTTTCACATTTGTTGTATTTGTGTTGGGAAAGTTAAGTCTACTCAAGTTTTTCACAAAATTATGTTATTAGATCTTGTTGTTAAGCGGATATAATTGATGAAAAAAAAAAAGAAAAAATTTTGTGAGGTTAAACCATTTGATCAATATTATCATGTCGTGGTTTGATTATCTTAAACATCAAACTCCATATAACTCGACTCTCAATATATTTTAAAAAGATAAATCAATTTAAACAATGTTTATTAACACAAAATAAAAGATTTATGGAAGAAGGGAATACAATGAATTACTAGATAATAAATTCTGATAATTTTAATCAATTGTGGGTGTAGTTGTTTGATTTTACTTTTTAGTGCATTTTTTTTACAACGTCAATAAAATCAAGATAATAAACAATATTAATAAAAAAGACAACCAACAACAACATTTTTCTAATTATTCTCTTTATTAAATATATATATATATATAGAAATTTATTCTTTAAATTACTAACATTATTATAATTTATAATTAGATTTAGATTTACATTTGATACTTGAAATTTTAGATTATATTTGGATGCTTTGGTAATATATATATATATATATATATATATTATATATATATATATATATATTTGAAAGTAATTTTGAAAAATTTAATAATAGATAAATTTATAAATAAAAATTTAATTATTATATATAAAATTATTGATTAATAAATATCACTTCAAATAAAATAATTATTGAGAAATTTACTAATAGATAAATCAATAAATAAAATTTTTAATTATTATGGATGAAATTATTGATTAATAAATATCACTTCAAATAAAATATTTATCATAAATTATTTTTTTGATAATCTTTATTAATAAGTATTTTTGTTCGTCACTAAAATTTTTATAATTTTTTTTAATTTTCATGATTTTTGACTAATTATGTCCTTCAATAAAATTAATATTTTTATAATATTACTAACTTTTATAATTTATATATAAATTTATTTTATTTTATAAAGATTAAAAAAAATCTTGTTCTAAAAAATATTGTTTTTTTCAAAATGTTAATAATTTATATACAATACATCATGGTCACGTCACAAATCTATTTAACAAACATCAAATCAATACAAAAGGAAAGTGAAAAATTAATTTCATGAATTCAAACGAAGATTTTTATATTTATTATTTTTAATTAAATTTTTAAATATATATTATAGATAATATATAATAAATATATTTAAGTCTTTAAATATGTATTATAATAATATATAATAAATATATTTAGTTATTCAATTATATATTATTATATTAAAGAGACATCAATATTAAATAAATATAAATTATTATTTAAAATATTCTTATAAAAATTTTATATAATTATTTTTTTATATGCACTTTAATATTTATTATTATTTCATTATCATCATTATCTTATTCTCACTGTGACTTAATTATTAAATTTTTTATTTGTGATATTTCACTGTGTTTAGTTCTCAACGTAAAATTACAACTATAGTTGATTAACTTTAATTTATCTAAATTCTTTTATGGATTTTATTGAAAACTATTATTATTATTATTATTATTATTATTATTATTATTATTATTATTATTATTATTATTATTATTATTATTATTATTATTATTATTATTATTATTATTACAATAACATAATCAAATCATGAAACATTCATAATTCATATAATTTTGAGTTTAATCCATTGAATAATATATCTAATTTTCATCAAACAATTTTAATTAATCCATAATAGAATTGACTAACCATATATATCAGAAATGATTTTAAGCAACCCAATGATCGTTGATTACAATAAATAATAAATATGTTTATATCCAATAAAAAATAATAAATCCAATAAAGGTTATAAAACTATTTCCATTATAAATGCCTCATCACTTATTCATAATAACAAGTTTAAAGACACATTACACAGTTTATTCATGTTGCTGTTGAACTAACTTATAATATTCATCCCGAACTTGTAACTCATTCAGAGAAAGAAATGAGTATTATATTCAGGTACTAACTGAATAACAGAAAGTTTTTTTTTTTATAATCACAACTTAACACCCTCCTTTAATTAAAAAGTTTACAAATAAAAATAAAGAACATTTAGGAACTTCCTCATCTCATTCTCTCGTACTTTAAAGTCTTAGTCATGATATCAGCTAGTTGACGTTCAGTTCTGCAATGTTTCAATTTGATGCTTTCTTTGCTGACTTGATCTCGTAAAAAATGAAATTTGGTGTCTATGTGTTTACTTCTTCCGTGGGATACTGGGTTCTTGGCTAGATCAATAACTGATTTGCTATCTACCAACAATCTCACGATATCATCAGCAAATATCTTCAATTCTTTGAGTAGTGTCGTGAGCCACAATGCCTAACAGGCTACAGAACATGCAACTGCAAGTTGAAAGAGCAACCACCATTTGCTTCTTTGAACTCCAAGATATTGGAGATCCAAATAACATTAAGACTTGTTCTGATGTGTTTTTCCTGTCAGTTGTATCACCGCTCCAATCTGCATCTGAGTAAGCTGTCAATTGTAGATGATCATCTTCTTTATTTTGATGGTGAAAGATAAGCCTGTATCCTAGGGTGCCTTTGAGATATCTCAATATACGTTTAGCTGCAACTAGGTGAGATTGTTTGGGATTGTTCAAAAATCTACTTACAATTCCAACACTGTATGTGATCTCGGGTCTACTGTGGTATATGTATCTTAGGCTTCCAATCATCTGCCTATATAAAGTTTCATCCAACGAGGCTTTTGTTCCATCCAGTATAAGTTTCAAACCAAGTTCTGCAGGTGTTGCCGCTGGATTACAGTCCATCATATTGAACTTTTTCAATACTTCAAAGATATACTTTTTCTTATGCATGATGATTCCTCTTTTATCATAAGTAAACTCCAATCCTAAAAAGTATGATAAAGCTCCTAAATTGGACATTTCAAACTCTCTTTTCAGATTTTCTTTTAACTGATCTATGCAAGTTGAGCTGCTTCTAGTGACCAAAAGGTCATCCACATACAAACAAATTAACACTACCTCTGTGACATTCAATGATTTGACATACACGCCATACTCTGTGGTGCACTTCACGAACCAACTTTATGCAAAAAATCATCTATCATTTTGTTCTATGCCTTCGGTGCCTGTCTTAGGCCATATAATGCCTTTCTCAATCTTAACACTTTCTCTTCATTGCCCTTACTTACAAATCCAGGAGGTTGAGTAGTGAACACTTCCTCGTCCAATGTTCCATTGAGGAAGACAGACTTGACGCCCATCTGCCACAGGCTCCAATTCTTCCAGCTAGCTAGAGCTACAATCAATCGAATGGTCTCTAGTCTAGCCACTGGAGCAAACACTTCTGAAAAGTCAACTCCCTTTCTCTGCATAAAGCCTTTTGCCACCAATCTCGCTTTGTATCTTGCAACTGATCCATCTAGCTTGAATTTGGTCTTGAACACCCACTTTACCGCAATAGGTACCTTATTTCTGGGCAGACTTACCATCTCTCAAGTCTGATTCTTTTCAATACTCCTTATTTCATCTTCCATGACCATTCTCCATACTTCACTCGAGATTGCTTCATCAAAACTTACTGGTTCTGAGTTTGCTATCAAAGTCAAGTGTTAGACCAAATTTCCATCATCAGATATGGAGTTGTCGGGATATACATGATAATCTTGAATATTTGAGGAAAACCTTCTTTGTCTTGTTGATCTGTTTTTTGAATTTTCTTCCATACACTTAGTATGACTGTCTTCTTCCCAGTTGAATTCCACTTCTGCTGACATCATGGACTCCTTTTCATACCATGAACTGGACTCATCAAAATGAATATCTCTTCTGAAACATACTTCTCTTTCCTTGGGATTTTACAATTTGTAAGAACCTGTAGAATTGTAACCCACAAATATCATTGGCTCTCCTTTATCATCAAGCTTTCTTCTCTTCTGATCTGGTATGTGTTTGTAACATAATGAGCCAAATATCTTTAGATTCTTGACAGATGGCTTGATTCTAGTCCAAGCCTCCTCAGGAACCATTGAATTCAATATTTTAGTGAGGCGACGATTCAGCATGTATACAACAGTCATGACAGCCTCTCCCCAGAAACTATGAGGTAAATTCTTCTGCTTAATCATACTTCTTACCATGTTTAAAATGGTGCAGTTTCTTCTTTCTGCCACCCCATTGTGTTGTGGGGTGTATGGAGCTACCACATCATGTACAATTCCTTATTCTTTACAAAAGCTTTTCATTTTACCCGAAACAAACTCTCCTCTACCAGTCCGTAAAACCTTAACAACTTTACCATATTGTTTTTCAACTAACGCCTTGAATTCTTTGAAGGTTTTATACACTTCACTTTTAGCTTTCAAGAGATATATATCCACATTTTTCTGCTAAAATCATCAACTAACAGCAAAAAATATTTATTCCCTCCCAATGAAAGTACTTCAAATGGTCCACATACGTCACTGTATACAACCTGTAATATTTCACTGGTTCTTGATGCAGTGAAATTACTAAATGATGTTCTAGCCTGTTTGCTAATCTAGCAATTTTCACAAGATTTCATGGGAGTTTTAATCAATGGAAGACCATTCACTAGTTTCTCAGAACTCATACGACTCAAGTTTCTAAAGTTCAAATGTCCCAACCGTAAGTGCCACAACCAAGATTCATCAGTCAATACTGCAGCGGAAAAACATTGAGTATCAAGGTTGTTCAGGCTTATCTTAAACGTTCTGTTTCTGGCCAATGGTACTCTAATCACAGTATTCTTCGTTGCATCACTCACCTCAAGAAGGTTATCAATTGTTCTTACAGAGTATCCTTTCTCCAACAATTGACCCGTGCTAATCAAGTTGTTTTTCATCCTAGGCACATACAGAACATCTGAAATAATGGCCTGTTGACCATCTTGCTTAGTCACAATCACATTCCCTACACCTTCAGCTTGTATAATCCTGTTATTTGCAAATCTCACCGAACTTTTCTTTCTTTCATCAAAGTCAACTAGTCATTTACAATGATCAGTCATATGATTCGAACATCCTGAATCAATATACCAGATTTCATCACTCAATCTTTCTGGTTGTGTGACCATCATCAAGATCACAGGTTCTTCTGATGTCTCACTTTTCTCTTCTTTGTCCATGTGAGCTTGGTAGCCATTGTTAGTATGAGTTTCTTCTTGATCTCGGTTACTAGGTGCCGCCTTACACTGTTGAGAAATGGCCAGTTCGATTGCAGTTGAAGCATTTGATTCGCTTCCTATCTGTCTTCTTCTTTCCTCCATGCCAGATGTTAGGTTTTCGATCAACGTGTTCTTCATTATCCTTTTCTTGGTCTTGATTTTTACCACCTCTTCCATATCCTCCTCCTCAGGAATTTCTTCCACGTCCACGGCCTCAGAAACTTCCACGCGAACTGGAACCATTCTTCTTTATTGTCTGAGCTTGCAACACTTGATTTTCATTGAGTTTCTCATACTCTCTTTCATTGAGACGTTGTTCATGCGCCTCTAAGCAGCCTTGGAGTTCCTCAACTTTCATATCTTCAATATTTTTTTATTCTTCAATCACGACCACAATGTAATCGATTCTTGTATTAAGTGTCATCAAGATTTTTTCAACAATTGATTGATCCTTCATCGTCACACCACAACCCTTCATAGTATTCGTATGAGTAATAATCCAATTGAAGTATTCTGCTATCTTCTCATTGTTTTCCAGTCGCATCAATTCATATTGTCGACGTAAGGTTTGTAATTTCACCTTCTTTAATTTTTTTGCACCTTCATTGCATTTCTCAAGAATCTGCCATACTTCTCAAGAAGTTGCAGCACCTGCAATCTTCTCAAAATGTGCCTCATCGATACACTGATGAGAGTCTAGACTTATCACATGCATAGAATGTTTGGAGAGCTAGGAGACCCAACTAAAAGATTTAGTTATTATTATTATTATTATTTTATTTGCTATAGTGGGGATTTGAGCCCAAGACCCAAAGCTTATAATGCCTTCACTGAACCATCTGGGTAACTTAACTTTGCTTGGGATATTAGGATTTTAATTTATCTTTATTTCCTGCAATGAGACAAACTCATAAACTTAACTTGTATTAAACATTTGGGAATTCAGAATGAACGGACGAAATATTCATATTACTTTGTGAGTTGTTGCTCTGCTAGGGTTCTTCCTTGCATCACTTGATCTTATAAAAAATTATTCGATTCTTGTGGCGATCCTTCTTGGCGTATCAAATATTCTTATTTGTGGCGCCTACGGTATCTTTTATGTTTTTCTGTTTTCTATTTATAATCAAATCAACTCTTAAAACCTAACCCTAAATTGTTTCCCTTCTATTTGAGTGTCGTCATTTGGTATTCAGAGCAGGGTTCAAAAGCGGTGCTTGTTCATCGCACTTGTTCATCGACACTATTCACGGAGTACTTGTTCATGTCACTCGTTCACGGTGCTCGTTCATTGTCACTTGTTCACGTACTTGTTCATTGTCACTTGTTCATGTGTACTTGTTCAAAAAAAATTGTTGTTTATGCAATTTTGATATTGAATTTCATTTAGATATATATATATATATATATATATATATATATATATATATATATATATCAAAGTTGTGTTTGAAATTAGTTTTCTGCAGAAAGAAACAAAAAAAGGAAAAGAATAAAAAAAAAAGAATCAAAAAAAGGAAAAGAATCAAAAGAAGAAAAGAATAAAAAAAAATTATATATATATGTGGCAGTTGTTCTTTTTTTTAAATTTCAGTGCACATTAGCTGTTTGATAAAATTCCTAAGTGTCAAGTGTCTTTGTCTAATCTTTGTTTTTTCCATACAATTTAGATTTGTCTTGCTTGTTGTTAGTAGTAAAATTGTTCTTTGCTACTTGTCCTTTGTTGGTACTACAATTCTGTTTTATTCCTTGTGATTGGTACAGTTGAAAGTGATTCTTGAACTATAGATTGTTTGATTCTTGTAAGAACCATAAGTGAGAGAACGAGTGAAAAAAGGCAAGAGTGCATATTATACAAAAGCCAAATTGAGAGTAAACACGAGTGGTACATCTTTGAGTGCAAACACGTGAGAAAAGTGGTGAGGTCCTATTACTTCATTTGTTTGGTCCTTTCTTCTTTTTTTACTTGAAAGATGGCAGGTGCAGGTGATGGTGGTGGTACCCCTCCTCTAGGGGATGACAATAGATTATTGATTGATGCCATTACAACCCAAATGCAAAGAATGTTGATAGAACATACCGATGAGTTGTATGGGAGAATTGAACAACTAGAAAATCATGGAAATGATGATGATGGTGGAGGTAGAAGGAGGAGAAGGAGAAATAATGAAGGTGATGTTAGAGATAACAGAATTGAAGGAGTAAAGCTGAACATACCCCCTTTTCAAGGAAAGAGTGATCCAGAAGCATATTTGGAGTGGGAAATAAAAATTGAGCAACTATTTGCATGCCATAATTACACAGAAGATAAAAAGATGAGGGTGGCAGCCATGGAATTCACTGATTATGCTCTCATTTGGTGGAACCAATTACAAAGGGAAATGGTGAGATATGAAGAACCCTTGGTGGAAAGTTGGGAAGAAATAAAGAGGTTGATGAGAAGAAGATTTGTTCCTTCTCATTATCAAAGAGATCTTCACAACAAGTTCCAAAGACTCATACAAGGTAGTAGAGGTGTTGATGAATATTACAAAGAGATGGAGGTTTCCATGATTAGGGCTAATGTTATGGAGGCACGGGAGGCTACTATGGCCCGATTCCTACATGGGCTAAATAGTGATATAAGGGATGTTGTGGAGCTGCAAAATTATGTTGAGTTGGAGGATTTAGTACATCAAGCTTCAAAGGTGGAACAACAATTAAAGAGAAAGGGTGCCATGAGGAGGAGTTCATCTAATTTTCACACTCCTAGTTGGAAGGACAAAAATAAGAAGGAGGGAGGATCATCAACGAACAATTCCAATGTTATAGCTCATAGAAATCAAAATAAGTCTGATGAGGCACTTAAGAATGTTGAACATTCAAGGACTTGATGTTGCACTTAATGAACATGAAGATTGATGATTTTGATGATGATTCAAGAACTCAAAGACTTAGAGTGTTGAAGACTTGTTTTTGTAGTGTAATAACTCTGTTTTAATTAGATTGAGTCTGTAAAATTAGAGTTTAAGATAGCCGGTACATAGTCTGCAACTTAGAAGCTTCAAAAAGCCCAAATATATCATCCAGGCTCGGCTTTAATCGATTATATAGGGAAATAATCAATTAAAACAGTGAGAAAACCATTTTCAGTATATACTCACTGTTTTAATCGTTTAAAACATCAAAATAATCGATTATTAGGTCAAATAATCGATTAAAACATCAAAATAATCGATTATTAGGTCAAATAATCGATTAAAACTTCAAATAATCGATTAAAACAGAGAGGTTTTGGGTTCTGTTTTAATCGATTATAACTCCATTTAATCGATTATTTCAGTCTGTTTTTCATTTTAAATTTCAAATTAACCCTATTTTCGAAAACCCAATTACCAAGAACCCTAGTTTCGAAATCTCCTTTTTCTAAACCCTAATTTCCCTACTTAAACTCTCCTTTGGCACTCTGAAAAAGAAGAACAACCTTTTCCATACAAAAGTTAAGTGTTGTGAGTGTCAGAGAACTGTTTGTTGCAAGGAAAGGGGGCTTTTGGAACCTGGTGTGGGCTAGAAGCGATAAAAATCACTAAGTGGAGTTCTTAGTGGATTGTGTGCTGTGCCGTCTCTGGGGAAAGCTGTTCTTCATGTCTTGTGGGTTTCAAGAGAGGTGTTATCTTTATCTTTATCTTTTCATTGTAATTTGTTTGTAACAACTTTGATCATAGTGACAGCGTTAATCTTCTGTTTGAGTGATTAGCAACTGGACGTAGGGTCTTTTGATCCGAACCAGTATAAATCTCCTGTGTAAGATTCTCTTCTCTTCTCTATTTACATTTACACAGTTTTTAATCGGTAAAATTTGGGGAAAATTTTGAAAACCTAATTTTTATTAAGAAACCAATTCACCCCCCCTCTTGGTTTTTGTCCGACCACGCGAACATTCCACTGCGCGATTCTAACAAGTGGTATCAGAGCTTGCTTTGATAGTCATTCAAATTTTCGAAAATGGCCGGACAAAATCAAACTTTTGCCGAAGGTGCATCTATCAACAGACCCCCACTTTTTGCGGGTCAAAATTATCCTTTTTGGAAGGTACGTATGCAAATATTTTTAGAGTCTGTTGATAGAGGCGTTTGGGACGCTATTTTAAATGGTCCATATATTCCTAAAGTAACTGAGAACGGTGTTGACGTTCCCAAATCTTTTTCTAGATGGACTGCCGAAGAAAGTAGAAAAGCCCAATATGACGTTAGGGCTAGAAATATAATTTCATCTGCTTTAACCCTTGATGAGTTTTACAGAATATCCACTTGTAAGAGTGCTCAAGAGATGTGGGCAAAACTAAGAGTAACTTATGAAGGAACCGATGATAGTGACTCGATTTCGGAGTCAAGTGATATGGAAATAGAAGCTAACATTTGCTTGTTGGCAAAAGACAATATATCTTCCGACTTTGAGGTTAGTGATTCCGACTCATCCTCAAGTGATGATGAAAATGATTTTGATGAATTACAAAATGCATATAATGAATTGTTTAGTGTTTTTAAGGACTTGAACAATAAATACAAAGCTGTGAAAAAGAGTTTAAGTAGTTCCAAAATGGAGGTAGAGTCCTTAAAAATGAAAATCACATGTTTAGAAGAAAAGGAGTCCTTAAAAACGAAAATTTCATGTTTAGAGGAAAAGGAAACCTTAGAAACGAAAATTGTATGCATAGATGAGAATGATGATAAGACTATAGCATGTGCATCATGTAAAGAGTATGAACATGATATTGATTTACTTAGACATTTGCTTGGTAAAGCTAAAAAGGAATTAAGTGATAGTTATAAGAAGAAGGATAGTGTTCAAATTAAAGAAAATTGTCATGTTCCTTTGAAAAAGCCTAAAAGTAAAAATAGAAGAGTATGAGTTGAAAAAGGAACCAAAACTTCAATAGTTAGAAATGTATCATATTCTAAAATTACATCTAATGCATGCTTTTATTGTATGAAACATGGTCACATGTCAAATAGATGTAAAATCAAACATTTTGGTGTTCCTAAAGGAAAATATATTTGGGTTCCTATAGTTAAATGAATTGTTTGTCTCTTTTATTTATTCAAAGAAAATTGATCATTTAGTATGTTTTAAACAGAATGCTTAGGTAAAATCATTTTATCTTTTCTGCTGCATGAAGGTTTTTCACTTAAAGATTTTTGCGAAATGCCTCTAAAATCGTTTTAAACAACTAAAAACAAAGTATTTTTACAAAAGCTTTCTTAAACATGTTTTTAACTGATATAGTTTTGAAAGAACCGATTAAAATCACTTAGAATGTTCAAAGAAGTGTTTTTACAGCATTTTAATCGATACAACTTGTTTTTAATCGATTAAAACCATTTAGAACTCATTATGATCGATCTGAATCAAATGTGATCGATCAGATTTTAATTATGAGCGATCATAATTTTTTCAATCGATTAAAATACGTTTCAATCGATTAAAATCACTTAAAGGGTCAGGATGATCGATCAGAATCAAATTATGACCGATCAGAATTAAATGTGATCGATCAGATTTCAATTATGAGCGATCAGAATTTTTTCAATCGATTAAAACACGTTTCAATCGATTAAAATCACTTAAAGGGTCAGGATGATCGATCAGAATACAATTATGACCGATCAAAACTCTTTTAATCGATTAAATCTCGTTTCAATCGATTAAAACAACTTAGAAATTTTCTACACAGCGTTTTAATCGATTAAAACTTATTTTTTATCAATTAAAATAACTTGAAAAGTTTTATGAGAAAGTTTTGCAGTATTTAAATAGATTGTTATGTCTCTAACCCCAAGGACCCAAAAGTTATGGGGACCTAAGTTTGCTATGTTCTTGTTTTGTAGGAAACTTCCAAATCAAAGAAGTCTATGTGGTATCTTGATAGTGGATGCTCAAAACATATGACTGGAGATAAATCGAAATTTGTGAGTTTCAAAGCCAAAGAACAAGGATATGTGACTTATGGGGATAACAACAAGGGGAAGATCCTTGGAATTGGAAACATTGGTGGTGCAAACACTTTGGAGATCAAGGATGTGCTACTTGTTGATGGACTTAAGCATAATCTCCTTAGTATAAGTCAATTATGTGACAAAGGCTTCAAGGTAATTTTTGAAAGTAAATTTTGCACCATTCACTTGATAGATTCTGAAAATGTAGCATTGAAAGGCATTAGGCATAACAACATATATTTGATTGATTTGGATTGTTTGCATGAGTCAAGTATAACATGTTTAGTTGCTAAGGAAGAGAACCCTTGGTTGTGGCATAAGAGAGCGGCTCATATAAATATGCATCATTTGAACAAATTGATCTCAAAAGAATTAGTTATTGGATTGCCTAAGTTAAAATTTGAAAAAGATAGATTATGTGATGCATGCCAAAAGGGTAAACAAGTAAAATCATCATTTAAATCAAAGAATGTTATTTCCACTTCAAAACCCCTAGAATTATTACATTTAGACTTATTTGGACCTTCTAGGATAAAAAGCTTTGGTGGAAATTATTATGGTCTTGTAATTGTTGATGATTACTCTAGATATACTTGGACATTTTTCCTAACTATGAGAAGTGAAGCTTTTAAGGTCTTTAGAAAGTTTGCTAAACAAATTCAAAATGAGAAAGACCTAAGAATTAAAGTTTTAAGAAGTGACCATGGTGGTGAGTTTCAAAATGAAAAGTTTGAGAATTATTGTGAAGAAAATGGAATATTACATAACTTTTCTCGCTCCTAGGACTCCCCAACAAAATGGTGTAGTTGAAAGGAAAAATAGGTCATTAGAGGAACTTGCTAGAACTATGTTAAATGAATCTAATGTTCCTAAATATTTTTGGGCTGATGCGGTTAGTACTGCATGTTATGTTTTAAATAGAATGCTCATTAGGTCAATTATTAAATCTACTCCATATGAATTGTTTAATGGTAGAAAACCTAATGTTGCTCATTTAAAGATTTTTGGATGTAAATGTTTTGTGCTAAATAATGGAAAGGACAATCTAGGAAAATTTGATTCAAAAGCCGATGAGGGCATTTTTCTAGGATATTCATTAAATAGCAAGGCATATAGAGTGTTTAATAGGAGAACTTTAAATATAGAAGAATCTATACATGTTACCTTTGATGAGATTGTAGACCTTGGGGGAAATCCTCTTGAGTCAAATAAAGAACTTGCAGGTGATGAGGAATACATAAGAGAGGCCCTTGATGAATTATACTTGGAAAATAATGAGCCTTCTCAAACTCCTCAATTAGCAAAAGAATGACAATCACCTAGAGGACTCTCAATGGACAACATCATAGGTGACATCTCAAAAGGGGTAAGAACTAGAAATATGACAAATTTCTATATGTCTGTTGCTTTTGTGTCACAGATTGAACCTAAAAACATTGAGGAAGCACTTAAAGATGACAAATGGTGCATAGCCATGCAAGAAGAACTTAACCAATTTGAAAGGAATCAAGTCCGGGAATTAATCCCAAGAGAAGAGTCACATCAAGTTATTGGAACTAAATGGGTATTCGAAATAAGCTTGATGAAGATGGAAACATAACAAAGAATAAAGCCGAGACTTGTTGCAAAAGGCTATTGTCGGGAGGAAGGTATAGATTATGATGAAACTTATGCTCCTGTTGCCGGGTTAGAGGCTATACGCCTACTTCTTGCTTATGCATCTATGATGAAATTTAAACTATATCAAATGGATGTAAAGAGTGCATTTTTAAATGGTTTTATTAAAGAAGAAGTGTATGTAGAGCAACCCCCTGGATTTGAAGATTTTAATTATCCTAATCATATTTTTAAATTAAAGAAAGCTTTATATGGGTTGAAACAAGCTCCTAGATCTTGGTATGAAAGATTAAGTAGTTTCCTAACTGCAAATGATTTTTCAAGAGGAAAAATTGATTCTACACTGTTTATAAAGAAAGTTAAAGAACATATCTTATTGGTCCAGGTATATGTTGATGATATAATTTTTGGATCAACAGATAATTCGTTATGTGTAGAATTTGCTAAGATAATGCAGGGAGAGTTTGAAATGTCTATGATGGGAGAATTGACATTCTTCCTTGGACTACAAATCAAGCAACTTAAAGATGGCATTTTCATCTCTCAAACCAAGTACTGCAAAGAGATCCTAAAAAAGTTTGGTATGGACACCTCAAAGGAAGCTAACACACCCATGGGAACTTCATGCTATCTAGACAAGGATGAATCAGGTTTGGAAGTTAATCAAACTATGTATAGAGGTATGATAGGATCACTATTATACTTAACGCAAGTAGACTCGATATTATGCATTACATGTCGTGTGTGTGCTAGATTTCGAGCTTGTCCTAAAGAATCTCATCTAATTGCAGTAAAACATATTTTAAAATATTTAAAAGGAACTATCGATTTTGGTTTGTGGTATCCGTCGATGCTTGTATGAGTTTAATAGGATATTCTAATGCTGATTATGGTGGCTGTAAAATTGATAGAAAAAGCACTAGTGGAACATGTCATTTGTTAGGTTCATCCTTAATATCTTGGCATTCTAAGAAACAGGCATGTGTTGCTTTATCTACCACTGAAGTCGAATATATTGCAGTTGGTAGTTGTTGTGCTCAAATTCTATGGATGAAACAACAGTTAGAAGATTATAATATCTTTTTAGATGACATACCCTTGATGTGTGATAATACGAGTGCAATTAACTTAACTAAGAATCCAGTAATGCACTCTAGGACTAAACATATAGAAATAAGACATCATTTTTTGAGAGATCATATCAATGAAAGGAAACTGTAAAATAGAGTATGTGGATACAAAACACCAATTAGCGAGATATTTTTACTAAGCCTCTACCCAAGGATAGATTCTATGATCTTAGAAGAGACTTAGGAATATTAGACATTGCCTAAATTCTGCTTAAATAAAAGGCTTCTACATGATTGTAATGATATATATCTCTTTGTCTGTAATGACGTTTCTTTATGAAATGAAATTTGTTTTTTTAAATGCTTTGATTGAGGGGGAGTTATCTTCAACTTATGCATATTTTGAGGGGGAGCTCTTATGATTGTTATTGCAGAGAGCTTTTTGATTATAATCAAAATAGGGGGAGAAAAATTTAAAGCCTCTTATGAATTGCATTTAAATATTATCTGGTATGTTTGATGTGTTTGTTAGTATGACAGATAAAACAGGTTATTACAAGGGCTTTAAAAGATAATTTTGATCATCATAAAAAAGGGGGAGATTGTTGAACATTCAAGGACTTGATGTTGCACTTAATGAACATGAAGATTGATGATTTTGATGATGATTCAAGAACTCAAAGACTTAGAGTGTTGAAGACTTGTTTTTGTAGTGTAATAACTCTATTTTAATTAGATTGAGTCTGTAAAATTAGAGTTTAAGATAGCCGGTACATAGTCTGCAACTTAGAAGCTTCAAAAAGCCCAAATATATCATCCAGGCTCGGCTTTAATCGATTATATAGGGAAATAATCGATTAAAACAGTGAGAAAACCATTTTCAGTATATACTCACTGTTTTAATCGATTAAAACATCAGAATAATCGATTATTAGGTCAAATAATCGATTAAAACTTCAAATAATCGATTAAAACAGAGAGGTTTTGGATTCTGTTTTTTTGGCTCTATTTTAATCGATTATAACTCCATTTAATCGATTATTTAAGTCTGTTTTTCATTTTAAATTTCAAATTAACCCTATTTTCGAAAACCCAATTACCAAGAACCCTAGTTTCGAAATCCCCTTTTTCTAAACCCTAATTTCCCTACTTAAACTCTCCTTTGGCACTCTGAAAAAGAAGAACAACATTTTCCATACAAAAGTTAAGTGCTGTGAGTGCCAGAGAACTGTTTGTTGCAAGGAAAGGGGGCTTTTGGAACCTGGTGTGGGCTAGAAGCGATAAGAATCACTAAGTGGAGTTCTTAGTGGATTGTGTGCTGTGCCGTCTCTGGGGAAAGTTGTTCTTCATCTCTTGTGGGTTTCAAGAGAGGTGTTATCTTTATCTTTATCTTTTCATTGTAATTTGTTTGTAACAACTTTGATCATAGTGACAGCGTTAATCCTCTGTTTGAGTGATTAGCAACTGGACGTAGGGTCTTTTGATCCGAACCAGTATAAATCTCCTGTGTAAGATTCTCTTCTCTTCTCTATTTACATTTACACAGTTTTTAATCGGTAAAATTTGGAGAAAATTTTGAAAACCTAATTTTTATTAAGAAACCAATTCACCCCCCTCTTGGTTTTTGTCTGACCACGCGAACATTTCGCTGCGCGATTCCAACAAAGAAAACAAGGAGTAGTGAGGTTAAGTGCTTCAAATGTTTGGGAAGAGGTCACATAGCTTCTCAATGTCCCACTAAGAAGACTATGTTACTTAAGGAGGATGGTGAAATAATTAGTGAATCTTCTTCAGATTCTTCATCTGGTTATGAAAATGAGCATGAAGATGAAAGAGAGTTAGAAGGAGATTTGTTCATGATTAGAAGGATGTTGGGTAGTCAATCAGTTGAATTGGATGATTGTCAAAGAGAAAATATTTTTCATGCAAGGTGCCTCATTCAAGGGAAGTTGTGCTCTTTGATCATTGATGGTGGGAGTTGCACTAATGTGGCTAGTGCACGGTTGGTTTCAAAAATGAATTTGGAGACTAAGCCACACCCGCGACCTTACAAACTTCAATGGCTTAGTGAAGATGGTGAGATGACCGTGAATAGGCAAGTTGAAGTGGGTTTTTCCATAGGGAAATATGAAGATTCTGTTTTGTGTGATGTGGTGCCTATGGAGGCTTGTCATTTACTTCTTGGGAGACCATGGCAGTATGATAGGAGAGTTATGCATGATGGTTTCACTAATAAGTTCTCTTTTATGCATAAAGACCGCAAAACTACTCTTGCACCTTTGGTTCCAAGAGAAGTTAGTGAGGATCAACTGAAAATGAGAAAGAAAAGAAAAGAAGAAAGAAAAGAAAAAGAGAGAGAAAAGAGAAAAGAAAAAGAGAGTGAAAAGAAAAAGGAAAAAGAGGAAGAAAAAGAGAAAGAGAAAAAAAAAATCAAATCTGTTTATAAAAGAAAAAGAAGTCAAAAGAGCTATGCAATTGAGAAAACCAATACTTTTACTTTTGAGTAAAGAAAGTAAATCAAACAGTCCATGTTTTACTAACTCTCTTCCAAAAGAGGTTTCTTCTTTGTTGCAGGATTTTGAAGATGTTTTTCCCAAAGAAGTGCCTATAGGTCTACCCCCTCTTAGGGGTATTGAACATCAAATTGACCTTATTCCAGGAGCTTCATTGCCTAATAGACCAACCTATCGAAGCAATCCCCAAGAAACCAAGGAGATTCAAAAGCAAGTTGAAGACTTAATGCAAAAGGGGTGGATTAAAGAAAGCTTGAGTCCATGTGCAGTCCCAGTCATTCTAGTCCCTAAGAAAGATGGAACTTGGAGGATGTGCACAGATTGTAGAGCTATCAATAACATCACGATAAAGTATAAACATTTCATTCCTAGGTTAGATGACTTGTTGGATGAATTGTATGGTGCTTGTATCTTCTCTAAATTTGACTTGAAAAGTGGATATCATCAAATTAGAATTAGAGAAGGAGATGAGTGGAAAACAGCTTTTAAAACTAAATATGGGTTGTATGAGTGGCTAGTTATGCCCTTTGGGTTAACAAATGCTCCAAGCACTTTTATGAGATTGATGAATCATGTCTTGAAAGAGTTTTTAGGAAAATGTGTAGTGGTGTATTTTGATGATATTCTGATATATAGCACTAATTTTGATTTGCATGTTGAACATTTGCATGCTGTCATGAATGTGCTTAGAAAAGAAAAAGTGTTTGTTAATCTTGAAAAATGTACCTTTTGCACTGATCATGTTGTGTTCTTGGGATTTGTTGTGAGTTCTAAAGGGGTACAAGTTGATGAGGAAAAGATTAGAGTCATCCAAGAGTGGCCTACCCCTAAGAATGTGAGTGAAGTGAGAAGTTTTCATGGGTTAGCTAGTTTCTGTAGAAGGTTTGTTAAAGACTTTAGTACTTTGGCTGCTCCTCTTAATGAAATAGTCAAAAAGCATGTTGGGTTTAAATGGGGTGAAAAACAAGAAAAGACATTTTCTGAACTTAAGCACAAACTATCTAATGCCCCCCTCCTTGCATTACCAAATTTTGCAAAATCTTTTGAAATTGAATGTGATGCATCTAATGTGGGTATTGGGGCTGTTTTGCTACAAGAAGGTCATCCAATTGCTTATTTTAGTGAGAAGTTGAATGGGGGTGCCCTAAACTATCCCACCTATGATAAGGAATTGTATGCCTTAGTGCGTGCTTTACAAACTTGGCAGCATTATCTTTTACCAAAAGAGTTTGTAATTCATAGTGATCATGAATCTTTGAAATACTTAAAGGGACAAGGTAAGTTAAACAAGAGGCATGTCAAATGGGTTGAGTTCTCGGAGCAATTTCCATATGTCATCAAGCATAAAAAGGGAAAAGGGAATGTAGTAGCTGATGCACTTTCTAGGAGATATGCATTACTTTCTATGCTTGAAACTAAATTGTTTGGTCTTGAATCTTTGAAAGACATGTATGTGAATGATGTGGATTTTGCTGAAACTTTTGCTGCATGTGAAAGGTTTTCTAAAAATGGTTACTTTAGGCATAATGGATTCTTGTTTAAAGCAAATAAATTGTGTGTGCCTAAGTGTTCCATTAGAGAGTTGCTTGTGAGTGAATCACATGAAGGGGGTTTGATGGGTCATTTTGGGGTTTAAAAGACTTTAGAAATTTTGCAAGAGCATTTCTTTTGGCCTCATATGAAACGTGATGTGAATAAGTTTTGTGATCACTGCATTGTGTGTAAAAAGGCTAAATCTAAGGTTAAGCCTCATGAGTTGTATACTCCTTTACCTGTTCCTGAATATCCTTGGACTGACATTTCTATGGACTTTATTTTAGGGCTGCCTAAAACAAAGAATGGAAATGATTCTGTGTTTGTTGTTGTTGATAGGTTTTCTAAGATGACACATTTCATACCTTGCAAGAAGGTAGATGATGCTTGTCATGTGGCTGATTTGTTTTTCAAGGAAGTAGTAAGGCTACATGGGCTGCCGAGGAACATTGTGAGTGATAGGGATTCAAAATTCCTTAGTCACTTTTGGAGGACCTTGTGGGGTAAGATTGGTACTAAATTATTGTTTTCTACTACTTGTCACCCACAAACTGATGGTCAAACTGAGGTAGTCAACAGGACTTTAGGCACATTGCTTAGGACTATTTTAAAGAAAAATCTTAAGACTTGGGAAACATGTTTACCTCATGTTGAGTTTGCTTATAATAGGGTTATCCATAGCACCACTAATTATTCACCATTTGAGATTGTGTATGGATTTAATCCTTTGACTCCTCTTGATTTGTTGCCTTTGCCTAACATTTCTATGTTTAAGCATAAGGAAGCACAGGCTAAAGCAGAATATGTGAAGAAGCTACATGAGCAAGTAAAAGCTCAAATTGAAAAGAAGAATGAGAGCTACGCGAGGCAAGCTAACAAGGGTAGGAAAAAGGTGGTGTTCCAACCTGGTGATTGGGTTTGGGTACACATGAGAAAGGAAAGGTTTCCTGAACAAAGAAAGTCTAAACTTCAACCTAGAGGAGATGAGTCATTCCAAGTCTTAGAGAAGATCAATGATACTTATAAGATTGATCTACCAGAAGAGTATAATGTAAGTTCTTCTTTTAATGTTGCTGACTTGACTCCTTTTGATGCAGGAGATGAATTCATAGATTTGAGGACAAATGCTGCCCAAGAAGGAGGGAATGATGTGGACATAAAGGCCCAAGCCCATAACGAGAAGGATCAAGACCAAGATCCAATCCAAGACTTAGGTGGACCTATGACAAGAGGCAGACTTAGAAAAGCACAAGAGACATTGCAATACAAAGTGACCAATTTGCTAAAGGTCCAACTATTAAAAGATCGAAACATGGAGGAGTCTAGACCTATCACATGCATAGAATGTTTGGAGAGCTAGGAGGCCCAACTAAAAGATTTAGTTATTATTATTATTATTTTATTTGCTATAGTGGGGATTTGAACTCAAGACCCAAAGCTTATAATGCCTTCACTGAACCATCTGGGTAACTTAACTTTGCTTGGGATATTAGGATTTTAATTTATCTTTATTTCCTGCAATAAGACAAACTCATAAACTTAACTTGTATTAAACATTTGGGAATTCAGAATGAACGGACGGAATATTCAGATTACTTTGTGAGTTGTTGTTCTGCTAGGGTTCTTCCTTGCATCACTTGATCTTATCAAGAATTATTCGATTCTTGTGGCTATCCTTCTTGGCTTATCAAATATTATTATTTGTGGCGCCTATGGTATCTTTTATGTTTTTCTGTTTTCTATTTCTAATCAAATCAATTCTTAAAACCTAACCCTAAATTGTTTCCCTTCTATTTGAGTGTCGTCAGTTCGTCCGTTGAATTTTTGCCCAACTCTAAAAACCCTTCTTCAATTATTTATGTTACCTCTTGATAGCCCAAGATTGCTTTCATCTGCACACGCCATCTTGCCCAATTCTTTCCTTTTAGAATAGGTAGATTGGTAGAGAAAGTCGCACCAGGTCCTATTCTCCAACCTTGTTCTGGATACCAGTTGTTAGAATAAAAGAATTATACAGCTAGATAAAAGTATCTTGAACATGTTAATGGTAAAACAACGTATATTGAATGAGAAAGAAATGAGTGTTATATATAGTAACTGAATAACACATAAAGTTTTTATTTATTTAATCACATCCTAACGCATTTTTTTTAATTACTCAACTAATTATGAATTATGATTATTTTAACTTGTTTTAAGCTATATATATATATATATATATATATATATATATATATATATATATATATAAATTTACTTTTAAAATTTTACTTTCACGGGTACTTACACGATTGGCATGCGTATTTTATTTTAATATATAAAATTGTTTTTTTAATATTTTTTTTTCTATACCAAAATAAGATGTACCGAAGTATTTACTATTTTATAACTAATCACAAACAAAATAACAAAAATTGAAACAAATAATCAATATAGACCATTGAATTCAATATTTTATTTAAATTAATTTAACCTGAATTATGATATGTTTTTATTATAAGATTAACTTTTGTTTTTGTAAAAAAATTTCAAGAACTAACACTCCATTGTGTATTTTTTTTTCTACTAGTAGTTCGTGTATTGGACAAATTAAATATTTATTTTTTATCTGATTAAAATTTATTATAATATATCTTTTTAAATATATAAATTATATTATATTAAAAAATTATATTATCTATCATCCAAATCTCGTGTTATGAAAAATCTATGAGTATGAATCCAAATTTGTAGGTGTTATAAAAAATCTATAAGTATAAATTTATTTTTAATGAAAAAAAATCTACAGGTAAAATTAGTAAAAGTTAGCTATGAATTTTTAAATTTATAGGTACTTTTATCATAGAAAATATTTTAAAAAAATTATATACAATTAAGTACGAATATATTTATAGATAATTATTTGATATATCTTAAATGTTATCGAAAATATATATATATATATATATATATATATATATATATATATATATATATATATATATATATATATATGTGTGTGTGTGTGTGTGTGTTAGTATTTCCTTATAATACAAATTATTAGTTACACCTTAACCAAACAACTTAAATAAACATATAAATTTTATGCAGTATTATAATACATATTATTTATCATTTTTAAAAGTGGTTATATATTTTAATTTATATATTTTAATTTATATATTTTACGTCATGAAAGTAAATTATAGATTAATTGAAGGACCTTGTACCATTCACTTATCAACATTTTATAATAATAATAATAATAACAAGAAGAATATTATTATTATTATATCAATATTTTCTTAACTGATATATTAATTATATAACATAGTCTTGTTTTATTCTATGAAAATAAATTATAGGTTAATTGCATAATTTTATCATTAACCTCTCATCATTTTATAGATTTTACTACTCAAAAAAATTTCATATTTTTTCATATATTTTTATATTTTTTATTTTAATATATTTTGTCAATATATTAATTAATTATGTGACTGAAAACATGCAAGTCTTAAAAAAAGGATAATAAAATATGTAAATTTTAAAACTTATAATGAAATGTCCAGTAAAAACTTGGACAATAAAATTTGCGAAATAATAATGATAATTGAGTGCTAAAATTCTTAATTAAGTATATTAGAGCTTAATTTTATATAACACTCATGTAAATATGATATAACGGTAAATAATAAAAACGTTTTACATATAACTTTGTCGTTAATTTTAAAAAATAATTATATTATCATTATTAATAATATGTAGTTATATTACATTAATTATAAAAATCTAACATTGTTGGCACATTCTCTTTTAATTTTGACATTAATAGAAGATTTTACTTTCATAAAAAATCAATAAAACAATAACAACTTATACTAATTAGTCACAACATGAAATAGCGGCAATATAAAAATAATTCATATTTTTCTATATTTAGATTTCATATTTTAAAAGCATTTAGTTATCCGCTTAATGCATCAACCAATACAAAATTCATAATTCAGCAGCAGGAACATCAAATAAAAATATATTTACAATATGAGATAAAAGAAAAAAACAGAATAGGTGGTAATTGTCTGTCTTAGCTTAGTAATTAAAGAAAATAACAAGATTAATCAAATTAGTACTGAAATTAAACTCAATGGATTTGTGTAAAAGATTAATCAAAATATTATTTTATTTTAATTAAAAAAAATATTTAAAATAATAATGTTTAAATTAAATGGAATTGTAATTTACGATATTAAAAAACATGTTTTAAAATAGAACGTTTATTAATAATAATTTAATAATCAAGATAATTAAAATAATTCAAAAAGTCACCAGATTCACCTCTCTCAAACTATAAATTCAAATATTTTCATCTAAATAAATTATATATTTCAGTTCAGTTTTATTCAACCACTTTCAAAAACCAGTTCATATTTACTATGTTTCAATTAAATTTTACATATTTATGGAGAGATTTTTTTAAGAGGGTTGAAACGAAAATGAGAAGCCCAACAGTGTCTTACTTGAAAGACCAGCATATCAAATTGGGCCCAGCATATCAAATTGAGCCCAACATTACTTGTCTCTTGAATCACCATCATATCGTGTCTAAAAACATATATCATAAATTCGATTTTTTAGATAAATTCCCACATTTTAAAAATGTATTTTTAGCTTTCATATTCTGCGAAACAAAAAAATCCGCCAGTTTTAAATTAAGGCCTCTTTGAATAATATCTGTGTACACATTGACACTTGTATGAGTTTCTAATCCCATAATACTTTCTATTATTATTATTATTATTATTATTATTTTTGTCTTATTGTCAGTCTTATGTATTGGTATTGTCACCATCATTTTTAAAATACATGTGATAATGAAAATGATACGGGGTAATGTTCATTTTGATGGATTTTAGTCTTATTCATTTATTTTAATTTAAACTAAATCAAACTATACTTAAGGACCAAATTAATAATTTTTAACTTTACATTTAATTAAATACATTTTTATTTTTACCAGAACATTCCAGTGGGTAAGTACGGGACAAAAGTTTCCTCTGTTATGATAGGTGGTAAAGCTACTCCAACGTCGAGTTTCCTCATTAATCATCCTTTGTTTTATGGTGATAGAAAATATCACGTACCACACATTATAGCGATACATGGATCATAATCAAAGAACTACTATGATGATGATGATGATGATGATAGTGGATATTTATTTGAGAAATGTCGGTCCTTGTTGCTTTCAACTTGGTACTTTAATTTCTGCCAAACTTGTTCGCATGTGACCATATATGTCGAGTCTATTCAAACATCAAAGGTATGAGATATGGTTGGGGAAGTAGGGACGTGCCACTACATGTATATAGGAATTCAAGAGACTATATAAAGAAAATCTCCAGTGCCTCAAGAGTACTTCTTCAATGTCCATATTAAGAACGTCTAACAAAATTACACCTAGCACCACATAACTGGCAAAATAGACACTGATGTTTAGTTTTTTCATGAATGAACGTACTATAATGATCATCCTCTCACTTTGTGTCCCCACACATGCATGCTTTTCAACACATGCTAGCACATGCTTAGTAAAGTGAAGATAATTAAACCCAAGTCTTATATGTCTTAATTGTTTTCATGCCACAAAACTTACGTATTCCAAATGGAACTACGGATGTTCAACTGCTGAGATCTCTTTTTAAAAGTCCTTGCTTTCTTGCATTTTTTTCATAATAATTTACAAGTAAATATTTTGGTCCCTTCTCAATATTTAATAGATTTGGTTTTTGATAATGAATAACAGTAAGACAAAATAGATTTCAATGTAAATATGGTAAAAGCTGTCTCATGTGCTTCTTCGAGAAGGAACTACTCCTATTGGCTTCTCAGTAAAGATGGTTAATTCCAATCTGATTTAGCCAAGGGAATATCAACTTCTCTTTTTAATAATTTAGAACATGATATAAGCTCAAATAGGTTTGAAAGCATAAATCACAATGCTCTGTACATGTATTTACTTGTTTCTTTCTTTTTCCAGTTAGTGCATCAAAACTATTAGTACGTATTTAAAAAGATCCGTGTGATTCATCTGCCATCTGCTTATAGTGCTCAAGTTGATGCTTAACATATTAACCATTTGAATAATGTGGCTGAAATCGATCTGTTATATATATAAATGAAGTACAAATTAGATACACCTTGCAATTACAATTACATTATCATGACGCCATCCACCTAGACCTTGCATTGAGGCTTGCTGCAAGGAAAAAAAATATAAAAATACAAGATCACAATTGGTTATGTAAATGCATATGTATAATCACAGTAAAAAAAAAAAATCACTCTCTAAAATCTTAGATCCTCCTCCTACATAACGTATTTATGTGTGAGAATCTACACAGAGGTGTATGAGTATGTAGGTGAAGGATGCAAGATTTGGGGTGTGAAAACAATCTATTTTCCAATGCTAAAAGAATCATAATTTTGAGATCAACTTCTGTTCAAGTAACGGGTGCTTTTTGGTGTGTATTTCTTGAACACTAGTGAAAATCAGGGGCGTAATTTGTTCACTTTTCGGAGTTGTTCTCTTTGAGAAAGACAACACCTTCTTCACATTTGACCGTAATTTGGTCATGATCAAATGCAAAAGTGCCACATAAACCCTTTCCTACCAAGCTTCTGGCTTTCAATGACTCCCTCTCCCAATCAGTTTTGTACACCACAACGAAAATTGAGACCACACATGCGATCTGTGCTGCCAGCAAGCCATAACACAGCCCCACCATCCCTAGGTTCCAAACGAAGGCCAAAACAATGGCCACTGGTGCTCCCACCAAATAAAAGGAGCAAAAGTTTATAACTGCTCCAATACCAGGCCTTGCACTTCCTCTAAGGATTCCACAGCTTGTGGTTTGTGGACAATTGGCTAACTCACAAAGTCCAATTATAGGCAACACTGTCATACTCAATTGCAGCACCTCACTGTCACTAGTGAACACTCTCCCCCACCTTTCTCTTCCCATTGTGGTCCACAACAAACCAAAAATTGAGCTTGCAAGTGCTAATCCTATTGCTACCACCGTTGCCAAACTCGCTCTTTCACCTTGCCCCGCCCCAAGTTCATTCCCTACTCTCGTCGACACCGATGCACTTAGTGCTGTTGGCAAAGTGTACATAAGAGATGTGGTTTGTATCACTATGCCAGCCGTGGCTAGAGCAACACGAGGGTTGTTAAGGTAACCTGCGGAAATTGTCATCAATTCGTACCACCACCATTCCAAGCAAACAGCTAGACAACTTTGTATTGAAAATTTCATTAGCACACCCCATTCCTTGGCAAGAGTACTAGTACTGCTACTACATGTTATCACATTATTATGTGACATGGTACGAGACTGTAGTAACGGCACGTGTAAGGACTCCTTGGGAACACGTGTATAGAACATGTACAAAAGAAGGAAGAAAAGGTTGTTAAAATTGGCAACAAAGGATGAAACAGCGATTCCCGGCACGCCAAGGTGGAGTTTGAAGGTTAAAAAGTTGATGGTGGGAAGGTGTAAAAGAATGGAAAGTAAAGTGCACCACAGCAGTGGCCAAGTTGTTCCTTTGCTTCGTAGATAGATGCGAAGAGGGTGGAGGAAACTATTGGCGATGAGGTCTGGGATGGCGAAACGGCAATAGATGGTTGCTACACGGGTTATGTCTGGATTCTGACGAAGGAAAAGCATGAGAGATTCGAGGTTGAGCCACAGAAGGGAAATGGGAAGAGAAAATAGCAGCAACATGAGAATTGTTCTCTGCAAAGTTAGAGAGAGTAAGGAGAAGTTTTTAGAACCGAAAGCTTGGGTGCAGAGGGGTTCCATGCCCATGGCTAGACCTGAGAGGACAGAGTAACCGGTTATGTTGGTGAGTCCTATGGCCAAAGAACCTCCAGCTAACTCCAGGCTTCCCAACCTTCCCATGCACACAACTAAGGTCAGGTTTTTTAGGTACCCCACAAGGCTCATGGCTGCTATTGGGAACCCTATGTCTGTCATTCTCTTTACTTCCTCTAATACCTGCATGATAAACAAACACATGAATGAGTGATCCGTGTTAGGTATATAGATAAGATATAATGAAGGGTAATGATGCTTGTCTACCCAAAATGTGATAGCTGGAATTAATGGAAAAAACAGAGATAAGATGAATAGAAAAGAAAAGTAAAAATTGAGAAAACAATAGATATAATAAAAAAAAAGAGTAAGAAAAATAAGAAAAATATGATATTACTTCATGGTTCTAATGGATCTATATGTAATATCCATTTAATAGAGATCATGATAATTCTGAACAACTTAATTATTCTCTTAAAAATGAGGGGAAGATGGAACGGAATAGAGAAAGTGAGTGGATGATGGATATTTTTCTAAATAAAACTCTGCACATTTTGTAGTGTATGTGTGTTTATGTGTGTGTGTTTGAAAATCATACAAAAGAGATATCTTACCTGGGCGAGTGTCGGGTATGTCTTGGGGGATTTCTGTTGCGCAAGCATCTCAAAGGTTTTGGTTAGTTTTGCTTATTTTCTTGTTTCTGATGTGTTTTGAGAAGGAGTTAATTATGAGGAACAGAAGGGGATAGTGGTGGGGATGTTTTATTCCTCTCCTCGAAAAACACTCCTTCAAAAACCAAAAGTGAGCGGGACCAGGAGGAGGAGTTTGAGAGGAGAGGAAGCAAGCAAAGTGGGTATGTGTGTGTTCAGGGATTAAGCACAGACACTCTTTTATAAGCTTTCAAGCTGGTCCGTTACGTATGTTCCTTTGTTAGCATTGATTGACAATCTCAAAAGCTAGTCTAATATCATTATTTTCTTAATCAAAATAACTATCCCCAAAACCCTACAAATAACCAACAGTACTTTTCAAAACTAGCTCCTTCTCCACGGATTGGGTGGAAGAAAAAAAAAGCTACAAAAAGTGATAAACATCATAAGTTAAGTGATGAGACAGAATGACAGTGGAAAGATAACGAATTACATGAAAGAAAAAAAAAACGAATACATATATACTCATATTTTAATTCAAAACTTTAGTTCGTATTTTTTTTTTTTTTTCATTAATCTATGTATGACTCTTTTGAACATGTTGGAAGGGATTGGATAAGTTACTCCTTGCTGTGTTGTGTATAAACAGAACCAAATATCTAACAGATATGCGAATAACTCCAGAATGAAAGAGTAATGATGCAATGGTAAACAAGAGATTCCTTATTTATAAATAAACCGTGTGACATGTTGATTAATTGACGCCGGAAACTCAAGTCCTACTTTGTCATATTTCCAAATATGTAGAAGCATCTGCCTGATAAAAAAAAATCATACAGATGCTGTATTACCTGAAATTTAATCTTCCCTTTTAGAAGAAAGATATTAGTTGTGCATGTGATCTTCTTAAATCTACTTAGATCATGTTTGTGTATTTTGGGTGCTGACATTTGTTCAATATATCTCATGTAATCAATCACACTCCGTATATGATTTCAGAAGTAACACTTGTAGCTACTTGACACGTTTTAATACTGTTAGTGTTTCAGAGTTTTACGTATAAAGAAGAATTTGGTGCATAACATTATTTTAGATAGTTATTAACCATATCAGTTATAGACTACAAGAGGTTGCAAAAGAAGGGAAATAAGGATTTTGAGGATGAATACTATTTATTTTGCTATTAATCACTTGTGATAATTTGTTAGTATGACGTCACTTCAGTAAACCATCACTGGTGGGGCCTTTCAAACTAACAGCAATTTGGAATGTGGAGCCTTCGGTCCACTTAGGAAAACAGAGTCGAAAATTAGATTGTTTTGTAAGCAAAAAAATTTGCTTTTAACCACGTGTTTTGCGCTAATTTATTTAGTTTTATTTCATAGATCCAAAGTCACTGAACCGTTCCAACCTCACAAAACAAAGTTTTTCATTGGAGCACACAAGCTTTGTTAGGAAAAAGTTTTCTATACCTAACTTGAAATTCCAATATGTAACATGTCCCCCCTACCCTTTGTTTTTGGCTTTTTGGGACAAAGCCAGAAACCTACCATTTACGTGGCTAGTTTGTACTTTTTAGAGCAAAAGAACCTCTCTCTTTCATTTCTCAGTGGACGATGACCGATCATCGTTAAATTGAAGGGGGAAAATGATTACAAAGTATAATGGTGGTTAAAGTTCTTACATTGATTCATATCTGTTATGATAATCCAATGAGTTAAAAAGATGTCTAAAATTGGAACCAAAGAATTTTACTCCTCGCCAAAGGTAAAGGTGGGTTTCCACAAATGAACTGATGATGGTGATTGGTGAGAACGTGGGTGGTGGGTGAAGTCTGAGAATTTGACAAATAAAGAAAGCATGGCATGCCTATAAGTTGCATGGCTAGGCATATTTATCTTCTTCACTCTTGCAATTGGAGTTGACTATGTCATGTTGATTTATCCATTAGGCATTCAAATGTTCTTTAAACTCCCATGACAGGACCAGAGGCTCCTTTTAAACCACTGATATGATGAACCCTTCAACACTCTAATATCACAGAACCTGTTTACCAAAAAAGTGATCATTTGCTGATGAAACCAACATTCAGTCATGAGGTCAAAATATTAATGTAATAAAAATTAAATTTTTATGTCTTATATAAAGTCAGCTTTTAATCGACCAGGTCCAGAAAATGAAATAATAAAAATACAGGTAGTGAGTCACACAAATACCCCTGCTAGAAACTTCTAATGCAAGAAAGGCTTATTTATATTGGAAACTAATCTGAAGCTCAACCTTTTCCAACTATAATGATGTGCAACTTGAGACTTCAAAAACGGAAAAACCCAACATGGATGACATACTAATATTACAGATTAACTGTAATAACTTGATGTCGCACTTATATGGAACCATGCATGTGCATCTAGTTGCACCAAATGTCAAGGGAATCCTCGTCAACAACTATGATCCCCACACTTAATCTTGTCGATAATTTGCTCATCTGTCAACTTTTTCATCTACAATGTCATCAAATTAAGATGGGATTTTATACCTAAGTCAATATGTTGTACACATTATATTATTATGATGCAGTGAGTGATAGTACGGATAGGGTGACAAAACGCATCAAAATGTCATATGGCCATGGTTTTTGAATATATTCATGTAGTTCACTGAATCTGATACCCTTGGTCCCATAAGCTATGCAAAATTAGAACAACCAACGCCCTCACTGTTTTCCCCTTGCCATGACTGACAAGTGGACGCTTCTTTCTTCATTTCACAGTTCAGTTGAATCGCTTCAGATTTGGAAAAGACTAAAGAGTAATGAGAGAGTCATATCTGTCTAACCTATAATCAATTACATTATAGATCAATGGGGCCCTAGCTATTCCATTATCCCACTCCAAACCTCTATATCTGCTTGTTTTTTTATCATGTTTTTCTCCTCAAATCATTATTCAGACACATAATGTTTTTCTCATAATATAAAATATATATATATATATATATATATATATATATATATATATATGTGTGTGTGTGTGTGTATGATGAGTATGTATACTTCAACTCCCAGCATTTTCCTATTCTCTTGCCTCTGCCCAACTCGCCAGCCCAAAGTAAACCGTACCCAAAATTGTTTGACTTTTATATGTTGGAAAACTAATAATTATAATAATAATCATGATTTTGATTCTAACAATCAAACATAAACATAATCTCATACTGATAAACATGCTGTAAACTGAATGCGAAAGCGTACCTGAATTAGTCATAATGATGATGTCTTTATATAGCACTATATTGATCTTATGGTCGTCCACCTGAAGAGCACCTGTATTTTCCTCTTGATTTTCTCTCTTGATGGGGATAGAAAGAAAAGAACGAGACTGATACTTACGTTCTGTGTGTGTGCTCCCAGAAGGGGACCATGACCCTTTAAATAACCGGGCTAGACCTAAGGGCGAGGTTTTCGAATAGGTTCGAGGAGTCGCCACCAGTGTTTTAACCTTAAACACTGAAAAAGGTAAAAAAAGAAAAGACAGTGGTTTTAGAAAAAACCAACTTTGGTCATTACAACCAGAGTCGGGTAAGGGAGTTAGTTACGTGCGGGGAAGGTGTTAGCACCCCCACAACGCCCCTTTCGGGTTCCCTATGATGGACTAACTTAGAAAATAAATACTTAAAGAAATTACATTTTTACCCTATTATTTGATCTGCTTGCAGAATTTAAATATCTACATGACTCTACTATCTAATGCACACGAAGAAAGCGATAAAGAAAGCAGTAAAAGAGACAAAGAATAGAGAAGAAACCTCCGAAGCGAGCTTTATATTAACTCTTCTAAAACGTGAGGACGCTTTTTGGCAGTCCCCGCACTCTACAAGCACGCTCCTCTCCGCAAAACAAAGAAAAGTCACTCAACCGAGGGCCGGATGCCTCAAAGAGAGACCTCCTTAACCGATTTCAACCTTAACGGAAATCGGAAAGCTCCCTCGAACCCCGGAATAATGCTCAGGGTCACTCTCAAGTGCCAAAAAGCTTCCACGAGAGTGGAGGAGTGGAAAAGGTGTGTAAATTCGGAGGAATGAGGTCCCTATTTATAGGGACTCGGGCCAGGAAAAGGCAGACGACCGTCTGGACAAAGTGGACGGCCGTCCATGGCTCAAAATTAGGGTGGACGGTCGTCTGGTCATCATGGACGGCCGTCCAGGGCTCAAAAACAGGGTGGACGTCCATCTGGTCATCATGGACGGCCATCCAGGGCTCAAAAACAGGGTAGATGGCCGTCTGGTTGTTCTGGACGACCGTTTGGACACTGGATGGCCGTCTGCACACTCTGGATGGCCGTCTGGACACTGGATGGTCGTCTATATACTGGATGGTCGTCTGCATGTTCTGGATGGCCGTCTGGACACTCTGGATGGTCATCTGCATGTTCTGGATGGCCATTTGGACGCTCTGGATGGTCATCTGCATGTTCTGGATGACCATCTGGACGCTCTGGATGGTCGTCTGGACACTGGATGGCCGTCTGCATACTGGATGGCCGTCTGCATGTTCTGGATGGTCGTCTGGACACTCTGGATGGCCATCTGCATGTTCTGGATGGCCATTTGGACGCTCTAACAAAATTTTATTTTTTATTTTCTCAGAAAACCCTCCTTTTCCTAAATGAAGCCTAGTAAACACTACTAAGGGCTTTATGAAGCCTTATTCATCTTCGGAACGGAGGATTTCTAGTCTTTATTGGAGAGCCGGGCAAGATTTGGGGTCTACAGCTGCCCCCCCTTTACCCGACCAATTGACCATGGGTTAACATACTATGAGGTCAATTGGCGGGTGAAGGAGTTAACCCTCTTGCCCGGTTTTTTTCTGGATGCTCCTCTTGCTGTGGAGGCTGACCCTTCGGACGATATGCTGTGAGGCTTCAGGATGCTCCTTCGGTGCGGTAGTTGACCCTTCGGCTGACACGTAGAGACTTTCAGGATGCTCCTTCGATGCGGTAGCTGACCCCTCGGACGAGATGTTGTGAGGCTTCAGGATGCTCCTTCGGTGCGGTAGCTGACCCTTTGGCTGACACGTAGAGACTTTCGGGATGCTCCTTCGATGCGGTAGCTGACCCCTCGGACGAGATGTTGTGAGGCTTCAGGATGCTTCTTCGGTGCGGTAGCTGACCCTTCGGCTGACACGTAGAGACTTTCGGGATGCTCCTTCGATGCGGTAGCTGACCCCTTGGACGAGATGTTGTGAGGCTTCAGGATGTTCCTTCGATGCGGTAGCTGACCCTTCGGCTGACACGTAGAGACTTTTGGGATGCTCCTTCGATGCGGTAGCTGACCCCTCGGACGAGATGTTGTGAGGCTTCAGGATGCTCCTTCGGTGCGGTAGCTGACCCTTCGGCTGACACGTAGAGACTTTCGGGATGCTCCTTCGATGCAGTAGCTGACCCCTCGGACGAGAGTATGACCCCCTATTAGGTTAGATGCCTCAGGATGCTCCTTCGACGCGGTAGCTGACCCTTCGGCTGTAGTGGCGGCTTACTGCTTCTGGTCATGCGCTGGTTATGCCTGTGTGCAGGTCTTCGTCTTCAGGTTTTTCTGTTTCCTGAAGAGGTGGTGGCGGCTTGTTGTTTCTGATCATGCGCCGGTTTTGCCTGGTGTGTAGGTCTTTGTCTTCAGGTCTTTACCTTTCCTGAAGAGGTGGTGGCGGCTTACTGTTTCTGATCATGCGCTGGCTTTTCCTGTGTGCAGGTCTTCGTCTTCAGGTCTTTCCGTTTCCTGAAGAGGTGGTGGCGGCTTACTGTTTCTGATCATGCGCCAGTTTTGCCTGGTGTGCAGGTCTTTGTCTTCAGGTCTTTCCGTTTCCTGAAGGGGTGGTGGCGGCTTACTATTTCTGATCATGCGCTGGTTTTGCTCGTGTGCAGGTCTTTGTCTTCGAGTCTTTCGTTTCCTCGAAGAGGTGGTGGCTGGCTCATTGCTTCGATCATGCGCCGGCTTTGCCTGGTGTGCGGGTCTTTGTCTTTAGGTCTTTCCCTTTCTCGAAATGGTGGTGGTGGCTTACTGTTTCTGATCATGCGCCGGTGTTGCCTGGTGTGCAGGTCTTTGTCTTCAGGTCTTTCCCTTTCCTGAAGAGGTGGTGGCGGCTTACTGTTTCTGATCTTGCACCGGCTTTGCCTGTGTGCAGGTCTTTGTCTTCAGGTATTTCGTTTCCTGAAGAGGTGGTGGCGGCTTACTGTTTCTGATCATGCGCCGGTTTTGCCTGGTGTGCATGTCTTTGTCTTCAGGTCTTTCCCTTTCCTAAAATGGTGGTGATGGCTTACTGTTTCTGATCATGCGCCGGTGTTGCCTGGTGTGCAGGTCTTTGTCTTCAGGTCTTTCCCTTTCCTGAAGAGGTGGTGGCGGCTTACTGTTTCTGATCATGCGCCGGTTTTGCCTGGTGTGCAGGTCTTTGTCTTCAGGTCTTTCCCTTTCCTGAAGAGGTGGTGGCGGCTTACTGTTTCTGATCATGCGCCGACTCCATGGGGAGTGATCGTTTTTTACTTTTGTGTAGTCATTCGGTATGCTGGGGATTCTTCGCTTTTGGATTTTTGTTTAGTCGTCCAGCTTCTTGATTACTGGGGATTCTTGATGAATGCCTCTTAGGTAGGCAGGGATCCATTGAGGATTTGTTGATTCTGGTGACGCTTTTGGGTAGGCAGATATTTCATTGAGGTTCTGGTATTGCCTCTAAGTAGGCAGATGCTTCATCAGAAGTGAAGACTTTTGGTCGTAATGTTTTGCCTCCGAATAGGCTAATATTCCTTTTGGGGATGTTGGCTCTTGATGATGCCTCCGAGGATATGACTGTGCGGATTGCATCCGGGTGTAAATTCTTCTTTTTGGCGATCCACCAGAGATTTGGTTGACTCCTTGGGGATCAAATTTTGATAGCCCTTTGGGGGAATGGGGTCTCGGCTCCTTAATTGATATGGGTACGAGCTGGCTTCGTCAAGCTCTTAGTTTGCTGGGGAAATGGAATTCCTAATTTTGGTCTTTTTCTTCAATCGTCCGACTTGTTGGTTGCCAGGGATTTTGATGATTGCCTTTTGGTGTAGGCAGGAATCTGTTGGGGATTTATTGACCTTTCCTGGCCTTTTCTTCTTGGGCATCCGTTGGGGATGAAGGCTTTTCTTTTTGGTGATCCATCAGGGAATTCCTGGGGATCTGATTTTAGTGTTGATGTGAGCTGACCTGCCCTTGTGATGGGAATTTCTGATTCTTCTTATGGAGATTGGACTCTTTTGATTATTGATGATGATGGGATCTTGAAGCCTTTATTCTCCATTGGGGAGTGTGGAGGAGACCTTGGGTGAGTGTGCTTGATGACTCAAGTGGGGGTGATGCTGAGCCGTGGGGAGTTATTTTTGTTTGCCTCTGGGGGTAGGCAATGATTTGCTTGAAGATGATTAAGCCTTTCCATCGGCTTTCCGTTGCTGATTATGCCCTTCCTTTATTAGGTAGAAGGATAGCGATTGAAGCCTTGACTTCTAGAAGCTCGTATTTCCACTGAGTTATTAGATGATGACAACTCGCTCTTCTTCTTGAGGGAGAGAGAGCAAAGTTTGGAGACTTCTTATTTGTGCTTCCTGTTTTCAAACACAAACATGGAGCTAGTCTCCCTACATGCATGAATGCTTTTATTTTGTTGTTAGTTATTTGCAAAAAAATTATTTTCGATTTTGATTTTGACAGAGTCGTTTTGTGCGACTATTTATGGGTGGATGTCCTAAATGCAATCTATCCTTTTATGAGATGCATCTTAGAAAAGTGACTGATATTCTCCTACTTTACTTTCACGATTATGCTGATGGACTCCTTTTTTTATTCATTTTTTAGTTGAGCCCTAACTTTTGCCTAGACCACCCTTTTGGGGTTTTCGATCTAGCGGGCTGTCTTAATTTTTCTATTTCTTTTTCAATGCTTCCTTGTTTATGATGCACGAAAAGATCCTGACAAAATGACTTTGCACATATTTATGATTTATCAATGTAGAGGCAATTTCATAAATTGGTCAAGAGAAGTGAAATGAATGAGAGTTTTATTGATATGTATGAGCAAAGGTTTATTATTTTCACAGAAGGATTACAAATGGAATTTAGAAGAACGACTGGCCCAGGTTGGCTATACTGTATAGGCTTAAACAGTCATGTCCATGATATCTGCCCCCTGGTTCTCCTAATTGCTTCAGTTGAGATGCCTGAGCTCAGAGTGAAGACTATGCAGACTGCTTGCTTCTGGAAGAATGTTTCCTTAGCCGCCTTTCGGTTTTCGACTGAGGTAACCATTGCTCTTAATTAGTTTTTTTTCTTTTTGAAAAGATGTTTCCTTAGCCGCCTTTTGGTTTTCTAGAAGAATGTTTCCTTAGCCGCCTTTCGGTTTTGCCTAGGACGTATCCCAGCGAGGGATATAGACCCTATCTTTTGCCCAGGGGTGCCCTTTGCGGGTTTTCGTTCCTGACGGGTCTTGAGCAATGTCTTCAAGCATAATACTTCTTCACCGTACCGGAGTTGATTAGGTGTCGAAGTTCTTTTCCATCCATATTGGCGAGGATAAGAGCCTCTTCCGAGAAAGCTCATTTGACCACAAAGGGTCCTTCGTAGTTCACTGCCCATTTTCAAATTTTATCCTTTTGGGCTGGAAGCAGTTTCTTTATCACTAGATCCCCTTCTTGATAAGTATGAGGGTGGACCTTTTTATCACAAGCCTTTTTTATCTTGATAGGCTTGTCCATGACATATAGCGTTCAACCGCTTTTCATCAATAAGGTTTAGTTGGTCATATCGGCTTTGAACCCATTCAGCTTCTGTTAATTTTGCTTCCATCATCATGTGCTTTTATCAACATGATTAGTTGTACCGATTTTCCATCTTGGATCTTTGCTATAACCGAAGAGTAATCATTTTGAATATAGAGCAATTGTCATATCAATGCCCCTCTTCCTTTCCTTAGGAATTTCAATCCTCCTATTGATCACTATATTTCCACATTTCCTAGTCAATTACTTGAATGCTTTATAGTGAAACAGTCAAGAGAAGAGAAAGAAAAGGATTTATAACAAAGACTTGTGTTTTAGAGGGATATATTTTTTTTTATAATAGAGGTTTCTGTAAGAATGGCTAGCCAAGGTTGGTCGGTGTTTAGGCTAGTTTAAACAAATGTTTTATTTTAATGAGGTGGCGTCTTTAACTGCCTATTTGTGACTGATTAACACTCCTAGTCCATCCTTTTGGGTTTTCAGCCTAGGATTTTGTGTTATGTCATAACTTTTGTCTAGGTTCCCCTTTTCCATTTTTGGGATACCTAGCGAACTTTATTTTGTCTATAGCGCTTGATTGTTTTGAAGTATTTTGGAACAAAACATTTGTCTAAACATGGTTATTTATGGGGTATAGACATAATTAGCGAGAAGAGAAGCAGATAGTGAGAATAACATTTTTTGTAATTCAAAGGGAAATGTGTGCCCTAAAGATGCTCGGGGGTCGGGCACACCCCGAGGAGTGATCTCTAATAGTCATTGGGTTTACGTCCCTTAAAATCGGAAGAAGGACATCTAATGACTAACGCTACCCTTGATGCTAATATCCCTCCTTTTCGGAAGATTGTCTTTAAGGTATGGAGGGAGAACTTCTCTTTTCTTTGAACGACTTGATCTTTTGTAGGGTTGTACTTTAAAGGGTTATCCTTAAAATCTGGTGGCTCTCTTATTCCTTGAGCATCCTTTCCAAGCCCTTGTTCTGGGCTGTATCCATATTTCTTCATTATATGGGTCACTTTTAAATTGCTAGGAAGTCTTTCTATATTTTCAAATGTCCCCTTCAGCCGCATCCATTTAAGGTATGGTAGACGGCTCACTGATTCGAATGTAATCTTTAACATGAACCATGATCAACTTGTCACCTACCACGAATTTGATTTTTCGGTGGAGCGTTAAAGAAACTACCCTAGCGTCGTCAATCCAAGGTCTGCTCAATCTTCCCGTTGGATTCTTTTTTCCTTTTCCTCTTCGGTTTCTTTATTTTCCCTTTGTTTTGAGGAGCATTATCTTGTAACTCCTTGGGTGAATAAATTCTTTTGCTTCTCGTCGTGCCCCCAATGCCGACTATATTGGAGATATCTTTATTAATGGACGATTCTTGTATGCATATCCATGGTACAACTTTATCCAATGTATAAGGGAAAGGATTAGGCATGAATAAGCGTAAAGGCGTTATTGCTCCTTCCCTGACTTTATCAATTTGGGTACTGATATTTTCTTCTTTCTTATTATCTTTTGTCCCAAATCGATGGCCTAAGTTTTTTCTGATGGGGCTGTATCAATTAAGCTTCTTTTCTCCAATAGTCTTTGCATGTCCGGGGAAATGGTCCCCTCCTCATTGTCTGATTCAATCCATTTGCCTTCGGCTTTCAGATCCCGCAGAGAGTTTTCAATCACAGACATGACTGCTTATATGGTCTTTATTTGGGTCTAGATTTTATTTAATTATTTTGGAGTGAGAGAGAAAAGAATGAGAAGAATATGAATATTATGAAAAATGCCTCGTTGTATTGATGAAAGGAGAAATATATACATAGCCCCTTTAATCAAAAGATCTCGTGGCCACGGGTAGAGACCACGAGAGATGCATCGGAAGATTTATTTATTTATTTATATTTTTTTTAATGAGGAGCCCTAATCAGCTGGTCTTCTCTACCCAGACTCACTGTTCTGGTTGTGATAGAGGCTTGTCATCCACCTAAGGGTCGGGAGCATTGAAAGTAATCCACCCGACATTCAACAATTCTTGAACCTTATATTTCAAGGCCATGCAATTCTCCACAAAATGCCCAGGAGCGCCTGAATGGTAATCGCAGTTCTCATTAGGTTTGTACCATTCTGGGTAAGGTGGATCCATCTTCTTTGGAGGGACATATGCTAGGAGATGGTCCTTTATCAATTCTGGCAGCAGACTTCCATAGGAGGTTGGAATGGGAGTGAATTTCTTCTCTTGTCTGCGTGACTGCCTAGATGGTTGTAAAGAGGAAGAAGGGGTAGTGAGGTTGATGGCATTTACGCTCCCCTCTTTCTTCTTGCCAAAAGACTTCTTGAGTGATATGTGGGATTTCTTAAACTTGGGAGAGAATCGAGTATTTTTTACATCGGTTACCTCCTTTACATCAAAGTTGTATCCCTCTAATGCCCTTAATTTCTCTTCTAAGGCAAAAATTTGTTGTTTGGAAACCTCATTGTAGAGGCATTGTTGGCGTATTAGTTCCATTAAATACGCTATCTGCTCTTTTACGTAGTTAAGCTCAGTGGTGAGCCTGTGGTTTTGTTTCTCTAACCACTCCTTTAATTGCGGCACCTGCTCCTTTATGGCATTAAGCTCAACGATGAGCATACGGTTCTACTCCTCTAATTGCTCCATCTTCTTGGCTTTTTGAGCGCGAGTGAGAACAGGTAGAAGACCAGCCACTTTCTAAATGATTTAAAGATTTTTATTATTATAGCTTTTTATCTCAAATGATTAGTGTGAAATAGATATGCCTTAGACAATAGCTTTGGTATCTTCTCAAAAGCCTATGTTTTAAGGGTACCATACCCACCTTAGTGTGCTAACTTCCTTTTTTTTTTAAAGGTTGCCAACATACCTTAGCGCACTTATCTCTTCTAGGAAGGTGATAAACGCACTTGGGTCTCTTTCGCTATTGTCTAAGGATATCTAATACATCCTAGAATGAATGTGTTTATGTATGAGAGACTTTATTATGATGATGTTTATGCATACTTTTCTTAGTGCATTTATTTTCCCTCTTAGTTTTACCACTTATTGGATGATATGGTATGAATGATACGACTTTGCCAAGAATCTTTTTATTGTAAAAGGTATTTTTATGGCTTTAAATTTTTTTTTATATTTTTTATGACCCTTTATCTCTTCTGTCGGTCAACGTGGCTACTTAGCTTACAAAGAACCTGAAACCAAACTAGCTTAACTGAAGACTGTCCGAGATAAAGTTGGTTATTCTTATCACTTTTATGGTTTTTAGGATTTTTACTTTTTTTTTCGTCTGTTGTATGATTACCCTATGCTAATGCATCAATACAAATGTAGCAAACGAATGCACACACAATTCATACATCCACGAACAAAGTGACGTTTAATTACGAGGTAGGGGTTTCCTGCAGAAAAGTGCATAGGCAAAGGTAGGTTCTAACTGTTCTCACTAAGGCCAGGCCCCCAAGGTGCCCCCATTATAGGAACCCTTCAATTTCCCAGTCTTCGAACCATGCACGAATGTCCGTGTCGACGTTCTTAGACCAAGAAAAAGAAAGTTATCACCTTGAGTGGTGGTTTTCGACAACGACCTGCTGGCACTATGGCACATACCACGGTCGGCCGTACCTGCCACCCACTCCCTATGTGTATTCTCTCTTGCCCCCGGGTATAGAGGGACTGTAGTGTGCAAAGGTTGTGTACAGTTTTATTTCAGACAATTGCAGAAAATAATCATACAACAATTATTAAAGCCAAACAGTAAAGCATGTTATAAAAGCAAGAAAGGGTAAAAGTGTAATTTCTAGTTTTTATTTCCTAAACTAGTCCATCACTAAATGGGATCAACTCTCTAGAATCCCTAGTGGAGTCGCCATCTGTCGTCGCCGTTCGAAGAGGCGATCGGAGTGACGCGATGGTTTTTAATTGACTCGCGTTTTCTTTGAAAGAAACGGTTCAACGCCTTTAGGCCGTCCGATAACCGGGCTAGACCTAAGGGAGAGGTTTTCGAATAGGTTCGAGGAGTCGCCACCAGTGTTTTAACCTTAAACACTGAAAAAGGTAAAAAAAGAAAAGGTAGTGGTTTTAGAAAAAACCAACTTTGGCCATTACAACCAGAGTCGGGTAAGGGAGTTAGTTACGTGCGGGAAAGGTGTTAGCACCCCCACAACGCCCCTTTCGGGTTCCCTATGATGGACTAACTTAGAAAATAAATACTTAAAGAAATTACATTTTTACCCTATTATTTGATCTACTTGCAGAATTTAAATATCTACATGTCTCTACTATCTAATGCACACGAAGAAAGTGATAAAGAAAGCAGTAAAAGAGACAAAGAATAGAGAAGAAACCTCTGAAGCGAGCTTTATATTAACTCTTCTAAAACGTGAGGACGCTTTTTGGCAGTCCCCGCACTCTACAAGCACGCTCCTCTCCGCAAAACAAAGAAAAGTCACTCAATCGAGGGTCGAATGCCTCAAAGAGAGACCTCCTTAACCGATTTCAACCTTAACGAAAATCGGAAAGCTCCCTCGAACCCCGAAATAATGCTCAGGGTCACTCTCAAGTGCCAAAAAGCTTCCAAGAGAGTGGAGGAGTGGAAAAGGTGTGTAAATTCGGAGGAATGAGGTCCCTATTTATAGGGACTCGGGCCAGGAAAAGACGGACGACCGTCTGGACAAAGCGGACGGCCGTCCATGGCTCAAAATTAGGGTGGACGGTCGTCTGGTCATCATGGACGGCCGTCCAGGGCTCAAAAACAGGGTGGACGATCATCTGGTCATCATGGACGGCCGTCCAGGGCTCAAAAACAGGGTAGATGGCCGTGTGGTTGTTCTGGACGGCCGTCTGGACACTGGATGGCCGTCTGGACACTGGATGGTCGTCTGCATGTTCTGGATGGCCGTCTGGACACTCTGAATGGTCATCTGCATGTTCTGGATGGCCATCTGGACGCTCTGGATGGCCATCTGCATGTTCTGGATGGCCATCTGGACGCTTTGGATGACCGTCTGGACACTGGATGGCCGTCTGCATACTGGATGGCCGTCTGCATGTTCTAGATGGCCGTCTGGACACTCTGGATGGCCATCTGCATGTTCTGGATGGCCATCTGGACGCTTTGGATGGTCATCTGCATGTTCTGGATGGTCATCTGGACGCTCTAACAAAATTTTATTTTTTATTTTCTCAAAAAACCCTCCTTTTCCTAAATGAAGCCTAGTAAACACTACTAAGGGTTTTATGAAGCCTTATTCATCTTCGGAACGGAGGATTTCTAGTCTTTATTGGAGAGCCGGGTAAGATTTGGGGTCTACAGGAATCTTTTGAATTTTCTCAATTTCCAAATTCCCCTTTGGGCACTGATTGAGACTAAATTTGTCTCCCTTAGCAACTGGAGTATCCCCGGATTTACATTCATGCATGTCAAACCTTTTAAGAATTTTTTCGATATAGATCCTTTGTGATAATCTTAAAATACCCCGACATCGATCTCGGTGTATCTGAATTCCCAATACAAAAGACGCATCACCAAGATCTTTCATTTCGAAATTCCTTGATAAAAATTTCTTGGTTTCGTGCAATATGCCTATATCATTAGTGGCAAGTAGAATGTCATCAACATACAAGATCAGGAAAATATACTTACTCCCCTTAAACTTGTGATATACACAATCATCAACAATATTCATCTCGAAGCCAAATGAGAGAATTACTTGATGAAATTTATAGTACCATTGACAAAATGCTTGTTTTAGTCCATAAATGAATTTTGTCAATTTGCAAACCGTATTCTTCGAATCTTCTTGAACAAAATTTTCTGGTTGTACCATATAAATCGTCTCATTAATGTTGCCATTGAGAAACGTCGTCTTGACATCCATTTGATGAAGCTCCAAATCATAATGTGCTACAAGAGCCATGATTGTCCTAAAAGAGTCTTTCGATGAAACTGGAGAGAAAGTCTCTTTAAAGTCAATCCCTTCCTTTTGGGTATAGCCCTTAGCTATCAGACGAGCCTTATACCTTTTCATATTACCTTTAGAATCCTGTTTGGTCTTAAATATCCACTTGCAACCAATGGGTTTCATACCTTCTGGTAATGGGACAAGTTCCCAAACCTTGTTGTCTTGCATGGACTTATACTCCTCCTTCATTGCTTTAATCCACTTTTGAGAGTTAGAACATTGCATAGCTTGACAGAAGTTAACTGGGTCATCTTCCATTATATCATTATTTTCCTCATGTTCCTGAAGAAATACCATGTAATCATCCGAAATAGCATTTCTTCTTTCTCTAGTGGATCTTCGCAAAGTTATTGGCTCATGATGCATTGGTTCTTAAGGATCTTGAGTTTGTTCTTCATGAACAACCAAATCATCTTGAGTAAGGGGTTCATTAACAATGCCTTGTGGAGGTTCCAAACTTACTTTATTAAAAGTAACTGTTTGAATTGGTTTTGGAATTGTTACCGATTCTTCATCCAAGAGAAAGTTCCTTATTTTATTCTTCTCCCCAAACTCAATATCCTCAAAGAACGTAGTAGTTCCCGTCTCAAAAATTGTCTTTAAAGTGGATCATAAAATTTATATCCCCTGGATGTTTCAGCATAACCAATTAAATAACTACTTACTGTTCGGGAGTCCAATTTCTTTTCATTTTTCTTATAAGGTCTTGCCTCAGCTGGACATCCCCACATATGGAAATGCTTCAGACTAGGTTGTCGCCCAGTCCAAAGCTCATAAGGAGTTTTGGTAGCTTCTTTAGTTGGTACTCTGTTTAGAATATAAGTTGTCGTCTTTAGTGCCTCTCCCCAGAGTGACTCTGGTAAGGTGGAATGACAAATCATACTCCTGATCATATCTTTAAGAGTTCGATTTCGTCTTTCAGCTACACCATTCATACTAGGTGATCCCGACATGGTATACTGTGGGACAATTCTACACTCCTCTAGGTACCTGGCAAAAGGTCCTAGACGTTGTTCACCTGACCCATCATATCTGCCATAGTACTCACCACCACGATCAGACCTGATAGACTTAATTCTTTTGTTGAGTTGATTTTCAACTTCAGCTTTAAATGTTTTGAATACGTCCAGAGATTGTGATTTTTCATGTATAAGAAATAAGTATGCATATCGTGAGTAATCGTCTATGAATGATATAAAGTATTTTTGACCATTCCACGAAGGTGTAGGAAATGACCCACAAATATCCGTATGTATTAACTCTAAGACGTCTGTAGCTCTATATGCACCTAATCTCTTCGCTCTGGTTTGTTTGCCCTTAATGCATTCAACACAAACATCAAATTTTGTGAAGTCAATGGACTCTAAGATTCCATTTAATACAAGTCGTTCAACTCTATTTTTAGAGATGTGACCTAAGCGCCTGTGCCATAATGCTCCTGAGTGAGTATAATCAATTTTACGTTTAGTACCCCGTGATTCTGTATTAAGGGTTTCATTATAGGTGATCATAGTATCAAGTAAATACATATTATCATAAGGCAAAAGTGAACTAGTTCCAATAATATCTGAATTAAAAGACAAACTGAACTTATTGTTTCCAAATGAATACAAATAACCTAATTTGTCCAAATAAGAAACTGAAACCAAATTTCGTCTAAATGATGGCACAACAAAAATGTCTTTCAAATCCAAATAAAAACTAGTACTCAATAACAATTTAAAATGCCCTATAGCTTCCACCTCTACCGATTTTACATCTCCAACATATATTCATCTTTCATAATCAATTGGCTTTCGGTAGCTTATGCAACCTTTCATAGAAACACTGATGTTAATAATTGCACCTGAGTCTAACCACCAAGTGTTACTAGGTACTGACGCTAAATTGACTTCAGAACAGACCAAAGTAAGAAACATACTTTTGAGGGTCGTAACAGAATTTAAATTGGCAGATACAGAAACAATTATAGCTAAATTAAGAATAAGAGAAATAAATTAATTATACTCATGTTATAAAAAATATATATATAAATATTCAAATAATAGTTTAACCCATCTCAAGACACTCAATGCACCATCAATATCAAGTCTTTGGACAGTAATATTAACTCCTAGAGGTATCTTGTTGTAATAATCAAACATTGACAATAAAGCACGTCCAACAACAAACCAGTCTTTGGATTGATTTATCATCGACAAAGCAAATCCTTATAATTATCACATGTTTATCATTACAAGTGTGTATGCAATTCGGCCAAATATTAATCTTCCTTTGGGTCTACTAATACTCGCATGAATATACACAAACACTAACATTTAATATTTTTCATGAACTGCCCAATTCAAGAGAGGTTACTTTGGTGACTTCTTGACTCAATTTGCTCACAAAAAATATTAAACTACCAAAAATTAAATATTTTATTTATATAACAAAACCAAATATTTAATATTTGCAAACTAATTCAAAAGATAATCACTTCATCAGAATTCCATTAAGGATGAACATCTCCCTAGAATCCCATTAGAGATGAACACCTCCTTTGAACAAATCAAAGGATGAAAGCACCTCTTTTTCCACCAATGCATAAAGGATGAACATCTCCCTAAAATCACACTAGGGATGAAATAGAGATAGTTCTGAGTCTCTTTAACACACTGCTCTAAACCCTAAAAGGGGATTAAACAGTAATCACTCAATCCTTAAACAGGGAATTTAACATCAAATTTTCCTAAAAATAAGAATAGTCACACCTGTGGAAACATTCACCATTTGCCTAAGATCCTCTATGTTGGGAATTCCCCAAACACCACCCCCAATTCCAAACTCACCCATATCTACCATGAAAAGAACGAAAACAAAACCTAGAAAATTAAATAAAAACAAAAACAAAAGATTCAAAGAGAACAGAGAATCCAATACAAGAAAGATTGAAACTTGAAACATTATTTCTTTCTTAGTAAAACTTGAAACTTAAACTGGAACAAAAGGGAAAAAATGAAGAAGAAGAAGAATCCATAACTTCCTCCACTGCTCCATCAGCAAGCGAATCAGATTGGAGATGTTACCCCTAAAATTAAATTTTAGGGTTCATGAAAATTAGAGATTATTCTCCACTTAGGGTTCATAAAATTGGGTCATTTGAATTGTTTAAAACAAAATTAATCCTAATTTTCATAATTAGGGTTTTATAAATTAAACGAGACATGAATCAAGTATAGGCGGATCTGATACCAATTGTTGGAAAACTAATAATTATAATAATAATAATCATAATTTTGATTCTAACGATCAAACATAAACGTAATCTCATACTGATAAACATGTTGTAAACTGAATGTGAAAGCGTACATGAATTAGCCATAATGATGATGTCTTTTTAGAGCACTATATTGATCTTATGGTCTTCCACCTGAAGAGCACCTGTATTTCCCTCTTGATTTTCTCTCTTGATGAGGATAGAAAGAAAGGAACGGGACTGATACTTACGTTCTGTGTGTGCTCCCAAAAGGGGACCATGACCCTTTAAATAACCAGAATTAGGTTAATTACTTAAGTTTTAGTTTTTCTAATTTGGTCCCTCATCAAATTAGAAATTGCTCTATGGTATCTACACAATTTTATTTTCATAACATATGTCTTTTGCCAAAACTTTAATTTAGTCCGATCACTTTATTATTTGGCTTAATAAATAATAGCCCTAACACATTTAAATTATGTATCATATATATACATGACCCAAAATTTGTCAACATTATATATATAGTTGTCCTTGCTCCTCATGCTTCTAGATTAGGTTTTTGTACGAGGTTATGAGATAATTTGTCATAGAGAATCCGCTCATTTAAACTAAGTTTGGTTTTTAACTTATCTTTAGTTTTAACTTTAATTTCAATAATTTTTTAAAAGTAATCATCAATAACTAAAAATAACATTACATTACCTCATAAATAGTTTATTATAAAGTAAATGTCATATTTTAACCAATGGACATGAAGTTACCTACAAGGCATAGTTCCATAGAATTGAATAAACTTGTAGGACTCTCCAAGCATCCCTTTTAACAATAAGAATAATACATCCGAAGAATTGGCGATATGAGACTCTTGAAAAGTTTTATGTCAATTGGCTTAAATTTTTTATAAATGGTATGTATCTTTTTATCGGAAGGTTGTTAAGGAAAATCTTACAATATCAATTTTTGAAGTTTAATTTATTGAATAATTTTACTTATTGTAAATTGATTTTAAATTGGTATTATTTATTATAATAAATATCTTTTTAATGAAAAAATATAAGAAAAATATCATTATATATATAAGGGAAGAGAAGAGTGGATAGCATAGAGAATAATATTATTGGAAGTTTGTGGGGAAATGATTGAGCTAATCACACCAAACTTAATCTACGTATCTATACACCACTTTACTAAGAATCATGTGTGATTAGTGTTTCACCGTTAGCAATTAAAAAAACTATGCTTCAATCAGGATCAAATTTGGTGTGTTGTTTAGTAGCTGTTAATTCTTACTACCTGTGAGACCAAAATTTAGATCTATCGTTTCCTGTTTCTTTTTGCGATAGAAATTGTGATCACAACATATTACTGGTGACAACCCCATTTTTTGTCAACGACGAAAAGGTTTGTAACTACGTACATGATTTAGAGACTGATTGACTTATATCTGTCAAGAAAATAGTGACCAAATTTGCTTTAGTTTATTAAAAAAAATATACTTTAGTTAATAATAAAAAAAACTATAAAAAATCATCTATCTTACTTGAAATATAAATATACAAGTGACATATTTTGCTCAATACATCATTGATTTAGCTTTAATTTTTTATTGTTTGAAAAAAATATACGAACGTAAGCTTAATATGTTAAGTGGGAAAACATTTTCATCGTATTATTTGCACTCTAGGTCTACCAATGGGTTCATAAAACAGCATATTGTTTAGATAAATAATTTAAGAAAAGGTTTAAATTTATAAAAACATTTTGATTATTTAAAATTTTAAATTCCTTCTCTACTTGGGTTTTTTTTCATTCTCTTTCTTTTTCTTCTCTCTTCTCTTATCATCTCTTTATATATATATATATATATATATATATATATATATATATATATATATATATATATATATATATATATATATATATATTTGTATTCTTTCCCTTGTTTTTTCGTCTTCTTTTTACTCCTTATCTCAATTTTTTTTTCTCTTCCCTCTCTTCTCTGTCTCTCTTCCTATTCTCCCTTTTTATATTTTCTTTCTTTTCTATACCTTTTCTTTTTATAAATATTGATACAAAGTGGTTAATATTTGTATTTTTAAATTATTAAATATTATTTTATTCTTTTTCAATTATATTTTAAGTTTTAAATATATATTTAACTTTTATTGCATATAGTAAACACTAAATTACATTAATGAAATCAAGACTTTGAAGTTAAAAAATGAATTTATTAATTTAAATGAATTATTTGAAAATAAATCATTCAAATTTTCATCATTTAAAATTTGGTAAATTTGTAAAACTTTTTATCTAAATACTATCCATATTTCATAGTTATAATCATAAATTATTAGTGTGTTAATGATAAAACTATATATATAATTGAAGAAAAAATAAAAAAGAATAGAGTAAATTAGAAAAAAAGTAAAAAATTGATAAATTTTAAATGCGTGTATGTAGGCAAATAAGGTAAATGTGTATTTATTACTTGGAGAGTGTGTAATTCATCCCTTAGATGGAAGTTGGGTATCCATCGTGGGCCCAGAGCCCAGACTAAAGCCCAGACCAAGATTTTAAAAAAGTTATTCTAAGTTGCAGACATGACATATTTGAACGACATGTTCTCTCGCAAGTGATGGCAGATCTTGAAAATTAACATGGTGAAATAATATATTATTAATAAATAATAAATAAATATAATATATTATTAATAAATAATAAATAAATATAAAATAAAGTAAGAAGATGAAAAGGTGAAAAGATAAAATTGTAAACATATTCTTAAATGTATTAAATCATCATTAAGTTTGAGGGGACAAAATCATAAATTACATGAGAGTTATAAAACCGAGGAGATAATGAAGAATAAAATTGTAAATATATAATTAAATATATTAAATGTTAATTAAATTTGGGAAGTCAAAATCATAAATTAGATAGGAGTTACAAAACTTTGAGAGGTCACAACCTTCCGAGCTCTTAAGAAAATCCGTCACTCTAAAAAAACACATGTAAAATATATAAAATGTGCACTTATTCGTAAATATCTATTAGTATAATAATAAATTATTATTATTATTATATTGAATTGTCTAATGATTATTTTTCCAAATTATCAATTTATCATTTTTTTTATATAGAATGACCATGCAAAAATATATAATTTCAACTCCTACTACATACATAAGAAAACACTATTGAACCACTGAAGTAATACTGAAAAATTAAGTTCACTCACTTAATTGCTTTCTCGGATGTATTGTATTCAAAGAAATTGAAAAACAGATTTAAGAGTATCAATAGTATATGTTGATTTTCCTAAATTTAAGAGGAAAGAAGAGAGGAACTTGAATCTATCTCCAAAGTTGGAATAAAATGCAGAGAAATTATTCAAATTATCACGATATGTCTCAATTTTATCGCATGGTGTAATTACAAATGTTGAGATTCTATCTCTACAATAAAATAGTGCATGTTGTTTAGGCATGGCAACGGGCGGGCGGGGCGGGTTTTGCCTCCCGTCCCCGCCCCGACTTTTAACCATCCCCGTCCCGCCTCGATCCGCAGGGTTAGGAATTAAGTCCCCATCCCCGTCCCCGCTGGGTTTCGGTTCCGCCCCGCCCAGTCCCCAATTTATATTATTTTTAAAAAGATAATTATATTTATAATAAATTAATTTTACTATGTATTTTTATATATAAATAAATATTTATAATTTATAGTTATTATTAATTAAATATATATTTTAATTTATTATATTTATATTAAAATATATATGTAAAAGAAATATTTAATTATTTTTTATTTATATATATATATATAATATTTATAACATTATTATTATTATTATTATAACACTCGTATTCAAATATTTGAATATTTATAACATTATTATTATAATACTTGTATTCAAATATTTAATTATACATATAAGTTAATTCATTTTTAAGTTGTCAATATATAGTTTATAAGAAAATATTTAATAAGTTAATTCTTATTTAATTAGTTTGAAGTAATAAAAGTTTAAATTATTAATTTCTTTTAATCCTTTAAAATGCAATTATTTTATTAAGATAAAATTTGATATATGATAAATAAGCATAATAAGATAAAAAAATATGGCATAATAAATATAAATTATAAATAAACTAATATTAGTTACTACTAAGATTGATGTAAAATATTTAGAAAAAGATAAAGAAAAAAGATTAACTTTGTGTTCATCAAATTGGTTGAAAAGATTGAAAAAAAAACAAATTGATGGGAGAGACTAAGAAAATGTGAAAAAGCTGAAAGATAAGGGAGAGAATAATATAATAAATTAATTGATATAAAAGATTGAGAAAGATAAAAAAAATTAAAAAGTGGGTAGAAGAAAAATAAAAATTGGTGAAATATAAAAAAATAACCTTATATGTAATAGAAAAAGAAAATGAAATACTTTTAAAATATTAATATTTTAAAATTTAAATTTAAATATAAAGTCGGGGCGGGGTCGGGGTGGGGATTACCCATCCCCGCCCTGCCCGACTTTTAAAGCGGGAAAACCCGAACCCGACCCGCCCGGTCAACTCGGGGTTTCACGTCAAACTCGGGCGGGGACGGGTCGGTCTCCACGGGTACGAGTTTAATTGTCATCCCTAATGTTGTTGGTGAACTAGCCACGTCCGAGACATTGGAAATTTATCTATAAATGCCCTCATTGTCAGCATTTTCATTGCGTGTTCACTCCTCTGCGTTCCCATCAACGAAATTGCGATTCAAGTTAAAAAAAAAATCACAACTTGAGTCAATTTTTTATCTTTACAATTTATTTCAATCATTTAATATGTTAATTTGCCTGTACTTTGAATCGATTATGTTGCTTCAAAGGTAAATAATACACAAAAATATATCTTTTAGTGATAAAAATTAAATGACAAATATAAAATTTGTCAATATATATTATTTGTAACAAATTTTTAATTTATCACAAATATTAAAAATAATAGTGACTAAATTAAAAATGTCACAGCAACAAAAACAATATAAATGTCACAAATATTATTCACACATTAGTAATTAAATTAAAAATTATCACTCTAATTCATAACAAAATAATAAAAATATATATTCATTATAAATATTATTTTAAATAATGATTAAACTAAAAATTATTATCAAAATTTCATTAAAAATATAAAATCATGAATGTCACAAATAATTAGTTATAAAATTAATTATTTAAATAAATAAACTAAAATTGTTGATGTTCTTATTTGAAACCTTGAAAATTTACTTATAAAACATAAAACTAATTACCAAGTATACATGGTTTTGAGTTTAGGTTAGTTTTATATCTTTAATAAATCATAGTATTTGTAATTCTTAAATTCAAAATTATATTTCAATAAATAAGAAACAAAATCTTTCACCTTAATTTTATATTTAATTAAGTTAACAATTTTAATATTAAAATTGAAAAATTATTTAAATAATATAAAAATATAAACATTTTGGATTAAACTTTTAACCATATTTTTAAGGGAAAAAATAATTATTATTAATGTTATTCATTATTATTATTATTATTAAGTTAGCTTATTTTTATCTTTAACAAACAAATAAGATGAAATATAACAATATTTAAAATTAATTAGAATTATTTGAATTTTATATTTAATAAAAACATATTATTTAATTTGATCCAATTCTTGTTATTTTTTATTGACTTATGTTATTTTAAAATAATTGGTTAAGAGGTGTTATTAAATTTTATTATTATTTTTTCAAAGAATAATCAAGTAAAAAAATAATCATGACTTTTTATATAATAATTTTTTTATATTAAGTAAAATTAATTACAACAAGATTAAAGAAGTTTTTCTAATAATCTATAAAATAGATATGTTCAATTGAAATGTTTTTTTTTATTCACATATCGTATATCTCTATATTATTTTTTCACAATTTTTTTTTTAATTCTGATTGAATTAATTTAGTTTTATATTTAACTTTTTATATTAAAGATTTTTATATTATTTTTTAAATAAATAACAATAATTATTAACTTTTAATACAATGTAAGTTATAATATTTTCTCCGAATATTTTATATGATCTAATATTTTTTTATCTTAATTATGTTCAAGATTTTTATATGTTTTTTTTAAATAAAAAGTTATATTATTATTATATTGATTACATTAACAATGAAACAACTTTTTTTTCGAAAACTAATAAATATAAATTCAATATAGTTTAAAATTATTTTTTTATCATACAAAATTATTTTAAATATATTTTTCAAATAAAATATATACTTATATTTATATATATATATATATATATATATATTCTATATTAATAATTTATTTAAAAAAAGTGAGAAAAAGTTTATATTCAATAAAAAGAATTTTTTTAAAATAAAATATATCTATATTATTATTCACTTCAATAAATAATATTTAAATATAAAATATATTTTATTATATATTTTTTTAACTAATATATTTAATATATATTTTTTCAACGTTTGTTTAACATATAAAAAAAAGTGATAATATATATATATATATATATATATATATATATATATATATATAAAATAGAATGAAATAATAAAAATGATATAAAAAATATTTACTTACTTTCTGTTACTTTTACTAAAAAAAACTATTTTGATACTTATTTAATATACCAATGTTTAATATTATAAAAATAAAGTTTTAATTTAATATTGCTATTATTATTTAATTTTATTGTATTAAAAGGAATTATAAAAGAATTATTTATTTTTATATTAAGAAAATATTCTGTTAATAATATTATAAAATATTAATTAATAATAATATATCATTTATCATTAGAATTTTAATTTATTTATATAATAATAAAATATCATAAATTCATATATATAATTCAATAAAACTATTGCACTAATATATAATAATAATAATAATAATAATAATAATAATAATAATAATAATAATAATAATAATAAAAATATAACTCAAATAATTAAAATTAATTAATTATAATCATTATCATCTTCATTAATATTATCGTTGTTTTTTCATCTATTAAATCAATATTTTTGATATATGTCGACTCTTCATCAATAACTTTCCTACAAACCACTAGATTTTTGTTAGTCATTCATTAAGCTAAATCATTTCTATCTAAAGATAACACATATTTATTGTCTTACATCATTAGAAGTAAAAAAGATACAACCAATATTATTATTATTTTTTAGACACACCTCATGTATAACTTACTCGGGCATATTGTATAAGTCTGGATGTTTTGGTTTTACTAGAACATATGATTCATTAGTCATCAATTTATGATTACTATTAATGAGAATAAATTCATATTTATCTTCAATGTATCGTCTCCCTTTGGAACACATCCTAACAATCACATTTAAATAAAAAATATTGTTTCTACTTGAGTAACTTAATTCAATAATACCTCTTAAGACACCAAAGTAATCAAGATTACCTATATTCTCGTCACTTATAACTAAAACTCCACTATTTTGTGATTTCAAGTGCATATTATGATCCTTTGTATTAAACCTCCAACTATCTATCAAATAACTTGTGTATCAAAAAACACGTGTATCAGGTCTATAAGCCAAGCAAAATAATGATTCGTTTATACTTTTATCCTCTTCTTTTTTCAAAAGTGTAACCTATTCAATATAAAATATAATGTAAATATTTTGTAAGTTATATAATGATAGTAAAAAAGAGAAGAAGAAGAAACATAAGTACATATTTTTTGAAACATTGAAAGAATGATTTTTTATGTCTTTGTTCCACATTTTGTGAATTTGCTTTTTTCCAATTCTTGTTTGTGTAACCTGATCATAAAATACAAGAATACAATAAATTATAGTTTTACAATAACAATAACACTATAAATATTTAATTTAAGAAAATCACTTACAAAATAAAAGGTGAGACTTCATCACAAGTTTTAAGAATATAAATTCTTGTTTGCTCTTATTCTACTATATTTAGCTCAACATATTTTTTCCCCATGTAATGGTTTTCCAACTTTTAAAAAAAATTTCAACTTTGATTTATTTATCCGATCTAAATCACCTTTATAATTTATTCTGTATCTATTCAATCTTGTTTCAACCCATGCAAATACCTTGAACAAAAATGCACACACTCTTATGCAATGTAAGCTTTTAACAAGTATTACCACAAACATCAATTTTTATTTATTCATGCCCAAGTTCACTAATAACTTTTTGAGTCTCAAAATAAGTCCTAGGAACTTTATTCTCTTCTGGAAATACTTTTACTAACAAAGCAAGTAAGACATCAATTATTTTTGCACTCAAACCAAAGAGACATTTGATATTTTATAATTGAACAATAAATGATAACTTTGAGCATTTTTCACAACTAGGGTATAGTTCTTCTTCAACATCCTTTAGTTGATAATGAAGAAGGAAGATTAATTGAAAAATCACTTTTTAATGATGTCCTTATAAGATAGCTAAGTAGTTATGTGAGTAGTTTGTGTAAAGTCAAATGATATAATCTTTGTTAAAATAAAAAAGGTAAAAATGATCAATTATATTAAAACTAAGTATGTATTAATCAATTAGATAAGTACTTAATCAATTATATGACTTAAAATTATATTTTCATAATACATGTTAATAATCGATTGTGTGGTCGTTTAATCAATTATGTAACTAAATCTCTGGTTTGACACAACGTGTTAATAATCGATTATGTTGATACCTAATTGATCACATGACTTATTTTTAGTCTGTCACTACACATAAATAATCGATTAAATGTTCTGCTAATCGATTATTTGAATCAGTTATAACATATTTTTACTTTTATAAAAGATGAAAATTTTCTTCTATAAAAGACATCTTTTAGAAATGATTAAAGCAATTAGAAAGAACGTTGTGAGCATCAATAAAAGTGTGTGATTATGTAAATATTGAATTATTGGCAAGCGTACCAAAATTATCAATCGCAGTATAGTATTTCGATTAAATAAAAATCGATCCCACGAGGAACAATTTCAATGAAAATTCCCAATTATGCTTACTAAGTATATTAAACAGATTGAGTTTTGCAAATAAGAGTTGAATTGAAATTAAATGACAAAGAACTGTAAATTATTGAGAAAATATCAATTAAAGGCACTTAGGATTGACTTCCTTCCTTATCCCTCTTTTGTAATGGCTATGTCAATTAAGAACGTCAATTAACCTAACAATGTTGATGCCACCTACTCAAATCATCCATGTTGATTCCTCACACATGAAATTCATAAGAAAACCTAATAAATGTTGATTCCTCAAGTCGGGTTTCAGACTTCATGCTTTTGTCCCTAACATAATGATAGTGAGTTAATAATCTCACAAGTTATTATTCCCCCCTTTTGACTCTTTTTTTTTTCTTTTCTCATGCTTTTGCATGTATCTTTTTTGGTCTTGCCATAATTTTTAAGCTTTGCTTTTCTTTTTCCTTTACACTTTTTTTTAACAATAATACATTTAGGACAACAATAAAAATACCCAACAATAAGAAAAATAGTGACATTCATACTCATTTCCTTTCTCAAATATAAGAAGGTAGATAAATAGTATTTAGACTTAAGGGTTCTGTTTAAGAAACAATATTATTTTTGGCTCGAAGGGGTTCAAATGGATGTCCTAAAATTAATGTCGGGTTGACTATTTGGCTCTGAGTTATATGTACTACAAAGAAAAAATTGCCTTTATCATTTTCAAGCTTGCCAACATGTAATCACATCAAAGAATCAACCAATATCAGTTATCAATCATAAAGTGTTGACACTCAATTTATCTGTTTTTGGTACTCTACTCACCTGGGTTTTGGCTAGCTTCTCCAATTCAATTAATTCATAATTCTCCTCATCAATTCCTTTTCACTATCATACTCATCATCCCAAAATCACTTGTTATTGGAAACAATCAAAATGATTTTTTACGTTCTACATTTGAATTAGATAATAAACAATAATCTCATATATGACTCTAAAACAAATTATGGGACAATAAGGGAATTCAAAAGTTTAAATAAAGCAATTAAAAATATTAAGTTAAAAACAAAGGAATTAAAAACAAAGTAAGTTTCCTCCCTCATTTTCTTCACTTGTCATCTCCTCCTTATCTTGTGCCTCATCCTCAACTGCAGACTTTCTCACCCCCTCCAGAAAAGTTGGACTATCCCCAAACCATTGAAGTAAGGCTTCAAAGTCTTGAGGAGAAGTTCACTATGTACCTGGAGAAATCTTGTAAAGAAAGAACCTAAGGAAGAAAAATGCACAAAAAAAACTTAAATTGCAAAAAGAAAAAAAAATTCAAAACATTGGGTTGCCTCCCATGAGTGCTTGTTTAACGTCTTCAACTCAACGCCTATTTGCTTTAGGGCTCATGCAGGTGAGTGATCAAGGTGATATATATGCATTCTCCATCCCTTTACTGTCCTTGTGAGAATGAATTTATTCTTTTCATTGCGAATAACTTACGACTGTCAGAGATTGGATAAATCATACCTGCTTCAGGAGGTTTCAGTACCTCTCTTTGAACAATTTCCTTCATAGTCAGATTGAGATGTCTTTGGGGTTGTGCAACATGCTTGTAATCTTGTTTTTCAGTTGATATGGGTAATTCCTCCAAAGTATCTATTCTGAGGCAATCTTTCTTGTCTTCCGGTTGTTGTACAGCTTCAAACAGATTAAAATTAACTTCATCATCTCCACTTCTAATTTTCAACTTGCCCATGTCAACATCTATAATTACTTTGGCAGTCTTCATAAATGGTCTTCCCAGGATCAATGGAACTTCCTCATTTTCCTCCATGTTCATAATCACAAAATCAACATTTTCCTCCATGTTCATAATCACAAAATCAACAGGAAATATGAATTTATCCACTCTAAATAAAACATCTTCTGCTACTCCATAAGGAATCTTTACAGATCTGTCAGCTAGCTGCAATGTCATTCTTGTAGGTTTTACTTCCAAGTCTCCTATTCTTTTAAGCATAGACAAAGGCATTAGATTTATACTAGCACTCAAATCGAGTAATGTCTTACTTACTTGTAATATCCCAATTGTGACTGGTATAGTGAAACTACCAGGATCCTTGGACTTTTGAGGCAATGATTTCTGAATTATAACGTTGCATCCTGCTTCTAGCTAGAAGCAATAAATCTCTTTTTCTTAGTTAACAACTCTTTCATGAATTTTGCATAAGTCGGCATCTGCTCCATAGCTTCCATAAATGGAATATTGATTTGTAAATGCTTGAAAATATCCATGAATCTTGCAAATTGTCTTTCTTTATCTATCTGTGAGGGAACCTTTGGATATGGTAACTTCTCTACAAATGGTTTTTGACTCCCTCCTTTTTCTATCTTTTGTTTTTTCTCTCCCTCTTCGTTCTTCTTATTAGGGATATGTCTTTCTCTATTATTCTCCTCTTCTTGCTCTTCATCTTCTTTTACCCAAACTTCTTCTTCAACAACTATATTGTCACCAATCCCCTTACCTACAACTTTTCCACTCCTTGTAGTTATTGAATTGCATTGCTCCTTGGGGTTGGTTTGTGTGTTAGTTGAAAAATGTCCTCCTTGTTGCTGTTCAGATAATTGCTTAGCCAGTTGGCCTATCTGGGTCTCTATATTTCTGAATGAAGCCTCATTATTTTTCTGATTAGCCATAGTGTTTTGCATGAATTTTTCTACAGTTGCCTCAGTATTTTTCTGATTAGCCATAGTGTCTTGCATGAATTTTTCTAAAGTATCCTCCAATTTACTTATTCTGTCAGGCACTGAAGGATAATGTTGTTGCTGTTGTTGATATGGAGGTTACTAATATGACTGTTGTTGAAATACAGGTTGTCTAGTAGATGAGCTAACATTTTGATTCCACCTAAAATTCTGATTCTGATTTTGATTCCCTCTCCATCCTTGTGCAAAATTATTTTGATAATTATTGGGATTAGGAAAATTGCATTGTCTGCCTTGACTACTACCTTGGGCCCCCATATAATTAGCTTCTTCTTGCTGAATGTTGCCTTGATAAGAACATTGTTCATTTGAATGATCACCTCCACACATGTCACAACTCATATGTTGATTAAGAATAGATTGTACTGTGTGCATTTGTTGAGGTAATTTCTCTATTTTCTAGTTCAATGCTTCAATTTGTTGGGTCAAAATTTTATTCAGGGCTAAGAGAGCATATGTGGTGTTAAGTTTAAGTACTCCCTTCCTTTGAATTGGATGTCTATCATGTTGAGCCTGTTGGTCTGTAAAAGCTAGTGCATCAATAATTCTTGTGGCATGATCAATTTCTACATCCAACATGGATCCTCCTGCTGCAGCCTCTAATAACATCTTTACATCATGTCGCAACCCAGTATAGAAAATATTCAACTGAGCAACGTCATCAAATCCATGATTTTGGTATCTTCTCAACAGTAATTTAAATTTCTCCCATGCTTCACAAAATTGTTCATCTGCTCCTTGTCTGAAAGAAGTGATGTCAGATTTTGCTTTGATGTAGCGGGATGGTGGGAAAAATATATTCAGAAACTTTTCTTTTACACTACTCCAATTAGTCAAACTTTGATTAGGATGTGTTTTTAGCCACTCCTTTGCCCTACCTGCCAAAGAAAAAGGAAATAATATCAAATATGCAGATTCAAGATTTGCTGCTCTAAATCCCATGGTACCAATCAACTCATAAAAAGTAGACAAATGAATATAAGGGTCTTCATGATCCAATCCAGTGAATTGATGAGCACTAATCAAGCTTAAGAAAGATGAATTCATCTGCAATGTATGATCATCCGGAATGACAATGCTGGAAAAATGTCTTGGACCTTGCTGCATAGCACAATTTCTTCTTCTAGGTGGATTTGCATTTGGATTTTGATTTGGATTTATATTTGGATCTGGATTCGAATTCAGATTTGCTCCTTCTTCCGCCATATCTTCTATAATTGGGTATGGTAAATCAAGTGTGAAAGAAGAATTAGCAGATTCTCTTGTAGTTTGTTCTTGAGTTTCCCTTCTTCTTCTACCCCGGTTCCTCCGAGCTTTTTTTTCAATCTCTGGATTAAATTCTAACTGTTCTGAAGATACATGTCCTCTTAAACGCATAAATCAAAAGAGTAATTCAAGTAAATATCAGCACAAACTAAAAACTAAATAATAATAATAATAAAACAAAAATAAAAATAAAAATAAAATACGCAATAAGCTAAACAAAGAATTCTCAAAGAACATTATTCCCCGACAACGGCGCCAGAAATACTTGTTGAATTATTGGCAAGCGTACCAAAATTATCAATCGCAGTATAGTATTTCGATTAAATAAAAGTCAATCCCACGAGGAACAGTTTCAATAAAAATTCTCAATTATGCTTACTAAGTATATTAAATAGATTGGGTTTTGAAAATAAGAGTTCAATTGAAATTAAATGACAAAGAACTGTAAATTATTGAGAAAATATCAATTAAAGGCGCTTAGGATTGACTTCCTTCCTTATCCCTCTTTTGTAATGGCTATGTCAATTAAGAACGTCAATTAACCTAACAATGTTGATGCCACCTACTCAAATCATCCATGTTGATTCCTCACACATGAAATTCATAAGAAAACCTAATAAATGTTGATTCCTCACACAATTAAGAGATTTTCCAGCATTAGGTTTAGGGTGTTAAGCAATTTATACATTCATTACATTCTTGGTAATTAACGTAACAAATATTCTTACCATGATCTAGGGTTCAAGATATATTTTCCAATCATACCCCAAACATCAAGAATAAATCATTCCAAAACACAAAGGATAAGAATAACAACATCAAAACATAGATTAATATCTCAAAATATCACCATGATACTAAAGAGTTCAAAGGAAGTGCACCAAATCCTAAGAGAATGAGGATAGTCACTCATGTTGGTCATTACAATGCTCCAATTGATGAAGAAGTGAAGAATTAATGAAGATTGGACAAAACCCTAACAGTAGTCATGTCTCCTCCTCTCCAAGACTGTTTCCTTTTCTCAAAACACAACTTATCTTTTTATAAGAGAATTTGGGTCAGGCCTCGCATCTTTCATTCGCTTAAGCGTTCTTCTTTCTTTTAATTTTACTCCAATTATGCTGACAATTGTGCTCCTTACTCTTGTATCAAGGTATTCTCGAATTCATCCTATATTGGGAGAAAAATATATTAGAATTAACATAAGTTAAGTGGTTTCATAACAATTCAAGGCATAATTATATCAACTTTTTACCACTTAACAGTAAAATGCTTTGAAGATTAAACTCAAAGAAGATGTTATTTGGCTATGGGATGCAGTGTTCTAAAAGTTTATAGTGAAATCATTTTTGTTCTTCTCTTTGTGAATCTTTTATTGTATTTTGATGCATATAAGGTGAACTACATCAAATTTACTTGAAAATTGTGAGGAGAAACATTTTCAAGTGTAGTGATTTGTGTTTAGATATTAATTAAAGGTTGTTGTAGTCAAGATTGTCAGGTTAGGTTGTAATCTGATCACTGAACAAGTTTTAATGAAAAATCAAGCTAAGGTTGTTTGGTTAGATTGGATGTAGATTCAAAAGAATCGAACTAGTATAAACTCTTGTGTTCTTTTCTTTCTTTTCCTTATCTTAATACTCTTGTAATCTTAAGATCTGTTCTAATTTTTTAAAATTTGATTATTATCAAAAAAAGATTTTAAATAATTGATTAGAGTTAAAAAGAATTTGAAAACTTAATTCACCCTCCCTCTTGGGTGTGTTTAAACATTCACATTTTACTAACACTAATAGTTTATAAAACTTTGATATTTTTTCATTCATCTTTCTACTCTTTGGACTTGTATTACTTGCTTTCTTGTTTTCTATGTTACCTTCAACATTAAAAGCACTTCCAAGATAATGTAATATCACTACAAAAAAAAGTCTATTATCTACGGTCAAAATCCGTAGGTAATGACAAAAATTTGTAGGTAATGTCATTTTACCTACGGATTTTTTTACGTAGGAAATTCGTATGTAATCCGGTCGTAGGTAATTTACCTACGAAATTACTGTCCATAGGTAATATCATCCGTGGGTAATTATCTGTAGGTAATTACCTACAGATTATAATGCGTAGATAATGCACTCGTTTGAACAAAATATTTTTATTTACTACAAACTCACTTTAATTTGATTTAAATTACCTATGGATAGTAATTCCATAGGTAATTACCTACGGACAATATCCGTTGGTAATGAATAATTACCCACGGATAGAATTTCGTAGGTAATATCTGTATGTAATGTACAATTTACCTATGAATTTTTATCCGTAGGTAATATCTGTATGTAATACATAATTTACCTATGGGTTTTTATCTGTAGGTAATATTTTGTAGATAATAGGCTTTTTTTTAATGTATATTATAAATCTCCTTGTTATAATTTTGTTTATCATTAGATGTTCATTCACTACTTCTCCTTGAAGATTCCATATAACATAATTTTTTTTATCTTAATTGTGATTAAATGCTCGGATATGATTTTTTTAGACCAACATAAGTTAATTTTACATCTTTTGCATGAACAACTAAACAACTATTCTTCATCAAACCCGATTTATGCAAATTCAATAAAATCAAAAACTCTTTTCTCATATAAAGGTTTTGTCCTATCAAAAATATGAATTCAATTTTTAGTTAACCTCATAACTAAAAATAAATAAAAATTATTATTAATTGTTGAAAACTTAAAAATCTATTGAAGAATTAATAAAAAACTTAGAATCAAGTAAAATTATAAAATAAATAATTAAAAATACTAAATTGTTTTTCCCGCTAATAAACATATAACTCTATAACTCTTTTCCCATTTCACAGTTGATTATGTATTTTTTTTCCTTGTTATCTTTCTTTATATCAATGTAAAACTATACTGTTCATCATCTAACTTAAAAATAAAATTAAATACCTATTTCATCCACTGTCATAAACAATAAATAAATTATTTATTTAATTAAAATATTGTATATCTCTATATTATTTATCCGTAATTTTTTAATTCATTATTTAAGTATTGTCAATGGTTAAATTAATTTAGTTTTATATTTAACTTTTATATTAAATATTTTTATATTATGTTTTAAATAAATAACAATAATTAAGAAGATAATGTAAGTTATAATAATAATTTGTTATTTTCTCCGAAAATTTCATATAATCTAATATTTTTTATCTCAAGTTCAAGTTTTTTATATGATTCTTTTAAATAAAAAATTATATTATTATTATTATTATTATTATTATTATTATTATTATTATTATTATATTACTTATATTGATAATGAAACAACTTTTTTCTTTAAAATTAATAAATATAAATTCAATATAGTTAAAAATTATTTTTTATCATACAAAAACTATTTAAAATATATTTTTAAAATAAATTCTATACTTATCTTTTGATATATATTTTATATTATTAATTTATTTAAGAGAGAGAGAAAAAATTATATTCAATAAATAGAAAAACATGTTAAAAAATAACATATATCTATACTATTATTCACTTCACTAAATAATGTTTAAAAACAAAATATATTTTATTATATATTTTTGTAACTAATATATTTAATTTTTCTTTTCAACCGTTTGTTTAACATATAAAAGAAATTATAACATGAAATATATATATATATATATATATATATATATATATATTAAACAAAATAATGATTATTTACTGTAAATTTAATTAATAAAATTTAAAATTGGTTAAATTTATATATACTAACTATATCATTTAATAAAAATTGTCTTTTAAAATCATTTAGCACAATACTAACTATAAATTTATATATAATTATATTATTTATATATACTAATTATATCATTTATCTCATTTAATGTTAAAAGTCGTTTAGCATAAAATAAATATAATGTTGCTTTATCTTTTAAAAATATTACTTTAAATTTACGTTTAGAAATATTAGTTTAAATTTTAAAAATTATTTGAATAAATAATATAAAAAAAATGTTCTTATTTGAAACCTAACTTTTTTATTTAAAAACAAAGTTTGTTTTATTTTTTAAAATTATTAGTTTATATTTACGTTTAAAATCATGTTTAAATTAAAACAGATAATATTCTTATTTTAATCCAACGTTTTATGTTATAAAGATAAAGTTAGTTTGTGTTATACCTATTTTTTTTATTTTAATTTGACAATTGTTTTACTTATGGAATCTTTTAGTTATTTTTTTATTATTTAATTAATTTAAATCACATTAAATTCTTAAATAATAAATTAGAAAAATATTTTATATATTAAATAAAAAGTAATTTAAATAATGAAACAAGACTGAAAGTCTTAATTAAAAATATCATTGTTTATTAAGATATTTTATTTATTTTATGTGTAATTAATATAGTTTATATATATTTTTTAATTTTGTTACAATTTTTTTAAAATATAATATTTTATTTATTTATAATAAATATTATGATAATGAATTTATATTAAGGTTGTTGTTCCCAACTTAACATTTATCTTCTCTCCCACTTGATAATTATTTATGTGATGAAAAAAATTTGAGCACTCATATATGCCGTTACAAAAATTATTTCTTCTTTCACGGTCACAAATTGTCTCTACAATATAAAGTAAATTTTCACTGTAAACTCCCCTACCCTTCCACAGTCTTAGTAATGGAAATCTCACGTTGATAACGTCCCACAACCTCTCTCCACATTCCTGGTAATGGAAATCTCACATTGGTAACGTCTCACAACCTTGAGAACTTAAATCTCACCGTCTTGGCCCATGGTAACATTCCACAGGATAACATATATGTTTTTTTTGTTTTTTTATCTTACATTATCATTGAGTTTTATTTACCATCTTCTTCATTAGTATTACTCAGTAATTTGGTTTATGTAAAGTGAATTATATCTAAATACGAATAAAAGAGATAACAAAATATTAATGAAAACAAAGTAAAATTAGAAGTTTTGGGATTGATGCATAATGTATATCCTTCGAAAGTTAGACGATCTAAAAAAAAAAGATAAAGAAAAGTTTGAAGAAGATGACGAAGAATATAAATTTAAAAATATGAAAAAAGTTCAAGTTTTAGAAGAAGATGAAATAAATGTAAAAACTATTTCTCTTTCTCTTTACATTTGTTTTATTATCTTTTGAAATTTCAACGTTTTTTTATATTTTTGAATTTATATTTTTCATTGTCCTCTTCGATTTGTTTTTTGTCCTTCTTTTTTTTTTATATTTTTAGTTCGTCTGACTTTCAAAAAATAAACATTATGTGTCAATCCTAAAACTTATAATTTTGCTTTATTATCATTAATATTTTGTGACTTCTCTTATTCGTATTTAGATATAGTTCATTCTACATAAACAAAATTACAAAAAATTGAGTAATACTAATAGAAAAGATATTAATTAAATAATGATAACCTTGGATAAAAAAATAAAATATGTTACCAGTTGCCTTGGAACCTTACCAGAGTTGGGAATGTGAGATTTAAGTTACCAAGGTTTTGGAACCTTAATTATTAAGGGACCATGAACCTTACGAAGGACTGAGACTGTGAGATTTAAGTTACCAAGGCTTTGGAACCTCATTAAGAAACTATGAGATTTCCATTATCAGGATTCTAGAAATTTAAATTGGGACTTGACTGTGGAGGTTTACCATAGAGATTTATTTTATCTCGTGGAGGCAATTTGTAAGGGCCAAACTTTTTCTCACGCAACTTTACGAGCAAATCAAGCCTAAATTTCATATGTTTAGTCACCTCACATTTTCTTTATGTTTTATTTATTTGTTATGAAGGGAGTTTAAGGATTGAATTTCTGTAGGTTTTCTTGAGGTAAATTATATATTATTTGTTAGACAAATGACATCTAGAGGGGGTGAATAGATGTCAAATTAAAAAATTTATTTGTGAGTTAATAATTTATTTGAACACAGATAAAGCGGAGGCGATAATATAATCAGGAAGAAAGAAAAAGATAAGGGAAAGAGAGGAACACACAATGATTTATACTGGTTCGGGTATAGCCAACCTTATATCCAGTTCTCAGTCAACTCTTAACACAAGAGTGACTCCCAATTCATTATCTTTCAAATTCAGTTTACAAATTACAATCAACTCAGCAGAAAAACCAGTAAAAAGTAAACTAATTAAAAAGACAATCACCTCCTTAGAAACCCACTAAGGATGAACACCTCTCTAGAATCCCACAGGAATGAACACCTCCTCCTCTGAACAAATCAAAGGATGAAAACACCTCCTTAGAATCCCACTAAGGATGAACACCTCCCTAGAATCACACTAGAGATGAAAAACACCTCATTTTCACCAATACAAAAAGGATGAAGGTAATAAAAATAAGAACAGACACACTTGAGTAATAGAGACAACAAATTGTAGAAGCTTGTAGAATGTCAATCTCCAAGAACAAGTGTGATTAACAATGAAAGCACAGAAGACAGTAAAAAAGAGGGTTTTCTCAAAAGGTGTAAAATATCTCTGTTGCCTTGCTCAGAATTCTTTTCTCAAAATTGATTGAATGTAAATTGTATTTTCGAATTACGTAATTGTGTGTATTTGATTTTTCATAAAAAATTAATTAAATAGAAAGATAGCATCGAGAAAATGGTCGTTGGACATTAATAATATCATAGAGAAAATCGGGATGTATTAAAAAATATTTATTCTTTAAAACGGATATATTTTTAAAATTTGAATTGTCATAATTGATTATATTACCAGTATAATCAATTATGACAGAGAAAATCATTTTGTTAGACAAATGACATCTAGAGGGGGGTGAATAGATGCACAAATTAAAAAAGATGTCAAATTAAAAATTTATTTGTGAGTCAATAATTTGTTTGAACACAGATAAAGCGGAAGCGATAATATAATCAGGAAAAGAGAAAGAGATAAGGGAAAGAGAAGAGCACACAGATATTTATATTGGTTCGGGTATAGTAAACTCTACATCTAGTTCCCAGTCAACTCTTAACACAAGAGTGACTCCCCATTTACTATCTTTCAAATTCAGTTTACAAATTACAATCAACTCAGCAGAAGAATCAGTAAAAAGTAAACTAATTAAAAAGACAATCACCTCCTTAAAAACCCACTAAGGATGAACACCTCCCTAGAATCTCACTAGGGATGAACACCTCCTCTGAACAAATCAAAGGATGAAAAACACCTCCTTAGAATCCAACTAAGGATGAACACCTCCCTAGAATCACACTAGGGATGAAAACCTCCTTTGAACAAATCAAAGGATGAAAACATCTCCTTTGCCACCAATACACAAAGGATGAAGGTAATAAAAATAAGAACAGACACACTTGGGTAATGGAGACAACAAATTGTAGAAGCCTGTAGAATGTCAATCTCCAAGAACAAGTGTGATTAACAATGAAAGCACAAAAGGCAGTAGAGAAGAGGGTTTTCTCAGAAGGTGTAAAATATATATGTTGCCTTGTTCAGAATTATTTTCTCAAAACTGATTGAATGTAAATTGTATTTTCAAATTCTATAATTGTGTGTTTTTTTTTATTTTTCATCAAAACTTAATTAAATAGAAAAATAGCATCAGAAAATGGCCGTTGGACATTAATATTTTCGTGAATAAAAATCAGGATATATTCAGAAATATTTATTCTTGAAAACAAATATATTTTTCAAATTTGATTTGCCATAATTGATTATGTTACCAATATAATCAATTATGACAGAGAAAATAATTGATTATGATAGTGAAATATATCATGTTATGAATTTTTGAAAGAATTAATGGTTGAGTTCAAGAGGGGGGGTGAATTGAACTTTAAAACTTTTTCGCAAAACTTACTTTCTTTTGGAAGAATGAGTTATCTTTATTCAATCTTTGCAAAGGTAACTCGGTTTAAACACAGCACAATTAAAGACAGAAAATAAAAGAGATGAAAGAAGAATATTAACACACAAATTTATACTTGGTTCACTCTAATCCAGAGCTACATCCAGTTCTTGACAAACCAGTCAAGTTCCACTAATACCAAGTGAAAATTACAACCAGTAGATACTCACCAATCTACCCCAAGAACTATCTTGCAAAACCCACAAGACAGAATCTTGAAAACCACCCAGTAACCAAATCCAGTTACTGTACCAAGTACAGATTACAATCCAACCTGCACAATCAAACTTTTACAAAAGAATATGAAAAGAAAAAACCTGGACTTGAAGTTCTAATTGTCCAGAACAAATTCTAACAGCACTTTCTCTCTTTGATTGACCACAATTTTCATCACAACACCTTATGATATGAAAAGATTCTTGAATGCAGAGAAAGTCACGTATGAAAGTTTCACAGATTGATTTCACAAGTTTTCTCAAGTAGTGTGTTGTATTGTGTGTTTCAAAAGATAGATCAAATCTGTATATATAGAGTAAATCATAGAATCAGACTGATTCAACTGTCAAAAATTGTTTCAGAGAGTCAAAAGATCGATTAGATTGAAGTAAAACAGTTTAGAAGAGACTCTGATCGATTAGAACTGAAGTATGATCGATCAGACCGAGTTATGATCGATTAGAACTGAAGTATGATCGATCAGACCGAGTTATGATCGATTAAAATGAAACTATGATCGATCAGACCGAGTTATGATCGATTAGAATGAACCTATGATCGATCAGAATATTATTTCAATCGATTAAAATATCGATTCAATCGATTGATTTCATTTAAAGCTTCATTCAATCGATTAAAACATCGATTCAATCGATTGATTTCATTTAAAGCTCCATTCAATCGATTGTTTCGAGTTTTTAATGGATTGAAACAACTTAATGAAAATGGCAGCTCTTCGTTTCAATCGATTGAAAGTCATTTCAACAGATTGAAATCCTGCAAACACTTAGTTAAAAAAATAGTCTCTCTGTTTTAATAGATTGAGAAATATTTCAACAGATTGATTTTCTAAAAAACTCTTAGGTCGAAAAGGTCTTTCGTTTCAACAGATTTAAAAATATTTCAACAGATTGAAAATGCGAAACTTGATATTGAAAATTCATTGAGTTATTTTAACTTGTTGATTCAGTGAATCAATCAATTGAAAAAACGATTATGTATGATCACTTATTCTTTTAAGTAATTTTAACAGATTGAAAATCCTTTTCAACAGATTGAAAAACTTAGTTTGATCTTTTAATACTTAGATGTTAGTTTTTCATGCGAGAAAAATGATTTTCAATGGGATGCAACATTATAAGGTGCTTATCACAAAATATATTGTCCTATCAAGAGATTAAGTGCTTAAACTAAAAAACCTAATCATCTACACACCCACAACCTAAGCTATATCTATGTCTTCATCAAAAAACCAAGTGCTTGTCTTCATCAAATCCACCAAGTGCTTCAATCTCCCCTATTTGATGGAGACAAATAACCACTGCACCTGCATAAAAAATAATAACGAGACCGAGAGACATATATTTTGTGGTGTGTGTGTAGTGACGATTTTAAGCGACGCAAAATACTTCTCCCCTATTTGATCGCATCAAATAGAATGTTTTAGTTACGAGTCAATGGGGCCACGTGGATACCCCGAATATAAAACAGAACATTAAAAACTAAGAAAAGAAAAACAGAATAACGAAACATAGAAAATCTTCATTCGTCCCGGGGCCTTGGTTGAATTGCACTTCCACAATCCTGTTGTAAATGTCTTCTAGTTGATTATCAATATCTTTGGAACCTTGCAATGAAATTTTCATCCAAATAATGCTTGCTAGAGCCCTCGGAGCGGCGAGTCATCTCCATATGCCTCCTTTGGTCGGTTTGCGGTTCGCTCATTTGATGTAACATTGTTCTTTCGAGCTGAGACGGAGGCGTGCCACGGTCGAGCGGTGGATTGAATGGAATCATCTCCATTGGGTTTACTTCTTCTTCCATTGGATCGGAAGGACGTCTTTGCGAAGTTCTAGGAATATCGGTGTTGATTCCTTCCTCTTGCTCTTCTTCTTCACTTTCTTCACTTCTCCCAGCATCTTCTTTCGAGATCCATTCACCATCAACTTTAATAAATCCCATTTTGTGAAGCACAGAGTTATTTATTTCATTTGTTGAACGGACGGTTTCAACAAGTTCTCCTTCAACATCGACACCAAAATGTGTTAAAAATTTAGAAATCAGAATAGCATAGGGATACTTGAAGTCACTAAGTCTCTTGGATTTGATCATGTGATCCTTGATGACAAAGACCCAGTTCACACGTATTCCGTGATGAATGCGAGTACATCAGAACTAAATCTCCTTCATTTAGCACCGCATGATTGCTCCCCACGGGTGTAAGTCGCCAGGAAACGATGAAAGCAAGAATCCTTTCTTCCAGTTTCAACTTCCCGGTGTTGAATGAACTTACGGAATCATGCCTATTCTTCAAGCAAGAGCGGAAATACTGAACTTTATTAAATTCTTCAACATCCGAAGTACACCCTTTGGTGACTTTCACACCTACATCTTTTATTCCAAGCAACTTCCTTCCGGACATTAGGTGTTATCTCAATGTCTACTCCTTTTACTTGAGTTATTAGAGTGGAACCTTCAAAGGACAAGTTAGTGAAAAAGACTTTAATTAAGTCGGGGTAAATCCTACCATTTAACTCCGAAACTTCGAAGCTTTTGGTGTTGCGGTAGTTTTCGAATGCCACCGAATCCTTCGGCATCAAACCAGGAGAACTTTAACATCTTTGGAATGTTGACTTGCTTCCTGCTCAATTCATGGATAAACAAATCCATTTTCTCTTGGTCCCCATTGAACCAAGTTTCAATCCTTCCTCCAACATTCTGTTCTTGCCTTGCGGTAGAGGATTCGCCTCTGCTGGACTTCTTCCTACCGGACTTTGTGCGCTTGAACATATTTGATTTTTGGAATGAGCGAACGGAGAAGAACCGAGAAAAGAGAAGCTCAAAGAAGAAAATAATACTATAGGAATGAGAATACACAATCTTTTTCAGCTTCAAGGTTTTTGTCTTTACTATATTACTGCTACTTGCAGGTGATGATAAAGGTGGAGAGAGAAGAAATTGCTACTTGTACAACTTAATTACCTTCTCGGTAGATATCCAATCAGTATCAATTAGCTTTTATTGGATATCTTGGATATTGAAGAGAGTAGTTGAAGTTTATCTTGTTGTAAATGCTTTCGGTTTACTCTGCAGAAATTGGTTAGAGACAAAGTACATACAACTAGCCCTAGAAGAAAAATATTCAATTGATATTTCGTGAAACCAACTGATTTTGTAATCGTAGATACTTATAAGTGAAATACACCGATTGTATCAAAAATTAAATCGATTATTTTGTAAAAGAAAATTATTCGAGTACCATTAGTGAATTCAATCGATTGAATCGAAGATTTAATCGATTGATTTATAAAAGAAGGTGTGCAGAGCTACAAGATTAATGAAATAAATCGATTAAAAGTTTATCTAATCGATTGAACTAATAACATATCAATACCAAAGAGTAAGAATCAGGAAATCAACAAATTATTTCGCAATTTCAATCGATTGAAACAAATAATATTCGAGTTATTCATGCAATTATTAATCGATTGAACTTGTTATCAACCTTGTTAAAAAATATACACTTACTGTAAAGAATCGGTTATGCAATACTAGATATATCTAGAATTCCTAATTCAGTCCTAAGTATATTAAGTCTATCTCTAGGAAGTAGTTTAGTGAATAAATCGACTAAGCTGTTTTTCGATTCAACGAATAATATCTCACAATCACCCCTAGATACGTGTTCTCTAATAAAGTGATGTCTAATTTCAATATGCTTAGTTCTAGGGTGTTGAATAGGATTCTTAGTTAAGTTTATTGCACTAGTATTGTCACAAACCAGAGGTACCTTGTTTAGAGTTACTCCATAATCTGTTAGTTGTTGCTTGAGATAAATGCTTTGAGCACAACTGACTCCAGCTGCAATGTATTCAGCTTCTGCAGTTGATGAGAGCAACACACGCTTGCTTTTTGTCGTGCCACGATATAAGATCTGCTCCCGAGTAAATGACAAGTACCAGAGGTACTTTTTCCGTCCAATCTACATCCTGCAAAGTCAGAATCGGAAAATCCAACAAGTTTAAGGGATGCACCATCGGGATACCATAGTCCAACATTAAGCTGTTCCCTTGAGGTATTTCAGAATCCTTTTGGCGACGATAAGATGAGATTCCTTTGGATTTGCCTGAAATCTTGCACAAAGACACACACTAAACATAATGTCAGGTCTACTAGCAGTTAGATATAGTAGTGAACCAATCAAACCTCTATATTTAGTTTGATCAACAGGTTTTCCTTTTTCATCTAAGTCTAGACAACAGTTAGTAGACATGGGTGTAGAGGACACCTTGCAGTTTTGCATATCAAATTTCTTTAACAATTCATTGCAGTATTTAGATTGACTAAGAAAAATGCCATTTCTTAATTGTTTAACCTGGAGACCAAGGAAGAAATTCAATTCTCCCATCATGGACATTTCAAATTCACTTTGCATTTCTTTTACAAACTTATTACACATGACATTATTAGTGGAACCGAAAATGATATCATCCACATACACCTGCACCAGAATAATGTCAGTTCCAGATTTCTTAATGAATAGAGTTTTATCAAAATCAATACCCTCTTGTTGGTTATACCCTTTGGCTACCAATCTAGCTTTATTTCTAGTAATAATGCCGTGTTCATCTAGCTTGTTTTTGAATACCCACTTAGTACCAATTACATTGATATCTTTGATTTTAGGAACTAATTCCCACACTTTATTTCTTTCAAATTGATTAAGCTCATCATGCATGGCACTAACCCAGTATTCATCATTTAATGCTTCTTTAACTGTCTTAGGCTCTATTTGTGAAATGAATGCCATATGATTACAGAATTGGTTAAGAGAATGTCTAGTAGATACTCCCTTATTAATTTGCCCGATGACATTGTCTAGAGAGAGATCTCTTGGGACAATCCACTCTTTAGGAAGCTCTTCCAGAACATCTTCTTCCTGTTCTTCAGTAATTGTTGGTGAATCAGCTTTTGCAGGGTCCACTGATGGATCATCTTCTTCAACGAGTACACTGATCTGTGTTTCTGGCATGTTTCAACTGATAAAAATTATCAGTTAATTCTTCTTCATCTGCAGTACCTGTTGTTCTATTCTGCACCACTCGAGAAGACTCATTAAACACAACATGTATTGATTCTTCAACTGATTTCAATCTTAAATTATAAACTCTATATGCATGGCCGAATTTCATTTGGATGTTTTGAAAATGATTTTCAGGAACAAATTGATTAAACAAATTATTTTACTAATTTGGTCTTTAATATTCGTTTTGAAAATGCAATAGTAAAATGATCGATTAATACTTGAAAGAATCGATTGTTTCTGTATTGGAAGAGATCTAGAAGATGATACCAGAATTTAAATCGATTAAAACGAAAATGAGTCGATTAAATTTGATACCTTAGTGATTTTAGTTGATATAAATTCATTCTAATCGATTAAAACAACTAAAACTCAAATCATGAGAACATTTTAATCGATTGATTCGCATTTCAATCGATTAAAACTGTACGGACATATTTACTAATATCTTCTGTAAGTTATTTTAATCGATTAATACTTGGTTTATATCAATTAAAACAATCAGCTTTAGACAAACAGAACTCGATTCGTAGCTCCGAACTTCAAAGGATTCCCGAGACTTTGTTCCTGCAAAACAAGTTAAGAATTTTTCTGGTACCCTTTAAATATTTTGGGTCCTTAGGAGTCAAACTTTCGCTTAACATCCTACCTTGCGGCACAAAATATTTTCTAGCATGACAGAATTTTATAGTATGTCCTTTCTTCATGCAGTAATGACAAGATGAGAAGGGAAATGCTGTTGTTTTTCTGTATGAAAAGAAGTTCAAATATTTTTTAGTTTTTACCCCATTCTTAGGTTTGTACCCGATTCCAGAATGTTCAAACACACAATTTTGAGACCCAAGAAGTGCATCTAAATTCTCTTTACCTTGAGTAAATTTTGTCAAAGTTTTAGTCAAGTAATCAACCTTATTTTGTAAAACAATACACTTTTCACAATTCTTATTAACAACAACATTATCCGCAGATGAATAGATAATATCTAGATGTTCTAAATCTGTTTTGCTTTCTAATAGTTCATTTTCCAGAACTTTAACTCTATTTTCTAACCAGTTATTTAAACCTTTCAACCGATTATTTGTATGAGATAAATTTCTGGCTTCACTATGCATTTCATTGAAAGCATTCAGTAATGTGCTTGTAATTCATTTCATTCTCTGTAGGAGTTGAACTTACATGTGATGAAGAGGATTCACGACCAGCCATCAAACACAGGTTCACCTCTTCACTTTCGGATTTAGAGCTGGAAGATGAATCATTGTCTTGCCAGGCTATATAGGCCTTTTTCCCTTTGTGTCTTGATTCTTTCTTGTTCGATTCTTGGTCTTTTCCGGACACTCACTCTTTATGTGACCTCGTTTACCACAAGAATAACAAGTAATAGAATTTTGAACAGATTCAGTCTTTTTATCATTGTACCTTTTTACTTGACCAGTTCTGTTCTTTCTTCTAAGAAATTTTCCAAATTTCTTAACCAACAAAGTCGAGTTCTCTCGATTCATCTTCTTCGGATCCACTGTTTTCTTCAATTGTCTTGAGAACAATATTTCTACTTTTCTTTTCTGCATTCTCTTGTTCTTTGAACCGATTGATTTCCAACTCATGTTCCCTCAACTTACCAAAAAGTGAAGCGGTAGTCATTTCGATCAAGTCTCTTGATTCGGATATAGCTGTCACCTTTGGTTGCCACGTTCTGTCCAAACACTTTAAGATTTTGATGTTCAACTCTTCTTTGTCAAAAGTCTTTCCTAACCCAATTAGATGATTGACTATGTGCGTGAACCTTTTCTGCACATCTGCAATTGTTTCTCCTTGCTGCATTTTAAACAATTCATAATCCATGATTAACTCATGCTTTCTTGCCCTTTTCACATCAGATGTTCCTTCATGTGTAACCTCTAAAATTTCCCACATCTCTTTGGCAGAGGCACACTGAGACACCTTGAAAAACTCATCAAGATTTAAAGCAGAGGTAATAATATTTTTTGCAGTATAATCATATTGGACTCTCCTATTTTCTACATCAGTTAATTCAGCCCAATTTTTTTCGACTACTTTACCATCTACAGTATGAGTTGGTTTGTAAGGACCATTAACAATTGTTTCCCAAATGCCTCTATCAAGAGATTCAATAAAGATTTTCATTCTAACCTTCCGGAAAGAATAATTCACACCGAGAAAAAGTGGAGGCCTGTTTATGGAGGCTCCTTCTAAAAAATTCATCTTTCCCTCAGCCATTGGACCGATTCCTTGAGTAACTTACAAGAACCAGCTCTGGTACCAATTGAAAGAATTAATGGTTGAGTTCAAGAGGGGGGGTGAATTGAACTTTAAAACTTTTTCGCAAAACTTACTTTCTTTTGGAAGAATGAGTTATCTTTATTCAATCTTTGCAAAGGTAACTCGGTTTAAACACAGCACAATTAAAGACAGAAAATAAAAGAGATGAAAGAAGAATATTAACACACAAATTTATACTTGGTTCACTCTAATCCGAGCTACATCCAGTTCTTGACAAACCGATCAAGTTCCACTAATACCAAGTGAAAATTACAACCAGTAGATACTCACCAATCTACCCCAAGAACTATCTTGCAAAACCCACAAGACAGAATCTTGAAAACCACCCAGTAACCAAATCCAGTTACTGTACCAAGTACATATTACAATCCAACCTGCACAATCAAACTTTTACAAAAGAATATGAAAAGAAAAAACCTGGACTTGAAGTTCTAATTGTCCAGAACAAATTCTAACAGCACTTTCTCTCTTTGATTGACCACAATTTTGATCACAGCACCTTATGATATGAAAAGATTCTTGAATGCAGAGAAAGTCACGTATGAAAGTTTCACAGATTGATTTCACAAGTTTTCTCAAGTAGTGTGTTGTATTGTGTGTTTCAAAAGATAGATCAAATCTGTATATATAGAGTAAATCATAGAATCAGACTGATTCAACTGTCAAAAACTGTTTCAGAGAGTCAAAAGATCGATTAGATTGAAGTAAAACAGTTTAAAAGAGACTCTGATCGATTAGAACTGAAGTATGATCGATCAGACCGAGTTATGATCGATTAGAACTGAAGTATGATCGATCAGACCGAGTTATGATCGATTAAAATGAAACTATGATCGATCAGACCGAGTTATGATCGATTAGAATGAACCTATGATCGATCAGAATATTATTTCAATCGATTAAAATATCGATTCAATCGATTGATTTCATTTAAAGCTCCATTCAATCGATTAAAACATCGATTCAATCGATTGATTTCATTTAAAGCTCAATTCAATCGATTGTTTCGAGTTTTTAATGGATTGAAACAACTTAATGAAAATGACAGCTCTTCTGTTTCAATCGATTGAAAGTCATTTCAACAGATTGAAATCCTGCAAACACTTAGTTAAAAAAATAGTCTCTCTGTTTTAATAGATTGAGAAATATTTCAACAGATTGATTTTCTAAAAAACTCTTAGACTGAAAAAGGTCTTTCTGTTTCAACAGATTTAAAAATATTTCAACAGATTGAAAATGCGAAACTTGATATTGAAAATTCATTGAGTTATTTTAACTTGTTGATTCCGTGAATCAATCAATTGAAAAAACGATTATGTATGATCACTTATTCTTTTAAGTAATTTTAACAGATTGAAAATCCTTTTCAACAGATTGAAAAACTTAGTTTGATCTTTTAATACTTAGATGTTAGTTTTTCATGCAGAAAAATGATTTTCAATGGGATGCAACATTATAAGGTGCTTATCACAAAATATATTGTCCTATCAAGAGATTAAGTGCTTAAACTAAAAAACCTAATCATCTACACACCCACAACCTAAGCTATATCTATGTCTTCATCAAAAAACCAAGTGCTTGTCTTCATCAAATCCACCAAGTGCTTCAATTTTATCACACTTGTGGTTTGGAGGCTTATGCATAATATTACTTCATCAACTTGTACCTTCATATCCAACATTCTAAGACTCTATCTAGTCTTCAAGAATCATCTTGGACTTGCTTGAACCATCATCTTTATCAAAAACATATATTGGGCATGTAGGAAAATGTTTCACATTTTCACCAACGTCATAAATTCAGCTTGTCCTTAATTCATCTTGAATGGTGTTGACTTGAATGTAGTTGACTTGAATCATCATCAAAATCATCTCTTGGGAATGTAAGAACATTTCCATCAATCTCCCCCTCATTGCTTTCAATCTCCCCCTTTTTATTATGATCAAGGAAACACTTAAAATGAATTAAAATGTTTGACTCTATATAGCCAGCTCAAGATTAGTACAAATTAACATAGATTTGTATCAAGTGTCAGAGTCTCTTAATCTCCCCCTGGATATATTAATAACAAGACTCCTCCTAACTCATATGAGCAAAGACTTCTCTTAACTCCCCTTGTTTAATTTAGAGACAGGAAAGAATTTCACATAGATTTTAATTCATCAAAAAATCTCCCCCTGTTTCATTGATAATCATTAAAAAATATTATAAGAGAAAAAAAAAAATCTCCCCCTATTTCATGTTGAACATTCAAGGACTTGATGTTGCACTTGATGAACATGAAGATTGTTGATTTTGATGATGATCCAAGAACTCAAAGACTTAGTGTGTTGAAGACTTTTTTGTATTGTAATAACTCTGTTTTAATTAGATTGAGTCTGTAATATTAGAGTTTAAGATAGCCGATACATAGTCTGCACCTTAGAAGCTTCAAAAAGCCCAAATATATCATCCAGGCTCGACTTTAATCGATTATATAGGGAAATAATCGATTAAAACAGTGAGAAAACCATTTTCTGTATAAACTCACTGCTTTAATTGATTAAACTTCAAAATAATCGATTATTACGTCTGATAATCGATTAAAATGCCTAATAATCGATTAAAACAGAGAGGTTTTGGGTTCTGTTGTTTTTGGCTCTGTTTTAATCGATTATAACTCCATTTAATCGATTATTTCAGTCTGTTTTTTATTTTAAACTTCAAATTAACCCTATTTTCGAAAACCCAATTACCAAGAACCCTAGTTTCGAAATCCCCAATTCCTAAACCCTAATTTCTCTACTTAAACTCTTCTTTGGCACTCAGAAAATATGAACAACCTTTTCCATACAAAAGTTAAAGTGCTGTGAGTGCCAGAGAACTGTTTGTTGCAAGGAAAGGGGGCTTTTGGAACCTGGTGTGGGCTAGAAGCGATAAGAATCACTAAGTGGAGTTCTTAGTGGATTGTGTGTTGTGCCGTCTCTAGGGAAAGCTGTTCATCATCTCTTGTGGATTTCAAGAGAGGTGTTTTCGTATCTTTATCTTCTCAATTGTAATCTTTTTGTAACAACTTGTTTATAGTGACAGCGTTAATCCTCTGTTGAGTGATTAGCAACTGGACGTAGGGTCTTTTGATCCGAACCAGTATAAATCTCCTGTGTAAGATTTCTATCCCTTCTCTATTTACATTTACACAGTTTTTAATCGGTAAAATTTGGGGAAAATTTTGAGAACCTAATTTTTATTAAGAAACCAATTCACCCCCCCCCCCTCTTGGTTTTTGTCCGACCACGCGATCATTCCGATGCGCGATTCTAACAAGTGGTATCAGAGCTTGCTTTGATAGTCATTCAAATTTTCGAAAATGGCCGGACAAAATCAAATTTTTGCCGAAGGTGCGTCTATCAACAGACCCCCACTTTTTGCGGGTCAAAATTATCCTTTTTGGAAGGTAAGAATGCAAATCTTTTTAGAATCTGTTGATAGAGGCGTTTGGGACGCTATTTTAAACGGTCCATTTGTTCCTAAAACTACTGAGAACGGTGTTGACGTTCTTAAACATTTTTCTAGATGGACTGCAGAAGAAAATAGGAAAGCCCAATTTGACATTAGGGCTAGAAATATTATTTCATCTGCTCTAACACTTGACGAGTTTTATAGAATTTCTGTTTGTAAAAGTGCACAGGAAATGTGGGAAATGCTTAGAGTAACCCACGAAGGAACAAACAACGTTAAAAGAGCACGCAAAAATTCTCTAATCCAAGAGTATGAGATGTTCTGGATGCAACCAGGCGAAACGATCTTTGACGTACAAAAGCGTTTCACTCATATCGTGAACCATCTCACCGGACTAGGTAAAATTTTTGACGTTGATGAATTAAATGTTAAAATTTTGAAATCTTTGGATAGGAAATGGCAACCTAAGGTGACGGCCATCTCGGAGTCACAAAATCTTGCCACAATGTCTATGGCGGCGTTATTTGGAAAGCTTAGAGAGCATGAGCTTGATCTTGGAAGGCTAAATGAGGAAGAAGGTCAATACCAAAAGAAGAACCTTGCCTTCAAAACCGAAATTTCCAAAGGTAAAAATAAAAAGGAAGAAGAAGAAAACTCGGAAAATGATGAAGAAGAGTTGAGTCTTATTATAAGAAAGTTCACCAAATTCATGAAAGCAAAAGGAAGACATCCCTTCAAAGGTAAAGGAAAGGTAAGAGAAAGTACTTCCGTAAATATAAAATGTTATGGTTGTGGTGAAGCAGGGCATGTAAAGACCGAATGCCCAAACAAGAAAAACGATGAAAACAAGGCCAAAAAGCAATTCAAGAAGAAAGCCTATATTGCTTGGGACAACAGTGATTCAAATTCGGAATCAAGTGACTCGGAAATAGAAGCAAACATTTGCTTAATGGCAAATGACAACATATCTTCGGATTTTGAGGTTAGTGATTCCGACTCATCTTCTAGTGATGAAAATGACCATGATGAATTGCAAAATGCTTACAATGAATTATTTATTGCTTTTAAGAATTTGAAAGATGAATATAAAGTTGTAAAGAAGAATCTAAGTAGATCCGAAAAGGAAAATGAGTCCTTAAAATTGAAAATTGCATGTTTAGAAGAAAAGGAGGTAGCTAATACGAAAATTGTATGTTTAGATGAGGATAAAAACTTAGCATGTGCAAACTGTAAAGAGCATGAATATGACATAGATATCCTTAACCATTTGCTAGACAAAGCCGAAAAGGAAATAGATGATCTTAAGAAGCATGAAATGGTGTTTGCACAAAATAATGTAAATCAACGAGTTCCTTTGAAAAAGAGTAAAACTAAAAAGAAAAGAGTATGGGTAGAAAAAGGATCTAGAGCATGTTTGGTAAATAATGCATCTTATTCCATAACTACATCAAAAGCATGTTTTTATTGCATGAAACAAGGTCATACCTCAAATAGATGTAAAATTAAACATTTTGGTGTTCCTAAAGGTAAATACATTTGGGTTCCAATTGTTAAATAATCTTGTTTGTCTCTAACCCCAAGGACCCAAAAGTTATGGGGACCTAAGTTTACTATGTTCTTGTTTTGTAGGAAACTTCCACATCAAAGAAGTCTATGTGGTATCTTGATAGTGGATGCTCAAAACATATGACTGGAGATAAATCGAAATTTGTGGGTTTCAAAGCTAAGGAATAAGGATATGTAACTTACGGGGATAACAACAAAGGGAAGATCCTTGGAATTGGAAACATAGGCAGTGCAAACACTTTGGAGATCAAGGATGTGCTACTTGTTGATGATATTATTTTTGGATCAACTGATAATTCGTTATGTGTAAAATTTGCTAAGATAATGCAGGGAGAGTTTGAAATGTCTATGATGGGAGAATTGACATTCTTCCTTGGACTACAAATCAAGCAACTTAAAGATGACATTTTCATCTCTCAAACCAAATACTGCAAAGAGATCCTTAAAAAGTTTGGAATGGACACCTCAAAGGAAGCTAACACACCCATGGGAACTTCATGCTATCTAGACAAGGATGAATCAGGTTTGGAAGTTAATCAAACTATGTATAGAGGTATGATAGGATCAACTGTTATACTTAGCTGCAAGTAGACACTGATATTATGCATTACATGCGTGTGTGTGCTAGATTTCAGGCTTGTCCTAAAGAATCTCATCTAATTGCAGTGAAACATATTTTAAAATACTTAAAAGGAACTACTGGTTTTGGTTTATGGTATCCGTCTGATGCTTGTATGAGTTTAATAGGATATTCTGATGCTGATTATGGTGGATGTAAAATTGATAGGAAAAGTACTAGTGAGACATGTCATTTGTTAGATTCATCCTTAATATCTTGGCATTCTAAGAAACAGGCATGTGTTGCTTTATCTACCACTGAAGCTGAATATATTGCAGTGTGGTAGTTGTTGTGCTCAAATTACTGTGGATGAAACAACAGTTAGAAGATTATAGTATCTTTTTAAATGACATACCTTTGATGTGTGATAATACGAGTGCAATAAATCTAACTAAGAATCCGAGTAATGCACTCTAGGACTAAACATATAGAAATAAGACATCACTTTTTAAGAGATCATATCAGCAAAGGAAATTGTAAAATAGAGTATGTAGATACCAAACGTCAATTAGCAGATATATTTACTAAGCCTCTACCCAAGGATAGATTCTATGATCTTAGAAGAGACTTAGGTATATTAGAAATAGCTTAAATTCTGCTTAATCTGACTATTTTTGGATGATTGTAATGTTATAATTCGTGGTGTAGGATATTCATAGGTTATCATGTGTATAAACCTAAAAAATTTGATGTATCCTCTCGGAATAATCGATTAATTAGTGTTATAATCGATTATTTTCCCTCAAAACATCCAAAACAGAGTATTCTTCTCTGGAATAATCGATTATTTCGCAAAATAATCAATTAAAACCAGCTGATAATCGATTATCGGTGAAAATAATCGATTAAATGTAGCGATACTTGGTTTAATCGATTATTCTGAATTTTAATCGATTAAACCCGACCAGTTTAGCCTTCTAGCCGTTGCCAACGGATCTTTTGACCTATATTCTCTTCTATATGAACGTTGGACATGATTTTGCTATATATAGAGACCTCTATTTCACTTCTACTCACTTCTATCTCTTGAAATCAAGCTTTCTTGCCTTATTATACTCTCTTTGTCTCCTTATTCCATCACTTGTCCTTCTAAATTTTCTTGATATTCATCTACTATTTCAAATGGCCTCATCTTCTCGCCCTAAGATCCCAACTAGAAGAAGATCTGCACCTTCCTCTCATCCCAGTCCTAATTACGTAGAAGGATGGATCTACGATGCGAGATGGCCAACAAGAATTTCTAACCTCTCTGGAAGGAAAAGACTATTATTTCTCCCAAATTTCTTATAGGTGAGCAATTCATTCATAGGGGATTCAATTTTCCAAATCTTCTTGAAATTCAAGGAGTTCTCCCGTTTATCCAAATGCAAGGTACGTACTATCCGACTTAGTTAGGGTATTCTACTCTAGATTCAAATTTAGAGATCAAATTGCTACATCCCGTGTAAAAGGGGTTACAATAATTCTTGATGATGATATTTGGGAGAATGTTGCTCACTTTCCAATTAGAGAAGATGCTATTAACGTATATGGTGAGCTAGATGACTTTGAAAGGTTCCTAGCTTATCGCTCTTTTCTGCGGAATCCCTCAATGGAGATTGGACGTATCCTTCATGCTGGACCTTTAAAGAAGGAAGAACGCATGCTTCTACATTTACTTGTATGGATCTTATGTCCCCGGGCTACGAATCATGTCCAATGTTCTTCCATTGATCTTCGAATTATTCATGCCATAATGAATAATGAACCTTTAGATTGGGGTGTTCTTGTCACAATGACCATGCTTAAAGCAAAACGTCATCCCACCTTCAAAATTCCATATGCCCTCCTTGTCTCCCGTATTCTTGAATATAAAGGAGTGAATGTTGAAGGTGAACAAGCAATTAGAACAAACAACTTACACCGCATGCTGGACAGCACATTGATTCAACTCCAAATGGTGCGAGTCAATGATATTTATGTTCACAAAGATGACGTTCCAAATCAAGGGGATACTAATGACGATTCTGATGAAGATATGCCTCCAGCTGCTGAGTTTCCCTCGGACCAAATCCAAGGTGTTGGAACTTCCTCTACTCATCAAGAACCTCGACAATCCATGGAAGACATGTTATTGGACATGAATCAGAGGATGCAATCATTCTTCACTCTTTCTGGAGTACGGCATGAGGAATTAATTCGCCGTATATCTGATGTAGATGATAAAGTGTGTCGTTTAGAAAATAGATTTAATGCACACTTTAATGATGATGATAGTGAAGAATTTTAAATTTGTTGTTTGTTTTCTTTTCTTGTGATGTACTGTATTGACATTTCTGAAATAAAATATGATGTTTTGTTATTGCTTTGATTGAGGGGGAGTTATCTTCAACTTATGCATATTTTAAGGGGGAGCTCTTATGATTGTTATTGCAGAGTGTTGAACATTCAAGGACTTGATGTTGCAAATAATGATCATGAAGAATGTTGATTTTGATGATGATCCAAGAGCTTAAAGACTTAAAGTATTGAAGATTGAAGATTGATGATTTCTGTATTGTAATAACTCTGTTTTAGTTTGATTGAGTCTGTAATTATAGAGTCTAAGATAGCCGGTACATAGTCTGTAACTTAGAAGCTTCAAAATGCTCAAATTTATCATGCAGGCTCGGCTTTAATCGATTATATAGGTAAATAATCGATTAAAACAGTGAGAAAACCACTTTCTATACTAAGTCACTGTTTTAATCGATTAAAAAGCAAAATAATCGATTATTTTGTACCATTCTGTACAGATAATCGATTATTTCACCAAATAATCGATTAAACCAGAGAGGATTGGGTTCTGACGTATTTGGCTCTGTTTTAATCGATTAAAACTCCATTTAATCGATTATTTCAGTCTGTTTCTGATTTTAAACATCAAACAAACCCTATTTTCGAAAATCCAATTACCAAGAACCCTAGTTTCGAAAACCCCAATTCCTAAACCCTAATTTCCCTACTTAAACTCTGCTTTGGCACTCAGAAAATGAGAACAACTCTTTCCATACAAAAGTTAAGTGCTGTGAGTGCTAGAGAACTGTTTGTTGCAAGGAAAGGGGGCTTTTGGAACCTGGTGTGAGGCTAGAAGCGATAAGAATCACTAAGTGGAGTTCTTAGTGGATTGTGTGTTGTGCCGTCTCTGGGGAAAGTTGTTCTTCATCTCTTGTGGGTTTCAAGAGAGGTGTTATCTTTAACTTTATCTTTTCCATTGTAATTTGTTTTGTAACAATTTGTTCTTAGTGACAGCGTTAATCCTCTTTTGAGTGATTAGCAACTGGACGTAGGGTCTTTTGATCCGAACCAGTATAAACCTACTGTGTAATCTTCTCTACTCTTCTCTATTTACATTTACGCAGTTTTTAATCGGTAAAATTTGGGGAAAATTTTGAAAACCTAATTTTTATTAAGAAACCAATTCACCCCCCCTCTTGGTTTTTGTCCGACCACGCGATCATTCCGCTGCGCGATTCTAACAAGTGGTATCAGAGTTTGCTTTGATAGTCATTCAAACTTTTCAAAAATGGCCGGACAAAATCAAACTTTTGCCGAAGGTGCGTCTATCAACAGACCCCCACTTTTTGCGGGTCAAAATTATCTGTTTTGGAAAGTACGTATGCAAATATTTTTTGAGTCTGTTGATAGAGGCGTTTGGGACGCAATTTTAAACGGTCCATTTGTTCCTAAAACTACTGAGAACGGTGTTGACGTTCTTAAACCTATTTCTAGATGGACTGCAGAAGAAAGTCGAAAAGCACAATTTGTGTTGAACATTCAAGGACTTGATGTTGCAAATAATGATCATGAAGAATGTTGATTTTGATGATGATCCAAGAGCTTAAAGACTTAGAGTATTGAAGATTAATGATTTCTGTATTGTAATAACTCTGTTTTAGTTTGATTGAGTACTGTAATTATAGAGTCTAAGATAGCCGGTACATAGTACGTAACTTAGAAGCTTCAAAATGCTCAAATTTATCATGCGAGGCTCGGCTTTAATCGATTATATAGGTAAATAATCGATTAAAACGATGAGAAAACCACTTTCTATACTAAGTCACTGTTTTAATCGATTAAAAAGCAAAATAATCGATTATTTCGTACCGTTCCGTACTGAGATAATCGATTATTTCACCAAATAATCGATTAAACCAGAGAGGATTGGGTTCGACGTATTTGGCTCTGTTTTAATCGATTAAAACTCCATTTAATCGATTATTTCGATCTGTTTCGATTTTAAACATCAAACAAACCCTATTTTCGAAAACCCAATTACCAAGAACCCTAGTTTCGAAATCCCCAATTCCTAAACCCTAATTTCCCTACTTAAACTCTGCTTTGGCACTCGAGAAAATAAGAACAACTCTTTCCATACAAAAGTTAAGTGCTTGTGAGTGCCGGAGAAGCTGTTTGTTGCAAGGAAAGGGGGCTTTTGGAACCTGGTGTGAGGCTAGAAGCGATAAGAATCACTAAGTGGAGTTCTTAGTGGATTGTGTGTTGTGCTAGTCTGCTGGGAAAAGCTGTTCTTCATCTCTTGTGGGTTTCAAGAGAGGTGTTATCTTTAACTTTATCTTTTCCATTGTAATTTGTTTTGTAACAATTTGTTCTTAGTGACAGCGTTAATCCTCTTTTGAGTGATTAGCAGCTGGACGTAGGGTCTTTTGATCCGAACCGGTATAAACCTCCTGTGTAATCTTCTCTACTCTTCTCTATTTACATTTACGCAGTTTTTAATCGGTAAAATTTGGGGAAAATTTTGAAAACCTAATTTTTATTAAGAAACCAATTCACCCCCCTCTTGGTTTTTGTCAGACCACGCGAACATTCCGTTGCGCGATTCTAACAAGTGGTATCGAGCTTGCTTTGATAGTCATTCAAACTTTTCGAAAATGGCCGGACAAAATCAAACTTTTGTCGAAGGTGCGTCTATCAACGAGACCCCCACTTTTTGCGGGTCAAAATTATCCTTTTTGGAAAGTACGTATGCAAATATTTTTAGAGTCCGTTGATAGAGGCGTTTGGGACGCAATTTTAAACGGTCCATTTGTTCCTAAAATTACGAGAACGGTGTTGACGTTCTTAAACCTATTTCTAGATGGACTGCAGAAGAAAGTCGAAAAGCACAATTTGATGTTAGGGCTAGAAACATTATTTCATCTGCTCTAACCCTTGATGAGTTTTATAGAATTTCGGTTTGTAAAAGTGCACGGGAAATGTGGGAAATGCTAAGGGTGACCCACGAAGGAGCTGACGACGTCAAAAGAGCGCGTAAAAATTCTCTAATCCAAGAATACGAAATGTTCGGATGCAACCGGCGAAACGATTTTCGACGTTCAAAAGCGTTTCACTCATATTGTGAATCATCTCACCGGATTAGGTAAAGTATTTGATGTTGATGAATTAAATGTAAAAATTTTGAAATCTCTGGATAGGAAATGGCAACCAAAGGTGACGGCCATCTCGGAGTCACAAAATCTTGCCACTATGTCTATGGCGGCGTTATTTGGAAAGCTTAGGGAGCATGAACTTGACCTTGGAAGACTAAATGAGGAAGAGGGTCAATACCAAAAGAAGAACCTTGCTTTCAAGACCGAGATTTCAAAAAGCAAAAATAAGAAAGAAGAAGAAGAAGACTTCGAAATTGATGAAGAAGAAATGAGTCTTTTTATAAAGAAGTTCACCAAGATGATGAAAGCAAAAGGAAGACATCCTTTCAAAGGTAAGGGAAAGGTAAAAGAAAATTCTTCCATTAATATAAAATGTTTTGGTTGTGGTGAAGCAGGGCATATAAAGACCGAATGCCCAAACAAGAAAAATGATGAACACAAGGACAAAAAGCAATTCAAGAAGAAAGCATATATTGCTTGGGATGATAGTGATTCAAATTCAGAATCAAGCGACTCGGAAATAGAAGCAAACAATTGTTTGATGGCAAATGACAACAATTCTTTGGATTTTGAGGTTAGTGATTCCGATTCATCCTCTAGTGAAGAAAATGACCATGATGAATTGCAAAATGCTTATAATGAGTTATTTACTGCATTTATGGATATGAAAAAGGAATATAAAGTAGTAAGGAAAAATCTAAGAAAATCGGAAAAGGAAAATGAGTCCTTAAAATTGAAAATTGCATGTTTAGAAGAAAAGGAGGTAGCTAATACGAAAATTGTATGCTTAGATGAGAATAAGGACTTAGCTTGTGCAAATTGTAAAGAGCATGAATATGACATAGATATTCTTAACCATTTGCTTGACAAAGCCGAAAAAGAAATTGATGATCTTAGGAAGAATGAAATGGTTTTTGCTCAAAATAATGTAAATCATAGAGTTCCTTTGAAAAAGAGTAAATCTAAAAAGAAAAGAATATGGGTAGAAAAAGGAACTAGAGCATGTCATGTTAATAATGTATCTTGTTCTAAAGCTACTCCAAATGCATGCTTCTATTGTATGAAACAAGGTCACACTTCAAATAGAGTGTAAAATTAAACATTTTGGTGTTCCAAAAGGTAAATATATTTGGGTTCCAATAGTTAAATAAATCTATTTGTATCTTATATTTATTCAAAGAAAATGGATCATTTAGTATGTTTTAAACAGAATGATTGGTAAAAACATTTTATCTTTTCTATTGCATGAAGGTTCTTCACTTAAAGATTTTTGCGAAAAGCCTCTAAAATTGTTTTAAACAACCTAAAACAAAGTATTTTTACAAAAGCTTTCTTAAAACATGTTTTTAAGCTGATGCGAGTTTTGAAAGAACCAAATAAAATCACTTAGAATGGTCAAAGAAGTGTTTTTACGACATTTTAATCGATACAACTTGTTTTTAATCGATTAAAACCATTTAGAACTCATTATGATCGATCAGATTTTTATTATGAGCGATCAGAATCCTTTAAATCGATTAAAAACACGTTTCAATCGATTAAAATTACTTAAAGGGTCAGGATGATCGATCAGAATCAAATTATGACCGATTAGAAGCAAATATGATCGATCAGATTTTAATTATGAGCGGTCAGAAATTTTTCAATCGATTAAAAACACGTTTCAATCGATTAAAATCACTTAAAGAGTCAGGATGATCGATCAGATTTTTATTATGACCGGTCAGAATCAGTTATGATCGATCAGAATTTAGTTATGACCGATCAGAACTCTTTTAATCGATTAAAAACTTCGTTTCAATCGATTAAAACAACTTAAAAAGTTTTTCTACACTTGCGTTTTAATCGATTAAAAGATGTTTTAACGATTAAAGCTGCACTTTAACAGATTAAAAGAATCTTTTAACAGATTAATTAAACCAACGAGTTTTGAAAATCCTCTATAAAAACAGTTTTGCTTGAACTTCTTAAACACCCAAAGAATAGATTGTTTTGCGGTATTTTAAATAGATTATTATGTCTCTAACCTCAAGGACCCAAAAGTTGTGGGGACCTAAGTTTACTATGTTCTTGTTTTGTAGGAAACTTCCAAATCAAAGAAGTCTATGTGGTATCTTGATAGTGGATGCTCAAAACATATGATTGGGGATAAAACGAAATTTGTAAGTTTCAAAGCCAAAAAACAAGGATATGTGACTTATGGGGATAACAACAAAGGGAAGATTCTCGGAATTGGAAACATAGGTGGTGCAAATACATTGGAGATTAAGGATGTGCTTCTTGTTGATGGATTAAAACATAACCTTCTTAGCATAAGCCAATTGTGTGACAAAGGATTCAAGGTAACTTTTGAAAGCAAATTTTGCACCATACATTTAGTAGATTAGAAAAAGTAGAATTAAAAGGCATTAGGCATAACAACATATATTTGATTGATTTGGATTGTTTACATGAGTCTAGTATAACATGTTTAGTTGCTAAGGAAGAGAATCCTTGGTTATGGCATAAAAGAGCGGCTCATATAAACATGCATCATTTGAATAAATTGATATCAAAAGACTTAGTTATTGGATTGCCTAAATTGAAATTTGAAAAAGATAGATTGTGTGATGCATGCCAAAAAGGTAAACAAGTTAAATCATCATTTAAATCAAAAAATGTGATTTCCACTTCAAAACCCCTAGAATTATTACATTTAGATTTATTTGGACCTTCTAGGATAAAAAGCTTTGGTGGAAATTATTATGGTCTTGTAATTGTTGATGATTACTCTAGGTACACTTGGACATTTTTCCTAACTATGAAAAGTGAAGCTTTTAAGGTCTTTAGAAAGTTTGCTAAACAAATACAAAATGAGAAAGACCTAAGGATTAAAGTTTTAAGAAGTGACCATGGTGGTGAGTTTCAAAATGAAAAGTTTGAGAATTATTGTGAGGAAAATGGTATATTACATAACTTTTCTGCTCCTAGGACTCCCCAACAAAATGGTGTAGTTGAAAGGAAAAATAGGTCATTAGAGGAACTTGCAAGAACTATGTTAAATGAATCTAATGTTCCTAAATATTTTTGGGCTGATGCGGTTAGTACTTGCATGTTATGTTTTAAATAGAATGCTCATTAGGTCAATTATGAAATCTACTCCATATGAATTGTTTAATGGTAGAAAACCTAATGTTGCACATTTGAAAATTTTTGGTTGTAAATGTTTTGTACTAAATAATGGAAAGGACAATCTAGGAAAATTTGATTCAAAAGCCGATGAGGGCATTTTTCTAGGTTATTCTTTAACTAGCAAGGCGTATAGAGTATTTAATAGGAGAACTTTGAATATAGAAGAATCTATACATGTTACCTTTGATGAGATTGTAGACCTTGGGGAAATCCTCTTGAGTCAAATAAAAGACTTGCAGGTGATGATGAATATATAAGAGAGGCCCTTGATGAATTATACTTGGAAGATAATGTGCCTTCTCAAACTCCTCAATTAGCAAAAGAATGGCAATCACCTAGAGGACTCTCAATGGACAATATCATAGGTGATATCTCAAAAGGGGTAAGAACTAGAAATATGAATAATTTACGTATGTCATGTTGCTTTTGTGTCACAGATTGAACCTAAAAACATTGAGGAAGCACTTAAAGATGATCAATGGTGCATAGCCATGCAAGAAGAACTTAACCAATTTGAAAGGAATCAAGTGCGGGAACTAATCCCAAGAGAAGAGTCACATCAAGTTATTGGAACTAAATGGGTATTCAGAAATAAGCTTGATGAAGATGGTAATATAACAAAGAATAAAGCCAGACTTGTTGCAAAAGGCTATTGTCGGGAGGAAGGTATAGATTATGATGAAACTTATGCTCCTGTGGCCAGGTTAGAGGCTATACGCCTACTTCTTGCTTATGCATCTATGATGAAATTTAAACTATATCAAATGGATGTAAAGAGTGCATTTTTAAATGGTTTTATTAAAGAAGAAGTGTATGTAGAGCAACCCCCTGGATTTGAAGATTTTAATAATCCTAATCATATTTACAAATTAAAGAAAGCATTATATGGGTTAAAACAAGCTCCTAGATCTTGGTATGAAAGATTAAGTAGTTTCCTAACTGCAAATGATTTTTCAAGAGGAAAAATTGATTCTACATCTGTTTATTAAGAAAGTTAAAGAACATATCTTATTGGTCCAGGTATATGTTGATGATATTATTTTTGGATCAAGCTGATAATTCTTTGTGTGTAGAATTTGCTAAGATTATGCGGGGAGAGTTTGAAATGTCTATGATGGGAGAATTAACATTCTTCCTTGGACTTCAAATCAAGCAACTTAAAGATGGCACTTTCATCTCTCAAACTAAATACTGCAAAGAGATTCTCAAAAAGTTTGGTATGGACACCTCAAAGGAAGCTAACACACCCATGGGAACTTCATGCTATTTAGACAAGGATGAATCGGGTTTGGAAGTTAATCAAACTATGTATAGAGGTATGATAGGATCACTATTATACTTAGCGCTAGTAGACACGATATTATGCATTACGTACTGTGTGTGTGCTAGATTTCGGGCTTGTCCTAAAGAATCTCATTTAATTGCGGTAAAACATATTTTAAAATACTTAAAAGGAACTACTTGGATTTGGCTTGTGGTATCAGGTCGATGCTTGTATTAGTTTATTAGGATATTCGATGCTTGATTATGGTGGATGTAAAATTGATAGGAAAAGCACTAGTGGGACATGTCATTTGTTAGGTTCATCCTTAATATCATGGCATTCTAAGAAACAAGCATGTGTAGCTTTATCTACCACTGAAGCTGAATATATTGCGGTTGGTAGTTGTTGTGCTCAAATTCTGTGGATGAAACAACAATTAGAGGATTATAGCATATATTTAAATGACATTCCATTAATGTGTGATAATACGAGTGCAATCAACTTAACTAAAAATCCAGTAATGCACTCTAGGACTAAACATATTGAGATTAGACATCACTTTTTAAGAGATAATATCAGCAAAGGAAAGCTGTAAGATAGAGTATGTAGACACTAAACGTCAATTAGCGAGATATATTTACTAAGCCTCTACCCAAGGATAGATTCTATGATCTTAGAAGAGACTTAGGGATACTAGAAATAGCTTAAATTCAGCTTAATTTGACTTGTTTTTGGATGATTGTTATGATTAAATTCGTGATGCGGGATATTCATAGGTTATAATGTGTAAAAACCTTAAAAACTTGATATAGCCTCCGGAATAATCGATTCTTGGAAGTGATAATCGATTATTTTTCCTCAAAACGTCCAAAGCAGGGTATTCTCCTCTGGAATAATCGATTATCTCGTGAAATAATCGATTAAATGCCTCGATAATCGATTATTTCTTGGAAATAATCGATTAAAGTTATCCGATGTAGAGATAATTGATGTATTTTCTTTTGTTATTGTCTTGATGTTGTAAAATATGATGTTTCTTTCATGCTATGATTGAGGGGAGCTTTCTCTAACTTATGCATATTTTGAGGGGGAGCTCTTATGATTGATGTTGCAGAGTTCTTTTTGATTATAATCAAAATAGGGGGAGAAAAATTTAAAGCCTATGATTCAATTTTAAATTTTATCTGGTATGTTTAATGTGGTTGTTAGTATGACGGATAAAACGAGGTTATTACAAGGGCTTTAAAAAGATAATTTTGATCATCATCAAAAAGGGGAGATTGTTGAACATTCAAGGACTTGATGTTGCAAATAATGATCATGAAGAATGTTGATTTTGATGATGATCCAAGAGCTTAAAGACTTAAAGTATTGAAGATTGAAGATTGATGATTTACGTATTGTAATAACTCTGTTTTAGTTTGATTGAGTCCGTAATTATAGAGTCTAAGATAGGCAGGTACATAGTACTGTAACTTAGAAGCTTCAAAATGCTCAAATTTATCATGCGGGCTCGGCTTTAATCGATTATATAGGTAAATAATCGATTAAAACGGTGAGAAAACCACTTTCTATACTAAGTCACTGTTTTAATCGATTAAAAAGCAAAATAATCGATTATTTCGTACCGTTCAGTACTGAGATAATCGATTATTTCACCAAATAATCGATTAAACCAGAGAGGATTGGGTTACGACGTATTTGGCTCTGTTTTAATCGATTAAAACTCCATTTAATCGATTATTTCGATCTGTTTACGATTTTAAACTTCAAACAAACCCTATTTTCGAAAACCCAATTACCAAGAACCCTAGTTTCGAAATCCCCAATTCCTAAACCCTAATTTCCCTACTTAAACTCTGCTTTGGCACTCGAGAAAACAAGAACAACTCTTTCCATACAAAAGTTAAGTGTTGTGAGTGCTGAGAGAACTGTTTGTTGCAAGGAAAGGGGGCTTTTGGAACCTGGTGTGAGGCTAGAAGCGATAAGAATCACTAAGTGGAGTTCTTAGTGGATTGTGTGCTGTGCCGTCTCTGGGGAAAGCTGTTCTTCATCTCTTGTGGGTTTCAAGAGAGGTGTTATCTTTAACTTTATCTTTTTCATTGTAATTTGTTTGTAACAATTTGTTCTTAGTGACAGCGTTAATCCTCTTTTGAGTGATTAGCAACTGGACGTAGGGTCTTTTGATCCGAACCAGTATAAACCTACTGTGTAATCTTCTCTACTCTTCTCTATTTACATTTACGCAGTTTTTAATCGGTAAAATTTGGGGAAAATTTTGAAAACCTAATTTTTATTAAGAAACCAATTCACCCCCCCTCTTGGTTTTTGTCCGACCACGCGAACATTCCGCTGCGCGATTCTAACAATTTGATGTTAGGGCTAGAAACATTATTTCATCTGCTCTAACCCTTGATGAGTTTTATAGAATTTCAGTTTGTAAAAGTGCACAGGAAATGTGGGAAATGCTAAGGGTGACCCACGAAGGAACTGACGACGTCAAAAGAGCACGTAAAAATTCTTTAATCCAAGAATACGAGATGTTCCGGATGCAACCAGGCGAAACGATATTTGACGTACAGAAACGTTTCACTCATATCGTGAACCATCTCACCGGACTAGGTAAAATTTTTGACGTTGATGAATTAAATGTTAAAATTTTGAAATCTCTGGATAGGAAATGGCAACCAAAGGTGACGGCCATCTCGGAGTCACAAAATCTTGCCACTATGTCTATGGCGGCGTTATTTGGAAAGCTTAGGGAGCATGAGCTTGACCTTGGAAGGCTAAATGAGGAAGAGGGTCAATATCAAAAGAAGAACCTAGCTTTCAAGACCGAGATTTCAAAAAGCAAAAATAAGAAAGAAGAAGAAGAAGACTCCGAAATTGATGAAGAAGAGATGAGTCTTTTTATAAAGAAGTTCACCAAGATGATGAAATCAAAAGGAAGACATCCTTTCAAAGGTAAGGGAAAGGTAAAAGAAAATTCTTCCGTTAATATAAAATGCTTTGGTTGTGGTGAAGCAGGGCATATAAAGACCGAATGTCCAAACAAGAAAAATGATGAACACAAGGGCAAAAAGCAATTCAAGAAGAAAGCATATATTGCTTGGGATGACAGTGATTCAAATTCAGAATCAAGCGACTCGGAAATAGAAGCAAACAATTGCTTAATGGCAAATGACAAAATTTCTTCGGATTTTGAGGTTAGTGATTCCGATTCATCCTCTAGTGAAGAAAATGACCATGATGAATTGCAAAATGCTTATAATGAGTTATTTACTGCATTTATGGATATGAAAAACGAATTTAAAGTTGTAAGGAAAAATCTAAGAAGATCCGAAAAGGAAAATGAGTCCTTAAAATTGAAAATTGCATGTTTAGAAGAAAAGGAGGTAGCTAATACGAAAATTGTATGCTTAGATGAGAATAAGGACTTAGCTTGTGCAAATTGTAAAGAGCATGAATATGACATAGATATTCTTAACCATTTGCTTGACAAAGCCGAAAAAGAAATTGATGATCTTAAGAAGCATGAAATGGTAATTGCTCAAAATAATGTAAATCAAAGAGTTCCTTTGAAAAAGAGTAAATCTAAAAAGAAAAGAATATGGGTAGAAAAAGGAACTAGAGCATGTCATGTTAATAATGTATCTTGTTCTAAAGCTACTCCAAATGCATGCTTCTATTGTATGAAACAAGGTCACACTTCAAAAGAGTGTAAAATTAAACATTTTGGTGTTCCTAAAGGTAAATATATTTGGGTTCCAATTGTTAAATAAATCTATTTGTATCTTGTATTTATTCAAAGAAAATGGATCATTTAGTATATTTTAAACAGAATGATTAGGTAAAAACATTTTATCTTTTCTATTGCATGAAGGTTCTTCACTTAAAGATTTTTGCGAAAAGCCTCTAAAATTGTTTTCAACAACTAAAAACAAAGTATTTTTACAAAAGCTTTCTTAAAACATGTTTTTAACTGATGCAGTTTTGAAAGAACCAAATAAAATCACTTAGAATGTTCAAAGAAGTGTTTTTACAGTATTTTAATCGATACAACTTGTTTTTAATCGATTAAAACCATTTAGAACTCATTATGATCGATCAGATTTTTATTATGAGCGGTCAGAATCTTTTAAATCGATTAAAAACACGTTTCAATCGATTAAAATCATTTAAAGGGTCAGGATGATCGATCAGAATCAAATTATAAGCGATCAGAATTCTTTTCAATCGATTAAAACACGTTTCAATCGATTAAAATCACTTAAAGGGTAAGGATGATCGATCAGATTTTTATTATGACCGGTCAGAATCAGTTATGATCGATCAGAATTTAGTTATGACCGATCAGAACTCTTTTAATCGATTAAAAACTCGTTTCAATCGATCAAAACAACTGAAAAAAAATTTTCTACACTGCGTTTTAATCGATTAAAAGATGTTTTAACAGATTAAAACTGCACTTTTAACAGATTAAAAGAATGTTTTAACAGATTAATTAAACCAGCAGTTTTGAAAATAGTCTATAAAAACAGTTTGGCTTAAACTTTTTAAACACACATTGAATATAAGTTTTCACATATCCTTTAGCAATCAATCAAAGCAACTGCGGTGCAAACCTTTGGAGATCAAGGATGTGTTACTTGTTGATGATATTATTGGATCAACTGATAGTTTGTTATGTGTAGAATTTGCTAAGATTATGCAGGGAGAGTTTGAAATGTCTATGATGGGAGAATTAACATTCTTCCTTGGACTTCAAATCAAGCAACTTAAAGATGGCACTTTCATCTCTCAAACCAAATACTGCAAAGAGATTCTCAAAAAGTTTGGTATGGACACCTCAAAGGAAGCTAACACACCCATGGGAACTTCATGCTATTTAGACAAGGATGAATCAGGTTTGGAAGTAAATCAAACTAAGTATAGAGGTATGATAGGATCACTATTATACTTAACTGCTAGTAGACACGATATTATGCATTATGTCCGTGTGTGTGCTAGATTTCGAGCTTGTCCTAAAGAATCTCATCTAATTGCGAGTAAAACATATTTTAAAATACTTAAAAGGAACTACTTGGATTTGGCTTGTGGTATCCGATCTGATTCTTGTATTAGTTTATTAGGATATTCGATGCTTGATTATGGTGGATGTAAAATTGATAGGAAAAGCACTAGTGGGACATGTCATTTGTTGGGTTCATCCTTAATATCATGGCATTCTAAGAAACAAGCATGTGTAGCTTTATCTACCATTGAAGTCTGAATATATTGCAGTTGGTAGTTGTTGTGCTCAAATTCTGTGGATGAAACAACAATTAGAGGATTATAGCATATATTTAAATGACATTCCATTAATGTGTGATAATACGAGTGCAATCAACCTAACTAAGAATCCAGTAATGCACTCTAGGACTAAACATATTGAGATTAGACATCACTTTTTAAGAGATAACATCAGCAAAGGAAACTGCAAAATAGAGTATGTAGACACTAAACGTCAATTAGCAGATATATTTACTAAGCCTCTACCCAAGGATAGATTCTATGATCTTAGAAGAGACTTAGGGATATTAGAAATAGCTTAAATTCTGCTTAATTTGACTGTTTCTGGATGATTGTTATGTTAAAATTCGTGGAGTAGCATGTTCATAGGTTATTTTGCATATAAATCTCAAAATCTTGATATAGCCTCTGGAATAATCGATTACTGGAAGTGATAATCGATTATTTTCCCTCAAAACGTCCAAAACAGGGTATTCTCCTCTGGAATAATCGATTATTTCGTGAAATAATCGATTAAAAGCTTCAGATAATCGATTATTTGCTGGAAATAATCGATTAAATGTGTCTGATATTGGGATAATCGATTATTTTGAATCTTAATCGATTAAAACCGACCAGTTTTGCCTTCTAGCTGTTGCCAACGGATATTTTGACCTATATTCTCTTCTATATGACCGTTGGACATGTTTTTGCTATATATAGAGACCTCTAGTTCAATTATACTCACTTCTAACTCTTGTAATCAAGTTTTCTTGCAATCTATACTCTCTTTGCTTCATTATTCCCTCACTTGTCTCCAAAATCTCTTCAAGTTTATCTACTCTTTCAAATGGCCTCATCCTCTCGCCCTAAGATTCCTACAAAAAGAAGATCTGCACCTTCCTCTCATTCCAGTCCTAATTCCGTAGAAGGATGGATCTCGATGCGAGATGACCAACAAGAATTTCTAACCTACTTGGAAAGAAAAAGCTATTATTTCTCCCAAATTTCTTATTGGTGAGCAATTCATTAGTAGGGGTTTCAATTTTCCTAATCTTCTTGAAATTCAAGGAGTTCTCCCATTTATCCAAATGCAAGGTACTTACTATCCTGACTTAGTTAGGGTATTCTTTTCTAGATTTAAGTTTAGGGATCAAATTGCTACATCCCGTGTCAAAGGGGTGACCATAATTCTAGATGATGATATTTGGGAAAATGTTGCTCACTTCCCAATTAGAGAAGATGCTATTAACGTTTATGGTGAGCTAGATGATTTTGACAGGTTCCTAGCTTATAGATCTTTTCTCGGAATCCCTCCATGGAGATTGGACGTATTCTTCATGCTTGGACCCTTGAAGAAGGAAGAACGCATGATTCTTCATTTGCTTGTCTGGATTTTATGTCCCAGGGCCACAAATCATGCCCAATGCTCTTCTATTGATCTTCGCATTATTCATGCCATAATGAATAATGAACCTTTAGATTGGGGTGTTCTTGTCACAATGACAATGTTAAAGGCCAAACGTCATCCAACATTCAAAATTCCATATGCTCTTCTTGTATCCCGAATTCTTGAATATAAAGGAGTCAATGTCGAAGGTGAACAAGTTGTCCGAACTACTAACTTGAACCGCATGCTGGACAGCACCTTGATTCATCTACAAATGGTGCGGGTCAATGACATCTTTGTTCATAAAGATGACGTCCAAAATCAAGGTGATGCAATTGAAGACTCTAATGAAGATATGCCTCCAGCAGCTGAGTTTCCCTCTACCCAAATCCAAAGTATAGGAACATCCTCTTCTCATCAAGAATCAAGACAATCCATCGAAGATATGCTTTCCGACATGAATCAAAGAATGCAATCATTCTTCAATCTTTCTGGTGTACGACATGATGAAATTATTCGTCGTATATCCGATGTAGATGATAGAGTGGGTAGATTAGAAAATAGATTTGATACACACTTTAATGATGAGGATAGTGAAGAATTTTAGATTTTATTGTATATTTTCTTTTCTTAATATCTTGATATTGTAATGAATGAATGATTATGAAATAAAATTTGATGTTTCTTTCATGCTATGATTGAGGGGGAGCTTTCTCTAACTTATACATATTTTGAGGGGGAGCTCTTATGATTGATGTTGCAAAGTTCTTTTTGATTATAATCAAAATAGGGGGAGAAAAATTTAAAGCCTATATTCAATTTTAAATTTTATCTGGTATGTTTAATGTGTTTGTTAGTATGACAGATAAAACAGGTTATTACAAGGGCTTTAAAAAGATAATTTTGATCATCATCAAAAAGGGGGAGATTGTTGAATATTCAAGGACTTGATGTTGCAAATAATGATCATGAAGAATGTTGATTTTGATGATGATCCAAGAGCTTAAAGACTTAAAGTATTGAAGATTGAAGATTGATGATTTCTGTATTGTAATAACTCTGTTTTAGTTTGATTGAGTCTGTAATTATAGAGTCTAAGATAGCCGGTACATAGTCCGTAACTTAGAAGCTTCAAAATGCTCAAATTTATCATGCAGGCTCGGCTTTAATCGATTATATAGGTAAATAATCGATTAAAACAGATGAGAAAACCACTTTCTATACTAAGTCACTGTTTTAATCGATTAAAAAGCAAAATAATCGATTATTTCGTACCGTTCCGTACAGATAATCGATTATTTCACCAAATAATCGATTAAACCAGAGAGGATTGGGTTCTGACGTATTTGGCTCTGTTTTAATCGATTAAAACTCCATTTAATCGATTATTTCAGTCTGTTTCTGATTTTAAACATCAAACAAACCCTATTTTCGAAAATCCAATTACCAAGAACCCTAGTTTCGAAAACCCCAATTCCTAAACCCTAATTTCCCTACTTAAACTCTGCTTTGGCACTCAGAAAATGAGAACAACTCTTTCCATACAAAAGTTAAGTGCTGTGAGTGCCAGAGAACTGTTTGTTGCAAGGAAAGGGGGCTTTTGGAACCTGGTGTGAGGCTAGAAGCGATAAGAATCACTAAGTGGAGTTCTTAGTGGATTGTGTGTTGTGCCGTCTCTGGGGAAAGCTGTTCTTCATCTCTTGTGGGTTTCAAGAGAGGTGTTATCTTTAACTTTATCTTTTCCATTGTAATTTGTTTTGTAACAATTTGTTCTTAGTGACAGCGTTAATCCTCTTTTGAGTGATTAGCAACTGGACGTAGGGTCTTTTGATCCGAACCAGTATAAACCTACTGTGTAATCTTCTCTACTCTTCTCTATTTACATTTACGCAGTTTTTAATCGGTAAAATTTGGGGAAAATTTTGAAAACCTAATTTTTATTAAGAAACCAATTCACCCCCCCTCTTGGTTTTTGTCCGACCACGCGATCATTCCGCTGCGCGATTCTAACACAGAGCGCTTTTTGATTATAATCAAAATAGGGGGAGAAAAATTTAAAGCCTCTTATGAATTGCATTTAAATATTATCTGGTATGTTTGATGTGTTTGTTAGTATGACAGATAAAACAGGTTATTACAAGGGCTTTAAAAGATAATTTTGATCATCATCAAAAAGGGGGAGATTGTTGAACATTCAAGAACTTGATGTTGCACTTGATGAACATGAAGATTGTTGATTTTGATGATGATCCAAGAACTCAAAGACTTAGTGTGTTGAAGACTTGTTTTGTATTGTAATAACATTTCACACAGATTAATATCATCAAAGTATCTCCCTGTTTCATTGATAATTATGAAAAATATTATAAGAGAAAAAAATTTCCCCCTGTTTCACATAGATTAATATCATCAAAATATCTTCCTGTTTCATTGATAATTATGAAAAATATTATAAGAGAAAAAAATCTCCCCTTGTTTCACACAGATTAATATCATCAAAATATCTCCATGTTTCATTGATAATTATGAAAAATATTGCAATAGAAACTGAGAACAAATTTGCACATATTAGTACATAAATCAAGGTAGAGAAGATAATGCATTACAAAGTGTCATAGAGAAGAATATCATATTAAGGAGACAATATCTAGGATACCCAAGACAAATGAAGAGAGAGAAAGATAGGGGAATAGAATGATTATAGAGATAATGGAATGAAATGCAGTAGTTTCCCCCAATTGCAATATTCTTATTTAGGCAACTTTCAAATTCAAATTCACTCATATTCCATATTTCAAATTTCAATTTCCAATAAATTTCAAATTCAAATTTCTAATCCCAAATTTCAAATTTAAATTTCAAATTCCAATTCAAATTCAATTTCAAAAATCTCAAACTGCAAAATTTGAAATTTCAAAATCTCAAACTACAAAATTTCAAATTTCAAAAATCTCAATTTGCAAAATTTCAAATTTCAAAAATCTCATACTGCACAAAAATCTCAAACTGCAAAATTTCAAATTTCAAAAATTTCAAATTGCAAAATTTCAAATTTCAAAAATCTCATACTGCAAATTTTAAAAAAATCTCAAACTACATAATTTCAAATTTTAAAAATCTCAAATTGCAAAATTTCAATTTTCAAGAATCTCAAACTGCAAAATTTCAAACTTTAATAATTTCAAATTTTCATAAATTCAAACTTTTAAAATTCAAACTTTCAACATAATTGATTATGACAAACAAGAAAAAAAATTTTGATTCTGATAATCAATTAGATGCTCAAACTATCATCTAGACATGTATAAATGTTTTGTTCCTTTAGGCACCCATTCATATTTGCCATTAGATATGCCAAAATCTTTTATGTAACATCTATTTGATGTATGACCTAATTTCATGCAATAAAAACATGTTGGTTTTCTTTGAAAAGGTCTAAATGAGTTTCTTAAAGTTTTTAAAATTCGTTTCACATCTGTTTTCCTTGACTCTTTCACAAAAATAGTTTTATGAGATTCTAGACTTTCTTTGGGTTTGTAACCAAGTCCAACTTTACTAGAATTTCCTCTTTGATAACCTAATATCGAATCAAGAATTTAAGAAGATTTTGAAAAATTGCTTATTATTTTCTCTAACACCACAAGAAATTTTATAATTAGCTAGGAAAATTAGCTATAAAATTTATTTTTCACTAATTTGTAGCTAATTAGCTATGGAATAGTGAAAGAATAAGGTTGTAGCTAATCTGTAGTAAAATAGCTAGAAGACTAATATTTTTGTAGCTATTCTCTCACTTAGCAAAAAAATAATTTAGTTAGGAAAATTTTTGTCACTAATCCCTCACTATAAATATTAGTTATATAACTTTTTGAAGCTATTTCCTAGCTAAATTGTGTAACATACAATTATAGTTAAACTGTAGCAAATTTATAGCAAATATCAAATTGAAAAAAATATTAAATTATTGGAAACCATTCTTATAAATTATTTTAGTTTTATAAAAAATTATTTATAATACTTGTAAATTTCTCTACAAATATATAATTATAAAAAATAATTTTTTATCTTTTTGAAAAAAATATCAATAAAAATTAATTACAATTTTTTCTTAAAAAATTATTTTTACCAAATTTACTATAAATATATAATTATATATATATATATATATATATATATATATATATATAATTATTTTTATCTAAAATAAATTATTTAGAAATAATTATAATTTTTTTTGAAAAAATATCTAAAAAAATTGATAAATATTTAAAATTATTTTTTGTAAGTTTTTTATAAATTTAAATTTGTTAGAAATATTTAATAATATTTAAATTAATAGAAAAATTTTATAAATAATATTTTTTTATAATTTTTTTAAAAACTATTCTTTATAAGAAATAAAAAAAAATTATATTCAGAAATACTAATTTATTTATTTTTTTATAATTCTTTTAATAAAAATCTAAATTAATTTTTTTTCATCTTCTTCATACTTAATTTTCTCAAACCTAACGCATCGCGCCTCTGTCTCTCCCGTGCTTGCTCCTTCCCTTGCAGCTCCCTGCATGCTGTTGTCGCTCCTACTGCCAGCTACTCGCTGTTCCTTGCCCCTCGCTGCTGCCTCCATCCACTGCTGTTGCTGTTGCCGCTGTCGCTCTCGCGCCGCTCCCCTGCTGCTCTTGCTCCCGCTCCCGTGCTGTCCTGTGCCGCGGTGTTTTTGGTTTTGTTTAAGCGTGCAAAATGTATTCTGTGGTTTTATAAATATTGTAATAATTTTGTTTCAGGGCTTATGATCGTGCTGCGATCAAGTTCCGCGGGGTTGATGCGGACATCAATTTTAACGTTAGTGACTACGATGAGGATATAAAGCAGGTTGTGAGTACTGAACACTGAATTGGTTTTCGTGTGTTGGTTGTTTAAGAAGCTTGAATGGAATTTTGTAATTGTGGATTTGATTTTCGATTATTGCGATGTGCAGATGAGTAATTTCACGAAGGACGAGTTTGTGCATATTCTGCGTCGACAAAGCACTGGTTTTTCAAGGGGAAGCTCCAAATACAGGGGAGTTACTCGCATAAGTGCGGGCGATGGGAAGCTCGTATGGGGCGCTTCTGGGTAAAAAGTGAGAAAACAAATATATTTGGTTGAATTAAGTGATGGATGAACTTCACATGCTCTACCCATTTTTTCATTAGTTTTCGATTTTTCTATGAATTAAGTGAGATTGTGTAGGTCTGGTTTAGTTGGTGATAGATCGGAATTCAATTTTAAAGTTGTCCAGGGTTTATTGCTGCAGGTATATATATATATATATATATATATATATATATATATATATATATATATATTGGGCTATTTGACAGACGAGTTAGAGGCCGCAAGGTTTTACCAATCGTATATCAGAATATCTCTCAGACTAAATTCCTAAACATTTTGGATTCCATGTATATACAAACACACGCATAGTGTACTATTTTTGGAAGAGAATCTAGGTTGAATTGGTATGGTATCAGTTAGGACATGTTTGTTGCATACGAGGAAAAATGACATTCTTAAAAGAAATACATGACATCCCTAAAATACTATGATCGGAAACGTTATTTTATAGACAAACTAGGGTGTAAATATGTGTTGGATAAATGGAGAACAAATATTCAGAGGAAGCATGTTTATATAAAAACGAGCTATGGTGTCAGCATTTTGAACTGTTATGCAATCAATTCAATAGTATTGTTGTTTCTGCTGCTGAATTTGAGGGTACAAGTTCTTTTGTGAAGGATACCCTATATAACTTAAAGGAGAAACTCGAAGCATGGACATCATTACTGAGAAACTCTTCTCATGTCGACGTAGAGAAAGGCAAATAATATGATAGATTGGACATGAAGTTTTCAAGGATTTAATATTACTTCAATTAATGTAAATATGACTAACTGTAATTGTAAAAATTATCTTATGGATTTTCGTTATCATAGATTCTTAAAATTTTTGAATGGTTACTTTTGATGCTTTTTAATTATATCTAACTAGTTTTCGTGCAATACAGTAGGGACATATGCAAAGAATTTTTAAGATACTTTAGCAATTGTATTAATGATATATATCTATATTCAAATTAATAAGAGAACAAATTAAAATCCGGTAGCTGTTAAATAACTACCCGGATTTAAAACACTAGTTGAAACCAAGTTTTATTCATCTCGCCAAGAATCAAGCATTTTCAGTCTACTTGATTGGCTACTGAAAAGCTTCAGTTACTATACACATCAGTTGTTTGCATGTTTACGCTAATAACTTTTTGATATATTCAAAATCAAATTTTTTTTCTTAAATTGCAGTGTTGAGGCACATCCTAGGCAGGTTGGTTACAAACAACTTTGGTTTCATCACTTGTTATTTTACTCTATCTCGATATTCTTCTCATTTCATAGCTGCATAATTGGGTTGGGGGTCCTCCTAATCTCTATGATATAAGTGGAAGTGCACACTTCATAAATAAGTGTGACAATGGAATTGTTATTCACCGAAATCGGATCCTGAAGCTGGGCCTATGGACCAAGTACAGGTGAGTGATTGCAAGCATAATTGTGCTTATTATTGTATCATAATAAACAAAATACACCGACTTAGGCTTGTCTCAGGTATGTGTTCGAAAGGTACTGAACAAGGTGGCAGTGGACAATAGGTGAAGCCATATTGTTGTATAATAGGTAAATATATTTTGCCTAGACTACTGTGTTAACATAAATTCACCTATTTTTTAATAAGTAGAGTTTCATTATACTCGGAGTACATGATCGGGGATTATGATGAAACTTATCGTAATCTCTTCACTCTTAGTGTGAATATAATGGATAGAGTTGGCTCTCTTGCAAAAGATTTTATCCTCATAAACCCTTCGAGATCGTGTTACTCCAGATGAAGCACTCTAAACTAGAAAAGTGAGTTCACACCAACAGATAACGAATTTTCTTTGGCAAATGACAGGACAACTGGTGAGTATACACCATTAGATAACAAGAGATCAACTGATAGAAGGAACTAGCAAGTGAGACAAATGATTTTTCAAGTAGGCTTGTATAGTGGTCAACAACAACTACGTCTTACAATGAAGTTAACATCTCGATACTCGGATCGTGTCTAAACATGGCCATAATGTTTTCATTGGGGTGCCAGGTCGAGATCAACAATGCTCGAATAGCATCCTTAACATGGTCGGTTGTAGAATATCATTGTTTTGGCTTCATTATTTGAAAATCTTGTATCCTATAGCTGTCCTTTTATACTTGTTACGATCACATCTTGATTTTATTTTCAAGTATTGCATCTTAATCCTTGTATACTGATAGAGAGATTTCTTTGTCGGATACCCTATTCTAGACTTGTCTTTAGTAAAAACATTCATTCTAATTCTTGATGGTATAAATTGTTATTTGATTTGGTCCTTTTCTATTTTATAAATTGTGATAATAGATTATGTGCAAATGATAAAAAAATTAACTGAAATAGATTTTATTAAATCGGAGAGAAATGTAATTGACATTTACAATTTCAGAAACTAAATTGAGGATTTACTCGGTGAAGGGTAATACATCCTAGGCAGAGTTGAGGCAAGATGACAAGTGGGAACATGATTTCTTTAGCGATGGTGAATCACTGGATCACTAGTATGAATAATGTTATTCTCATAGGCAACTATACGTTGCTACTTTTGATGGATGACAATAGCTAATTTTTTTTTTTTTTTTACTTGTTAATGCTTGTGATTGTGAAGATCGCAAAGTTAGAGCTCAAGATCTACACCTCAAGCTTCAAAGGAAAGGTCTTCAATCTGCATCTCAAAGCGGAAAGAGTTATGCTCCAAACATGCGTGTTCTCCGTGAAAGGCTAACAGGAACAATGACAGTACAACCTACAAATGTCGATCTGCCAAAATCAAAAGTTGTTAAACCAAGCAGTAAAAATGTTGGTGTTGAGGTCCCTGCAGATACAGATCAAAAGGCCATGAAACAACAAATACAAGGAAAAATGCAGTCTTTGAAGAAAGATTAATTATCTGCCTTAAAGAAACAATGATAAAAATGGATTTTAAACTTTGTTTTTATTTTTAATTGTGTTATACAAAAATTTTTAGTTGAAATATTATTTTTGTTATGTTTTAATTGTTTAAAACATCATTTTAACTATGTTTAAACAATACTTTTATATTGAAAGTTGATAAGTTTGTCTTTTTTTTAAGAATGAGTAATAATTTAAATCTTAAATATTTGATATTATAAATTTTGATAAAAATTATGAGGGATTAGCTATGAAATAGCGAGAGAAACATTGTAAAAGATTAGCTACGGATTAGTGAGGAAATAATTGCGAGGCATTAACCATATATTAGCTAAAGATAAATTGTCAGGGATTAGCTACAGATTAGCGAGAGAAAAATTGCTAGGGATTAGCTACGAATTAGTGAGAGAAAAATTGCGAGGGATTAGCTACGGATTAGCGAGAGAAAATTTGCAAGGGATTAGCTACGAATTAGCGAGAGCGAAATTGCGAGGGATTAGCTACGGATTAGCGAGAGCAAAATTGCGAGAGATTAGCTACGGATTAGCTACAAGTTTTGGGAGATCTAATTAGCTAGAGATAAACAAAATTTCATCATTTTAATTAGCGAGGGATTTAGCGACAGTTTAGCGACAAAATTTGCTACAAGTTTGAGAGAGAATACATCTGTATCTAATTAGCTACTTGGATTTAGCTACGGACTATTCCATAGCTATTCCGTAGCTAATCTGTAGCAAAACATACCAGCGAGAGATTAACTATAAAATAGCTACGGAATGTGTCATAGCTAATATGTAAAATTCTTGTAGTGTAACTTGAAAATCTCATTTTCCAAAAGATTACAATTTTCACAAGGTTTAACAACTTCTTTATTTTTAGACAAAGTTTTAGATTTCTCAACATCTTTCTTTAAGCACTCATTGTTTTTTTCAAGAATACCAACAGTATTTTCTAATGCATTAGACTTTTGCCTAAGTGCATTGTATTTCTTAGATAATTTGGTAAAACCTTCATACATATCTTGATATTCTTTAAATAACTCATCATATTCATTTAAGGAATTTGTACTACTTACCTGTGATGAGGCTTCATCATCACTTTTTGTCATCAAGCAAATATTTGCTTCTTCTTCTCCATCACTGCTTTCGGAAGAACTCTCTTGTGTTGTGGAATAATCATTATCCTCCCAAACAATATAAGTTTTGCGTTTGCTCTTATAGGTATCATTCTTCTCTTTCTTCTTCTCTTTCACATCTTTCTTCTCTTTCTTAAGTTTCGGACAGTCTGGTTTGATATGACCAGGTTTTCCACATTCATAGCAATGGAATTTATTTGTTTTCTCATTTCTTTGTCGTCTCTTTTTCTTGTTCTTCATAAAGCGAGAAAATTGTTTAACAAAAAGAGACATATCGGAGTCCGAAAACTTACCTTCATTTTTGCTTTCATCTTGTGAAAATTTTTCTGCTTTTAAAGTTATCATCTTGGTTTGATTCTGTTCACCGTTTTTTAACCTTTGTAGCTCCATCTCATGTTCTTGCAACTTTCCAAATAGAGTAACAATATTCATTTTTGTGAGATCCTTTGATTCTGTAATAGTAGTGACCTTTGGTTGCCAATTCCTGTCTAAGGATTTCAAGATTTTTGTGTTCAACTCCTCATTGTCAAAACTTTTTCCTAATGCTTTCAAGTGATTTACTATATGTGTGAAACGTGTTTGGAAATCCGTGATGCTTTCATTTTGCTGCATTTGAAATAATTCATACTCCTGGATGAGTGTGTTCTTACGTGCTCGCTTTACTTCATTTGTTCCTTCATGTGTTACTTCAAGAGTATCCCATATTTCTTTTGTCGTCTCTTGCATTATGAGACCCTGAAAAATTCATTACGAGTTAAGGCAGAAACAATAGCGTTTCGGGCTCTTACATAATATTGAGCACGCTTGTTTTCATCTGGCGTCCATTGATCAAAAGTCTATGGATCAGCTTCAGACTTCGTTGTTCTCATCGAAATGTAAGGACCATTAAGTACAACATCCCAAACACCATAATCTAGTATTTGTAAAAATATTTCCATTCTCGCCTTCCAAAACTGATAGTCTTCTCCTTCAAGTAATGGTGGTTTGTTTATTGAGGCTCCTTCCCAGTAAACCTGATTCTGCATAGACATCTTGACAGATTATTTAGAAATATCTTATCTAATCAAGCTCTGATACCACTTGTTAGACAAATGGCATCTAGAGGGGGTGAATAGATGCACAAATTAAAATAGATGTCAAATTACAAATTTATTTGTGAGTCAATAATTTGTTTGAACACAGATAAAGTGGAAGCGATAATATAATCAAAAGAGAAACAGATAAGGGAAAGAGAAAAGCACACAGAGATTTATACTGGTTCGGGTATAGTCAACCCTACATCCAGTTCTCAGTCAACTATTAACACAAGAGTGACTCCTCATTCACTATCTTTCAAATTCAGTTTATAAATTACAATCAACTCAGCATAAGAACTAGTAAAAAATAAACTAATTAAAAAGACAATCACCTCCTTAGAAATCCACTAAGGATGAACATCTCCCTAGAATCCCACTAGGGATGAACACCTCCTCTGAACAAATCAAAGGATGAAAAATACCTCCTTAGAATCTCACTAAGGATGAACACTCCCTAGAATCACACTAGGGATGAAAACCTCCTTTGAACAAATCAAAGAATGAAAACACCTCCTTTTCCACCAATACACAAAGGATGAAGGTAATAAAAATAAAAACAGACACACTTGGGTAATGGAGACAACAAATTGTAGAAGCCTGTAGAATGTCAATCTCCAAGAACAAGTGTGATTAACAATGAAAATACATAAGGCAGTAGAGAAGAGGGTTTTCTCAGAAGGTGTAAAATATATTTGTTGCCTTGTTCGTAATTCTTTTCTCAAAACTGATTGAATGTAAATTGTATTTTCGAATTCTGTAATTGTGTGTTTTTTTTTATCAAAACTTAATTAAATAGAAAAATAACATCGAAAATGGTCGTTGGACATTAATATTTTCATGAATAAAAATCAGGATATATTCAAAAATATTTATTCTTGAAAACAAATATAATTTTCAAATTTGAATTGTCATAATTGATTATGTTACCAATATAATTAATTATGACAACAAAAATCATTTTTCCATTTCTGATGCATCATAATTGATTATGACAATGAAAAATATCATGTTATGAATTTTATCACACTTGTGGTTTGGAGGCTTATGCATAATATTACTTCATCAACTTGTACCTCTATATCCAGTATTCTAAGACTCTATCTAGTCTTCAGAAATCATCTTGGGCTTGCTTGAATCATCATCTTTATCAAAAACATATCTTAGGCATGTAGGGAAATGTTTCACATTTTCACCAACGTCATAAATTCAGTTTGTCCTTAATTCATCTTGAATGGTGTTGACTTGAATGTAGTTGACTTGAATCATCATCAAAATCATCTCTTAGGAATGTAAGGACATTTCCATCAATCTCCCCCTCATTGCTTTCACATTTTTCCATTTCTGATGCATCATAATTGATTATGACAGAGAAAAATATCATGTTATGAATTTTATCACACTTGTGCTTTGAAGGCTTATGCATAATATTACTTTATCAACTTGTACCTCCATATCCAACATTCTAAGACTCTATCTAGTCTTCAGGAATCATCTTGAGCTTGCTTGAATCATCATCTTTATCAAAAACATATCTTGGACATGTAGGGAAATATTTCACATTTTCACCAACGTCTTAAATTCAGATTGTCCTTAATTCATCTTGAATGGTGTTGACTTGAATGTAGTTGATTTGAATCATCATTAAAATCATCTCTTAGGAATATAGGGACATTTTCATTAATCTCCCCTCATTGCTTTCATTATTATTTTATTTATCTCTAATCTATACATGTAATTCTTTCCTATTTATTTTAAAAAAATCATATTTTCAAGTTAGTAAGAGAGATAAGTAATACAAGTCATCTCTCTTAATTTCATGATCAAATGATCAATTGTTTCTTTTGTTTTGATACTTCATAATATAATAAGAACCAAATAAAAAAAGTTATTGTATGAGATAATTAGTTGTTAATAAGAAAACATATAGCATATTAAAATTTAAAGAATAAATAACCAAAACAAAATCAAGATTTTAATTACATGTTAAGTTTAAAAATTAGTTGAACTTGATTCCATTTGAAGTATAAACATACTTTTTTTTTAATTATTTAATTTGAATGAATTTTTTAAGATGAAATGTCATATGATTTATATCTCAAGTATCACTAATTCATATATTATTAAACATATTAACCTTATCATAATTAATCATATTTATATTAGTTTATTCAAGATAGAAGATTGATTCGAAAGAGAAAAGTTCACTTTAAAAGAATAAAATTTAGATTCTTGTTGATTGTCCGTTAAAAAAGAAATTAATAAGATATTAATGGATTAACAATATGTGTAACAAAAGTATATTACACAAACATAAGATTTATAACAAAAACATTTGCTTCCATAGTAAAAATAAACATTATTCAAGTATTAAGATTTTTTACAACAAATTTGGATTGATTATTAAAACCATTTAACGTAAAAATACTTTTACACGGGGAATTAATTAAAGAAATATATATATGAAACCCCTAGCCGAAAAACTCAACAAAAAGTCTTTATATATGATAGAACAATCTCCACAAACATAATTTAAAATATTGTAAGTAATAATTAAATATACATATTTATATAATTTTATATTTTATAAATAATTTCTGTGTGTTATATTTTATAATAAAAGATAAATATATTTTTTATATTTATCCAATTAATCCTATAAATTATATATTTTAAAATAAATATTACTCAAATAAAATATTTATAAAATTAGTTATCCAAGTAGACCTCTTTATTATTCATTATTCATATGACTACTTAAAAAATTAGTTATTTTTATAATTTTTTTTATAAAACCTATTTAAATTAGTAGGAAACTTATTTCTCACCATTTTTATAAAAAAATATTCTTATTCATAAAATATAAAAATTTATAATAGTCTTTTTCTCCTCCTCAAACTTTTTTTTCTCCTCCTTCATCACTCCTTATTATTTTTTTTTTCATTTATATCTCATTGTCTTTTGTTTTTCTCTCCTCTCTCTCACTCATTTTTCTAATTAAAACTATCAAATGATTACTTAAAATTATGATCAAAGTAAATAATTTTATTTACGATAATGTAAATAATTAATATAAAATTATTTTGTTATAATAAATCAATTACTTATCTATTTAAAAAATATTAAATATTTGCAAATTAAATATAATATTTATTTAGTAATTTAATCTAATTATAATTTTGATCAAGTTAGATAATTAAAAAAATATTTATTAAAAAAATACTTTAAAATAAATATTTAATTTTATTTATAAATATAATTTATTAAATTATAATATTTTTGAATAATTTATATATTTTTTATTTTTTGAAAATAACGAAAAATTCATATTATCAAATTTTAATGTAGTATTTTTTATTGGAAGCATAAGATACGGCTGGAGATTAAAAAAAAAAGAAAAAAATATTAAACTAAAACATAGAAAAAATAATAATAAGAAGAAGTAAGTAAAAAGAGAGAGAAAAATAAGAAAATAAATGAGAAAAAAATTAATTTTATTATAATTTATTTTTTATTATTAAATTTTGTATATAAATTATAAATAGATCTAATTGAGTAAATAAATTTATAAATATTAAAAAAGAAAACTACTTTGTTGAAATTTAATAAAATTGTGTTATTATAATCTTTTTTAAATTAATATTGAAACTAAAAAAAATACCAACTAATTATTTAAAATTATAATGAAAATAAAAATATATATTTATGATAATATAAATAAATAATTTTAAATTATTATACTATAATAAATTAATTACTTATCTAATTAAAAATCATTAAATATTTATGAGTTAAATATATTTTTTATTTAATAATTTAATATAATTATAATTAAGTTGATTTATGAAGATTAGTCATATTAGATAATTTAAAAAAATTATGTTTTTCTTAATATATGTATATATATATATATATATAATATTAAGTTTTAATATCTTAAACTTACTATATAATATTTTTAAAATATAATATATTAAATTATAATATTTGTAAATATTTTTTTAAAAATAATAAAAGACTCATTTATCTAATTTTAATTTAGTATTTTTAATTAAAAGAATAAGATGATTGAAAGAAGAATAAAAGAGAGAAAAACAAACAAACAAGGAAACAAATAAAAAATAATAATGATAGATAAATAAAAAGAGAAAAAAATATAAAAATAAATGAGAAAAAGAGAAAAAAATAAATATATTATATTAACAAAATTATTTCTTATCATTACATTTTTATATGATGAATAAACTAGTATAATTAATAAATAAACTTATAATATTTTATTTAAGTTATTTTTCATTTTAAATATATTATTTAAGAATCATATAAATAATAAACAGGTTTATACTAAGTTTGGTTATATTTTAATATTCTTTCCAATACAGATATTGTGAAGTAGTATGTTATTTCTTCTCTCTATAATTAATATAATTAAAACAAAGGGGTATAATTACTAAAAGAATAATTAATATTTCTTCTCTCTATAATTAACATAATTAAAATAAAGGGGTATAATTACTAAAAGAGTAATTAATGTAATTAAAAACAAATTATTCTACCCAAAACATCATATATTTTGAAACAGATGGAATAATTATGTAATATTTTAAAAAAATATAATTATAATGAATAATTAAAAATTATATTAAAATAACAAGTAAAATTTATAAAAATAAATAAATAAATTTTTAAATTTTATTTTTTTCTCTCAATTCTTCTCTCTTTTATTAATCTAAACAAACAATTCCACTTTTCATTATATTTTCTTTTTCTACTTCACTAATCCAAAAACTTAGAGATATTATAGAGTAAGAAAGTAAGATTATTTCTAATAATTTATTTTTTCATCTAATGTTTTGTCCCGCTAAACAAATATATTCTCAAATATGTAGAGTGTAATTTAATTATATAGTTTTCTTAATAATAAAATAAAAATAAAAAAATTATAAATATAATCATGTTATTTAGTTTTATTGCAATTCGTTGATATGACAGACAAAAACAATAATATATTTAAAATTTTATTTAAGTAAAATATTTTTTCAGTTTTTATAAAATGTACTATTTTTTATATAAAAATATAGTTTAGTTCCTGTAAAATTTAAAATATCTTTTTTTCTTTAGTTATTTAATGTTGTTAATACAATTGTGTTTTATTAAAAAAATTCCTCAACCTTACAACGTGACACTAAAAAAAATTGTGAAACTTTTTTTTTCTCATCCTCTTCTACTCTCTTAAAATTAAAAAGTTTAAAAAATAATTATATCTAAATTTACATTTATCAAAATAATAAAAATGTATATAATTTATTTTAATAAAATAAACCATGTTACAAGAAAAAAAAATATAAATAGTTATGTCACGTCACTGTCTCTTTTTTAAATATCACCATATTTTTAAGATAGTTAGAAAAAAAATTATAAATACTACAAAAATAAAATGTTATAACGATTGTTTATATATATATATATATATATATATATATATATATATATATATATATATATATATATATATATATATATATATATATATATATATATGAAAGCAATTGAGGGAAATATTGATGCAAATATCTCTACATTTCCAAGAGATGATTTTGATGATGATTCAAGTCAACTACATTCAAGTTAACACCATTCAAAATGAATTGAATTAAGGACATCAAGGTGAATTAAGGATAAGTTGAATTAAAGAGGTTGGTAATATTTCTCTACATGCCCAAGATATGATTTTGACAAAGATGATGATTAAGCATGCCCAAAATGACTAATGAAGACTAGATAGAATCTTAGAATACTGGATATGGAGGTACAAGTTGATGAAGTGGTATTATGCATAAGTCCCCAAAACACAAGTGTGATAAAATTGCGTAACATGATATTTTTCACTGTCATAATAAATTATGATGCATCATAAATGGAAAAATGATTTTCTCTCTCTCATAATTAATTATACTGGTAACATAATCAATTATGACAATTCAAATTTGAAAAATAAAATAAATGTTTTTAGATACATCCTGATTTTCTCCATGATATTATTAATGACCAACGATTATTTTCTGATGTTATTTTTCTATTTAATTAACTTTTGATGAAAAATAAAATACACACAATTACTGAATTCGAAAATTCAATTTATATTCAATCAGTTTTGAGAAAAGAATTTTGAACAAGATAACAGAGATATTTTATACCTTCTGAGAAAACCCTATTCTCTACTGTCTTCTGTGCTTTCATTGTTAATCACACTTATTCTTAGGGGTTGACATTCTACATGTTTCTATAATTTGTTGTCTTCATGTGTGATTGTTCTTATTTTTATTACCTTCATCATTTGTATATGACTGTTCTTATTTTACTCTTTCATCCTATGTGGGTTTAAGAGGTTAAGTTAATCAATTGGGTTATTCATCCTTTGATTTATTCAGAGGAGGTGTTTATCCCTAGTGTGATTCTAGGGAGGTGTTCATCATTTGTGTATTGGTGGCAAAGGAGATGTTTTTCATCCCTAGTGTGATTCTAGGAAGGTGTTCTTTTCTTGGTGGAATTCTAAGAAGGTGTTTTCATCTTTTAATTTGTTCAAAAGAGATGTTCATCCTTAGTGTGATTCTATGGAGGTGTTCATCCTTAGTGAAATTCTAAGGAGGTGTGTTCATCCTTTAATTTGTTCAGAGGAGGTGTTCATCCCCTAATGGGATTTTATGGAGATGTCCATTCTTAGTGGGTTTCTAAGGAGGTGATTGTCTTTTGAATTAGTTTATTTTTTGTTGAGTTAATTGTAATTTGTAAACTGAATTTAAAAAATAGTGAATTGGGGTCACTCTTGTGTTAAGTGTTTACTGGGAACTGGATATAGGATTGACTATACCTGAATCAGTATAAACCAATGCATACTATTTTCTTTCATTTATCTCTTTTTCACTGCATTACTCTCCTTACACCCCTTATTTTTATCTCTATTGTCTCTATCTTATTGATATTTTATCTCTCTCATTATATTGTTTTCGTTTTATCTGTGTTCAATTTGATAATTAAAATTGAATTAATAAATATTGGACATCTTAAAATAAATTTTTAATTTGACATCTATTTTAATTTGTGCATTTATTCACCCTTGTAGATGTCATTTGTCTAACAATATATATACATATTTTATCATACTTAAAAATATTATTAAAAAAATAAAACTTTTTTAAAAGATAATTAAACTAGAAAAACTACTACATACTGTGTTAATAAATAAAACACTTTATATACGGAAACAAAATCTACGCATAAAAATATAATTTAAAAATACTAATGAAAAAGTTAAAGTTTTTTTATAAAGAGTATATTCTACAATAAATTTTAAATTATTTTGAAAATGTTTATTATGTGATGATGATTTTAAGTTTAATTGTATTTATAATTTCAAAGTCACTCTGGTATAATATCTCTAAAGAAAAAATAAATCTTTTAAGTATTAAATTTGATGTATTAAAATAAGTTTTTAAAAATATTTAATTATAAATTAAAAATATAATTTAGTTTCTAAACAATAAATTTGGAAGACTAGAATAAATTATTAAAAATGTTTAAAAATATTATTTTGTAAAAAAATAAAATATTAATATATTTAGTTATAAATTAATGGAAAAGTCTTTGAAATTTATTTTAAAAATATAAAATATGAAATTCAGTTATGGACCTAGAAGTTTAGGTTAGGAATAAATTTCATATGATAAATAAGAGTATAAAGTTTAATATAAAATATTTAATATGTTTTTAATTATGCTAATAATTTCTTAAACCATTAATATAAATGTATAGTTAAATTAAAAAACTTATTTTTTTAATAAAATAAAATATACATAAATGTTAGAAAAATCTCATTAATTATTCTGTTTAATTCTTTTAATACATGAACAACAAACACTTAATCAATTAACTTTCTATTTGTGTCTCAAAAATCCACTCTACAAGCATTAAAATTGTAGGAAATTATAAGTTACATTTGTTGTATCAAATGTAATCCCTTAATATAGTATACTGCATTACATATGACTCTAAATATTCTGATTTGACTCATTGGTTTTTTTGAATTTTAGCAATGGAGCATGGAGAAAAGCACAAGGAAAAAAAACTAAGATTAACAATTGAAAGTGAAATAAATAAAATATTAAATGAAGGCATTGTGAAACAAAATTGTATATTGGGGGCTTATTAGTGATGGTTAGTTATATATTAATTGATATCTCAAATAATCATGCTTAGAACATTACACGAGGATAAGGATTAGTTGCTGAGTTGGGAAAGCATAGTAGGTTACATGTGTTTGTTTGCTATATTTTAATTTGTCCTTATCCATCCACGTGATCAACTCCATTCTTTGCCGTCAGCATGCAATGCACGCACTTCCATTTCAATCATCAATTCCCATTCCATCTCTGTCCCATTACCACTTCCACTTCCAATTCCATTTTTTCTTTTTTTCCTTTCCCTGGCTCACCATCACAACCAGAAACCCTTTTCGCAACATGCTCAGAAGCCGCATATGGCAGAAGAGAGCTTTGATCTCTTCCAGAACCTTCTTTTCACCCGCTGCTTCTTCTCATTGTTCATCATCTTCTTCTCCCACGCTTCCTTTTCGATTCGCCAAACCTAATGCTCCTTCTTCACGTGTCAATGTGAGTTACGTCCCCTTTCAAACTTCCATACATCTCTTGTCACTAACAAATTACCCATTTATTAGTTTGAATTTCGCACGTGTTTAATTCCTGATTCCTGTTTTGTAGTTCAATTTAGCACGTGTGAACAGGTGTTGGTTCTCCACACAACCCGCCCTGGACCTTCCCGCGAGCAAGGTAGTGGACGTGCCGTTGGCGCAAACCGGTGAAGGAATTGCAGAGTGTGAGCTTCTCAGATGGTATGTCCAAGAGGTCAGTGAATTTGTTACTTGTTTTGTACCCTTCATTGAGATTCGTGTCAAAAGAAAAAAAATCAAAACATGCCCTAAATTGATTTGTCTGAATTATTTGTTGGGTCGTATTGGTAGGGGGATTATGTTGAAGACTTTCAACCGCTCTGTGAAGTTCAAAGTGATAAAGCTACTATTGAAATTACGAGTCGCTACAAAGGAAAAGTTTCTAACATTCTCTACGTTCCTGGTGATATTGTGAAGGTGAGTTATTAAATCTCGGTCTGTTGGATTTAGTTGAACTAAGATTATGTTTATGATTTAGAAATTGTTTGTTAGAGTAAATTGATGAAAGAAGTATTAGTGCTACATTGATGGTTTGGAATTTGGGATAGTTTTTCATGCCCCCAAAAAGTAGGAAAAGTTTCCCTGTAAATTAGTTTATTATTATGCGATGAAAAAGTTTATTATATATTATTATCAAGGAGTTCAGGGACCTGACGAGGAAAAGTTAGTAGAATATACTCCATTCGGGAATAGGTTTTTATTTTAGACATGTTTGAGAGAATAGGAAGGAAGTGAGCCAATGAAGTGGTTGAAAATAAATAAATAAAAGAGAAGTTCCCTATATTTTTTCCAGGAGATTTTCGAGTGAGATGGTGCATGAGAGAAGCAGAATATGGATACCGAGAATAACAAAATGCGTGCCTGAAAGAAATAGAAGGCTTTTTCTTTTAAAATGTTGGAGGTTTTTGTGGGTGAACCACCTAGATTCATGCGAGAACACATCCAGAGATATATTAAGACATGCTTTTTCAAAGATTACTCAAAGATAAATTATTTGATATGCAATGTTCTGTAAACGTGTCTCTGGTATACGTTCTCATAAAATTAGGTAGGCTATAGATGAGAAAAATACCATTGACTGCGGAGTACAGGGTCCAACCACATTTATCGTTAAATTTCCCATACTGTCTCTTTGTGGCTATACAAAGAGCATGACACATGGAGATGGTATGGTTTTGCAATTTATCTAGCAAATACAAAAGGAACCTGCCTGGTTTTTTTAAGGGATGGTTCTTCGAAGCATCATACCCGAGGAAGATAGGAATGTATTGATGAATCTAAGTTTTACATCAATGATTTGGTTAACTTACATACAAATATATTTGAGCAATTGAACTCTGCTGGATATAATGGCAGGTTGGAGAAACTCTGTTAAAGATATTAGTTGATGACTCTGCATTACCTTTAGTGAGTCTTGGTGATTCAGAAATTGCAAAGTCACCTGATTCTGACAAGACATTAGCTAATGAGCCCGTGTATACTACAGTAGTTGACAATTCAGATAATGCCAACTTAATAGATTCTGATCTTGGAAAAGGAAGACAAACTGGAATTCTATCAACACCTGCAGTAAGAAGTCTGGCAAAGCAACATGGTATAGATATAACTGAAGTCTGTAGCACAGGAAAAGATGGAAGGGTTTTAAAAGAAGATGTGCTGAATTTTGCTGTCCGGAAAGGAATCATTAAAAATCCATCTACACTCTTGCATACTGATTCCGGAGAACAGCCTCAAGGAGCTGAAGGAAACAACTACACTGTCGCAACTATGTCTCAGAGTCAATCTGAGGACAGGACACTTCCCTTTAGGTAAGCTGGACGCAAGCATAATTTAAATCTTTCCTTCTTTTTTTCTTGTGAGATGGTGATGGATATCAATCAGTCAAAGTTATTTGCTGCAAATAATTTATGTGAAATCATGGAAAATTGTGTATCTGTGGACCTTTGAGTTGCAATACTATGAATTTTTTTTCCTTTACTCAGTTCTAGAACTTCACTAGAAATAAGATATCATTAGAAAAGGTTAATGACCATTTCTTTTCTTTTCTTTTTGTAGGGGATTCCAAAGAGTAATGGTAAAGTCAATGTCCCTGGCTGCTAAAGTCCCACATTTTCATTACGTGGATGAGATAAATTGTGATGCTCTAGTGGAGCTTAAAACATCTTTTCAGAAAAATAATCCTTTTCCAGATGTTAAGTACACTTTCCTTCCAATATTAATCAAATCACTATCAATGGCCGTCAGGAAGTACCCCTTTATGAACAGTTGCTTCAAAGAGGATTCAATGGAGGTTGTCCTCAAAGGTTTGTTTCTTGGACATAATCTGATGAATAATTCATCTATTTTTGCTTCCTTTAGTAGCTTGTTTATGTTTAAATTTGTGTAGAGTGAACCTAAGGTTTTTTCTTTAGTTAAAAGTACAAACAAGTTCAAAGAAAAAGCTACAATTATTTAGAAATTGAAAAAAAGTATGGTGAGGTCAAAGGGGTTCCCTTTATTAGCCAATTGTCTCTTTGCTTTTATGGCACCTCCTCCTACATGTTCAAAATAACCTTCCAAGGGTCCACTGGGTATTTTATGCATATAGCTTTCTGGCATATGATGTAAGTGTTTGTGAATTCTTCTCTCTACTACCGTATCTTAGAGTTTGAGGCAATGATCATCTTCATTGTGGGATTCCCAAGAATATGTTTGTATAGTTTTCTTCATAATATTTTCAAGTATTGTTTCATATCACTAGTAAGTACATGTTGTAAAATCTTTTTCTAGTTTGTGTTGACTGATATATGGTGGCTGCCAATTTAATGATTTATTTGAGGCAGTAGCTGCTGTGCCGTGCCAAAGTTGACACAAAGGTTTATTTTCTGAAGGTTCACACAATGTTGGAATTGCTATGGCGACGCAACATGGTCTAGTTGTGCCAAACATAAAAAATGTTCAGTCTCTTTCCATAATGGAGGTTAGTTTACAAACTTAATGGGAAAAGGCTTGGTTATGGTTTTATCTGGTTTTGCTTTGTTCAGCCATTCTTGTTTTGGTTGAAGTGCATGCCCATGATTGCTCTTTAGTTACAGTCCTCGAGGAAAACATGTTCATAATTTGAATTAATTGAATAAAATATAATTGTATTGTTGATCTAAGTAGGCTTGAACCTAATTGTTGGTTCTCTCAAAGCTGCTTCTCCTTAGAAGAAATGAAGAGCCTATTTTCTTCAGTTTCAATAAGAATTTCAGATTAGGAGCTAAGGCCACGTTGGTGCTGTTGTTATTATTGTTGTTGTTTCGTTGGATAAAGATCTGTTTGCATAGCCCACATCATGTGTATATGGTGTTGATTGCATATGAGGATTATAATCATGACATGTCTCAAGTCTCAATAAGACATTCTTGTGCGTGTTCTTGTTAATATATTTTTCCTTGTATATGATTTTTATGTAGATAACCAAAGAGCTGGCAAGGTTACAACAATTGGCTTCAAATAACAAGTTAACTTCTGAGGATATATGTGGTGGCACTATTACTTTAAGCAACATTGGAGCAATTGGTGGAAAGTTTGGTTCCCCACTTATCAATCTACCTGAAGTCTCCATTATTGCCATTGGTAAAATTCAGAAAGTTCCACGGTTCGCTGACAATGGAAATGTGTATCCTGCATCGCTCGTGACTGTAAGTCTTGCATTGGTAAACCATATGAGCAATGAAAAAAAAAAAAACATTTTAGAGAGAACTACAATAATCTCCGATGATTCTTATCTGTGTAACTTATCCACTTTATATATGACTGTTTAGTTTGGCATTTTGCCGAATAGAAATAAAAAATGTGATTATAAAGAATACTCCTAATTTAGCTATTAAAGAGGGCTACGCGGGTAATTAGTTTATGTCTAGTTTTACGGCAAAGTCAGCTATTGTAGTTCGATTGTCTTCATAACTACAGTTAGATAAGGTAAATGTATAGGTTGAATTGGCATTGAACAGAGTAGTTTATAGGTTGATGACAATCACAGGTTTGAACTATGAGTTCACTCTTTTCCAATAAGTTAACGTATATTTTATTAACTAAATGTTATTATTTATAATGATTTTTGAATGAATTAGAAGATGAAATGAACAGCAATTTTATATTTGTTTTTCTGCTTCCAGGTTAATATTGGTGCAGATCACAGAGTATTGGACGGAGCAACCGTTGCCAGATTTTGCAACGAGTGGAAGCAGTTGATTGAAAATCCCGAGCTCCTCACTTTGCATTTGAGATAAAATTTCATCACATGAAAGAATAATTACTGTAATTGTAATTTTTATGGTTAATCGCTTATTGATTGCAGTAAGAAATATACAAACCAGCATTTAAAATTGATGGCAATGAAGATCTAGAAAGTTTATCGTAACTGCTACGATAAACCTCACATTGCCAGTTTGGTTTAAGAGGTAGCAAAGGGCAATTATAGCCATTTAATAAGTCTAACCCGACTTCTTTTGTAAAAAATTTCCTGCTTGTGAGAATAATGCAAAGATAGAAAGACAAGGCGTTTCTGGGTTATTCACAAGCGAATGGTTCATCTATCCAGTATTAAAAGATACGAACAAAAACCTAAGACTCGTGATTTAAAATATTAAATTGTTAATTTCGAATATAAATATAAATAAATATATATATATATATCAATATAAATAATTATGTTTATTTTCTACTCTCTATTTTTATTATTCCCTTTTCACTTTTCTTTCTAACTAAATATGGCAGACATGTTAGTTCATGGTAGTATAGAGATGCAATCACACGTAGAAGGACTCATGTCAGTGTTCAAACTAATAGAGTAATAAATAATAGATAAAGGTTAAACTGTGTTTATAATTTTTAATTCGGTATTTATATCAATATATTGTTTATTAAAAATATTCAATTGGTTTTAAGAATAATTTTAAAAGAGTTAGTTTTTCAGCTTATTTTTTATTTTCTTACAACTTTATAATTTTAAAATAAGTTATCTTAATCTTTATTTAACTTAAAGTTATTCTATAAATCATTTGATACTTTTGTTTTAATTCCATCGTAAAACTTTATTTTTACTTTTAATTTGTTCCTGGGATTAAATTGCACTAAGCAAACTGTTTTCTTTATCAGAGTATCTTTGTCGTTGTAAGAAGAAAAATAAACAGATTATATTTGTTTGTCCTATTTATGTCACATAATTGTTTGTCCTATAAAATTTACACCATCAGAATCTACACTTAGAGCAACCACATTCCATGAAATAGAACAATCATAACACAACAACAAAAAAAACACTAAGTGGCATCAAAAAGGGTATTTCTTTTTCAACTTTTTTATAATTTTTTTTTATCAAATCACCGTTTTAAATTATTTAGTTTGATTTTTTTTTTTTACCTTGAAAAGTCAACTAATTTAACTTTTTTTAGGAATCCTGTTTTAGTATTTATATTTGTACATTAATTAATTTCGTCTTTAAACTTTAAATATGTGACGAATATAGTTTATCCTCTATAAATATTTATTGTAGTTTTTGAAGTTAAAAAATAATTAAATTTCTTAATTTTTGAAAAGTTAAAAAGTAAATTCATGAATATAATAGGTTGAATTAAATTGAGGTTGGGTTTGAAAAAAAGTAGTAATTGAGATCGTGAAAGAAGAGAAGGCAAAAAGGGGAAGCAGAGGGAGTTTGGATAGAGTGAGAAGGGAGGGAAATGGCAGCGATTGCTTGTCAGAAGCTTCTGGAATTGAGCACCAAGATCGTCGCTGTTGGCAGAAACTACGCTGCCCACGCCAAAGAGCTAGGCAACGCCGTTCCCAAGGTACCTTCTCTCTCACATACACAATTTGCCTTTCCCCTTTATCATCATCAGCAGCAGCATCTTCTAACTACAGATTGGAAATGATTTTCAATTCTCAGGAGCCGGTGTTGTTTCTGAAACCGACGTCGTCTTACTTGAAAAATGGCGGAACCATCCAAATTCCACATAACGAGGGCTCTCTGCACCATGAGGTCGAGCTCGCCGTGGTCATCGCCAAGAAAGCGCGTGACGTGTCGGAATCCTCTGCCATGGATTACGTCGCCGGTATTCACTCATCTTGCCTTACCCTTACGTACACCTTATTGCTATTTTACTTTACATCTCTCTAAGTATCCTAGTCCTGTTCTTTTTATTCCAAGAAAATTAGAGCAAATAATTTACTGTGTATCAAAGGATTGTTTTAGAAGAAAAAATAATTTTGTTTTTTCATAAGCTAAAATTAGTATATGTATAAGTCGATTTGTGGACATTTTCTCATTTTAGCTTTCTAGAAAATGTTTTTAGCTTAAGCTTATGCTAATTTGAGTTTGTAAAAGTTTATTTTGGTTTCTCTTTTTATATTTTTCTCTTAATAAATACTTGTATAGGGAGTTGATTGGCTTTTACTAATATTACTTTATAAGTCATCCTTTATTTAATTGGTTGATAATGTAAAAAATGGTATGTAGGAATTAATCTCTTGCTATAATAGCAAAGATAGTTGCTACAATTGGTAAGGATAAGTTAGATCTTATTTGAAAAAACAGAAGTTGGAACCCCATTGCCGATGTGAGGACATTTTTAGAGTGTAATCTATTAGTACTTTTATAAGCAAGCACTCATGAATCATTTGGCATACCCTGGCTTAGGTAGTCCACAGAGCCCAACTCACCTAAAATTTCATTAAGTAAAAAAAACAAAAACCTATTATTACAATGGATAAATAAAGATGAATACATTTTTGTATGTCAGGTTATGCACTTGCTCTGGATATGACTGCTAGGGACCTTCAAGCTGCTGCAAAGGTATTTTGATAGTTAACTACAGTCAAGTTTTTTAACAATTATTTTTGCCATGTTCTGGAAAATAAAGGAAGACCCTGTACAAAATTGGAGTTAAAATGTTGGGATGTTGACAAATATGAAATGATTTGTGCGGGAATTCCTTTTTGCTTTTGGCATGTGTCATATATTTCTGCTCAAATAGTTTTGGATGTATGATTTAGACATGGTATCTTCATAATCTGATAAGCGATGTTTTCTTTACCTTGTTTGTTCTTAGTCTGCAGGTCTTCCATGGAGTTTGGCAAAAGGCCAGGACACTTTCACCCCAATTAGTTCAATTGTAAGAAATTGCATGCTTTAATTCTTATTTATACTGAAACTATTTTATAATGCTGTTGTTAGAGAAATAAGTCACTAGGTCCTCGATAGTTTTAAGGAGTCGAGAACTACTGAGAAATGATAATACAAATTTCAGCCATTCATAGCCTTTTCAAGAAGACTTAATCTGCATTCACCAGTATTACCGTGGCCTAGATCTGCGAGTAGCAATATATTGCTTCTAAATTGGTTATGTGGGCTTTTGCTATAAAAAAAAAAGGACTTGTACTAGCGTCCTATGCATAAGTAGTACTTTAGTCTGTAGATCTTCAATCAGTTATACCCTTTCTTCTAATTAGGTGAAATTTAAAATTCTACAAGTAATCAATGAGAAGTGTTCACCTGTGAACATTATTTTGTTCATCTACTTAGATAATGAGCCATATCTTAAACTGTATTTTTTGCTATGCAGTTGCCAAAGAGTGCCGTGCCAAACCCTGACGATATAGAATTATGGTTAAAGGTTTGAGATATTTTATACTTCTCTCATTATCACTTCGTTGGTTCTAATATAATTGATTGTGTATTGCTTCAGTGACGCGTTGGAAGCCCAAACTAATTGAAGAAAAATGGACTTGCTTTGATGTAGGTAGATGAGGAAATTCGGCAGAAGGGCTCAACCAAGGACATGATCTTTAAGATCCCATTTCTAATTAGCTATATAAGCTCAGTCATGACATTGTTTGAAGGAGATGTTATACTAACTGGTATGGCATTAATTCTTCATCTGCATATTTATATTTTTGTGTTAGTAATGTTAACATACTTGCTGTCATTCAAACTATCATTTGGGCCAATGAGAATTGGTTCAACTGATAGGATTCAGCATTGTTGATTAAAAGATCTTTAGTTCATCTATAAGCCTCTCTTGAAACTTATGGCATGATTTATTCTTGAAACGGGGCTGCCTCCCTTCTCCAAAAGTATTTGGTTATAAACAAAATCATGACAATGAAAAGTTTGTCACTTGTGTTGGTGATAACCGAGGATTGATTTATTTGTCTCTTTGTCATGCTTATGGATAGAACTCAAAGTCAGTCAAGCCAGCTTGTGTGCTTTTGAGAAAATAAACATACATGATGAGTTGGAAATGCATATCAGAAATTAAAGTTGCTGAAGAATATTGTGGTGAATGAGGTAAACAGTCTCGTGCATTACTTCGGAGAGAAATACAGTAGGTATATAAAAGGAAAACAGATTGCAAAAAGACAAGATACACACTAATATATAGAAAAAGAACTGTGCTAATTCTGTTATCACATAGTATTGGTGAGAAAGTTTGTTATTACGGCCTGGCAGTCCAAGTTATTTTACTTAAGAATCCTCCATAGTTAGATCACTTTTATTGAAGCCCGTAGGATCAAAGGATCTTAACATGCGCGACCCTAGTCACATCTTGGACATTGCTAATTCAACAAGTTGAAAATGTTGGATTGTTTATACAAGACTTGAGCTTCAACCTACATATTCGGCTCATTGGTCATGAGTAGGCTTGATATATGCACACATTTTTTCAAAGAGTAATAATGATGTCTTAATTTAATATGTATTAACATTTAGTTGTTAAACAATTATTTAAAATTATTAAAATTTCATACGATACACACATATACATATATAGTATGAAAAATATAGATTTTGTTAATTTCAAAGTTTGAGCGTATTGAAACTGAAAAATATTTTGTTATTGAGTAACTTGTGAGTTCGAGGTAAGTTAAACATTTGCTAAGAAACTGTTCTATTTCTATTTCTTATTGGAGTCAAACTTAGAGCTAGGCTTAGAGATCGACTCATTTGCAGTTTCTTTATAGATTAAATACAATGCATGCATTGCAGGGTTAGATGAATTAAATGGGGAAATCTGAGACCCTTGATCAGCTAACAAACATTTTGATGATGTGCAGGCACTCCCCCGGGCGTTGGACCTGTGAAAGAGGGGCAAACAATTACTGCTGGTATTACAGGCCTTGTGGACGTACAGTTCAATATTGAGAAAAGAGCAAGGCCTATACATTCTTGATTAACCCTCGAGGCTACTTCAGTTCTACAGCAGATCTCTTGCCAAAGTGAAACGGGGGGAACTAAATAAAAGTTCTGGTTTATGGACTTAACAGTCTAAAAACACTTGACACTTTTTTTTTTCGATTTATTTACAGTCTTCGAACTGTTTTAGACTTTTGTCACTAGAATGGTGAAGTTGATAGGGGCGTGCTGTTTATACCGTGGATAATAATGACGACAGCCCATAAATTCGAAAAATGGTCTTCAATTGTGATGAAATCATATCATGGCTATAACTATAGTAGTACTATGTAAGTAACAATTTAAGCAAAAAAATACCCATGGAAAAACTTCATCATGATAAGAAAAAGAAACAAGTGAGCATGGAGAATCAATTTTTTAATTTTGATGTGAAGCAAGCTGAAACAAATTGTTGGTGCACGGCTAAATATCTTCCCATACGTTTTACCATGAGAATGTGTAACCGTCTTCAATTTCCTTCCTGTCTATAGTAGAAAAGAATTTTGGGGAATTCTGTATACAGTTTTGCCAATTTTTTTGTTTTTCTTGAGTACTAATATTTTTAAAATGCAGTTGAGCAACGATTGTAACATTTACATATATCTCTTTAAACACAAGCATACCACATGAGAATACAAACCCAGCAAGAGTTATCAATGGAAGCACGCATATCCACTTCGAGAATACAGATCCAGCAAGAACTGAAGGGAAAAGATGCAATGCCAAGAAGAAAGGGATACATATCCAACATGATAATAGCAAATCAGAATTTGTTAAAGAAATCGTAGATGTGTTTGTTGATCTCATCAGGCCTTTCTTGATGAAGGAAGTGACCAGCCCCTTGAATTACGACTACATCCTCCAGAAATGGAACATCTCTCTTTAACCCACCTTGGTGAATGTAATCCTTGGCACCCGGTGCATTGTAGGTCAGGTCAAGATCACCCACAATAAACTTAACAGGAACGTTGACTTTAGCACCAGTCCACGGTGCTGTGAGCTCCCAATTTCTACAAATGCAAGGGGAAGCAATAAAACTATATTAGTGTTGATTATATAAAGATAAACATGAACACTTGGAGTAGATTATGATGAATTTCTTTGTTTTGAATTTCACAATACTGATATCATTCATGCCAAATTTATTTGTTTCAGAACACAGCCCTCTACATATTAAATATCATATATAATATAGCGTCATAAGGAGCAAAAATTGGATGAATGATAAGATCATATCCAAAACTAAATATATGTTTCAGTAGGTTTACAGATCTATAAAAGTTCAGAAGTTTAAATTTTGTGAATAAAAAATAATAATAAACATTTAACTCTTTTTCTGTCACAAGTTTGTTTCCTTCAATTCAGTCTACTAGAATAAATATTCTTAATCTAGTCTTTATACATGTAGCATGTTCTTACTTTAATCCTTATTTGATAACTTACATCTATGGGATATATAAAGACAAAATTAAAATTGTTTCATGTAAAAAAAAAATCGAATTAGCAATGGCATACCAGTAACATATATGATCTAACAAGTTTTAATGTATAAAAGTCAAATTGAAATTTCCTCATATAGTTGGCAAAGGGAGATTCATTAGGAAAAATCTATTTTGACATGGCATCTCAAAACATCCCATATGCAACTGATTATAATATTATAATAATAACTTTAAATTATTTTTATTTTTATTAAATCTATTCTCATTATTATATTAATAAAAACGAGTTATAAGGAATGTTTGTTTTGGAGGATGTCAACGTATCACCACTGGTTCCATTAACTGTGTAAAGCAAATTATATGTTGAAATAAAAAAACACGGGTAGATAGAGACTAAGTAATATGTTAAAAAAAAAAAAAAACTAAGCCCATAAATAAATAAAATATGTGTGGATTGTGTGAAATATGAACGGTCAACTGACACTGAAAAACAACAGTGTGGATTTCCTTGTCAAACAGGGGTAGTTCATAATTCTTCACTAGGGATTTAGTGTTAACTCTTCAACAGATCATGTAAGTTGAATTATATGATGATTCACTACCATGTTTCTAACTCTGTATTTGTTTTTACCTTCGTCTACAAGAAAACCTAACACTGTTCCTACTTATACATTATTTTCAATAAATATATATTGATAATTAATACAGGCTAGGTGTGAAAAATAAAAAAAATTTAACCATATCTAACATTTCATAGGTAGGAGGTGAAGAAAGACATACAGATCCAAATTTCTGTAGTAGTTCAATCCCCCTGTGAAACCAGTCTTCTCATATTTACTGGCATAGTAGTCACATTCTTCTTCAGATAGCCATGAGGGCAACTTCATGGGAGAATCAATTGCATGTCCAAACCCTTTACCCTTTGGTAGATAAAGTGGAGCAGGGTTGCGGTATGTCAGGAACTCCTTCAGGACTCTTGCAGTGCCAATCTGCTCAAACTCAGCTTCTATATTTCCGGTCTCCTGCAATAATGCACTTGAGCAACACAACCACTTTGCAAACCATGGTTTACCAAGCATCATTTTTTCACTTTTGCTTAAACCATGTTTTGAGACCTAGCAAGTTATATTCAAACACAACTCAATATAACCATATTATTTACCCAAACATCCGTATTTGTCCATGAAAGAAAATTTCCACATCTTCAACCAAAGCACCAAATAAAATAACTAACCTAGATGAGTATCATAATATTGAATATATGTTACTTGTGGTTGCATATTGATGGGTACTTTCCAGAATTAAAGAACAGAAAGATTACTTGTATAAGATTCGAATTAATCATATTTTATTATAATAAAATATAATATTACCTTTAACCTAAAATTTTAAAACATTAGATTATGAGTGCTTTTCAATTATGCGTATATAATTTAATACAACGAGACACAAGATCTTTTTTTTATTTTAAATTAGACTTAACCCATTCGGTCATCAGGTCAACAAAACTTTAAAATAAGAATTATATTTAGATATTTAAAGCATATAATGATAATTTTTCAATAAAAATTCTTTCAGATACAATAAAAATTAAGATATGAATTAATTCAAACTATACAAATAATTTACACTACTTTAAATCTACTTAATGCATTAAATTATGAATTTTTTTCATCGTTATTATCCAAGCGGACTTAAATTCATACTTAAATTTCCCAACCATCTTTCCTTAAAATGTGAGTCTTGAACCATCTCATACGGAACATACTTCTTGTTTGAGTCCATCGATCGTGACCAAAACTTTCGATCTTTCGATATAATTATCAGTGTTCCACCCATAACTAAAACCTCGGGTCTTTCTCACTTAACTTCACCCATACCGAACTTATTACTTTAAACTCATACATTCTCATATAACATGGATGGATGCATGATTCAAACACATTTAGAATCAAACCAAACTCAGATAACAAGAGCACAGGAAAAAACAAACCTGAAACCTGCAAATATAGTAGTCATCTCCGTACACTGCTCTTAAGGTGTCTAGGGGCTTTCTCTTCGGGTTTCGGGGAGTGAAAGGAACACTGATGTTAACAAGAGCCCTAATTCGTTCAGGGCGATAGAGAGAAAGAGACCAAGCAGTCATGGCACCCCAGTCATGACCCACCACAAACACTTTCTCTTGGTCGCCGGCAATCTCGTCGAGAAGTCCAACAAGATCGCCGACGACGTGGAGACTTGTGTAGGCGGTGGGAGAGGCCGGCACATCCGTGTCACCGTATCCGCGGAGGTCCGGCGCCACGCAGCGGTAACCTAGAGAAGCAAGAGCTTTGATCTGGTGGCGCCATGAGAACCAAAGGTCAGGGAAGCCATGGATGAAGAGGATCAATGGGCCTTCACCCATCTCTGCTATGTGCATGTTTATGCCATTAACATTCACTGTTCGATGCTGTAAACCCTCCATGTAACTCCCTTCTCTACAGTCAATGGAGCGTGTAATGTGTGTATGGCAATGGCAGGGATTATGAACGATTTTGCTTTGTTTTTGTTTGGTTGGTGTGCGTTGGAAAGATAAAAATTGGAGAATAAAGGGAGAACGTGGAACTGTGCTTGCTTTTATTCTTTCTTGGCTTCCTTGGATCAATGAACTTGCTACTGTTCCTTCCCTGTTACTCCTGATTTGTGGTCGTGAGTCATTCATGTTTTAAATACGTGAATCACGTTTTGGAAGTAAGGTCCACTCACTAGTGCAAAAAGGGGCTTTTACGTCAAGTATTTAGGGCTTTTTACGTCGTATTTAAGTCTGACGTTAAAGCGGGAGATGTAAATTTACGTCGGACCCTTTTGCCCGACGTAGATTTACGTCAGTTATCAAGATCCGATGTAGATTTATAATAAACAGACGTAAAAACCTTTTCAATTTAAAAAAAAAAACAGAAAATTTACGTCGTATATGGTATACGCGACGTAAATTTACGTCGCGTATACCATATGCGACGTAAATTTACGTCGCATATACCAATATGCGATGTAAATTTACTGTTTTTTTTTTTTAAATTGGGTTTATTTATTCTGTTTTACAACTAAAACCTGCAAATAGTAATCCAGACAGTCCAGAGGTTCAGTTTTCTTTAGCTAGTAAATTAAAAATATAATATTATATAATTCAAACTACATAATAAAACAATATAATACAAACATACAAACTAAAAAATCTATTACAAACTAAGCTACCTATACAAACTAAGCTACCTATACAAACTAAGCTACCTATACAAACTAAACTAAACTACATAATACACACAATATAATATGAACAAGAACTTAAAAAATAATGTACTAGAATTGTTGAACAAAAAATTTTGCCCATTGTTCTCTAATTTCTGTAATCTCGATTCTCGTAATGGAGATGGATCTTGAAATACCTGAAACATGAATTTGACTCTTGTAAGCATGCAACATGAATAAAGTTAAATAAACTTAACTAATGTTAAAAGTAATTACCTCAGATCCAAGAATCAATTAAACCCGCACAAACTATGACTCTCATCCAATACATTACATAATAACCACATTCAAACGAGTCAGTTTGCTTATTACACTGAAATGATGAAAAAAACATAATATTATTTTCAAAATTGAAATACAAACAATAATTATGGTATTCACTTATATAAATAAGTTTCTAACCTTAGGATAAATGAACTGCAAAGTCTTTGTTCTAGGTTTTCCACTTAGAACATTAGTTCCGAACACGATTCTAAGTGAAAAAAGTCATATATTATTCAATATGTATTCACAATTTAAAAACATAATTAATGAATAAAAGATAAAGTTACCCTTGTAATAAGCTTTTCATTTCTTGACTCGGTTTCCGATGTAATGAACAAAACCACACCACGAGTGTAATCCCGGGGCACGATTATAATTAACTGCCAATGAGACCTACATTGTATGACATAAAAATTAGTTACAAAAATATAAATTAAAATACAAATTAAAATACTAACCCTTCAATGTATGGAGCCAAATATATATGTCTTCTTGAGTCACTCATCCATGTTTGCATATATTGTTGGATTCCAACCTTTGTATTTCCAGATTTTTGGATGGATTGAGGCTCAATAAATCCGTACACTTCGGATTTTTCTTGTTCCACACTCAAATTGTCAAGGTACCTAAAACAATTAATTATAAGTTGAATATAATTATTATAATCTTAGAAACATAAATGAAAATGACTTACATTGCCCACAATTGTATGATGGAAATGTTTAACATGCAATTTCCCCAGCAATTTCTAAAGCATCGGGAAAGGAAATGTACAATGGAACACCTGGAATTGTCAATTCCAAACACTCTAACATCCCATTGTATCTGACAGGGTCTCTTCCTCAACCGTGGTAATACTGCTAACAACATAGAGATGGGATCATCATCACATTCTGTCAGATCCTCATCAATAATAGGTTGTTTTTTATGCTTTCCACGACGCAAGTCCTCCTAAACAAATGATAACAATTAATTAAACATTTATATAATTATAATACTAGAAAAGAGTAAATAAACAATATGTATATATATATATATATATATATATATATATATATATATATATACCTTGGTTACTATGCTGATAGTGGCATAACCAAACGTCTTGGCCAAGCCTAGAATGTCCCGCTTGCCCTGCCCACTAATTGAATCTCTTCATTAGGAAAAGGCACTGGAGCATTAGCATCATGAACTTCATCAACTACTACTCGTGTCCAGTCTGGCTGTAGAGGGACACCATGGATGGTTAAGCCACCCTCAAAAACTCGACCAACGGCCACTAGACGCGGGGGTCATCTTCAACATATAACTCACACTGGTGTGATGCATCGATCTCGAGTATATTCTCCTGAAGGATCAACAGTGAGTAGCAGCCACAACTCCCTTTAGTGCTGACTCGAACAATATCATGTTCAATTGTTTGAGGTGTTCCTTGAGTCTCATTCGCTGAGAGCGGGCGAGAGATTCAATTTTCTCATCAAACTCTTGCCTGCAAGGACTGCCTTATTTGATTTAACTTTTCTTCAAACTGCATCTCCATTTTATGCAAGGCCTCCTGGCTGCAAGAGTCGGCAGTGGTCCTTCGTGATGTTGGACCAAAGTAATCACGAAGGCCCCAGGTTCCACCAGCACCACGCACACGTCCTGAGTAATCTGGTTTTCCTATGGCTGTCGCCAATATATCTTGTCGACCATGAGGAATAAATGATCCTTGGCTGGTCTGCTCAACTAAATCATCCTACAACACATTAACAATAATTAAGTCATACACTAACTTTCAAATTAGAATCAATTCAAATTGACATTATAACTTACGATTTTCTGAGCAATGATTCGTGCAGACTCAGAAGTCATTTGTCCATCAGATTTTGTCCGGCTGCCTTCCACATCTCGATAGCGAGGGTGGAGATGCAAGGTCGGTAGAATCAACTCCTGCCGACTCTTCTCTCGGATTTCATGAGACGTTGCTCCAATAATGCATACCCTCCTCGTGACAATACATGGGGTGCATCATTCAACCTCTGACGTTGTTGGGCGACTTGTCTTTTATCCTGCCAAAGGGGTCCATTCGAGCTGGCACAAAGCCGTAACCAATCCTCCTCACTAATTTGATACTTTACACAGGGAGATTCATCTCGAAACTTTCCAAATACATACTCCCGTGTCAAGAAAGTCTTAAAGTCCCTCCATCTAATGGCAATGGAGGATAAAATCTTCTTCCTCATCACCTCAGTGTTAGGAACATCAAAATTTTGCTGTGAAATGACCAATAAATGTTAAATTCAATTAATAATGATATATAAAGTATTCAACAAATATAGAAATACCTGAACATCCTGCCACATGAGGTTCTTCTCGGTTTCCTCAACATCATCCCAAGATGGAGTAGTAATCGGAACATGGTGTCGAGCTAGTAGTCCCAAATAGCTCTTAAACTTAGCAAGCATTTGGGCCGGATGCCTTACCGAACGTGGATCAACTTCAACTTGAGTTTTCTCTCTAGCTACCCTCCTTGCTTGTCAACCCCTTTAACCAGAGTGACAGATCTACCTTTATCACCACTTCCGCTCCCGCCACCGCCACTACCACTACCAAGTACCAGCTGTGGAATCCGACATATCCTGAAAAACAAAACAATATTACGTCAACATACTTTATAAGTTTGAATAAAAAGAACTAGAAAATGTTAAGATAAACACCTATTATGTTGGTATGTTTTCCCATATCCCTTCATCATGATCACTTCGAATTGCATGTATGTCATCAACTTCATTGTCAACTATGTCATCAAATGGTCTACTTGAAAATGAAGGTGTTTCATGTATATCTAGAGACTCATCTTCATGAATTCCATGCATGTTTCTTCCTTCTAGGACAATTGACCATCTCTCATTACATGGATCCTTGACATAAAATATTTGTCTCGCTTGATATGCCAAAATAAAAGGTTCATCCTTATACCCAACTTTACTCAAATCAACCAAAGTAAATCCTAGGTCATCTGTTCGCACACCCGTATTCCCTTCAACCCATTTACACTTGAAGACAGACACCCTAAAAGTAACATAATCAATTTCCCATATCTCTTGTATGACCCCAAAATAACTCATAGAAGCTGTGATAGGATTTTTGTCTTTAGAACTAGAAAAATGCATAGATTCGAGCTTGAATTGTGACCCCACTATTTTGTACTCTACCTTTATCATCTTCTATTTTTGAGTAGAAACAATAGTTATTAATGTCATACCCACCAAATGTAATGACATCACTATTAGGCCCACGAGCAAGTCTCAGAAGTGTTTCGAAGCATTAATCTCAACATATACCCTTTTTTAAACCAAGAAAGGAAACTTTTGTTATGTTCATTCAATACCCATTTTTCATTCATTCGTGGATGTGTTGCCTTTATTTCAGTTATGTGTTGTGATATGTAAGGGATTACTTCATCGAGTGTTGTTCAATATGTATAAATGTGCTTGGTCAACTTCTTTCCGACTAACATTTTTAATCTTCAAATTTCGAGTACCCTTACCTTCACATCTTCCATCATGTCTCATCTTAGGAATACCTATTGGTTCTGATTTTGACATGTATCCTTGACAAAACTCAATGGCTTCTTCTCGCAATGTACCTTTCCACAATAGAAGCTTCTGGCTCGTACTCGATTCTTCACATATCCTTTTAAGATCTTCATGTATCTCTCAACAGGATACATCCATCTAAGAAAAATTGGACCACATAACCGAATTTCCCTTACCAAATGGACTATCAAATGCACCATGATATCAAAAAATGAAGGGGGAAAATACATTTCTAACTGGCACACTATCACAATTGCTTCATTTTCTAATTCATCTAACTTTTTTGGATCAATTACCTTTTTACAAATGGCGTTGAAAAACAAACATAACCGAGTAATAGCAATTCTAACAGAAGTTGGTAAGATGTTTCGAATAGCCACTGGTAAAAGTTGTTGCATCAACACATGACAATCATGAGACTTTAAACCAACTAATTTCAACTCTTGCATAGACACAAGACTCTTAACATTTGAGGAGTATCCTTGTGGCACTTTGACCTCACGTAAACACTCACAAAAGCTTCTCTTTTCTTTCTTTGATAGAGTATGACAAGCTGGAGGTAAGTAAGTGCGTTTTCCAACTGATTGTGGATGTAATTCAGAACGTATACCCATGTCTGCCAAATCTTGTCTTGCTTTTATTCCATCTTTTGTCTTTCCTTTTATGTTAAGCAATGTCCCAATTATACTATCACAAACATTTTTTTCAACATGCATCACATCTATACAGTGTCTAACTTCCAACTTACACCAATAAGGAAGATTGAAGAATATAGATTGTTTCTTCCAAATGTTTTTCTCAGTGGATTTCTTTTGGGTCTTTCCAAACACAATATTAATATTTTTCACTTGTTCATATAATTGTTCACTATTGTGTGGTACTGATGCAACTGCATTCTCCTGACATCCATTAAATGCTTTTTTCATTTTACGATATGGATGATTAGCAACTAGAAACTTTCTATGCCTATTGTACGCAGTTTTTTGTCCATGTTTCAATTGGATATAACTTGTGTCTTCTTGACATATAGGACACGCTAAATGACCTTTCACACTATAACCGCTCAAATTACCATATGCTGGAAAATCATTTATAGTACAAAATAACATTGCACGCAACCTGAAATTCACTTCGTGATATGAATCAAATACATCCACTCCTGTTTCCCACAACATTTTCAAATCATCAATTAAAGGACTAAGATATACATCTATGTCATTTCCTGGTTGTCGAGGTCCTGAAATCATCATAGATAACATCATATATTTTCTCTTCATGCATAACCAAGGAGGCAAATTGTAAATGATCAACATAACTGGCCATGAACTATGTTTACTACTTAAATTTCCATAAGGATTCATCCCATCTGTAGCTAATCCAATTCTCAAGTTTCTTGGCTCTGCACCAAATTCTGGAAAGGTTTCATCAATCCTTTTCCATTGTGGAGAATCAGCTGGATGTCGAAGAACATTGTCACATTTTCTACCATTTGCATGCCATGTCAAGTTTCTTGCATCTTCTTTTATGGCAAATAATCTTTTAAACCTAGGTATAATTGGCAAATACCATAACACCTTAGCAGGGGGACCATCTACTTCTTCCTCACCACTACTTTCCTCAACTTTGTTTTTGAACCTCGACAAACCACATGTCGGACACATCTTTAATTTAGCAAAATCCTTTCGTACAATATACAATCATTAGGACATGCATGTATTTTCTTGTACTTCTAAACCCATTGGACATAATATCTTCTTTGCCTCATAGTTACGAATAGGTAATGTATTATCTTCAGGAAGCATCTCCTTCAACAACTCCAATAATTCGGTGAAACTTTTATCAGTCCATCCATTTCTTGCTTTTAAAGTAAACAATTTTAAAGTTGCTGATAATCTTGTAAAACTACATCCTATGTACAATTGTTGCGCAAAAATCAGATTTCAAAGAATCATATAGATGTGCTTTCATAAAATTTTCTTCACCAATATCACGTATCATATCCTCTAGATTATCATCCATCCCTTCATCAAAATTGTCCGTAGTTGACACAGTTGGGATGTCTAATATTTCTCCATGCCATGTCCATATTGTATAACTCTTAATAATACCATAAACAAACAAGTGATCACGTATATCCTCAAGTTTATGACGAATTTGATTCAAACAACGAACACATGGACAATAATATGTCCCTTTCATAGCTTTTCCATTCTCACTAGCAAATTTCAAAAATTCCTCAACTCCCTTTTCGTATTCTTCACTAATACGACGTGCATTCATCCAACTTCGATTCATATTATGTTATAAAGTTTCGTCACTCCTAAAGATTTAAAAATTATATGTAAAAAAATTAATATACAAACAACAAATCACGTTCCAACAACAATGGAGTGTGTAAACCGAATGCACTCAAACAAATAAACAAATAATTACATTCCAATAACAATGCAGTGGAGACATTCATACTATAACGTGATTGAGATCCCCAAAAACAATCACGGGACATAGAACACTAACCTCGAGTGTAGACGAAAACTGATTTCAAACTCGATTCCAATCGGGCAGAAAGATCAAGTTCGACAAATGACACGATAATGTAGATGTTTTTCACTGTAAAACTGCTCAAAAATGGTTTGCAGAGGTAGCTGTTTTCGTCGTTCTCGTCGTCGTTCTCAGAAACCCTGGTTGCGCGAGACGAGGAAGTGGGTCTGGAGGGAAATAAAATAGACTTTTTACGTCGCGCATCCCAGCACGCGACGTAAAAATCCATCTTTTATGTCGCACATGGAGGGCGCGACGTAAAAGAGGATTTTTACGTCACATTCTGGTATGTGCGACGTAAAATTTTTGTCCCATATTTACAAAATTGCCACCGCGTTTTATTTACGTCGAATATACATGCATGCGACGACAATTGGGTGACGTAAAAGCCCTATTCTGCACTAGTGACTACAGGATTGGTATCAACTGCGATTTTTCCTTAAGAATTTATTCATACAGATTAAAAGAATGTATAACTTTTGAATATGCAAAGAAAAAAATATATATAAGTTCTCAAATATATATATGATAAACAAGTTTAGTTAAATATCTTTAAATAATTTAAATTTTATTAGCTTTATAAGATTTAAATGTTCCTAGTTCTATAAAATGGATGTGTTTTGATTTTGGTCATGTAATTGTTTTTCTTATTTTTAGTCCATATAAAAAAAAATTATTTTCAATCTTTTTCAAATAATTTCTAGACTAATAAATGGTTGAAATTCAAATATAAGAAAGTTCAAGTCTACATAGAAATAGTGAAAAGGACAATCTCCCAACGTTAATCTCCAAAAAATATAACATTTAGAAAAAAATTAGGATAAGTAATATATATATATATATATATATATATATATATATATATATATAGTATTAATTATAAATCCTAAAATAAATATTAAGAATCACATTTAATGATTTCAAAACTTTCAATAGTAATAAAACGAAAACTTCTAATTTTATGACAACTAAAAGCAACTATTTCAAACTACAAAGAAATGAAAATGAAAAAAAAAATTATCAGAACCAAATAAAAAATTCAGGATTATATTTAAGGCATTTTGTAAATTGTTTTTTCTTTGTGATTTTTTCTTATTTGCAAAAAAATATTTTGGCTTCTGCTTTTTATTTCTTGTGTCAATTTCAGTAATGGATCTCTTCATCTCTTCTCGAAACGTATATTTGAGTTTGCTTAAAGCTGGGCACGTGTACGTGTTAACGTCTGTATATGTTTGTTTAATCAATGCTCTCTCCTTCAAATATAACTTATATTTTGGTTCGAACTTTATTCTTCATTGTACTTCAATCGCACAATAAATTTCGGTTACAAATAATTGTGCAAGCTTCGAATTAGTTTAATAAGATATTTGATTGAATGTATGCACTTGGTGCATGAGAAAGAAAAAACAATGATTAAAAAAACATCAGTTTCAATTTGACAGGTTATCAAAATTCAAAAACTCAGACGGTAAATTTAAGAGTTTTTTACTACCTCATGCTCGTGATTCATCTAAATTTCCATGTGATATACGTTTGAACAAAATTATTTAAAATAAAAATGATTCTAAATTATTTAGTAGTTTTTCATCATAGACGTCATATATTTAATAGTTCATAAAATATCTATAATGTACATTCTAATAATAAGTAACATTAGTCTTTTATAATCATGTTTTAATATATACGTAAATTAAGATTCACATATACATTTATACTACTTACAGATTTATTTTTATTTGATCCTAGAGTTAACTTATTTATCTCAACATATAACCCAAACCACCCACCTCTACATTAAGTATAAGCAACGTTGCCTTGCTGAAGAGAAATCTACTAAAAAATTGTCTTAAATCTTAATTGTGTAATAAATAAGCAGGTATATATCATAACATTCATTCAATCACCAGAGGATAAAATAAAAAATAATGCCAAGTGGATGACAACTCTACTAATCAAATACATAAATCAAAACTGAGATTCCATATTCATCATCTTGCATTTTCATGTTCCTGAAACAGATGAAAACAAAAGGAAAGACTTCAACACCACAAAAAATTTATAAATATAATCAACATAAGTAACATAACTGAATACGCATATAGCAACGCTTATCAATCCCACCAGCAGGAAGCAGAGTGCCATTTATACTAGATATGAATTAACCCCTGAAAATTCATCATGGATTTTTGAATCAAATAATATAACATTTCTACAGTTGCCGTTTTATTAAAAATTAATGTATAGAGTAGAATTATCATTAATCAATTGCGACAAAAGGCAGTACACAGGAATTAAGAGGCGTATAGACTACTGCTAATTTCATTAGTGTTAGGCCACAGTAGCCAAACATAATATCATCAAAAGGCAATGCATCTTTCTAGATTAAAATCTGTTTCAACTTTCTTTTTGAATTAAAGTTCTGTTTTATGGCTCACTTGAACAAACCAAAGTTCCACTTTGACCACACACAAACACAACATCTGGTTCCAACGATTGAGTTCTTTGTTTTTCATGACCACAGACAGGGAAACTCATTCACAGATTTAGTAGCCCTATTTCTTGCCAGACTGCAGGTAAAAATCGGGGACTTCAAAATAGTCCATCCCTGTCCCTTAACCCATCCCTTCACATACAATTAGCTGCTTGATTGCCTGTTTCCAGATTATTCTGTTGCCCGCCTATTTTATAAGCATGCCCACTCCATTTTGTAGCTTCATCTGGCGCATAAGACACAGGTCATCATCTGTTTCACAGCTTCAGTTGGCACCTGAGTAGTGGGTCGTCCCCACACATGACCCAGCCTGTGATATTTTTTCTTATTGTTTAGTTAAACCTCGTATTAATGATGATTGAATCTATAAGATACGACTTCTAGGTAAGTGATGACGAATATCTGAAGCTTTTTACTATTTTTCAGCATTTATTATGTGTGTATTAGGAATTTATGTGATTTCTTTCTTTACGCAGCAGCTGTTCCAAAATCCACTAAGCTGTTAGCGTTATTGAAGTTATATACATCAATAACAAAGATTTAACAATTTCAGTACTGGCTATAATAATCCAGTAACGTGCTGGCACTTTTCTTGGAAATACAAGGTATTTAAAAGGCTGCAAAATATCACACACAAAAATTATGTCACATTAAGGCAGAACATACCTGTGTATGATGATTTAACTAATATGTGATTTAAACACACTTTTGGTTGAAGGCTCAGTCTTGAGGTTTCATGGCAGGGAAGAGAAGAACCTCCTGTCACCAAGAAGACAGAACATAGTAAGAAATTGTAAAAACGAAGTAAGCATGCAGACAGATAGAGAAAGAGTAGAAACCTTAATATTCTGTGAATCTGTCAGTAACATGGTCAACCGATCAATCCCCAAACCCCAACCACCAGTAGGTGGTAAACCATACTCCAGAGCCGTACAAAATGTTTCATCCAAGGCCATTGCTTCATCATCACCAGATTGCCGATCCTGACATGTAAAGCAAATACCAGTTACTACAAATATTTTATTAAAAAAAAGCTCAAAAAATTAAACCATAGCACATATTACTGTTGTAAAAAATATCATTTACCTTGAGTTGTTCAGCAAATCTCTGTCGTTGTACTACAGGGTCATTCAATTCAGTATACGCATTGCAAAGCTGTATAGTAGCAGTGGTCAGAAGCATGATTCCAAAATATTTTAAATAAATAATAATCACTTAAATGTCATGATCTTACTTCATGCTTATTAATAAACAATTCAAAACGTTCTGTCAGGCCTGGTTTCGATCTGTGCCACTTGGCTAAAGGACTCATTATCTCAGGATGGTTTATGATGAATGTAGGATTGACACAAGTTTCTTCCAAAAAGTGACCCACAAGCTGCAATATGAAAATAATATAATTACATTTCCTGCAGATGCTTCATAAGAAGCTCCAAATAAGGAATAAAAACTAGTGAATAAAGTGAAATAACTAGAACTGTGAATATAAAATTCATTATGTCTATAGTTATTATGTATGTAGAGGTTAAATATAAAACCAAAAAAAATATTAGTAGAACATAATTGTACCCAAGCTTCCACCAAACCTGCAGCCGCATTATAGAAATTTATGTTACAATTCACTAAATAGATATGTTAGAACTCTCACTGGAAATTACACTTCTATTACTAGAGCGTCTAGCTGTTGGCTTACAAAGACCAGAATGCCTATAGTCTAGCTCTATCCCCTACCTACCATATTTCATTTTCCCAACTACAACACTCAACTAATGCTTGTACGTCCAACATCTGAACTCTTCTCCTGGTCTCTTATCAGACCAACAACACAGTATGACAAAGTATCACTGATAAACAGAGCCATTAAATATTTTATCTATTTTGAGAGAAGGCAAAGGAAAGAAAATAATCTTTTAGATAAAAGCAAAATTAAAAACAAGGTAGATAAAAGTTAAAAAAAGGGAAAAAGGAAGAACATTACTTTATCCAACAAACGAGCAGTTGTCTCAGGGGGAGGACATTTAATCTCATACTTCAAGCAGGCATCCTTCAAATACTGATTAGCTTCCTCACCTGACAAGTCTTTGGGAATACTTAGTCCTGCTATCTGCTCTAATCCTTCAATCATATCAATCCTTCTGTAACCATTACAAATGCAAATCAATAATATAGAATAAGCAATATTATGAAAATAGAATAAAGTGACCAGATAATGTACACCACGCACCTAAATGGTGGAGTAAAGTCAATTTCAATAGGTTCCTTATCCACACCGTTTGCATGATACTTGATTTTATAGCTTCCTTTGGTAAGTTCCTTAACCATACCTGTTTTAATAGTTTTCACATCATGATGTTAACCAAGTGACTTAAAATCAAGTTCCTTAAGATATACTAAGGAGAATAAAAAAATACATAACAAAAACACCATTAAATCTTACCACTCAACATTTGCTCTGTTATATCCATTAAGTCATTATAGTCCTTGTAAGCCATATAGAACTCACAGGTGGTAAACTCAGGATTATGAGTCAAATCTATGCCCTCATTCCTAAATTGTTTACCAATTTCATAAACACGATCCAGTCCACCAACAACCAATTCCTTAAGATAAAGTTCTGGAGCAATCCTCATGAATAACCTCATGTTAAGATCATTGTGATGTGTTACAAATGGGCGGGCTGCAGCTCCACCAGCAATCATATTCATCATAGGTGTTTCAACCTGCAAGTGATTAAAAAAGTAGGTGAATGGAAAGTAAAGAAACCCAGGATCCAGTATCAGAATACTCAGACAGAAAACAAACCTCCAAGAAATCAAGGTCATCAAGGAACCTCCTAATGTAAGAAATTATTTTAGACCTGGTCTTAAATATATCTCGAACCTCCGGATTAAGCATCAAATCCAAATGGCGTAGCCGATATCTAGTTTCCTAAAAAGCCACAATTAAATGAATTAAAAGCATTTTTGTCAGTTCATGGATATTGACATAAAGATAAAGCAAACAGGAGAGATAGTGCAAAAGAAAAAATTTCTCCTCAGTTCAGCTTCTGAAAACAAGAGTAATCAAGACATGTTTATCACACGAAGCAGAAAATGTAGATGATCAAAACATTAAAAGCAAACATGAATTGTAATCATTGAATAGATGAGAATGGTTCAGATTATTACACATTATTAATTTTAATTAAAATTTGAAAAACTGAAGAAAAAAACTACACTCCCTCTCAAATACAAGGAATCATAGAGCCCTTCTAAGAATTGTTTCTTTGATGCAATGTGGGATTAAGGATGGCAAAACGGGTCAGGCCCAGCAGGCCCGACCCGTCAAGCCTGTCAACCCGTCGGGCCAGCCTACAACCGCCTAATTAATAAAAAAAAATATTGTAATATAATTAATTACAAAGACAATATATAAAGTTAAAAATTGTAAAAAGAGAATTAAAAAAATTTCACTCTTACTCATTATAAAAAACATTCTCCTTACTCAAACACAAGTTCCTCTCTCCTCTTCTCCTTGTTGTTCATCATCTCTTTGTTGTTCATCCTGATTGTGTTTTACCCTTATGACTTGAATTAAAGGTATAAGAATTATTTAAGAGGAGAACTATGTGAAGTTTTATCAAATAAAAAAGATATAGGTATTTGAATTTTTAAATATAAAAAATATAAATTTTACAAATTTTGTCGTTATTTATATATATTCGTTATTATTTATTATTATATAAATTTTATTATTGTTCTAAATTATAATTTCTTAAAACAATGTGTTAATTTATATTAACTTGAAATATATATATATATATATACATATATATTGAATTATTGACAAACAAATGATAATCTTATTATTAAATTTATTAAAAATTTTGATTTAAAAAAAAATTAATTATGGCAGGCCAACGCCCCAACCCACCCTTTGATGGACGGACCAAGGTCTAGAGTCCGTCATGACTATAGTGGGTTAACCCGCCCCGCCCTGTTTTTAACGGGGTAGACTAACCCGTTTTGCCATCCTTATGTGGGATGGTGTGAAGTTCATGAACAAATAATCCCTTTGCTTTTTCCTGTTTCCGGCAGAGCTAGCCACATTCACAAGGTTATTTAAACCAAAAGTGATAAATCTCCTATAAAGATCCAGTCACCAATTCAGTAATAATATCAAATGAAGAATTTGGGTCAACCTTCAATGAAACTGGGGACATAAGATCATTAATTTTTTTAATAAAAAATATTAATGTGTAAGAATCTGAACCATTCATAAATTTAATGGCTAAGATTGCCTCAATTTACTTAGTAAAGTGAGGGTCCTCACTGTAGAGGAGCTAGATCCTACAATCATATAGTCCTTTCCTATTGATTAGAGATTCAATCAAATATATGATTCACTTTACCCTCACTGATGCAAAACTTAGGAAATATTGTTGAAATTAATATTCAAACAATATGAAAAATAAAAGGTTTAGATAACATTAAAACTCTCCCTTAATTCAACAGAAAAGAACAAGCAAAAAGTTACCGTACATATCAAGAAAACCAATATATATCATGCCACTGTGGGTCATTGCAAGTTGCAACCAAGTTAATTGATGAAGATAATTAAAAAAGAAGAAATGGAACAAAAAATTAAAAAGCTCATCTATCAAAAGAATCAAAGAGATACGGAATATAAACCAAACAGCAATAACTATATTTCAAAAAAGAAGACAAACGAAAAGCATGAATAACAACAACGAGCATCCATCTAGTGCATTTCATTTTATATCCTTAACAGACCTGTGAAGTTCATGAACAACTAATCCGTTTTGCCTGTTTATGGCAGTGTTAAGTAGCCTTCAGCCAAATTCACAAAGTTATTTAAACCAAAAAAGATAAATCTCCCATAAAGATCTAGTCACCAATTCAGTAATAAATATTGAAAGCCGAATTTGAGTCAACTTTCATGAAACTCGGTATATAAAGATCAATAATTTATTTTCAATACAAAATAATAATAATAATAATAATAATGTGTAAGAATCTGAATCATTCATATATTAAATGCCTAAGATTGCCTCAATTTAAAGTGGGAGTCCTCACTGTAGAGGAGCTGGATACTACAATCATATAGGCCTTGATTTCAAGTTGAAATTAATATTCAAACGATATGAAAAATAAAATCTTTAGATAACATTAAAACTCTCCCTTAATTCAAGGAGAAATGAAAAAAAAAAACTACCATACATATCAAGAAAACCAATCTATTTCATGATACTGAGGGTCACTGAAAGTTGCAATCAACCATGAAGCAAATAAAAAAAAGGAGAAATGGAACAAAAAAATTAAAAAGCTTATTTATCAAAAAATAAAAGAAATGCATAACATAATACCAAACAGCAATAACTATACATTTCAAGAAGAAGACACAAACGAAAAGCATGAATGTTAATGACAAACATCCATCCGTTGCTTTTCATTTTATATCCTTAACCGTAACCTGTGAGGTATATTCCATTTCAGAATTTTTCTCAATTACAAAAGTGCATCCTCACCATTATCACTGTCCCAACATTGGTTCCAACATGAGAGAATATACAAATGGATTTAAAAGACTAAAAACAATGATAGCATTTATAACAGTACGTATTTCATGTACATAATACCTGATCCTTCAAAATATATGTTTCAGGATTCCTGGGATTTCCCGGTATCCATGAACTTTTCTGCAAATTATTGAAGTAACAGTGTTATTGCGTATGATCATCAAACAGCAAAAAAAAAAAATAATATACATACACACACTCATACTGACCTTCAAATTTGCATTATCAGCAGCAGCAGCAGCAGACTTTTGCCTAGGCATCATATGCAAACAATGGGAAAGCACCACAAAACTCTTGGGGAAAATACTAAGCTCACCCTTCTTACTTTTGCCTGGATAATTAAACATGTGAAAACGAAAATTTGTCATTTACAGAGTGAACAAACTTGTAATTCAGAATATAATACTGTAGAAGACATTCTAACTATGGAGAATAAGAATGGAAAAATGAATGTCTGATTAGCAGGATTTAGCCTCTGTTATGAAATCAAAGCACCGGGGTAGAACAAATTTGGTTCTAAATTTTTGCAACTAATAACATTTACATTTAACAGACTAACTCTTGTTAAAATGATACCCAGTTGCTCACAATGTGCACAACTTTCCTAGTCTTGAGACAGAAATCAGCTAATAATATTAAAATAATCAAAACAGAATCTACAACTATACTTTTTACTATTTACCCGGACTTGATTCCTTTAAAGTCCCTATTCTCATAACATAAATGGATGTGTTTGTTGTCAAAGTTATATTTGGAGGCAGACCTTATATGCATTTCTAATAAGTCATAATTGGATGTATTTGTTGTCAAGGTTGTAATTCGGGACAGACCTTATATGCATGAAAGACAGTAAAAAATATATGAAACTTTATAGCATTACAAACCTGGAAACCCGGTAACACCAACTATGTCACCACGCTTCACATTAGAATGGAATTTGGAAAATTCAACCTCATCCAAGTCTGATTTACTGCATCGCGGAGATATCAGTTAATTCATCCGTCCTACTAAGATCAAACAGGATAAAAGAAAACAAAATAATATATAGATTCAACAATGAGAAAAAGACACCATTATGAAAAAAATTAAAAAATACTAAAAGCTATCTTTATAAATTGAAAATACAAATAATTACATAAAAATCAACTAACAAAATAACAAGGAATGCCACAGAACTTTACATTATAACAAGGAGTACCAGAGAATATGGCATTATATAGAAACCTCTTAAAGTTACATTTTCGATATTTGAATTATTGCCACTAAATATTTATCCTTTCATAACACTGCGCCATTGCACTTAACTGTGATATCAATAACATTAAGCAAAATCTATAGTATTTGTCTAATAAAACTATAATATAAGACCCAAAATCAATAGTATTTCCATGAGATATTTTAGATTATATGGCATGCATTTTATTTTAGATAATTACTCTCTTTTAATCATTTAACAAAAATGTTCACCCATGGCATAAACCTGGTTCAACAGCACTAGATGTGTCTATTAACTGATGTACATTAATTTGATACATCATATTGCATCACTAAAACTGCTACATGCACATAGTAGGGTACAGCAATTTTGGGTACCTCGCGTCAGCCATAACCTGGACCTTTAAGCCGCCACCATGCAGGTCGTAAAAGACAAGCTTAGAACCAGAGGTGCGTTTGTGCATGATTCGGCCTGAAATGCAGACGATAATTAAAATCAACATACAGCATAGGGGCAACAAACAGAAAACCGCAAATCATCAAAACACAGAAATTGCTGAGTACCAGCCAAAGACACAGAGACATCCTCGGCGTGCTGCCCATCGCTTAAACCTCCATATTCCTTGATGTATTCATCAAGAGACATAGTGACAAAGAATTTGTGAGGGTACGGGTTCTTCCCATCTGTCTTTTGAACTGCAAGATACTTCAGCCTATTCTCAAGGTATTGCTGCAATTAAATCACCCCACAATTATAAAAATGAATAAATAGATCATGTAAACCATTAAATATCCCACAGCAGTGTCAAAAGTGGAGTTATACAGTTGGGTCCATATCCTCGTCATCAGCTGGAGCAGATTTGTTATCCTTTGCCTTCTGCATTTCAGCTGCCTACAAAAGTTTATATCATAAAAAAAAAAAAAAACTCCCCCTTAAAACAGAAATTCAAATCATTATGCAACAAGAACAAAAAAAAAAAAAAAGTGGAATACACCAAAATCTTACTGAAACATACAAAAAGTAATATTCGTAACAAAAAAAGCTCTCACTTGATCATGGCATTGGGGAAAATGGAAATGAGATGTACCTTTTTGGCCTTCTCTTCCTCCTTGCGTTTCCTTTCTTCTTCTCTCTGTTTATTCTTCAGTTCCCGTTTCAGCGCACTGCGGAAATAAAAATTCCATCCCGTTGAGGCACGGTTATTGTAAAATTAATTTTTCATTGAAAAGAAATTAGTTTGAAGCACTGACTTCTTGCTTATGGTTTCGCCGGTACCAGCAGACGGTGCCTCCGAAGGGACTTCCATTAGTGAAGAAAAAATGAGACAGAGGGTTTGGAGGAGAGAGCGACAAGAACTAGGGTTTTTGAGAGACGATGCTTAGCTGCGTTCTACGCCTGCGACGACGTTTCGGTTCTAACTTTAACTCCCATGAACTCTTGACTTGTGCGTGAAATACTATTATTTATTATTAGAGAAATGTTAATTTGACACCTCACCTATTAAACATTAATTAAATGGTTTTAATAATATAATATTGATAAAATCTTTTAAATTTATATATTATTATTATTATTATTATTATTATACTGAATTGTATATTACATTTACGAAATGAATAGTTGTATCAAAATTTATCACCTTATTTATTAGGAAGTGGCATTAATTAAGTAGTCATTTTGTCCATCGCTCGCAGAGAGCAAAGTCAGCTGACTAGTTTGTTATAGTTAGGAAGTAACACCATGGTCAGGATATTATATTTTTTATTTTATTTTATTATTTTTAAATCAAAATTTTTAATGAATTTAATAATAAAATTATTAGGTCAATAATTTAATAAATATATATATATATTTTTTTTAAGTTAATAATATAAATTGATATATTATTTTAATAAATTATATTTTAAAATAATTAAATTAAGATACAATTTATATAATAATAAATATATATATAATAATAATAATTTATTAAATCTTTATTTTTTTATATTGAAAAATTTTAAATACTTAAATAAAAATTATATTATATTTATTTATTTGATAAAATTTTATATTATTCTTTCATATCTTTAATCCAAAATAATTAATGTCTACGATAATTAGACGTAGTATTCGAAAATTTATTTAGTTTTTTATTTTTTTATCTTTAATAATATACAAAATTTTAAAAAAATTAATAAAAAAAATTATCAAAAATAAAAATAAATAACATTTAAATTAGTAAAGCAGTGACTTAACGAAATAGACCAAAATATACTTAAATTATTAATTCGTTTTTGCCCTATTACCCTTAGTTTTAACCAGTTTAACTAGGTTAATTATACCTTCCTCTTACCGATTAAGAACATAATTTATAAATTTTAAACTGTTTTTTATTTTACTTATATTGAGCTTTATTTTATCCTTTCTTTTTCTTAAAAATAAATTAACTTTTTATATTTTAAAAACGAAATCATTTGATTTTTCTCTATATATTAAAATTAACTCAGTTAATAATATAATTTTATTAACAATTCTAAACTTGTTCTGTTCCTCCTCTAACACCATCCAATTGTGCCGCCTTCACCACACTCCTCCTTCTATGCTTGAACTCAAATTATTTGCATTAAGTTTTGTCTGTGAAATCTCAGTCAGTAAGTAAATAATGATATTAATATTAAAATAATAACAATAATAACAAAAATAGTAAATGTTGATACGTTCTTTTAAATAGTATATTCACAGTTTTTCTACTAATGTCTCCTTAGGAGAAAAACAAATTGAATGTTGAGAATAAGAAGTTTATATTGTTTGTTTTGTAATAGCATTTGTATTTATATCTTTAATGTCTTATTTAATTGATAGAGGCGGTAAGAAATGGGTTGAGTTGGAAACAAAGGAAAAGTTTTAAATATGATATGACTAGGGATATAGTAAAATGTGTGATTACTCTCTATTCTGGTGAGTCCGGTCATTAGTTAATCAATTTCTATAAACTACAAACTTTAATTCATTTTATTAAAAAACGGATTGATAGTTAATTTTATATATATATATATATATATATATATTTATTTTTTTAATTATATAAATAATTTTTAATTTTTTATTTATTAATTAAATTATTTACTAGATAAATTGACAAGTTATTATATTTATATATTAAAATAATTAATTATAATTAATAATTTACATTCAATTGATTAATTTTTATAATTTAAATTATAATATATTTATATATTTTAATAATATAATATAATATATTATTTTAAATTCTAATTTTTTTATTTTAATATAATATATATATATATATATATATATATATATATTTAAATAAAATATTAATCTGCCTTGTCCCACCTCACCAAATTGACGGATCAGGTCGAGAAATCAAAATGAATTGCATCAGTCTTTCATACCTAACCCCATTTTATCATCTTATCATGCTCAACATTCCGGGGAGGCAACAAATTACATGACATCAGGAGAATTCTGGGGCTTCAACACTTTCATTCTTATAGTGTACCAGAATACTCTGCGAAAACTGTTTGATTTTTTTTTCTAAAAAAGGTTAATTTTGAAGAAGAAAAAAAAAAGGACTAGTTTTTCTGGGGCACTTTTTATCCATAGGATACAATGAACAAGTCATTTAATCATGATATAATTATTGCGAAATTATTACATTTGGTTAAAAGATTAAGCAAAATAATGTAAAAAATTTGGATTATGAATGTGGTTAAAGAAAGAAGTAAAGGATTGTGAAATTCAGAGTCCAACAAGTTGGTCAGTTCATGCATTCAAATTTAAAACGTATGAATTGGGCGGTATATCATTTGTGGTAATCAAATAAGCATTGACCAATGCTTTAGTCACAGTCACAACATAATTCCATTGCTCCAAGGTAGTAGAAAGAAATTTCTGCTAGCTGTATATAACTGCAGTATTAATAACACCACAGTCAATGAAACTCCTATGATTAACCAGATCAAACGGCACAACACAATTTCCACGACATTTCAAACACCAAAATTACACAAAACAAACAGAACTTCATTTTGCTAAATGAGAGCAAAGGGCATATGTGTCATTTTCTCAAAACCGCGTCAACCGCACCTAGTAATCACTGGTAACAGCCAGAAGTAAGTATAAATAAACGTAATCAGCACAACCAACGAATACACTCCCTCAATCAAAGAGACCTTCTTCTCCGACACACTACAACGACAACATGGAAATCGACGAAGGCAAGGAAATCGAAGCGAATGACTACGCGCTCAGCGGCAGGATAATGCTAACCGCCATCGTCGTTCTTTTCGTCGTCATCGTCATAATGCTTTGCCTCCACGTCTACGTCCGCTGCAGCCTTGTTCGCGCTCGCCGCCAGCAAAACATCCGCCGCAGAAGCAACCGCTCGCAGTTCGTGTTTTACATCGACCCCGCCGCCCGCATTGCCCTCACCTCACGCGGCCTCCACACCTCAGTCATCTCCACGCTCCCGGTCTTCACCTTCTCCGCTTCCACCCAACCGCTGGAATGCGCGGTTTGCTTGTCGGAGTTTGAGAACGGAGAAACGGGTCGGGTCTTACCCAAATGCAACCACAGTTTTCACACTGAGTGCATCGACATGTGGTTCCAGTCCCACACCACATGTCCGCTTTGCAGGGCGCCTGTTGAGGCCATACCCGAGGGAGAAACCCGGTCTGAGGTGACTTTTGTGTGTGAACCTGAACTTGTTCGGGAAGAAGTGGACCAGCCTAGACCGATAGGTTCTTCTTCGCTGAATAACGAAAGCTTGGGGCGTGAGACGGAGTCGTCGTTTTGTTCGCAGGTGAGTCGGATAGTGTCGTTTAAGAGAATTCTGAGTAGAGAAAAGAAGGGAAGCGTTTCGGGGTGTGTGGTGGAAGGTTGCAGCTCCATGACCGAGTTAGCCGCTCAACGGGGAGAGTGTGACTCAGTTAGTTGTTGACGAGGATAAGATCGGAGGTGACGTGGCGGTGATGGAATCTATATTGAAGAGAAATTTCAGAGTTTGCAGATGAGACATGACGTAACACTGGCAGTTCCGACGCGACGTATATTTACCATGTACACACCGAAGATGAAGACAAGCAGCAAATTATAGTCGAAGAAAAATAATAATAAAAAAATTATTTTTTATTTTTTAAAGTTATTATTATTGTCTTTTAATATAAATCAAGGAAATATAATTACTGTTTGTTTCATCTAAACATAACATTAATAATTTGATTGAATGTAATGAAACATACGGCAGAACGATAATTTTTTTGCGTACGAAAATTATAATTTTTTTATAATTATGAATTTTGGAATTTTAGGTGGACGAGGACTATTTCTAAAATTACTTATATACATTATTATTATTATTATTATTATTATTATCAATTTTAGGTCTTAAATGGATATTAGGTAAATTTTATTTCAAAAATTGTTTAAAAATTTATAAAACGTTTACAAATTTCCTTTTTTTGTTGCTTTATATGCTTTCATACTATTTTGTGTTCAGTTACGAAATTCGTCCAATTTCCCCTTGGAATGAATATTTAATTCGGTGTTAGTTTGTATTTGTGTATCTATTTTCCATTTTAGCGAACTAGTCCCTTCTTACTAAATTATAATTAAGTTATTCTAACATTTTATTATTAAGAATACGAAGGTTAATTTATTTAAATCCAAAAAAAAAACATATTTCATATTACAAAACTTGTTCAAATTAAATATCAACAGAATAAATTATTGATATAGTAAAAAAAATTACATATAGTAAATTCTAAATATTATTATAAGTTTTTTTGCATTCATACAATACGTAGAAAATATTTGATAGAAAAATAAGCTTGGGTTGGAATGTGCCATGTCATCATTGACATTCTTATAAAGAAAAATACGAAATTTAAAATTTTTATATCGGAAGAATACATTTTTGTTATTAATAGTCTAGAAAAAAAAACAATTACAAAATGAAATAGTTATTACACAAAATATCATTTATTATCTATTTCAATATCTAACCATTTTTTTCAAAGAATCCAACATCAATGTAAAGGCACCTTTACTATAATTTTAAAAAAATAAGTAATTAGGCCTTATAAACTACCTACAGTAACACATCAATATACTCGAAGTATAAAAACCAACCCAAAAAATAAAAAAACAAATTAAATATCGCACCAAAATGTTTATTCATAATAAAAATTTAAAACTTACAATTTTATAAGTGATTAAATACATTATTTCAAATTTAAATTGAGTTTTGACAACAGCTAAAATGGGTCCTCTCTTTTAAGATTAATATTTGTTAATTAAAAAAAATGAAATTTATCAATTTCTTAAATTTTGTATCGATTTTTTTTTACAAATTTAAAAAGTAGGAAATAATAAAAAATAAATATTGTAAATTAACACATTTACAAATAGAAAATTCTAAATTTCATTTTCCAACAGAAAATGTGTAATTTCCAATAATTTCAGGCTGTTTCTTCCTAATTCCTTACAAAACATTTCGTCCTTCAGTTTGGATTTGTTTTGTTATTGTGCGCTTTTTTATTTACAGTATTTTTTTCTCATGTTTTATTAGTATAACTTATTAATAGAATAATTAATTTAAAAATAATTTAATATGTTCCCCAAATTAATTTCATGTTGGTTCCTATAACTTCTGTCCGATATTATTGTTTTAAAATATTTTGGTTCCTACACACATTTAAATACAAATTTAATTATTTTATTTTCTAAAATGATTTTTTTTAATTGATATTAAAGTATTTAAAAAATAGGATGAAAAAATTCATAAAGTCTAATCGATAATAAATATGATAATACTACGTGTTGGTATTCTGATTCTGCTTCACCTCCCTAAAGTCATCAATCCATTGTCCGTTTAATTAATAAGAAAAAAATATTATGACACACTCGGGGATATTTTATAAATTTTGATGTTATATTATTTTAAATTATAATTTCGTCAATTTATATTATTAATTTTAAAAATATATATTGAATTTATGCTAAATAAATAATAATTTTATTATTAAATTTATTAACAAATTTAATTGAAAAAAATAAATTAATTTAAAAATAATTTATAATGGACCAACCCGTGACTAGATGAAACAAGCCAAAATTTAAAATCTATCGTAATTTTAACGCCTCCACCCGCATCCATTCCATTTGACGGATCAAAAGAATACAGATTGACCAGTTGAATTATTTTAAACTAAAAACAATACTATGTAAAATAATAATAAGTACATTTTAACGTATTGTGTTTTCAGGGTTTAGGGTTTTTCAGTGTTAATAATGATGATAGAATGAAATCCTAAACCTAGAGGAACGCGACGCAGCTATGCAAGTACAAAGTAAAGCGTGTGGGGAACATTATCATTGCGTGAGGTTGGGTTAAGTGTGACAGTGAGTGAATTGGAGTATGTCCAGTGTTTTCGAAACCTTAAACATGCTTCCACGTGGTTCCTCTTCTTCTTCCTACGTTGTATGATAAAGGCTAACTGGTCGCAGAAGTTCATATTGCCGACGATTGATAATTTCACAAAAATATATTTTAACAACTCAAATCCATTCAACTTTTAATAATAATATTTTTTATTTTTATTTTTATTAACTTTTTATCATTATTATATTAATAAAAAGGAATTATAAGAAGAATTGTTCTGATTGAAGAGTATAAAAATATCATTGCTGATATTTTTAATGTGTGGTGTGTTTGCTAGTTGTAAAGTTGTAACAGGAGAAAGCGTGTAGAGAAGCAGAAGAAGCAAAAGCAAATGAAGATATCTTCACTGCGTACAACTTGAGTTGAGACATTCAAATCACCAGCTAATCATACCTTGTTAACTTTCCTTTTGAAAGCAATATTTTTGGTTTTTTTTTTTTTTTTTCATTCAAAAAGTTTTGTCAGTTTTCGTTTTCAAAATAATAAGTAAAATTTAACTGATTTTGGTGCATTGCAATTTTTTCAGTTTTCATACCCATTTATTCTTATATTATTTTTATATTTTAATCTCTCACTTTTTTTATTATTATTATTTCGCACTAACAAGCGAGTGAGCAAACATTATCCCTGATTAAAACAATTTGTGTCATTTGATGGGGCCAATAATCCGCCATACCAAAAAGTTTGCTTGAGAATAAACGGGTGCAAAATTAAACCTTGATAAAGTTCCAACATCTTCTAAAGTGAATTGAAGAATCGGTCAAATTCAAAAAGTTTTTAAATTATTTGAAGAATTAAGTGAACCATACAAGCTTTTTTATTTATTTTATTTTCAAGTTAATTTTCCTATATGCTGCACACCAGTCAAATATCTTTCAAAGTAAAGTGAATAAAGTAAAACTTTCAACAAAAAAATATATAGAGAGAGAAAGAAAAGTCACATACCCTTTGAATCCAAGTTTTGTGGCAGACAAATCACGCTGTTAATGTTTTAATTAAACATTGTAATTCGAGTATATTCTATGAAAGATGCTTAATTAAAATATTAATTATTTTAAATATTTTTTTATCTAAGGAATAACTTTTTATTTAAGGAATTTTGTATGATATGATAAAGTATTATCTTTTTATAATTATTTTATTAAATAACTTTTAAAAAAATATATAAAAAATATGAAAAAAGTGTGTTAATTTTTTTTTAAATTTATATTAAAAAAATAATAAATTATTTAAAAATAATGTGACATAACAAATTTTATATATATTTTTTAAGATAAATAATAATTCATATAAATTATTCTTATTTTATGTAAAGTTCAAACTTATCATTTGTTGTAAATTATTTTAGCTTGCTTAATGACCTATTTTGTATTAAATATTCTAAATAGCATAATAAACTAATATGTAAATAAGAAAATGTTAAAATAGGTATAAATTAAAAAAGAAGTTACTCATGAAACAAAACTAAAAAAAATAAGTTTGTTGAGATTTATGGAGACAATCCTAATTTACTTATTTAATATACATTTATTTTCAAAGTCTACATATACTTTGAATGCTAGTTTGTTTTAAAGATTATTTTACATTGCAATTTTAATAAAATATATTAATATATAATTTAATAGAATGAATTATTCTAAATAAAAAATTAAATGTAATTTAATTTTAGCAAAAAAAAGTCTCAATAATACATGGATTGGAGATTATATGAGACACATTAAAGTTGTTGACATACAATTAATAAAATATTCCACCTATAACCTAAGTTTTTTCAACTAAAATCTCACGTATCAACAAGTAACATTGAAAGCAAATTGTAATTTTGGTATCATTATAACTCCCAAGGAACAAGTGTCAAGGTCTCAGACAACGACTTCAACCAGCTATAATTTCACATTTCAATAACCGTACTTAACAAACTTTATTCACACTAAACTCTTTCTTAGTCTTGTGTTTCCATCAGTGTAGGATTTTCTTTGCTCCCTTTAAATATTTCAATAAATCTTTATTTAATCAGTTCTAAATTAGAAAAATTAATACACACTACAATAATTCTGTTAAATATACATTAATCAAGAGAAAGTATTTTAGTCATTATATTAAATAAATTAAATATTATTTAAATTCAATTATTTTTTTAACTGGAATTTAAATTGGTGGCAATTTTTGAATTAAAATTTAAACTGGTCCTTAATTATAATTGACAAAATTTTAACTATAATTGAGAAATAAAATTAAAATAGACATTAATTTTAAATTAATGGTTAAAAAAATATTGACAGTTAAGATTAAAGATTATTTATATTCTAATTCAAAAAAAAATTATAGTTTCTAATATAATAATGAAATATTTTAAATTTAAATTAATAAATTTATTGTAATGAAAAGATTATCCTAGTCTATTATCGTTAACTCTTGTATTATGTTTGATAAGAATGTATATCGTTAACATATAAAGAGTAAAAGATAAATATTTATCTTGTGTACATTCAGAATTTGCTAATTATATATATATATATATTACTTTCATAGTTTTTTTTTTGACAATTATGGTCTTTTAATGGAGCCCAAATTCTTTAACTTCCTTAAGGTTTGTGATTTTTTCATTATTAAACTTTTAAATGAGGTGTCACGGTTTAATTTGTGATAGGTATGATTTAAGTAAAAGTTACATGATTTTTTTTTATTTGATATATTTGAGTTAGATCTATTGACCAATGGATGGATTAAAATCATTGTTTATCGAATGGAAGATTGTGGTCAAGACAACAAGATGAAATTGGTTGATCGATTTTCAAACTAGCTTTGAAGATGATCTTCGGGAAAGTGTAGTGGTCTATCTGCAAAAGACACTCGACATTAAAGTCAGCTATTAAAGAAGAGATTGATGTATATAAGAATAGTTATAAAATGAGATTTAATGTCCGGGTAGATCCCTTTATCGAGGCAGACTCAAGGATTTGGGAGACCTAAAACAAATTTAAGAATGAGGCCTTTTATTTAATAATAAAATAATTTATGTTAAAATATATCATAATTTTTTTAAATTATTTTTTGAACTTTTTGTGATGCAAAATTATCTATTAAATTATCATAATTAATTTTATTTAACATTTATTTGTTAATAGATAATAAAGTCAATTCATTTAATCTTTTTTGAGACATGGTTGATCTTAAAGAATTTTTTTTATTTTTAATTTTAAAAAACTACATTCAATTGAAGCAACCGATCATCGTAATTGTTAACATTATTTTATAAGTTATATATGCATTTGAAAAAGAATTTATTTTTTTATATAATTGCAAATCTTAATTGGTTTATCATTTTTCAATCCTAAAACTTTCTTTAAGATATTTAATTTTGAAAATAAATCTAATCCATTAAGATCCAACAAATTATCATGTTTCAAATATTTTCCAAGGTTTAAGCATTTTTCTTTCAAAAGTATATAGTCCGAGTGATCTTAATTTTTTAACACTAAATAAAAAACCAAAAATATCTTCATATATTTTAAATTGTTCAAATATACTTTGAAGCATGATAATTATTTTATCTACAATGTACAAAAAATAATCAATTCTAAATTATTCTTGAAAAGATTTTACAATTTCATTATCAACATTTTCATCAAATTATTTCTTTCTACAACTAATACGTTTTTCACGAAACTTATACTCTATATCCGTTTCAAAAGCAATTTCCTTAGAAGAAATCAATGCATTTTCAAATCCATTTTCTCTGTTCTTTTCAAAAAATGAAAAGAGACCTTTTAATTGTTCAATATCTTTATCAATGCACGTATCTTTTGATTGTAAATTCTTACCAACTGAGTTAACTGCAAATAAAATGTCATACCAAATATTCATGCCTAACAAAAATTCAAAATTTTCTAAATCATAAGTTGTTAAACAATCCGCTTCAATTTTTATTTTAGGATCATCACTAGCTTCAACTAATTCAAATAAAACATCTCTTATTTGTGAAGTTTGAAATTCTAATGTACAATAAGTTTTAAATTTTAGATTTTTACCTGATATGACACATTAATTATCACACTGCAAAAAAAGAAATGTTAAATAGATCATTGCTTGAGTTGCGTTGCCTCCTTCTACCCCTTGAAATTAGTAAAATCGAAACACACACAAGAAAAACGGCAACAACCAACACAAGTACACAACATATAAGAGATGACTCAGATGAGAAATTGAAAATATTTAATCATTAACTAATGTGTTATGTGTATGTATCAAACACTCAAACTGAATAGTCTGAAAAGTAAAGAGAATGAATAAATGAGAACTAAAAAGTCACGTAAAGAGAAGAGAAGATAAAAATTAAAATTAATTAGTAAAAGAATAGAGATAAAAAAAACTTTTGAACTTCTTTAACTATTAATATTAACTAACCATTTTTTTTAAATTATGATTTATTAAAAAAATTGTTAGAAATAATATTAGTATTAAAAAAAATTGGGAGGCCTTTTTTTTTAGGGGCCTAAAGCAAAGGCTTTAACCGCTTGGGCCTTGAGCTGGCCCTGCCCTTTATATAGTATTCAAAAGATAATAATAGGTTGAAATATAACTAACTGATAGCCCATAAAATAATAACTATTATAAGATATTATAACAAAATAACGATAATTAATAACAAAATAAATAAAATTAGTTTTTTAATGGATTTGGACCGGTAAGCATGGTTAAGTGGGCCAATAGTTTTGGACTAGGTAGGTACATAAGCCCCAAAGCTCAGAGGACGAAGGCTGAACGCATTTTTTTACTTAGAAGGACGAAGGCTTAACGAATTTTTTGACTTGGAAGGACGACCTTTTAACAAGAGGACCTTAATAAAATATTGGGAATTCGAAAAGACTTTTTTTAAAAAAAAAACTTACTTTCCTATTTTCCATTTTTACATTTCTCTCATTTTTCACATTTCTCTTCTTTTTCACGCTTCTCTTCCCTCGTTTTGCTTGGGCATTCCTTCATTTTTAAGTTTTCTTTACGTGTATCCACTACATTAAAAGGTTTAAATGCTAGCAAACCTGATGTTGTATCCGTGGGAAAGATGCGAACCACTTTATGGTTGACATATAATTTTGATAAGGGACGTATCCTTTCTGTGTCCATAGAAAATATTTCGTTGATGGGGGCTACCAAAATTACTGGTGAAGTTTCTTTGGAAAGGAGACAAACCGTCGTTCCCAACTTAAGAGGAAATCCCCCTCTAATCCTGTAAAGAAGACAAGTAAGGCATCTGAGAATAAGGTTAATTGTAAAAATCATCCGCGTATTACTTTCCCCGAATATTCCTGGGTTTCTGATGTTGTAGATTCTTATGTTTTTTATTTTTTATCCCCTTTGTTTGTTCTTGGTTTGTGTCAATACATCTATATTGCTTCAAAGGATAATCTAAAGTTATTGGTAGCAGAGCATTATTTGCCTTTGGACCAAGTATACCAGTGTTGTTTGGACGATTACTTTTTTGCCTATGAGTGTTGGTTTAAAGATTTGGATATAAGCCTCCCCTTTAGCGACTTTGAATGCGTCATGTTAACCGAGTTAAATGTAGCACCTACCCAACTTCATCCCAATAATTTGGCTTTTCTCAAGGTCTTTTAGATTTTGTGTACTCTGTTGAGTATTGAGTTCGCTGTAAACAAATTTTTGCATTTTTATCAAGTGAAGTATGGTTGAGAGATTGGTTGGATATCCCTAAACGGTGCTCAGTATGGTGGTATTTTCACCATTTTCACCTAATCGTTTAAGGGTATTAAGTATCAGTTTTTCCGAGTAAGATGTTTTCCATCTGATCCCTCAAAGAGCCTACTATATTATCCTGATGATACTCTTCTCTTTCCATTGTTTTGGCGACGAGCTCTACTTAAGTTTAAATCTCGGGCAGAACATTTAATGTCTTTTTTCGAGAAAGAAGATATTAAATTAATAAAATGACCTCCTCATCCTATAAAATGTAGAGCCCTAATAAATGTTTCTTTGGCCGATGATCAACTTTTTATGATTGCAGGTAGCTTTTGCTAGTTTTATTTCACTGGGCTTGTTTTTTTTACCTGTATTTTTTGCAGAGGTCATGAGACTTAAGTTTGATTATAAAAAGATGAGGAAAGAACTTGGTCATGTACCGATTAGTCATCGACTAGACCAGTAGGGGGCGTCCAAGAGTCAACGAGTAGTGTGATCATTTCCCTCTACTCCCTCTGAACCTGACTACGTGGACATGGAAAACATTCCTAATGAACAACCGCCCACAACACATCTTTCATCAGTTTCTGAGCTTTCTCCTGCTACTTCAGGAGTTATTATTAGAGGTTAGGAAGGTCTTGCTCGGCGGTTGGATCATGTGTCCACAACTTCTGACGTTGAGTCCTTGTGACATACATCTCTTACTGTCGATCAACTTCCTATCCCCAACGTACTATCGCGGTTTAATTTTGATATCGTGAATCATGTGGATATTAAGGGTAACTTAGAATCTGCTGAGGTGATGATGTTCCAACGTTTGTCTATAGTCCGTCATTAAAGGACGTTATCGACCTTGACTTGTGGCGATAAAGTAAAAATATTGGAGAAATATTTGGCTGAGTCGTAATAAAGAGTGACTACGTTAAACTCTCAATTAAAATATTATGAGGATGCTATTTCTTTTAAGGCTAAGGAAAACAAAGTGTTTATTTCGCGTGCTTTGAAAGCTGAAGACGATCTTCGAATGGAGATAGGTCGAAACAAGGAACTTGTGAACAAGATTACTATGTTAGAAAGGGATCATAAGAGTAAATTGATAGAGCTGAAGAACAATATGTTTGATAGTTATGAGGATGACTTTAGGAAAATTGTGTGTCAAGTTATACTATTCGTCTCTGAGCTCAATGTTGCTTGTTTTAACCTTGAAAGGGATGTTCGCGATGAAGAGTTAGTAGATGATAGTTAGTAAGAACGACATTAGTATTTTACATTTTTTATCGCTTGAATTGATGTATAAATTTGAACATTTTCAATAGGGATGGCAAAACGGGTCAGCCCGTCCCGTTTTGGTCAGCCAAAAGCGGGGCGACACGGACTGACCTACTATAGTCATGACGGGCTATAGACCTTGACCCGTCCCGCCAAGGCGCGGGTTAGCGAGCTGGCTCGCCATAATTTAAAAAAATAATTTATTTTTTTAAATCAAAATTTTCAATAAATTTATAATAAAATTATTATTTGTTTGTCAATAATTTAATATATATATTATTTCAATTTAATAATATAAATCAACACATTATTTTAAGAAATTATAATTTAGAACAATAATAAAATTTACATAATAATAAATAATAACAAATATATATATATATATATATATATATAATGTTAAAACTTATAAAATTTATATTTTTTATATTAAAAAATTTAAATACCTATATCTTTTTTATTTTATAAAACTTCACATTGTTATCTCTTAAGTAATTCTTACACCTTTAATTCAAGTCATAAGGATAAGAATAATCAATGTTTATGATGAATAAGGAGAACATGAGAGAAGCTTGTGTTTCGAGTAAGGAAAATATTTTCCGTGAGAGTGAAACTTTTTTCATTCTCTTTTTAAAATTTTTAACTTTATATATTATTATCTTTATAATTAACTTTATTACAATAAAAAAAATATTTTTTTATTAATTTGGCGGGCTACGGGTTGGCGGGCAAGCCAAAACGAGTCGGCGAGCTAAAAACATCAATCCGCTCCGCCGGGCCTAACCCGTTTTCCCATCCTTAATTTTCAGTATTTGTTTCGGCATATGTGTTTCCTTTTACTATGTAGGTTTCGTAAGTTTTATACTCGTTTTCCCAAGTACGAATGCTTTTTATACTCATGATTTTGAGTAGTTGTTATATTTGTAATCTCGAGTACGACATAATTCATTTATACTTGTAAACTCGAGTAAGAGATGATTTATTTATATCCATCCCATTGTACTTTCCTATGTCTAAAGATTTCCAATTAGGTGGGAGAGGCTTTTGTATGGTTCTTGGGACAAATGGGTGGTCATTGTCCTCCTCTTGAATTTCAACTATTTGGGTTTGTGTAGTTTGGGCTCGAGGTGGAGCTTGTGTGGTAGGTTCTTTCGAAGGCGGGAGCTAAGGTGTGGCTTTGTTAGTGTGTTTGTTCCTTCCCTGCTCCCTTGAATGATCCACCCTCTTAGAGTTTGGAGGTTTGCCGCTTGGTTTGTGTGGAATGTCCGCTCCCTGAGCAAAAGCTTTAGGTTGTTCTTGATCTCGAGCTTTCAGATCTATTTTGTTAGTTGAGACTAAGGATTGTTCGGTACGTGGTTGACGTGATGTTGTAATTCTCTCCTTGTGCGTATTCAACCTAGTAGTGTGTCTGTGCCTTTCCTGCTCCCTTGAATGACCCACCCTCCTAGAGTTTGGAGGTTTGTCACTTGGTTTAGGTGGAATATCCGCTCCCTGGGCTCGAGGTGGAGCTTATGTGGTAGGTTCTTTCGAAGGCGGGAACCAAGGTGTGACTTCGTTAGTGTGTTTGTTCCTTCCCTGCTCCCTTGAATGATCCATTCTTTTAGAGTTTGGAGGTCTGCCGCTTGGTTTATGTGGAATGTCCGCTCCCTGAGCAGAAGCTTTAGGTTGTTCTTGATCTCGAGCTTTCAGATCTATTTTGTTAGTTGAGACTAAGGATTGTTCGGTATGTGATTGACATGTTGTTGTAATTCTCTCCTTGTGCGTATTCGACCTAGTAATGTGTTTGTGCCTTCCCTGCTCCCTTAAATGACCCACCCTCCTAGAGTTTGGAGGTTTGTCACTTGGTTTAGGTGGAATATCCACTCCCTAGCGGAAGCTTTAGGTTGTTCTTGATCTCGAATTTTTGGATCTATTTTGTTGGTTGAGACTAAGGATTGTTCGGTACATGGTTAACGTGATGTTGCAGTTGCTTCCTTGTGCGTATTCAACCAAGTTCTTTGTGGTCGTTGGACTAACATTTTCATTTCTTTGCACAATGTCTGGAACTCGGTCTGATGTTGTTTCTTGATTAACTACAGTTCATTGGTCACCTTTTGTTGAATTGCTTGATGTTATCTTTGAACGACCTTCAATTTTTCTACTACCTTCTATTGGATCTAAAGTAGCTTAGTATTGTTCTGCTCTTGTAAATTCTTTATCTCTGGATCTAAAGTAGCTTAGCATTGTTCTGCTCTTGCAAATTCTTTATCTTTGAATCTGAAGTGGCTTAGCATTGTTCATTATTATGCTATTGCAAATTCTTTATCTCTTATAGAGTTCTCTATTGACACTCGTCCATGTGCTTCTTAAGGCTGTAAGACGTTTGTCCATGTGCTTCTTAAGGCCATTAGACACTTGTTCATGTGCTTCTTAAGGCTGTTAGACACTCGTTCATGTGCTTCTTAAGGTTGTTCTCTGTCGAGACTCGTCCATGTGCTTCTTAAGGTTGTTATCTGTCGGTACTCGTTCATGTGCTTCTTAAGGATGTTAGACACTCGTTCATGTGCTTCTTAAGGATGTTCTCTGTCGAGACTCGTCCATGTGCTTCTTAAGGTTGTTCTCTGTCGGTACTTGTTCATGTGCTTCTTAAGGTTGTTCTTTGTCGATACTCATCTATGTGCTTCTTAAGGTTATTCTCTGTTGGTACTTGTCCATGTGCTTCTTAAGGTTGTTCTCTGTTGGCACTCGTCCACGTGTTTCTTAAGATTGTTCTTTGTCAACACTCGTCCATGTGTTTCTTAAGATTGTTCTCTGTCGACACTCGTCTATGTGCTTCTTAAGACTATTAATGATGGTTGCAAATTCTTTATCTCTTCTCGAGTTCTTTGTGGACACTCGTCGACACTCATCCATATGCTTCTTAAGGTTATTCTCTTCGACAATCATTCATGTGCTTCTTAAGGTTGTTCTTTGTCAACACTCGTCCATGTGCTTCTTAAGGCTATTAATGACGGTTGCAAATCCTTTATCTCTTCTCGAGTTCTTTGTGGACACTCGTCCATGTGCTTCTTAAGGCTAATAATGACGGTTGCAAATTCTTTATCTCTTCTCGAGTTCTCTGTGGACACTCGTCCATGTGCTTCTTAAGGTTGTTCTCTATGGACACGCATCCATGTGCTTCTTAAGCCTGTTCTTTGTCGACACCTGTCCATGTGCTTCTTCAGGTTGTTCTTTGTCGACACTCGTCCATGTGCTTCTTTAGGTTGTTCTCTGTCGACACCCATCCATGTTCTTCTTCAGGTTGTTCTCTATCGACAACAGTCCATGTACTTCTTCAGGTTGTTCTCTGTCGACACCCGTCCATGTGCTTCTTCAAGATGTTCTTTGTCAACACCCATCCATGTGTTTCTTGAGGTTGTTCTCTGTCGACACCTGTTCATGTGCTTCTTCAGGTTATTCTCTGTCGACACCCTCCATGTGTTTCTTGAGGTTGTTCTTTGTCGACACCCATCCATGTGCTTCAAGCTGTTAATGACAGCTGCAAATTCTTTATCTCTTCTTGATTTCTCAGTCGACGCTCGTCCTCTTCTTGACTTCTCTGTCGACACTCATCCATGTGTTTCTTAAGGCTGTTAATAACGATTGCAAATTCTTTATCTCTTCTTAAGTTATTTGTTGACGCTCGATGACTTTCATCCATTTGCTTCTTAATGTTGTTAATGACGATTGAGGTTCATGTGCTTTTTAAGGCTGTTAATGACGACTAAGGTCCATGTGCTTCTTAAGGTTGTTAACGATGACTGAGGTCCATGTGTAAAATAATATGTAGTTTTCCTACGTTCTTAATTCATTATGGAAAACTACTCTACAGGATCTTTAGATTATTCATTTTCACAATATAGATTTTCACAATATAACATACATCAATACATGAATCATAATAAGAAGACTAACATTGATTCATGAGAATCTATTTTTTAATCTTTTCGTTCTACAATCTCCTTTTTCCAATCTATCTCTTTGTCTTTCTTTCTCTTCTCACGTTTTCTTGATGGTTTATCGTGAAAAAAACCTTATGACCAGAGACAGAACCCTTATTCCATTTTATTAACCAGCGTCTATCAAGTTGGTTACCATAAGTTAATATTTTATTTTATCTTTATTTTATTCTAACTTTACATAATAACCAATAGGTCCTCATATTTTATTAAATCACATTTGGGCCCATCATTATATTTCACATGAGTCACATAATGGAATGAATTAATTAAATTAATTCTAACATTCTCCCACTTGACTCATGTGATGTCATACGATTCTATGATTTAATACTTAAGTCATAATGTGCATTAAAGGATCTTACATAAATTGGTTCTATCATTATTTATAATTAAAGATACAACTATAACAAGAGTCATGGCGGTTACATGTCATTCAATCGACAGACTCCCTTCCATGTACCACTATATTATCTCTTTCTCCTTAATATGACTTTATAATGAGAAGTCCATAATGGGGTCAAACATAATATCATTTTAATAATAATAACATAATTTGTTTTCTTCATCATAATTTGCATGCATATAAATAAAGAAGAAAATACAAAATTCAGAAACTTATACATTAAAGATCTCAGAGTGTCACATAAGCATTAATAATAACATTAACATTCAACATTCACTAGTGAACATAATGCCCACATTCATTATATGACCAGCAAATAATTTAGGCGATAATCCCTTTGTGAAAGGATCAACAATCATAAGATCAGTGCTAGTATGTTCTATTGACACTTTACGTTTCTGAACTTCTTCTTTAACAACAAAGTATTTCAATTCCATATACTTAGCACCTTTGGAATACTTGTCGTTCTTAGAAAAGAAGACTGCTGCGGAATTGTCACAATAAATTTTCAGCGGCTTGACAATGCTGTCGATTACTCCAAGTCCTGAAATAAAATTCCGCAACCAATTAGCTTGAACTGTAGCCTTGAAGCATGCCACAAATTCAGTTTTCATGGTGGATGCAGCAATGACAGACTGTTTCGCACATTTCCATGAAATCGCTTCTCCGGATAAAAGATACACATAACCAAATGTAAACTTTCGTGTATCCATACAACCAGAAAATTTTGAATCTGTATATCCAATCACCTCAAGGTGATCAGCTTTCTTATAAGTAAACATGTGATTCTTTGTTCCTTGTAAGTATCTCAAAACTTTCTTTGTAGCCTTCCAATGATCCAGTCTAAGATTACTCTGGTATCTACCCAACATACAAACTGTAAAGCTAATATCTGGCCTCGTACATGTTTGAGCATACATCAAACTTCCAACAACAGATGCATAAGGGATATTTTCCATCTGTTTCTGTTCCAAGTCATTCTTTGGACATTGCATGAGATTAAATTTGTCTCCTTTCTATATTGGAACGGGAGATGCTGAACAATTCTCCATTTTGAATCTCTCTACAATTTTATTAATATATGTTTTCTGAGACAAACCTAACAGTCCTTGTGATCTATCACAGAATATTTCTATTCCTATCACATAGTATGTCTCACTCATATCTTTCATTTTAAAGTTGTTAGAGAGAAACTTCTTAGTTTTACTTAATAGACCAAGATCATTAGTTGCAAGCAAGATATCATCAACATACAGAATAAAAAATATAAACTTGCTCCCACTGACCTTCAGATATATACACTGATCAATAGTGTTTTCCTTAAATCCAAAGGACATAATAGTATAATTGAACTTAAGATACCATTGTCGAGAAACTTGTTTAAGTCCATATATTGATTTCTTAAGTTTACACATCATATGTTCCTTTCCTTCTTCAATAAACCCCATTGGTTGATTCATATAAACATCCTCCTCTAAATCTCCATTCAAAAAAATAGTTTTAACATCCATTTGATGTAACTCAAGATCATAATGAGCTACTAATGTCATGATAATTCTAAAGAAATCTTTCTTAGAAACAGGTGAAAATGTTTCTTTATAATCAATGTCATCTTTCTGAGTAAAACCTTTGGCAACAATACAGGCCTTGTAACGTCCGATATTGTCATGAGAGTCACACTTAGTCTTAAAGATCCATTTACACTCAACACTCTTGCATTCTTTTGGCAATTTCACAAGATCCCATACACCATTATGTGTCATTGATTTAAGCTCATCTTTCGTAGCATCTAACCATTTGTCAGAATTATCACTATTAATGACGTCTGAAAATGAAACTGGGTCATTATCAATACTTAAGTCATTTTCTGACTCTTGTAGATAAACCACATAATCATTCAAAATAGCAGACTTTCTTTCTCTGTGAGATCTTCTTAATACTATTTCTTGTGGTTGTTCTGTTATCGGATCATTGTTAATCTTAGGATCATTAATTTGTTGTTCTTCTTGATTGTCGTGTGATTCTACAACATTTGGAACAACAACTCTTGAAGATGTACTAGTTATTGGAACTTGTACTCTAACTTCCTTAATCTCCACATTTCGTGAAACTTCACTCCCACTGGTTTCACCATTTTCAATTAACCGAGCATTTCCAGTTTCAACAATTCTTGTACTATGATTAGGACAGTAAAACATATACCCCTTTGATTTTTCTAGATAACCAATGAAATATCCACTGATTGTTCTTGCATCCAGTTTCTTTTCTTATGGATTATAAATTCTTACTTCTGCCTGACAACCCCAAACATGTAGGTGTCTTAAACTGGGTTTCCTACTTGTCCATAACTCAAAAGGAGTATTTTGAACCACTTTACTAGGAACCCTGTTCAACAAATACACAATAGTCTTTAAAGCATACATCCACAATGATACAGGTAAACATGAATTACTTAACATACTCCTAACCATATCAAATCATAGAAATACGCTTAAAGAAACTGAAACAACCATTCCCAAACTTAAAAGAGTATCCAGTAACATCAAACTTATACAAAGAAACTAAATTTATAATGATACTAGGTACATAAAAAGTATCCATAAGGTCTAAGTGATATCCAGTGTCAAGGATTAAATGATAAGTCCCGACAGGTTCCAATGGAACCTTGACTTTATTCCCCATGAAGACGAATTTCTCATTTGGGTTTATGGTTTGTGTTGAAAGGAATTCTTGCATTACATTAGAAACATGAGTCGTACATCCAGAATTAATCCACCAAGTATTATGGGGAACTTCAGTTAAGTTTGATTCAAAACATACGTAAGTACTATGCTCACCTTTCTTTTCGAACCAAGATTTACGCTTTAAACAGTCCTTTTGAAAATGTCCAGACTTCCCGCAGAAATGACATTTGTCATTTTTCTGCTGAGTGTTAGTAGAGGACTCGTTAATCTTTAATGGTCCTTTACCCTTTCCATGTTTCTTAACAACTTTCTCTCTAGCTCCTTAATTTTTCACGTAATGAATAGAGTGGGTTCCTCGGTTCTTGAGTCTGGTCTCCTCCTGTACTAACATACTGTGCAATTCATGCACATTCTATTTGTCTTTCATGGTGTTATAATTCATCTGAAACGGACCATACTCAGGCGGTAACAAGTTCAAAATGAACTGCACAAGAAAATTGTCTTCCAATGCCACTCAAAGAGACTTGAGTCTTGCTGCGATATTTGTCATTTCGATTACGTGTTCATGCATACTACGAGAACCACCAAACTTCATGGTGGTCAACGTACTCCTCAATGTCCCAGCGAGGGATTTGTCAGCAGTTTGAGAACGTTCTTCCACAAATTTCATAAATACTCTCACGTCCTTAGTTTTGGAAAAAGCATACTTAATATTGCTTGCAATACTCATTCGCATAAACATAAGACTAAGTCTATTTGAACTTTTCCAAACTCTATAATGAGTTTTCTCTTTGTTGCTACTAGCATTAGTGATAGCATCCGGTTTTTCAACTTGGAAAGCCAAATCAAAATCCAACTCACCTAAGTGAAATTTGACTTTCTCACTCCAGTCAGGGAATTTAATCTATTAAAGACTGGAATAGACGAAGTAAGCGAATGTAGAAATACATAAACAAATATTTCAATTAAGACATGCCTAACATTAATGCTTTGAGTCATAAAAACTAAACATAAATACAAATTCAAACATAAATAATCATTCTATGCATACTAATGTTCTCCTTTGGGAGATCCACTAATACACAAACATAATTACGCTAATCTTTTTATAACATTAATGATAATTAAAATATGCATCAACTAGAATCACTTAACACCTTTGGGTATATAAATAAAACTAGTGATGCACACAAAATTATCTACTTTCATGTTCATTAATTATAATAACAACTAATCAACCTTTGGGTGATCCTGAAATGCCTTATAATAAATAACTTCAATTAACCCATAAATCATTATTCATAATTTTAGCATTCATACTATGGGTAATTGAAATAAAATCATTAATAATTTGAAATCAAAATAACCTTAAAATTTTGGCCACTTTGGTGACTAACAAAATTTATCATGCTTAATTTCAAATAAATAATATCTTTAATTGCTATTAACCATTTATAGCATTTTTTTTATTGATTTTAATAAATATGTACATTATTCACATAATAAAATATTATGTGCCATAAATAAAATTGAAACTCATAATTTCAATTTTCATCCTAAGATTGATTTTGAATCCAAGACCTTTATTTGCATTTCACGTAAAAGTGAAATTGTCATTCATTCAAAACTTTTATGAGTAATTTAAACACAGCGAAACAATACAATTCAGTTTGCAAAACAAAATTCATTCATTTATCAATGTTTACATTATAGGTACATTAACAAAGTTTCACAGTACATTAACAAAGGGTTACAGTACCCTTGACAAAGCTTTATAGTATTCTTGACAAAGCTTTACAATACCCTTGACAAAGCTTTACAGTACCCTTAACAAAGCTTTACAGTACCCTTAACAAAGCTTTACAGTACTCTTAAGAAAACTTTACAGTACTCTTAAGAAAACTTTACAGTATGAGTATATTATACAACTCACCTTAACAAAGCTTTACAGTGCTTCTTAAGGCTGTTAATGACGGCTGACGTCCATGTTATTCTTAAGGTTGTTAATGACGGCTGAGGTCCATGTTGTTGGGGTTGGACACCATCTGCCTACAGGTTAGAACCATAGGACAAGAGAGATCATGAGGAATGTTTTGGGTTGGACATTGTCTGGCTACGAGTTAAAACCATAGGACAAGAGAGATCGTGGGGGACGTTTTATCGGATCCATTGATGGGTGTCAAATGTTCTTACCGAACTAAAGATGGTCAACAAGACAAAAAGATAAAGTTGGTTGATCGATCTTGAAACCAACTTTGAAGACAATCTCTAGGAAAGCGTAGAGGTCCATTTGCAAAAGACACTTTAAACAAGATATTGATGTATATGAGAATAAGTTATGAAATGAGATTTACTCCCTAATTAGATCCCTTTATATAATATTCAAGAGATAATAATTGACTGAGACATAATTAGTCGATAGCCCATAAAATAAAAACTACTATAAGATATTATAACATAATAAAGGTAATTAATAACAAAAATAAATAAAAGTAGTTTCTTTAATGAATTTTGACCAATAAGCATGATTAAGTGGTACAATAATTTTGGACTGGGTAAGTACAAAATCATTTATCATTATTTCTTCTTTTTTGTTTTTTTTTCACAATTTTTGAGAAAAAGAAGTTCAATTTCATTTTTCTTTTTATATTTTTCATGGGAGTTTTTAATGACAACGAAGTGACCTTTCTTCTCCATTAACCTTTATTGTCTTTTTCTCCTTTCATTTTCATTTCCAAGGTACCAAACACGATATTAACGAGTCTAACTTTTTTTTTTTCTTTTCTTCTACAAATAAATTTAATAAAATTTGTGTTCCGATGAAACAATTCATTATTTTCTAACCATTTTTTTAAATTCTAAATATATTCAAAGAATTTGTTTCTGGAATTTAAAATCAGTTATCAGCTATGTCAATTTATTGTCCGCTGGTCCATGATAAGTTAAAATAAGCCCTTGTTGGGCCAGACCCATAATAGAGAATAAAGGGTTTTTGAAGTTGGGCTTGCTTTTATCAAGTTTTATAATAGGTGATTGGCTGCTTCTTCCTCGACCCTTAATATTCTTTTTTTCAGCCCCATAATATATATAAAATATAAACATGTCAAAGTCAGTTTTCTTCTTTTACACCTCTTTTACCTTCATTCAAACATCATTTTCATTCTAAAATAAGAAATTTGTTGTTTAGTGATTTATGATTTGAATCATATAACATGTCATGCCTCTAAAAATATTATAAAAAATATATTTAATTTGCATTTATACTATTCTATATTATTGAATTTGAAATATATTTTTGAAAAACACAATTCAAAAAATGATTTATGATATGCTAATTCAAAACACATTTTCGGATTAAATTTTTTAGAAATATATTTTAGATTTAATAATATGAAATTTATTTTCTAAATGTACTTTTAGAAATATATATATTTCAAAAAAGACACAGTCCCAAAATAAATTTAAAATTGTAGAATTCGGAATACATTTTTTAAAAATATAATTTGAAAATACATTATGAAAAATACAGTCCAAAACTTATTTTCATATTATATTTTTCAATTTTTTTTGGGAAATGTTTCAGAATCAATTTTTCATAATATATTTTCAAAAAATATAATTAAAAAATACTTGTTTCCAAAATAAGTTTTTTAAAATATATTTACATCAGGGGTAATATTATCATTTTAGATAAAAATGGGATGAATAAAAAAAAAATACTAAGGTGTAGAAAGAAACATCCTAGGTGAATTTCCAGTGGTTGTATGAGTTGTCCATCAATCATTTTGTTTATTTATTTATAGCCTTGCAAATATATTCATTACTCATTTACTTCCATTATTACTTATGATATATCTATATTTGTAGGATGAAAAAACAATGTTTTTTTATGTACTTGGTCAAAAAAATTGAGATTTTTATGTGATAAAGTCGAATTTGAAAAAGTTTACAAAATAGGGTGAAACTGTGCCAAACACGATTTCATTGAAAAAATTTGTGTTAGATGAGACCAGTTGAGTGAGCTAATATACAATTTCAGTTGAGATATATTTTTTTAATCGTGCTAGATAACACAAGTTTTGTTTTGTCTTTTTTAACTAAAGTTGTGATAGCATGACTTTATTATTTTATTCTTTACATAAATATATTCTTTTAAAATAATTATGATTAATTTAAATTAACAAACAATACAAATTAAAATATAGAACTATTTTAAAGACAATAGTGCAAATTTATTGCTATTTGGACAGTTTTTCACATTTGTCCTTCATTTTTACTAAATAAATATTTTTGGTTTATTTACAATTGATAAATTCTTTTTATTCTGAATACGAGTTGTTGTAGGTCTTCCTAATATCTTTTGACAAACGTTAAAAATAAGAATGAAATTTGGACATGAATCACACAAACCAAAAATCTTTATTTCAAATTATATGAAATTGAAATTCACACATCTTATAAAAATATTTTCTAACTTAATGAAATTTGATCAATAAATGCAATCAATTATAAATGACAAGGTGAAAAGACAATAATAACATGTATTACATTTGTTATTTGATAAATTTATTTGTTATTTGATAAATTAAAACTAAATGAGATATTCATTTGTACTCTATGTGTTTCTAAAAAAACTTTATATATATATATATATATATATATATATATATATATTTTTTTAAATTGTAATTATTCTAATTTATATGTCTTATATAATAACACAAAGATTGTTAACTCCTTATCCTGAAATATGATAACTAATAAATGTTGAAGAATCTTTTGGAAGTAGTGTTATAGTTTAATGATATGTTTTGTAATTTATGAACTCTCATCCAATAAATTGGGTTATGAGGTAATTTAACCTTCACCAACCAATTTCAGAAGATTCCATCAATTTGGACAAGCTCTACAAAGAAGTAAGACTGAAAGATTTTAGCCGCAATATCATGAAATTAGATTACTACATGGAATGACCACCATAATCGTTTGATTAAAGAAAAATGAGTTTCACGAGAATGACCAATTACGTGAAAATACATGATATATAATATGATATGGTTTTTTCAGCACACTATAAAATATATTTTTTCTATAAAACACAAAGATTAAGACAATGAAGTAAGTATATAATTTATTTTATCTTATATATAATAATATTTATATGAAACTAATGTTGCAATATTTTTTTTCAACAATATGATACACAGGAGGAAAAACACCAATATGTTGATCAATCTAGTCATGCTCATATTGATCAGTCATTTGATGAATATATTGTACAGTTAAGTGGTCAATATATTGATTATTCGCGTCATCAATATGTTGTTCAAACTAGTCAAGAATCTTATCTAATTTTTAGATATGTTGACCAACTTCAAAATTTACATAGTAAATTTCAATTTCGAGATCAAGTTTCTCATATATTTATTTTGTTTCCTTTTAAAACAATTATATTTTTCATCTCTTTTATGACACCACAATCAACATATAATCAAACTTCTTTTAAGTCTACTATGATTAGTATGTCTTTATTCAATATGCAAATGCAAAAAATGAAGATGTTTCTCATGATGATAATAGAAAATGTTTAACCTCTACTAACAAATGATAATAGATGTATTACAAAAACACAAAACGCCTACCCAGGTCAACGACAAATTAAAATATGACATGTAAAAAAGCTCACAAATAAATATTTTATAATTCGTGTCCTAAAATAATATATGTAATTTTTTTATTTGATAATTACTAATTTAAATTAATTCATATTTCTCTTAATAATTTCATTTTTATTCAAATTAATAATATAATATAATTAAATCGAAAATAATTATTTTTTAAATAATATATTCATGTAAATAATTGAATATTTTTATTCTTGAGTGTTAATTTAAGTAGCGCGATGACTTGAGTTGAAAAAGAAACTCGTGATATCTAATACAAGAAACTGGGGATACCTAGTAGGATTTTAAGAAAAGAATATCAAATGAAATTGTGAAACCATATTAGCTCACTCAACTCGTCTCGTAGCATTCTCCATTTTTTTTTTCTTTTTTTTACCCAGAATCGTAAAAAGGCAAAAAAGGACTAGTATCATATGATCCCATGAATGAAAGCATAATGGCATGGAATGTGTACATAGCTAGCATGGTCAAACACGGAAATTAAAGAAAAGAGAGGGAGGAAGCAAATGGGATGCAGGAGAAACTCAATTAACAAATTAGAACATCGTACGTACTGCATGAGTAGTACGTTTCTTTGAACAGACAAAACATGGTGAAGCAAGCGTGACGCACGCGTGCAGGGAAATAAATATATAACATGTATATATAGACGCATGGCTACATACATATATAGCTCATTAGATTGGAATAGATTGAAAGAAAAGACGATGAAAAAATTTAAGCTGCGGGCATAGCGGTTGGTGGCTGAAGTGGGCCGAGGGAGTATGGTACACCAGAATTAAGGATCCAAGCGTCACGCTCAGTGGAGTTTGCGATCTCATAGAACTTGCCAGGGTAGTACTCGGCAGCCTCGCTAGGGTTAATGACCTTAAAACCTGGCCACGTGATTCTTCCGGCGGTGTCGGCACCAGGACCCTTGTTGTTGAACTCGTAGTAGGTGCTGGTATCTTTGAAGGCGGTTCCCATCCAGGGCATGTATCCTTCGGGGACGAAGATGTCATCGATTTGGGAGTCCATGATGACCACCTTGGAGTAAATCTTCCAGGGTCTTCCGAGATACGAGATCTTGGGGGTCACGGCAACTAGGTCGGGTTCGCCGGTGAAGATGCAGCTCTGGAACACCAGGGCGCTGGGGCTGTCGATCTTGGTCCTTCCTCCGGCGGTGACCATGCACTGCTGGGTCGACATTGGCTTCCTCACGATGAACCTGCAGTTCTGGAAGATGGCGATGGCGTCGCCGAAGACGAAGTCGATGGTTCCACTGACGGTGCAGTCACGGTAGAACTGGCGCTTGGACTGGGTATAGAGGGTGTCTTGGTAGCCATCCATGTGGCAGTTGAAGAACACCGCCTTGTCCGCCGTTACCCTCAGAGCCACCGCTTGGTGCTTCTCTGGTCCAGCCGTGTTCTCGAACCCAATGTTCTTGGCCATGAAGTGTTCAGCGTTCACACCTGCCAATACATCGTAATTAGCAAATACTAACACAGGTAAATGTATTCAAGTTTAAGTGCATGTTAACCATATGATCATGAGCAGTGATATTTTCAGACTAACCTACGAAGAGTGCTGATATTTTTTATTTTTTATACCACCTTAGACAATCCCATTTATTATTATTATATTGATGAAATGATTGAATTATAATAAAATTTATTAATATTCATTATTTTATTGATAAATCATGTTGTTGATGGATTGTATGGAAAAACTGGGTAGTGAACAAATAATTTTCCTATGATCATACCACATAACTAGAACATTGTGATATATATACGTGTTGTGGGTTGTAGTAGAAGTTGTGTTGGCGTGCACTTACCGACGGTTGCTGTGTTGTAGGTTTGGATGCCATCGACGTAGTTTTTATTGCCTGTGATTCTGGTGAGGGTGGGGCCATCTCCGATCATGGTGACAAAGGACATGTGCTTGTTCAAGTTAACATACTCCCTATAGATACCGGCCTTGATGTAAATCACAAAAGTCTTCTTGTTCTTCTTAGGTACCATTTTCAGAGCCTCGTGGATTGTCTTCACCTGGCCACTCCCATCCTGAGCCACCACCACGTCCGGTTTGGGTTCAGCAGCCTCAAGAATCTTTCTCTCCCTTTCACTCAACCACGATGGAAACCCATCCACCAAAGGCTCTTCCGAGAGAAGCTTCCTGTTGTTGGCGGGGGCGGAGGCGGGGGAGTTTTCGGTGGTGGGAGCGTCGGCGGGGGCGTGGACGGGGGCGTGGGCGGGGGCGGAGGCGGGGGCGTGGTGGTTGGCGTGGGTGTCGGTGGTGGAGGTGAACGAGGTAAAGTTAAGACCCTTGAAGAGGGCCGAGACACCGTTCACTATGTCCAACGCGTTGTTGCTCAGCTCTAACGACGTGCTCAGAACCTTAGTCATGGTCTTCCCAGCCTCGGTGGTCGAGTTCTCGAACCCGTCCAAGCATGTTTGCTGGTGGGCAAGGGTGCCGGAGATCCAAACCTTGAGGTCATAGACGTAATCGTTCAGCTTGCTAAGGTCAAACTTCTCCAACGTGACAGAGGATTGGTTTATATCATCCACAGCGTAACCCAGTACTTCATGGCAGATGTCCATGGCCTGTTTGGTCATGTTGTCGGTGGCCAACTCGTGGTAGAGCGTTGAGTTTTTTATTTTGTTGCGGAGCTCCTCGGCCGTGGCGTTGAAGGCGGTAATGATGAGCTGCTTAAGGTCAGTGGTTTCGTTGGCCTTGGCGAGACTCTTCTGGCAGGTTTGTTTGTATTCGGCGGATTGGCATATCATTTGCACGCTCCTCTGAGATTTCACGATGCCTTCGCCTTCGCCGCCGCCGCCTATTTCTTCCTCCACGATCTCGACGCCGTCTCTTATGCCGACGGCCACCGCCGCAACCATCGCCACGAGAAGTACGGAAGACACGGTCAGAATCGCGAACTTCTTCTTCTTCGCATGAGCGCTGTCGAACCCAGTCGCCATCCCTAACAGCTTAAGTTATGATATGGAACTCTTTCTTTTTTTTTTTTTTCCCTTTTCCTTTTTTTGGTTTTGTGTTTTATTTTTTTTGTTTTTTGTTTCTATTCCCTGCGATCTTTTTGAACCCTGGGGGCAGTGTATTTCTCAAAGCCCTAAGGTGCTTGGTGCTTTGTGGCGAGAGTGGTATTTATACGCTTGTGTTGGTGAAACGAAAGGTGCATCATCATCATCATCCATTTTTGTTCAACGGACCGTGAACTGCTCCTAATTTGCCGTCGCCATTTTTGTTCATGCCACTAAGTTAATGGAAAATCCGGTCCTTGAACAATTTTCATCCGCCAAATTCTTTTCCAAACCGATGTAAATAGCATATTGTTTAGAGGGGCTCCTTGAATCATGGACTCTGAATCCGTGCCTTTGCTTGCATGCATGCATGCATGCATGCCTGTCTTTCTCAGTTTTATTTTTCTTAGGAAATTCTTCTTTTGACACCCAAACTCCTCTATACAATGCAACTGAATATATTAATAAAACAATGATATTATTATTATATTAATTTAATTGGTTATTTGTTAGATGTAGAAATTTTGAATTAATCATGCCTTTTTTCTAATTTTCTATATGTATTTCTTTGTGAAAAAATATTTTAACAATTTCTTCTTACAAAATATAGATACACCGTGATAATAAATTGAGATGTTTAAAAATGTAAGATGTTATTGATAGTCAATTCATTGGTATGCATACTGTTATACAAGTATCTTTCAATAATTTTATTATTATATAAAATATTTATGGTTAATAACAAATATTTTTTATATTAAATTTTGCTTTAAAATAATAATTACCAACGTCATTTCTTACTCAGAACTTTCATAAATTTTTCTTCAAAGTTTATACTTTTGAATTGTATTTTTTTACGATTTTTTATTTAAAAAAATTATTTTATTCATTACCTTGTTTTCTAAGATAATAATAGTTAAAACCATGAAAAAATATATTTTCTTTTAAAATATTTGAAAAATGGAAGGAGTAAACTATTATATCTTACTATAAATTTAAAACAAAATTAAGATATACTTTGGTTTATGTTTCATAAAATTTACATATAGCACGATTTCGATATGCACTTGACATAAAATAAATATCGAAATCTTACAGTAATATAATAACAAAGACAATACTAGAAAAATATATGAATGTAAGGAATGATTAGAAGAATTAATTTTTTCTTTCAAAATTTTAATTGTCCATGTACAATATTTGTAACTTTGACTTATTAATTAACAAAGGTAAATAGTTTTTTATTTCATCAAATCAATATAAAATAAAATGGATAGTAAAATCATTTTATTACACATTATAATTATTTATATAGTCAAATATTAATAACATTATAAAAAATTTAAATAATATTCAAATATTTTATTTAAAAACACAATTATAATTACAAAAAAATAATAAAAGAGTATAATATTTTATTAAAATAAATAACTATAAAATAATATAATTTTAACTCTTAAATAATTACTTTATATAATGGATAATCTCTTTTTTAAATGAAACATTTATTTATATTATTTCTTTAATATAAGTTTGATGTTTTATAGATTAATTAGAGTATGTAAAAATAAATAATATTTGTTTCACAACTTGCCAACTGCAATACATGTAATGAACTCATTCATAACTCTTGAACTTATTCAATAAAAATTTAAATATTTACGATTATTATACTAATAAATTATCCAAAAAGAATTTTGTTGTAACTCTTATAACAGTTGTAAAAGGATGACTCAGTCTAACCTCACTTGATCTACAAAGTTTAGTAAAAAAAATTGATAATTCAACTCATATTTTAAAATCAACTTTAGCCTAATTTATCCTTATATTAGACTAATGAAACAATTTTAATCTGATTTTTTTTTAATATTAATATTTTTATACAAAATCAATTAATTAAAAATATATTTAAATAAAAATAAAAATATATTTTAAAAATTTAAATTTTATCATGAAATTAGTTTTTTTAATATATAATAATTTAATATATAATAAATTATAAAAGAATGCATTTATTCAATCTTAAAACAAGAATTAAAATTTACTTTTTTTATCATCTTTTATTTTTAGTAATTTATTAATTATAGTCTCAATTTATCTTTCAAATTAACATTAAAGTTAGGAAAGATAGTGAGGACTACACTTTCAAGCATGAAAAGTAGTCGAACGAGTGTCAATAACGACATGCTCATAATGAAGGTAATCGAAGTCTAAAAAAGAAACTCGCTTGAAACAGGTAATCCCCACCAGGAAGATGATTAGTCAGATAGCTCCGTAATGGAGATAAGTATATCCCTCAATTTGCCAGTGCCTAATGAGAATATGACAACGAATAAATTTATATAATTTTATTATTTTTTATCATTTTAAGGGTGTTAATCCAGATCATCTTATGATTGACCTGAAAAAGATAGATTGAATGAAGAAAAAAACATATATAGTAAATTTAATTCAATTTATATTACTAGTATGTAAATTTGTGATTGAATTATTTTACAAAATGATAATTATTTTAAAATAAAAATAAAAATATTTTTTTATTAATTTAAAAATTATGATTAATTTATTTTAGAGTTAAAAACTATTATTATATTTTTGAAATGATAAAGAGAAGGAGTAGGTTTCTTATTTTTATTTTTTAAATAAATATTATTTTTAATAATTTATGTATCAAATCATTATATTTAAAATAAGAAAAATTAATCAATTTTACATGAGATATTTTTATATAAACAAATTACATATTTTATTTTAAAATATGCAAGTTTTTTTTTAATTTAAATAATTATCAAAATAATTATATATTACTATTATAAAATCAAAATAAATACAACTGTTGGTTGATGTGAATTTATTATATGCGGTATCGTGAACCGATTATTGAGTTTATAATTTATATTTTGTATGTTCGTATATTTTTAATATATTTAAAGACTATGCTTTTATTTCACAAATGTATTTTAACTGATCATCTATACAAATAAAAATGAACCGATTATTGAGTTTATAATTTATATTTTGTATGTTCGTATATTTTTAATATATTTAAAGACTATGCTTTTATTTCACAAATGTATTTTAACTGATCATCTATACAAATAAAAAATTATGGTTATTAAATGTAACAACCATAAGGCTAAGAGCACTACAAGAAAATATGATATTACCGACGGCTATTTACCGACGGCTTCGTATCCGTCGAAAAATAACTGATTTCCGACGAAAATTATTGACGGATATGAAATTTGGTTTTACCGACAGATATATCCGTCGGTAAAGGAACATTTATTTACCGATGGATATATCCGTCGGTAAATTCTCAATTAGTTACCGACGAAAACGTAGCCGTGGGTAAATGAGTGATTTCCGAGGGAAATTACCGACGGATTGTCTTACCGACGGATATATCCGTCGGTAAATTCCCTTTCTTTGAGATGAGTAAAATAACAAAAGGTGCCTCAGCGTCTATGCTTCTCTGAAACCCAAAAAAAAGGTCGTTCTCTCTGCTGGAATTTACATTTGTCCAAGCTCCCTGGTGGCAACCACTTTAGCGATCGTGGCCTTGCGTAATCCCCACCTAGTGTTGCACGATTTCCCTTTGCTCCCCTATTTGTCGCGAAGGTTAGGGTTTCTTTCCACATTCAATTTCTCGCTTGCTTTTGTGTTTGACTTGCTGTTTCTCCCCTTCGATTGTCCAAAACTTTATGTATCCTCTTATTCCAGTTATTCTCTGAAGTAATTGCTCAAGTTCGCTGTAATTGCTTCTTCTAGATTTGTTTAATTTCTTATAGTTTTAGTCTTTTGACTTTTAGTTCGGGTGCAATGTTTCACTGTCTCCGAAACGGTTCTTAGTTGAAAATTTGGATCTTCAACCGTTTTGGAGATGTAGGAGATGTGGGTTTAAAATTATTTGTACGGTACTGCATTCAATTTTGTTATTCATTGACCCCGTCATCTAAGGAGGGGCTGTGGAAATAGATTTAGGTTTGTCTTTTTGTATGAACTTGTGGTGAAGGTGAAGAAAATTAGAAGCTGAAATTGGTTTTAGGAGAAATTAGATGAAATGCCTTTTATGAAAGATGAAGTATATAATTTGATTTTAGATTTATGCTGCAGAATTTGATTTTCGTTAATTGGACAAACTTAATTTATTTGACTTCTTTTTTTCACATAAATATTTATTCAGGAATCTGTCCAAAAAGTCCTGCTACTGACAATGGAAATGAGCTAGTAGCTACTGTCTTGGGTAGTTTGTCTTTGGTTAGAATCAAGACACAACAATTGGTCAACTGGTCTTTGCCGTTGTCTTGATGATCCTGGAAACTGTAAGACTAAGAGTATGTGGATTCCTTAGTTTTTTTCTTTAGTATAAGCATCAAGCAATTTGACCTACTATGGATGTTTATTCTCTTAGGTTTGGTCACTTGCTTCTGCCCTTGTGTTACATTTGGATTGATAGCAGAAAGGCAAACAAAGTAAGCTTTTATTAAATACTGCCTGCACGAGTTACATATATTCAGAGTTTTGACTCATAAAGGTTACATCTTCTGCTATTTTTCTTTTTCTTTGATATATGTAGCTTGCACTTGTAATTGGGCTATTTATGGGGCTTTTTCTGTCATATACTACACATCTCATCAATTTTAGGATCTCTACTGTGTCTGTCTTAATCTTATTTCTTCTTCTTATGCATATACTTGTTCTCAAAATCTGTTTTTCATGTATTTGGGGTAAGAATCTTTATGAATTGTCGGGCACCATATGGCTTTGTCTGGCTAAATAATGCCTTTGAATACATGAAGTATGTACATATCTTCTCACTTTAATCATTCTTTACATATTTCTTTTACTAAGAAAATGTTAAATTGTGGTGTTGTATTTTCAGAAATTACATACCCAAAAATCATTTTGGGGCATGCAGGAAAACGTGGTATGCACATGTCTTGCCATTGTATTGTATTGTTACAGATATCGGTTATCTGTCATTCATCTTCTTGCATTAAATGAAAACCTACCATTCCTTACTTCACATTTCATAATTTAACGATCCCATGTTTAATCCCATGATTTCTATAAATACCCTTTGAAATATTCACAAACCACAACTCAACATCATTCCTTGAAGAAGTGCAATTTTCTCTAACACTTCAGAACCATGGCTAGCTCTCGGCTTGTGAAGGTTACCTGCCTGGTAGTGGTGTTGATGGTTGGTTTAGGGGAGATTATTCCCTTGGCGAAGCAGAGATTCCATGTGGCACGGTGCAATTATAAAAACTAAGTGTTTATCTATCACTTTTACTAACACATCTAAACTTGCATACAAGTCTTGTGAAAACATTTTATAAAACATTTATCATCGAATCTGTCTACTAGCTATAGGGATTACTTCACCAGAAAAAGTCTAATATATAACAAGCTGTACAATCTTTTCTATAGTCCAATATAGGAATATGATGAGTAGGGGCCAAATGTTGGAGTTTTCCACATGGAGTAAGCTACATATGCAATGCAAATTAGGATATGATGTATTATGTTCGGAATTAACGTAGACATCTCTCGCCTATAGCTAGGTTGTTCTGCTCAGCAAAATTTTTGGGTTATGTTTGATGTATCTTTTCACATATATAGTCCTCTAGCATAAGTGCCACGCCCAATGAAGTAGACTAGGGATCATTCACACCTTTAATAGATATAGTATGTCCAAATGAAACATGTTGACCAAATGTTTCATAGCCATTTTTTAAAGGTAACTAAACTAGGTGCCAGGGAGCAAAGCAAGAAAGCAAGGCAGCATCTATTTACATTTTTTCTTGGCCATGTTTTTAATAGTGCTCGTACAATGTACCAGGGAAACAAGTGTTTATGTTTTTGTATAATGGGATTGTGTGTCTCTATATTTTTATATTTTTAAATTTTAATTTTTTTTTCATGCATACACATTTGTGGCCAATAAATAGAACCAAAGCGAGGATTTTTGTTTTGTTTTGTTTTGGGTAGAGTTAGGTAAGAATTAGGTTCCTACAGTACAAAAAGTCCAATAAGGAGGCAGATCTGGGTTTAAATGCGTTCACACGTGGTACAAAAAGTCCAATAAGGAGGCAGTTGGGTTTTAATTAGTGTTATGAACCACAATTCCAATGGTTTCCATCTAAACTATTTTGGGGATGACATAGCTTTTATAATTTCAATTGTTTGTTTGACACTTAAAATTGCTTGACAATTGCTTTGGGAACCAGATTGTGCCTATGATTTTCCACCCAACACTTTAAATTTGATGAATTAATCTTCCGAAGGTGTCAGTAATATCTTAAAAATAATATAAAATCCTTTGGTCACCATGGCTAGGCTGCTATTATTTCCTCCATTTGGCTATACAATAGACTGATATCCTGTTACCCATCAAGTCATAAATGCATTTTTCTTTTTTAATAAATAAATTTCAGTTTCGTTGTAATTAATTCGAGATCTAAATATTTGAGTTCCAGATTGATCACTTTTTCACCTTATTTCATTTAGCAATACTCTTCCACTTTGGTTTTCCACATTTTTTTACTTTTCATCTTTATATGTAAATATGTTTTAGTGCACTGATTCCTTTTTTATTGAAGCCTGTTGCTTGAAAGTCCAATGTTAAGTTGGATTTGATAATATAAAAGTAGCTTAGTATTATTATGTTGAATCTAATGATTAGATTCAATTTTGATTCAAATTATGTGAAGTGCAATTTCACTATTTGTCTTAAGTCTATAGGAGATTTCATTTATATCAACTTTTGCAAAACATAAAAGTTTTAGTTGAGTCGTTTTACTCTATTTGAAGCATAGTTTAATCAAAATCCAATGGTAGATTTCTTTCAAACAATTCCTTTAATTGATCTTATTCTCTTCAATATTACAGAACATGGATGGTATTTCTTTCAATCGCGGTTGGATGTATGATAGATGTTATAGTGGTAGAAGAGGTTTGAAAGAGTCTTTTGTTATAGGGGTTGAAGAGTTTATCGAACAGACACGACAACATACACATTATGAACATGATGGAGGGATTAGATGTCCATGCGTTAAATGCGATTGTACAAAGATTTTGAAGGATGAAATCGTCAAAGTTCACCTTTACAAGCAAGGGTTCAAAAGAAACTACTGGATTTGGGTCGATCATGGTGAACAAATACCTCATGTTGAAGAGAATTTTGATCACAATTGTGTACACGGTTCAAGTAGCGATGCACACATGCCTCAACAAGATCAATTTATGTCAATGCAAGAGATGATGTACAATTCTCTCTTGCAACATCATTCATTTGAAGGACCCGAGTTGGTTAATATAGAAGAACCACCAAATGAAGCAAGTCAAAGGTTCTATAATGTGTTGGCTGAAACAAATAAACCCTTATTTGAAGGGGCAGAAGACTCAAAATTGTCAATATGTGTTAGACTTTTAGCTTGCAAGTCAAATTGGAACATTCATGACCAGTGCTTAGACTTTATGACACGAATGTTGTTGGATGTGACACCTATAAAAGATGGGTTGCCCACAAGTTATTATGATGCTAAGAGATTAGTATCAAAATTGGGATTAGAGGCTAAGAGGATTGACTGTTGTGTTAATGGGTGTATGCTTTTCTATGACAATGATTATGGAAAAAAGGATGTGGCATTGCTTGAATGTAAATTTTGTCAAACACCAAGATATCACAACAATAGCACTGGAACAAGTCACAAAAAGCCGGTCCCAATAAAAGCTATGTTTTACTTGCCTATAATTCCAAGATTACAAAGAATATTTGCATCAATGCAAACTGCTGGGAAAATGACTTGGCACCATGATAATAGAAGTTCTGATGTGTTACGCCATCCATCGGACGGTGAAGCATGGAAGTACTTTGATAGGAAACATACTTCTTTCGCTGCTGATCCACGCAATGTCAGACTTGGATTATGTTCTGATGGATTTAACCCATATATCCAAGCTTCATCTTCACCTTATTCTTGTTGGCCCATGATTGTCACCCCATATAATCTTCCTCTTGATATGTGCACGACAAAGCCATATATGTTTTTAACTTGCCTAATTCCGGGTCCATCTAATCCGAAAGCTTCTATTGACATTTACTTGGAGCCTTTAATCGATGATTTGAAAAAATTATGGAGTGGTATTCTTACATATGATATTTCAAGGAAACAAAACTTTATGATGAGGGCAGCTTTGATGTGGACTATTAATGACTTTCCAGCATATGGGATGTTATCTGGTTGGGGGACTCATGGTAGATTGGCTTGTCCACATTGTATGGAGCATAGAAAATCATTTACATTAAATTATGGTCGTAAAAGTTGTTGGTTTGACTCGCATCGAAGGTTCTTACCTAATGATCATCCTTTTAGAAGGAACATTCAAGCTTTTCGGAAGGGGCAAGTTGAATTAGAAGGGCCGCCTCCTAGGCTAACACCTAAAGAAGTATGGTCAAGAGTAAAAGATTTGCCAAAAGTAACTGAATGTGGCGTGACAAGGATAGAAGGATATGGAGAGTGACATAATTGGTTAAAAAGAAGCATATTTTGGGATCTCCCATATTGGAAAGATAATTTGTTGAGACATAATCTTGATGTTATGCACATAGAGAAAATTTTCTTTGATAATATTTTCAACACTGTGATGAATGTAAGTGGCAAGACAAAAGACAATGACAAAGCAAGAAAAGATATAGCTTTATATTGTAGGCGTAGAGACTTGGAGTTGAAGGCACAAGTTAATGGGAAAATGTTAAAGCCTAAAGCAAACTACACATATAGTACTGAGCAGGCAAAAGTAGTTTGTCATTGGATAAAAGAACTTAAGATGCCTGATGGTTATTCTTCCAACTTAACAAGATGTGCTGATGTTCAAAAAGGGAGAATTCATGGCATGAAAAGTCATGATTGTCATGTATTCATGGAGTGTTTACTTCCTATTGCATTTAGTGCATTACCAATACACGTTTTAAATCCTCTTATTGAAATTAGTCATTTTTTTAAAGATTTGTGCTCTGCAACATTGAAGAGAGAAGTGCTAACTAGAATGGAAGAAAATATTCCAATTATTCTTTGTAAGTTGGAAAGAATATTTCCTCCTGGATTCTTTGATTCAATGGAGCATCTCCCTATTCATCTGGCATATGAAGCTTGGCTTGGTGGACCTGTACAATATAGGTGGATGTATCCATTTGAAAGGTACTAAAATGATTGTCCCATGGCTTTTAAATGTCATTCTTATTATACTTATCAATCATAATGTTGTTTAATTCATTAGATTCATGGGTGATTCAAAACGATCAGTGAAAAACAAGGCCAAAGTTGAAGGATCAATTTGTGCGACTTACTTGCATCGTGAGACAACTTACTTTTGTTCTCATTATTTCAACAACTTCATGTTATTACCACGACAACGTAGAAATGAAAAGGATTTTCAAAGCCAAACACAAGTTTCAATGTTATCAATCTTCCGACAAGTTGGTCATCCTTCGGGACGGGAGTTAAGTTACTTGGTTGATCGATTCCGAATTTAAATCCGCTCATGTTCATATATTAATCAAGCTGTGTTGAAGTTAAACCATATCTTGAGTAAGTTCAAATAAGATTATTTTTCAATTTCTTTGTCAAATATTCTACGACATTCAAATTGACCGTTGAAATGGTGTACTTGGCTAGTTCATTCTTGCGATCAGAACAAATAAGTGAATCACAGGCTTACGCTCGGATACATGCAGATTTTCCTATATGGTTCAAGGAGCAAGTATGAATCTTATAATTCTATTTTAAATATATTTTAGATATAGTAATGTAATATTAGATGTCTCTTAATTTTGTAGATCCACGAGTGAGCCATGTACTGTGAGAAATCAAGACCTAAGAGATTTGTCCAATCATCCCATGAGATGTGTTAAAGAATGGCACACATACTTTGTGAATGGATACAAATTTCATACAGATGCATGGAGCAAGGGGAAAAAGACGATAAATAGTGGAGTTTATGTTAAAGGTTTGACGAGATAGTGGTGAAGATGATTTTTTTGGGATAATTATTAAAATATATGAGTTTGAATACAATTCTTCAAGTTATCCCAAAAAAGTTATGCTTTTTTACTGTGAATGGTTTGATCCATCTAGAAGAGGTACAAAAGTAGATCCTAAATATAATATTGTAGATATTCGAATGAGTTTAAGATATGAACCATTTGATCCATTTATCCTTGCACGTAATGTAAGACAAGTATATTATGTCCCATATCCATCATTTCGAATAGATAAACGTGGTTGGTGTGTTGCAATCAAAACAAAACCAAGAGGTCGCATTGAATGTGATGGTGTGGAAGAGGATGTCCCTTACCAACTAGATGAAATGTTACATGGTAATGAAGTCATTGAAGTTGAAGGTATATTTGGTTTACATGACTTTGACATTGCTCCTGAAGAATTGGAAGAGGAAGAGGAAGAATTGGAAGAGGAAGAGGAAGGGGAGGAAGAAGAGCAAGATGAAGAGGAATACGAAAGTCAAGAGGAAGAAACCGAGGATGAAGATGAGGATGAGGATGAGGATGAGGATGAGGATGAGGATGATGAAGATGAAGATTAAGAACAAGAAGAAGACTTTAGTTTTCAACATAATTAGAAAAATTATGTCTTATAATCTTTATTTTACACCTATGACTTATTGTATCCATATTTGTTATGTGTAATGTTATTAAGTTATTTTACTTAATTTGATATATGTTTTTATATCATTATTTATGTCTAATTTTATTTTCCTATAGATATGACTACAGGAGGTTCGACTCACCTAAACCCCCACCCTATGGTGGGAATAAAGGAAAAGGGATAGCGAAAAAAAGAGGCCACGTTATGTATTGAAGGTAGTTCCCACGGACATACTTGTCTCCATCTGCTGCACCTCATCCATCACCATCCTCTATTGTAGGATCTACACCATCCCCTTTAGTTGTGCCTACTGTACCCACACCACTCGATAGCACCATCCATTTCCGTAGTACCACCTATACCATCCTCAGCCCGATTGTGATCGTGACACACACCTTATCCCCAACCCTAGGCTGTGGGACCCAACTCATCTCCATCACCATCCCTCGCTACGGTGTCGGGTCCTTCCACCTCCGAAGGTCACACACCTACCCAGATTCCATCCCCACAGATTGCGGTTAGAACATCACGGTCTAGTGGGGATGACGATTCGAAGATTGGAGAAGATGACCATACTCTCCATGATCGACCCATGATTGAACCCTATGGTCGAGGGTAATATTTATATTCAATTCTCAATATATATTATTACTAAGTTTTAGTTATTTTGACTATATATATATATATATATATATATATATATATATATATATATATACATTGTATAACTTTTTCTTTGAAATTAGGTTTCTTCAGTCTAGGGTTGCATCGCAAGTCATTACAAAGAGTATTAAGCGGCAATTCCTTCGACCTTGGACGACATGGGGAGTCATTCCTAATAGTGATAAGGAGTCTTTCGGCAACGTTTTAAGTTCGAGTTAAAATTGTCAACTTAATTATTTGTTTAGTTCTTATATGTATATAATTTGTATCATAATGTCTACTCTTACGAGATGAAGGTTCAATGGAGACCGGAACATGAAAATCAAATAAAGAAGAATTTTCATTCCAAAGCATCTCACGAGACTTAGTGAGATGTTTCGGGACGCAAGAGTTGCTGGCCAAAGGCCGATTGGATTGGAGAACATGTTTGGAGCAGGTTACTAGAACATTGGAGTTCACCCATGTATCGCACTAAATGTGTGCGAGCCCAAAAGAACAGAGCATCCGAAAGGGGGAAGCCTACACACGAGTGGCTCCATCACCACACATGAACATGCCATGCGTATGGTAAGTCTTTAATACATATATTTAGGATTATATAAGGCTAACTAAGTTGTATATAATTCTTATTTTGTCAATGTAATGCGAGGCAAAAGAGCTTGGGAGATCGGTGTTTGTTGATGAGATCTTCCAGCGAGACCCATATAAGAAAAAATACAGGTCATTTTGTTGATGAAAGGTCTAGGAAGACACATGTAAGTTCCTTCACTTCGATTTATTTTATGATATGTAAAGTTTATCATATCACAACATTTCTTTGTTTGTACTAATAGGAGGAATTTCGGACTAGACTTTCACAAGCTAGGTCATCTGCTGGTTCCTGTGTTGGTGATGCGAGTCTACTCCTACGGACTCTGCAGATGATGATCTTATTAGGTCTCGCTGCTGGGTAGACATCTGTTGGAGGCAAAAATAAGGGAAGATTATATGGAGCTGGACAACTTGCTCATGGTTACCAAGGTGGGTCTGATACTCTCAAGCATCAGACTCAAGCATCCAGCTCCTCTGTTGATTTTGAAGAGATGAATCAACTGAGGGAACGATTATCTGCACAAGAAGAAGAGATTCGTCGAACAAGGGAGCATAATGAGCGACTAGAGCACCAGTTTCGGGAGTTTCAATCACTTGTGGGTGCAGTCGTTCAATTCCTACCTCCCGGTGCACAATCCCTCATTCAGCAGCGCCAAAACAGCCAGTAGGATAGTCAGCAACAACAATCTCAACAACAAGAACACAATCAAGAACAACAGGACCACGCAGAACAACAACACAATGCAGAACAACAACAAAACCCAGAACAACAAGGGCAAGAGTCTCCTGATTATTCGCATTATTAGATACTTTTTCAAATAATATTGTATTTGACATTATTCTACTTTATAATCATAGTTACTCTTACACATTAAGTTTTATTGTAGATAGTTTGAACTATATGTCATTTGTTTACATTGAGATTATTTTAATTATGTTTGATTTCAATTGAGGTTATTTGTCTTATATTTAAGTTGAATTTGATCTGAAATAGTTGAACTGTGGTTGTTGTTGCCTGTGATATAAAATGTATGGTATTATGCAGGGAAATTGGTTTTCTGAAAAATGAAATGAAACCTGGAAGAAATTACGATATTATCGACGGATATTTCCGACAGATATATCCGTCGATAATTACCTACAACACTTACCGACGGATTTTCCGTCGGTAATTACCTATATCGATTACCGACGGATATATCCGTCGGTAATTACATGCAATGTCTTCCGACGGATTTATCCGTCGGTAATTACCTATAACGCTTTCCGACGGATATATTCGTCGGTAATTACCTACAACACTTACCGATGGATATATCCGTCGGTAATTACCTACAACAGTTACCGACGGATATATCCGTCGGTAATTACCGACGGACTTTTAAAATCCGTCGGTAATATTTACCGACAACACAATTACCGACAGATTTCTATCCGTCGATAATCCGTCGGTAATATGTATTTACCGACGGATTTTCTTAGTTACCGACGGATTTTGTCCGTCAGAAAATCCCATTTTTCTTGTAGTGGAGGGGAACCATCCCTCAAAAGCTACCTCAAGAGATTGGAGAACCTCCTATCTTATAAGGCCTCCCTAGTAAGGAGACCTTCCCAATGTGGGACTTGTTACAGTAAACTATATATTTATAAATATATATATATATATATATATATATATATATATATATATATATATATGAGAGAGAGAGAGAGAGAGAGAGAGAGTGTGTGAGAGAGAATTTTAGTTAAGTTTGAGAATTTTTTGATTGTTGTTTGAATATGTCAAATTTGTATTTGTATGAAGACATTTTCAAAGAAAATTGTTAATAAAGAGTTACTTAAAAATAAAAAATAAAATATTTTATTATAAACTTTACATGTGAATTTGTTTAGTTAAAACTATTTATATGAGTAATTTTTCTAATTTTAACTAATTTGTTAAAATTTAAAATAATTCATCAATGAACCTATAATAAAATGTTTTTTTTAATTATTTATCGTAACTCTCTTTGAAATTATTTTTATAAAAAAAATCTTTAAATTTTAAACAACTTTATCAAATTTTAAACAATTTATTTATACATTTTAATAAAATATTTATTTTATTTTTAAATAATTTATTTTAATTAATTGATACATTAGTATTGTTTAATGCCACCAATAATTTGATCCCAACAAATATTAATTCCTGAGAAATTGACTGTATCTCGTAATAATGAAATGATAATATATATATATATATATATATATATATATATATATATATATATATATATATATATATATATATATATATATATATATATATATACATATTATTGAATTGATCCATGCTAGTGGACGAAAAACTTTGTTTGAAAATATAACAAATTTCAATAAATCAATCATATATGATATATTAAGAATATCATAGATTAGACGTATCACATTAATGTCGTCCTATTCGCCTATATTATACTACCAAATTATAATTTGATGTTGCTATTGAAAATATAGTCTATATTAAAACATGATTATTAAAAAAATGATTTCTTATTATTTTCATTAACAATGTGGTGTATTCTTAAGATACTAAATGTACGATAATTACATTGTTTTATAAGATAATAATAGTTAAAACCATTCAAAAAATAATAATTTTAAAACATATTTAAAAAACAGAAGAAGTAAATTAATATAAACCTTTAATATTTGATTTATTTTTCATCAAATCTATATAAAACATGATAATAGAAAAAAATATTTATTACAAATTTTAATTTGTCAATTTGGTGTACAATATTTTTAAGTTGATTTTTGTTTAACAAAGGTAAATAGATCTCTATTTCTCAAATCAATATAAAATAAATGGATAGTAAAATCATTTTTGATTATCCATTATAATCATTTATATTTTAAAATAATGATAGTTAACCTTATACAAAAATAATTAAATAATATTCAAATATTTTATATGAAAATATAGTAAAAAACAATTTAAAATAAAAAAATTAGTATGTTATTAAAATAAATAATATTATTTCAACTGATCTTAAGTAATTACTTACAAAATATACGTAGATATAGATAGACATATGAGTGAGTTTATACCAACCATCATGTAAGTGTGTAATGTCTAATGTGTGCAGTTGGATTTAGTCTAATTTTTAAATTATTAAATTAATAGTTAAGATAAATTGAATGACCTCTTTAAGTCTCATGAGTAAAATATGTTTTGGCTTGTATTTGCAGCGTTGTTAGTTTGAAGTATATAAATATAAATAAATAACATATTAGTATTTGTTTCCTATTTTCTATTATAATTAACCAATTATTAACTGTTAAAACCAGTGAAGTCATCAATGAAATTTAAAATATTTACAACTATTATACTAACAAATAAGCCAAAAAGATGATTTTAACTCTTACAATGCTTACTTTTTTGTTAAACTTTCTTAACCTCAATTGTATTTTTTTAGATGAACTAATTAACTTCTGCAGTTAATCTGATATCTTCTGTCCTTTTCCCCTTTAAATGAAGTCAAGTAATTAATTAGTCTTGCAATATATATATATATATATATATATATATATATATATTTATAAAGTATATATTATATGAATTTTAATGTATTAATTTATTATCATATAATTTTAGATTAATGTAAAGTTATTCGAAAATAATAATTGTTTTAATGTAATAATCTATTTTGAAATAATATTTATACTAACTCTGAGTACAATTTCACGTATAAAAATTTGTGAGTCAAATGAGAAAGACATGATTATTTTATCTCTAAGAAAATCTTATTAAATAATTCTTAGATAATTAACTTGAGTGATGGAGTATCATTACCGGTATCCATGCCACTCACAACTAGATTCGATAACTCGCCTCCTAAGATAGTCAAACAGACACTTGGATAAAAGAAAGGAACCAAAAACAAGATTAAAGTTCGATCTTATAAGAACAATGCTATTTTATCATATTTTTATTAGTACTCTGATTATTGCAAGCCATTAAATTATAATTTAATTATCTTTTTTTTATATATATAAACAATGTATGAAGAGATAATTACTCATAAAAATTGGAATTTACAAATATAAACCATATTTTATTTAAAATTATCAATATTTAAGAAATATCTGAGTTTTAAATGGTTATTAACATAAATGATTAATTATTCAATCCATGTATCACTTCTTAATCTACGTGTATAAATATAATAAATGATGCAATTTTTTTTAATTTAATTATAGTTATTAATATCAATTATGTAGTACTATTGTAAAATCAAGATAATCTAACTGGTATTTGATGTGAAATAACTACATATTGTATAGTCAACTGATTATTGAGTTTATAATTTATAGTTTTTATATTAATATATCTTAAATATATTTAAATACTATATTTTAATTTCACAAATGTATTTTCATAAATATATTATAAATTATATATTTATAAATATGTTTTTAAAATATAACTTTATATATATATATATATATATAATAAAAACTATCACTCTCTCAAAATATAAAATTAATTTTCATTTTTACAATTTATTTTATTATAATTTTAATAATTAAGACAAATTATTAATTTAAAATATTATATTGTTATTTGTATTATTTTTTAATGCCACCAATCGATGGTGGAAGTAGATTTGATCCAACAAATCTTAATTATCGTCAAGTTGACTGTCACCTGTATTATGTAATAATGGAAGGATATAAAAAAAAGGAAAGGTTTTTATGTATATAATGAATGTAATTACCTTAATTAACATAATGATAAATTTTAATGAATTACAAGCATAATATATATATATATATATATATATATATATATATATATTTATATAATATGAAATAAAATGATTACATATCGTTTATAATTTAACGTAATTAATATCATGTGAAAGAATGATTTATATCATATTTTTTCAAGAAAATATTTAAATTGATCGATGCTAGTGAACGGAAAACTTGATATGAAAATTTAACAAATTCCAATTAATCAATCATACATATAATATATTGAGAAAATCACAGATTAGACGTATCACATTAATGTCGTCCTATTGGTCAATATTATTCTATCAAATTATATGTTTCCAATTTAATGTTGTTGTTGTTGAAACAATGGTCTATATTGACACATGATTATGAAAAAACATATATTTCTTATTATTTTTATTAGCAAGATGGTGTACTCTTAAGATACTAACTGAACGAGAATACTGTAAATTATTAAATATAATCTTGTTGACTAAATAACTGTAACGTGCCGTATAGAAGGGGGAAAAAGATTGGAATGAGAACTTGTTTTCCATAATCACAAATATATTTTCTTCCAAAATAGAACCTCATTATTAACTGAAACCGTATTGATATATATTTTTTCAGGGAAAATCTATACCTAGTTATTTTTCAGGGAAATTACTTAATTGATTTATAATCCAAGAAGAGCGTAATTATAGGATTACGAGGACAAATCAACGTTGGATCATAATTACCAATTGCAAATTATAAACATATAATATAATCTAAGACAAGAAGTAATCGTAAGATTTTCTTGCAAGAAAAGATAAATCAACCGTGCATCTTCCATTATAAATATGCATCAAAAGTTTGAAGCAAAGCATTCTTTTTGGAGATGGATAATCCTGGTGTTCCTCTAGGCATGGATAACCCTCATATTCCTTCAGGCATGGATAACCCTCGTTTTCCTTTACCCATGGGTAACCCTCATTTTTCTTTAGTCATGGACAAGTCCAATTTTCCTTCAGACATGGATGCGTTTAAGCAACAGAAGAAAAAGGCAGGGCGGAAGAAGATTGAGATAAAGAAGATCGAGAAGTCTAGCAACAAGCAAGTGACATTCTCGAAAAGGAGAGTGGGGCTGTTCAAGAAAGCGAGTGAATTATGCGTTCTTTGCGATGTCAGTGTAGCCATCATTGTGTTTTCTCCTGCAGGAAAATTGTTCTGCTTCGGCCACCCAGACATGGAGGGCGTTGTTGAAAGCTACGTGAAAGGAGCCCAAGTGTTTGAACCATCGGAGTGGAGAGAGAGATCAGTGTCGTATGAAGAGTGTAACAGGAAATACGAGGAGGCAATGAAGAATTTGGAGGCGGAAAAGAAGAATCTGAGAGAAACTGAAGCTTTGGTTAAAGGGTGGAACAGAAGGTGGTGGGAGGACCCCATTGATCAGATGAGTGAACGTGAGTTGGAACAGTTTATGGTTTCTGTTTATGAGTTGAGGAGAAAATTAACCGAAAGGGGTGGTGAATTGGTGACGCAATCAACGCTATAGGATACAATCTTTTCATTTTGATCAAGAACAGTCTTTTATGTTTATTTTATTGCTGTTTACTTGCTTTTCATCTCATTCAACAACTTTTTGTATTTTTTATTTTCTTATATATATGCAAAGATATCCTGTCTCACAAAAGAAGCAATGGGCCGTGATCATAGAAAAAACAAAAAACCTTTGAATCACTCATGCTTCTAATTGTAATATGTAATGTGAGTGACAGTGCTTAACCAAAGTGCTTGTAGTTGGATATTCCTGACTTGTAAACCAAAATTGGTTAGTGTTGAGATCTCCATCGATTCGATGTCAGACAAATTTTTGGGGAAGATTAAATTCTGTGTTCTACCTATTCAGTGTCTGTTAAACTCTGATATGCTGGTTGGTAATATAATATGTAAAACAATCACTTTTATCATTATTTTTATAAAGAAATACATAGAAGCATAAAGTGGCCTTTTCCCCTTAGTTAGGGGATAGGGAACTGCAGATAGCACGCAGAAAGCAAAGAATTGATAATATATAATAATAAAATCAAGACTTCAGCAGCAAAGTTGATTAACCTTTTTTCTTCATTTGGTTCGTAGATAAACTGTTATTTGAATGATTTTCCATTCATTTTCTGACTTTTCCTGGTCTAAAACTTGTTCAAATATCTTAGTTATGTCTCCTTCCGAAATTGGTTTGAAAAATTTGAATATCTTACAAAACGAATAAGCAATGAAAAGTTCATTGGAACGTGAAAGCAAATGTCATTAGTAACGACTAACGAGATAGTATATATATATATAACTCCATCATACTTCCACAGTGCCAATGCCAATGAATACTGTGTTTAAATGAGAGGAGAAGATAAGGAAATCAGAATGCAAGCGAAGGATGCATTGAGGGCGTTTTAACTTTATTTAGTTAATTAATAAACTGTGAATGAAAACAATATTATTCTTCAAAAAACATTAATATTTTCCCCAATAGAGCATATGTAAACTTCCATTTTTGATCATGTGATAGAATAAGGCATGGCACCTATGCGCAAGGTGGAGGCATTAGCAAGCCACCAAAGATGGGATGAGTATTGACACATCTTGACGTGGTTGGGGCATCTCCAAACTTCAGGTCAATGTCTCTAACTGTAACACCTTGACACCCGAACAGCTTGCTGCACCTTAAGTCCACTGCAAGTGGTGAAGTTGTAGTTCCTCTCACGTTTTGGAAATGAACATTTTTTATCTTTACAAGTGATGGCTGTACATAGACAAATAAATCAATGCAACAATTAGCATATATACAAGCTCTTGTAAAAGAAAATAAACTAATAAATAAGGCTAAACCATTTTATAGCCCATGTTTATGTCAAAGAAAGAAGTGAAAGCAAAAAGAAAAACAAACCAATTAATTTTACCTTCTTTTTGCAGCCTGGATCACATTCATACTCTTGGTCAATGATGATAGGGTTTTTTACTTTTTCCATGATAATGTCACTGAAGCTTATATCTGAGGCTGCACCTGCATATCTATCAGGCCATGCTTTGACTCTGAGGCCATTGGTTGTGCCGATCAATGAGCAATTCTTGATGCGAATGCCTCTCACCTCGTCCTCATCCTGATATTTTCCAAGACTACCGATACTGCATCATATAGATATTGTCAGGCATGTGCCAAAATTAATTGATGACTTATAGGAAGAGAAGGAAACATTTGACAACTTATATGTATCTGGAATTACCTTATACCGTGTCCAGGGCCACACTTGAGTCTGTTGATGAAAACATTTTTGACTCCTTGTATCATAGAGATGCAATCATCCCCAGTTGCAATGGTGTTTTTGGACATTAGAACAATGTTGGAATGGCTGACATGAATTCCATCAGTGTTGGGGCTGGTTGCGGGTGCAAGCAGCTTAAGTTTTCTCAATCTGACGTTTGTACATTTGGTAATGAATACGTGAAAGCCTTTGGGGTTCACAGATCTGATGCCCTGTATAACCACGTTACTACTATCACTGACGAAAAGGCTCTGCATTCTCCCATAAAACACAGACATGTGAGCTTAATTAATCAAATATAGTATTATTATTTGCTAGCCAAGTATTAACCATGTCATGCATGCACATATAATTACAATCATGATACGTTAATGACATGTGTTATAGCTTACGCTTGGATTCCTGGCGCAAGTACCATCAGCGGCTGATTCGCAATTCTGGGAGTATTCCCATGACTTTTTACCCTGGCCATCGAAAGTGCCACCGCCTATAATTTTCAAGCCATTGTGTTTCTCGAATATGAGCCAGTCACCGTTTTCATATTCCGAAATATCGGTGGTAGCCATAACATACCCTTGCACTTGAATTGTTACTGGACTTGGAATACTGCATGGTCCACTGAAAAACATTGATGAAACCAAGAACCTGCCTGGAGGAATCAAAAGCCTGGTTGGCCCAGTGGATTGATGGCACACCTTTTGCCATGCAGACATGAAAGCCTGCATTCATATGTATTTAACGTATGACCAATCTATCTATAAGACTAGCATGGATTTAAATTAAGACCACATTATTCGACAAAAGATGCATAAGGTGTCTTGTCAACAAAGGTTGTCCTAATACTGCCTTGATGACTAAGAATCAAACTCGTATCCACAATGTGAGTTAAAAATCAATCTTCGGTATTCAATTGGCTTATAAAAGAAAAAAAAGGCCCTGGTGCTAGAATTTATTTACCTGGGTGCAGTCGAACTTGCCATCAGCTTTGGCTCCAAAATCCATGACGCTAACTATTTTCTCACCAGGAAGGAGCACATCCTTAGCCACATTTTTGTTCCTGAACATGTCAGGACCAGCAATTCGTGGTACTTTTGGAACTGTAGCCTCAATGCAGGCCAATGCAAAGAACAAAATAAGAATGACAGCGCTCTTTGCAATGGCCATTGCGCCTTAATGCCCCCAAAATTTGATTTCCCTTCTTTGTCACACTCTTCAAATTTGGAGCTTAGGGCCTCCTTGGGGAGGCTAGGATATGAGTGGGGAAATATTATTGTTCTTTCTTTGCCACTGTTTTATAACATGCTTCTAGCACAATAAATGGTTCATCAAAATCAACGGATTAATTTCTGGCTTATTTAGTTAAGCTAAATTTAGTGATGCTTATGGGTGTTGACGAGGTTGTTCCAAAGTGGACGATTCACTAGCTGCCACATCCTAACAGCAGCTACGGACAAAACAAAAAGGAAAAACAGATCACTTAATTCCTCCCTTCATTAATTGGTTCAAAATCATATGCTCTCTCCATAACAGCACAAATATATGCCTTCAGCACCCAATTGAATTCACAACGCATATATTTGGACATATAATACTACTACCATTTTTATCCACCAATAGTTTTATTCGCTATACTGAAATTATCCCCACTCAAAACTCATCGTCATCATCATCTTCTGTTCATTATTATCTTATACAAGATATATTTAATGATGTATATGTTATGCTCTATTTTGTATTATTAATGCATGTGTTCACTTTTTTTAAAGGTTAACAAAATACAATTAAAAAAAAACATTATACTAAAAAAGTTTTATCACTAAAATCAAGGATAAAATAATATCAAAATGTGTATCAGATTAGTTATAAAAGTACATACCTGTATTAATTGTTATTTTTATCATAGATATGTATTAAAATAATAAAATAGTAAATAGATTTTTCCACAAATGGAAAAGCCAATCCAATATGTTAACACAAATTAATATATATATATTTTTTTTAAATTACAAGTTGCAAGAAAATATAATTCGGTCATAAACCCTGAAAAATTATGAGTTAGTAATCTCTAGTCAAAGACTTTATTTAAGACATACTAATATACAAATTGGAGATCCATACCGAGAAATTTAACATTAAATAACGCTAATAACCGAGTAATATTTCAAAGTGGTCTGGTTAAACTATCACCTATAGATTTTAATATATATTATATGAGAGTTATTTGTTAAACGAATTGATTACTACTTAACATCCATTGATTTAGCTGAACCAATTTGATAAAACACGACATATATATTATATGAATATCAAGGTATACACTCTGAATCCAATCTGTTTGTAAAGCTTATCCAAGGTTTGGTTTTACCAGGTTTACAAAAGAAATCTAGAAATTCAAAGTTCCTCATATCGGAGTTTGCATAAATGCATTGGCTTTTGATTTGTACATAACTAGCAGCAAAAACAAAAGCCTTGGGAGTTTAATACATTTTCCTGCATAGTATTGAAGACCTGTGTGAATGGATCTTCAAGCTGATTCATACATTAAAAATTTAGCTTGTACTGATATGGTACAAGAGGAGTACTGAGTACTAACCATTTGCAAGAAGATGAAAAAAAAGAAAGAGGAAAAAACAATACTACTCATGCTCACATCAGCCAACCAACCCTCTTTGTTGCAACTCTGTTCTGTTTTCAACTGGGAATCTTGAAGCAGCTTCATTGCATTTGATGTCCTCTACTTTCATCTGGATAGCCTTAGCAGTCAGATATGTTGGATAAAATTTGTACTGACACAGAACTTGAGGCTCTGATGAAAGGTTCCAGAAACTCTTCTGCTGGCCAATGTTAGCAAGGTCTGCTTGAGGTTTCATTTCTTGCTCTAGGAAAAAGGAATCAAGAAAGAGAAACTATGTCTATGTTAGTGGTTTCTGCAATTTTCTGAGTACAAGTCCAAGACCGAAGCCATATTATATATATATATAATATCTGTCCGAGAAAGGCACTGTATCTTCCCACCTTGTGGGACCAAATTTCTGAAGCATCTCTGATCGTTGAAGTCGTTATCCTAAGTAATTGATTACTTCTGAAAGATTACTACTTGGCTTGGTTTTATTCTGGTAATAATCTCATTTTGTCAAAGATCTTCGTGTTCCATAATAATGTGGAGTTAAAAGTACGATATCTTCTAAGCTAAATTAAGGTTTAAATTCTTAATCTCGCTTTAGCTGGACCAAATTATCAATATTTACTCTTTCGATTGACAAATCAATTCCTCTAGTATATATGATCCTTCCTTGCCTTCATGGGTTTATTTGTATGAAACTTTGATTGTTTTGGTCATATGGAGCCAGTTTTGTAGTTTTTAGTTGCTTACAAAGAAGATCACACATGATCCTACACCGGAGGAATGGTCGTGGAAGAATTTAATCTGCTTTACTAATGTTCTTCTTCGGTCTCACATTTCGATAGGATATTTTTCCTAAATCCAAATTTGATTAGAACCAAATAAATTATACAAGACACAAGATAATATTAACTCAACTTATTCATTATATACATTAGTTTAATTAAATTATAAAATAAAAAAAAATTGTAGATATATATTTTAACATGAATGGTGTGAATTGGTGGTACTATGCAATATGCATGTCAAAAGAAGCATATTGGTGATTTGAAGTTATCATAAAATTATTCCTTTCAATCCCGTGAGATAGCAGAATAAGGTTTTTATTTTTATATAAAAAAGGAAAGGAGTTATAGCATCAAATTCAAATACCAGGAAAGAATAAAGTGGATCGTCATATTTATCTAATTTTTTCACATTCTTTATCTTATCTTTCTTCTCTTTTCTACCCAAAAATTCACTCAGTTTAGAGTGTATGTTTAGCTTAAAAGTTCAAGATGTCTAACTTTAAATTATTTAAAAATAATTAATTATAAAATTTGATTATATTTTTCTCATTTTTCATTCACTCCTTATTTTTCTCTTTTCTATCTTACTTCTCTGATTTTACTCTCTTCTCTTCCATTTATTCTCCTAATTAAGCTATTATATTAAAATTTAATAAAAATATTTTTAAATTAATATTTAAACTAAAAAAATATTAACTAATTACTCATCTAATTAAAAAAATGAAATATTTATGAGTTAAATACAATTTTTTATTTAGTAATTTAATCTAATTATAATTAGGTTAAATTATGAAGGTTAGTCATATTGGATAATTTAAAAAAGTTATTAAAAAATTACTTTAAGATAAATATTTAATTTTTTTCTTAATAATTATAACATAATAATTTGTATTACCTCAAATTTATAGTATAATATTTTTAAATATAATATATTAAATTATAGTATTTTTAGATAATTTAATTTTTATTTTATCTTAAAAAATAATAGAAGATTCATTTTATCAAATTTTAATTTTGTATTTATAATTTAAAGAATAAGACGAGTAACAAAGGAAAGAGAAAATGGAAAACAAACTAGATAAGAAAGAATAACAAGAAGTAAATACAGAGAGATAAAAAAAATAAATGAGAAAAAAAATAACTATATTATTTCCGACAAATTTATTTCTTATTATTAAAATTTGTGTATAAACAATAATCAGATATACTTAGTTAAATAAATTTATATATTTTTTATTTAAATAAGTTTTTTTAAAATATATTATTTAAAAAATTGTTTCAAATTATCAATGCCATTGTTTTCCTCATTTTGTATTGATTTTTATAATATTGCAAACGGATCTTGTAGAAAGAAAATAGATTGTATATGATATTTAGTCATCTACGTAAAAAAACCCTTGGCCAAATAATATTTTTAAAATTTTGAATACATAAAAGGGTATTAGAGGTGCTACAATTGAGTCTGGTAAAAAAAAATTTATTTAATCTAACTTATATTTTAAAATAGAGTAAAATTTTAATTTAATCTAATTTTTTATATTAAATTAACGAACTAATTTTGATTTAATTGATTTTTAAAAAATATTAACATATTTATATAAAATCAATTAATTAAAAAAAATATTTAAATAAAAAATTAAAATATATTTTGAAAATTTAAATATTATTAATAAAATTAAATTTTATTTAAAATATAATAAATTATAAAAAAATATATCTATTTAATTAATATAAGAATTAATTTTTTTAATAATTTATTAATTAAAAATAATAACTAATTTTATTTATTAAATATTGAAATAAGAGATTATTAGATATTTATTATAATATTTTTTCTTGAAATAAGTGAATTTTTTTAAATTAATTTATATAATATATATATTAATAAAATAATATTATTTTAATTTTTATTTAAAAATAATTATTTTTATTATTTTATAAATGGATTTATCCATAAATTTACAATTAAGTTAATTAATTTAAATCATAATCTAAATAAATCTAAAAAAATAAGTCTAATTTAATTTATATAATAAATTTTTTTAATCAATTATAGTTCAATAATATTCCTTTTAACAGTATTTTTATTTTTATCCACGCAAATTTCAATTAGAAACAAATACTGATTTTTGGATGATGTGTCAAGAGATGTACTCACACACTTACAGCGGATCTTAAGAGTTAAATCTTCACGAAATTTTAAATTATTTATATATTTATAATTTTATTTTCATTAAATTCGATTTATAAATATTAAAATAAATAAATAAATAAATAAAATTATTTATTTATTTATTATATATTATTTTAATTCTAAAATTATTGATAATATATATGTATTACATTCCATTTTGTTGAATTTTTTTAATTAATATAATTAGAAAAGATACAAAATCAAATTTAAAAATTTACATGTGGTTTAAAAAAAAAATTAAGGTAATGATTAAATAAAAAAATATGATTCTTAAAAAATAATGATAATTTTTAGTTTAACCTAATAGATTGATAAATAAATTTTGATTATTTAACATAAAAAAAATTCTATATACAAATTTATTTTAAAAAATTGTTATTGAAATTTAAATTATATTAATAAAATTATTTTTATTTAAAATACAATTATTTAAAATATAAATTTAAAATATATATTTATGTATTTTTAAAGTTAAAATTAAAACTTATTTTTTCATCTTTATTATTTTTTTATCATATAATAAATAGATTTTAAAGATTTATTCTTATTATTAAGTAAATTTATTATCAAATTAATTTATTATTTGTAAGAGTCTACAAATATGCATATCATATATGATTAAAATTAACAGAATAATTTAAATATAATTTTTCTCTACATAGAATATATATATATATATATATATATATATATATATATATATATATATATATCACTTTAAAAATAAACAAAATATAAATTTATATTCCTCTTAATTTAAACCCTACTTTTATTAAGGTTTATCACATGTAACATTTGCTTTTATGTAAATACACAATTATCCTAATTCAAAACAATATACAAAATATACAGGTTAGTAATTTGATTTAAGTACGCAACATTCAAATATGAGATAAAATGACATAATTCAACATCAAACTTTCATATAGTACATCACACTCATACATGATCACATTCGCATCACACATACATTAGATGACTTTCAAAAGACTAAATATTGAAATAAACATTAGAGATCTGCTACTATCACCCCATAACTTCCCAAGTGCATAACATAAGGGTACTTAATTTTGTATGTACACCCATATGAGACTAGAATAAATTTCTATATGACTAATCAAGACACAATTTTTTTTTCACACTGCGGACTAAGTCATTATAAACCTTTTTTAACTTTCACCACTTAATTCTTTCATCTATGTGATTCCAGTGATTAAAAAACTAAGGATATTTTCTCGAGTCCCCAAATCAGTATCTATACACATAATGAGAGAAGAAAAGTCTCACATCAGGGAAATCTTAGTTTGGTGTTTCTTTTTCTTATTATAAAAGGAGCACAATATTTACCTTGTAAAATGCACCAAAATCACTTTCTTTTCTTTTTCTTGCTGCTTTAGCACTTGAGAGATGAAAAAAATAGTTTCTCCTTTTAGGTTCTCTTAGAGTTGTTTTTCCTTTATTTTCAAGAGAGAGTGTTATTGTTTCCTCCTTGGAGGTAGAGAGAGAAAATTTGTAAATTCTTTCATTAGTGGAATTACTCTTTTGCCTATTATCGATGTTTTTCTCATCTTTTTATTTTAGTTGTTTGTATTTATGCTTTTATCTGATACCTAACAGTAGAATCAGCGCCACTAGGTTGTGATATTTATCTTCTGTTGCATAGTCATTAGAATAGTGTTGGAGAAAATTCTTAGTATGTTGTGTGATTGCGATTAATCTGATCTTCCACATCAGAAAAAAGTTATTTTTGTTACTGGATATTATTTGGTAGTGTGATAGTGCATGTCTAGGAAAAGTTCTGACAAGAAAAGACTTGATATTTAAGCGTGTCCATTAATGACTCACCTCTCTTTCTTGGGAACTTACCTGGTGTACTGGTTCACGATCTACCGTTTTTTTTCCAGTAGACACTATTCATAGTAAGGATTGCATAGGTCGGTTTTGGAACCATGACAACAAAATATGAGATAGAGAAGTTCAATGGGAGTAATTTCTCATTGTAAAAATTGAAGATAAAAGCAATTTTGAGGAAGAACAATTGTATTGATGCAATTGTGGAAAGAACCGTGGAACACACGGATGAATGACAATGGAAAAAAATAAACGATAATGCTATTGCAAATTTACACTTATCAATGACAGATTCAATTTTATCCAATGATGCGGAGAAGACTACTGCAAAGGAGATTTGGGATACCCTCATTAAACTATATGACGTGAAGTCACTTCACACAAGAATAGTCTTAAAGAGAAAACTCTATACTCTTCAGATGAGTGAGTCCATATTAGTGACGGACCACATCAACCATTTGAATATCTTGTTTGCCCAACTATCAGCGGCAGATTTCAACATAGTTGAAAATGAGCGTGCAGAGCTTCTATTTCAAAGTTTACCTGATTCGTATGATCAATTCATCATCAATATTACAAATAATAATATTGATGAGAATATGCACTTTGAGGATGTCGCTGTAGCTATTCTTGAAGAAGAATACAAGTGAATGAGTAATGGCGAAAGTTCCAAATAAATAGAGGCTTTGAAAATGTTGAGAGGAAGATCAACGGAACGTGACTCGAGTAATGATAGATCGAGGTCTTGAAGTAAGAAGAGTTATAAAATTAAATGTTATTTTTGTGATAAGAAAGAGCATACGAGAAAAGAGTGTTGGAAGAGGAATAATAGAGGAAACAACTCTGAAAAACCAACCTCACAAGGTTGTGTTGTAAGTACCTCGGAAGATGGAGATATTCTGGTGAGTGAAACAGTAATTAGCTCTAATGGTGAAAAAGAGTTTCATGACAAGTGGATAGTGGATTCAGGTGCAACATGAAACATGAATCCGCATCGAGATTGGTTTCACACTTATGAACTATTCTCAGGTGGATTCGTCTTCATGGGAGACAACCATGTATTGGAGATTACTGGGGTTGGTATCGTCAAAATTAAAACGTATGATGATACTGTTTGCACAATTCAAGGGGTACGACATATGAAGGATTTGAAGAAGAATTTATTGTCCATTAGACAATTAGATGACCTCGGGTGTAAGATCCATGTTGAAGGTGGTGAAGGGGAGTTTGGTGGTCATGAAGGCAAATAAGATCATGGTAAATTTGTATGTGCTACTTGGAGATACGTTGCAAGAAGCGAATGCATCAGTTGTGGCAGGAAGATGCAGTGATCATGTGACATCATAGACTTGGTCATATGTTAGAACGTGATCTGAAAATCCTTATAGAATGTAATCTCTTACCCGGGCTTAAAGAGGTTAGTTTACCCTTCTGCGAGCACTGTGTGATAACACAAGCAACATAGATTGAAGTTTGCTAGAGTGACTGCTAAAAGTAAACACATATTGAACTTGATTCATTCTGATGTGTGGGAATCACCTGTACTATCCCTCGGAGGAGCAAAATATTCTATATCATTCATCGATGATTACTCTAGGAGATTGTGGGTATACCTTATTAAGAAGAAGTCATATGTGTTTTCACAATTTAAGGAATTCAAAGCACAAGTAGAACTTGAAATTGAGAAAATAATTAAGTGCTTGAGGATAGATAATGGGGAAGAATATGTAAACGAAGAATTTTTAGCATTTTGCAAACAAGAGGGTATCACCAGACAATTTTCTGTCCCACATACGCCTCAATAAAATGGTATAAAAGAACGGATGAATAGAACTCTCCTGGAAAGAACTAGAGCTATGTTGCAAATAAATTGAGTAGCCAAGTGTTTTTGGGCACGAGCGGTTAAAACTGTCTGTTATGTTATAAATTGGTCACCGTCAACTGCCATTGGTTTGAGCACACCAATGGAGTTATGGAAAGGTAAATCAGCTGATTATTCATCCTTACGTGTTTTTGGATGTCCTGTGTACGTGATGTACAACACTCAAGAAAGAACAAAATTGGATCCAAAATTCAGGAAATGTATCTTCTTGGGCTATGCTGACAATGTGAAGGGGTATCGTCTATGGGACCCCACTTTCCACAAGGTTGTTGTTAGTAGAGATGTAGTCTTTGCAGAAAATGAACTATAAAGTGAACAGACAAATGACAGCTTAATAGAGGACAAAGTTATAGTACAAATAGATAAGAAGTCTTCGGATGACTTGTCTGAGTCAAAAGAGGAGCACGAAGTTCATAAGTCAAATGAAGTTGGTAATGGAGATCTCCGACGATCAACACGAGAAAAAGCTAGACCATCTTGGCATTCACAATATGCGATGACAAGTCATGCTGCGTATTATCTTCTAAATGAAGAAGGAGAACCTTCAACTTTTCAAGAGGCTATGAGTTGTTCAGATGCTTATCTATGGATAACTGCAATGTAAGAAGAAATCAAGGCTCTTCATAAAAACAAGACATGAAATATTGTGAAACTTCCGAAAGGTCGAAAAGTTATTAATTGCAAATGGGTCTATAAGATCAAGAGAGATGACAATAATCAAGTAGAAAGATATCGTGCTAGATTGCTGTTAAAGGGATATGCTCAGAAAACATGTATTGATTTCAATGAGATATTCTTGTTGGTTGTCAAATTGACGTCCATCAGAGTTGTCCTAGTTATGTGTGCTGCATTTGATTTACATCTTGAACAATTGAATGTAAAGACTGTTTTTCTTCATGGAGATCTTAAAGAGGAAATTTATATGCTCCAACAAAAGGCTTTAAAGAACAAGAAAATTTGGTTTGCAGGTTCATCAAATCTCTATACGGTCTAAAACAGGAACCTAGATGTTGGTATAAGAGATTTGATTCCTTCATTATTTGTCTTGATTACAATAGACTGAGTTCAGACCATTATACATACTACAATAGGTTTGGTGATAATGATTTTGTTATCTTGTTATTATATGTGGATGACATGTTGGTAGTAGACCCCAACATAGATCGAATCCAAGAGTTAAAGACACAGTTGGCTAGGGAGTTTGACATGAAGGACTTGGGACCAGTAAACAAGATTTTAGGGATGCAAATTCACAGAGACAAAAAATATACGAAGGTTTGGCTTTCTCAGAAGAATTACTTACTGAAAATTTTGTGGCGCTTCAACATGAAATATTGCAAGCTAATATCCACCCCACTTCCTATCAATTGTAAGTTATCCTTAAGTATGAGTTCCAACAATGAAGCGAAGAGGATGAAAATGTCTCGAATACCATATGTATAGCAGTGGGAAGTCTTATGTATGCCATGATTTGTACAAGATCAGACATTGCACAAACAGTGAGAGTAGTTAGTAGATTCATGGGAAACCCTGGTGGAGAGCATTGGAGTGTTATAAAGAGAATCCTTAGATACATCAAAGGAACCCCAGGTGCTACATTATGTTATGAAGGATCAAAACTAGTTGTTAGAGGCTATGTTGATTCAGATTTTGCAGGTGATCTAGATAAAAGGAGATCTATTACTGGTTGTGTTTACAGTTGCAGGAGGGGCAGTAAGTTGGTTATCTATGTTACAGGATGTTGTAGCTCTATCTACCACAGAAGCTAAGTATATGGAACTCACCCAGACATGTAAGGAAGTTATTTGGATTGGGAAGATAATGGAGGAACTCAAGCACAAGCAACAATAAATTGTTGTGTATTGTGACAGTCAAAGTGTCTTGCACATTGCAAAGAATCCAATTTTTCATTCCAGGACAAAACACATAGAAATAAGATATCATTTTGTTCAAGAATTAGTGGAAGAAAGTAGTGTGGATATGCAAAAGATTCACACAGATGCGAACCTAGCATATGTTATGACAAAACCGGTTAATGTTGACAAGTTTGTATGGAGTCGATCCTACTATCGCCTAGTAGAAAAATAAGCAACATGGATGACAAGAATAAAACAAGCATGGTGTGAAGATTTGATTAATTTAATCAAAAGTGGGAGATTGTGAGAAGAAAAGTCCCACATCAGGGAAATCTTAGTTTGATATTTCATTTTCTTACTATAAAAGGAGCACAATATTTACTTTGTAAAATGCACAAAAATCACTTCATTTTCTTTCTCTTGTTGTTTTAGTAATTGAGAGAGAAATTAAGAGAGAAATATAATTTCTCCTTTTAGATTGTCTTAGAGTTGTGTTTCCTTTATTTTCAGGAAATGATGTTATTGTTTCCTCCTTGGAGGTAGAGAGAGAAGGGTTGTAATTTTTTTCATTAGTGGAATTACTCTTTTTCCTATTATCGTGTTTTTCTCATCTTTTTATTTTAGTTATGTGTGCTTATGCTTTTGTCTGATACCTAACACATAATACTACACACATGAGGATATTCTTTATTAATTCTCATATCACAATACAATATTTTTCAAGATACATAATAACATTTAACACACCTTATTTTATATTCATATTCATAACATGTATTTTAATAACTTAAGGCATACACATATCATTTATCACATTGATATGAATCTCAATTACACAAGGACTAATTTAGGATCTTTAGGGTTAGAACCTTGTAAGAAATTTAGGAATTAAAAAGAAGGTGGAAGGAAAGAATCACTCTTCCCAAGGGAGGCAACACACAAAAGATGTGAAAATCCTTTTATACAACCAAGGGTTCTTGAATCACTCAAGAATTTAGGAGAATCACTCTAACTAAGATAAAAAAGATAAACTTTAATATTTCTGAATAAAATTTCACTTGTTATTTCTTAATAAAAATGGTTCAGCTGATATAGAAGTGTTGCCATCAGAATTACAAAGATTCACTAAAGGAAAATAAATGCTAATAATAATTTATTAACATACGAATTGAAAACTACATAATGACTGATTGTAACTGAAATTGTGGCAACCAAAAGTCAATCAGTTATGCACCCTCTTGGTCTCCCAAAGACTGATAACTACATTTTCAATTGGGCCCTTATTACAACTGGGAATAAAACTAAACTAAAACTCTTTAATTGATTAATCCAAAACACAATTTGGTCAACCAACAATACTTGTTGAAGAACTTCATTTGCTTCCCTTACTCTAGCCCTTATCATAGGTCATGTTCACATCATTTTGTCCCTCTTGAAAAGGATTTGTCCTCAAATCGGATTCGTCATCTACATTAAAAAAAGATAAGTCTGACAAATTAAATATAGGACAAACATTATACTCACTTTTTATGGCTAAATAACTCTCCCTCACTTTAAGTGTTTTACTATTCTTTTGATCACTTTTTTTTCTTCTCAAGTGTTTCACTAACGCTTTTTTTTTTCTCTCTTTTCTTGAAAATAAATTTCTCTCATTTTTTTTTATCCTCTTCTGTCATTAATTTGATGTTCAAACCTTTAAACTAGGGCTCTGATACCAAATGATATGAATCTCAATTACACAAGGGCTAATTTAGGATCTTTAGGGTTAAAACCTTGTAAGAAATTTAGGAATTAGTAAGAAGGTGGAAGGAAAGAATCATTCTTCCCAAGGGAGGCAACACACAAAGGATGTGAAAGTCCTTTGATACATTCAAGGGTTCTTGAATCACTCAAAAATTTAGGAGAATCACTCTTACTAAGATAAAAGAGATAAACTTTAATATTTCGAATAAAATTTCACTTGTTATTTCTTGATAAAAATCGTTCGAGTCGATATAGAAGCGTTGTCATCAGAATTACAAAGATTCACTAAAGAAAAATAAATGCTAATAATAATTTATTAACCTACAAATTGAAAACTACTTAATGGCTGATTGTAATCGAAATTGTAGCAATCAAAAGTCAATCAGTTATGCACCCTCTTGGTCTCCAAAAGACTGATAACTAAATTTCAATTGGGCCTTTATTACAACTTGCAATAAAACTAAACTAAAGTCCATTAATTGATTAATCCAAAACACAATTTGGTCAACCAACAATACTTGTTAAAGAACTTCATTTGCTTCCCTTATTCTAGCACTTATCATAGGTCATGTTCACATCACACATTAATAACAAAATATAATTTTTGTTTTTATTTGACCTTTACCCACTTTTTTTACCATAAATTTTTTCATAGATATTTTGTTAACTAATTTTTATTTTACTATATTTGGACTTCGATTTGCATACATGAAACATTTAATTTGAAGTTCGATAATTATGATTTTTTGAAAATAATCGAACAAATTTGAAAACGTTGAGTGAATTTGAAAGTCCTAGGCAAATTTTAAATCCCCTAAGCGAAATTTTGACATAAAAGAACTTCTAACAAGTGCCTAAAATTTACTAGATGAATTTAAAAGTGTTCTGTGAAATTTTTACAAAATGAACACTCGCACAAAATCCGTTGGGAGAATTTAAAAGCATTGAGTGAAATTTAAGCACTTTCAACATTGTCTTAAATCTAATATTCCAAATCAAATTAAATGTAAACATTACACTCCAAATTGTAAATCAATCACTAAATTCAATTTAAGAATGATACATTTATACAAAAGTAATGTTATTTTCAATCTCATAGAAATAAATTATACATTCACATTCAATACAATCATCATAAATCAACATATACAAATCACACAATTTAATTTCCCGAAACTTAATGTGACTAATTCACCTTCACACTCCAAATATTTTAACCTAATATAATATGAAAATTGAAGAATAATTAACTTTCTTTACCTCGAACACATTGCCTCCAAGTCAAAGAACCCAAAAAACTCCTAAATTTTAAGGAAAATAGATAATGCTTATTAAAAAATTTAATTAACAAATTGAACATATCATAATGTTCTTAAACTAGTCAAAATTAATCTTTTTACAATAGAGCCCTTGGAACCCAAATACAATCCTAAACTTAAATATGCAAAAATGGTCTAAAATTAAAAAAAGATAAACTTATTCAATTTAAAATTATGATAGAATAGAAATGATCTCCTCTATAAGCATTATGGTGTGTTTGGATCTAGACAAAAAAAATAAAAAAAATAAATTTAGAGAGAAGTAAAAAAAAAACCAGAATTGCATTAATATTGTAGTTTTGTAATAATTAATTTTGAATGCTTTATACTTTTTTTATTTATAATTCTATTTACCTTAAACAGTAAATTTTAAATTTATTTTTATTATATCACTTATACTCTTAAATTTTTTTAATTTTAATAAATAATAATAATTTCATAAAAAATCAATTAATAAATTAAAATAGTCTAAATTTATTTAAATTATAACCTAAATAAATTAAATTTAAGTAATAAATTTTTTAATTAATTTAATCTATTTCTTAAATCTCTTCAAATTAAACTTATTTTAATTATTATTAATATTTATATTTACATAAAATATTATTTATGCTTATATTTACCTAAAATAAAACAAAATTCTATAAGTTGTTTATGTTTATACTAACATAAAATAAAACAATTTTCTATTAGTTCCTATGATCGTTTAGTCTCCGGGTTTTGAAATATAATTTTTTAAATTTTACTTAATTTATGTTTTCTGTAACTTTTTAATTTTTAGTTTTTATGATATTATTTTAGTATTTTTAATATATATATATATATATATATATATATATATATATTAATAATTTTAAATTAATAAAATATAATGTAAAAAAATAATATAAAAAATCCAAAATTAAGCAAAATAATTTAGAGATAAAAAATAATTTTTTTTATATATTTCAGAAATAAAAATACATTTAAGTTAAATATTTTCATATAAATAAGAATAGAAAATAAAATAATCTTATTTTATCATTAAACTACGATGTTGAAATGAAATTTTTGGATTGATTTGTTGTTATTAAATTGAAGATATACAGTGTAATAAAACCCTATGCTTCTTGATAAACGGAGTACAGAGTAGCGGTGAGAGCTGGGTGGAAATGGCGTACGTGAACGCCCGGCGCACCTTAGCATCTACCGTGGCACGAGCTCTTTCTTCGTCACCCGCAAGCGCTTCTCCCTCTCGCTGTTGTTTCGCATTCGCGTTGCTCCCTGCCAAACAAACCGTACCCGTTCCTCACTGGGCAACTTTCCCGGTTCGGAGCAAATCGTCGGGTTCCGGTTACTCGCCCCTGAACGACCCGTCCCCGAACTGGAGCAACCGTCCTCCGAAGGAGACCATTCTTTTGGATGGCTGCGACTACGAGCACTGGCTCATCGTCATGGAGTTTCCCGATAACCCTAAACCCTCCGAAGACCACATGGTCAGCACCTATGTCAAAACCCTAGCCCAAGTCCTCGGAAGGTCCCTTTTTCCTCTCCTTTAATTAATTATCAATTACTTCACTTCTTTCTATTTTTTTTTCTAATTTCACTTCCCTGAATGTTCGTTGCAGCGAGGAAGAGGCCAAAAAGAAGATATACTCTGTTTCCACTTCTACATACACAGGCTTCGGCGCCCTCATTTCCGAAGAGCTTTCTTATAAAGTCAAAGGTGCGTTGGATTCGTTACTTTTGTATCTTTTGGTTCAAATTTTGAGTTGCTTGAGTTGTTAGGTTTTCCTGTCAGTGTTGTTATGCTACTGTCAAATTGACTGCAAATCTCATTTTATATGGATATTAATGGAGGTTAATTTTATAATTTTTTTTTTAATTATAATTTCAAATTTGTTCGTCTTTGTAACTTTTTGGGAATTATTCCATGTGTCGTAACAGAGTTACCTGGAGTTCTTTGGGTGCTGCCAGATTCATATCTTGATGTCCCCAACAAGGATTATGGAGGTCAGTGGAGGGTTTGAATTTACGTAGAGCTTAGTTGATGATTATTTATTTCATTTTTGGTTGTGTTGATCGCTTTTGGTGTACTTCAGGTGATTTATTTGTTGATGGGAAGGTGATTCCTAGGCCACAGTATAGATATTCAGAGAGACAACCCACTAGGAGTAGACAACGGCCACGGCATGACAGACGAAGGGAAACAATGCAGGTTGAAAGGAGAGACCAACAGAACTGGAGCCAAGGTCATGGGGGACCTATGCAGCCATCAACTCCAATGAATAGTCATAACCTGGCTTCCGATAGAGAAAACTAATAAATGGTTGATATGAACTCTGCTTTAGGAATTATCACGTAGAAAACAGAAGCAAGTTTTCTTTTGGAGAGTTTTGATTTAAGGTTCTGAGGCCATGTTTTACTTGTGTGGAAAATGCCTGTGCTTGCCTTGAATGATATTTGACAATAATTTTTTACACCTTTATTATGAAGTTGTAGATGCTCTGTGGACCAGAATGAGTTTCATGTCAGTCTTATGTGATTTAACATACTGACTGGTAAAATTGATAGACTTGAAACAAATTGTTTTTACATCTGATCTGAGCCAGTTCTCAATGTCATTGCCCTTGTGATATTTTATTGAATATGTCTATCACAAAATTTCCAATCAATGGTTCTCTTACTTGAATTTATTTTGATTATTTTACCGAAATTTTCTTTTAACTACTATGCTTAATGCATTTGTTTGTTGATTTTGATGCACCATTTCTACTTACAATCCATCAATAGATTGTTGCCGTGTTTATCTCCTGATCTAGTTATTTACAGCTGTATATCTAGTTGAAGTTATTGATATAGCTTCTCTCTCTCAAACTGATGCTAGTAAATTGTTTCAAATATTCATTGCTAGTTTGGATAATTATTTCAAAACTGTTTTGATCCAATTCCTTACCCTGGCTTTGGCACACTATCTATCTGCATCTACTTGGATCATGAAAATCTACCTCATGCAGTACTGGTTTTGTTTTTTTACACCTTTTTCTTTATTTCTGTTTAAGTTGGCTTATATTAAAGTATATTTATTTTAGAATTCTTATAAGAGATAAAAATGAATATTTTATTATGAGTTTCACAGGGGAGATGTTTAAAATTGAAAGAAAAATCTTTAAATAATTCAGCAAGACTAATAATAAAATATTCATTTGTTGTTTTATTTCTTTAATATTTAAATTTTTGTAGCATAGATAGCAAGTTGGATATTTGCAGTGGGTGTCCAGAAGTAATAACAGTGTTTAACGTGGTGCTAATAAATCGAGCAAGGGATTACTTGCCAAAATAGCTTGCTATACATTCTTGAGCAGTGAACATTCTCAAAATCTAATAGTAGCCTGGGAACTTCAGGATGCTTACAAGAATTGAAAATTCAAATTTTGTAGCCTGTTTTTCAATAGATATGTAGTTTTAAAGAAATCAACATATTGTCAATACCACACTGTCATGGGAAAAAAAATATAAATTATGGCCAAGATTTCATCCACTTCTCCTTAGTACAAGAGTTTCTTTAGACAAAGCCCACACACCTTACAAAAGAAAAATAGTTCAAAATACATAGTAGAGAGTAGAAAAGGAGAACTAAATTCAATGGTTTGAGTTACTTTAGATTCTTTTTTTAACCTCCATGAATTTGAAATTACACGAGTTTTTAAAAATTACTTTTCAAATATTACTTTACATTTTTTGAATAAAAAAAGTCTCGTTAAAAATTAGTTTACAAAATCTTTAACTGAGATGAATATTTTCTTTTTTACGTATAAATTCTTATAAATATTCTAATTTCCTATAGCTCTTTAATTATTAAACATTGTTCTTATATTAAAGATAGAGTATGTGAATGAATGAATTACTAAACGATATTAATATTGATGGATAAAAGTGATAGTTACTTGTTAAAAGTAATATCTTTTGTTCATATTGTATTAAAAGATATCTAATTTTAAATTAGCGCCCTTAACAAGTGATGACATCAGATTAGAAGCATAGAAGACAGATGTTTGTCTTGTCCACCTGTCCGCTATTTACTCAACACGACACCGATTGAAGTATTTGTTTGGAGTCCATGAAAAAGGTGCAGATGAGTTGAAGGAGGCAGTGAAAGTTAATCCCCAATGCGATATGCTTTCCTTCCCATTCAATAATATTTTTGTGCACTTCAGCTGAGGGCTAATATTACATTATTGTAAAGCAACACAGTAATATATTTTTGAGATTGATGTCTAATAGTCCCTTTTTATTTTAAACGTCTGTAATAATTACCAAATTTAGCGATCCACCTTACACACCCAACCCACGGTTCATCAGGAACACACAACACCTTCCCCCTTTTCTCTCCGTTCCAACATCTCATTCTCTTCCTACGTCCTTCCCTTTCTCATTCTCAGAAATGAATTCCAACTACGGTCAGTCCAACACGCACAAATCCCCCTCCGTTTCCCTCAACAACTTCAATTTTGATTTCGATCTGGGCATCGGATCCAACCGTCCCAAATCTCTCAACGACCAGAAAAACCCCAACCCTTCCTATTCCACAACCACCACTTCCTATTCCTATTCCCACTCCTCCGCCCAACCCAACAAACAACCCTCATGGACCCACCAACCCGCTCCCAATCAGACCACCGCCCTTCCTGGTGGCCCCCCCTCCATGGTCGGAGACATCTTCGGTAAGAGCTGGGGAACCACTCAACCTTCTCCCGCTTCCAAAAACGTTGGGATCGTTAATAAGAACCCTAATCTCTTTGGAGATTTGGTAAGTTCTGCTTTGGGCCAGGGTTCCAAGTCTTCTTCTACCAATGTTCCTCTCAAAAACGCCACTCCCACCCCCAATAAAACCTCCTTTTCTATGGGAAACATGGTTGATTCTTTGCCCAAAACTGGTGCCGCGCCACAGAGCAGTGCTAGTTGGGCTTCGCCTTCTGGGGGGTTTAGCGTGAATGCTAACAAAACCCCCGACCTTGGGGGTACTTCAATGCGAAACGTGGGTAGTGGAATCGGAAGCAGTTCTAATAACAAGGATCCGTTTAGTTCTTTGTCTGGTTTTGGATTCAAGCAATCTGCTCCTCTTAATTCGGCTGCCAAAGGGCCAAAGGTTGATTCTCGGGATGATGGTTTTGGAGTTTTTCAAAATGCTTCCAAATCGAGCTCGGATGGTTTTGGAGATTTTCAAAATGCTTCAAAACCGAGCTCGGATGGTTTTGGAGATTTTCAAAATGCTTCAAAACCGAGCTCAGCCGCATTTCCATCGGCTGCTTCTCCTGGGATTAGTATCAATTTTGCTGGATCTGCTGCTTCCACCCAGAATTCTGTTCAGGGATCAGGTGTTGGTGGTGATCCAATGGACATGTTTTTCACCGGGACTCCCTCGTCCACGGTTGGAGGTGCTGCTGCGGCCTCTGATGGATTTGGAGGACAGGATGATTGGGGTTTGGATTCGGAGTTTGGTGGGGCAGGCCATGATGTGGGTGGCACCACTACTGAGCTTGAGGGGCTGCCTCCTCCTCCTGCTGGGGTGTCTGGTTCCACTGCCAAAAGCAAGGGGATGGACAATTACAAGCAGGGACAGTTTGCTGATGCTATTAAGTGGCTTTCATGGGCCATTGTTCTTCTAGAGAAAGCTGGGGATGATGCCACCACAATCGAGGTTTTGTCATGCAGGGCTTCATGTTACAAAGAAGTTGGGGAGTATAAAAAGGCAGTGGCAGATTGTACAAAGGTATCACATGATATTTTGAGTTGTTACTTGTTAAATCACTAAATGTCAGTTGTGTTGTTCATATTGAATTGTTAGATAGTTTAAAAGAGCTACTTATGTTTGGAAACTAGAGGGATAAATAAAAGAAGCTAGCTGTAACTTGTTATACTATTGGTGAATCAATTGGCTATAGAGACAAGAAAGAAAGCAGACAAAATGTAACGAAAACAAGGTTATTATTGCTATTCCGCAGGAAATATAGCTAGAATAGTGCCTTTCTTTTAGGCGAACTAGGACATGGAGTTATGGAGTTAAAACATGCATTTGGGCTTTAGAAATTTTGGAATTAATTTCTAACTGATTAGATACGTTAAATTTCACTGGTGCAAATGCAACCTCAGTCAATATACCAGACTCCTTCCTTTGGAGGTTCTAGATACAAAGAAAATATGCTACAATGTGCCGCCCATGTTTTCTAAAAACAAGCTTCATTCTTCCCCTTCATTGGATAGTGTCACCTTGAGATCTGAGTTTCGGCATTTGGTAGATTGTTTAGACAGGCACTGGTTACAATTTGCGATTATGTTGGTTTTTCTTGCAAATAGACACTGAGGAGTGCTCTTGTCATTGTTCCTTGGCTTTTCTTGGTTTGACCTTCCTCTCTCACATTCTTTAATCGATCTTCTTCCTTTCTTTTGTGGCTGATTGCTATTGTACCTTTTTCCTCTTCATCTTTCTTTTTAGAAAAAAATTAGGTTTGATTGTAAAGCTCACTCCAAAGACTGATCTTACAGTTTGTTCGCTGCTTCTCCAGGTTAGTTTGATGAGAATTTGTCATACTGCATAGTGTATGTAGAAAAAAATCTGTGGTCTTCTTGAGTAGCAACAATATAATAATTTTTTGTGGCAAGCTACTAAGAACTTTCTTAACAATCAGCTTTTCTTGAATAGTATCTCCACAATTTCAAATCAATAGAAATGACATTCTTCCTGCCCTTATACTTATTTTGCTGATTACCCCAAGTTTCTTTTGTTTTTTGAATCATGCCAAGAATTTTTGACAAATGCATTTGTTCAACGTTGTTGTATATAACGGAGAGCATTTTCATCTCTCTTCAAAGCTTCTTTCTACTGCTTCAGTTGATTTCTTGCGAAACCACTAGTTGTAGCTGTTCTTGATATTCTTCTAGAATATTACACAGATTTTGAGAAATGAAGAAAGTCTTTGTTTGGTCACTCCAATAGTCATAATGTTTACCATCAAGTAAAAGAACATGGCTTGAGGAAATATCCGAGGTGGGTATCTTTGTTTGACGATGAGGCTATAGGGTTCTCATCATAAGTTGATCAAATAAGAGGCCCAGATGCCACTCTTATAGAATATACTCTGCAGAGAAACATAGGTGTGGTACACTTAGGATCTTAGGAGGAAAAAGATGAAAGGGAAACTTCTTGTTATCTTTAATGGGAGGATGATCTTCATAAGATAGAAATTTGCGTTTGAGCAAAAAGTGAGAAATGAGAACCATTGATTGGAAATCAATGGTTGAGATTGTGATAAACTGTTTCCACATGTATAGCAATCTATGGAATTATTTATATCCACTCCCTGGATATGTTTTACAATTATTATAACTTCTTCACTTTCCCCTCTAAATCTATTCCATCAATAACTTTAATCCTCTTGATTTGTTACTTATACTGATTCAACACCTTCTTGAATAGAACTTATAAGACGAGTTCAAGAGTTGTACTTGAAACATGAGTACACAATTCCTTTGTTTGACAGTTTAGGAATAATTCCTAATTAGTTTGGTGCCATATTTTTAGAAACAAGTGTTTTGAATTTATGGAGTAAAAACATTAATCATGACTTTTGAAACTTCAGAATTAATTTCTTATAAGCTTTTGCTCAAATCTCCGTGTTTTAGTAAATCCTTTTGGCTTTAAATTACACCAGTAAATAATTGATGTGTGCAAATGTGTTTGCTAAGGGCGAACATACCCTATGCAATAGTTACAGTGGACCTTAATCCGGATATTGTACCTAATGGACTAACGATAGTTTTTAATTAATTTGACTTGCGAAATAAAGTAAGCAATTATTTTAGAAAAGGTTTGTCCAATTATTTACAAGAAAACAGAGGTTGAAAATGCAGATAATAACAAAGTGAGGACTTAGCATATTAGAAAGCCTAGGCTTGAGATCCTCTAATCATGCAACAGACTTCCCCAATTCCTATTCTAATTAAATTCCTGATTACTCTTTCATCACTGCCTTCTCTTAAAATAGGTCTTGATCAAACGTTACCAACCATTTTTCCCCTAACTCAATTACAATTTGGTTAGTTACGAGTCAAATTTGGGGACGTATAACCCAGAGGGAAATATTTTAATCTGGTTAAAAACCCCTTAAATATGGCTGGTCATTCGCTATTTTAAAATGTTCATTTGTTCTACAGATCCATCAATTATACACAGTGGGCCATAAACACACAAAAGACTAATAAATAAATATGGTCAATTCTAATAGAAATTAAAATCAATAAAGCAGATTACTGTGGGCTGTGGGTCATGAACTCACAAAAGACTAATAAATAGATTTGATCAATTCTAATAGAAGCCCAATTTTCTCAAATAGCAAATGGTGCCTTTAACAATGCGTGTGACTGTTGCGGGGGAGGGGGGTGGGCTTATCACAGTTGTGTTAAAATGGCCCATGCTGAGCGTACTATGACTGTGTTTATTTTAGGGTATTGCTTCCTTTTGCCATTTTTCCGCCCTCGTAGTTTTTGTCTGTTTGTCTATCGCAATTTAATAAGAAAAGTGAGTTTTGTGAAAGTAATACACGTAAAAATGTTATTTCTAAGCACAAACTAATTATCACCGAAAAGCTAGTTTATCAATGATTGCCTGGTCCTATTTATATCTTAAGACCCTAGGTAGCATGTGTATACAATTCAGTGATTGAAGTTTAAAAGGTTAGAATGTATGGCTTGGCCTGTGTTCCATGAATATCTAATGATCTGAACTATGTCATTTTCTTGAACACCGTATAATAAAGAGGGAGTGTTATTGTGCAGGTTCTTCAAAATGATGAAACCAATGTATCTGTCCTGGTACAGCGTGCTCTCTTGTACGAGAGTATGGAAAAGTACAAACTTGGTGCCGAAGATCTTAGGACTGTGCTGAAGATTGATCCTAGTAATAGGGTTGCTAGAAGCACCGTTCACCGGTTGGCTAAGATGGCGGAGTAGGAATTTATTTGTCCTTTTCTTTTACCTTTAATTATTATGTCATATAGGTTTTTTCATCGTCAACAACCCCCATTTCCTTTGCCATGATAGTTAGGGGGTATTACGTATGGACTGCTTTTGATTGCTGTCACCTTTGATATGAAATGTGTATGGGTTATTTCATTCTGCCTCTCTTGAAATTAACATTCTTGTTACCTTCACCAGTTTTGAACATTATAGAGTTTCCATATTCTTTTTCTATTTATGTCCTCAAGTGTTTGAATTGTTTGCATCTAAAGAAAGACATTTGCAATGCCTTCTTGTTACGTTATGCAAAGAAACTTTGATTTACAGAATTTTTGTGCCCAGGTTACCTGGACGATTTTGTACGGCACTTGTTAGTATTTCATGTTACTTGTTTCCCTACCATTGCCACTAGGTAGTTCAGAAGTACACATTAATAATTAGAAATTGTGTGGATTTGGGGTCTGTGCGGACAATTTATCCGGAAAGATTTAAAAAAATGAACCGAAGATCTTTAAAATTAAAAGATTAATAGTTTCTTTCGTTTTAATATTTATTACCTTTTTTAATTTTATTTTGTTTTGTTTCTATATTTAATGTCAATCTATTAGTTTTTTTTGTAAGACTCAATTTTTTATTTTGTTAATTATCTAACAGAATATTAGAAAGTGATTATGTTTGATGAAAACAAAAAGAAGTAGACGTTACTTTATTCTAATTAGTATATTAATGATCATGTGTTACACATAATATAAATAATTGTAAAACGGGATTATGTTTGATGTTATGTAAATGTCACTTTATGCTAATTTGTATATTATTAATGATGTTTAGACATAATGATAAAGATGAATAATAGATTAGTGTTATGTGAATATGTTTTTTATAAGCAGTTTAATAATATTGATGAAAAAATAATATTGATTTACTTTTAAAATACTTGAGATTAAATTAATATTAAAAAAGATAATGAGACAAAATAAAAAACTAATAAGTATTAAAATAAAATAAGCAATTGAGTTTAAATTAAATTTATCTATAAACTAATCTGTAAAAATTCTTATATTTTCTTTATATATATATATATATATATATATATATATATATATATATATATATTAGTTTATGTATAATTTAAAGGTAGAGAAATTTGTTATTTTTTCTTTTTAGTTGTTGATTTTATTTTTTTCATTGTTGAATTTAAATATGATGTATTAATTTTTTTATTAAAATTTTTTTATGTTACATTTTTATATTTTAAAAATTAGAACAAAAAAATTTATTAAAATCGGTTTGACTTTAACCTTTGAATTTTAAAGTTTCTAATTACCAGTCTGATTCTGAAAATATTAATTTAAATTCAGTCCAAACCACTATAAATTATGTTAACACGTACATTTATATTATGTTTAAACATTTTTTTAATTAATTATCATAAAAAAAATATTATCTTATTCAGTTGGATGTCTTAACCTCATTCATAGCAATTTTCTTTGCCTCTTAAAAATGTGAGTCTAGAAATCTAAAAGAGGAAAAGGCCTATTCAACATCTCACAGGCATCTACTATCTTTTTGGTATTGGGCAGACTATAAACAACTCTAAAACCTTTATCCAAATTATACAATAAGCTGGTAAAGTATTTGGTTAAAAAAAACGTTTAGACATTACACAACAGTGAATAAAATTTATTTTTATTATAATAACAATTTCAAAATATATTAAAAATTAAAATAAAAAAATATAAATAAAAAAATATAATTCTATTTTTCTTTTTTAATACAAACATCTTTATTTTTTATTTCTTTTTCTACTCTTTCACTTTCTGTGCTCTAACCTAAAGAAAATAAATAAAAAAATTGTCCCATCAACTGAATCCATGTTTAAAAAAATGGACCATATTTTTATATTTAGGCCGACCCCATTAAATTTGCGGGCCATTGTGACTCTTTAATAAATTTAAATTTTACCTATAGTTTAATATATAAATTAATATATATTTAACAAAATAATATTGTTTTTTTAGAATATAATTATTATTTGATAAATAGTCTGGTATACTTGTGACCTAACCCAAATTAAGTCTGAATTAAATAGATCAAGGTAAAAATGATTTAATACAATTTTATATTACAACTTGTTCAGGATTATTATACTTTCTCTCTCTCTCTTTTTCGAGATAATCCATGGAGACAAATATAATTGAAACTACATATCATAAAAACTATTCAATATATAAAAATCCAAATTAAAAAAATAATAATAATACCATATAAGCTCGATCCATCCACCATAAACTCTTTTTTTTATCATTATTTAATGCAATTAAATTTTATTTTGTATTACTATTTTTATTGTCATATATACATATATATTGATGTATTGTACTATCAAAATTATTTTAATTCAATATTTATTTTGAATAAAAAAATATAAGTTAAATAACGAAAATCATATATATATATATATATATATATATATATATATTTATTAGAATTTCTTGTAAAATTTATGTTATTAAGAAATATTATAAATTTTCTTTCATTATAGCATACAATTTTTTACAAATTACTATATTAATAACAATTTGACACCGCTTTTATCACAAATTCTAAATTCATTATCATTATTTAAAATTGATATCCGTTATTTGATTAAAAAAATGTATTAATTAAAAAAATTATAAATTTTTTATTCATTTTTAATCACATCCTCAAATTTTCTAAAAACATTTATTTTTTAAAATAATGAAAATGATCGTTTTCCAATTACATTTTGTTTTTAACTAAAAATAATTTAATTAAAAAACAGATTTAAGAACACGGACTTAGAACTAATAGTTTATTTATTAATTAAAATATTTATTTTTAATTATAAAATAATAGTACCATTTTTACAATATACAACATTGCTTGTTTTTATTTTTTTTGTACCAATATCCTTTTTTTCATTTTTATTTTTTTTAAATAACTTTTGAAATTATTCCCAAAAATTATAACTCGTCTTCGTATATATTCTAAATTAATTTCAATTATTTAAAACTATTTTAATTTTACAACAAAAAATTTTAAAAACATTGAATTTGAAAATTAAAAGGAAAAAAAATGTTCTTTTAATAAAAGGGTCCAACTAATAAATTAATTTGCTACTTGCGATCTCCTGTATTGTTGTTCTTGAACTGCACCAGTGACAAATAAAAATAAAAAGATCCAACTAATTTCTCAAAGAGATTAAAAAAATAAAAAATCATGAGAATATTATTTTTTTCAATTATATACTAAAGCGTGTTATTTAAGTAAATAAAATAAAATATATTATTGAGGTAAATAATTGTTTTTTATTGTTTTTAAAAATAAAAGTCTTTAATAGTATTTGCTTTAGAAAAACAAATTTTAATGCAATCGTTGGCCACCGTAGGATGGTGGGAGAAAAATCTGATATCCGTTTCCGTCCACTTGTGTGTGATGTTATTCTTTTCTCTGCCCACTGCTATAAATTCAGACTCCATCGTCACAACTTTCTCTCTCATAAAGTTTTCATTTTTTTTCTTAAAACTCTCAATCACCGTCGCCATTTTATCTGATCAAAATGTGTGGGGGTGCTATCATTTCTGATTTCATAGACGTGGATTTCAAGAATGGTCGGAAATTAACCGCTCAAGAACTCTGTTCTGAGATTGACGCTTTCTCTCACTTCCAACCTCTCCACCCCACCTCTTCTTCCAAACCCCAATCATCTCACCCTACAAACAACAAAGGTAACTCCTTTTCTTCCACCTCTTTCATCTTTTTTCTTCTCTATCGTGCTATGGATCCGTGGAGTTAGATACACCACACATACGCGTGTTTATGAATCTGGGAAAGAAGAATCTGACGGACTTACGGTGATGCCTTTTTCTTTCATCATTTGACCTTTACAAGACACGGATGGTTCTTTTATTCACGTTTTTCTTATTTAAAGAAAAGGAAAGAGGTCCAACTTGGTAACTTTTGGAGTTATTATTAAGTAAAAAGAAAACACTATCACTGTCATAAATTCACCGAGAGCACTGATCAATAACAACAATAACAATAATAATAATAATAATAATAATAATAATAATAATAATAATAATAATAATAATACTTTTTTATAATAATTTTGATTCTTCTGAACTAAAATGGTTTATTTAAGTAGGTTTATGAAGTTCTAGGAACGATGATGAGGTTTATTGTTAACTGTGATGCAGTGGAGGCAGCTGAGAAGGTGAAGAAGAAAAGAGTGGTTGCAGAGAAGAGTGGAGCGCGAGTACGGAAGAACGTGTACAGAGGAATCAGGCAAAGGCCATGGGGAAAGTGGGCTGCAGAAATAAGAGACCCACGCAAGGGTGTGCGCGTGTGGCTCGGAACCTTCAACACTGCCGAGGAAGCCGCACGCGCCTACGACGACGCCGCCAAGCGCATCCGCGGAGACAAGGCCAAGCTCAACTTCCCCCACCACCACTACCCACAAGAGTTGACTCAGCCCTGTTATGAACCCACTTTTAATAACCATGACCTCGACTCTCAACTCAAGCACCATATTTCCAACCTCGAATCGTTCCTTGGTTTGGACCATGAACACCATCAAGTGCAACCGCAGCCACAGCCACAACCACTTGCTGAGTGGGACCCGCTCCATGCCGACCTTTGGACGCTCGACGACGTCGTCATGCCCAACCGCCACCTCGTCTGAAACCTTGTCGCCGCTTCCACGCCTCCAAATTAGCCACTGTAAAATTTAAAAACCTATGTTTAGATCTTACTTTCTTCTCGTGACCGAAAAACTTGTGTTTTTCGTTTAATTTCTTTCTTTTTATTCCTATATTCCCTATCTGTTTCACTACGCTCTTATTTTCTTTTCTCCTTTTTAACTTTTCATCGGATAAATAATTTATTCTCTTCCCTTCAAAAACATTTCGGTGTATGAGTTATATTACACTGTTACATCTTTCATACCACCGTATCGTTTCGAATAATATTATTTTTTTTATCAATCTCTTGTTATAAAAAAATTATAGAAATTTGTTGCATAAATGTATTCTTTTCTTCAGAAACTATACTGATTATACAAAATTTTGGACAACACATTTCATAACACAATTTTTTTGTCTTTTCTTTTTATTTCATATGTCTCTTCGATAAAAACAAGTTTGATCGATCATAGTATTTTTTGTTAGTATCTCATCTTATGCAGTTTTGTTTACACGGGAATTGTAGCTAAAAGGATATTACATGTCATTTGACACTGGTGACAAATATAGATAATGATAAGTATAATTGGTGACATCATTTTATATAAAGAAAAAGATAAAATAAAATGTCAAATACGCGTTTCCCACTATTAATTAACTAGTTTTTTCATAAACTAATATGTAAATTTTAATAATTATTTGATAATGATGAAATAGAGAAAAAAATATAGAAAATGGGTAAAAACAGGAACGAGAAAATGACAAAGTGAGTCTAACATTTCATTTCTTCCAAAACTCTTACATTCCGTTTTTTTTCTACTCTCATTCCCTCTCTTATCGTACCAATTTCTAGCAAAAAATGGCAATTGAAACTGGCTGGAAATAAAATGACGAAATTTAATGTGTTTGTCATCTCCATCAAAGTAATTAATGTTATTATTTACTACCACGGTACCACTAGTTGCCACATGTTTCCTTTATTTATAAATGGATCAGGACCATTTTTTAATCCTTCCTATTAGTTTTTTTTTTTTCAGATTTTAAACATATCTTTCGACTTGGAAAACATTTTCTTTTACACGCAATATCAATTCAATGCATCAAAAATATAACATATCTAGCTTCCATCTTATGATAAGTAATCAATTTATTAACAATGCAAAAACTATATAACAATGTTAAATATATGTTCATCTCATAAAAGATAATGTAAAAAACGTTATTCTTGATTGTAAACTTTACATGAAGTAGATAATATCGCGGTAATAAAACACTTGATTATATAATCATAATAAAAAAATAATAATAAAAGTTAAAACAATTTCTGTAATCCTTGCTAAAATTTTTGTTTATGATTTTATCTCTACCTATTGTTATTTGACATGTCTTTTCTTTTTTACTAAAAAAATTTTATATCTCATTTGTTGTTTTCATCTTGCTCTTTCATAAAATTATGTTTTGTTTTAGTTTTTATAAGTTATTGATGTCAAATTAGAATAGTTTGTTAATTTGATACATGTAATTTTTTTTAATTACTGTCTAAATAAAAAGTTGATCAATGTAATAAAAAGTAACATCAATTTAATGCATATCTTACTAGAGAATATCCATATCCGCATCTTAAGTATGACAATGGTACACATTTTACCTTCCTAATCTCCTTTCCAATTCCTTTATATTTTTTTTTCTTCTTCTTATGCTGAATTTCGATTTTTTCCGTCTAATTTGTCCTGTTCCATATTATTAAAAAAAATTACATATAAATTATAATCAATTAATTTTAATATTATTTTGTAGGTATAATTTCTTATACATAGATAAATAATTATAATTTTTAAATTACTATTAATAATTAAATATATATATATATATATATATATATATCTAAACTTATTATTTCATATTAAAATATATACATTAAAACAATATATTAATATATTTTTTATAGAAATATAGAACACTAACAAAACTGTTATTAATACATATTATAATATTATTCTCAAAATTTGATTAAAACTTTAATTATTATATGTATAAATTAATTATTTTTTAATTTATTGTTTTAAAATAATAAATATAAAATATATAATTTATAAATAATAATAATTAATAAAATAATTCTAAATACCCAAAAACAAACTTTAATAAAATTGATTATCATCTCTAACCTTAATTAAGGGAATTTGACTTCAACATTGTTTTATATTCACTTAATAGACAACTTATTACTTAAGAAATATAAAAAATAATAAAAACCAAAATAAAATAAAATTTTAAGAAAATCAAAATGAAAAAAAAAACAATATTGAGAACTTAAGAAAAATGTAAAAATTTATTAAAATCTAACAAAAAATGAGATAATTTTGCTTAATATTTAACATGTTGCTAGTATGGATCACGAGTTATTGGTAGAATAAATGACATATATTAAAATAGAAATAATTTATTTACTAAGAGAATTTAAAAAAAATTATATATAAAATTTAAACATTTATGAGAAATGAAAAGTAACTGAAGTGTGCAAGAATGATTCCTTAAGCTATGCTCACTCCTAATTCAGAATTGTGCTTGATATTGTGAACTGTTTTAAATGAAGCCATCTAAATTGTTAGGTTCACCTTCTCACACAGTAACCTACCTAGGCCACCTACACTCTGTGCTTCATCATATCTTAGTTTTTGACACATCTCCCATGTGAGATGTTATATGAATATAAATAAACAATTTTAAAATATAACCAATATCTTCACAAAATACCGGTTTACAACTTATTATATATTATATAATAGTAATTATAATATTCTAAATATTGTAATTATTATTATACGATATAATGTGTTCTTCAATCAATTATATAATAAATAATAGAATTTTAATATATGGTTTTCTAAAAAAATACATGAGATGTCATATTTAGTATTCTATAATTTTTTTGTAAAGATATATTATTTTATTATTTTAATTAATTAAATTATAATATATTTTTCAAATAATAATTTAATGGAAAAAAAAACTTTAGAATTGATTTCATTCTTTTCATATTTACTGGTCATGTTAACTTCAGAGTTTATTATTTAAATATTTTGAATTAATTATGTTGATATAAATATATCAAAATTTTTAATATTTTATTCAGATTATTGATTTATTAAGATAAAGTAAGATAAAAGATTATAATAATACATTATTAATAAAAAATAAATAAATATAAAAAAATTATAAATATATAATTATAATAAATTATTATTAAATTTAAAGAGTCAAAATTAATGGAACATGCCTGGGAATGTATTCCTATAACATCAGTACTAACTTAATATTTAATTATTATAATTAAATCCATTTTAAAGTTATAACAAAGCGAAACTTAAATAAAAAATTACATATAATATATATATATATATATATATATATATATATATATACCGTATGATAAAATATTTTTAAATAAAAATAAAATATACGTTAATTTTTATTAATTTTAATTATATATAAACGGGAGTTAGACAGAAATTTATTATTTTTCCTTTATTTTGTAATAATTGAATGATATAAAAATAATAATTTCTTATTTTTCTTCTATAACTTAAAACACTCTTTACACTCTCCAAATAAGTTTCAATTAATTTGAAATATTTTATCTTAGATACTTAGTTTTCATCTAATTAAAGTCAGGTTAATCCATATTATTCATTGTAGGGATTAGATATGATTAAGATACTATTTTTTAAATTAAATAATAAAAAAATAAATAAATTAGTGAACAATCTTATGTATAAAAAGTAACAGATTATTTTTACAACTCATTTTTTTTAAATGTTCGATCTAAATAAAAATAAAAATTACCTAGTTAAAAACATTCATTGGAGACGTCCATAGACCCTTTTACATAATATATGTTATAAGAATTTTAATAAACAAAAGTATTTTTAATTTGTTAAAACTACTAAATATATAAAGGAATATTGTAAAATAACATATTATTATGATGAAGTTTAATTTTTAAATTATAAATAAAATAAATTAAAATACTGACAAATAAAATTATAGTGATAGTGATATCTGAATAGGTAGAGATAATTGAAACTGATTAACAGTGGAAACGTCTCCATTAACCATTCTTATTATATTTCTTGGGTTTGGAAAGGGCAAATACTTGAATATGTGAATAACCTTTGTCTGTGTTCCTTTTCATAATACTTCAATGCAGGCACAAATGATAGATAAATAGTAATATAAGTGATTTGAAAAGTACATGCAAAAAATGTACCAAAAATTAAGTAGTGACTTAAATGAACTTCCAACTACTCCATTTGCTTTCATTGGAGCAACATGTGGTCATGCCAATCTTCTCTTCCAATCAGACTTTCAATTATTATTACACTGTTAGTTCAGTTTATGGCAATGAATGACAGTGATGATGCCCATCTACTTGATTTCCAGAAGAATTTGAGGTTACACAAAGGTTTATTTTATTTCATTTTCTTTTTTTCTTATATATAATTTTTAATGTAGAAATTTATTCAAATAAATCTATAATTTATTTGTAAACTTAAATTCAATTATATATTTAAAAAATTAAAAGGTTATATAATATATTTTTTATAAATTAGTTAATGAAAAAAATAAAATTTATTTACTTCTTACCAATATTAAAGAAGTTTATCAAACCCTATCTTAAAATAAACTCTATTAAGATTTTATCAAAAATCTTGATTCGGTAGATTTGATAAATTAGTGTAATTTATATAATTTTGTATAATTTATATAATTTTGTATAATTTATTATTGTATTTTTAATGATAAATAAAATCGTAATAAAATTAATTTGAGATTATTCAGCTTCAATTCTGCTTTTATTTATTATTTGTTTTTATCTAGATTTAGTATACTCACCAAAATTTATGAATAATCTAATAATCTCGTAAATGGTCTGATGTACGTTGAAAAAGAGAGGAGACGTCACATATAAACACTATCTTCTAATTAAGTGAATAATAAGTGAAGAAAGAAAAAATATCAATTTTTTTATAAAATAATATCTTATTATTAGATAATCATATAATATTTATCTCTATTTTCTCAAAACGTTATATTTTAGATTTATCAAATATCTCAATCATTTATGATCATAGTTAGGACGAATACAATATTAAATTTTTTATAATACTCTCAAACCGGAGTTCAACAAGGTTAAAAAGATTAAGTGTAATTTGAAACATTTATTCTATTCTCTACCTATCTAAATAAATAGAGTATTATTATTTTTTATTATTATATCATCCAAATAATATTTACTCTATTTCCTTGAGCCTATTGTTTCCAAAAAAAGAAAAAGTTTCTTACTCGTCGTTTACCCAATTTTACACTGCAAATGCTCCTGACGGCTTTGAATTTTGCTCCATGTAATTATTACATCTCATGTTTCTTGACACTAGTTGAAAAAGTTGTTAAAACACAATATTTATTATGCTTTTCGATTTAGTTTTCGTAATTGGATAAGTGAGTTATGATTATGTATACTAAATAAGTGGGCATTACTATTAAGAAAAATATAAGAACAGTGATTTTGTGATTCTTACATTTCTAATATCTAGTTAAAAGAATGGTTATATTAATGTATCACTCACCCTACAACGACACATTCTTGTGGTAAATGTATACATTTTTAATTTAATGATAGAAAAATAAACTAGAAAACAAAGTAAGATTAACATTCGTGGTCGTGAATATAGAAGTTTGGAACGTGCTAGTTGACTGCACAAGTTGAACGCTGGACCACTTCTTGTTTATGTTTTTTTTTTTTGGGTTTTCCTCCATCGATGCATGATAGGTTTCTCTTCTAAATGAATGGAAAGAAAGACTCAACTTGCATATATCATTTAATTATTGTTACTCAACTACTTCTCAATATCAAAACAGCTTCTAAAAATGGATTGTTCATCACACAAGAAAATTAGTCTCGAGAAGCTTGTGTGGGATTCTTACCTATTTATATCTCAACCACGTTGAAGAAGAAAGGTACGGTGAGACATACAAATACTCAGAAACATTTAAGTTTCTTTCTAATGGATATGCTATTTTTATTTTTAAAATATACAAAATTTGAGAAAATAAATATTTTTTTGTTTGATTACTGTATACAAATATTTAAAACTAAAAATATGTATTTATAATTATAAAAACATCGAATTATATGTATATATACTCACACTTTTCTAACTCTTTAATTATTGAAATTCAATTCATAATATTTTAAAGAAAATATTTAGACGTACTAACTTTATTTTAGGCATAAATAAATTTTAAAAAAATTAAATCTTAATTTATCATTAATCTCGTCCTATAGATTAAACTTCCTTTTATGGCGACGCACTAACTAGTAATATGATACTTGCACAAATCATAATTAAATTTGAATTGAAGAAAGGAAGATTGGAAGGTGCATGCACCAACCCTCCCTTTGTTATATTGGGCCCCACGTATCTAGTACGTTAGATCTTAATTAAAGTGACACCACAACATGTTAATATTATTTTATTTTCCATTCTTCGAACACAACAAAATGAACATTCCAATCTTAGCCAAAAAAAAATAGTACATTTTCTTATCTTCTAGGCGAAACAGGAAAAATAAAGCATAGTATAAGCATATAAATTGCACGAAAAATATAAGTTTTCTTTTAATAATGCAACATGAAATTTATTTTCTCCTAAGTCATGTTATGTTCAGTATAATTTTATTGTTTATATAGTTGTGTATTATATATACATTTGGATTCATTTCAAGTGAAGGATATTCTTTTATATAATCAGATCGTGTAATATTATTTCAACAAAACTACTCAATGGTAAATTAAGAAATTCACCAAGATCATATAATAACATGACTATGATTGGGTGGCAATGATTTTTTTTTTTAAATTGACAAAAACCAATATCAATGATCATATGAAAAAAATACTTACTTGTTATAGAATTTTATAAAAATATTTTATACTTTGTCTAGTAGATGATACTAGAGTATGAGAGAATATAAACACTGATGATACAGTTTAAAATGGGATTTTAAAATTAGATTGAGCTATAATAATTTGAATCCTTCATACTAGTTATACAACATGTATATATGAAAGAGATGACTTTACTTTAAAAGCATATAATAAGCTTATTTTAGGAGCAAACCTTTTAACACAACAAACATACGATGAGGGGGCATATATTTTAATAATTATGGATAATCTCTTTAATAATTTTTTATAGAATACAAAATATACAAGTTTAACTGTTGAATAGTATGATATAAGATGTGGATTATTATGCATTTAAAGTTGTAGATAATTTAAATATTCATAGGTATACTGTATGTAGTTTTATTAGATAGCATTTATGTATTATATATATATATATATATATATATATATATATATATATATATATATATATATATATATATATATATCCAAAATCTATTTGCAATTTCATATTATACCTAAAAACAAATCTAAAATTATTAAATGCTTCATTATAAAATTTATAATTGTTAGATTTTAACACAAATAACTAAGTAATATATAATTATAATCCAGTAATTAATATCGGGCCAGAAAAAATTAACATGTTATATTAAATTGTAAATGGAGTAATAGTTAGTATGGCTTATAGGGGTGTAATTTTTCTTTCAGTCAGTTCAATTTTAATTTATATCTTAATTTTTTTTTTTTGGTACCAAAGTTTACGAATATTAAGAAAACTATAAGTAAAAAATTTAAAACAATCTACAATTTGTGCATTTTAAAAGTATATATATATATATATTAGGTTAACCTTTATATAATTATTAATATAGAATATTTCAAATATGATATATACGAAAAAAAAACTCTTAATCAAAGGTAAGAATATTTGAATTAAAGGAAAAATAATAAAAATGAGAAGAAACGAAGTAAAAAGAATAATTTTTTTAAAATAATTTTATTTATTATTTTAATATTAATTTTTAATGATTTAGTATTATAATTTTTTTAAAAATAGTTTTTAAATTTATATTAATTATCTCAGTTTACATCGATTATTTATACATATTATATATAAAAATTATATTGTTTGAAAAAAATCAAAATCATTACATTTAAAAACTACATTTTCTTTCCATTTTCCTAACCTTTCTTTTTGGACAGTGGATCGTATGCTTAAAATTTATATAATAGTATTGGCTTTAAGTATTTATTTGTATTTTAAGTAACATATTCTTTATTGAAATAATGTAATGCGATAATGCGTCAATTTAATAGTTGTATTATTTAATTTAACGTTATGGAAACAAATTATTATATGATGTGACTTTAAAAGTATAATATATGGTGTGAACTGATGTTTTTCACACACGAACAACCAGTCTGAGAGAATTATTCTTTAATTATGAGAATTAAAATAAATTATTTATAAAATATAATATATTAATTTAAGATTCATTTTCATGCATCTAAGGAAAAATATTCAGGTTCAATTAACTTGGCTTTATATAGACGACAAGTGTTATTTTCGCAAACGACAAATGATTCAAATTCAGCAGTTAACCTAGTCATATTGAGTTAATATTAGGGTTCCATTTAGTGGGCACATGTCTATTTGGGATATAATCAATTTTATATTATATCAATTTGCATATATTTTATTATGATCAAAGACTCAACTTGCAATATTTATTCTTGAATTTGTCGTATTGATTTGGTGGGTACAAAAAAGTAAAAACAAAGTTACTGTGTCTGAGATGTGCAATTCAATAAAAAGTTTCTGGTATTCTGACATTATTAATTTCTTACTTAACATTTTCTTATTTTGTTTTTTCTTTTATCTTGTGATATCATGTCATTGACGATATTATATTTTATATTTTTTTCATCTACAGAAATCTCTGTATAGTCCAAGCTATTTCATTGGTTGTCGCTGACCACTTTTCAGTGGTTTTTATTTTTTTACATAATATAATTTTAAGTAGAATTTATTAATATAGTTAAATTTTGAAAATTTTATAAAAATGTATAAGTCGTTTTAGAATAGTGAAAAAAAATAGTGTTTTTTTTTTAAATAAAAGTTATACTTGATAGTACAAATGTGTAATTTTTTTAAAATTCAAACTATTATTATTTATATTTTTAAATTTTTACTTGTCTATTTTAATTATAAAGTAATATATATTTTTTTATCTTTTTATATGTTTATAATATTACATATTTTAATAATATTATTATATAATTTTTATAAGCTTATAAATTCATAAGTCAAAATAATTAAAAGAAAAATATATATTAATATTTAAAAATGAAATATATTATATTATCTTTGTCTATGTGCACAATTATGATTTTTAGTACAACAAAATGGACTTTTTTTTTTCAATTTATTTGAATTTGATGGATCCATTTTGTCGTGGACGCATGTCATGGTAGGTCTTTTTTATTGTTCATGCTGCATAATTTAGTTATTAATGGAAAAAAACGTCATAAAAAATATTATCATTTATTCTCGAGAATTATCATACTAATAGAGAAATAAATGAAAAATAATCAACACAATAATATAATGTGAAAACTCTAAAAACTAGATAATAATATAACGTGAAAACTCCAAAAATCGGAGAAAAATCACAACCGTTATCTAATGATAATAAGATAATAACACTATGTGAAATTTTTTACAACACATAGACAATTCTCTTATACCCTTGACCCTAAGTACACCCACACTCTCCAATGCAAGAATTTAAACTAAACCTCACAACACTTTACTGCAAGAGTATAAGAAAAGTTAAATACAATACGAGTTTAAAGTGTCTTTGATTGGGGTGAGAAACCTCATGGACTTTAAGCCCATTATATAGTTATTATCACCCATTCCATTGCTTATTCAATGTAATGTGAGACTTTTCAAGATGTAATATTTTTATCAGTCCAACAATCTCCACCATAATTAAAATAAACACATCTTCCTTTTTATCTGTATTTCCTACACTAGCAATCATCAATACTCCACCATAGAGAGTATACTCACTTGAAATTAAATCATTCCAAGAATTTTCTTTCATTGCACACCTGCATCAATGCTAACCAACACCCGTGTATAATCACCACACACATTGCATCAATATTAGCCAATGTCCTTGCACAATTACCACTAGCAAAAACTCACATTTTTCCATGACAACACATTTATGTCATGAGGATACTTAACTCATCTTTTTACAAAAGATTACCCTCTCCCAACATGAGAGAGACAATATCTGAATCTGACTTACAGTTTTGTGATGTTTCTTCACTTGAACAATTTTTCTTTACATGCCCAGACTTTTCATATTTTCAACATACAACATTCTTTCTATGATTCTTGTTCCCATGTGTCCCACTTCTAACAGTCATCATTGAGTTTGTTGGCATGCTTATCATTCTTCTCTTTTCAGAAAGAATCTTACCAGCAACTTCATTAATGTCCAAAGTTTCCTTACCATACATCAAGACAGGTTTGATAAGCTCATAGGAAGACGGAAGAGACCAAATGAGTCTTAATGTTATATCTTCTTCTTCAATCTGACTCTAATAGCCTCTAATTCAGAGATAATCTGATTAACATTACTAAGATGATCAGAGACGACTTTCGTATCATCATCCATGCGTAAGTTATGAAACTTCTCCTTCAACAACAATCAATTGGAGATACCCTTTGCTTGACATAAGTCATCAAGTTTCTCCCAAAGTTCCTTTGTCGTTGACATCTTGTGCACATTTGCAAGAAAATTCTTGGCCAAACACAAGCTAATTGCACTTGCAACTCTCAAATCTAGTTCCTCCCATTTCTCTTCCTCCATGTCAGAAGTTCTTTCTTTCAACGCCTTGTGTAATCCAGATTGTATCAGCACATCTTTGACTTGAGTTTGCCACAAGCCAAAATGGATCCTTCCATCAAATTTCTCTATGTCACATTTGATAGCACTTGCAAATGACATTGCAATTTTAGCAATCAAGGATGATTATCTAGCAAGAAGGAATTAATCTTTTCTGATGTGGAAGATAAGACTAAGTTGCAATCATAAATCATATTAAGAAAATCTTACTGAACCATATGCTTTGATACATTCTGATGGGAAAAAACGTCATAAAGGATATTACCATTTATCCCCGAGAATTACCTTACTAATAGAGAAATAAGAGAAAAATAATCAACACAAGAATATAACGTGAAAACTCCAAAAACTAGAGAAAAACCACGACCGTTATTTAATGACAATCAAAGAATAATACTATGTGAAAATTTTTACATATAGACAACTTCTCATGCCCTTGACCCCAAGTGCACCCACACTCTTCAAAGCAATAATTTAAACTAAACCTCACAACACTCTACTACAAGAATATAAGAAAAGTCAAATACAAGATTAAAGTGTCTTTGACTAGGGTGAGAAACTTCATGGTCTTTAAACTCATTATATAGCTACTATCACTCACTTTATTGATCATCCAATGTGATGTGGGACTTTTCAAAATGTAATATTTTCATCAACCTAACAGTTACGAATAAAATTTAGACCAGTATAAGAAGACCAATAATCTTCATTTTGTACTAGATGAAATTGATGCTCATAAGCTTTGAAAATCCGGTCTAACCTGTATACTAGATCAACATTTGTACCAGTCTGCAAATGACATGTAGAACATACAACTATTACATGTGAGCAAGATAGTAAAAGAACTTGAAACTCTCCACAATCACACCATCAATCGTGCAATTTGACTATATACATTTGTACCCCTCCACCATATCATGAGTTTGATAATTATTGGACTTCAAACTCATCATTTTTCCTACTATATCTTTGCACATGACATATGTCAGCCCGTTGTTAGTGTTATATAAGGAAGACAAGAATTTCTTCTGGGTATTCATGTCCTATTCTTAACATGGCATTTGCTTTCATGTCAGGTTCGACAAACCATAAATTCTTTTAAAGGTGATCTTGACTAGACATATATTGGTAAGGTGCGTGTTCTTTTTAAAACAAAGTTCATGCACTCTACTAAATTTGTGGTCGTATGTTCATATTTTTTTCCTTCATTATATGTCTTAGTCCAATTTTTAGTGAAATTTGATCCAATAAAGAAGCAATTTATCTAAACTCATATCTCATAAAAGATAATTTACCTAAAAGTTGTGACTGCTTCATTTCATATGCTAAAAGAAGAAGAAGAAGAAGTAAAGACGTATGTAACACCTAAAAAAAATTAACATGTAAAATTTTAGAATACATTAAATTATAATATTTTTTGAATAATTTAAATAGTTAAAAAAAACTTATTTATTAATATATATATATATATATAATTTAATTGTTATATATAAAAATATATCTATTAAAAAATTATTATTTATTACTTTTGTGGTTATTATTAATTAAAATAATTATATATATTATGAAATTAATAATAATAATAATTCTTATTATTATATATTATTATTTATTAAATATATATATTATGAAATTGATAATAATAATAATAATTATTATTATTATATATTATTAAATATTATTATTAATATATATATATATATATATATATATATATATATATATATAAAGATAATGTTGCTTATCTCTTCTAATAAAAAAAGATAAGAGTTGAATGAAAAAAAAATATAATAAAAGAGGATAAGATCATTAATGAGAAGAGAAAAAAAAAAGGAAAAATGTCATTATAAGCAATAGTGGGTGCGATGAAAAGAGAGGGTAAGAAAGAAGAAAAAAAAAATAGAGGGAGAAAAGAGAATGAGAGAAAAAAAGGGGAAAAAATAATAATTTTAGAGACAAAATTTGATATATCATTTGCAAATGTTGAGAGAGGAGAAATTTTTTTTATCATTTTATCTATTTTATTTTAATTATGGTTGTGAAGTTAGGTGTATCTTTTCTTATTATTGGTATATCATTTGCAAATGTTAAGGTTCCAATAATGGTAATTTGGTATCTTTTTGTGAATCTTTATCAGAGTCAATTCCATCGAAAGGAATGACGAAAGAAAACTCAATTAAACTTTTTTGGGGTTGAATACAACCTTTCAACAACTTTCTTAAACAATAATATTATTCATCAACATGCTCGTGCATATATTTTATGAACATATGAAGTTTATTGATGTCAGATACATCAACTTTTCGAGTTCATTTGATGTATCTTTTACTTTTGCAAGACCTAATTGTTATGCCTAACTACAACTGAGGATATGTTATGCTTATTTGTCTTTATCGAACTTTGGATATGGATTTGACCCTCATTATGAAAATATTGAAGGTTGTATGCTACTTCTTAAATGTTGGGCATGAGATCGAATTACATGTCTTTGTGCACCTATTGAAGATTTAACTGACCAAGAGGTTGATGCAGGATATGATTTTCCCTTAGGCAAAAGGTATAATGTGTGATTTACCTTCATCTTAGCATATTTTTATGCATTTTTTTACAAAATTGTTTTTTTTTTTTATCTTAGGTGGTCTCCTTGGTGAGTAGTCAAATACCCTGCATATGTAGTACATGTAGTACGATACATGTTAGATCAATTATCACCAAAGGAGATATTACAACAATATATTTGTTACACATATTTTATTTTCAAATAATATATTCTTAATTTAATCTATAATTTATTTGGACTTCCACTACTAGAAAAATGTCAAATAGTAACCGAAATCAGTGACCGAAAAATTTAGTTACTATCGAGTGACCGAATCGATAACCAAATTATTATTTTTTAGTCTGAATAGTAACCGAATTTTCGGTCACATAAAATCGGTTACTATTTCGAGTCACTTTATTATTTAATTTATTTTTTTAATTAATCTATATTTAATTTATGTAATTATTTTTGTTACTTGATTTTTTTATATTTAGTAGCTGATTTAGTGACTAAAATTTCAGATCACTAAAAAAATAATTTTTAAACTGATAACTATTTTTCATTTATATAAATATTTTATTTAAAATATTTTAAATATAAATTTACTTAATAATTTAAAATAATTGATAACATTTTTAATAACATTATAAATATTTAAAAAAATTGTTTACTAACTTATTAAATAATTTAGTAATATAATTATTTGATTTTATTTTTTAATTTAGCATGTGAATAAAAAAATTAAAATTGATTATTAAATTAGTCACTAGATCGGTCATCGATTCGGTCATCGAATCGGTCACTAATTCGGTCACTCAGAATCGGTCCATCGATTCGGTCACTAGATTCGGTCACTAATTCGGTCACTAGAATCGGTCACTGATTCGGTCATTAGATCGGTCACTAAATCAATAATTAAATTAATTATTAATTTAGTCTCTTTATATATATATATATATATATATATATATATATTACTTGTATGTTAATAAAAATGTATTTCAATGTATTTATAAAAAATTAAAATTATTTTAATTACTGAATTGATATTTTAAATTTATATTAATATCTTGAATAATTTAATAGTTGGATATATATATATATATATATATATATATATATATATATATATATATATATGTATGTATCACTTTAATTTTTTTAATTAAAATTAATTTCATAAAAAAATTAATATTTGAAAATTAAAATGCAAAATATATATATATATATATATATATATATTTATTTATTTTTTAAAGATGATATATTCAATGTATGTTAAAAAAGTTCAAGTCAAACTTGTTTTTATAGAAGATTTTCAAAGCTACTGGTTTAATTAATCTGTTAAAAGATTCTTTTAATCTGTTAAAAGTGCAGTTTTAATCTGTTAAAACTTCTTTTAATCCATTAATACGTTCTTGATTCTTTAACATATTTGTTTTAAGCTGATACGACAACGTTTATATCAATTAAAACACTTTACAAAAAATCTTCTAAGTTAATTTAATCGATTGTTTAGCGATTCAATCGATTGAAATACTTGCAAAACTTTCTCCTAAAACTTTTCAAGTTATTTTAACTGATAAAAATAAGTTTTAATCGATTAAAACGCATGTGCAGAAATTGTTTTAATCGATTGAAACGAGATTTAATCGATTAAAATAGTTATGATCAGTCATAATTGCATTCGATCGATCATAATTGAAACCATATAATAGCGGTTCAAGGGTTAAGCTATCTAAGTGATCTTTAAGAGCGGTTCTGTAACCGCTATCTAAACTGTATCTCGCTTGAGCGACAACTTTCTCGCTCGAGCTAAACGCCTCGCACAAAATTGGTACTCTCGGGTTGTATTTAGCTTGAGCGAGTCTAGTCTCGCTCGAGCGATATTTGATTCTGATCGATTATATTTTCGAAATGATCGATCATATTTGATAATTTTTTCAAATAATTAATTATAATCGATTAGTTTTCTAAATTATTGATTAGAATTGATTAGTTTTTCAAATAATAGATTAGAATTGATTAATTTCAAAATATATACTAAAAAATTATAATTAAAACTATAAATTAGTTAAGAATATTGACTATTGTAAAGATAAAGTAGAACATGGGAGGAGATGAGGATGATAATATAATCATAGAACTTACAAAAATGTAGAATTGAGAAGTTTGAATTACACTTTTAATAAATTTAAGATAATACTAGTTTTGATTTTTATTTTTAACTATTTATTTTAATTATTTCAAACAGAGAAACTATAATTTTAGTTTCTAGCAATTGAATTTAAAGAATTAAATTTATTATTATTTAATCTTTTAATTTTAGTATTAAAATTTTAAATTATATTTTTCTACTTTGAGAATGAACAATATAATTAAACTCAAAATTGACAATATTATAATACATTTTTGAACTCTTTTGGATTAATTTTTTTCCTAAGTTTTTATAAAGTTAATTTTAATATTTAAAAGTATTTAACATTTTGATATAATGAGCATGATAATATAATGATAGAATTTACAAAAATGTAGAATTGAGAAGTTTTAAATCTTTTTCTAATATTTATTTTTAAAAATATAATATTATTTTTAAAATTTAATATATTTTTTTCAAATATATAAATATATAAAGATATAAATGTATAAGGATATAAATAAATATATAAATATATCAAAATATAAATATATAAAAATATAAATATATAAATATAAGTTTCTTGTAAAACTTTTCAAGTTATTTTAAGCTGATAAAAATAAGTTTTAATCGATTAAAACACTGTGCGAGAAATTGTTTTAATCGATTGAAATGAGATTTAATCGATTAAAGAGTTTTGATCGGTCATAATTGCATTCTGACCGATCATAATGGAAACCATATGATAGCGGTTCAAGGGTTAACCGCTATCTAAGTGAGCTTTTAAGAGCGGTTTACGTGTAACCGCTATCTAAATCAGTATCTCGCTTGAGCGACCAATGTTCTCGCTCGAGCGAAACGCCCTGCACAAAATTGACATTCTCGAGTTGTATTTCGCTTGAGCGACTCTAATCTCGCTCGAGCGATGATGCAACCGCTTATTAGAAGTAAATATAAACATATAAATATATAAATATATATAAATATGTAAAGATATAAACATATATCTTTAATATTTTGTAAATGTAAATATAATTTATATATATTTTTAAATATTTTTCTTATATTTATTTTTAAAAATATAATATTATTTTTAAAATTTAATATTTTTTTTTCAAATATATAAATATATAAAGATATAAATGTATAAGGATATAAATAAATATATAAATATATAAATATATCAAAATATAAATATATAAAAATATAAAAATATAAAAATATAAATATATAAATATATAAATATATAAATATATAAATATATAAATATATAAATATATAAATATATAAATATATTAATATATAAATATATCAATATATATATATATATATATATATATATATATATATATACACACAAATATATCAATATTATTCCCTCATATATTAATATACATTATTAGCATAATTTTAATTTAATTAAAAATTAGAATACAAATATACTATACTATATTAATATACCATTATATTATTTTCATTGTATATAAATTACAAAATTAATAATTTGTATACTATACTATACTAATATATTATTTGTATACTATACTAATAGTATAATATACTATATTATAATATTATTTGTATAGAAAACTAATATCTTTATATATAAATATGAAAACATATAAATATATGTAAAAATATGAAGATATAAATATATAAAAATATAAATATATGTAAAAATATAAAGATATAAATATATCAATATTTAAATATATCAATATTTAAATATATCAATATTTAAATATATCAATATTTAAATATATATTAAAATATATAAATATATTTTTATTTATAGATTTTATATTTATATATTTATACGGATATACATTTATTTGTATATAAATATAATTTATTTGTAAGTTATTATTAAAATATCCTAGTAGCTCGGTGGTTGGAGTTTCACCTCCAACTCTAAGGTACCGGGTTCGAATCCCGACAATGACAATAAACCACCTAATAATAAGTTAAATCTAAAAAATATAATATAATTAAGAGATAGGGAAAATAAATAATAGATATAATAAAATCACTAAAATCAGTGACCAAGAAAATAGTGACCGATTCCAGTTGGTCACTATTTTGGTCACTATTTGAATTAGTAACCGATTTTGCACATTTAGTGACCGAATTTTCGGTCACTATTTGGTGTTTTTCTTGTAGTGTTCTAATCACAAGTGTTTTACAACCGCTATAATAAAGTTGAAGTTTCTATTGCTTCACATGTTATCTTGTAACTCACATTTATTTTATAATTATTAAGTTTCATTACGTTGATCGAGTCATGAGACAGTTTGGTCTACGATAAAATATTTTTCATGATCCAATGAACCTAAATGGACTTCATAAAATAGATACGAGGAGCAAAATAGACATATTTTGGTCATAGTACCATTAAGAGTAGATTGCATTGTGGAACTATTGACATAATTGATTAATTCAAGGTCAATCGTTCAATGAAAATGAATATTTACGTGAAAATATATCTTGTATGCAATGATATTTTCAATGCATTTCACACCCTTACACATTCCATATGACGCCTTCTGGATCAAATATTTTTCACTACAAGTGAATTGGATTTTTCGACGGACAACATCCGTTGATAACTCAAACCTAGTACCTTAAAATTAGAGACTCGATACACCAACTACTAAGCTACTAAGTTTTTCTAATAATAATTTACAAGTAAATTATATTTATATACAAATATATATATATATATATATATATATATATATATATATGTGTGTGTGTGTGTGTGTAAATATATATATAAATATAAAAAATACAAATACAAATATATTTTTGTATTTTGATATATTTATATATATTATAATATATTTAAAATTAAGTAATTATTATATAATTTTAAATATTTAATTTTTTTAATTTAATGTTGATTTTTAAAAATATATTTTAAATCCGTCGGTAAATGAACAAATAATTACCATTAGTAACTAATTGTCCATTTACTAAAATTATTAATTTACCGACCGGATATATCCGTCGGTAATTATTTATTTATTTACTGATGAATTTACCGATCGATATATCCTTTGGTAATTAATTATTCATTTACCGACAGATTAATCGACCGATATATCCGATCGGTAATTAATTGTTCATTTATCGATAGATATATCCGATCAAGTAAAACCAAATTCCACAACTACTCTAAATCAGTCGGTAATCACTTGTTTTTCAATCGATATATATGTGTCGGTAATATAAGATTTTCTTGTAGTGTTTGCTATCTCTTTCATGACACCACCTTCAGCATATTATTAAGTTGGATATGTGATTTCTTATTGACCAATAGTACCTACACCTTAAAATCAAATCGAGGAAGAGAAACATAATGATAATAATATAAAAGCACAATAATCATATATTCCTTAACAAAATGAAAGACGTAGTTGAAGTAGAAAATAATCACCTTATAGAACATGCTCTTGATACTAGATTATTTTTTGTTTAGCTTTATATTACATTATTTTGCATCATGTAATTATTTTTATTAAAATTAATATATGCTATTTTATTAACTATTCTTATATTTTTAATTTTTTTAGTTAAAATATGATAAATAGAAAATATTACAACATAATATTATATTATAATTAAATTAAAATATATCAACAAAATATAACAAAATAAATAAAAAAAATCAAAATCAAACTAGATGGCATGACTTAAAAAAAAAAAATACTAAGTCGTGCATGATATCACGAATTTAAAAAAAAAAAACATATCAATATATATAGCACGACTTTTTTTATACAAACTTATTACTCATCACAAGACATGACTTACCTATTTATTTAAATCTTAAAAAATTTAAACCAATAGAATAATATTCTACGTAAATTATACTATATTGATAAAAGAATCAGTACTCATGAAAATTCTCTTTCGATAGAAAAATTAAAATACATTAGTATATTTATTGTTAAAAACTCTTGTTTAAATATAATGAATAAATCAGATGTATAATGAATTTTTATATAAAGTAATAAAAAATTTATAACATAATGTATAAACTAATTATTATAAAAGCTAATTGAATTAAAAGTGAATTAACATAATTGAATTGAATAGTATTATAATCTGAGTGAAATTAATTAAGCTTTTATATATATATATATATATATATATATATATATATATATATATATATATATATATATATATATATATATATATATATATATATATGTGTGTGTGTGTGTGCGCTAAACTGTTTATATTATGAGTAAATATTTTTTTAAAGTACATTTTTAATCTCATAGTTATATTGATGAGTAATTTTTAATTTAATTTTTAGCAATTAAACTAAAATAACAATTTAATTTAATTCAAAAAACAATTTATTATTATTTTTTATATAATTCAGTTCAACACTAATTTGATTGAGTTCAAATCTTTATGACAGCTATACGTATTGTAACACAATTAATTTAATTTTATGGTAATTATTATTTCTTAATTATTATTTCTATATATATATATATATATATATATATTTTTTAAAAGGGAATGCCCAATTTGTAGCCAAAATATTATGTTTCATGTTTTTATATTTAATTAATTAAAAAAAATGATTTGTGGACTCAATAATTATGAAATATACACCATTACTTAAAACATTATACTAAAAATTTATATAATATATTTTATTTTTAATGTATATTTTAATCATACAAATATTTTAATAATATATACTTGCCAAGAGTGGGTATTTGAATTAAAAAAAATCACATAGGAAAAGATATTTACAGTAATAAATAAGAAAATAAGTCACCTTATACTAAATTCACTTTTATGAAAAATATGAATTTTTGATTGTGTATATCACTTCACAACCTTCAATTTATATTATATAACCAATTCATAATCTATCATTACTTTATGAAAAATTATAAATTTTAATAAGGAAAATGATAAATCATAATTTTCTATATATTAAACATCTATTCAACATTTTATTTTAATAATAATGATTATTATTATTATAGATTTTTATATTTATTATAATTAGAAGTGAGTTATGAAATAATTGAATAAAAAAAATTGACTGTATCGTTAATTTTACCGTATTTTTTTAAGTTTTCCTTTCATTTTAAAAATCTCTTTCTCTCCTTTTATAAAAACTCTCAATCTCTTTCCTTTTATTAAAAATACTAAGATATGAAAATAATAATCATAAATCTATTTTTACAACTCGTTAATATTATTAAATATTTAAACATATTAAATATTTACTCATAATATTTATATAATCAACTATAAAATTATTTTTATAAGTAGATTATTAGGTAAATAATATTACGTATTATTATGAAATTCGGTTGATCATCTGTCTGAAACTCATAAAATTTGTATTGAATAAAATTATAATTAAATGAACTATTAAAATTATAAAAATATAATTAGATATAATAAATAAGTTAATAGACTGGATGCAACCTGTGCATTAGATGGATTGGCGGTTGAATGCACTGTTAACACCCCAGATTTTTTTCATTTTGGATGTAATTGTTTTTAATTATTTTATAAAAGATTCGATGGGCCTTTATCAGAATAATCACAAACAACCCATTTAGGAAAGCAGTTGTCATATTACCATCAATGATACTTTGATTCATATATGCATATTTCATTTATAAATTATTTTTAACTCATTTAAACATAGTGTTGACATCATAAGCGAAAATGGTTCATTAGTTCAATACTTCAATTGATCAATTCCTTCCTAGTTTTGAATGCCTTCGGATCCTCACTGGAGAGCCAAGTTTTTTTAACATAAAAGATAAAAACCAAAAACATTTTTCAAATTCGAATGTTACTACAGATTTGTAACTCGCTGTGCCATTCTATCAAGTACCAAAAATAAGAAAATTATCAGGACAAAGGAAATCTAAAAAAACGTAAGAATTTTGTTTGCATACAATTCTACACTTCAGGCACGACGTAGCACGCAAACGAATCATAGAAGAAAATCCAATTTATGAAGTTCAAAGCTTCTCAATATATGATGGCAACTTTATTGCCTTTGCACGGCCTGACTTATTTTGACATGCCACACGAATGAATGGAAAAAATTATACTTCACATCTTTTTATCTCAAGTGAAGAAGAAACTGTAAACAACATAAAATTGCTGGACGAGTATATAAACCATTACAAAATTCAAAATATGACCAAACAAATGTCAGTCATGGCTAATACCAATTTCTCTCGTTCAAACATGATGATATATAATGTATAAACAATATGGACTAGGCCTACCAAACAAATGGAAGAATATAACTACCCGACCACTATTTATCACAATTATAATTGGAGTATTATAATATCACTGTTTGCAGAAAGACACAAGGCAACTTTTGGATCAAATAACACATGGGTCAATTTCAATAAACTTATCAACTTTTATTTATTATTGGATATGAAAAATAGGAAGAAAAATCGATCAAACTTGTATCGTAAATTCAACTCATTTTATGTACATAATTTTCTAGAGAAGTTAAATAAATGAACTTCTAAAAAATTAGAGTGTCTCACTTATGTCAAAAAAAATTCTTGCATTTGTCATCAGGGTCACAATTTTAAATTTTGGATGCAACGGGATGTTGTAGACTTACATGGTAGCCAGGCCCAGGAAAGAACAACCGACAAAGAGAACAAAGCAAAGAAACATGAACAAAATAAATAGAATGTAGTTGCCTCTTTCTGACACACAAGTCAGGAAGAATCATTGTTGTGCAAAGCATAAAAACACAACACGTATCATTCCTATCGAATCAACAAATGGTCAATAGAAAGTCACATTATAAAATCCGAAATTAAAGTTCTAAAAAAAAAAAACTCAGCCAAACAATAGCGCAATGAGCTATTGCGCCGTCCCATATTCCATTCACAACGAACCATTAGCAGAAGAGTAGTAAGGAATAGAACACTATAAATACAACATCAAAACCAGTCAGAAATTTTACAGCACACATTGTAAATTGTTAGCGCCAACACCGAATAGAAACAATAAAAATACAGTAGAGAAGTAATTTAACCTCGAATTGGTTGATTGAAGATATATCTATAAGCAAGGAACACCCGAAAATGTTCTTGTCTCTCTACAGGACTAACATTTGAAACACGAAAGAAAATGATGATGTGGTAGTCAATAACAGGAATGTAATGCGTGATTAATTAGATATATAGGTATCAAAAACAGAAAAATAATTACTTTGAAATTAGTCAATTAGAAAGATGATGTATTTACAATTTATTTACAGCAAATGCTCAATTAAACAGGAATGCAATACGTCATTACGAATGATAATGTGATCTATGATATATATCTATGGCCTTGTTTGAAGGTACCAAATCAGCAAATTGGAACCAATCTGGCGGGAACCTTTTCCCTACCGGAATCCACAATCGATCCTGCTGCAACAATTCGAATGATCTTTTTTACCGCAAAATGCAAGCAATTCGAAAGCATAATCCACGACAGCACCTGATACACAAAATCAAAAGCTGGATCCGGCACTGAAGAGGAGGGTTCATCCCAATTGTGTCCATCCCCAAATCTATTGAAATTCCAACCACCGCCACCGCCGCCACCGAAGCCACCGGCTCCGCCAAAAGGAATGTCTCCGCCGTCACCGAAGAGGAACACGTCGTTCCCGGTGTCCCCGGAGTGGTCACCAGATAATCTGCGTTTGGTTCGTTGTTTTCTCCGGAGGAGTGTCCGGCGTCGAAGCCTGTACGTAGTGGGCTTCACGGGAGGCGGTGCGACGGCGTCGTAAGGTTGGATCATGGCGGAGATCTGATCGGTAGCCGAATCGGTGAGGGAAAAGTTACAGGTGGATTGACAGTCGCGGAGGACGCTGAGGCCTTTGGTAGTTGTTACGGCGACGGTGTCTGCGAGCATCATGATGGTGATCATGGTGAAATGAAAAGACTAGGTCTGGGGAGAGGAACGGATCTGAGAATAAAATTCGGTTTCTCAGGTTGAAAGAAACGGAATAGAAATCCGAAAGGGTTTTCTCGTGTCCCTCAGTTGGATATTATGAAGGCTGCGCCGAAGCTAGCGTGTCAATATGATTTTGACCACTACATGTGCCACGTGTCCTTTTCGGAAACACACACCGGTGTAGTCATTTGGGCTTTAATTTTTTTTATTTGCAATATTGGGCCAGATTAGTGAGTTGAGCCCATGTTGATTACAACGAAAGAAAGGAAGGGATATGTATGCGTTATTTTTATTATATGACATCAAAATTCTATTTTTCGTATTTGTATTTTTTTACGTTCCTTTTTATTCTTTTATCTTTTAAAAGTCAATTTGATCATTTATGATTTAAAAAAAATCAGTTTGATCGATTCCTTCACATATGTTGAAAATATATTTTCATATTTTTTCTAAACTAACTTTCATCAATTCAGTTTGGGCTTTTTTTTTGTTACAACAGTTTTCATTTTTTTTAATTGTAAAAAAATAAAATATTTGTTTGATGATTTTTTTAAGAAAATATTTTTTTGAAATTAATACTAATAAAAGATGTTTTTTTTTATCGATGATATCATATTTTTACATATGACTCTACTATAATGCTTATCTTGATTATTAAAAAAAATATCGAAATTATTTCTAATTTTTTGTATGATTTTTTTTTGGATTGATATCATTTAAAACTAGAATTATGAAATAAATTTTTAAAACTTATTTTCAAATAATTTTTCAAAACTATTTTTAAGAGATAGAAAAAGAAAAAAATAGATCAACTCAATCCTATTCTTCTAAACCCTAAACTCATCTATTTTCACTCTGTTGCTGCCAAAACAACTACTCTCAGTTCAAGAAAATAAAAATTGAATCGATTAAAAAACATTTTGAATATTAAGAAAGAGATCAAATTAATATTTAAAGGAAGAAAGAGTAGAAATTCGTCTATGAATCATAACACATTTTTTAATACTCTACAAAAAGGCACAATTCTTTTAATTCTTTACTCTACCGGACATATTTACCATTAAAAATATATTAGGCAAATTTACAATTAGTTAACTTTAAAATTGTTAATTCATAATTCGCTCTTTCGAAAGATACCATATTTCAACTACTAAAAAAACCTTAAAAAAATTGAATTTTCTTTCTTAGTCTTTGGATTTGGATTTGGAAGTAGACTAGAGAATAAAAAAAGAAAAAGAGATTGTTTGACTTTGAGTGAAAGAAGCTAAAAATTAAAGAGATGTTAATTAAAAAATTGTAATTGATTTGATTAAGTTGATAGAATAAAAAAATCAAATTAGTTATATAATACAATGAGTTACCAAAATATTCTTTATTAAAATTTAATAAAAACGAATAAATTAAAAATGAAAGATTAAAAATGAAAGATGATTAAATATTAAATAGTTATTTTATAAAAATTATATATATATATATATTAACTAATTTTTAAAAATAAGTTTTATATTATAGATATTATACATTTTTAATTTCATATAAATAATTCCAAATAAAATGAAAACTACTTGTTAATTTAAGCTACAAAAGAGTTTTTCAAATGGTCTAAAAAGTTGGACTAAAAAAATACCTAATATTTGTAATTAATTTCTTTTAAAGGGTAGAAGTAGGGTCAATGGAAAATCAAAATTAATAGAACCATACGCTCAAGAGAGATAGCTAATTATTTTGATTCAATTTTATTTTTTTAATTTTGAAAAACAGTTCTAGAGATTAATTTTAAAAATAAATTAAAAAAATATTTGATAGCTTTATTTTTGAAAGTTATTATAAATTAAAGAAAACGATATAAAAAATCGTAATAAAAGTGGAGAAATAATTGTTGACACTAATTTTTTTTTTCCACAAATCTTATGGTTAAAGAGTAGATGTAAAAATATGTGAGACCCACATTTTTCATGTTTGCATTTTGATGCACATAAGAGGAAAGAAATTTCTACTTCCTCAAATAATCTCTCTATGACGATAAATAGATAAAACACAAACATAGACTTAATTTTTATATCAGTTGTTAAAAAAAAGAATAAAGTTTAAAATGTATAAAAGAAGAGACAAGTTCCCTTAGAAATATTGGTTAGTGTTTATTTATTTACTAGTATATTAGTTTGAACATTGCACAAATAAATAATTCCTTAAACAATTAAAATTCATAATAAATAAATAGATTTTAACATGTGAATTATTTTTTAGACTTATGATTACCAAGTAAATTTGTAATATAATATTGTATACCAAGTAAATTTCCTTTATAAGGTTGGAACTGGTGAAGAAACCTCTCAAACATTTTATTACATCAAAGAAGTTGTGCTTCTGTGGAGAAAGTTCAGGAAAAGCAAGAGAAGTATGTGTGAAAAATTGGTTTTGTTGATTTGCAACTTCAGAACAGAAAGACTAATTAAAAAACACTTCTGCTTAAGAGAAAACTGTATGAATAGGAAAGAGAATCATACTTAGATGAAAAAGTTTAATCTCTTATTAATCATTCAGACATACCCAACAAACTAACTTTGAGTTTAATGCCTAGCTAACAACTATGATCAGCAATAAAAGAGAACATGGATGACTGATTGGTTAGGAACGAAGTGGTGAATCTAGCTTATTAGAAATAAGGTTATTTAATAGTGTCTCGTTTTAAAACTGGTCTTATTATGCATTCTGTCTATGTTTTGGTCGTTTACTTGTTCTGGTTTGTTCTGAAATTATAAAAGTCAGAACATCTCTTATCCCACATTGACAGTAGCGGGGGGTCATTTTGTTTCTCTTCCCATGGAGAATGAAGTTTATGAATTCATACAAATTTTAGAGCTGCTTTTAACGGGGGAGAGTACTCAAGTTTTCCATTGAACATGCATAATGTCTAATTATACAAAACTTCATCAGAATTTTTTTTTGTTCAGACGAGGTTTATAATTTATAACTTTCAGAATTCCTTTGTGCAGATGAGTGGCGATGGAGAGGGTAAAAGAGAGGATCTAGTATAGATATTCTTCGAAAGCATGTATGTGCAACTGTTGATTGTTGTACAAAATTCATTATTTATCATAAATAAAAAAGAAAATCCATTCAAATTCATTATCATGCTTTATTATATTCCTGCCCCGCCAATCCAGTATGTTCCTTCCCCTTATGGTGGGCGGCATATTATTGTCTAAATCGTCATAGTGATTTAAGATATTGCAATCAGGGGTCCAGCCAAAGCAACCTTAGCCATGAATGTTTGGTCGGTAGCTTACCAAATCCCTGATGGGCCCTGGCCATAATAATACCTATAATACCACAAATGTCAACTTTTTCTACTGTATATCCTCAAAGAGTCGTGTTCAAAAGCCCTACAACAAATTTCAGAACAAAGAGAAAAAAAAGAAAAGAAAAAGAGATAATATAGGCAAATGTGACTAAAAGTTGAAGAGAAAAAATGAACTGTGAAAATATAATAAATTTGAGCATGATTACAATCACTAGTATAGAAATGCGCATTTATATTGACCCTTAACATCGTGGGGCCTTCCAAAGACAACTGGGCAAGCCATAGCCTTGTGTTTGGTACACTCAAATGGAATGTATTATTAAAATATCTCAAAAATCAATATTTTAAAGTGTTCAACCTGTTTGAATTTTTGTTTAATCTAAGATTGAAGATATTTATTGAATAAAACAGAAAGAAAAGTTGAAGATAGATTTATTCAGAGCCAACCACTAACTAAAAACGAATTGCAACCACAGAATTAAGTTATTTATTTGACTACTTACTTGTCCATTGGCTATTATAGTAGTTGTTAATTACCGACCTCGTATGACAATAATTGCACCTCTATTGTTCTTTTTTCGATTCATTTTTTGTCACTTCTTGCTGTATAATTTCTGAAATTAATACTCTAATTGGTACAGCATGTTTATACGCAAATTCTGGTCAACCGAATTTTATACGTTGGTTGATTTTGCTGTCTAATCACCCTTCACTGTCCAAGATACCCCCTTGTTCTGTATCCTATGGTGGCCAAAGAAAGGGTAAGAATGGTAAAGCCACCGACCATACTAAGTTACAATTACAAATAAGTCACATCGATCCAAATAAAGTGATTGCGGTTGTAACTTTGTAACTTGGTATCATGGTATAGGGAGTATAGCTTCAAAGGAATCATCTCTCAGTTCCTCAAGCTTTGATAGGCTACAGGATTTGCTGGTGGTGATTACAATCACAGGCATGACATGCATATAACTTGTTCTTAATTTTCTTCCTTAAACTTTCCATTTCATATATTATCATGAAAGAACTAGAAACTAGTATATCACTGTACAGAGATCATGTTTTTCTCATGAATAACTGGTAAAACTAAAAACTGTTCTCTTTACTATTTCTGTTTGTGATGAGTATTCTGTTAGCGTACAAAGTTAGGAACCGTAAGTGTCCATAATCTGCAATAATGTTTGGAATGCAGTTATCATGGTTCTTTTTCCATCTTTTGTGAATGGATTGGCGAGAACCGTGTCAATCAAGAAAGAGAAGAATTGTAAAAAGGAAGATGGAAGGAAAGCTGCGGAAGAACTGGCAAAGGAAGCAAGGAAGAATGAATTGTTACTGAGTTCATCTGGAGTTGTTAAGTCGACCAAGGCCAACAATTTCGTTTCCGTGTTCACTAATAAGGGTCAGAAAGGAGTCAATCAGGATCGTCTTCTAGTTTGGGAGGTAAGGCAACCACTTTTTTGAAGCCTTTAGAGGTTAGCTTAGAGTGCCAATTATCAAATGTTAAACTTTGTTGGCTGTTGATGATGCTAGGAATTTGGATGCCAACAAGACATGATGTTCTGTGGAGTTTTTGATGGGCATGGCCCTTGGGGACACTTTGTAGCCAGAAGGGTCAGGAAACTACTGCCAGCCTTTTTGCTCTGCAATTGGCAGGAAAACCTGGCTGCGACATCACTTGACCTAGATTTCCAGATGGAAGCAGACAAACATATCCATGGATTGGACATGTGGAAGCACTCCTACACCAAGACTTGTGCTGCTGTTGATCAGGATCTGAAGAAGCAAACTGGGTTTGATTCCTTTCTTAGTGGCACGACAGCATTGACAATTATCAAACAGGTTATCTATATTGACGTGTGATACGCTATTTTCAAGTTTTTATATATTTTATTTACTTATCTGAACTCTTTAAATTTTTAAGATTTTTTCTCTAGATGTGTTTAACCTTCCTTCTGAGGAAAAGAAAAGCAGAAAGAAAAAATGATCCAAATGAATTGGGGTCCGAAATTTATAAATATGTAAGACGCTATCGGGATCTTAATGAGGTTCCCCTTTTATTTTAACATCATGTAAAGAGGATGTGTTTGAAGTAGAAAGAGTTCTAAAATGTTTTTCTGATTAATAAGGGAAAGAAAAACTAGAATCAACCACAGATGATCATCTTGGTTTTCTATCCTTGTCGTTAATTAATAATGAAGACATACCATGGTGGCTTGATGGAAATAATTATTCTTAAGTTCAACTTGCAAGTGTTATACTAAATCTCGCATTGGTGTAATAATCAGAAGTGTGCTGAAAATGTTTGTCACTGATGATTCAGGGTGAAGATCTTATTATAGCAAACATAGGTGATTCTAGGGCTGTCTTGGCAACCACCGCAGAGGATGGCACATTAACTCCACATCAGCTTACCACTGACTTCAAGCCAAATTTACCACGTGAGATTTATCTCCCTTACACGCTCACTGGAATTTATTTTGTTTGTACAAATCTATTTGATCAAAATTTTATTCTAGAATGATATACTTCATATTTGAATACTTCTCATCTAAAAACAAATTAATATTAAATTTCAATAAATAAAATTATTTAGCACAAATATTACATAAAGTTGTTTCGATTTAAAATTAACCGAAAATTAGCTATATGAACCTGTATCAAAATCATAGTGAGTGTTATATTCGTTGATTTCAGAGGAAGCTGAACGCATAACGCAGTGTAGAGGGCGGGTATTTAGTTTGGAAGATGAACCAGGAGTGTACAGGGTGTGGATGCCAAACGGTAAAACACCAGGACTAGCAATATCTAGAGCCTTTGGAGACCACTGCATGAAGGACTTTGGACTAATCTCTGCACCAGATGTCACACACACCCAACTTACCACCAGGGATCACTTTGTCATCTTGGCAACTGATGGGGTAAGCATCTTTTATGTGTTTAATATAATCACCGCTTTAAGATAAGCTTTTAATTTAACCCAAGTTGAAAGTAAAAGCATTAAGAAAAGGAACAAATTTGGTTCTAGTAAGGTATCATTTGAAGTGTTGAAGTAATTAATTACTTCTTCTGTCTCAGGTATGGGATGTCATATCCAACCAGGAAGCAGTGACGGTTGTTTCTGCAACGCCACATAAAGAAAAAGCAGCTCAAAGGCTCGTGAAATTTGCCATACATGAATGGAAACGGAAGAAAAGTGGCATTGCTATGGATGACATGTCAGCTATTTGCCTCTTTTTTCACTCTTCCCCTTCCCATCAACTCCCAGCCATTAAGATTGTTGATTAAGAAGAATGCTAGCTGTGTGGTTAAACAGTTCATTGCAGCTTCCTTGTAACACAGAAATACATAGACTTGTATATAAACTTATCAACTAAAAAGTCTATATTCGTGACCATTAGCTTTACGTGTGTCTCTGAAAATGCTGAAATATCAGCGAAGAGGAACATCTTCAAGAATGGATGGATGCAGTGCCACACAACTTTACCGTTTTAATTTCAAGTCCCACATTTGGAGGTTTTATTAAATACTGTTGCATGCATATATCTAATCTATAGCGCTATCTTCACCAACGTTAAGATTATATTTAAAGAAGAAAACTACGTGCATCAATGAAAATCACTTAGATGTCTATTAAATGAGTTTGGGCCAAAGTCCCACATCGGTTGTCTTCAGTGGAAGGGGAAGCTATTTTGCAAACTATACTGTTGTTTGTGTTTTTCAAATGTGAAAAAAAAGTTGAAAAAAAGACAGCTACCAAATTCATTATATTATAGTAAGTATTCAAAATTTGTATTTTCCTCATATGACTTAAACGTTACTTTTTGAAGCGAATATTTGTTACATGTTATAATACGTAGTTTTTTGTCATAAGTGGTGGGAGTATCAGAAACTATTCGCCAACTTTGCCTAATTTTTATTTAATGAAAATTCACTAAGTTTTTAATAAGTGAAAAATAACTAACGAAATGTAATAAAAAATTGATATTGAAAATAAAAACTTATCATTAATATTATAAGAGGTGATATAATTGTATGAACAGTAAATATTTCATATTTGCATCATTTTATTTATAAAATTATTTGACTTTCTCTCTACGGTAATTATATTTTGTATTTGAAATATTTGAACAGTGTATTTTCAGGTTTTGTATTATTTCAGTTTATTTATTACAAAATTTATTAAGTTATTTAAATTATTAAAACAGAATGAATATAATTAATAAACCAGTTTTACTTTGTTAAATATTTACTTAACATGAATTGTATTACTATTTAAAAGACGTAAAATATATTAAATAAGAAAAGAATAGATTAACAAGCTAATATCAACAAACATATATTTTAACAATTTTAGTTATTAATAAAATAATTATTTTAAATTAATATAATAATAGTGTTCATTAAATAAATAGGACAGAAGAGAAATGGAAAAGGAATATAATAATAAACTCACCTAAAAATGAGGGCAAGGAAAGAAACGATGAAGTGTAGGATAGAGATACAGTGAATGTGAAGAATGGGTATATCAATGAAATGGGCACACTTGTGTGGAATCTAACACACATGTGTGTGTGTGTGTGTGAGAGAGAGATATCTTATTTATTCAACCAATCCAACCCAACTGGTTTAACCCATCATCACTGCAAGAGAATCTCTTCTTCTTTCTTCCTCTTCTTCCGCTTCTTCAATTATTCATTCATTGCTTCATTCCGATGGCCATGGCCAAAGCCTTGCCCTGTCGTGGTCTCATCAACCTCTCTGATTTCGATGCCTTACTCTCCGCAGACGATTACATCTCCATTTGCGGCTATGGTTCCCTTCTCTCCGGTAATTCCTATGTGCATTCATTCATTTTTCAAATTTATTCAAATTTCCTCACCTTAACTATACACATATACTTTGACGCAGAGAGAAGTGCCAGAAGCACTTTCCCCAGCCTCGTTAACTTCCGAATCGCCCGCATAACCGGCTTCCGCCGTCTCTTCACCTCCGTCGGAGGCTTCTTCTTCACTCAAGGTGTTGCCAATATCAAAACTCAGGTTCTTCATTTTTCCCCCATTTTCTTCAAATCATTTATTTCCTTTCTATTGCCCCATCCATTACTGTGCTTTGAATATGCCTTTCTTTTTCTTGCAAATCAGATGATATTTTACAAATTTCACGACAAATTTTAATTCTTATATTCAGAAATTATAAACATATTTATTGATTAAATATCACTCCTAGGAAAATGTGTCCTTACCTATTTTTAAATCACATGCTAAATGACATCGATTAAACCTACACTTTTTTTTTATGTTTTCATGAAATAACGCATACATCTACTTTAATTTTTTTTATATTTAATAAATGACATTAATTTTTTTGATGTTTTTAAGAAGTGATATTTTCTTCTGTTATTTTATTTAAAATTAACATATTAATTAAACTTAAATAAAAATGAATATTATAATTTAAAATTTTAAAAAATTATTTTTATTTAATTTTTTGTTAATATAATTTTTAAAGATAAAATAAGAGATGTAGGTGTTGTTGTTTTCTTAAAGTATAAGAAAAATAATAGTTTGTTTAAAATATAAAAATGTTAATGAGTGAATGTTTATTTAGAAACTAAAAAGAATAACTGCAATTTCCTCATACTTTAATTAGTTAAATATAATTTTTTTTACATTATCAATATATATATATATATATATATATATATATTGAAGTTAAATAATTAATTTTTGTTTGGTTATTTAAATAGATTAATAACAAAGAGAATTTTGAAAGGAAAATATAGCAAATTGTGAAGTTTTAGGAGCTGATGTGATGTGATAATTGGCAGTAATTGTAATTGGGGTTTGTTTGTTTGTTTGGTTGCATGCAGGAAATTGCTGCACTTTCTGTTGAACCATGTGAAGGTGAAATAATTATTGTTGTCGTTTTTGAGATAAAGAAAACAGAGGTACTGACTAAGGTCTATATTTTGAGATTTACAAACAAAAGCCAATTATCTGATCAATTTTTATTCATCATTTTCGTGTAAGGGATTTAGATTCCAGCATTCATTGAAAGGGAACGCGAATATCTGTTTTTAGCTGTGAGTTGTTGTTTATTTATTTATTTCATTTGCTTATGAATTTGTTCCAATGATAATATAATATCCAATTTTACACATGCTTCATGACTTCCAAATATACTTTTTTATTTTATTTTGTCTCTTATATTATAGGTTGTTCCTGAATCGCTAGATGGGAAGCCCTTTACAAACCCAGCAGTATGTTATTCAAATATTATATTTTAGTAATTATCTTTTTTTTTTTTTAATTTTAGTTTTTTTTTTTCGATTTGATAGTTTTGTCTGTCATCATCGCAGGTTCTTTGTGCTTCTAACACTGATGAGGAATTCTTTAAATTTAAATGCAGTGGTATGTTGCAAATCCAAGTTTTATGAACAGTCAGAAGTATTTTTTTTTTTTCAAGATTGCAAACACACTGAACTGCGCTAGGCATAATTAAATGAATTATATATTTTTAAGAAAAAAAAAATACTGGGTAACTTGTGCAAAACACTTCTTTTGCAACTAATTTCTTAAGTATCCAAGAAAAAAATATTGGTCATTTTCAATTTTTAGTTGGGTACTCCAAATTTAGTTTGAAGGATAAAGTCAATTATCTATCCTGTTTTATTATTTAATAAAAATGCTTCCATAATCATATATTAGAAATTTATTAAAAAACTTAGTTCCTGTAAAAATAACACGTATGTTACTTTTCTTTTAAATTTAAGACAAACTTAAAGCGACATGTGCGGTATATTTATCAGTGTGCCACCCTTTATTTGAGCCACAATCTTTTTGATTATTTTAAAGTTAAAAAATGTTTTTTGTACTTGTTAATTAAGAATACATTTTGATGTAAATATGCAGCTCCAAATAATTTTAAGCACACATCTAGTTCATATTTATTGATTTAAAATTAAACAAACAAGAAAGTTATAAGGGTGTGTCAATTATTATTTATGTCTTTACATGAGACTGAAAATTTAGAATTATGGAAGAGTGGCTGCACATAATTACCACCTGCCCAGTAGTACATTGGTTCCTTGTTAAGCTTTGATTGGTACATTAAACAATGTGAAGCCAACATTGCATTGAGTTTGCATCAAATCAAACTAGAGTAAGTGAGATCACAGAGGGTGAAACTTAACTTACTCTGTCTCTCTATTTTTATGATCAGCATGAGTTTTATCTTTTCTCCTCCTATGTTTTGTAACAGAGGGCAGGGAAAAATATTTTGAACAATATGGAGAATATAAAATTCATAAGATGTGGCGAGATGATGTTTTACCATGCCGTGTTTATCTTCGTCACTGGTAAGTATCCTGTTGTATTACTTAACCTATCAGATAATAATTGCAATCTATCACTTTAAATCGTTTAGAGATTTGCATAAAATGAAGGGATGGTAATGAACTGTTGCAGTGTCCTGGGTGCGAAAAGCCTTGGTGAGGAAGTGTACAATAACTTTTTGGATCATACCTTCCTGGGTGACCGGGAAACAACCATACGTCAGTACTTTGAAAGAGTGGGTATAAAGATAATGTACGAGGAGCCACCGGAGTCTTTGAAAATCCGTTATGGTGGTTGATGTCATGAGATGAGACCAGTTCGCCGCAAACTTCGAATGGTGGTGACAAGAGACTAGGGAACAAAGCAAATTTCTATTTTCTAGGATGAACATCTATTAATAAATTGACAAGGACAGCATATGTTTAGAATAATATTTCTATTTGTGAATTAAAGCTAGTAACAGTGCTCGTTCAACAAATATTTATACAAAATTGTTTCATTGCGTTATTTTTACTCTACTTATTTCTCTCTTGATATCAAAATTATACATCAAAGTAAGATAAAAGACGAGGAAAAATAAAATATATTTAATGAATAGAGATGACGAAGTAAATATGTAATAAAACATGTAGAAAATAAAGGTTGTTTAATTAACAAAATAGAATAACTTATTTTTGAGATTATCTATTTTTATTATCAATATTGTTTATTATACTATTATATAATATATCAGGATGCTTTTATTTTACAAATCTCATCTATTTTATTTTTTCATATTTTCTTTTAATTCCATTTAGGCGTTATCAAATGTATTAATAATAATGATAATTGTTGGGATAAAGAAAAATTGTAAAATTACTGATATGAAATAAATTTGATGTTTTTAATGTGAGTGTCTGGGTAAAAGAATTGTTTTTGATCTTTACCTTATCAAACATTAAATAAATGTAACTGCATAAAATTAAATAATTGGGATGATATATTTCTTGATGACTTTTTGTACATAAAATTAAATATTGATTTTGTGCACTTTTTTTTTATCATTAAGGAAGTTACAAGTCCCATATGGAAGATTTTATAAACTGGGGAAAGGGGGTTGGCTATAAATAGATCAAAGATTTGTCAATGAAACTCAACCTGTCCTGTCAGGGGGTGAAAGGCGACTTGTCAATGATCGTATAGTGACGACAGGTCGTGCCAACACCTATGATTTCGAACACATGATATATGGCGGGTGAATCCTGCCTTACTTCGGTTAGGAATTGCCCGTCAATTTTTGGAAGCTTCTCTCGTAAGGGAGGCTCTATGACAACTCTTAAGTTTCTAGATAATGGAAGTTACTGGGGACATGTATAGTTTAGTTGGTGATTCACACTATTTGTTATGATCCTTCTCTAATTGTTTGATTAATAATTGTATCTTCTTCCTATATGTTGGCATGTAATGATCTTTTATCATTGATCTTGAAAGTCTGAGCTTGCTATATAGCTGTCTAGGTGTTTCATATAATTTGGTATGTTCCTCCATGGGATTTGAACTATCAGATGAAGCTGCAGAGACAATATGCATAATTTTACCTGGTGGGTACAAACAATAGTTATCTACAGTGTCAGATTTTGACATTGAGTTGCTACTTTGAGCAGCATCAATAAGCTGATTTTCTTCAGCAGTTAGTTCTTTTGCTGTAGCTGCCTCTTCTACGTTAGTCCCGACTAATATCTGTTTTTTCATTTTCTTCTCCAACTCATACCACAATTCGCCTTCAGTCACAGAAGTGTTGATGTGTTCATTGACATCAATGAGTTGCTCCTCTTCATCTACAATATCAAGTCCAGATCTTACACTTGAGGAGTTTGGTTCATTTTCACTAAGCATAGATACATTTTCAGTCAGAAGAGATTTACTGATATTTTTTGGTACAATAGAAGTTTTGGTCAAGTTATTCAATTTAGATTTTGGTAATGAACCAATATTTTGACTGTGTGCAGCCATAGTTTTGACAACAACTTTTGCAACACTTTGCGCATGTCTTATCACGGTCTGCAGGTAATAACAGGACCTCTATAAGATAAAATATCCATTATATATGATGGAGAGAACCCCACATAAAGGAGATATACAATAATATAAACAGCCTGAGTATTTAGGATTTCTGCAAGTGCAATGGATCAGCAGACTCTTCTTAACATAACAATGTATGATTTGGTAACTACTATAAAGAGCAACCTCATGCCAATGCAAACTATATTCCATTCCTGAAGAGAGCTTTTTGCTCAGAATGTCAAATAGTGACAATGAAAATTTGAAATTACCTGGGTACCACTGGTTACTGGCAGTAGAATAGCACCGGCACCAGTTACTTTGTCTTTTGCACTAGATATAGATTGTAGATGAGATCCAAGGGTACTTGCTGAGCGGTAGACAACATTCAGAACCTTTGTGCGCTCCACGTGATTCCATAAATCATTTAACCAAGATGACGCAGCAACCTAACAAAAATTAAAATAAAGAACAAAAACATTATCTAATAGAAAACATTAGAAACAAACTAACTAAATATTTGTTAAAATATTGGAGATTGGGAGAATAACTACAGACCTCAGATCGGAGATCATCAACAGAGGAAGCTGATAATGTGGGTACCAAATCTGAATTATTTATAATTGTAGTGATAAAATGCTTTCCTGATTCAGCTAACTCCCAAGTCATACAAGCAGCTGAAAAAAGAGAGTGAAAGGTCTTGACAGTAATAATTATGAAATAGGCAAGACTCCGATAATAATGTTGGACATATAAATTTGAAATCACATACCACAGTCCCAAACTGATTATACATTAGTTCCAGCTCATTTCTAACACCAACAAACATACTTTTTACCATTATGAAATGAAAGGATAATGCATCATGACTTGGACAATTACTAATAACAATTGCTTAATTCAATAACTTCTAATGTAAAGTTAATATGATCACATGCCTGGGGCAAATGTGACGCAGGTGATTGAAGATAACTCTTTTTGTTCTCTAAGAATAAATGTTAATAGTGCAGCAGTACCACCACCAAGTGAATGTCCAACAATCTGTGGTATGACGAAAAGACAAGAATGAGTAATGTGATTAAGTAAAATACTTATAATATTAATTTGAAAGAAAACATTACAAAATGAATATGAAATTTCTGTGACATGACAAAGAAACCAATATAAAACCAATTAACAATATTTAAAATAGCCTAACATGTATTTAAATCATATCAAATAATATGAGACAAACGATGTAGGACTTCCAATAACAAAAAAAAAAAGAATGAACTCAACCATTCACAACACTGTAGCATCATAATATTCTTCTAATAGTAGTATAGAACAGTACCTTGACTTTTGAGTCTGGACATTCATTAAGAACCTTACATAATGTAGGAGTGCAGAGTTTTGCAATCCAACGAGCTGCAGCAACCATGCCACAGTGTGCATGTCCTAAAACTAACTTGCTTATCCCTCCACCATTTAAAATGGAATGGTGAAAGGGAACCACAGCACCAGTTGCAGCTGTTAGTGTATCTTTAATGCTATGAGTTCCCCGGATTAATAGAAGGAAACATTTTGATTGCATATCATGTATAATAGTGAAAGCGGGCTTCAGGAGCTGCAGATTTCAAGACATTAAATCAGTTCAGTTAAGATTGAGCGATAAATTGACCAATGATGACACTGGGCAAAACAGTTTATCAATTGAAAGACAAGTAATATAAGATTCAGAAAAAAAGAATGATCAATGAAACTTTGACATGAAAAGTAAAACAAGTTTCGTAAGATGCATAAGGTAACATTTAGAAATAAAATAATTAAATGTTGAACGTCTAAATATGAGTTGAAATTATACATTGAGTAAAAATGTCTTAAGGATTTAGACTAAAAATAATGTCATATTTTTTTTTATGGTTGACTCAATACTATTGATGAAAATCTTTCTATATTAATCTCTCTCGTAAATGTCCAACATAAAGGAAACACAAACAATAATTTAAAAAATAAAATATATGAAAACAATCCAACATGTATAAGGTACATAAACTAACTCATGCAATGCACTTGACAGTTAACAATAAATAATGACTCCATATCAACAATCAATCATATTTGTCAGCAGTCTCAAAATCGATTTGCCAACCATAATCGTGTTAGAACTACAGGATTAGCCATCTCAGAATGGACATGATCAACCATTACCATGAATTTGGGACAGCCACCCCATTGAAGTTCTTTGAGAAATGATCAAGGGTAATGAGAGAATTGTGAATAAAGATTGTATTTTGAGGTTTTGTTCTGGCAAGCACCAACACGAAAAATCCAGGACATAGTATTCGTCAGACACTTCTGATACACTCTGTAAGATAGCATCCACAACGAATGTAACAGTAACCAACATTCAAAAAGTGAAACAGAGACCCAACGTTAAAACAACACCCAAAAATTGGATGCTCAGAAAAATTATTTCATTCAGCCATGTCTATCAGTGTCATAACAAACAAATAACAAAGAAAAAGAAAAAGTGAATCAAGAGAAAGGAATGATCTCAACCATTTTTCCCCTCTCTTCTCTAACGATTTTTCCTTTTAAACCATGTAATCTTTCAGTCAAGTATTTACTCTCTTGGATCGTATGTTTCTGCCATTTTCTTTGCTGACCATGCTATCATCCACATGTCCCCTTTCATTGGTTTGCCTGTAATGATCTTCAGCTCATTTTCCTTCTGTACTCTCATTACACACTCCAACACTTGTTAGACGGGACATTGAGAGGTGATACTTATTCTTGGTTAGACACCTCTAAGACTCCTACTATAAAAATAATTTCAAAAATATCAATATATATTACAATGATGTCTCTTACCATTTCTTTTCCCAACAATATTAGAGGAATTAATTAGTTGTTTTACTCGCTTGTTCTTTTGTTTTACAATGATGTTTTTGTAAGTCCCCTAACTTCTACTCTACAAATATAAGATTTGTCAAAGATGTGAATAAAACAAGATCCATTGATCTCATTTCAACATTTTTCATATTTCTTTTTGGTTTTCAAACACTATTTCATATTTTTTCGGCTTGGAATTTTATGAAATGATAATTTCGTTGTCATCACCCTTTTTCAGCATAGGGCAAACCAAATTTCGCATGATTTGGATTCACATATTTTACTTTCAGAAATAACTTGTTTACTTTATCAAAAAATATATTGTTGCTACTGATAATAGGTTTCTAGAACGAGCCTAATCATCAACAATCTATTTTAACAAATCAGAAAATCCACCACCACTCTATTTTATTTCATATTACAATCTTCTTTTTTGTCTTTTCTGGAGATTCTATTGCGCAACTGTATTCTTTTTATTGGACATATAACAAATTCTGTTAGGAAAATGTTGTCTATATAGGAATCTGATTTTTTTCTGATGAAATGCAGAGTGAAAGAATATATTTTTTTCCCAACACATCTCTCACTCTCAGTTTTTGTTTTATTATGGTATCAAAGCTATAAAATTCAGAGCTTTGGTGGCTACCCCAGTCAAGATACCTCTTCCCCATATTATCTACATCCCTCAAAAATACCAACCCTTACCATTGCCCCCAATATTCTTGGAAGGAAAAAACTATCACCAATGGTCTTGTTCAGTTTGAATGAGCCTCATATCCAAGAACAAAATTAGTTTTATTAATGGACGTATACTAGTCCCATTCTGCACAAATGCCCTTTTCTCAATCTTGGAAAGGAACAAGATGGTTGTTTCCTAGATTCACATATCTCTATCGCCGACCATCTATCAGAATGTCATATGAATGGATGGATACTGCCTTTTTCATATGGAATGATTTCAAAGAGAGGTTCTCTCAAGGAGATATGTTTATAATTGCAGATTTACAGGATTTGATTTCCTCTTCTAGGTTAGCTGTAGCAAATTATTTTACTAAACTGAAAAATCCTTTGGGATGAGTTGGATGTTTTTCGCCCTTTATCACCTAGCAATTGTGTCATCAAATGCACTTGTAATGCTTCAATCAACAAAGGAGGATATAGATCCCAAGACCAAGTCATTAAGTTCCTCAGAGGTCTAAATAATAATTACTCTACTGTGAAGACTACTATCCTTCTTATGGATCTTCTTCCATCCCTCAGTTGTGTTTTCTCTCCTTATTCCAAAGGATAGACAAGTCTTTGGTGAGTCAAAAGTTCTGACAGTTGCTGGGAGAGGAGGAAATTTCATAAACAACAATAGTTACATTGGTGCTTTTTATGGTGGTTACAAGGTTGCACAATTCAAAACAAGAGTAGTTTTGGCGGAGGAAATAATACCAAAGAATGTAGTCATTGTGGCAAAACAAGGCATTCAGTTAACACATTAAACATGGTTTTCCTCCACATTTCAAGTTCAAGAGTCAGAACAACGATTTGAGTCCTGTTAATGCTGTGTCTTCCAATGTTGATCAACACAACATTCAAGGGCCTAAGGTAGATATGCAAGCACAACAGTTTGGTGTCACTTCAGAACAATATCAAGGACTATTAGCTCTCTTACAACAGTCAAGAGATAGGAGCAGTTTTTACAAATCAAGTTTATGTTACTCCTTGAACATCTTCAGGTAAGTCTCCATGTGATGGTAAAAACTCCTCATTTTTCAGTTCTTGTGTACTTTATAGTGAGATACTGATCATATATGCTCACTTTTATCCAATATCACTTCCTTTCATAAAAATCAAACCTATATATGTTAGACTACCAAATGGAAACAAAATCATAGCCAATTATTCTGGTAGTGTTTTTTTGAGCAAAACCATATCATACACAATGTCCTCTATATTCCCGTGTTTTTTTTTTTTTAAATCTTTTGTCAGTAGTAAGATTGATTGAATTTTGGTCTTGCATCCTCTCCTTTGATTCTACTCAGTGTCACATTCAATAGCTAAGATGCATGATAACCTTTATATATTTAAGTTGCCTTCTTACCAAAATTACATAAAGCCTTCAAAGTCTTCTCACATTGTGAATGCTATCAATTTTGCCTCTGTTGATCTTGAGATCCTGTGGTATTTTTGTTTAGGACATACTTCAAATTTTCCGTATGTTTAAGTATGACAAATACCATGGCTGTGATGTCTGTCATTATGCAAGACAAAAAACTTATGTTTCCCATTAGTGTTTCTATAAGTGTTAAATGTTTTTGGATCTACCGTTGATCTTTGGGAGTCATCCTCAATTAGTGTAGATGATCGTTCTAGGTATACTTGGAATTTTCTTTTAAAAAAAAAAATTAGCAAAAACAAAAATAATTTAAAATTTTGTTAATTTAATAAAAACAGTTTGAAATCAACATAAAAGTTATTAGAAGTGATAATGACACTGAATTCTTTATGACTATTTTTTGCTAGCAAAGGAATTTTACACCAAACTTCTGGTGTCAATACTCCCTAACAAAACAGTATAGCAAAAAGAAAACATGGTCATTTATGTTACATCCAATTTATAAAAGATTTGTTGGTCTTATGCTCTGTTACATATTGGATACATCATAAACATGCTTCCCACACCTGCTAGATTACTCATCTCCACATCAAATTCTTTTCAAAACTCAACCCAATTTCTCACAGTTAAGGGTTTTCCGGGTCTTTGTGATTTGTTAGTACCTCTTCAAATAATAAAAAGAAATTTGATCCAAAGACTTATAAATGCGTTTTTCTTGATTTTAAAATTGGAATAAAGGTATATATTTTCTTGAAGGCTCAAAGCAGATAACTTTTTGTATCTATGAACATGTTTTTCCTCATCAGAAAACTTAATATTGATGAGGAAAATTTATTCAGTTATGACATTGACTGCTTAACCACAACTGATGTTTCTCCTTTGAATCATGTACATTCTTGCACACCTGAGAACAATCAGTCTAATAATACAGAAACTTCAGCAGAAATCTATGATCATGAAAACCTAAGTGACATCTCATCCAACTGATGCTGGGTTTTACAAATATGTCTCTCAGTTTGCTGGGATATCAAATAATGATATTGTTACTGCTGATAACAGGTTTTTAGAAGGAGGCTAGTCATCAACAATCTTGAGATTCCATTGTACAGCTGTATTCTTTTTATTGAACATATAACAAATCCTTTTTTTATGAAAAACAGAGCGAAAGAATCTATATATGTCACTAAATGAGGCTTTCTTCATTTATAAGATGGTCTTGTGAGCAGTCACAGACCCCTAACAAGGTACAGACAAAGATAGATTCGGTACCATAGGTACAGACAAAGATAGATTCTGTACTCTTCTCAAAACGGAGTGCTGTTACAGTGTTGCTAACACACATGCAGATCATACTTACACCAAAGTCCAAGTCCCTTGAATCAAAATTCCAACAACATAAAAAAAACTAATAATGTGCACTACCATTATAGGAATCTACACCAATTGCACTAAAATAGAATGCGTGCAACTTTAGTCTTGATGAGTAGGAAAGGACCTGATTATTCAAATTTATCTAATCAAGATTCAGGGGAGTACGATACAGGTTGAGTGAATCTCAGTTAAATAAATGAAAATTTTCTTTATATACTATAGACTCTTTATTGACACCACATGAACTCTTTATCGAAGTGGTCTCTTCAAGCTTGGAAGGACTGAGTGAATACATATCAAGAAGCGGAAATTTTCTTCCCACATTTCAGGCAGTTCATCCAAACTGTCTCTTCAAGCATGTGACGCCAGTATATTGGTAGAGTGAAACTTGGTCAAAGAAAGAAAAAATAAAAAATTAAAAGAAAATATTTCCTGTAATAATGATAAAGAAAGATGTCATCTTCTATTATGATATATTTGTTTTACTTTTCATTTGTTCATGAATGAAAAAGAGTGAGAAAAAAAAAAAGAAAAAAAAAAAAAACTTTCACCGGTTTATGAATGAAAAAAAAAAGCAGGAAAAAAAAATTATTTTAAAAAATTATTCTTTTATTAGTCTATATTCTAATAATTAAGTTTCTCTTATCGTTATTATAAAAATACGATAATTAATCCAGACTCGTATATGCATAATGATTTTTAATTATGTTATTAAAAAAATGATAAATATAAAAATAATTATAATGATAAAATAAATAATTTATATATTCTTTTAATATAATTTTATTTTTTAATTTAAACTTAAATATTTAAAAAAATATATATCTTAAGAAAAAAGTTAATTAATAATTATTTAAATAATTTTATAATTATATAAATATTAAATTCTAATTATATACTAATTTTTATTTCATCTCACATCACTTTTCTTAAAATAAGTATATGTTTACTTTTTTATAAACTAAAAGTTCGTCATCCCATAAACTCTGAGAATCGAAGTGCAGTAGACAATCAATATAACCTGTACCAATAGGTGACATGTCTCTTTTACAAATTAAGTACATTCAGGCATCAAGCTAAATTAATCAAATTAAGAGATATGCACATGACATGATTAAAGTCTTAATCCAATGTAAGTATAGAAGACAATTCTCCGCTCGGGTCTGGAACTCAGCCCCAAAAAAAGACAACATCTGTCTTCGTAAAAACAAGGGGGAAATGGGGAGACCATTTCCTTGGAAGTGCATCAAGCTATTGTATGCATGACTAATCTCTAAAACATTTATCAATCGATCAAAATATAAATATGTTCCGGAAAATAAATTCCAACAAAATAATATCAAAACCGTGTAAGGGGAGTGCGTCTAGAGATTAGACCCATTATAAAACAAATAATGACGTACCCACTTAACTCCAATCGAATTTTCCAAGTTCAACACACAAAAGAAAAATAGAAAAAACGATAGACAAAATTAGAAAGAGGGTACCTACCTCAGCATTGGGGTTATGGAGAAGGACATGGTCCAGCGAGAATCCGGCAGAATCTAAAAACTCGGGAAACGGTCTCTTCGAGAAAAGCATGCACAGAGTCAACAGCCTCAATAGCTCCTCTAACTCAACTACAACTTCAGGGCCTCGCAACTCCACACAATCGCTTCCACCATACACACTTCCAACTGCCAAATCGCCCTGCAAGCGTAGTGTCCTGTTTCAAACCCTAAAATTTAAATTGACGACAAGAAAATTGGGAAATTGAGTAGACCTGACCTGTTTGCGCATGAAGTAATTGATGCCGAAGGCTAAGTCGGTGATTGGCCATTTCCCAATAGTCTCGGAGTAAGTGAACCTCAGCGTCTCCGACAACGTCAAGATCGATTCAAACAGATTTGCCGGCGCCTGAGCTGGTTTCATCCTCAAGCTCCGAGCTCTCGGCCACTCCTCTTCGACCTTGTTCTTCCGCCTGAATACGAGGTACAGCATCACCGCCGCTCCGGCGGCTGTCGCCATTGCTCCGGCGGTCATGGAATCTGCAGAGAAGAAGAATGGGCAAAGAAAGGTTTGGGAAAACGGAAGGAAAATGGAGACATAAATTGGGGTTTGGAATATGGTTTGAGTGTGTGAAACAGAAACGTCTGTGAGAGGAACCGAGAATGTGCCTTTCTGGGAACACGAAGCTTAGTTGCATTATGACCACAATGCCCTTCTTTCTTTGCTTCAAACATCTCATTCCAGAAGCATTAGCCATGGATGCTGATCCTCTACAGTTTCAAAACAACTGGAGGAGTACGTGGGTTCAGATGATTTTTTTTTTTATTATTATTATTATTATTAACATTAATTTAACTAAAATATAACCATTGTTTCAGATTCATACGGTTCACTTTTCCTGTTAATTAATGGTTATATGATGAGATTAAATATGGTCTGAATTAATTTATGTAATTTTTCCAAAAATTCTGAAATAACTAGTGTATTAATTTTGGAAAAACACGTATAAATCTGACAATAACTTGAGACCTAGATTAGATTAGTCTTGCCCAGAAGCATTACAAAAAACTTCAAACGTGTTTATTGGGCCTCGTAGATGCTAGCCCACATTGACCTCACACTTAGGCCCAATCACTTCCTTCCTCAATGCTTTGGTTTGATGTACAAGATGATAAACCATTTTTTATTTTTAAAATAAATAAATAAATAATTTTCATATAATTAATTCGAATATTTTAAAAGTAACAAAACGCATGTCAATTATTTTAAATATTTACATTAAAATGGATGTAGATAATTTTTTGGACACCAAATGAAGTGGAAGGTAATAATGATCATACGATTTTAGTCATTTCATTCACATCTGGACTCTAATTTTTTTTATTGCTCTTGGTTGCTTTTGTAACGGGGCTTACGGTAAAAGAAGCTTCATTTTGAATTGAGAATCTTGTACGACTCATGTTTACGAAAAAATGAAGCACTTTTTTTTTTGTCCAGGAAATGCAGTGTTGTGTTGTGATGCCAAAATAAATACGTTCAAAACGAAGCCTACGATTCTCTCTTGTCTTATTTTATTTCTCCTCTTTTTCTCTTTTCCAAAGCTGTTCAAAGCAATATGCTATTCTTGTCATTCCATTCATTCGGGAATTACTAATTGCCCATGCGTGTATACCAAGGTTTTGTTTCGTTACAGACAAGACAATCACAAACCAAAAAAATCAAGTAAAATTCACTAACATTTTTACTTTATATTTTTTCACCTATTTTCACTGTCTTTTTTTTATTTATTTTCCCTCAATCAGTATTTCAATTAATCACCTCACGAACTGGGTAGTGGAAAATTTGCTTGGGAGACTCATGATCAATGTTCTGTGCATAATAATTAATCGAAAAAACTAAATAGAGTTGCATAGACTTCGATTTCCATCCTGTCCCACATTCCTCAATTTTCTTGCTTTGGATTTTGAATTTCCAGTACATTGTTGACCAGTACATTGGGCCATGGGAGCTTCAAATTAATTAGTACTAAACAATCAAAACTGTACCACCTTTCCCTGCTGGAATTTGTCCCTATCTAAAAGAGAGTCTATCTTGAAAGATGAAGTTGGTAATCTCAAAACAGGTTTCAGTTACCAATGTCTCTCAGGCAATCGTACTATGATTTGATTCAAATTTTACACTACTACACTGCTTCAATAGTTGAAATGTACAAAACAAACCTCCTCCTTGAATCAAAATTCCCTAGTCTTCACTAACCAACGATTGGTGATGGAAAAACCCTCTAGTCCCAATATGGGAATTTGGAAAAGGTATGAAGGTGTTTGAGGATTGAGTGCCAAAACCAACTTGAACCAGGACAAACTAACTTTCCCCTTAAAGCCACTGCACCAAAGGTTGTTACATTTTCACCTAAGGCTCAACCAATAAATCATAACGAAGAAGACGTTTTTGTTGCTCTTACAAAGCCATGAACAGAAACTTACACACTTTCTTTCTAGTTTTTGTCGTTTGGTAAATTCATTTAGTCCACTGAACTATCTATACTTCCTTTCTTCTTTTGGTACATTCTAAGTGCTACAAATATTCATTGTATTGTAGCATGTTAACTTTTGTTTCCCATGTTTTTTTTTTTGGTTAATTTCTATAAGATGTTTTAATTAACCATTTTTAATGGAGTTCTTTTTGGTTAACACAATGTTAGGATTGAAACATGTTAATCTGTGCTTTAATAAAAGATGGTGATTAAATTCATATCAAGAGTAGTTTATTTTGAATAAATAATTAAAAAGAAAAAAAGTAATGATTCCGTTGTAATTTATAAAAAGTTTCAACCAAAGCACTGGTTAGTGAACAACCAACTTTAGCAGGTAATTTCCAAGGAGAAAAAGTTATGAGATGCATTGTAAAGGGCACCCATAATGAATTATAAGAAGATGAAAACATGATACGTTGTTATGAGCAAAAGGACAGAGGGTAGGGACCTATAATATGATTTGATTATTTTTTTAACCTACTCAGAACACCTTTTGACGCCTAGCCTCAACCGGGCATTATATGAGTGGGTCACCCTTACTTGAACGCTCCCATCCCATCTTCACGGGTAATTTCTCGTTGAATTTAAAGACATTGTACCAAAATAATATTGCAATCTACCTACCACAAACACCATAGTAGCATAACCTTCAAACATCTACGAACCCTTCATGTAATTTCTACCAGTAATTCTCACGTTTCATCAGCACAGATGTAAAAGGGGTTTGATGTATGAAGGTTACTTCCTTTTCATGAATGTTTTGTGAGTTACTAATTTTCCACAAGGCCCTCACAAACATCAAGAAATAAACTATACCTTTAAGTGGATACTGAAAGAGAAATCGTTAGAAGTGGTAAGAATAACTAGCAAATGGCTTAATCAAATTACACAGTTGATTCAAGATCTCAGATTTAATCAGTTTGACAAAACAGTCTTTAGAAAACAACCTTTGAACATGTCACAGTACATGTGAGGTTCTATTTTCAGCCTAACATTACTTACTAGTTGTTGAATGTTTCAACAAATATTAGGAGGTGGTAGAGACTGGCATCAACAACTTGGTTAATCTAACTAACATCGAAGTAACATGATATTATATTGTCATATAAAATAAGGTTTTTAGTTGGGTTTATTTAGATTTAAATTTGAAAAAGGAGAAGAAAAAAAAAAAAAACGAAGGGCCAAATGTCCTTCCCTAATACCTCTCAGTCAGTGCCATTTGGAGAGAATAACGTTAACTTCTCCATATCTCCAAACTTGTCTGTCCCCACCAACTGATCCAGTGTCAAATATCTCCTCCGCAAAGGTTGCTGTTTTTTTCTTAACCGCTACATCTCTGTTTATTATTACTGCCCTCCGAAAACCAACAAAAGTAAACCACCCTTCATTATTTGTATCCCCTATTCGCGTTTTGTCCTTCACTTCCAATATTCGCGCTATCATATCACTCTCAAAATGGGGAGAATGGGACAAGACTCGGACCCCAAGTCCAAGTTGGTATTAGAGATTTGCTCCATTTCCACGCGTTCTGTGGTATGTGTTCATCATGCACTTCTCTCAAAACCAGCCAACACAATTTTTGTTGACTGGTATTGCATTCTTGGAGTAAGTTCTTTACCTCTCTTGTTCAAGCAAACTGGATATAGGTTACTTTTTATGATGCAAAGTTTCTCCATATTGGGTTCTCATAGGTGGAAGAAAATGCAGGGGTGAATGCCATTCGCAAGAGGTACCATAAACTGGGTAGGTTTAACTGGTTCTATGGCTATGTGAAACCTGCACTCTCTCTGATCTGAATAATGAGGAGCTTTTCTTTCTTTTTTTCCTTCTGTAGCCTTACAAGTTCACCCAGATAAGAATAAACACCCCAATGCTGAAATTGCTTTCAAGCTCGTTTCTGAGGTATTTCTGTGATGCTTTCTTTCCTTTCTTTTTATTGGTTAGACACGTAGCCTGCAGGTAACATAACACAGAAACAAAGAAAAATTATTTTCTGGTTATTCTAAACTTTGAAGGTGTTCTTAACACCCCATGTAGGCATAAATTCATTCCCAACTCTAATAGAGTGGAATACAATTTCATCCCCTCCCATCCATTTTTCTTGTAGGCATATGCATGTCTATCTAATGCAGCAAAGAGAAAAGCCTTTGACTTGGAGAGATATAAGCATTTCTGCTTCGAGTGCAAAAGAATTCCGTATACATCGAGCAATGTCCCTGGCAATTCAGGTGGATCAGGTTTTAAGGCATCATGGAATATCATCACTAGATCAAGATCTTTTAAACTTTGGAGAAATATTAGGGAAATGAGAGAAAGATTCGTGAACGAGGGTAAGGTGATAGAGAACTGTCTGCGAACAAATTCAATGTCAAGGAAAGAATCTCCAGTCCTCAATCCGGTTGGCTTTCTACAAAGAAGCAAGTCACTTCAAAGATTTGACAAAGAAACCCCTGTTTTCAATCCGTCGGATTATTTGTACCAAGGCTACCCTCATCTGAGGAGCAATATTTACAAGAATTCTTCAACTTTTTGGTACTTGCAGAGAAATAGTATGCTTCACAACGAAAGGGGAGGAGCGCTGGCCTCCCCTGTTTTTGAAGTCCAATCTAGGAGTTTGTATGCTAGCAAATTCGCTTTTGTCCCATCAAGATGTTAGCTAGAAACATTTTCTTAACGCAATGTGATTGTGAGCTCCTTGCTTCTTTAAAGAATTAATTGCATTTCGTTTGAAATTGGCACGATATATGCGACTCATTAAGAACCTCCCAATCGCAAAAAAATGCATTGATTAATTAAAAATTAAAGGCAACAGAGCTTGAAAAATTAAATTAAACAGTTGAACACATTAGAAAGTAACTCATAAATGGTCCTAGAATACACCGGTAACACTGCCTGGGTTGCAAAATTGCTGCATTTTAAAATATGCAAAAGTAGATCATTGCACATCTAGTAATGTCGATGAACTTGCACTGTTTCTTCTGATTGTCAAAATAACATCAGCTTTCTGAATCAAATTTAGTTTGTGCCTTCGTTTTCTACAAATCCAGAAAGAAGCTCGTTACTGCCTCCACATCATAACTTGGCTACTGATATCTTGTGCTACACCTGTCCCTTTGAGATATAGTTCCCTTCTCCATACAAGACAATTATTGGTTTGCTTGTTCTTTAAGCTTCGGGTTCTTGAGAATTCCACTGTCAATTAAAGGCTGTAGCTCATTCTTTACAAGTTTTTGTACTTTCGGATCTGGTGATTCCAAAAATGCGGAAACAGTCTTACAGCTGCAATCATATCGACATGACAAAAAGAACACCTAAGAAACCAATCCTCACAACCTGATTTCATAGGAGAATAATCTTAAACTAAAGTAAATGAAACTTACCTGTGGCCATGCGCCCATAACTCACTTCTCCCTTTAAAAGCTTTGTCCCATAAGGTGGAAGCAAAGTTGGGGCAATCCAAAATCAGTTTTCTAATGGTCCGACTTGAATGGAAATTTTCAAGGACATGCTCCTCTTGGGAATCTTCTTGTTTAGGCATTGCTGCAAGAGAAGCTACTGCGTTGTGGAGAGAATTTATCTTTTCGTCCATAGTTGGGTGCATTATACCATCAGAACCCCCTGTTGCAACCTGCATGTGCAATAGAATTTGACAAGGCAATACTTGGTAACAAATTTACAGAACTAGATTATAACATAAACATCATCTTTATTACCTCATACAAGATCTCTTTGCCGAAATTTGACCGTATCAGTTCTCCCACGCTCTCAATACATACATCAAGAAGACTCTGCAAAGCAATTTATAATAAAACAACATATTCAGCACAACTTTAAGTTTATTATAAGGTTGTGTGTGGCATGGGTGTTAAGAAATACACTTATTTAGGAAAAAAAAACCATTTGATTGCCTACTATAACCTTCAATGTAAAACAAATAAAGAAAAGATGAAGGATATAATTGATTGATAATAGTCTACACCTTTTAAAACGACGTATAAATTACACTTAAAAAGTATCAGAGGTAATATCATTTATGTGAACACAATATAAAAGAAATTGTTGGAAATAATCACAACGAGCTTAAGAAGCAACATATTCACGTATCACATGATGAAATGCTAGTAATCAAGGGTATTAGTGTGTAGGGAGTTGCACTTAATATTAACCAAGAAGTTCCACTCTGCACTAAATGTTTCAAGAGTCTATGGCATGGATTATATGCAGAATCTATGTATTGCATTCTCTTGAATAAAAGACCTTTTCATTTTCTAAATTCTCTCTAATAGATTTCTTTTCTCTCAAAATCTCCTGCTCTATATAAAACAGAAATATGTAAAGAAACTTTCTTTGATCCGAAATAAATCAGGAGCAAAAGATTAAGGATAGAGACAAGCATCAGTACAAAACACAAGTGAAACTTGTAAAAAACAAATAAACTATTAGAATAAAAGATAAATGAACCCACATCTGCAAGTCCACTCTTGATCAACAGCTCCTGCCTTCTAACAAGTGGGTCTTTTTTCCCACTCTCAGCTAGGTCGGAATCATCCATAGAAGTTTTATCTTTGTTAACTTCATCCACTGCCACCTGCATGACTTCCTTGGATTCCTTGTCACCAAGTGAAACGTGCTTAGTTTCAGTAAGACAGCTAGCTTCTGACTGATCCTGATAGCATCAAAATGAAGAGTGTGACAAATTTAGCTGCTTCAAAGTAACAACAAAGAAGAAAAGAAAAGATAGGTTCAAAAATAACCTTCAGAGACAGGGAAGGTATAGATAAACTCAGAGTAGCAAGATCATCAGGACTGAAATAGCGTGAACTATTAGGATGTAATAATTGGAGTAATGGACGCCTTCCATTCTGTAAAATTCAGAAGTAAAAACAGAACTTAGAAAATTACAACCAAAAAGCACAACACATACATACCATGAGAAGGACTTTCAAGAAGTTTCTTATTAATTGATGAAAACTATATTGACTTCTCTTTTGTAATGCTTGTAACATCAAATGTAAAGTACAAACCTTATCCAGAACAAGCTCCTTTAGAACTGACTGAAGCTCACGAATGATAACCTGCAACATGAATGCTTTAATGCTTAATACCAAACACAGATTTCATTATATGGAATACCAAAAATATTGACTATTCATGAGAAAAATAAAACCAAACAAACCTTTGTTATCAGTTTTGTGTCATCTACAACTGAAAGGATGCAAACCAGCACCTGAAAATTGATTATACAAATTTATTCATACAAAAAATTTGAATGGAATATAAGCAGGAAATTTTTGAGAAACTAAAAACATGATTCTTTTCACTGATAAGGGACTCATTGCTTCTTTTGAAGTTGGAAATATGTCACTCTAAAACAAGTACAATAGTAAAAATCACAGGTAGTAAATACATATGAGAAGCAACTATTTAATTGACATACTTCCCAACAACAACCCAAGGATCATGAGAGGCATTGCAATACTCTAGAAAGCCAGGAATCAGGAGAATGAATTCACACAAGCGGAGCAGGGTTAATATAACAAACAAGGGAATGGATTGTCTGCTGTGACATTACCACTGCATGAGATCCTACTCCTTTAATAAATTGTCAATATAATATATTTCTATAATAAGAGAGGTATTGAGCAAATTAAAAAAAGGGATCTTAACACATGACCATCTCATATTTTTTTCACTTGAGAGAATCCGTTCCCAACAAACAAGGTACAACATATAACAAATTAGTTGTACAAATGTCGCTAGAGGATGTCTGACATGAATAGTAGAGGCAGTTATGGAATATTTCTTGACGAGGGGAAAGAGGGAAGGTATCCAATTATTCAGAAATAGTGGTTTTAGTATTGTGCACTCCAGGAAATCCCACATGATAACTTTCATTTACTTTTCTGTTGTGTTTGGTCAGTGGATTTTGGGAGTTTTCCATTATCTTTTAAGGAACTAGCCTCCATTGTTTGAGAGAATTCCAGTTCTAAATTTCAGAACCCAAACAATGTGTTAAACAAGCATGGAAACTCGTACAAAAAGGTATGACTTTCCGAACCCTAGATGTTTTGCAAAATGAAATCTCAGATGATTTAGGGAGTGGATGTTAGGAAGAAGAAAAATAGCAGAGACAGTTCTGGAATATTTCTTGAGGAGGGGAAAGATGGAAGGTATGCAATAATTCAGAATCTGTGGTTTTAGTATTGGCTGGGGTTTGTGCTCTATGGGAAATCCCACATGAGAACTTCCTTTAAAAAAGAATTTCTGTTGTGTTTGGCCAGTGGATTTTGGGAGTTAAACAAGCATGGAAACTCATAATTGGCAAAAAGAAAATCCCTATCAAATGGTTTAAGTCCATATTTGATTCAAAGCTATTTCCAAATATTTATTCCCCTTCTATCGGTGGCCCGGGAGAGGAGGCACAAACTCAAATAATTTAGACATAGATGAAGGTGCAACTAAACCATGCACGTGCTGGGCCAACAAAAAACAGCCTCACAGTCAAATTTCTTACCATGCACCCATATTGATGATAAGCTGTTTTGTCTACGTGCCCCTTCAATCCTTTGATAATCTTCTTTCTTTCCTACAAATGGATTGTAAAGAAGAACAATCATGTGATGCATTCATCATAATAAATACACTAAACATTTCTATTGATAAGAAAGAAGTTGCTGAACAAACCTTGGCATTTCCATATTTTACACACAGAGTTCCAATTTTGGCTCCATCCTTCGTACCAATCATTCTAACAATGAGTGGACTTGATAACTGTTGGATTATATCTGTGACAGATGACTTTTAAAAAACTTGATTTAGATACTATTGCCCTCGTGAAAGTTGTTGCAGAAACAAAAAAGGCATGATGAAATATTGGGGAAATGGGAGAGAAATACCTTGTCAGCAATGCTAAAAAATTCCAGCAAGACTCTGTGTAAGATAGAATGGTCAACTATCCCTTTCTCTAAAATTGGCTGAATCACTGATGTCATATGTCGCAAAACTGAACCTTTTTGCAGCTTCAACTTGGACATTACATCTAATAATCTGACAAACAATTAAAAGCTCAGAAAAAACTCGAGCAAGAAAATACATAAATAAATCACCATATTGAATGTCTCTGCATCCCATTAAGATCAGTAAAATTAAGAAATTAAGTAACATCAATTCTGGAAGGGAGAGGAGCAATTATTGTAAACAAAATTTGTCCTTGACCCTGCTCTATAAATTGCCAGCTTTGTAGAATGAAATTATCAATACAAATTTCACGAGAAATTGCTCATCTGCAAGTATCTAAATGAAAGTTGAGATCCTAGAAAATGTAATATATTTCCCAAATAATGTATTTCACATTGAACTTATTTTAAATAATTCAGTGTACTCGCATAAAGTAGTGGGATATCAAGCAAGTTGTCAGAAACTAATTACATAAATTTACTTCCCAGATTTTATGATCATGGCCCCTCCCAAAGTCCCCAAAAGGCATTCAAATATAGGCAGGTCTCAAATAAATAAATAAAAGTTGAGACAGAAGGTTCATCTTTCTTTTCTATGCAACTTTTGCAAAGGTTGGATGTGTCCTTATGCCTTCTCTAACCCTCCATGAGAATTGATAACAGTTACATATTTCAGATTCCAATAATTATTCTTTAAATTATTTTAAATATGTAACAACTTATAGTGATGTAGAATTGTAGATTACCAATATTATCCAAAAGGCTAAAAAGTAATTCCTAACAGCTGAGTCTTTACCTGCTCTCTTTCAATGACACTAGATCCTTAAACAACTGAAGTTCTGTGGAGTATAATTCCAAAAGCAATTCTTGCTTTTGTGCAGCATTTGCTAACTCATAAGCATGCTCAACAACTGCATAACATGTAACACAAAACTTATTGTAGGGAAGTTGACTTTGGCTAGAAGCTGAACATTGAATTTATTAACATTTCATATCGGGTAATGAAAAATCAGCAGAAATTTAGAGACGAGGAACATTTATCAAATTTTCTCCCCTTCCTTGTTAGTCACATTTAAATCCTGGGTAGTGGCAGGTAGCTTTGGCTTCAAAAACTCTATACCGAGATAGCAGATGGCAGGTCATAGTTTATATAATGTATACTATATACATACAAATGCTAAAAAAATTATAAAAGAATATTCAAAATTACAAGCATTTATAATTAACAATAAAAAGTCATAGGTGTTTTAACAAAACATACAAGTAAACACAAACAAAAGTCAAATAAAAGTTTCCTTAGATTGGAATTATCAGTCATCATCTTCAAAATACAAACATGCTTTACCTTTTTCACTTTTATATATATTACATATATATATATATTTCAATTAGGAAATTAAAATCCCAACAATAGCCTCCAAGAAAGTCCTAATGTCTCTTTTCTAAGGTATTTTTTGGAATCAACAAATAGCACCGCTTTAGCAGCCACTATTCAGCCCATTATTCAGTCTGCTAGGAAACCAATCCCCTACAGCAACCCCTGTAACAAGCAAGAGCCACTCCTTACTACTACAACACTATAGTGTGCTATTTAAAACCCTGGTTAATCTGTAATCATAAACAATCCAGACCCAAACCATGAACCGCCGTGGCAAGCAAAATACTATCAGAACCAAGGTTACATACCAACTGACCCAACCATATGACGAAGAAGAGGAGCAACATGACCATGGAGAGTGGAGATAAAGCCTGCTAGTTGTTTCTTGGAGGCTGAAAAAGAAAAAGCAATTAGAAGAAAAGGTGACACTGACAAGTAACTACATAGATTTCAGGTAGACCATTACCGTTGTCGAGCATCTTCTTCACCAAGTGAACAGCATATGCATTGTATGCTAGAGTTAGAAAATGTGGACGAAGCTCTTCAAATACTGTATCTCTTTCAGCTTGTGAACAATGCTTGACACAAGTCTTTTGATTAAAGTAAAAAGCAAAAGATTTAAACTGCAAGCTCTTTCAAAATTGTGTGAAACTGAAAATTGAAAAAAAGATACCAAGTAATATACCTGTAGAACACGGGATGAAATGTGAGAGCCAGCTATCTCTGGAATCTTCCCCTTCATCTTTTGCAGTGCTTCTGTCACTAGCCTTCAATTATATAGAAATCTAAAGTAAGACATAATAAGGACAACAAGAACAAAAGCAAAAAGGCCTTGGCATTCCATTGATTAAGAAATATCAATCCCTAATTTTTTTAAAGGAACATACTTAGCTCTGTCCTCTTTAGCAATCTCATGACGTCTCATCTTTTCCCATAGACGTGCAAGCTCCTGATTTGAATTAGCCAGAATTGAATAACACCTCGTGAATTCTCAGCATTCAATGTGGAAAATAGTTAAGGTTACAACCAGGGTTCTAAATTGCGGACAATAACTGTTGCACCACAATACTATTGTTGCACTGCAGTATTGTTGGTGCGCCACAACTGCTTGCAATTGCTGTGTAAATCTAAATCACATAAATTTAACCTTCTATTCTACGTGTTGAAGTGTGATAGTGTAGGACAATAGGAGAATATGAGAGACGTTTGATGGCGGCAATTTGGCAAACTAGACAAACTCTTAAGCTAAAATAAAATATCCATGCAACCTATTGTGTGAAAGATATACCGAAAAATTATTCCCTTTTGATTCAAAGGTTCTTTAGGAACAAGGAGATATTATTTTTACAAGGAATCTTGAAAAAAAAAATCTCATCTAAATTTGATATCTAGGTTATTTTGGGACTTATGTTCCGTTAAAAAAATTTATCTACTTGTATAATTTTGGCAGTGATATTAGCCATTATAGGGGGTGTGCACCTCGACCCAGTCAGCCCCATTGGCTGGTCAAAACTGTGTAATTCTTCTTTCCATTAGGTGCAATCGTACAATAGTATCACGCAACAAGCTAACGCAATTTAGAAATATGGTTACAGCACTCAATTCAAGTGACAAATATGAATATGAATATGAATGTTCTCACTTGCTCAAGAGTGTAATGTCGCTTTCTCTTTTTTTTTCTGGCATCCGCAAGTTCCTGGGATGAAACAATCACAGTCTCAGTTAATCAATCAAAACAAGTAATCTACATATGTTTGCCAATCAATTAGCATTAAACAAACCAAAAGTAGCAAAAATCCTTGAATGATTCCAATAAGATTATCCACATTACAAGCACAGACGAAATGATAAATGTGCAACACACTATTTCGAATGATTATAATAGAGAAGAGAAACCTTGGCATGAAGACGACGTTCTCGGCCTGTAAGAGGAGGCTTCTGCTGCTTCTTGTCTTTGGCAACAGAGTCTGGTTTGTGCTTCTTTGGGGCAGCGAGATTCGAATCCTTGGAATTAGAGGGAGATTCGTGAGTTTTACTATCGAGTCGCTTTCTCTTTTTTGTGTTTCCGGCGTCCTGCTTCTTCGCCGCCATTGCTCAAGTTCTAAGGCTACCTTTGCCGGGTTGAGTTACTTGCAGCTATCGCTTGATAGGAAACACGCGGGTTTACGATTATTAGGGTTTATACAAATTTTTCATATATCCAAAATCGGTTGCGATATATTATGTATTTATTTTGTTTTCCATAGCATTACGCTAAAATGTTTTTTTTTTTGTCCTTTAGCTGTGGTAATTTATTTATTAGTAAATTACACTTTAATCTCCCTAATTTTAATAAATTATGCTCAATATTTTTTATTATTTAACTCTACGTAAATTTCTTCTAATGTATAACATTGTGTACATATTTTGAAAACCCCTTTTTATGTATTAAAACTCGGTATCTTATATTAAGATTTATAGATGACATTTTAAGAGAAATTAGAAGAAAAAGTAAAAAGTGGGTTAGATTTATAAAATAAGAATAAGGCCATAATTATTAAGAATAGATTAATTTAAAAACTAAATTAAGAAATTAAAAAGAATAATAATAACTCTTTAAAACTTAAATATAAATTTTATTAATAATTAAATTATATATATAATTTTATTCTCATTAATATAAAATAAATGGATAATAATAACTTAAAAAACAAACATATTTATTAAAAATATTCTCTTGTTTTGTAAATAATTATATTATCTAAAAAAATGTCATTTTTTATTTTGTAATCTTGTTTTAATAATCTTTATTATAAAAAATTATCTCTACAAGTACAATTATGTGTATATGAAGTATTTATAATTGTAATCAAAATATTATTATATCGTAAAAGAGTGTATTAAATACAAAATATTAAAAGGGTTTTATATTTTCTTATTTTTTCATATATATTTTTAAATATTATCTAAGTAATATTAATTATTATTTATTTGATTTCCTAGTTTTAAATTCATCTTTCTTCTCTCACCTTCATCATATTCTATAACTGCAATTAAAAATTCATTTTTCACACTATTGCGTTCCCTTTTCTTATTCATGTACAAAAACCTTTATGTCCAATTCTAAAAACAATGAGATAAGAATTGTCTCGTGTTTCTAAGTACTTAGGGTGTGATGATAGTTTGGTTTGATAAGGTAAAGGTATTATTTTCTTCCTTCTTTCGTACTATTTATTTTATTATTCAGTTTATTATTATTTATTGTTATTTTGAAATTGTAGAAGAATACTTATTGTTTGAAAAAAATTATAAAATATTATGATTATATAATTAAAAAGTAGTTTATTGAATTATTTAATCAAATTCTTACACTAGTCTTAAAAATTATTTTAATATTTTTAATATGAAATATAAAAGAATATATTATTTTTCAAAAACAAAGAAAATAAATTTACGAAAATGAAAATAACATATTCAACCTCTCGTTATATTTTAAAGCATGATATTGATAATTTAATTATTTAATTAGATAAGTGCTTTTTTAAATTCATATAATTACAACTAATAAATTTCATATATAATTTTTTATAGTGTAATTCAATAAAATATCTTTAAATATATAAATATCCTATAAATTAAAATTTATGAAATTAGAGGAACTTACTAAAGGTAAGGATAATATCAAATACAACATTAAAAAAAATTTCTTTTCTAGATAGAAACACGAGATTTTATTTGATTTAAAATATTTCTCTTTTGGGTATAGTATTTTCTCATTAGTGATGGAGTCTATTATTTGTCATGTTATTTATTTTGTACAATTTTAAATAGTTGTCCTAGGTTGAACGTATTTAATAGACAAAGATTTAAATTATGAAAAAAAAAAGTCAATGCAAAAAAAAACTATATTTCTTAATTATATTGATGATAGTCTTTGATTACCACATAACAATGCAATAAAAGTGTTAAAGACTTATTGAATCAATTTAAGCACATTAACAATATTACAAATGTGCAAAGTTTATAAGAAGTTTGTAATAATTATTTATCACTTAAAGCATCCATTAATATAATTTGTTGGCTAACATTTCAAACTTGTGTATTTAGAGTATGTGATGAAAAACTAGAGTCATGCAACAAAGGTAACTTTTTGGAGATGATTAAATTTTTAGCATCATACAATGATAAAGTGAGATATATTATGTTAGAAAATACTCCACACAATTTAAAATATACTTCTCATCACATTTAAAAAAAAGTTTTGCAATTTTTTTCTAGAAAAATAAGAAGTCATATTCTTGGAAAAATTGGAGATTAGAAATTTTGTATAATTGTTTATTCATATTATGATAAATCTATAAAAAAAACAAAAAACTATTATTTTGAGATTTATAAATAAATTTAGTAATATAAAAGAACATTTTTTTTATATATATTATGCATGCTAATGATACAAATTTTGCTACTTTTAAAAGAAATTACGTGTTGTTTTCTTTAAGCATAATCTTGATGTTTCGGTGTTTCTAATATCATTGGCTAAAAGTATGATGATGCTAGTAATATGATATTTTATAATTTCAAGTGGTTAAAAATAAATGCTAGTGATATGAGGGGAGAATGGAATGAATTATAAACATTAATTTTTTTTCCTAATAATTCTTATACTTATGTTGTATATTATTTTGTTCATAGATTATAATTTGTTTCAATTATTATTCCAGGAGAAATTATTCTAGTTCATTAATTTTGTTCAAAGTTGGCTTTTATTATAAATTTTGTTTGTTACTCTAGTAAACATTATAATGAGTTATAAATTGCTAAATTAAATAAAATAGTTAAATTGTTAAAAATGTGTGAACTTGGTAATAGAAAAAAAGGGTCACTTTAAAACAAGTTGGTAATAACCTTTAGAGTGTACACTTTCATTTTATTTGTAGTATGATGAAATTGTGTAATACTTCTTATTCGGTTCTCCATAAAAATTTATTTGATTTGTCAACTTATTTCCAAATCGATGATGTTGTTACTTATAATATTTTATCTTCATTTGAGTTTATATTGATTTTACACATAATTAAATAAATTATGAAAATTACTATTAGAATGAGTTATTTTGTTATTCTATTATTGTTTATACAACAAAATATGATTTATGTTTTAGGGTTTCGGAACTCTATTTAAGATAATTTTTCTTCTTTTATAAAAGATATACAAAAATACAGCATTCATGTAGAGAATGAAATACATACTAGATTTCTCTTCTTCTTTTCTCCTTTGATTCTCCTCTGATTTGCATCTTCCAGGTTTTTGCCATGAGATACCATGAAGTCTGTTTCTCATGCCACGCTCTTTATGGTATCAAAGTAGGTTGAATACTTGCTCTACTTCTGCTGCCATCTCTCTCTTCCTTCGTGGTATTGTTCTACAATGGAGACAACTACCTCATCAACAAAAACCACAATAGATCAATCTTATAATCCTTCAAGCCCTTATTACCTTCACCCTGAAGAAAACCTAGGTTTTAATCTTGTTTCTCAATCTTTAAATGAATCTAATTAATCTTCTTGGAGCAAGAATATGAAACGTGCTCTTTTGTCCAAGAATAAACTCAAGTTCATTAATGAAAGCATAAAGACTCCCACAAGAAATTACCCTGTGTATGATGCATAGGAAAGATCGAATATGATGGTTCTTTCATGAATTGTCAAGAGTGTATCTCCTCAAATTATTGAGAGTGTGATATATGTGGATAATGCTAAAGATCTTTGGGATGAATTGAAAGAAATATTTTCTAAGGGGGATTACTTTAGGATCTCTGATCTCCTTCAAGAAATACATTCCATCAAGCAAGATGAAAGAAACATAACCCAATATTTTATTGATTTGAAAATTCTTTAGGAAGAATTAGAGTTCTTGAAGCCTGTACCAAGTAACTCTTGCAATTGTCATTTAACTAAAATCTCTCTCAGAGAAGTAGAATATGTCATTTGTTTCTTGAGATGTTCAATACTGTGAGAATGCAAATTTTTCTTATGGAACCTCTTCCTAACATCAATCATGTGTTCTCTCTTATCATGCAACAAGATAAACAACTTAGGAAATGGAGGACTTACTATTAAAAGCAAAATAATGGTTAACACCACTAATAAGCAGACTAACTGGAGACAATAAGAATAAGATTCTTGAAAAACACAAGGTCGTGGGAATAACTGGCGTAACCAAGGAAGAGAAAGAGGAAGAAATCCCAATCATGGGAAACAATGCTCTTACTGCCACAAGATGAATGTGGATGAATATTATTCTAAGCATGGATATCCACCATGGTATAAATAAAAAAGTGAATTCTCTAACACTAGTCAAGAAAAGATGAATCAACAGAATTAGAATCGAGACAATGCAAATCAATAAATATGCAACATAAGCATGAAGGATGACTCCTTGCAACTTAGAAATCAAAATCCTAAATAAGAAATATACTCTCTCACCTAAAAACATATGCAAAGACTCTTAAAGATGCTGAAAATTCTTGATAATTTCGATCACACAGTCAATCATGTTTAAAGAAATATTGTTGAATCATCTTAACCTAATAATCAGCCAGTAATCTTTTCTAGACCATTGACACCGGTGCCACTGATCATATTACACGTGTTAAAGATTATTTTGTCACCTTTTACAAAATCATACATGTTAAATTGCCTAATAATTCTTTTATTACTACACATCATGTCGGGACTGTATAATTTTCTAGAAATTTTATCATTTTTAATGTCCTATATATTCATTCCTTTAATCTAATCTCTTTTCAAAGTCTTACTAAAGACCTAGACTACAAATGACTTTTTCTTCTAAGTTGTGTCAGATACAAAACAATTTTACATTAAATATGATTGGACATGCTAATCTCTACAAAGGATTATATTATCTGCAAGTTTTTCCTTCTATTTTTGATAAAAACTTTATCTTTATTAATGCAACTTTAAATTACAATGAAACTGACATTAATCTTTGGCATTATAGATTAGGATATCCTGAAAATAAAGTTGTTGAACAAATATGTAAATATTTCCCTTACATACAATCCTCTTTTAAAACTATTTGCGATATTTGTCATTATGCTAAACAACATAAACTGCCATTTCCACAAAGTACTACCTTCTCTTCTGAAATCTTTAAATCTTTAATATGATTCATGTTGATATATGGGGACCTATGTCTATATCTTATGTTCATGGTCACAAGTATTTTTTTACTATTATTGATGATCATAGTAGACATACATGTGTTTTTGTTATGCATGCTAAGAGTGAAACTAGGAATCTGCTGTAAAATTTTGTTATGTACATTAAAAATCAATTTGCAAGAAGCATTAAAATTGTTAGATCAGATAATGATCCAGAATTTGAATACACTAAGTTATATGATAGTTATGATATTATTCATAAAAAAAGTTATGTTGAAACTCCTCAACAGAACTCTGTTGTTGAGCGGAAACGTCAATACATTTTAAATATAGCCTGTAGCCTAATTTTTCAATCTAATATACCTAAAGCATATTGGTCTTATGCTATTTCTCATGTTGTCATTTGATTAATAGGTTACCAATGAGTGTTCTTGATGGAAAAATTTCCTATGAGCTAATTCACAAAACACCACCTACATATTTGAATTTGAAAATCTTTGGTTGTTTAAGCTTTGCTTCTACCCTTGAAAACAACATAAACAAGTTTGATTCTAGAGGCAGAAAAAGTGTTTTTCTTGAATATAAAACTAAAATTAAAGGTTATGTTCTTCTTGATATAAAAACAAGAGAGATTTTTATAAATAGAAATGTAATTTTTTATGAAAATATTTTTTGTTATAAAAATTATAATAATGATTCTAATTCCAACAAAGATAAAGAAAATAATATTAATGTTTTCTTGTATATTGTGACATTGAAATTCAAAACCCATTAATTTGTCCCAATAATGATTTATCCATTAGAGAAGATCCTTTTACTACTAACACTCTTGAAGATGAAGAAAGACAATAAAGTTGTAGACGATCCAACAAAATTAGAAAAACTCTTGCCTACTTAAAGGATTATCACTATTAGGTCAATCACTCATTTTCTATTAACAAGAATTTTGTTAAAGACAAGAATATTCTTGAAATTACTTTTATTTCTATTGTTTTATCATATGACTCTTTACCTGAAAAACATTTAAGATACACTATTGCCATATGTACGGTTAATGAACCCCAAATTAGTAAAATTAATAATAATTATGATCCTGATTTTGATTCTAATGATCAAACATAAATATTATCTCATACTCATAAACATGTTATAAACTGAATGTGAAAGCGTACCTAAATTAGCCATAATGATGATATCCTTTGTAGAAAATTATTGATCTTATGGTCTTCCACTTGAAGATCATCTGTATTTCCCTCTAGAATTTCTTTCTTGATGGGGATAGAAAGAAAATAACGGGACTGAGACTTATGTTCTGTGTGTGTGCTCCCAGAAGGGGACCATGACCCTTTAAATAACCAAAATTAGGTTAATTACTTATGTTTTAGTATTTTCAATTCAACCCCTCAACAAATTAGAAATTATTTTATGGTCTCTATACAATTTTATTTTCATGACATATATCTTTAACCAAAAATTTTAATTTAGTCGGATCACTTTATTATTTGGCTTAATAAATAATGACCCTAACACATTTAAATTATGTATCTTATATATACATGACCCAATATTTGCCAACAATCTCCCACTGGTCACAAATATATATGTCCTTACAACCTTACAAATGTGTTAGACTTTATGAGCTCAAAATTGTCATTATATTCCTTTAGCATACTCCAAAAGTCCCATCCATTGATCATATCAGGATATAGAATCAAACCCGCTTTTCATTGCATCATTGCAACTAAAAGCAATAATGATTATTAATCCTGACATAACCAAATGACATGGATTCATCATGAAATGTGTAACATGAAAAATTACGTGAAGATGATCTGTACACGTCTATTTTCAACTGGCCCAAACTTTAATTTATCGAGATCGATATAATAACCTTAATGTACAAAGTATAATGAATGAATGAAAAATTGCATATCTATAGATAACCAAATATGTCCAAAAAATCAACATATACTTATATGAAATTAAACATAGAACATAAAATATATGAAAATGACTAACTCTCACTAAACCACAAATTCCTCAAATTGTAAAACACTCATGTGAGTAACATGCTCATGAAAGATCTTGGGTGGGAGTCATTTAGTTAGAGGATCTGCTATCATGAAGTTTGTCTCTAAATGTTCTATGGAAATTTGTTCACTCTGTACTCTTTCCTTAACAACTAGGAACTTAATGTCAATGTGCTTTGACTTAGTCGAACTTCTATTATTTTTGGAATACAATACAGCTGATTTGTTGTCACAATATAACTTAAATGGTTTTTCAATGCCTTTCACAATTTGCAGCCATGTGACAAAATTTCTCAGTCATATTCCATGATTTGATGTCTCATAGCATGCTACAAATTTTGCTGCCATAGTGGATGAAGCTGTAAGGGTTTGCTTGACACTGCGCCAAGAAACCACACCACCTGCCAACATGAAAATGTAACATGAAGTGAATTTCAAACTATCTTGACATCCTGCAAAGTCCGAGTCAAAAAACTCAGCGATCTCCAACTGGCTGACCTCCTGTATGTGAGCATATAATCTTTTGTTCTTTTTAAATATCTCATGACCCTTTTTGCTGCTTTCCAATGGTCCATTCCTGGATTGCTTAAATATCTGTCTAGAACCACAACTATGTATGCTATGTCTGCATTTCCTCAATTTCCAAATTTTCCTTTGGGCACTGATTAAGACTAAACTTGTCTCCCTTAGCAACTAGAGTATCCCCGACTCATGATGCACAGGTTCTTGAGGATCTTAGTTTGTTCTTGACGAACAGTCAAATCATCTTAAGTATGGGGTTCATCATCAATGTCTTGTGGAGATTCCGAACTTACTTTATCAAAAGTAACTATTTGAATCGGTTCTGGACTTGTTACCGATTCTTCCTCTAAGACAAAGTTCTTAATCTTATTCTTCCCCCCAAACTCAATATCCTCAAAGAACATAACAATTATCGTCTCAAAAAATTGTCTTTAATGTGGGATCATAAAATTTATATCCTCTAGATCTTTCAGCATAACTAATAAAATAACTACTTACTGTTTGGGAGTCCAATTTATTTTTATTTGGCTTATAAGGCCTTGTCTCAATTGGACAACCCCACACATAGAAATGCTTCAGACTAGGCTTTCATCCAGTCCAAAGCTCATAAGGTATTTTGGTATCTGCTTTAATTGGTACTCTGTTTAGAATATATGTTATCGTCTTTAATTCATCTCCCTAGAGTGATTCTAGTAATGTAGAATGAGAAATCATACTCCTTACCATATCTTTAAGAGTGTAACACAAGCTCAAACGCCACGATTAGATTGTGACCCGAGCGCCTATGTCATAATACACCTGAGTGAGTATTGTCAATTTTACATTTAGTACCACGAGATTTTGTATTAAGAGTTTCATTATAGGTGACCACAGTATCAAGCAAATACAGATTATCATAACTCAAAAGTGAACCAGTTCCAACAATATTTAAATTAAAAGACAAATTGAATTCATTGTTTTCAAATGAACAAGAATAACCTAATTAGTCCAAATAAGAAACTGAAATTAAATTCCGTCTAAATGACGACACGACAAAAATGTCTTTCAAATCTAAATAAAAAATCAGTACACAATAATAATCTAAAATGCCCAATAGTCTCCACTTCCACCGATTTTCCATCTTTAACGAATGTCCATATCTCAGAATCAGTTGACTTCCGGTAGTTTAGGCAACCCTTTCTTTTCACACCAAGCATGATATTTGACACATTTTTTCTTTACGTGTCCAGTCTTATTGCAAAGAAACATTTGTTTTTCTAAGTTTGTTTCTTTTATTCTGGACCCTTAGCAACTTCCTTATTGGGATCCTCCGATCTCTTTCTTTTGTTCTTAGCTTTGGAGGTGCTTGCAAAATGAGCACTTTCTGTCTTGTCTTGCTTTAGTCTTTCCTCTTCTTGCACATAGTGTGAAATGAGCTTATTAAGAGACCATTTATCCTTCTGATAGTTGTAAGATACCTTAAATTGATTAAATGTTGCGGGAAGAGAAATCAACACCAAATGAATGAGCAAGTCTTCTGAGAATTCGAGCTTTAGTGCCTTGAGTTTAAAAACAATATTAGACATACTCATAATCAGTGGTTGATCTTAACCATTTATCTTGAGGGGGCCAAATAATATATTATTAATAAATAATAAATAATATAAAAAAAAGAAAGAAGATGAAAGGGTGAAACGATAAAATTGTAGATATATACTTAAATATATTAAATAATCATTAAGTTTGAGGGGGACAAAATCATAAATTATATGAGAGTTACAAAATTGAGGAGGGGCTGAGAGAATAAAATTGTAAATTATCAAGTATATATATTAAATGTTCATCAAGTTTAGGGGGCCAAAATCATAAATTACATGGGAGTCAAAAAACTTTGGGGGGGCCACGGCCCCCTTCAGCTTCCAAGAAGATCTGCCACTGCTCATAATGTACTTCCTGATATTTCTTTTGCCCTGATATTTCATGGAGATCAAGTTTTGAAGAAGAATGTTTGTCTCTACCTTATCGCTTTTTGCAAAGTGCTGCTCAATTTCAGCAAGGAATTCTTTGACACTTGTGATGTTTTCATAAACAGTGCCCCTAAACACCTCCGGGATAATGTGATCTCCAGTAAATTATCGCTTAATGATCATTAGACTCATGCGATTTGAACGATCCTATTTCTCATAATCTCTCTTCTGTTCAGAGGTACTTGAATCCGTAAGAGTAGGGGGTTGCTCAGTCCTTAACGCAAGATCCATATCCATGCAACCAAGAATAATATTAATATTCTTTTTCCGAGTCCTTAAAATTTGTTTGAGGATTGTAACATAATTTAAATTAGCAGAATACTGAAGCTATTGTAGCTAAATTAAGAACAAAAGAAATAAACTAATTATGCTCACATTATAAAAATAAATAATTATAAATATATATTCAAATAATGGTTTAACCCATCTAAAGACACCCAATGCACCATCAATATCAAGTCTTTGGACAATAACATTAATTGTTAGGGGTATCTTGTTGTAATGGTCAAACACTGATAATAAGGCATGTTCAATAGCAAACTTATCTTTGGATTGATTTTATTATCAACATCAAAACCTTATAATTATCACGTGTTTACCGTCACAGGTGTGTATGCAACCCGACCAAGTATTTATCTTCTTTTGGACTGACTAATACTCGCATAAATATACATAAATACTAACATTCAATATTTTTCACGGACTATCAAATTCAAGAGAGGTTACTTTGGTGACTTCTTAACTCAATTTTCTCACAAAAAATATTAAACTACCAAAAATTGAATATTTTATTTATATAATAAAATCAAATATTTAATATTTATTAAAAAAAATTATAATGGCGCAAGACCTGCCATTCTTGGAAAACAAATATTTTCCAATTATACCTAAACCAAACAACCTGAGTTAGGAACAAAAGATTTATATATGTATGGTATTTAATTCTCCAACCCAAACACTATTCATCACGGTTTCTTTTGCTTCTAGTCGAGACAAGTTTCATGGCCAAAATTTAATGTAATGGCTCTCTCATTTACGTGGATGTTATGGCCAATAAGAGTTATTTATTTATTCCAAAAAAAATATGCATTTTATATATTAATTTTATTAATAATCATAATTTTATTAGGTTTTTCTTTTACGAATCCACAACCTCGGAGACCATGCTGCCGCTGGGCACAACACCCGCAAAGACAGACCAAAAACGCAAATTTCGCATGAGCCACCGTTACTACGGTAAGGGGGGACCAGATGCCACTTGGGCAACCACGATTTACCACCAGTGTGCGCTTCCGTGCCGAACGCGCCACCATCCTTGCAAGTTGTCGTGGTTGTTGCGCGAAACCATCACTGCGAGCGAGCGTCCTTCGCAACAATGTCGTCGTCCATCGTCGTTGTGTCACCAAAACGCAGTGCTATATGGCTGCCACACGAAACATACCAGATCTTTTGCAGACCACGATAAAGATTCATTGAGATTCTTGGTGACCACCAGCAGCAAAACAACCACGAAGCAGCAAACCACCATTTTTTGGAATTCAAAGTTCAAAACCCACGAGAAGTTACTAGATTAGGGATTTATTGATAATAGGTTCGAAACTCACGAGAGAGATGAAACTTTTGGGATTCACCTAATTTTCATAATTAGAGTTTATGATACCTAATTGAGATGAAGGGTTCTTTAAATTAAACAAAATCTGAATTCTTAATTTAATTTCCAAAATAGACATGAATCAAATATGGGTAGTTCTGATACGACTTGTTAGTAAAATTAATAATAATTATGATCCTGATTTTGATTCTAACAATTAAACATAAATATTATCTCATACTCATAAACATGTTGTAAACTGAATACGAAAATGTACCTGAATTAACCATAATGATGATATCCCTTGTAGAATACTATTGATCTTATGGTCTTCCACATGAAGAACACTTGTATTTCCCTCTGGATTTTCTTTCTTGATGGGGATAGAAAGAAAATAACGAGACTGAGATTTACGTTCTATGTGTTGTGCTCCCTGAAGGGGACCATGACCCTTTAAATAACCAGAATTAGGTTAATTATTTATATTTTAGTATTTTCAATTTGGCCCCTCATCAAATTAGAAATTGTTCTATGGTCTCTACACAATTTTATTTTCATGACATATGTCTTTAGCCAAAAATTTTAATTTAGTCAGATCACTTTATTATTTGGCTTAATAAATAATAGTCCTAACACATTTAAATTATGTATCATATATATACATGACTCAATATTTTTCAACACCCCAAACTTATGTTGAAGCTAGAACACGATCAGAGTGGATTGATGCCATGAAAAAGGAGATTAAAGCCCTACAAGACAATGGTACTTGGTGTTTGACCCAACCACCACATGGAAAAACTCTCATTGAGTGCAAATGGGTCTACAAGATAAAGCATAAAGCATATGGTACCATCCAAAGTTTTAAGGTTCGGCTTGTAGCAAAAGGATATACCCAACTTGAGGGAATAGATCATATGGACACTTTCTCTCCAGTTGCTAAACACACTATTATTAGATTACTTCTCGTCCTAGCTGCCACTAAGAATTGATATTTACATCAACTTGACGTGGACAATGTTTTTCGACATGGAGAACTAAATGGAAAAGTTTATATGACACCTCTCCCAAGGTTTAACACTCACAAACAAGGTCAAGTTCGCAGATTAACCAAGTCCTTATATGGGTTAAAACAAGCCAGCAGACAGTGGTTTGCTAAACTATCTTCTTTTCTCATTTCAATTAACTTTGTCCAATCCAAGTCTGACTATTCTCTCTTTATTAAGAATTCTTCTACAAATTTTATAGTTCTTCTTGTATATGTTGATGATATTATTTTGACAAGGGATTCCCTAACTAAAATTGAGAATATTAAAACTCTATTACATAACAATTTTTGCATCAAGGATCTTAGAGAGATTAAATACTTCCTTGGATTTGAGGTGGCCAGATCTAAGAAAGGAATACATCCATGCCAAAGGAAATATGCTTTAAACATTTAAAAAGAAACAGGAATGCTTAGTTGTAAATCTTACTATACACCTTTCATAAGTAATACAAAGACTTTTTTTGAATCAAAAGGAAACTTTACTTGACGTTAAACCCTTTCACAAGCTTATAAGGAAGCTTTTATATTTAACAAATACTAGACCAAACTTATGTTTTTCTATTCATTTACTGAGTCAGTTTATGCAGGCACACACTACTCATCATCATCAAGCCATACAACATATTCTTAGGTATATTAAATCCAATCCTTCCCAAGGACTCTTCTTTTCTGCAGACTTTCAGACTCAGTTAAAAGTCTTCATTGGTTCCGATTAGGCCACCTACCCAAACACCAAATGATCCACTCCTGGGTTTTGTGTGTTCCTAGGATCATCAATAATATCATGGAAATCAAAGAAATAGGTATTATTTCTCGATCCTCCACAGAAGCAGAGTATCGCGCCCTAGCTACTATCGGTTGTGAAATCCAACTACTTCAATATATCCTTAGAGATCTCCATGTTCAAACCAGTACCACCATTGTCATGTATTGCAACAACAAATCAGCACACCACATAACTCATAACCCAAGTTTTCACAAATGTACGAGGTACATTGACATCGATTGTCATGTAGTTCGTGAAAGGATACAGGTCAATCTCTTCCATCTCTTGCCTATTCGATCAAAAGATCAACTCGTCGATGATGTTACTAAAGTTCTTCAACGTCTTTAGTTCAAATCTATGATCTTCAAGCTTGGATTGATGAACATTCATCACTCAGCTTGAGGGGAGACTATTATAATGGGTTATTTTGTTATTCTGTTATTGTTTATATAACAAAATAGGATTTCGGTTTTAGGGTTTTTGAAACTTTATTTAAGACAATTTTTCCTCTTCTCTGAAAGATATACAAAAATATAGATTTGTGCAAAGAATGAAACACGTATCAGATTTCTCTTCTTCTTTTTTCCTCTGATTGCATCTTCCAGGTTTCTGCTATGGGATACCACGAAGTTTGTTTCTCATGTCATGTTATTTAATTACTAATTATCTTTATCAAGTTTATATAAATGACACCAGGATATACTTAATGTTTGCAGCAAATATTTTCTTCTAAAAATTTAATTCAAAAGTTAAAAAAAAAGAAAAAAGATGGTAAACAAGATTTGTTCAAATGTGTTATATTATTTTGTAAGCATGACATTAATGTTCCTAATTTTAATTTTATTTATGTAGTATGTCATGATAATTTTCAACATAAAAAATATTATATTAAAATATCATTTTAGGATAAATATTTTTTTTTCAAATTTTAAATTGACCATAATATTATATATATATATATATATATATATATATATATATATATATGAGAGAGAGAATTCATAAGTGGGTATATATAATCAATATTACAATTTTTATAAGCATATTTTTTAACTGTAACATTATTTAAAGTTAAAAATTTTATTGTTTGCTCACAAATTTATAATGTAATTCTTGTAGCTACTTATCCATTATAATAAAAAATATATTCATCTAAAATGATGTTCTATAGTGATATAATCTTTTTTATGTTAAAAATAACAATGGTGTGTGCTACATGGTAGGATTAAAATTAGGAATATTAAGATTATGTTCTTCACAAAATAATAGCGTATCTTTCAGCAAATCTTGTCAAACATATCTCTTAACTCTTAAATCAAAATTTTAGTAAAACAACTAAATTCATAACATTATATCCTAAAATATAGCTAATAATTCACATAATTATACAATTTCACCATGTTTCAGATGGAATGAAAATGTGAGCTCTGACAAGTATCGCCAATATATTTTAAAGTGTCAATTTGATTATTTTTTTTTTTCATTTACTAGTTCCAAGGTCACCAATTTTTAACAATTGAGTTATTTCATCTAATTTATTAAATTGTAACCCATCATTATTTTTATTAGAGGAACAAAACATTTATAATAAAAGTAATGAGCAAAACAATGTACATAATAAATATCAAGATTATTAGGAACAAATCACATATGTAATTCATTTCATTCCCCACTCATACTATTAATATCATCATATATTTGATCATGAATATTAGAAACATCAAAATTACGCCTAAAGAGAACATCACATTTTTTTTAAGAGTAACAACTATTTTATTATCTTTAGCATGCATATTATATATATATATATATATATATATATATATATATATATATATATATATATACATGTGTGTCTTTTTTTATATTATTGATTTTATCTACAAATTTTAAAATTAGATTTATCACAAGCTTAATAAATAATTTTACTAAATTTTGAATATGATGAGAAATATATTTTAAATTATGGAGAACATTTTCTATCATTAATCTTAAAAGTTATATCATTTTAAAAAAGTTATCTTTATTGCATAACTCTTGTTTTTTATCATGACATCTAAAACGCTAACCAACAAATTGCATTAATAGAGGTTTTGGGTTGTAAACTATTATTACAAACTTTTTATCAACTTTACATATTTATTGTATTGTTAATGTGCTTAGATTGATTTAATAAGTCTTCACATGCTTTTATTGTATTATTATGTGGTGAGCAAAGACTATTTCTACTATAGCTAAAAAATGCATACTTTTTCCTCCATTATTCTTTTTATATGACCTAAATACTTGTTTAATAAATACATGTGACTCATAATGACCATTTGACATTGTGATAAATAGATAACATGACAAAAATAAGTTTTATTGCTAATTAGAGAATACTCTAGTAAAAAATGAAATATTTTAAACTAAGTATATTAATCTCTTTATATATTTTTCTTAAGAAAAATGATAGTTTTAAAGTTATATTTAATATATGACCCATTTTAAATAAGCTATTGTAATTTTATTGATATTAATATATTAATATGAAATTTATTAATTATAATTTTATAAATATTAGAAAGAGATTCATCTAATTAAATAATTAGATTATTAATACGATGCTTTCAAATAAAAAAATGTTGAATATGTGTTATTTTTATTTGTACAAGTTACTTTTCTTTTATCACTTACTACTAGAAAAATAGTTTTTTTCTGCTAATTTTTTTCACAAAATTATTTAAATTTATAGAAAACTTATTTCTTGTCATTTTTACCAAAATTTTGCAAAAATATTCCCATGAAAAATGAAAATTTTTAGTATTGTTATAAAAAAATAAATATATTCTTTTATCTTTCATATTCATTTGAAATTAAAAAAAAATTAAGACTAAAAAAATAATTTTTAAACATCTAATTCAATCTTGAATTAAAATTTAATAAATTATTTTTTTTATTATAGACTCTAACTCTTTTTCAAACAGTAAATATTCTTTTACAATTTCAAAATAATAATAAATTTTCAATAATAAACTAAACTATGTGAAAGAATGAAGGAAAAATATTTTTATGTCACCAGCTTATGTTACAGGTTTTCTACATCAATAAGAAAATGAAGATACAATCTTGAAAATAGAAAATCCAAAAACACTGCCATCAATGTTAACTATAGAATATGAAAATGAAAAATAATATAACTTTATATATATATATATATATGACTAGTAAAATGCATTTAAGGTTATTAGGTACGTTTAACTAATTAGGACATATGATTTAACTAACTATATAAGAAATACTATTAACATGCAGATGATATAAAGTTCTAATAAAATTTGTAATTACTCAAACATGAAAGCAATAAAAAAATTGAGTAAAAGCCCATTACATACTCATGATGTTTAATTATTTTTTTTCACAGATTTGCCTTTTTTATCTACAAATAAAATAATATATATTAGTTTTTATTCAAATTTAAAAAAAAAATTATCAGTGTAGGATGAGATATATTGTGTTAAGTAACTTCTAAATAACTCATATTAAATTTGTACAAGTTTTACTTCCATGATAGTTTCATATTTTTATAATATTTCTATTTACATTTCACCTTTTAATGGTTTAAAAAATAATTTGATTATTATAATTAAATATGAATTTAATATAATATTTAACATAAAAAATTACATATTTATTTTAATACGTATAAAAATAGTATTTATTAAAATAAAGAACTACATAATTAAAAGAAATAACAATTCTTATAAATAAAAAAGTATAAATTATTTATAGCAATAAATAACTATTTTTTTATTATTTTCATGTCTACAACGTTGTCAATGTTTCACCAAGAGCAATAATAATAAAAATAAATAAATTCATATTTATAAATAAATATTATTTTTAGATACTTTAATTTTTAATATTTTAGAATCGAAACTTAAAAAAGTAAAAATGGATATGATAAATATTTTGATAAAGTTTGTTATTTTCAAAATTTAAAACATAAAGGGATAATAATAAAAAAAATATTAGGTGATTTTTTTTACAATTTTTTTATTTATTAATTTCTCAATTTGTCGTTGAACAACGTTACTAAAATTTAAAAAACTCTGTTTATCTCTTAAATCAATTATAATGTAATTATATATATAAGCATTGAGTTAAAATAGATACTTTAAAGAAGTTGTCAATTAACTTTCTTTCCATAAGATATAATTTGCAAGTGCAATGTGTAGCTCATAAAAAAAAAATAAACATACACATGGTATGCATTCAAACTCTTTTGAGATTCAAATCATTCAAAGAACTTTTTTTATATATTTTTCTCTTCACATACAAACCACAAAATCAAGAAAGTTGTATTGTTACCATAATCAAAATTAAAATAGTTTAAGTTGTTCTCAACTTTTAAGAACCTTGCACTATTATTACCTAACACAAAATTAGACAAATCAACATGTAGCGTATGAATCAAAACCTTCTATTAGTTGTCATGGTCCCATCTGCATCCACCTCCTCTTCAAATTGTCTAGCCAGAGTTTTTTTTTCTACATAAAACAAAATAATTTGCATGGTTAGATTCCCAAACAAATTACAACAAAAATTAAATAAAAAATCCATCTTAGGACAAGAAATTATGATTTTGTCTTTTTCAATGAAGATACTCCACTTTAATTTTCTTATAAATACATCGTTACGTCCAAATAATAAATTATAACATAAAGTTTTACAATATTTTTTTAACTTTTATCTCAAATGTTCTTCTTTAAAGAAGACTATTACAATAAAGTTTTGTTAAAATAAAAATAAGAATAGTAATGTATTTTCTTTGTGTTGTGCTCTCCCTTATTTCATTTTATTAATTTTCTTTTTAAATAGTTTTTTTTCTCGCGTATTTTCTTCCATCTCTTCCAAATATATATATATATATATATATAATTCCTTTTACAAAAAAAATCTTATTGTATAAGTCAGGTAAAGTTGTAGAAGAATTTTATGTTGCCAGAATTTTCCTCCTTTTTTTTTCTGTTTGTTTACATTTTGGCCACTAACTTTTCATATTTTCATTTTAACCTCTATATTTTCTTACATGTCCACCCCTACTTTTTGTTTTTCCAATAATGATCCAATCAAATTCTCACATAACAACCCAAAGGGTACTCAAATCCAACAAGACCCATGAACTAAATTGTTTGTAAATAGTTGGATAAAGGTCACAACCAATAAATTGATCAAGACAGAACTTAATCACGCTAAAAAATTCAACCAATCAACATATTTCGTTATATAATTAAATTTGCTCCTAACATACAAACCCGGACACGTGTAATCAGAACAATTCACACATGAATTCAATTAAATAGATGCAAAGAAGAAGTTTGGACACGTATATTTAATAAAGAAAAAGATAAAAGGGACTATTCAATTGGACCCAAAATAATTTATGCAAGAAATCATAATAATACAAGATCTCATGTAATTGTATAAAGCACAATTGAGAACTTTGACTTCAAATTCAATTATAATCACAACATTACACTCCATATATCATAGGATTATAAATTATATTAATTGAATTCTTAACCACCGTTGAGCTGAATTCATAAAATATATAACTCATAAAGTTTTTTTTTTTAGATAAAGGCCATACTCCACAACATTACACTCAAACAGATAACTTTATCATAAGATGACTAAATAGAAAATTTGGAATATACTGACATTATGATGTCAGACAAGTCATCAACTACTACCAACTCATCTAGCTCTGAAAGAAGAAAGACGGTGAATTTGATAAAAGCATATTTGAAAACCTTTTTCGAAATCTTCCTTTGAAAACTAAGTAAAGGGTTAGGATTTATTTAGGCTTCGCAAGAAAATTTTATATTGATTTAGTCATTAGCGTTTTCGGTCTCTAAAAAATTATTTTTTCTACTTAAAGCACTTTTTTTTTTTAATTACAAATATATCTCACTTTAATAAACTTTGAGATCCCTAGCCCTGTAATTATACCCTTCAAAGGGTTCCTCATTTTTTTTTCAGCCTGAAAAAATAGAAAAATTGTAGTGGCACAACTCTCTACCTTGAATTCAATTAAACGCAGGAAAGCTTCAAGAATGTCTAAAAAATCAATGAGAGCTTTTGAGGGGAAATTGCAATTTTTTTTTTGTCATCATAATAAAGAGTGGAACGAGTTGTAGAGAAAAGTAAATAAACTTCAAAATTGTAAAAGCATGGTAATTGATTATTTAATAGGGATTGGCAAACAAACACACCTCATAATCGATTACTCCAGTAAAGTAATAGAGAGAGTACTTTGAAAAAAAAAATAGATGCTTTTTTAATTCTGTCGGTACTTCCATACTTCTGCACCAATTATCAATTATTGAAAACTATAAAGTGTCTTTCAATCCTTTTTTATTAATTATAACCAAGCCGTGCATACCTTGGTACTGTAACATGTTTTGTAATTTTCTCACTTAATGATTTGGAAATGCTTATGAGTTGTTATGTAGTGTAGTGTAGATATTGTGTGCGCACTATTGTATATAATCATTATAAGTAATATCACTTGGTGCATGCATCTTGAAGATGGAACAAAAAGTTGCATTGTGGAGAGAAATTAAGAGCTTTGTGATATTCCAGACATTATTACTCTCAGTTTATGGAGTAATCAGCGGCAAGGCGATTCAGTGAGAAGCCGACTCAATCAAACAAAATTGTGGATATATACACATTTGTCTTGATGATGAGGACAAGTGCATGTAGCAAAAAATATTTTTGTTGGTCTCTCAAGTCTACTCTTGGTAGATTTTGGCGAGATCCGAGGCGGAATATTTGCCTCTTAATAAACTTTGGACTCATATTCATTTCGGAATTCATCTCTATCTGTAGACTGTATCAGTCAGACACAGCATGAGTTGGGTGATTTTTTTTTCTCTCTTTCTTACAGTGTATGTATAAACCTGCGTCACTGTGTGTGGTCCTATCACCATTATTTTAAATGAAAATAATGCTTTGTTTTTATTATAAGGAGGCCAAAAAAGGCTTAATAGGACTACTGATATATAATCAAGTTATTGGCGAGGTACGAGATAACTCCGTCCCCCACCGCACTTTGTAAAGCGGAGTTTGATACACGTAGATACGTTGACTACTACAAATGAAATAAGTTCAGCTAACTTTTCTTGACCTAACTTTTTTTTTTTTTTTCTTTTGGCGAATGTCTAATTCAACTCGTTGAACATGCATAATTTTTTCTCTCTTACCTTTTCTTGTTGCTTGAATTTGATTAATTGAATGGCTCGTTCCCAACATGGGTGATTATAAGTGGTTTTATACGAGTGAATTCTAGCGGGAGGAGCCTTTCGGGTGAATATGGGAAGATTTTGTGCGTATCTTAGTGTGCTTTGGGGTCGTGTCTACTTCGTAAGTATTCCATTCGCGGACAAAGTGGAATACAATGGTTTTGTTTTTACTCAAATTATATATTACTTTTTAATTTGATGGACTAAATAATAGTTTTGATTCCTATTAGTATATGATGTAACACACAATCTTATTTAGTTATTAATGTGTAAAAAAATCCATTTACGTCTGGATATTAAGTTTTGTAGGATTTTTTATTAACTTGTAATGCTTAAAAATCAATTTCACACTAAATTAACTTGGTGTTTTTTAAGGATCAAACATAAAAAGTTTCAAAAAGTAAGAATTATTTTTTACTTTTGACATATTTAGAAACTAAATCACTTTTTTTTTCTTTCAAAAATTAAGTTATCACGGATTTATAATTTCATAAAAATTATCATTTATGTTAATTGCTATCGTTATTCTAATTTAGAATTAAACATTGAACACAATTTATTTTCATCATGTTCTAATCCATTTAATAACTATGTTGCATAAGATTTTCTTTGTTATCTCACTATTAAACAATTGTTCAAATAGATAAATAAATTAAGACAAATCCTTATTAACCGGTTGATCTATGTGTTTGAAGGTGAAGAGAAACGTGTTGTTTTTCTCCTCTTTCCTTTTTTTTCAAAATCAAATTACAAGTGTTTTTATAAAAGGGGTTTCCACTTCATTTTCTTCCACGTTTAAATAGCATGCAAGAGAAACTTAGAAATAATGCATCATTGTTCATATAGCTTTGACCGGATAAGTTGAATTTGTCCTTTTTACTGCCAGTTCTCTCTTCTTTCTTCATCGGAAACTACCTACGGCACTTTGATTCCATGATTATTTGGTCAGCAACAGCAACCATCGTATGAAATAAGATACTGAAAAACATATATACGACGACGTACTATGATGTACTAGTTGTTGGGTTGTTTCAGTAGTAGTTGCCAGCTTTGGCTTGGTGCATGATCATCTTTATTATTGCATTGGCTGAATAAGGTTTTAACTCTTACCAAACCTTGAAGTCTTTTGGGACAAATAATTCAGCCTGTTGTGTTTGTCTTTTGGTTCGCACATGCACGTAACAGTGACAGAAAATGACATGATGTAAGGGACCTTGCTGCTTCCATGTACAGGATTCGAATGTCTTGTGCGTCTTCACTTCTTGCATTGGCCCCATAATCCATAATGAGACCTTCTCAGCTTCAGCTTTTTGTATTCCCCACCTTGTCTTGCCATTTCTTGCAAAATGAAATCCTCTTTTCAACATGTAACTCTTCTACGCACATATAAATGTTCCTAACTCAATAAATTGTGGTTCACATTCATTTTCCTTCAACCTGGTAGATTCATCTGCAATGACCACGTAGATTGTAATCGAACAATGCCCCTCGTCGAAGAGTATATACTTTTAGAATACTTTGAAAGTAGGTATGTACAAAAAGGGTATCTCCCCTTGTATAATCCAAATATTCAGAAAAGAAAAAGTTGTGTAATATCTCTGTCATATTTCAAAAAACTTGATTCCAATTTCTTCTCTTTTCTCTCCTAAAGAAGGTGAGTATAGAACAGCTAGGTCCAAAACATTTCCGTTTTCGAACCCAGCAAGCCAGCTAGTTTAGCAGTGGACACAGAGCAACTGTCAAAACCAGGAAAAAAGCATTCAATTGCAAAATAATATGCTCAGAATGGAAGAAGTCGTTTTTAGATAATAGCTGAGATATAAATGTTTGCCAATTCTTGAATACTTATTTGCCCTTAAAAACCATAAATTCTTTATCAGTTTATTACCACACACACCAAATTATAGCAATTGATACCATATTTGTTTTATCACTTTTCATAATTACCTGATACTATACCTACACGTGTGTGATGCCCTTAGTACGTATCCATCCATTTTAGTTACACACGTTTAGATTTGAAGCTGTTAATAATGTATTCATTTTTTTTAAATATGATATTATTTTAGAGTGGTGATATTTTGACAACCAAGCAACTATATAACTCTTCCGAGATCTTACTTTTATTAATATAATAATCTATCGAATGATTTAATAAAAATAAAAAATAAATTAAAATTATTATTATAATATTAAAAGAGAGTTGTTTATAGGAGTTAGTACGGATTTAAGTTGTCAAAATATCATTTTTCATTATTTTAATACTTAAATTAATAATAATAATAATAATAAATAGTAAATAATTATTAATAAAATGTAATAAACTTGTAATGATATAATATTATACGAGACCGAGACTAAATAAGTACTGTATCTAGAACTAGATTTTTGTTGGCAATTAATATTTAGATTCAGAATTGTTCATTACATAAAAATTATTTATATATGTACATTTTATTAAGAAAAAAATATTTACTCTATTATTTAAAACATAAAAGTGTTTATTTAGTATTGTTTGAATATGAAATACAAAAATTGGAAGATATTTTCTCTCTTTATTTGTATAACGGAAAGAAAGAGTGGAAAAATAGTAACAAAATAAAAAATAACTTTAAATATTTTTCATTGAACAAAATTAATATTTTTAATCCAACTATCATTTTATATTATATATATTTTTTGTCGCCAGGTATCTCTACATTAATGGAGAGCTTGGGCCTGTAGCTTGGAAGAAATTTTTTTTTTTTGACAGAATTCAACACTAAACTTAATTTAACCAAGACTTTAGTTTGGCGGGTTGCTAATAATTACAAACTAGGAGGTGGGTTAGGTTATGTGTATGCTATGTAAGCCACGACCCTACCCCACATGAATAATAATTGCCACCAAGCAACTGTACCATCCATCCATGCATTTTCAATTTCCCAATTCTCAATTCCTCATTCCTACCTTTTGTCTTTTGGTGCTTCTGGAGGATTTGATTGAGGCCTAACATTAGATTTTGTCACCAACTGGAAAGTTTAAGTGTAATTTGATTAAATAATTTTTAAATAACTCAAGTTCTATCAATGAAAAAAAAATTTAACATAAATACTCAATATTAATAATATAATAATAAAACATTGTTTAATTTTAAAATTATGGAGAACTCTCTTATGATATGCATATGTTGTATATTTTCATCCAACATCTATGAAATTAATAGGGTTGAAATATTAGGAGCTTTATCCACATAATGATGATATTAATATCTCTCCAAAAGTTTTAGGAAACAAGGTTATAGTTTGAAAATGAAATCTCCAATATATTTATACAATAATTTAGTTTAAAAATATATTTTCACTCATACTTAATAATGTGAACCGTATTTGAGCAAATTTAGGTTAAAAAACTTTAATATTTTATATGATAAATCTTTAACTTATAGTGTTACTCATTAATAGAAAAAAGATTTTCTTATCATCTTGCAAATTAATTCTTATATACGAGTGAAATTAAGATGTTTTTTTATGTAATATTATAATAATAGTAATAATAATAATTATTATATAAACATAATTAAAACTGAAATTGCAAAAGTTATTATTTTAATTATCTTATATACAACATTTAAAAATATATTATAATTATTTATATAAATAAATTTATATAAGGGATTCAGGTTAAAATAATATATATATATATATATATATATTTATTTTTCAGTTAAATTTTTCTACAAATACATAAATATTTTAATATATAAAAAATAAGTAAATTAATATTTAAAATATTTACTTTTAATATATATTTTTAAAATTACAATTATCATACCACTATTGTCGTTGCTCTTAATGCTACTTACCTTAGAAAGAAAATTACATTATGATCTAATTCAATTTCTACATGCCGCAGTATACATAAATTTAGCGTTCCTACGTCTTTATACATAATTAAGATTTTTTTTCTTGGTAAAAGAAAATAATACTAGAAAAAATTAATAATTAATTAGATAATACGTTACCAGAAGAAAAAGTTGAAATATATATATTTCACTAAAAGTAAAAGGCTTCAAATAGGAAATTTATTTTATTTATGTTTTTTTTCTTTAGAAGAGTTATCGCATTTGTTTTGAAATCTTAAGCTGATTTATACCATTATGAATTTAGTCTATGTGAAAATAAATGAGTACGTAATATTTGGTTATGAGATTTTATGCATATAAATAAAATATTATTATAAATTATATCTCCAAATGTTGATATTTTATTTATTAAATGAAATATTTAAAGAAAAAAAATGAAGTAAATTTTTAGTTTAGTATTTTATTTTTTTAATTTTATGAATTTCTTCCTTCTAAATTTGTAAAACTTTCGACTGTTCTAATTATGTAATTTTAGTTTTCTGCTAATTTAATATTTAATGTAAATATGGACAGGAATGTACATTAACAAGTCATGTTAGTATTTTATTATATATTAAGTAATAAATAAAAAATAGCTTAGTTAAAATATTTGTAAGGTAAAATTCATGAATAATTAAAAGATAGAATTAAGGACAGCCAACAAAACAATTAAATGTTTATTTTTATTGATGTGACTTGTAAGGAACAGTGAAGAACATGGACTATGATTAGGCAAAAAGAATATGCAATTAATTTTTTTTTCATACAAAAGGACGCGTCAGTATAGTGATATTAAATTAAGTATTAAATTATTTACGAAATTTCATTGATGACAAAGAGAGACAAAAAAAAAAAGAGTAATTAAAGAAGAAAGATAATATTTATTAAATATTAATTAACAGATAGTAGTGATTTTATATTATGATAAGAAGAGTGAGATATATATTGACGGCACGCCAGGCTAGCATCTTGTGCATGATTGATGATTGGTGTGGGGTCCACTCTTCTTTCTGTTCTGTCCATTCCACATGCATTTCCTCATTATTATTCCATTTCTTGTTCCCTCACCGACCGTTTCACACACTCCCTCTTACTACTCCTTACGTCTTCTGTATCTCCACTCTACACGCTCGCCACGTGTGCTATCTCCCACAAACAAACACGGATTGCAACCAAGATCATGATTGGTTGGAAAAATGTTAAACCCAATTAACTAAAATAAAAAATTAAATAAAAATATATTTTATCATTTGTTCATAAAAAATAAATATTTAATTCAATTTATTAAATAGAAAATATATTTTGTATATATTATAATATTATTATATATTTAATCTACATAAAATTTATCCTACCTATTTTTCTTTATCAGATTTTTTGTTTATTTTTTTATGATAATTATTTCATGAAGGAGTTAAATTATGCAATGTAAAATTTATACTTTTGTTTAATTTTAACAACAATAATAATTGTTACCATTAATTTTGATATAATTATTTCTGTCTTTAATTGGACTTAACTTGTTCTTAAACTAAACACTATGAATTATTTTTGATCTTATTAAAAGTTATATATATATGTGATTTTTTTTTCAAATAATTTTTATAAAAATTATCTAATTTATCAAACATAATTAACAATATATAATGGTATAAAATTTTAGTTTTATACTATTAGTATATTTAATTATATTATTATCATTATAACAACTAGAATTTGAATTTTATAAATAAATGCAGTAAACATTTTTACATACAACTATTTAGTTAAACAAATCAAAATCACTTTGTTATGTTTTTACTAAATTAGGTAATATATTTTTCGATAATATTGGTGCAAAATGTTGATTATTTACTAACATCCCTGTAAACTTTATCGTCTATTTTTGTATCAGAGTTTTATATACCATTCATTTACTATTTATAAATGTTTAATTTGAAAATAAATAACATTTCGTTTGATTTATATTTTAATACAACAAAATATTTGATAATATCTACCATAAAAGCTATATAATTAAATTTTATTTGTCATAAACTGTTTAAAAAGAGATTATACATTCTCAATCAATTAAAGAAAACTTTTTATGATTTAAAAAAATATTATTGTAGAAATTAATAAATTCATCATACCTGACAATTTGCCATCAAAGTCAGATAACATTAAATTAAAAAAATTAATGGACAGAACACACACTTATATATATATATATATATATATATATATATATATATATATATATATATATATTAATTTTAATATTATGTCAAATATTAAAAAAAATTTAAAATTACGAGTATTTGTCAAATAAGCACTTTATTCCTTAAAAAACAATGAATCAATATTTGAATTTTTATTAATAAATATTCATATTCACTATCTGATTATATTTTGAATAACCTTACCTTTAATAATATATATTTGTATTTATAGTTTCAAAATAATTCGATATAAAATAAAAAATTACCTTTTATATGAAGTTTTAAAATTTTTAAAGTCATATTTTTTTAGCATTTAATGAGTAAAAACACTCCATTAATATTTTCTTTTTATATTTTACCTTTTTTAACATTTATCATCAATTATATCAATTACTTGTCTCTGTTCTCTTCTTATTTATCTTTATGTCCACACTAAATAAGCTTCCATAAATATTTTATTTATTAATTAGTTTTAATATCAATTACTTACATACGATGATATGATATAAATTTACCGTACCGAAGATGAAAAACATTCTCATTATATATATAAAAGTGTGCATACATGTCTTGTAAGAAACAACCATTAATCCTCTCCTTTTCTGTCATTTACATGATTAATGCTTATAATATTCGCTAACTTGCATAAAGTTGTCTCTGTCCTCTCTTCACCTTGCTTCTTGCTCCTCCCCTTCAATATTCTTTCTCTGCCCCAGCAATTCTCTTTTATTTGGTTCTTTCTCGGTGCTGGTGTCCCTTGTGCCTCTGTCACAAGTTTTGACCCAAGAACATGCTAGTACGTATGTTGCTCTGCTTGATTTTGTTTTGTTGTCTTATGTTGCTGTTGGGTTTTAATTTTGCAGCAAATCTGTTTTCAATTTTAAATCTTTCTACATATTAGATGCTGGAATTAGTCAGAGTATACGTGTATCCCATTGTGCTAGGTGTTTGATTCCATTTGGGTTTGGTCTTGCTTCTTTCAGAGGCAATGGCCGTTGCCGTCCATGGCAGGCAGGCTTCAATGAAAATCTTTATGATCTGTAAAACTTTTACACTTCACATTTCAATCCTCAAATAAGGCAATTTAGAACACTTCGTCTTCTGTTCCAAGTTTCTCAATTGTTTTCAATTCATTAAGTCATGGTATTACATTACTGACGGAGAAGAGTCTTCTGCTTTGTTTACTGTCTTTGCTATCAATTTCTTGATTTTCAGACTTTCTTTTAACCAAGGTAGTTGCGCATTCCTATAGGAAGTGCTTACGGGTAAAGGGAAGTGACTTATTTATTCATATAAGAAAAATCTGTTTCTGTCTTGAATCAATCTTGGATATAATCCTAGGAATCTGTGAATTATTATTATATTTGTGGGACATGTTGTGAGAACCATTGTTTGATTTTCTCTCCCTAAATCGTTTTTCAGGTAGCAGTGCTCTTGCTGCTGGCGATAAGCAATGAAGTCAGAGTTAATGGTGATGGTGGTAGCAGACAGCAGTGTGAGCATAATCCAGCACCAAAGGCAAGACCCCACACGGTCTCCATCTTGGAGTTTGGAGCGGTTGGGGATGGTAAAACATTGAACACTATTGCATTCCAGAACGCCATCTTCTATCTCAAGTCATTTGCTGACAAGGGTGGTGCTCAGTTATATGTACCACCAGGAACATGGTTGACTAGAAGTTTCAATCTTACAAGTCATCTTACACTCTTCTTGGAAAAAGGTGCTGTCATTCTTGGATCTCAGGTATTTCACCTTTTGCTTTTTCTTTTACTGACTTTTGATTACTGTCCTCTTTACTGAGACATACTCCAGTCGGAGGTTACTCTTACTGAGAACTCGTTTTTCTCATTCTTGGTTATTTTAAATGTTATTCTTGTTTTGTAGGATCCATTTCACTGGGAAGTTGTTGATCCGTTACCTTCTTATGGTCGAGGAGTTGAAGCTCCCGGGGGAAGGTATCAGAGTTTAATAAATGGATACATGTTAGATGATGTGGTGATTACAGGTTTTTTTCAACTCCCAACATGTTTTCTTTTTCCTCTTACCAGAAGGTCTTTTCTAAATCTTCCATCTTTTTGATGCGTGTGTTTGTGGCTTGAACTTTCATATCTTTATGGGTTTTACTAGGTAATAATGGAATCATAGATGGCATGGGATTGGCTTGGTGGGAATTGTTTAGCTCTCATTCCCTGAACTACAGTCGTCCCCATCTGATTGAATTAGTAACATCTGATCATGTGGTAGTTTCAAATCTTACATTCTTGAATGCCCCTGCATATAGCATCCACCCAGTTTATTGCAGGTATGTTCTGTGCTTCTTCAAAACATCACTCTAAGTAATAGCTATTTTCAAAGCAGAAGTGGTATTGATTTGGTTATGTATTGCCAACAGCAATGTACATATTTACAATGTTTCAATTTCTGCTCCTCCAGAATCCCCTTATACCGTTGGCATAGTACCAGGTGTGCTACATATTATGGAATTTACATTTGGTTAACTTTGTTAGCACAACATTGTCTCTCAATTTTCAATATCTTATTATAAATGTTAAGAATAGTCGCTTGACTAATTTTGGTGCATTTTAATGTTTTTCAGATTCTTCTGATCATATTTGTATAGAGGATTGTGTCATTGCAACGGGCTATGATGCAATTGCCCTCAAAAGTGGCTGGGACGAATATGGCATTGCCTATGGCAGGCCAACTGAGAATATACACATCAGAAGGGTTGATTTGCAAGCTTCTTCTGGGTCTACTATCGCATTTGGCAGTGACATGTCTGGTGGCATTTCAAACATTCTTGTGGAGAATGTTCATCTTTACAACTCAAGAAGTGGCATTGAATTCAGAACCATGAAGGGTAGAGGTGGTTATATGAAGGAAATCATCATATCAGAAATAGAAATGGAGAATATATACACTGCAATTGCTGCCACAGGTTATTGTGGATCTCATCCTGATGACAACTTTGATCCCAATGCTCTTCCACTTTTGGACCACATTATTTTGCAAGATATAATTGGCACGAACATCACTATTGCTGGAAGCTTTGCCGGACTACAAGAATCGCCCTTCACAAACATATGCCTCTCCAATATAAACTTGTCTATAAATTCTGTTTTTTCCATCCCTTGGGAATGTTCAAATGTCTCTGGATTTTCATATTCTGTTCTTCCCAAACCCTGTCCTGATCTTGAGACCCTTTCGGATTGTTTCTCCCTTCTGAGTATCAAGGGAAAAACTGCAGATATGTAACAATAATCCCTATCAACAGAAGGTTCATCATATTCTTCAATTCTCTGCTTGAAGGCCTGGACAAATTGGTCAGCCATTGCTATATCAGATTAAGCCACATTCTTTCCAATAAGACAATTATTCGAATTATTCATTTTTGCATCCTAAGATTTCCATTCTTCCATGCTGCAAGCAGCACAACATTTGTACAGCTTCATTTCTTCATTCATGTGTAATGAAATTTTGGTAGTGCCTACAAGAGGACTCAAATTTATACCTTTACTACTGCATTGGTCCATTGATAGGATGTAATGGATTTCCGTGAGTTTCAGTTAAAGAAAACAAAATTTCAGTGGACGGTATTCAGATTTTTTAGGTAATTGACAGTATTTCTACTTTAAACTAAAATAATATTATTTATCCGTGAAGTTTTTATGAAATTTCAGAACTTAATTTGAAGACATTGTTAACATAAAAAAAAATTAAGATATTGACCAATAAAAAATTATTTCCAATATGATTTTAATGTAATTATTATAAAAAGTCAACCATAACAATTATAATTGCATGATAGGGAGTAAATCATTCTCGGTACATAAAGTCACTAATAATAATTTCCGAGTGACTAATGATTTCAATTGGTCATGAGAGAAAAAAAAGTTAAATATGTTTTTTTTTTCTTTGGAATTGAATTTTCATCCTTGTAACTAAGATAATAAAAAAAATATGAACAAAAATAAAAATACATATTGAGAAAGAATTAAGGTTAGTTTTTCTAACATGATAATACTTGTGATTTTATCTTATTGTTGTTAATATAATCATTGTAATTGAATAATAAACTAAAAATGAAGTTAGTGTTAAATTTTATTTCTTTTAATAAAATATTTTTTTATTATAAAATAACTAATATATAAAATAATAATTTATTAAAAAATAACAATCTATCTATAAGATAATTAATCGAATAGAATGGATCAAAATGTCCAGAGTGGATGGTGTTCTTATTTAATTCATCCTTCCATCCAAATCTGAATCTGATTTCAATTTTTAAAGACAATAGTTCAATAACAAGCCATTATTATTTCAATTATTTATTGTTTTAAAATATTTTAATATGTAATTTTTTACAAATTAATTTATATATTTTTAGGTGCATAATTTAATTTATGTTAACAGGTAATTTTTATTTATACAATATCACACGTCACCTTTGTTTCCACACGAATTCTGCTAACATCATAGTTTGGGGGCATGTGGGTGGGCCGAACTTTATAAAGTCCATAGTGGATAAATTGTGATCCATAAAACTAAAACGGAGCCAGGGTTGTTAGACCAATCTTTTTTAAAAAGCAAATGAAAAAAATTAAAAGAAACGCCGACCCGACCCGAACTTAGTTTTTTGTGTTTCCCCCTCTCTCTTGTTGAGAACGCGAACCCTCTTTCGTTCACTGTGTGACTTGCGAGCCTCAACTGTTTCGGTGATGGCCTCAACGGACATCAGAGGGATTTTGACCGCTTTCAATCCTACTCTCGACTTCTTCGCTATCACCGCTGGGGACGGCCGCGTTAAGGTTTTCTCTATTCCTCTTTCTTCTAAGCATTTTCCTTCCTCAACTGTTAGTTTACTTATTCACCCAGCTCAACAATTTCTCTGTATAGATATGGGACACGCTGAGTGGCCAGGTGCACACCGAGTTCGCAGATATTGCGTCAACTCATTCAACAACTACCTTACAGCACAAGTCCATTAACGGGCATCTTGCGCTTGATTATACCTGCATCAAGTGGTTCTCCCTCGAAAGAAAGGTTCCTTACTCTCTCTTTTTTTTCAATTATGTGTACGCGTGTATCTATTATTTCGTTAGAAACACACACGCACACACACACACACATATATATATATATATATATATATATATATATATATATGTATGATTTCTTTTATAATGATATATATATTTATAGTTCATATTGTGATGATTATTGCAGAGGAAACGGAAGCATGTATCCTCGTTGTTAGTACTTGGAACTGGTAGTGGTGATGTTTTGGCACTTGATGTTGCTGCTGGTCAGTTGAGTTGGAGAATTACTGATTGTCATCCTGGGTTAGATATACCATCTCCTTACCATTTAATAAACTTATCTATAATAGCTTAGGTGTTTTTAATATCCGATTAAAATTGAAGTTACAACTTGGAAATCGACTTTTAAGGTTGAGATTAACTGTGTGAATTATGAAGGTGGAACTCTAATTTTGACTAGAGAACAACCATAGAGAGCTGCACCTATGTTATTTTCAATCTTTTACTGTATTTTAATGGATGGGTTTACCCTAATGCTCTGTAGATTTTAAAATACGTAACTCCGTGATCATTGGGAATCGTGACTCCAAGCAATGTTAATTCGTGGATTTGATGGGTTTTAGTTCCTAATTTCTCTTTCGTTTTTCTTCAACTCAACTGCAGAGGTGTGAGAGCCATTGCATCTTCAGCAAACGTGTCAAGCATTTTTACAGCTGGTGCAGATGGGATGGTATGTGTGATAGATTTCATGACAGGAAACCTGTTAGAGAAATTTAAAGCTTCTACCAAGGCAATATCCTGCATGTGTATTTCTCCAGGTATTTATCCTTAACAGCTTTTGTCTGGCTGAATTTAAATCTTGTTTTTTTGGTGGGAGCAACTGAAGCTAATTTTTTGTTGTCTGGCCGAATTAATCAGATTTAGACATTGGTGTGTGGTACAGTTTGATTGAGTTTCCCATGAGATTGTTTAAGCTTCTATTACATTTTGTTTGACAAAAAAAATTGCAAATAGAAAGCTCAAATTTATAATTGTAAGGTTTGACAAATCTAATTAGGGAGGCCATCTGCTCTCAAAGTTAGTTCTTTAATTATTATTAATATTAGAATGAAAATCTGTTGATCTTTTTAGGCCATATTTTTTTAATGGTTGCCATACTATTATAACTGTTGAATATAGAGGAAATAGGGTTTGAAATTAATCTCCCTTGTGTATAAATCACACATAGGGTGGTCTATTTATAGTAGAGAGATACAACTAAAAGAGTAACTGAAAGTAACAGAATAAACAGAAGATATTGTTTGATATTGTGGTTACCAATATCTAACAATATCTTAACAATATAAAATAATATCTAAACAATATCTAACACTTCCCCTCAAGCTGGAGCATACAAATCGTATGTGTCAAGCTTGTTACAAATATAATCAATTCTAGGACCCCGTAAAGATTTAGTAAAAATATCTGCTAACTGATCACTTGAGTTAACAAACTCAGTCTTGATATCTCCAGACATAATCTTTTCTCGAATAAAATGACAATCAATCTCAATGTGTTTGGTCCTCTCATGAAAGACAAGATTAGAACTAATATGAAGAACAGCCTGATTGTCACACACAAGTGTCATTTGAGTGACACCTCCAAATTGTAACTCTCTAAGCAATTGCTTGAGCCAAACAAGTTCACAGGAAGCTGAGGCAATAGCTCTATATTCTGCTTCTGCACTGGATCTTGTCACAACACTTTGTTTCTTACTTTTCCATGAGATCAAGTTACCACCAATGGAGACACAATATCCAGATATAGATTTTCTATCCGAATGAGATTCTGCCCAATCAGCATCTGAGTAGCAAACAACTCTTGTATGGTTATTAGAACCACGACAAAAGGGGACGAAGCACCACGCGTGAAACTACGAGGAAAGGAAGTATGACTATGTTTGCCTAATTGACATGACTCACACGCCAAACTAGATAAGTTGGACAAGGCAGAGACAAGTTTCTGTAACTTGGCAAGACTTGGATGACCTAACTGAGCATGAAGAAGAGAGGGAGACTCCATAACTGTACTAACATGTGTAGAGGGACGGAGATAATAAAGACCATGAGACTCACATCCTGTTCCAATCACCTGTTTCGAACTCTGGTCCTGTAAACACACAGAATTGTTGGTAAAATTAACAACACAATCAAGAGAACGAGTTAGACGACTGATGGACAACAGGTTAAAAGGAGACCCAGGGACATAAAGAACATTATCAATGGTTAAAGAAGGAAAAAGTTTAACCGTTCCAACACCATGAGGTGATACTCTAGAGCCATCAGCCAGTGTAACAGAAGGTAAATGATTAGGAGAGGATAAAGAGGAGAACAAAGATTTGTTACCAGTAATATGATCAGTGGCTCCCGAATCAAAAACCCAAGGACCAGGAGAAAATGATTGGGTAAGACCAGCAAAATATGTATTTGTATGTGTGACAGATATAGTGGAACTAGAAGATTGTTGATCCTTATACCATTCGAGAAATTTGTTGAACATAGCAGGCATGTTGGATGCAACAAAAGAAGAAGGATCCCCTGCAGATAAAGGTAGGAAAAGATTGGTTTGAACAACTACAGCAGATTGAGGAGGACGACCATGTAATGTATAACACTTGTTAATCTTGTGACCTAGCTTGCCACAATGTTCACACTTAGGACACCCTTTTTCCTGTTTGTGAGGGCGAGTCCGGTCATCACAATGGGATGTCAACACAAAAGAATCGTTAACAAAATTGGAAATAGTAGAAGAAGTGGAAGAAGTCATGAAGAGCGGGAGAACAAACCCTAAAACAATCCAAAGTAATCCAATTAACCCACGAAACACAAATCCAAAATGAGAATACTAAAAATAAGTTCGTCAAAACTAAACGGTGCAGGAGACAATGGGACGACCAACTCCGATAGTGGTGATCTCAACGGTGGTCACTTGACCGAGACAAACAAAATTATATGTCACCGGTCAAAAAAAAAAATGAAACTCCGGCGATTTCTCCGGCAGCGGTGGATCCGGTGACTGCTCCAGCGGAAGCGGTGACAGCAACGTGAACTAGTACACCAAGTAAGTTCTCAAAAAAGAGAGATGAGTCACTAATGGACACACTTAAATACCAAGTCTTTCCTTGTCAGAACTTTCCTAAACATGCACTTTCACACTACCAAATAAAATTCAGTAACAAAGATAATTATTTTCTGATGTGGAGGATCGGTTTACCAGCAGCGGTGGGGCGGCTCTAGCAACGGTGGGGCGGCTCCAACTGTGGACAAAAGGCGAAAAAAAAATTCAAGATAACCTTAAGCTCTGATACCATGTTGAATATAGAGGAAATAGGGTTTGGAATTAATCTCCCTTGTGTATAAATCACACATAGGGTGGTCTATTTATAGTAGAGAGATACAACTAAAAGAGTAACTGAAAGTAACAGAATAAACAGAAAATATTGTTTGATATTGTGGTTACCAATATCTAACAATATATTAATAATATCAAATAATATCTAAACAATATCTAACAATAACTAATTCACAAGCTTTAGTGAGTCAGAAGGGCTTCAGCTTATCATGATTTAGATGAATATTCACTTTGTAGGTATTATTACTACTATTTTGATTACTGATTTTGGTAACTGCTTCTTTACTTAAATCAGATGGGAAGACATTAGCTACTGCAGCTTCACAATTGAAGATTTTTAACTGCTCTAATCACAAAAAGATTCAAAAGTTCGCTGGTCATCCTGTGAGTCTCATATATATTACCTATATACATGCATATACTCTATCAGTGCCCTAGTAATATGTGTCCTAAAAACAAGCAAGCCTGTTTTTAAAGCTGTCTTTGTGATGATTTTATTGTTTGTACAACATTGATTTAGTTTTATTAACAGGGTTCTGTTCGATGCATGGTTTTCACGGAAGATGGCAAGTATATTTTCTCATCTGCTGTTGGTGAAAGATATGTTGCTGTTTGGAGGTTAGATGGTGCTAAAAAGCAGTCAGCTTGTTGTGTTCTCGCGATGGAGCATCCTGCTGTATTTCTTGATAGCAGGTGCATTGATAGTGGGGAGCATGACATGACTAGTATATGTGTTTTGGCCATTTCAGAAATTGGCATTTGTTATTTATGGTTTGGTAATAGTATTGAAGAATTGCGTAGTGCAAAAGCCACAAAAATATCATTATCTTTAGAGGACATGCCCATGAGGAATTACAAAGGAGCTTTGCCATCAATATATGCTGCAAAATTACAAGGCATCCAGAAGGCAGCCTCTGGGCAAGTTTTCCTTGTTTATGGGTTACTTGTGAAACCATCATTTAAAAAAATTCTAGTGCATTCTGGTACAGATGTAAAGTTGAATGTCTCTCATGATGGTTTTCTTCTGCCAACAAGTCAAGCTCTTGTCAAATCTAGGAAGGGGACAAATGCACAAACAGGTAAGACATTTGTGATTTTGATTAACTCTTTCCCACGAGCATTTTTTCAATGTTTCTTTGATGAACACAACGTTGCTATCTGATTCTATATCTAATTTTGAACTTATCTCCCAAAATAAGCAGATCTTATATTTCTTAGTAACTGTATTCTTGATCCTATTTTAGGTTACTAACTGCTGCTCCTATATTTTGACAGTTACTGCACTTGACCGAGCAAATGCTGAGGATGCATTGCTTCCAATTCCTAAGGTTTTTGATTCCCATGAGCACGAGAAAGAGAAAGCACTTCAAAAATCTTTGGCCAAAGATGTAGATGATGATTTGTGCAGAAGTAGTAATGATGATTCTGTTGTGATGGAAGGTATTAATATAGCTTGCACGTGTCTTTTTTGGATTATTACCGTATTATCTTGCTGAGCAATAAATTGAACACTTTCATTATTTTCTTGAAAATTGAATTTGTTGCGTAATATATATGTTGAAGAATTGATACCAATCTGGTAATTTCATTTGCCTAATAACAAGTCCATCCTGCATGGGCTCTACAGAGAGCAAGGTGAGAAAGTGTATAGGTTGAAATAATGCTAAGGTTCTTACGTGGCCAATTAACTTCTAGGTATTTTGTTTTTCTGTTTACTTATCTGAGTAACCTACATTATTGTTTGTTACAAAACAGTGTTGTCATATGCATCTGTTTTTATCCAATTTGTAAATGTCTATCATCTTCAACCTTGTCCGTCATTTGATGTAAAAAGTGTACCATAACTCCTTATGCATGTGTGTGGATTGTTTGGTTGTTTGTTTTTTAAAACAAAATTAGCATGCAAAATTATTATAGAGAGACATTCCAATTAGGTTGTGTCTGCCACTACCAGTTACTTGCAACACACCATAAATTTACTAAAAAACAAATGAAAGAGAACAAGAAAATTTTGGTGGGAGGCATAAACCAAACCCATGAAAACAAAGATCAATTAAACTTATATTTAGGTAAACCAATCCTATTGTAGTTAAAGTCCTGACTACTGAAACTGTGAATTAAATCCACCTAAAAATAGTCCTGTTATAGTAAGATCATGAGAGGCTAGCTTGTCTACATAAAACTCCTTATGTTGAATGCCAGGTCAACCACACAGTTTTGACCTTTCAGTAAGGATATTGAGGAATTATAATTGCTTATGAATTGTTAACTTTTTTCAACCACCAGTCAAATGGGTTAGAGCATTCTTCCATTGTAAACGTCATTGGCTTATTGCCATTTCCGCTGCCAAATTAGATATATTTTAATATAAGTTGCCTGTCTTCTGTTTGTTAGTGCTACTAAGTATGTACTAGAATAGAGGTGCATTGACACTTCTTTTCTGCATTGCTTAATCTGTTTATTTTACCAATCTATGCAGATGATATGGCCCAAAGTGAGACTGATGGCCTTTGCATGGAGGACCTGCTAAGATCACTAGGGATGCTTTCCAGTGAAAGTGACTATGAATCAAACATTGAACTTTGCTCTAAGTTGTTGAAGGGTATTGATCTGGAAGCTACTATTCCAGCCAAAAAAGTTAGTTTGAATCCATGTGACTGTTATTTAGTATTGCTTTTGGTTTATGTGCCTTTATCTATTTACTTTTTCATTGTCATTGAGTTACATTGTCTATATTTTTCAAAAGTTGCATGTAATTGTTTATGTGCCTGAATTTAAGATTCATTTATCAGATAAGAGCAGCTGTTTTGTCTGTGGAGCCAAGGGAAGCATTCATCCTACTGAAAGCATTACTGGCTGCATGGGAATCAAGGTTTGGTTTCTTTTTTTGGGCTTTCTCTGAATTGTTTCTTGCCTATGCTAGAATCTCTGAACTTTCTCTTGTTTGTTCATTGTTTTATCGCAATATTAAAAGACCAAATGTTAATGTTGGAGTAGCATCGGATGTCTACTTTCTTCCCCAAGTAGAAATGGAAAGCCAATGTCTTATGAACCTAGAATAGGAATGTGAAAGAATGGAAAATAGGAGAGATCTCTCTTCTGAGGATTTCCCCCTCAAAGGATTCTTCCTTTTACAAGGAGCAAAAGCTCAATTATCTAATGATACAAAACTGAATGCGTCTTGCCTGGGATCATATTTTAATGTTTTTTAATTAATTTTTTGTAGTCTGATAGGAACCAAATGTAGAAGAAATGAAACTGAACTTTGTATTTAAATTTCTCAATTACAATTACTCCAACACAGCATCACCAATGAAACAACATAAGTACTGCAGAATAACAATGAACAGGAGTAGACAACTCCTTGCCAGATGGATAGGAAAATTATACAGAATTACTACAGAATGACAATGAACTGGAGTAGACAAACTCCTCACCAGATGGAAAGGAAAATTAAGGGAAAACATGTTGACACTCCCACAGACAGAGAGAACCTTCTCTACTTAGCTCAAACCTCTCCAATATTCTCCTCTCCCACCATTCCGTTACCCTTCCTCAAATACTCTTGATTCTCACACATCAGTCCTCCATTCTCTTCTTTCCACTTGGAAATTCTGTTACTCACCTCACCATTAACCTTATTTGGGCCTCTCCTCTCCATAGTCCATTCCTCTATTTCTCTCTTTACCTCTCCTTTGATAAATCTTTACTATGGGCCTATCATAATCCTACAAGATTGGAATCAAAATTAACCAAATAGTAATGTTTGGTAACTTAAATGTCATCTTATGATGATAAATACTTCAATAGCTCAAGTATTTTCAAAGCATTGGAGTCAATGTTAACGTGTAATCGTGTTAAGGAAGATGCTATTTAGCTTAGATCTTGTTTGGTTTCAGAAAACATCTTGTTTTCATTAATAAGTAAAAAAATGCCACCTTATTTTCACATGTTCCTGTTTAAAAAAAATTGTGGAGTGGAAACAAGCAATTGTGATATCTTTCATAATGTATTTTATTTATCCTAAATGGCAAAGCATATGCACTCAATTCTCTCGACGTTAATAAATCTTTGTTCAACAGGTCATCTAGTGGAAAGTATATTCTTCCATGGATATACGGCATATTAGTGAATCATGCTCACAATGTCATTGCTGAGAAATCCGATACGCACACACTTGATTCCTTAGACAAGGTATAATATATAAATGTTGCTTTCTCGTTTATTTTCTCATTATCTGTAATCTCAACTTTAAATTTATCATGCTTTATTTACAATATAAAATTTCAAAAATACTTCCCCTTATTTAATTCTGCTGCTTCTTCTATTATTCCTTCTTCTATAACAAATGCTTCATTAATGTCTTAATATGACGTGTTCCTCCTATGTTGAGTTTTGTCATATGGTTAACTTTGTAGATGTTTTTTCTCGGAAACAAAAACTTGAAAGATGATGAATTGGTCAAAGGATCAGTTAATTTAACTGGCTTGGTTAAAATTATATTATATTATGCACATAAATATATTTTTTTAATAAAACTAAGGCTTCTCTGATTTGTGTTTTGTCAACTTTTTCTTCTGATCATTCTCATTTTCTGGTGATTTCTGTTTCTCTGTTGACTGATATAGCTTTACTTTGATAAATGTTTTAGGAATTTGAATTGTTTTCTGCCACTTTTCAGATCACAAATTCTAGAGCGGAAACACTTCAGCCTTTATTACAATTATCAGGTCGTCTGCAACTGGTGACATCACAGGTATAATCCCATTTTCTAAAATTGGTTAGGTCGTCTTTGAATGTTATTGATTTTCAGGGGTCTTACTAAATCTACTTTCAGATTGACAAGGCCTCTCAGACTCTAGGCCATCCGGTGCATGAACTCCAAACGGAAGAAAGTGAAGATGAAGAAGAAGATGAATATTATCATGAGGGAGATGATACTTCCGAAATAAGTACTGATGATGAAAGCTAGTTTGCTTTTTCATTTTTTCTTGAGAGGTAATAAAGGATTTTACAGCTTATGCATTTGTTCGTACCAAAATTGATAAATGGTGTGTTTGGATTGGAAGTGAGGGAATCATGGTCATGAGAAACTTGAAACAACTATGTTCCGTTGCCTTTAATGTCCAATATCTGAATCAATTTTGGCAAAAGTGAAGCCAACCCAAACATGCTAAATGTGTTTGGATAAAGATTTTTAGTTTTAACCGAGCCTGAAGATCCTTAAACATCCATTCTAAGACATCATATTTCTGCATATTCTTGGGATATTAGAACCGTAGTTCAAGATTGCTTTAAATTATGGTTGACAATGATGTATAGTTTTCTTTTGCCATTATTTGCCAATAAACCTTTTCCACGCCATTAATTCTAAAAACTCAAGGGTGGATCTTAGTCATATTCTAGTCTTGGGCATTGATGATATCGCCATGCAAAAACTACTTGATTTATGTAAACTTTTATCAACCTAAATTATTTCTTCTTTGCTTCTTGGCCTATCATAAAAAAGGACTATTCGCAATTAGTGGCCACTGTCTAAAATTGTTTCTTTGGACTTCGGAGAACTAATCTCTATATAAAGTGTCAAATTGTTAAAATATTTGGTGTTTCGTGTTCTTGTGTTATATCTGTTTTACCCTAGAAATTATGTTGTCTCGTGATCTTAATAATTTTAGTTACCATAACTCCATATATGCTTATTAATTGAAGTTTTTTTGGAAAATTTGTATTGGAGTTTTACTATTAACTGTTTACAGATTGTTCCTTTTGCGGCTAACAAAGATATAGAGGAATTGCAGCTGACGAAGATATAGAGGAATTGCAGTTGACGAAGATATAGAGGAATGGAAACTGTATTTCGTCCAGCCTCTTCTTGTTCACAATTTTGTTGCTATATAGATGGATACCTCTTCAGAAAGAAATTTTGGTGTTTTCCAGAATTATTAAAAATGACGCGGCGCTAATTTATGTAATTTCAAACTTTTACTGATAAGTAAAAAATACACGAATGTAGCTCGGGGCACATAATATTTACTGCATGTTTGGAGATATTCTCAGAATACTCCGGATCTACAACATCTTTGATTTCTTGATTTTCCCATACCTCAAATTGGCGTGACATAGCAAATTAACTGCCAAATGTCTTTGTTTGGCTAATATCAGTTATCTACCCGAAATGTATTTCGTTCTCACGAAACGAATCCAGAATAAAATTTTCTAGCACCCAGAAGTTTGGAACATTCTCTATTCTCGGATCACATCCAAACTACAGTGTTCTTACTTTTTATCTTCATATTATATTGTTTTGTGAATTCTCTTCCACAACTCACCTATCGAGACATTTGAAAGCACAAGAGACTTTCTCTTTAATTTTCATAATACTTTATTAACACCCTAACTATACAATGCAACACGCATTCGGGTTGTCATCGCTGAACATTGATTTGATGTTTACATTGCCGTTTTGGTAATCTCCACCGTAGTTTTCTATACAATTGTAATGTGTGTGCATTGGTGGTGATCTAACGTATTCGTATTCAGTGACGTATGATGATGGCATGTGTGTATTATAGCTATGTGTCACATACATGGATGGGGATGGATCTTGTTGAAATACGGGTCCATCATCGTATCTGTGCCAGTGTCCGGCATGGTTGTGGCCAGAACTGAATCTGTTAGCGTAGTTAGACAAATGGTGTGTCACATGAATCTGTTCCAGTTCTCTTCTTGTGTTGTTCTGCCTCTGCCTGGTTGCATCGTGCTGTGTAGATGTAGGTATGGGTGATGGTGCTGCATCAGGTGGTGGCTGTTGGGGCGGTGATTCCAATGGACGGCTTGCTTGTGGTGGCTCTGGTTGTATTGCATCAAGGGTTGTTGCATTTCTTTTTGGTTCTGGTTCTGTTTGTTTAGATGGTGTTAGTTCAATACTAGAGCAAATTGTGGCATTCTTCTTTGTCTTCTTAATTGCTTTGACAACTTGTTCTGGATCTGCCCACCCAACAATTGTGAGCTTTTGTCTATATAAGTCAACACGAAGATCATGTATACCTGCAAAAGGAGAAGAATCAAATAAATTGATGGTGTAAGTGTGTCATATGCAAGGGAAATCACGTATATTTGTACCTACCATGAATGTTATTTAGTGCCTTTTTGATCTTCTGTACGCAACCCTTGCAGTCCACTCGGACCTGTATCTGTGTGACACGAGGTACCTGCAATGGTAGCCACCATTGAAGAGAATGCTTGCCGTATGTTTAAGTTGATCGAAAATCACTATAAAACAAAATATTGAATTGTCACGTTAACCAACATACATGCTTGGATATTACCTGTGACTCCTGAGCCATGGAGACATGGAGCTGTAAAATTTGAGAAACAATGGGATATGTTTATGTTTTAAGGAAGTGGATTATGGATGGAGAACGTGTGAATGGAATCTGTCTGTACATGCCTCGCACGGGCAAGGAATATGCTAAAGGCAAGAGATGTGGGAAATGCAAGGAATCATTTTGTTTTAGCGGCCAAGGGGAGAGAGATAATTGTTATCGTTGTTTGATAGGTCCTCGGAAGAGGGGTGATGATTCAGGAAAGAATTCGCAGATTCTCCGTGGACATTGAAAACTTTGATGCCGAATCTCATTGTTGTTATCTTCAATTGAGTGATGCGGAAGATGTGTTAGGCTTGGGACATATCTGATACCAACAGTCTAAAAGCTTAAATTGTAGGGCGTCCTTAATTAAAAAACTTTCTTGTCCTTTCCATAAACCCCCTTTCATTCAGTGGTAGTTGCTTTCAAAGTGAGGAAGGAATGATTACCATCTAGACTCTCTTAGTAGTAGTAAGCATGATACCAAATCAATACTTACCTTTACTACTTTACCTTAGTAAACAGCATATAATAATTCAAAATGAAACCTTTGTTTACATGGTGGGGCAAGTGATATTCACTCTTTACGTGGGTTGAAAATGTGTCGTGCCCGTCTTTAAAGAGTGAAATATCTGATAGTGTAGATTTTTTTGTGAGAAATGTAGAGATGGTCAGCATGCCTTGAATAGCCATATTTTTGTTTGATTACGCGGAATGCCAAAATTATTAGGTTCAAGTAACATTTTCTTTTATGTCAAAAAAGGAGACTTACGATGAGGTCAGGGCGAACTTATCATATATAAATGTAAATTCTTGGACCCTTACCTCAGGTACGTCCAAGATGTTAATACCTCTAGAGCATTATTGGAGTATATAGTCATATGATTTTGATTCGAAGTCTTCGTGAATATTTGGATTTCCATTTACAACCATCCAAACATGTTTTTACTCCACTGAAATGAATAGCTGCTTATTTGTTTAAGTACATCGGAATTCATGGAAAGGTAAAACAAAACACTCTTCAGCTCTGTTACTTTTTGGCTATTTCTACGATAAGGACTCATTAAGGAATTTCAGTCTTTGCAACCATTGTACACAACCCTATAGTTGCACACTGTTATTAAAAATTGAATAAATTCGTAGGTCTTATGCTATATGACACAGTAACAAAACTAAAAAATAAATAACTAAGCGTATACTTGTGGATTCTTCAGCAGGTATGACTCCACAACTTTGTAAATTGCAATAGTGCTTTCCCTTCCTTCCTTTACTTCTTCCTCCTTGACATCAAACTCCCCGATGGTATTGTAATTGCTGGTCATTTTGCAGAGGCAACCTCCATCACTAGTGGCCTCAAACTTTACCTCATAACCTATAGACTCAAGTTTGTCACCCAAAGGATCCCCTTCAATCATAGTGTATTTGCAAACCAAGTTGTCCTTATCAAGCACATCAATCCTGTGTTTCAGATATTTGAAGGGGCTAGCTGCATAAAAGAAATACACGACAAGTTAACTCAAGAAATATAGAGAAGTGATCCTCTTTTAGTTCAGCGTGTCCATGTTAATTTGGTTGCTAACCTTCATTGAAGTTGACTTGTTCAATGCTTCCAGCTTCCCCATCACCTTGGATTACGTTCACATCTTTTACGAACTGAGGTAAGAGCTTCGGAAGCAAATTCCTGGAGTCTATGATCAAGGCCTGGAACATGCGTGATGGGGAAACAGAGGAGGAGTATTCCTGTGTATAGGTTGTGATTCCCATGGTGAATTTTGTTGATTGCAGAAATCTGAGGAAGTCAAAGTTTTGAAGATGGATGGTAGATGTTAGATCCTGAGGGAAGGACTTGTATTTTATAGGTCCAGCAGCACCTGTATGAAGAGAATTTCGTGGAAATGAGGCCTTTGATTGAACTGGATAAGTTTGGAATTGAGACTTCAAATAATAAAATGGACATTAATTTGGTAGTCAAGAATCGGAGTTTTCTTATTTGAAGACTTAAAATGCTAATCTAATGGCTGCTGCATGTGTTTTTTTGTTTCATAATATTCAAACTTATGGCCCCACACAAGGGTGGCTAGTTGAAGAAGGATCAGGCAATTTCCCAACATTTTATAGACTGGCTTCGGATTCATACAATTCGGGATCAGAACAGTTTCTTACCTACCTGGCTATGCTGAGAAAAGCTGATGTTAAAAGTGCTTTTTCACCTAAAGTTTAAGTAATTTTACATTAAACAATTAGGAGTGGCTACTACAGTACCAAGCAATTGGTTATACCATTAGTCAATATGATAGAGGTTTGTATAATAGTAAAATTTGTGATTCAACTTTCTTCGTTTCAATCAAAATACCAAAATTATTATATAGATTATTGGAGTAAACACAATATTGATTAAGAATCGACATCAAGAACAATTTACACATCGTGCTCTCTCAATTAATTATATTATTTTAAAAAAAATAAAATCGTAATAAATTAAAAAGAATTTTTATTAAATAATTTTTAAATGAGTGTAAGTACTGTCTATTGAAGACGGACTATTAATATTGACAATTTTAGACACATTCAAAATACATGTGGGACCATTATTAAACATGAAAATTTGAACACATGAGTATTTGTTTGATTTTGACCTAATTTTAACGATTTTTTTTTTAAATTTAATTTGACCGAGTTTATGTTAAAGTTTTCGTCGATACTTCAAAGGAGAGCTCGGATTAATTTTAGAAAGTTATTTTCTAAAATCTACTATGCACACTCTCACTCGTGAATTGGATTTTACTTTTATACTTTCATGATATATATTAGAGGGTATATTAATTATTTCAATATAACAAAAATACAATTATATTAAACTAATATATTCAAGACTTAATTATGTTGTTAATCTCTTAAATTCGGAATGATTTTAATTTTAATTATGTTGTTAATTAAACTATATTTTATTATAAAGTTTAGAAATCAAAATATTTTTTTATAATTTAAAGGGCTGACAAGTTATTTATTAAAATTTTAAGGATTATAAATATAATTAAACATAAATTTAAATTATATATTTAATTAAAAATAAAATTTAGTTCTTAAATAAACACTGGTCATTTATTCATAAATAAATAAATAAATAAATTGGTCAATGGATTTCCTGAAAAAACAGTGGTCAATGATAAGTTTCTTATTTGAAGGCTTTGGAAGGAAGTTTCATGCAATGCAAGTAAAGGGCTAAGATGCCAACATTATAGACTTGAACAAAATGGATTCATACAATAACGTATTTTTAGGATTTTGTATTATTCAAATATTATATTATAACCCACCACTTCAACACTAAAACCTTTTGACAAAAGTACCTTCACCAGATAATAACCAACTTCATTTTGTTTCAAAACATAAATTATATATATATATATATATATATATATATATATATATATATATATATATATATATGAGTAAATTTATTTTCAACTTAAATCAAACAGAGCTCATAACTATATGTATATTTTTTTATTAAATATATTCTTCAATTCATAATTAGATTAATTCTTGTTATTTAAGTGGACTTTGTAAAAAGAAAACACCATCATCACTTATCTTAATTACTACAAGAAAATCATATATTTCCGACTAATTTTTACCGACGAATTTGTGGTCTGTCAAAAAATGAGTCATTACCAACGAAATTACTAACGAATATAAAATTTGATCTTACCGATGAATAATTAGTTACTGAGCGGATATATTCATCGATAAACCCGTCGATAAATTAAAAAATAATTACCGACGGATATATCCGTCGATAAATCCGTTGGTAAATTAAAAATTAATTATCGACGAATATATCCATCGATAAATCTGCACGATAAATTAACAATTATTTACCGATCGAATATTTCAGTCAAGTAAATCCATCGGTAAATTAACAATTAATTACCGATGAATATATCCGTCGATAAAATTATATAATAATTACTTAATATATTCTAATAAATTAATTATTTACCTAATTAAAAAATTAAATATTTTTTATTTAATAATTTAATTTAATCATAATTAGATTAATTTAAAATAATTTATTAAATTAAATAATTTAAAAAATAAATATTTAATTATATATAAATATATACATATATAAATATATAAATATAATTTATTTATAAATTATTATTAAAAAATTCTAATAGCTTAGTAGTTGGAGTATCAACTTCTAACTTTAAGGTACTAAGTTCGAATCTTATACTTTTTGTAGTATTTATAGTCACTTCAACTAATATCACTTAGTTTCACTAATATAAAAATAATTACCCTACCGATCAAGTTTAAATCTAACATAAAAAAAATTATCTAGATAACAGTAAGTGCATTAGAATGAGTTATGTATGTTTAAGTATTTTAATATGTTAACTTAATTATTGTTCTGGTAATTAATATAAAATGATTCGAGTAATGTTATTACCTGGATGAATAAATTTTTCTATTTTCATTTAAAACAAATCCACTTTTTGTACCAAATATAAAATGATTCAAGTAATGTTATTACTTGGATAAAGTAACATCATGAATATTTTTTCTATTTTTCTTAAAAACAAATAAAATTTTTGTACATTGTTGGTAAAATATTTAAGTTTAATTTCTTGTTTAAAAGAAGATTATACTAATGTATAGTATTCACAACTAATTTTTTTAAAACCATAAAAATACTACGTTATATATATATATATATATATATATATATATATATATATATATATATATATACTTTAAATGTATATTTTTTTATTTAATTAATAAAATTTATTTTAAACTTAAATTATAGAAGTTAATATTACTTATATATTTAAATATAAGTTAACTAATATTTTCGAGGATCTTTGAAAGAAAATCATCTTTAATAAATTTGCGATGAATTGTAAGGGAATATCTCTAATAATTTTACACTCTATTTAGTACAAGGATGCTATTATACTATTGTTTATGGTGAAATTTCGATCGATTTTGATTCTAAAGGTGTTTTGGTCCTAATCAAAATCCTCCCACGTAAGTTCTTTTTACTTAGGCTAGCAATTTGACTTTCAATCGAAAACGTGTATAAGAATCGAAAGTTACAGGATATCGAAAATGCTATTTTTTATATTTAAAATACCGAACACAGTAAACATACCGAATCGAGAAACAGAATAGTAAATTGCGAGGAAATGTAAAGTGCGAAAACCCCAAATTTACATTAATTGTAAATGACAAGATATCGAAAATGAGTGCAAATATAAATGACAGGAAATCGAAATTGTAAGAAAAGTAAATGACAGGAAATCGAGATTGCAAGAAAAGTACTTGACAGGGAAACTTAAATGCAGAAATTTAAACTTTCATTGAATTGAAATGACAAGGAAAAAATACAGAAACATAAAACTGCTGAATTTAAATTGCATTAAAGCAAATTACCAAGGAAAATACAGAAAGCGGTAAATGTACTCAGTGAGCAAGGAAATCCAGATTGCCAGAAGCTTCATGGTGTTCGTCGTTTCTCCGGTAGACTTTTCACTACCGATTCTGTTCTCTCCCAATTTCTCGCCCCTTATTTCTTCCTTCTTTGCTCTATTTATAGTGCATCGTTCAAGTCTTCCAAGAGCAGTTAACACGATCACTACCACGTTCTACGTGCATATGGCGGTTTATCTTCTACGGTTTCCCACGTTCTCACGATCTTCGATTTCCTCCATGGTTTCGAAACTGCTCTCTATCCGTGCGTTTGACTTACTCTTCTCTTTATGGTTTGGCCAAAGTTTTCGATGTCCGTGTAGGTTAGCTTTCTTCATTTTCGATTTTACACTTTCGAGAACTTCGAATTGCTTATGATTCCTTTTCAACCTTAACGTCTTATCATTCTAGTTTCTTAGGTTTTTATTCGACAATAGGCATTTGACTATCATTCCTTCGATTCTCGATTGTACTTCTCGATGTTATGTGTTACGTGCTTAGACATCGAATGGTTTTTTATCTATCTTGATTTATCAGTCACATGTTCTCTCTTTCCTTTCCTTCGTTTTCGATCGTTTTTCTCGATTTTCCACTAACAAAATGCCCCCTTGGAAGAATATAAGTGATTTCTGTTTATATTCTTTCAATATTCCCGCCTTAGTGTTTGGAGGCCCTCAGAACTTAGGGTTTAGGGTTTCTGGGGTTCTAGGGTTAAAAGGGTTTTAGTTTTCCCTTTTGCTTTACGTCGCTGTCTCGTCAGTCTGCTGTTTTTACAGTACACGCTACATTTATTACCTTTCACCTCCGTCGTTTCCAGCCCCCTAGGCGATTTTCCTTTTTAAACTCTATTGGTTTTTTACTCAGGTTTTTTACGCGAACTTTTGTCCCTTTACACCTTCATCTTCTTCCTTGAGTTCCTGTCTTCATCCTTGCGCCCCCTCCTTTTATCTTGTTTTCCTCTAATCTCCCTATTACTGAAATGGCAACTTCCTCCAAGTCTTCCGACTTTTCCGCTCCACCTCTTCCTTCGCTGACGGCCAACCTTCTGGAAATCAATAATCAGAAGTTTGCTCCAATCCCTCTAATGGAGGAGGCTTCTCAGAAAGTTGCTGAGACGCAGGTACTCATTCCTTACACTGCTGATAGTGTTAATTTTGGTTTTGGGGGTCCTGTCCGTTCTAGTAGTGGGACTTTTTCTTCCTTCACCCTCTCGAACAGCCCAGCACTTATTCACCACCCTGAGGTTTGGACGAATTTCTTGAATATGGCATCGAAAGTATACCGAACGGGTCCACCTTCCAAAAAACCTTCATTCCTTAGGTGGTTTGATAGAGTAAAAGCTAAGTTTGGGAACCACTGGAGAGATATAGGGATTTTTTATTTTTTACAGTTATCTCGATGCGATTTGTCGTCTTTGGATATGACAATGTTTCTATCTGCCGTGCACTTGTGGAACAAGGATTTGCATGCCTTGGAATTACCCTGTGGTCCCCTGTCACCTACTCTCTTTGAGGTTGCTGCTATAACCGGACTAAAACCTACTGGGGAGAAATATTATAAGGGTGCTTACCCTTCGGATAATTCTTTGAGGTCTAAAATCGATTGGGAATCGAAGGCTTATGGACATTTTCTTGAGAAGCATTTCATCGATGACGAATTGATGGCTGTGACTGACGAAGAACACATAGCCTTTTTGGTATATTGGCTATGTACCCACGTTTTTTGCCCTCGATCCATCCAAATCTCCTCTCACCTCTATAATCTAGCCTATCTTCTCCATACTGGCCAGCCTAAGATATGTTTGGCTAAACTCTTGTTAGCGCATGTGTATACTGCTTTCGACGAGGCTGTCGAAATTTTGAATACTCTTAAGGCATCGGGAAACTTTTCTGGCCCTATCTGGTTTATTCAGTTATGGTTAAACTCAATTTTTGAGAGCATCCTCTCCCCGACTTCCAACATCCCCCAAGTGTAAATATAGAAGGGGCCCGATTATCTTCTCGCCATCCTCACCAAAAACCCGATGAAGCTGCTTACTGTCAATACCTTAATTTTCTGTTATCTAGATTTAATTTCGATCCGGTTTTAGCTCCTTTTACCGTGCATCTCGAACGAATAAGTGATCAACTCAAGGAACCAATTTGGTTTAAGTCGAAGTTCCCTGCCTCAACTCCTGGATTGCAATTGGAGTTGGTAGATATCTGGAGTAACTATTTAACTCATGATATACTGGTATCGGGTTTCCAATCCAAAGACTTCAAGATCATCACTTATTACCCTCAGCTATTCTCGAGACAATTCGGCCTGAGCCAATCCTTACCTTTCTTCCCTTTAGATACCTCCCCGAGGTTCAAGTTGAATGAATCGACAATCGAACGGGAGCTTATCAAGCTTTTTCCAAAAACCCCGATGCATTTTTATCCCTATGCTTTCGAGTCAAATTATTTGTCTATTGTGGGTTTTTCTCAATGGTGGACTGGTTGGTTCTCGAGTAGTCATGCTACTTTTGATGAAGTTCGACAGAAACTGACTGCTCATCCTTCTCTTGTGTTGCAGGACAAGTCGAAATCGAAGAAAGGTATACACTTTCACTGTCTCCAAATATCTCGATTCGAGAATTTTTATCAAATATGTTATAACCCACTGAAATTAGAATCAACCTTTTATGATGCTGTTATCTCCTTATCCTATAAAACAGACACTAATCGATCGAACCACAAAATAGTCAATCCCTTAGGAAAAACTCCTTTTGAAATGTATTGTCCCGATCACCTTCCTACTTTCCCTACAGCACCCTTTGGGCTTGCCAAACCTTTAACTCATCCCAAATGGGTTCGAGAATTAAGAACCTCGAAAGAAACACTCCGTCCCAAACCAAAAAACAAAGATATTTCTGTATCGAAATGATCTTATTTCCCTTACTTACACCTCCCTCAAATTCTCCTACCATCTTGGCTTGTACATATCGATCGAGTTACGATTTTGACTCCATCACCTTTTGGTGAGATTTTACTGTCTTTTAAGATATTTTTTAATTCTTGATGTTATAAGCTAACTGTCTTCTTTGTTTCGACAGTTTCAAAGTCCTCTAAAGTTGCCGTTGCTGAGGCAGAGAAGGAGAAGGACTGGGAGTCCTCTGATGAGTCTGATCCTTCAGCCCTTGTTAGAAAGCGCAAACGCTCGGCCACCGTTTCTTCTTCTTCCAAAAAATCGAAGGTTCTTTTCGATTCCCTGTTTATTTAACCTTTCGTTTAAAGTTGCTTCATTTGGGTTCTAACATACTTCTGTCGTTTTTTGATTTCTAATTTCAGAAACAAAAATCAAAGAGTCCTCGATCTATTCAACCATCTATCATTGATCCATTATCGACGGACTCCATTATAATTACTGAAGTGGGTCAAATTACCCCTACCACACATTCTAGTCACGTAAGTGCCTTTTTTATATCATTTTATATTCCTGGATTTCAATAGGACCTGTGACATGATTTCAAAATTCGATATTTTTCCAGGATCATCCATCGGAGACTATATCGACAAATGTCGATTCTCAACTTTTATCACTAACACCCCTTCCTGAGGTATTACTCATACCATTATGTATAAATGTTTGTTTGGCTTTTTATACATTTCCTTTTCTGATATTTGTTTTCGATTTTTTAGCAACCTGAGGCTGTACAGACTCTTCTTCCTGCCTCAGCACCCCTTGCTCTACCTTCCCCTGGTACTTAAAACTTTTTTCTTCACTGTTAATTTTTCATTTCATTCTTTCTTATGAATTCTCGATTTATATCTTTGATTTCTTTTCTTTTCAGTAAATATCCCCGTAGTCCATGTCCAGGACTCTCCATCGCCCACTACCACCAAGCAAATGGGTTCCCACCCTTTCTCGATGCACGGGATCGAGTTACTCTCGCCTACACTACCCGCGCTAAATGAGTCTACTCCAATCAACGTACCAGAATACCGAGCTGCCATCGAGGAAGACCCTTTCTCGATTCTCGATATTCTAGTATCGAGGGACGCCACTTCTTCGAGCCACTCCACTCAACCATCTGCCACTTCGCCCGAAGGAGCGTATCAGCTCAAGCAGCGCTTCAGAGCATTCTTCTATTCCTCACCTCTGGAGGTTTTGGTAGAGTCATTCGAAAAGAAACGACTATTTAGAGAAATTCTCAAGTCTATCGAAACCTTCCCTGAAAATGCTCTTCCTAGAGGCTTTGATGCAGAGGTCACAGCGGCCACTGAACTTTTCAACCAGGCCTATGCTGCAAGGAAAAGGAGACAATCGATAGCGACTGAGTTAGCTGAAGTTTCTGCGTTCCAGGCTGAGAAGTCTAATTTGTTGAAGAATCAGAAACTCAGTCAAGGGGAAGTTTTGACTACGTTGTCTTCGGTTGATGTTGAAATCGAAGAGTTGGAGAAAAGGCTACAACAACTGAAGTCGCAGAGGGAGTTCCTTACGTCAGAGTTAGATAAGATTAACTCTTCTGCGAAAGAAGTGGCATTGTCTCTTGGCCAAAGCATGGAGCGCGAACACAAGCTGACCATCGAAGAGAACTCGATCTCTTCATCTTGGGCTAATTTGTTAATAGATTTCGAGAATTTAAAAACTCGATATCTCTATTTGTAAACATTACTCTATTTTAATATTGAATGTTTGTTTCTCTTATTCGAGGCTTATATTTCTTTAAGTACTTTCCATTTATCGACAACACTTTATCTTTGTTATACCAATCAGTAATCGAATAAGCATTACTCGATAATACTTTAATAACTTCGAAAGGTCCTTCCCAACTCGGTGACCATTTTCCATAATTTTTACATTTCTTGTCCATCGGCAAAATTGTTTTCCATACTAAGTCACCTTCATTAAACGTCTTCTTTTGAACTTTTTTATTGTAAACTCGAGTAATTTGATTCTTTTGTAAAATCATACTATTCAATGCTTGTAATCTTATTTCATCGAGTTCGTTTAGTTCATCATACATCATGTTCCAATAATCACAACTGGGTAAATCATTCTGCCTCTGTATTCGATTCGACTCAATATTTATCTCGATGGGCAAAACTGCATCATGTCCATACACTAGTTTGTATGGAGTATTTTGTAAAGAATCTTTTGGTGAATTCCGATAAGCCCATAAAATTTGCAACAACATTTCGTGTCATGTTTTGGGTTTATTACCAACATGTTTTTTGATTAACCCAATGATTACCTTATTAATTGCTTCGACCTGCCCATTAGCCTGAGCATAATATGGAGTTGATGTTAATAATTGAAAATTTCTCGATTCAGCGTATTTAACTATCTTTCTACCAGTAAACACTGTCCCTCTATCTGTAGTGATAGACTGTGGGATCCCAAATCGATAAACGATGTATTCTTCAATAAAATCAATTACATCCTGCTGATCAACGTCCTTTAATGGTATTGCTTCTACCCATTTTGAAAAATAATCGACAGCAACGATTATATACCTATGCCCTTTCGATGATTGTGGGAAAATTTGTCCGATTAAGTCTATGACCCAACCTTTAAAAGGCCAAGGTTTAATAATCGAGTGCAATTCACTAGCGGGTACCTGTTGTATAGGACTAAACTTTTGACACTCTTCACAGGACTTAGCATACTCGATACAATCCTTCAAAATCGAAGGCCAATAATAACCTTGTCGAGTTAATGTCCATTTCATTTTCTGACCTATCATGTGAGCGCCACATATTCCATTATGTACTTCAGCCATTGCTAAGTAAGCATCATCATTCCCTAAGCATCTAAGTAATACTCCGTCGATTCCTCTCTTATATAACTCATTATTTAACAACACATATTTTATCGCTCGATACTTGATTTTCTTGTCAGTTTTTCCATTGGGGTTTTGCAAGTATTCTATGATCGATTTTCTCCAATCTTGGTCATCTAAGTCATTAATTTGTAAAATCTCATTTTCCTGAGGTAATTTCTCTTTAATTTGAATCATTTTTTGTAAGTTTTCCGGAGATATTTTGTATTTAGATGCTATTTGTGCTAAGTCATTGGCTTCTTGATTGAATTCTCGAGGAATATACTCGAATGTTATATCATCGAACATTCTACTTAAGGTCATCACTCTTTCCAGATATCTGATCAAATTGATATTGATACATTTGTATTCTTTTCGCACTTGTTTGATCACTAATTGTGAATCACCTCTTATAATTGCATGTTGAGCTTTTAACTTAATTAAAGTTTCGAGACCCGCTATCAAAGCTTCATACTCAGCTTCATTATTCGAACAAATGGGTTGAACTTCAAATAGTAACTTAGTCGGAATATTATTTGGAGAAATAATAAGAACTCCTACTCCAGATTTATTCGATGTACTTGAACCATCGAAATGCATTATCCATTTACTTATTTCAATAAACAAATTCTCAGTAGAACTAACTGTATGCTCAGCCATGAAATCGGCGATACCTTGACCTTTTATCGATTTTAAAGATTCGAAGAATAATGAGAATTCTGTCAAAGCTAACACCCATTTTCCTATTCTATTGTGCATAATTGGTTTCGACAAAAGAAACTTCAAAATATTATTTATGGAATAAACCATTACATCATGAGGCTTCATTACATACTTGAGTTTTGTGCAAGAGAAATACAAGCATAATCCTAATTTTTCGATATCACTGTATCGAGTCTCAGCATCGTTCAAGATTCTACTTAGATAATACACAGCACATTCCACACCATTCTCATCTTCCTGTGCTAATAGACTCGCTATTGTTCGATTTGATGCTGATACGTATAGCTTCAATGACTTGTTTCTTTTTACTGGTATCAAAATTGGAGGATTTGTCAGCATTATCTTGATTTGCTCGAAGGCTTCTTGATGTTCCTCCTTCCATGTATACTCTGTTTCTTTCTTCAATTTTAACAAAGACGAAAAAACGTAAGTCTTTCCAGCCAAATTTGAAATAAATCTTCTCAAATAATTTATTTTTCCTAAGAATGATTGCAACTGTCTCTTAGTTTTTGGAGCAGAAGTATCAATTATAGCTTTTGCTTTATTTTTATCGATCTCAATACCTTTTCCATGTACTATAAAACCTAAAAATTCACCAGCAGATACACCAAAAGCACATTTCAAAGGATTCATTTTTAATCCATATTTTCTCATTCTCTCGAAAGATTTCCTTAAGTTGCTTAAGTGTTGATGTTTTTCATTCGATACAACCACAATATCATCTATGTAAACTTGCATAAAATCATTGATCAAATCATGAAAGATTAGATTCATTGCTCTCTGATATGTTGCGCCAGCATTTTTTAATCCAAATGGCATTACTATCCATTTATACGTACCTAATGCCCCCGGGCATCGAAAAGCTGTTTTAGCTATATCATTCTCTGACACAAATATCTGATTATATCCTGAATAACCATCTAAAAGACTTAACATTTCATTACCAGCTACTGCATCTATTAACATATCAGCTATTGGCATAGGATATTCATCTTTAGGAGTGGCTAAATTCAAATCTCGATAATCGATACACACTCTCATTTTACCATTCTTTTTAATAACAAGTACAATATTAGAAATCCAATCGACATACCTGGCAGTTCTGATGAATTTTTCTTTCAAGAGTCTTTCGACTTCTTCCTTGATTTTACTCATCACCTCAGGCGCAAATCTTCTCGGTGCTTGTTTTACTGGCTTTCTTCCTTCGATGATGGGAAGTCTATGTTCGACTAGACTTCGATCCAATCCAGGCATTTCTTTATATTCCCAAGCGAAGCAGTCCTTATATTCTCTTAACAAGGAAATCATATCTTTCTTTAATTCTTCCTCGAGATATTTGCTGATATACGTAGGCCTCTGGTCCTCTACGCTCCCCAAGTTAATTTCTTCTAGTGGATCCTGAGCCTCGACTTTCTTGTGACTTGATGTAATGGATTTTTCAAAACCTAAAGGAGAATAATCATAAATACAATCAAGTAAAACTTGATCGCTATTATTTGCAACTACGGTCGAGTGAATAGACTTATTTATCCCTATTTTACTACTACTACTACTACTTTCTTGGCTCTTCTTTCCATTTTCATATTTTCCCAATCGAGCTAAGAACTTCTCGTATTCTCTATTCATCTTCACCGGCCACTTCGAGGTTGGCCCCCTCTTTGATCATGACGAATCCTTTCTTCTCATTCATCTCTAGGAAACGTTTCTCATGCAACTTTGAATTAAAATCTTCGACTATTTCGAAGGTGAATGGTTGAGCAAGCGCCAGATTATGTAGTGCCCGACCAGCCTGGGATACGAATGTTACAAATTCGTGCTGGTCTCCTGGGATTACTTCGAGATGTCCATCTCGATTCCACATGAATAATTTCTGATGAGCTATCGAAGGCACGACTCCGACTCCATGAATTCACTCCCTGCCAAGTAATGCATTGAAATTGGCATGAGACTGGACTACAACAAACACAGTAGGCCTCGAGTAAGTGCCTACTTTTACGTCTAAGGCAATCATACCTTCTGAACTTGATGTCTTTCCGCTAAAATCGGAAATCATAATATTGTGCTTAACTAAGTCTTTTAGCTCAATGCCAAATTTCGTTAGCATAGTAATTGGTAGTATGTTCACTGCTGCTCCACCATCGACAAGGACTCTATTCACCATCTGTCCTTGAATCTCGATATTCAGTAATAATGGTTTCAAGTGGAACCTCATTTCCTCAGACGGAGGGTCAATAAAAGCAGCATCTCTATGAGGTACTTCACATGAGGTTTGTGTAACCCATGTTACCTTTGGCTTTATGTTTTATGAGTAGAAGTCATCCTCTCGATCGGCATCACTCTGTTCTTGGTACTCTTGATATTCACTAACATATTCTGCCGGTAGTATCGATATCACTCCGATTTGATGCTCGTCCCAAGTACCCTCATTCTTATCATCGAAATATTCTCTTGCATATTGACTATCCATCGGTACAATATTCTCTTCGAAATTTCTATAATTATTCCAATAAGGGATCCTTCCTCCTCTTCTCCAGGGCCTGCCTCGGAATCTCCTTTGGAATGTTGGGAATCCAGTGTTCGATCCTTCATCGTATGACAATCTCTCGAAGACGTCATTGCTCTGAAGTCTGCCTCTCCCTCCTCGAGAAGGGTACATCTCTCTTCTAACCCATTGCCTTTGATTTCCGCTAACACCAGAACCAACGGATTTCTGCTGACTTTCTTCGATTGTTGGTCAGACCATTTGATCTACTTTGTCATTTTTCCTTTTATTTTGGTTCTCGATCTTCTTCATCTGTTCTGTTCTGAAAGCTTTAGCAGCCGATTTATCGAACACCGCACTGCACCGTGGGCATAACGACACATCTTCGTCTTTTTCTTTCTTCCTATTCAAAAACTCAATGAGGGAGTCTCCTGACCGAGGGTAAATCTCTTTTTCGAACTCCTTTTCAAATTCACTCAGGTCAAATTCCATATCCTCTTCAGACACATCCATTCTGACATGTTTAGGGTCAATGTCTTCAGTAACATCGACCATGCCTACAAAAGCAGCATTCGTCACTCGGACATCATCAGTCATGCCCGTTTGGGATTCAATATATCCCACTTGCACTTCGAATGGACTCGTGTCCACTTTCATCGACATCTCTTCGAATTTCAGTCTCCCTTGGTCAATCGCATCTTGTATCGTATTCCTGAAATGTATACAATTGTTAGTCCAATGTCCAAAAACATTATGAAATTTACAATACTTTCGACCATTCCTTTGTTCTGCCGAAGGCAATTTATGATTTTCGCTCAACTTAATTTGTTTATCTTTTAGTAAGATATCAAAAATTTTATCAGCCTTTGTCACATCGAAAGTATATGTTCGATTTGCCATCTTATCTTTTACTTCATTCTTTTGTAGCATTTTACAGATATACGAAGCTCCTACTTTGAGCTCTGCTATGTTTACTTTCTCATCGACAGTCTCTTCCACATCATTCTCTGTCGTGGGATCTGTTTCATACACATCATTTATATATGCTATTTTTTCTTTCTTCATCGGTTTCTCAAATTTCTTATATCTTTGTTTTTCATACTCGATTTGTTCTACTCTTCTTACTTTATCGCCTAACTCGAGCCATATCATTCAATGGTAAATTGACTAACTTTTTCCTAATCGAGAATTCTAAACCCGCAGAGGCCATTCCGACTAATTCATATTCAGGAATTTGAGTAAAGCATCTCGATTTCATTTGTCTAAATCGATTCAAATAATCATCTATGCTTTCATGATTGTATCTCTTTATATTCATCAAGTCGATGAGACTTACTTGAGTTTCTCCTCTAAAGAATTGCTCATGAAAATTTCTTTCCAGTTGCAGCCAATTATATATCGAATTGGCTGGCAACGAAGTAAACCAAGTAAAAGCATTCTTAGTCAAAGAACTAGGGAAATATTTCATTTTTAATTCCTCACTCATCGCTAAATCCCCACATTCGATCTGATATCGAGCTACATGCTCGATCGTTGATTCACCAATCTCTCCAGCGAATTTGGTGAATTTAGGTACTTTGTATCCTCGAGGTAATTCCGTCTCGAGAATCGTATTTGGAAAAGGTGACACAAAGTATGTTTGATTGGGTGGTCTAAATTCTATCCCTTGGAAATTCATCCTTTGTCCTAACATGTGAGTATTTTGCATATTATTTTGATTATACATATTTTGAAATCCCTCATTCATATTTCCATAAATATCATTTCTACCATGTTGGTATTCATTCCTCATTTGTTGATCATTGTTTCGATTTCTCCTTAAAAGATATGGGGGATTGATATTGGCATTCTAGTTAGCATGATTTTCTACCCTTGTTCGTCGAGGTACAACCAATGCATCCCCGATTCGTGACATTTGATCTGCTAATATCTCAAAACTAGCAGTGGTGTTTTGAACTAATGGATTTAAAACTGTAGTCAACTGTTGTGATAACATATTCACCATCTCAAAATTGCTCTCATCCATTTGTTGTCTAAGTATCCCTAATGAGTTACTGGATATCCCAGTACCAGTGTTCTCGATAGTCTCAAAATTGGATCGATGATAATCTCTATCGAATGTATATCTTCCATGTTCCAAATTTCCTCTATGATCTAGATTTCCTCTATGATCTAGATTTGGAAGCGTCTGTTGTGTGCCTAAATTCTGTCCGCTTCCTGAATTCTGAGGGATTACTAAGTTTTGAGATGTTCCTAGATTTGGAGATGCTCCAAAATTCTGTGGCATACCTAGGGTTTGGAATGTTCCTAAGTTATATCTCGAATTTCGTTGCATCGAAGAAGTACCAACCCCATTCATGTTAAGCGAAAACCCAGGTGATCTTACACTCATATACGGCCCAGCATTTGTTGTTATAGGGTTTCCCATAGTTTGCGTACTGTTTAGTGCCACCGTACTAGATCCTACTTGGGTATTTGCTAAAGTGCCTGAATTTTGTTCATTACTCACTGTAGACCCCAAATCTTGCCCCGCCTCCAAATAAAGCCAGAAAGCTTCCTATTTGAAGACGGCCGAAGCCTAACAAGCCACTAGGAGAGACTATTAGGCCCCCATACCAAGATAGGAAGGTTTTTTGGCCCGAAAATAAAGTTTCTCGCCCTGAAGGGACGAGACCGCCGTCTGGAAGGACCAGACCGCCGTCTCGTCTCAACGCCAGGACGACACCGCCGTCTCGATTTTCCAGACGACGGTCTCGACTCTCGCAAAGTCGAGACGGCGGTCTGGATTTTCCAGACGGCGGTTTCGATTCCTGCAAAGGTCGAGACGGCAGTCTGGGTTTTCCAGACGGCGGTCTCGATCCCCTGCATGGTCGAGACGGCGGTCTGGATTTTCCAGACGGCGGTCTCGACCTTGTCAGACGAGAACGGCGGTCTCGACCTGTCAGGCGCGAAAAACTATAAATAGGGGTCCTCCCCCCCTCATTTCCACACAGAATCAGCATAGCTCTCCCTTCTCTCTAGAATTTCTCTCTCTAAGAATCCCTCCGAGGCATTTCCGGAGTTTCTGAGTGTCTTTAGGCATAAAATGAGTGCTCTAAATCTTCTTTAGAATCCCTCCGAGGCATTTCCGGAGTTTCTGAGAGTTGTAGAGTGAAGGGTTGCCAAAACGCACTCTCTCTTTAAAGAGAAATATATAAAAAGCTTGCTTTGGAGGTACACATTCTCTCTCCTTCTAATTTTATCGCTTTCATTTAAATGTATGCAATAAATATTAGGGCCATGTAGTCATAATCTCTAAATACCGCATAATAAAAGGGTAAAAACGCTATTTTCCAGTTTAATTATTTACTCAAATTAGCCGACCTATCATAAGGAACCCGAAAGGGGCGTCGTAAAGGAACTAACACTTCCTTTACACGTAACTAACTCCCTTACCCAACTCTGGTTCTAATGACCAAAGTTGGTTTTTCGAAAACCAACGCCTTTTTAAACCCCTTTTCCGATGTTTATGGTAAAAATATTGGTGGCGACTCCATAGAACCCAAATTAAATAAGTCCCTGGATTAGCCTGGTTATCAGACAATCCAGGGATACTTTCGAAAACCTCGCCCCTAGGTTAGCCCGGTTATCGGACAACCTAAGGACGTTGTAACGACCAATAAAAAACGCGAAAATAAAGAGGGTCAAAAAAACCATCGCGTCGCTCCGACCGCCTCCTTTTTTACGGCGGCGACAGATGGCGACTCCACTGGGGAAGCCTAGAGAGTTGATCTCATTTAGTGATGGGCTGGCTTAAGAATAATTAAACCAAGAAAACAACGCTTTTACCCTACCTTGTATTATAACATGCTTTATTGTTTGGCTTTCAAATAAACTGTTGCTTGTTTATACTTACACAATTGATTGAAATATAAATTGCACACAAAACCCTTGCACACTACAGTTCCCTCTATACCCGGGGGCAAGTGAGATAACCATAGGGAGTGGGTGGCAGGTACGGTTCGCTGCAGTTAGGGCCTTGTGCCCACCAGTGTGATCGGAAACCACCACTCAAGGTGATAACCTTCCTCTTTTGGCAACTAGACCGACTCTGGCCTTAGTGCTGAGCATGGTTGGACGGCTGGAGAGTAGGGGACCCTATAATGGGGGCACCTTGGGGGCCTTAGCCTGGTGAGAACAGTTAGAACCTACCCTAACCAATGCACCTTTCTCGAGGAAAACCCTACCTCGTGATAAAAACGAAGTCTCGCCTATTCGAGGATGATCGAATTGTGTGTGCATATGATTGTTGCATTTGTATGTTGCATAGCATAAACAAACAACAGAACAAAATCACCAAAAAAAATATTTTACAAATAAACACCCTTATCTCGGACAGTCTGCCTTTTAGCTAGCCTGGTTTCAGGTTCTTTGTAAGCTAAGTAGCCACGCAGTTCCGACAGAAGAGATAAGGGATGCTAAATATTCTTTCGCATAAAGCCATATTTTATCTCGGACAGTCTGCCTTTTAGCTAGCCTGGTTTCAGGTTCTTTGTAAGCTAAGTAGCCACGCAGTTCCGACAGAAGAGATAAAAGGCTATAAAATAAACAAATAAAAAATAAAATAATCCAAAATTCACAAATAAGACCTGGTCCAAAAATATTGCATTCATAAAACATTCATATAGATAGTTTATTCTTTCAAAAAATACGCAAATACCATGCATCATGTAGAAAAACATGATAAATAGTAAAATAAACACTCACATTCAATAAACATCATTTTCATCAAATCATGCATTTTGGTTTTAGAAAATGGAGGGGACAAGTAGACAAGTGGGGAAGGTGGATATTCTCCGAAGCCATACTGAGAAGCTAGAACGGCTTAGTGCAACGATGCCACCGGAGGTTCGTGCTAATTTTGAAAAGTCCTATGGACGGATTCTGGACCTCCTAAAGATCAGTGTCGATCAAGTCTTCCTCAGGGTACTGATCCACTTCTGGAATTCCAGTCTGCGGTGCTTTGAATTTCCGCAGTTCGACATGGTGCCCACTTTAGAGGAGTATGAAATAATGTTGAAATGACCCAAGTCAGCTGGGGTCCATATCCGCCATGAGGCGTATACTCCTGCAGCACCAGTCGCTGCCCTTATCCATCTACCGTACCGACAAAGTACCCTGATAGGAAGAGGGAACACCCAGGGATGGAGAGTATCAATGTTAGAAGACCACCTGTCTTACCTGGCTGAGAGGGCAGAGTGGGTTGCCTTCAACAAGACCCTGACATTATTAATCTTCGGAACGATCCTGTTCCCCTTCCACCTCGACACGATCGATCAAGCCGTCATGGACGCTTTCTTCGCTTGGGACGTGAACTCGAAGAGTCCCCTACTTGCTATTCTTGCCGACACCTTGCTATCGGTGGATTTCTGCCATCAGAAGCAAGGGAGAACACTCCGCTGCTGCTCTTCGTTACTTTATGTGTGGAGCGTCACGCACCTTTACGCCTCCAGTCACATGGGGATATTCCCCGACCCCTTGAGAAGCTTCTCCAAAATCCCCCTCCAACGACGCCTGACTATAGAATGGAGGGATGAGTTAGAACAAAAGGACGCCAATAGCATATCTTGGGTCTGCCCTTGGTTCCGACCCGGCCCAGTTCTCATCAGATGTGGGAGCTACCCGAATGTACCCTTGATAGGACTCAGGGGTTGCATAGCCTACTCACCTAGAGTAGCTATGAGGCAACTCATGAGGACTCAAACTACTATCTCCCGAGGGGAACTCGGAGGGCTGTGCTTCTTTGGAGACCCGTGCACAATCGCCAACTCACTGACTAGTGAGGAAAGCATGGGAGAAGCCAGTCTACATGGGAGACAGAGAGCTAGGAAAAGCTCGGGTGACTGTCACCAGTGACTATGAGGCATGGAGGAGAAGAAGAGAGATGGCTCGACCATCCACCACACCCGCGCCAATCGCCAACAACGAAGAGCTGCAGGCACAAGTCAATGCCTTGACCCAGAGGGTAGAAATAATGGGAGCCCAGATACGGGCCCTTGAGGAAAAGGAACAAGCCTCTATCCTCACGATTGACGGTCTACAAAGGCAAGGCAAGAAAAAGGATCATGAAATAGAACGCCTCAAGGACCAATGTGCTGACGCTAACGAACAAGCTATCCGAGCATCCAAAACGCCAGAACCAGCTCGGATAGCCAAGCTGCGAGGAGATAACCGCGGATCAGGCGCACCTTGAGGCGGAATCAGCTCGAGCAGGCTCAAAAGATCAAGGAGTTGTCAGAAGGACTCCTCCAGGCTCAGATAGATCTCCGCCAAGAGCGAGAGAACAATAGAAAACTGAGCAGAAGTCTCTATGAGCTACGCATTAAGGAGAAAAGCGGGCTAGCTCAGTATGACCAAGTACTTCAAGAGAAGGACCAAGCGGTTGCAAAGCTTGATGAACTACAAGCCTTGGTCATACATCAAGAGGCAAAGATCAAAGAGGCTCAACAATACAGCGAAGAAATGAGCCAAGCGATCCACAAGCAAAGCGAAGCGCTCGCTCACCATGTCCGGGAAGCCGAGAGAGAATTACAAAGAAAACAAGACCCGCCTGTGGGTTTCTTTAGGCTTTTCCGTTTTTGCCAAAAGACGCTTCGTAGTATGGAATAGGAGAATGTACACCTTCCAATGAATTAATGAAATCTTTTTCTTATTCAACAGTTGTCTACTTGCATACATAAACATACATTTGCATATTTAATTTCCCCTCCTTCACACTTAATAAATAAGATAATAAAAAGGAAGGATTAACTAACACGTCTTCCAACTCAGAAGAATGGAGAGAAAGCCACTCCTAATAAAGCTCACCCCAACGGTTGAATCATCGCAAGAGGGAAATAAACCTCGGCCGTTGGTCCTCAAGAATAAAGAAGAGGGGGCAAGGACGCCAGTGCGACTATTTATGCCACGTCCTTTCCCCTACGAGTCAAATAAAGCTGTACCGTGGAGATATGGGGAATCTTCACCAATAAAAGAGGAAATAACAAACATAGCCGGCATTGGGGGCACAACTAGAAGTGGAAGAATCTACTCCCCCAAGGACACACAGGAAAATGTCCTTCAAAATAAAGGAAAAAATAAAAAGACCGAAGAAGAAAAAGAAAATAAAGAATCCAAGGAGGAGACAGAGGAACTACTCCAGTTTATAAGACAAAGTGAGTATTCCATTATAGACCAGCTCAATCGTACGCCTGCAAAGATCACGTTGCTATATTTGATAATGAGCTCGGAACCACACCGGAACGCCCTGCTGAAGGTCTTGAGCGAGGCGCATGTACCTCACACAATATCCCAAGAAAAGGTTGAGAGGATCGTCGGTCACATCACGACGAGCGATCACCTCGCCTTCACAGAGGAAGAGCTCCCTCTCGAAGGGTCAAAGCACAACAAGCCCTTGCACATCTCAGTCAAGTGCGAGGAATACCTCATTGCCAAAGTTCTTGTGGATAACGGGTCGTCCCTGAACGTGATGCCCAAGTGCACACTGGAAAAGTTGACCATCCAAGGAACCCGTCTGCGCCCAAGCAGCACCATCGTTCGAGCCTTCGACGGGTCAAAACAAGAAGTAGTGGGAGAGATCAATTTGCCAATCCAAGTGGGACCCACTATCTTTAACGTTGATTTCCACGTAATGGACATTACTCCAGCATACAGTTGTCTCCTCGGCAGGCCTTGGATTCACGACGCTAAGGCAGTACCTTCAACGCTCCACCAAAAAGTCAAATTCGTAGTGGATAACAAACTGGTCATGGTTCAAGCAGAAGACGATATCCTGATCAGTGGACCGTCCACCCAACCTTATGTGGATGTGGCTGAAGAGGCTCTTGAAACGTCTTTTCAAGCGCTTGAAATTGCCAGTATAGAGCGACTTCCCAGAAATACAAAGGCAGCCCGCATGATGTTGAAGCATGGCTACCATCCTGGTCAAGGACTGGGGGCAGATTCCCAAGGAATGAGGGAACCCCCGGAATTCAAAGACAATCCCCACAAGTATTGCCTAGGATATAACCCTTTCAAGGGCCGAGCGGGAAAAGCAAAAGGGAAGTCCCCCCTCCGCACACTCAAGCAGATTTTCCGAAGTGGAGGGGTGCAAGCGTCGAGAGCCACTCTAGTCATTAGGAAATCTTTTTCTTTGTTTAAGGGATGTAAACCCCATGATTGTTAGAGATTATCCCCCGGGGCGAGCCCGACCCCCGGGCATTTCAGGGCACATATTCCCTTATTAATTAATAAAGAATGATTCTTTCTATCTGCTTCTCTTCTTTCTACTTCTGACTGAACCACATAAATAACCCTGTCTAAGTAAACATAAAAATAAAAAAGAATAAGAAGCGCTTCCAAATAATCAAACCTTCATCATTGCCATCATCATCAAGTTAGCTGATTAGAAGCACATAAAAACAAAGACTTCACCTAAGCCATGAAGGAAGTCACGCTTCGCCAATACTGTGAACAAAAAAAATAAATACAAAAAAAATAACAACAAAAAAACAAAGAAAAAGCCCATAGAAGCTAAAGGCCAAAGAAAAGGGCAAATTACCCGGTAGGAAACCCACTAAGGGGGCTACACAAAAGATAGGGTCGACCCGGTAGGACACCCGAACAACAATAAAGGGTAGCCTAGGCAAAAGTTAGGGTTACAAATAAAGGTCCACTAGGATTCCTCCAAAATTTTACAAGAGAGAGAACCTAGACAAAAGTTAGGGCCAAACACAGTATCCTAGTTCGAAAACCCAAAGGGCGATCTAGGGAAATCAGCTAGCTATCTAAAAAAGCAATAAAACCTGAGAGCGCAAATACAAAAAGAAGAAAGAGGAAAATGTTTGCTTAGACAAAGCTTAAACACCTAGGCTTAACCCTAGCCAGCCATTCTTACAAATTCTTTATCAATAAAAATCAACCCTCTAAAACACAAACCATTGATTTTTACCCCTTTTTTTTGCTTCTTTTCTCTTGACCCTCACGACAATATTCTGATAATTAATTTGGGAATATGGAGGCGTATAGTCAACAAGAGGATTGAAATTCCTAAAGCAAGGAAAAAGGGACACTGCATGACAAAGAGTGCTCTACAAAAAGAAAAAGAAAAGAAAAAGAAAGAAACTACTCTTCGGTCACAAAAAGTCCGGTTTGGTACAGCATGTACAAAAGCACAGATCAGGAGGCACTCGGCGCTACAAGACACGTTGGTTAAAGTCCTTCTGAAATATTAAACAAAGTAAGCATTATAGGACATCAAACATGAAAACATTTGCATGCATAAAATGTTTTTGAACCAGGTTCTATTCCTTATGCAAAAAAAAAAAAAAAAAAACGAAAATTCGAGACCACCGTCTGGATATTCCAGACCGCCGTCTCGGTTCCCTTGCAAATCGAGACCGCCGTCTCGAGAAACCAGACCGCCGTCTCGACTTAGGCTAAGTCGAGACCGCCGTCTGGGTTATCGAGACCGCCGTCTCGATCTGTTGGCAAAACGAGACCGCCGTCTCGACTTCCCAGACGGCGGTCTCGACCTGGAAAAAAATCCTATATAAAGGGGGCGCGCTTGGGGGGTTTCCTCACAACTCTCCTTGCCTCCTAAGCCTCCAGAGCCTCCAAAACTCCCATTCTACTACTCAAAGCCTCCCGTGCCCCAAGATGTTCAGTAGAGGCGGCTCCAGGAAGAGAAGGGCCACCGCTGGTGCTAGCAGTTCAGCACCACCGCCACCCTCAGACCCTTCTCAACTCCAACCACAACACCAGACCCGCCTGGACAACCTCAGAAATTACCAGTGGCACTCACTGCTGACACTGGACTTCGGCGTCTTGGCCGAATTCGGATGGGAGGAAGACGTCCGAACACACATCGATAACATCGGGTGGGGCTTTCTGCTACAGCCTCCCCCCATTCATGTGTACCCGCAGGCGGTAATCGAATTCCTGGCCTCGGTCTCTCTCGTTGAGATCCCCTCCATGGCCTCGGGAATGCAACCCACCAAAATGGTCAATTATTTCATGGGTGGGCAATACCACACTACCACTTTGGAGGAATTCAATGTCTCCATTGGATTCATCCAGCCCGAGGAGGCGTTAACTCGGGAGTACCGTGAGGCCATTTGCTCTAGGCCCACCAACCTCACCGCTGCTGAGATGTGGCAGGAGCTCACAGGAGCCACCACACTGCCCACCTTGATGAGGGGGTCTGCACTCTCCCCACCACTCCGCATCTGCCACAAGCTGCTGGCAGGCACCGTCCACGCCAGAAAAGAGAGTCAGGGGAAGATATCCCTCCCTGACCTCTTCGTCCTCTTTTGCATGCACCAGAGACGGCGCTGCAATCCTGGGTACTTCCTCCTGAGGGCCCTGAAGGACTTTGGGAGTAGATCCACGGGGGCCATCCTTGTGGCTCCCCTCATCACCCCCTAGCGAGAGAGAATGGGGTGCCCCGCAGGGAAGAGCCGGCCCGCAATCTGAGACCCAAGCCCATCAACGGGCCAATGCTGGTCAGCATGGGGATGCTGATACGCCGGGGAAGTCAGTTCACCCTGCACCCTACCCTGGACTTCGAGCTGGACCTCCAGGGAATAGTGGCGATGCAGGATGCGCCCATATCTCCCAGCTCCCAGCAACAGCAGCAGCAGCAACAACAGCAACAACCACCACCATACACAGAGGACTTTGCTGGCCTCCACCTACACATGAACGATCTGAGCCAGCAGATCGGCCAAATGGCGATATGGCAAGAGCAGCAGACCCAGTGGCGGCAGGTCCAAGATGTTCGCCAACAGGCCTTTCAAGAGGGCCAGGATGAGATCCGCCAAGAGCAGCAAAGGATGCGGCAGGAGTGGATGGCGTTCCAGGAGGATTACAACGATGAAGTCCAGGAACAAATCGACTTCCGCTACCACATGTATAAGCATTTTCCCTACCGTGCCCCTTCTGACGATGACTCTTAGGGGCTGTACTGGTTTAAATAAAAAGTCGTTGTAATAAAATTTTCTATGAATAAAATTTTATTTTCCGCATCCTTTGCCTTCTTTTGCAAAAGCCAGCGTAACAAAAAAAAACTTAAGAGAAAAAGGCACACGCTCAATAAAAAGCCAGAATCCAAAATCGCGAGAAAAAAGATAAAATCGCGAAAAAAGGCAGGATTAAACCAGCACCAATAAAAATCAACTACCAAAAGACGAACACAAAAAGAAAAGAACCCGACTAACCAGCAAGAATCGGAGGATCACCACAAAAAATCAAAAGCAAAGAATCCCCAGCAACCAACAAGGCTGGATGGACAACCAACAAAATCCCCGGCGCAGCCTGGATGAACATTCAAAAAGTACAAGAACAAACTACCAATACAGAGATCACTCCCCAGGAAACGGCGCATGGTCAGAATCAGTAAGCCGCCACCACGACCAAAGGATCAGCTACCGCAAGATGGAGCATCCGGAGGCTTAACCACCAGATGGGGGTGCGTACTCATCAGACCTTACAGAAGAGGGCTTACCAGACGGGGGTTCATACTCGTCAAACACCAGATGGAGGTGTGTACTCATCAGGCCTTACAGAAGGGGGCTTACCAGGCGAGGGTTCATACTCGTCAAAACCAGATGGGGGTTCGTACTCATCAGCCGAAGGGGTCAGCTACCGCGTCGAAGGAGCATCCCGGAAGCGCACAACACAACATTTCCCCAGAAGATCATCCGCCGTGAAGACAGAGTATCTGAAGGGTAACCGGGCAAGAGGGTCAACTCCTTTACCCTCCGGTCGATCACCTCGGCACAACAAGGCCAGCAGTCGACTAGTCGGGTAAAGGGGGCAGCTGTAGACCCCAAATCTTGCCCGACCTCCAAATAAAGCCAGAAAGCTTCCTATTTGAAGACGGCTGAAGCCTAACAAGCCACTAGGAGAGACTATTAGGCCCCCGTACCAAGATAGGAAGGTTTTTTGGCCCGAAAATAAAGTTTCTCGCCCTGAAGGGACGAGACCGCCGTCTGGAAGGACCAGACCGCCGTCTCGTCTCAACGCCAGGACGAGACCGCCGTCTCGATTTTCCAGACGGCGGTCTCGACTCTCGCAAAGTCGAGACGACGGTCTGGATTTTCCAGACGGTGGTTTCAATTCCTGCAAAGGTCGAGACGATGGTCTGGGTTTTCCAGACGGCAGTCTCGATCCCCTGCATGGTCGAGACGGCGGTCTCGACCTTGTCAGACGAGAACGGCGGTCTCGACCTGTCAGGCGCGGAAAACTATAAATAGGGGTCCTCCCCCCCTCATTTCCACACAGAATCAGCATAGCTCTCCATTCTCTCTAGAATTTCTCTCTCTAAGAATCCCTCCGAGGCATTTCCAGAGTTTCTGAGTGTCTTTAGGCATAAACTGAGTGCTCTAAATCTTCTTTAGAATCCCTCCGAGGCATTTCCGGAGTTTCTGAGAGTTGTAGAGTGAAGGGTTGCCAAAACGCACCCTCTCTTTAAAGAGAAATATATAAAAAGCTTGCTTTAGAGGTACACATTCTCTCTCCTTCTAATTTTATCGCTTTCATTTAAATGTATGCAATAGATACTAGGGCCATGTAGTCATAATCTCTAAATACCGCATAATAAAAGGGTAAAAGCGCTATTTTCCAGTTTAATTATTTACTCAAATTAGCCGGCCTATCATAGGGAACCCGAAAGGGGCGTCGTAAAGGAACTAACACTTCCTTTACACGTAACTAACTCCCTTACCCAACTCTGGTTCTAATGACCAAAGTTGGTTTTTCGAAAACCAACGCCTTTTTAAACCCCTTTTCCGATGTTTATGGTAAAAATATCGGTGATGACTCCATAGAACCCAAATTAAATAAGTCCCTGGATTAGCCTGGTTATCAGACAATCCAGGGATACTTTCGAAAACCTCGCCCCTAGGTTAGCCCGGTTATCGGACAACCTAAGAACGTTGTAACCAGTAATAAAAAACGCGAAAATAAAGAGGGTCGAAAAAACCATCGCGTCGCTCCGACCGCCTCCTTTTTAACGGCGGCAACACTCACGGGTATCGACATACTTACAGTTGTCGATGCTACAGGTGTATTCCCATTATGACTTTGCCCCCCAGTATTTGATGGGTGTGACCCATTTAATCCCTCAGTGTTACTCTGGTTACTTGACGAACTCTGACTCATGACTCTCCCACTCCTTAATCTCATACACTCTCGAACTAACCAATTTTGTGTTTCTCAACACAAGAAATCCCCTACCTGGCGCGCCAATTTGTTTCTGGTGGAATTTCGATCGATTTCGATTCTAAAGGTGTTTTGGTCCTAATCAAAATCCTCCCACGTAAGTTCTTTTTACTTAGGCTAGCAATTTGACTTTCAATCGAAAATGTGTATAAGAATCGAAAGTTACAGGATATCGAAAATGCTATTTTTTATATTTAAAATACCGAACACAGTAAACATACCGAATCGAGAAACAGAATAGTAAATTGCGAGGAAATGTAAAGTGCGAAAACCCCAAATTTACATTAATTGTAAATGACAAGATATCGAAAACAGTGCAAATATAAATGACAGGAAATCGAAATTGTAAGAAAAGTAAATGACAGGAAATCGAGATTGCAAGAAAAGTACTTGACAGGGAAACTTAAATGCAGAAATTTAAACTTTCATTGAATTGAAATGACAAGGAAAAATTACAGAAACATAAAACTACTGAATTTAAATTGCATTAAAGCAAATTACCAAGGAAAATACAGAAAGCGGTAAATGTACTCAGTGAGCAAGGAAATCCAGATTGCCAGAAGCTTCATGGTGTTCGTCGTTTCTCCGGTAGACTTTTCACTATTGATTCTGTTCTCTCCCAATTTCTGCCCCTTATTTCTTCCTTCTTTGCTCTATTTATAGTGCATCGTTCAAGTCTTCCAAGAGCAGTTAACACGACTGCTACCACGTTCTACGTGCATATGGCGGTTTATCTTCTACGGTTTCCCACGTTCTCACGATCTTCGATTTCCTCCATGGTTTCGAAACTGCTCTCTATCCGTGCGTTTGACTTACTCTTCTCTTTATGGTTTGGCCAAAGTTTTCGATGTCCGTGTAGGTTAGCTTTCTTCATTTTCGATTTTACACTTTCGAGAACTTCGAATTGCTTATGATTCCATTTCAACCTTAACGTCTTATCATTCTAGTTTCTTAGGTTTTTATTCGACAATAGGCATTTGACTATCATTCCTTCGATTCTCGATTGTACTTCTCGATGTTATGTGTTACGTGCTTAGACATCGAATGGTTTTTTATCTATCTTGATTTATCAGTCACATGTTCTCTCTTTCCTTTCCTTCGTTTTCGATCGCTTTTCTCGATTTTCCACTAACAACTATACAATTAGTTAAGAAGTAACTTGGAAAAATAGCACATCTAAAATTAAATTTTTTTTTAATCACTCTATTATTTAAGTAGAGATTAATAATAAACATTTCTTAACTAAATTATTTTTAGCAAGAAAATAATTAAAAAAATATTAGTGTTCTAATTATTTTCTTATAGATTAAATCTAACTTTATTTTCATTGTTTCTTCAACAACTAGTTACGAATTAATAAAAAATAAATTTTGAAACAAATTTTTCTTACTAATTAATAAATTTGTTATAGTGTTTATTTTAGTTTTTCAAATAACATGTGGTATTAGTCCTTAAAAACTTATGTTAATCCTCTAAATTTACTGTTTAGAGACTTTTTTTATTTTTATTTTAAGGGACTAAAATACGAGAAATTAAAAATGGAATCAATTTAAATTTAAGAGACTAAAAATATAATTAAGCGTTTATGATATTGCATTAACTTTTTTTTCCCGTTGTTTTATAATTGGATAATCAAAGTTGATATATTTTCGTTTAAAAAATGATTTTTCTAAATCAAATTTCTGGATTCCTTCTAATTGAGTACCCACTGTCTTCTTATTGGGTTATGATAGACTTCACGGCGTCAACTCTTAATGGTTTACCAAGAATTTTTGTTCCCCCACTAAGGAATAAGAAAGAGAAAAAATGATTATTAATAGAGTCAGTCATGTTCGTTTCTTACTGTTAAATTACAAGTTTTTTTTTTTTTTTTTAAAGCATAGATAAATATTTTTCTCATAAATATTCTCTTTCTAAAAACACTTCTATTTAAGCACAATTTTAATTAAATATAAATCATGACATCGTGGAGAAATAATCTATTATCTTATATATGTTATTATTATTTACTTTAAAAAGATAGAATTGCTTAAAACGCACATTCTGCATATCGTGACTCCAGGCTTCAGCTATTTTTATTTTCTCGCGTAAGTTATAATATTTTTTTCTCCACATATATTCTTATAGTCTGAATCACTATAGATAATTAAAAATAAGCATTTTTGTTGCGGAAGATTAATTCAACCTGTGATTCCACACAATGCATTCATATTAAAGTTGAAGCGAGAGATACATTACTAACAAAAGGGTAAAGAAGATAACACTGATGATGATGATGGGTGAACACACCACTTTGGAACAATCTCAAAGATTTCTCATGAAGCAAGGTCAAACGTTAATTATTGGAAATTAAAGCAACACAACAGGGATACACAAAAAACACAGAAAAAGAACCATAATCAATACCAGTGGATTATATAGATGTATATATCGTTGTCGGTGATGAGTTAGTTGTAATGAGGATTAGCCTGAATGAAATCCTCGATAGCCTTAGTGAATCCTGCAGATCTCTCCTTGCCAGCCTTCACAAATTCTTCAGCGAGTTTCTCATCACCTTTCGTGTAGTATCTGCTCGTCGACTTCACAATCGATCCTCCATCTGGGGTTCCCACTATTTTGTACTCATAAGATATCTTCTCCAATGCCTCTGACAATGCACTTCCTTCAATCACACTATAGTTGTACACATAGTTTTCTGTGTCTAATGCATCTACGTGGTGCTTCACAAACCCTAAACCTGTATGTTCACATTTCACAAACACGCACATATATTTATATATATGAAAATCAATTATATCATATCTATTAACTGTTTCATTGATGTTTACCTTCAACAAGAGTGAGTTTCTTAATGGTTCCTGGCCCACCATCTCCTTCGATGGTTTCCGCGCTCTTGATGAAGTTTGGCAATGCTTTTGGGAAGACATTGGTGGCATCTAGGACAATGGCTTTGAATAATTTTGCAGCAGAGACAGGAGAAACGTGTTCGCTTTCAGAAGTGAAAACACCCATGATTTTCTGAGAAAAGTAAAAGAAACGATGAGATCAAAGAAAATATATTCTAAATGTGTGTGTGTCTATGAGTTTATGGATTTTGGTATGGCCTTAATTTATAGGCGCTTCAGGTTACTGTGAAGTTGCTTCCACAACAGTTCTATCAAAGACTTTGTTTAGATTAAATTTTGTCAGAGTTAGAGAAAACAAATAAAATATGATTTATATTAAAATTAGTTAATTTATATAAAAAAGTAAATGACTTTAATATTGTATATAAATAAGTTAAAGCCAAAGTGAAATGAAGGAGACAAGACTTAATTGTGGAAAAACAGTGAGGGATTCATTATTACAAATTGGAAGGAATTCCAAGTAATATTGTTGCCCCATAAAGACCAAAGAAAGTATATTACCCTATACTCTTGCAGGAAAATGCGTTTTATTTTATATAGATATACTTTCATCATAATAGACTTAAAGTCACTGCTTCCACGTGATACCACCAAGACTTTGGATAGCCTATGAATGAAAATCTTCACACACACTCAGATAGAAAATATGATTTGATTGAAATAAAGAAAATTATAATTAAGATATTTGTCCAGTCTAGCATATGTAGGCATAATCTTGCCCAAATTTGTCATTAAATTTAGGGCTGTGTCTAGGAATTAAAGGAAAGAATTATTAATTATTAATTACATGTTTAATGGAAGTATTTAAACTATGGCATGAAATAGGTTGTTCATCTATCAAAAAGAATTTTCTATCTACACTTCACCTTGAAAAAACACTACAACTTATGTTTGTTTGGTCTTGGAATATTAATGGATACAATCTCAGTGGTCATCATCAAGTCTTCACAATTTATGTTTTCACTCAATACATATAATAACTTTTCAATTAATGGGCCTGAGGAAAAGACTTATTTGCTCTTAGTCGTGGTTATTTCTCACTCCACTATTTTAAAAATATGCTTTCAATATACACTTTTAACGTTGGTTTCATATTAATCCACATTGAAAATCTTTTAATTGACTCTTTTCACGTGTGTAGATTTCAGATGAATCGATATTGAATGTATTTTCACTCAAATATTTTTTTAAGTTAAAGAATTAAAACTGACGAGGTTGGAACATAATATTTTATAGTTGAAAGTCGATACTCCAACCACTAAATTATTATAATTTTTTGATAATAACTTACAAATTAATTATATTTATATACAAATAAATATATACCCGTGTAAATATATATTTATTTATATTTTCTGGAAAGTGTTTTTATCTTTTTCAACCAAAAAATTTTAGAGTTGAAAGCTGATACTCCAACCACTAAACTACTATAATTTTTTGATAATAATTTACAAATAAATTATATTTATATACAAATAAATATATATCCGTGTAAATATATAAATATAGAATATATAAATACAAATATATTTATATATTTTGATATATTTATATATATTTATATAGTTATATATTTATATGTTGGATGTGAGGGCGCGTTTGAGTGTGAAAGTGAGATTGACTCTCGCTTGAGTGAAAATACGTTAAAGGTCACGGAAATTGACTCGCTCAAGCCTCGCTTGAGCGAAAATTGGTATTTTTCGCTTGAGCGAATGATGCGTTTTCCAAATTTATTTTATATCATTATATAAATAATTTATAAATATTATATTCTGTCATTAAATTACAAACCCATATAAAGAGACCCGCTCACAAATTTGACATCAAATTTTGAAAACCCACTCGACACACACTTTCACCTTTGAGCGTGCCCTCACATCCAACCTATAAATATATAATTATATAAATATATCAAAATATATAAATATATTTGTATTTATATATTTATATATTTACACGGATATATATTTATTTGTATATAAATATAATTTATTTGTAAGTTACTATAAAAAAATTTGAGTAGTTTAGTGGTTGGAGTATCAACTTCCAACACTAAGATACTGAATTCGAATCCTTTTAGTGACAAATAATATAAAAGAGAGGTACGGTTAGGCTACTCCACATAGATTTACATTATTTTATTTTATTTTTTTTAATTATATTTATTATAGAGAATATAAAAAATATTATACATATTTTGAATGCAAAAAGATATTAAAAATGATAAATATATTTTATTTCTTGCAAATTTATTGATTTTACATGTATTTTTATACTAACAATTACTATTGTAATTACAACCTAATCTGTGTATGGTATGATTTTTTTTATTTAAAGGCCACTCTAATTAAATAAAATTTAATTTAATTTTGATTTAATATAAAATATGCAAACCAAATCAATATTTTTGGGATTAAATTCAGATAAATTTTTATATTTTTTTACTATAAAATTGTTAATTTTTTTAATATTAAATAAAAATAATATTATGATTTTTTTATATTTCTAATTTTCAATTGTATCTGGTATTTATAAATAAATTATATAAAATTGTAATATAAATTTGACTCATGAAAAATATAAAAATATAATAAGTACAATAGAATTAGATTATTAAATATATATTTATTAACTATTAATTAACTCAGAACTTGTAATATCATATTTAAATATATAAGAAGTAATTTTGTGCAGCTTGATTTTCAAATTGAAATACAAACCAAAATTTTCTGTTGAGTAAAAAATAATTTTGAAAAATATAAATGATTCATCTTTATTCGATTTTTTGTTATTTTTCATTTGTTTGATTTTTGAACATTTTAATTTTAGAAACAAAAGACTATATATATCCATGGTGATGACAAAGTTTAAGGTGGAGAAGTTTAACAGCAAAAGTTATATTTCCTTGTGGAGGGTAGAGAGATGTTGTTTCAACAAGGGTTAGAAGAAGTCCTCACTCACTTCAACTAAAAAAATTCAATATTTCTCTCTCACATTCTTTGGAGGCATATATATTTTACATATTACTTCCATGACTAGGCAAAATGTCTTTTTCTTAATCATCTCAAACAACAATAATTTTATCTTTCTTTTTATATACTATCTTTCTACCATATTTCATCTTTTTTTCTTTTTACAATTAAAAGTTAATATTTATATCAAGTTAAAAATATTCATTAAATTTAAACCATGATTTATATATTTAAAAAATACTTAATTTAATTGTATGATTTTTATAAATTATTCACAATATAATTTATATGTTTAAAATACCTATTTATCATACATTTTAGTTTCATAAAAAAATGGTTTTTCTCTTTGCTACTACATTGAATGAAATAGTATTAAAATAGAAAAGAGTAATACTCCAACAAGGCACGCCATTGACTCATAAAATTAATGGAGAATGATGGATCATGATGGTACCATTGTGACTAATAGTGACCCTTAATTATGGGAAAATCATTTTTATTACTTCACGCGTTTTTACTATTCACTATAATAAGCTATAAACGTTTGTCTTTAGTGTGATGGTAGATTAATTTTTTTTATTCAAAATAGGAATATTTGGGCTAATTTTTTTTGGGATACTATTATGATTTATTTGACCAATTTGTAAAAATCGAATGTTTCTGTAAATATAGAATATCCGTTTAGAGCTTCGTAAAGTATCTTTTTTTTTTTTTTTTATGATTTTCAATGTATGTTATATAAAATGTTTTATACTAGTAATATTTTTTAAACACTTAAGAAGAGTTGGTATAATTTATAAATAATATTAGTGTTATGTTTGTAAAATAATTAAGGAATTTTACGAAAATTAAAAAAATGAAATTAAATGAAATCTGAAAAAAAGTATGAGTGTAGTTTGTGTTTTTAATTCTGTAATGAGTACTTTTAAAGCTGTAATTAGAAAAGAAAGAAAAAGAAAAACTGTATCTTGAAAAGCCGCCGAGGGAGTTGAAAGAAAGATTAGAAAAAAGAGTTTCGTATGACAATTTTTTCAACGAAGGGATAAGCTAAGATATTACGAAAACCAGAATTCAATCTCTATAGTATGCATCCATATTTAATGTTTATTAATTTTTATTTTCAATAAATCAATATTATTGCCGACATAAACCTTACTATAATATATATATATATATATATATATATATATATATATATAATTAGATAGCCAAATTTCAATCTATCATTTATCTTATTTATATTCAATTAATCTGAATCATATAAAAAAATCAAAATAATATATTATATTTAAAATAGACAAGCATATGTGCTAAAATTATACTCAGCACAAAAATATTTAAAAGAATAAAGTTTTAAAATAAAAACTTATAATAAAATTAAAATTTAATTCTACGATCACTTTCAATCCTGCCAAAGGGTGACAACTTGACAAGTAGAATCTTTGGAACCATTCCCCTGTTTATAATTTTATTGAGTTTTTTTATTAAAAATTAAATAAACAAATAGTATTTCCAAGTTAATTTATTAATTTCATTTTTTATTTATTTTATCTAAAAATGTTTATTTCCAAGTTATTTTACTATTTGGGGGTCATTATAGTATCAAAGCTCATTAAAAATTACATGTGCTTGTGTCGTATTGAAGTTGATAGAAGGCTAGTTTATTAATATTTGACTGTGTTGAATATGATATGTATATGCAAAATAATATTTACATATAAATAATTAACTTAATTTTATTTAAATCAGTTAAACTCGCTCAAAATATTTTAAAAATCTTTAATACTAGAAAATGGTGAATAACATGATTATTTTTCTTAAAAAATTTAAACAAACAGACAGATTGCTCAATCTGATAGTTTAGTCAAATTGGTTTTTATTAATTACGAAATGAAACGTACTGGTTTTTCCCATCAGTTGATTTATCTGATGATACTAATGCAACGTGCCTTTAACCTAATTTCATAATAACTCCATCCAAATCAATCATAAAAAAATAATAATAATAAATTATTCCAAAGATACTATTTATGCATTTATATTTGTGGAATTTTCTTTTTCTTTTTGTTAGTTTTTATTTTCTAAAACAATCTACTTATAATTTTTTTTATTAATAAAATAATAATTTTTAGGATGGGATCTAAATAATTAAAAAATAATTTAAAATAATATTATATACTATCATATAGTATTATTTTATTAATTATTTAGATTGTTAAATAATTATTTTTATATTTTTAATTAATTTAATTATTAACAAGTTGTAGATTGGATGTGTAATTATTGCCCTATATTTCTCTAGCCTGAGCCAAAAACAATACACAAGGAATATTCAATTCGATATAAACTCCTTGTGGTAAACACAAGATTGAAAAAGTTGAAGTGATGATTTCCATCATTATCATTTATTGACGAAGAGAGATAAAGATAGCCACGAGCTCTCTCAATTATGCAGCAAAGGGAAATAAGAAAAGAAAACACTCACAAGCCAACTTAACTTAAGCACACTGTGATTTGATAACACTCCACGCAAGCCAAGAAAACTCTTGTATATCAAATAGGCAAGGTCCTTAGTACTGACTGAATATTCATAATTAACTGAATTGGATATGTTGTGTTCAGGGATTGGCCAAAAGGTATGCTTCCACGGCCTTGAAAAGAGCATCACTCTTGGCTTTGCCAGTTTTGAGTTCCTCTTCGTTGGGTGGAGCATCTCCTTTGCTGTGGTATTTTACGCTCAGCTTCACGACAGACCCTCCGTTGGGTCCATCACTCAGTTTGGTCTCGATTGTGATCTTCTCTGCTGTGTCTGGCAAAGCAACACCTCCAACTATGCTGTAGCTGTATCCCAAGTTAGCCTCATCTATTGCTTCTATCTTGTGCAGCACAAACTTTGACTCTCCATCTGTTCATTCAGAATTGATAATTAATTCATTTTATATGCTATAGTGTTGGATGTGGATAGATATTATGGTAGAGATTAAAGCAATAATGAAATAGAAATATATATATTTAGTGACTGACCCTCAACGAAAGAGATCTTCTTGATGGTTCCGGGGCCACCGTTGCCTTCAACGATTTCAACACCCTTGAAGGAATCAACAGCTTTTGGGATAATGCTATCGGCGTCTTTAGCAAGGGCTTGGTAGAGCCTAGAAGGGGGCACAGGGGAAGTGGTTTCGTCATCGAATGAGAAAACAGCCATGATCGAACCTTAATGAGATGGAAAGGAAGAAAACAGAGTTTGAGAATTGAAGAAGATGTTTATTGCTGTGCTGAGTGAGTGTTTAGCAGAGGAGGGGCATGTATTTATAAGCAAGCGATAGGTCTGGTATGTATGTCTCATGGATCTTGCCATAGTGTGAATGAAGGTGCCCACTCACTCATACAGGACAAGGTTGTTGGGCCATCATCTCTGTAATAATATAAACAATATCCTTAAAAGATGTTATCTTGTATTCAATTCTTGGTTGACTACTTTTCTGTTTTTATTTCTAGTTTTTTATGCTTAACTTTTCTTTTCATTTCTGTGTTTCTATCACATATAACTTTTTTTTCTTTTTTAAATAGTCACATAATTTTGGCGTATAATTATATAGTTTAGGTTTATTCTTCTCAGTTTATTACTACTATAGTGTAAAAATAAGTTTATTCTTAAACCAGTAATTTTAATTTTCAAATATTGGTTTTCCACTTTAATATTTTACATAGTATTTCAATTATTTTGTTCGTTAATGTAAAATATTCATGTTTGTCAAATATTGCGATTTTGAAGCATTCAAATTCAAAGAAGAAGTTTCCTAAAGGAAAAAGAATTCAAAGAAGATAAAGGTAAGCACGTCACGTTCAACAATGGCAACCATTTTCGGTATTTCCAGGATCAATGACTTATTTTTATATCAAATTGTTACATAATAATATAAAAATCAATCTTTATAAATTTTATTTATTATACTTTTATTCAAATATTTTAAAAACAAGCGAATTATTATCCCAACTATAAATATTTCTAATTTAAGTTTTATGAATTAAAAAGAAATCGAATAAATTATTAATTCTTGACATAAAGAAATATAAATGGATTTTAAAATTAATTTATATAAAAAAGGTGTTTAGTTATATATAAGAATTTTATATAAGTCAATAAAAAATAAAAAAAATGAAAACATTCACTTTTTTTTTCTTTTCTTTTCTTATCTCACTTGTATGTTTTGTTTTAGTTTATGTACCTCTAAGCCTGAATTCAGAATTAGTTTATCAAGTTATAATCAATCCTTGTTGACTGATTTATATGTTTGATGGTTCACCTATTTTCTTCTGTATTTGCCAGTCATTTTCACTTATTATATCTACCGTTTCTCTTCTTTATCTTTTTCATTTCCTGTTGCTATAGGGTGATTTTGTGATTCATGAATATGATAATCTAGTTTAATAATCTTGAAGTCATTAATTTATATTATTTAAGTGTTTTAAAACATAATATCGACAATAATGAATACAACTATCTAACACGTATTAAGTTTATAATCTACAATTTTTATATTATTATGTTTTTTAATTTATTTCGATATTAGATTTACAAAAAAAAAATTGTGATTAAGTACGTACATATATAAATATCTAAAAAAAATATAGGAAACAATATTTTTTTTAGATTAAACGATATATATATATATATATATATATATATATATATATATATATATATAATTGTGTAAATAAAAGTTTATTAATTTGATTATACAAACATGTCTTAATAAGAAATTTTAATAGTTAATAAATTAATTTTTTATACATAATAAAACATAAATGTGGACTGGAATATGAAGTTGTTAGTAAAAAATCGATACAAGGATCGAAAAAATAGAAGAGAGAAAATCGAGGATCATATGATTGGTTAAAAAGTTGATAAATCGGAAAGCTGGTTGGAAGACACCCAGTGACCACGAGATAGTATGAACATATAAATCGAGAATGGAAATCGAGAATCAGAAAAGAGAGAAACAAATCGATGAAAGTAATATAGTGTAAAATCAAGGTTAAGGGAAATCGGACTCGATAACTGGAATCGAGATCGAGGGAAACGGTTATCATGCATATGGAACATAAGGAGTGGCTTTTCACATCGCGGCTATGGTTAGAAATCGAGAAACGATTATAATGCACATGGAACGCGGAAGCGGTTTTCTAAACCGTAAACTAAGGTAAAAATCGAGGATCGTGCACATGGAACGTGGTGACAATTTTTTAAACTGCTCTTAGGAGGTTGTATTGAGGGATGCCTATAAATAGAACGAAGCTTGAAGAAGAAGGGAAAATTGACAGAGACAACAGAAGCACAAGTGAAAAGTCTACCGGAGAACGACGAATCATGAAGTTTCTGGCGATCTGGATTTCCATTCTCATTGATTGTTTTTACCGTTTTCTTTACTTTCCCTGGTAACTTATTTACATTCATCAATTTAAGTTCCTGTATTTTAAATTTTTTGCCATTTACCTTCAACGCAATATAAGATCCTGCACTTAAATTTTCCTGCATTTACTGTTTTTGCAATTTCGATTTCCTATTGTTTACATTTCTGCAATTTCAACTTCTTGCCATTTACATTTAATGCAATTCGAGGTTTCCGCATTTATATATATATATATATATATATATAATTTTTTTTTTTTGCAATTTGATATTCTGCACTGTTTCTTCGATGCGATATTTTCTTCTTTATTGTTGTCTTTACTTCGAGTTTCTTAATACAAAATATCAAAAATAGTACTTTCGATTGTCAATCAGCACACTAGGTTGCGTTGTTAGCATTTCTTGATACTATGAGATTTTCGATTCTCATACACATTTTGATTGAAAATTGTCGCTAGCCTAAGTGAAAAGAATCTACGTGGTCGAATTTGATCAGAACCTAAAATCGAAATCGATCAAATTTTCACCAGAAACAAATTGGCGCGCCAGGTAGGGGATACACAGTTGTGTCGAAAAAACACAAACAATTGGCTAGTTCGAAAGTGTATGAGATTAAGGAGTGGGCGAGTAATAAGAATGAGTCAAAATCCACCACCACATAATCAGAATAACAGTGAGATTCTAAATAATTCACATTCACCAAACACTGGGGGGCAAGTTCACAATGGGAATATGCCTGTAATACCGACAACTGTGAGTACGTCGATACCTGTGAGTACTGAACAAAACTCAGGCACATTAGTAAACACTCAGTTAGGGTCTAGTACTGTAATGTCGAACAATATACAAACTACGGGGAACCCCATAATAACATATGCAGGTCCGCATATGAGTGTATGGCCGCCTGGTTTTTCGATTAATAATATGGATGGGGTTGGTACTTCTTCAATACAACGAAGTACGAGATTTAACTTAGGAATGCCCCAAAACTTAGGAAAATTTCAAACCTTAGGTATGCCTCAAAATTTTGGAGTATCTCCAAATTTAGGGGTATCTCAAAATATAGTAACACCCCAAAATTCAGGGAATGCGCAGAATTTAGGAACACAACAGACACCTCCAATATCAAACCTAGATCACAGAGCAAACCTGGATCACGGGAGATATACATTCGATAGAGATTATCATCGATCCAATTTTGAGACTATCGAAAATGCTAGTACTGGAATTTCCAGTAATTCATTAGGAGTACTTCGACAACAAATGGATGAAAGCAATTTCGAGATGGTTAACATGTTATCACAACAATTGACTACAGTACTAAACCCATTAGTTCAAAACACTACCACTAGTTTTGAGATATTAGCAGACCAAATGACACGTATCGGGGATGCATTGGCGATACCTCGACAAACAAGGGTCGAAAATAATGCTAATCAGAATCTTAACCAAAACGCTAATATCAATCCCCTTTATTTATTAAGGAGAAATCAAAACAATGATCAATATCAGCATGCGAGGAATGATACTTATGGAAATTTAAATGAGGGATTACAAAATATGTATAATCAAAATAACATGCAGTACAATCACATGCTGAGACAAAGGATGAATCCTCAAGGAGTGGAATTAAGACCACCTAATCAACCGTACTTTGTTTCTCCTTTTCCAAATACGATTCTCGAGACAGAATTACCTCGAGGATACAAAATACCCAAATTCACCAAATTTGCTGGAGAAATTGGTGAATCCACTATCGAGCATGTGACGCGATATCAAATCGAATGTGGGGACCTAATGATGAGTGAGGAATTAAAAATGAAATACTTTCCTAGTTCATTAACAAAGAATGCTTTCACTTGGTTTACGTCGTTGCCACCTAATTCAATATATAATTGGTTGCAGCTGGAAAGAAATTTTCATGAGCAATTCTTTAGGGGGGAAACTCAAGTAAGTCTTATCGATTTAATGAATATAAATAGATATAATCATGAAAGTGTAGATGATTATTTGAATAGATTTAGACAAATGAAGTCGAGATGTTTTACTCAAATTCCCGAATTTGAGTTAGTCAAAATGGCCTCTGCAGGCTTAGAATTCTCGATTAGGAAAAAGTTAGTTAATTTACCATTGAATGACATGGCTCAGTTAGCTGATAAAGTGAGAAGAGTGGAACAAATCGAATACGAGAAAGAAATGTACAAGAAATTTGAGAAACCTATGAAGAAAGATAAGGTAGCGTATATAAATGATATATATGAGGAAAATCCCAGGATAGGAGGAGATATTAAAGAATCTGTCGATGAGAAAGTAAATATAGCAGAGCTCAAAGTAGGAGCTCCATATATTTGTAAACTGCTACAGAAAAATGAAGTGAAAGACAAAATGACAAATCGCACGTATACTTTTGATGTAACAAAGGCAGATAAAATTTTCGATATTTTATTGAAAGATAAATAAATTAAGTTGAGTGATGATCATAAATTACCTTCTGCAGAACAAAGAAATGGTCGAAAATATTGTAAATTTCATAATATCTATAGACACTGGACTAATAATTGTATACATTTCAGGAACACGATCCAAGATGCGATCGAGCAAGGAAGATTGAAGTTTGAGGAGATGTCAATGAAAGTGGATACGAGTCCATTCGAAACTCAAGTAGGGTATGTCGAGTCTCAGACGGGCATGACTGAAGAGGTCCGATTGATAAATTCGACCTTTATAGGTATGGTCGATGTTACTGAAGACATTGATCCCAGACATGTCAGAATGGACATATCAGAAGAAGACATAGAGTTCGACCTAAGCGAGTTCGAGAAAGAATTTGAGAGAGAGATCTATCCTCGATCAGAAGATTCCCTCGTCGAATTTTTAAACAGAAAAAAAGAGAAGGACGAAGGTGTGACACTATGTCCACGATGCAGTGCGGTATTCGACAGATCAGCTGCTAAAGCCTTCAAGGCAGGACAAATCAAGAAAATAGAGGATCAACATAAAAGTTGCAATGATAAAGTAGATCAAACCATCCAAGACACGGTGGGGGAGAGTCAGCAGAAATCTGTTGGTTCTGGCGCTAATAGAAATCAGAAACAATGGGTTAGAAAAGAAATGTATTCTCCTCGAGAAGGAAGGGGCAGACTTCAAAATAATGATGTTTTCGACAAACTTTCATATGATGAAGCATCAAATATTGGATTCCCTACATTCCAAAGGAGATTTTGAGGAAGGCCTTGGAGGAGAGGAGGAAGGATCCTTTACTGGGGAATGATCAATAATTATAGAAACTTTGAAGAAAGTAATATGCCAATTGGGGGTCAATATGTAAGAGACTTTGTCGATGATAAAAATGAAGGTAGTTGGGATGGACATCAAATTGGAGTAATATCGATACTGCCCGCGGAATATGTTAGCGAGTATGAGGAGTATCAAGGGCAAAGTAATGTCGATCGAGAGGATGATTTCTATTCCGAAGACATGAGACCGAAAGTCACATGGGTAACACAAGCATCATGCGAAGTACCCCATAGAGATGCTGCTTTTATCGATCCCCCATCCGAGGAGATGAGGTTTCATTTGAAACCCTTATTACTGAACATCGAAATTCAAGGACAGAAGGTGAATAAGGTTCTTGTTGACGGTGGTGCAGCGGTAAACATATTGTCAATCACTATGTTGAAGAGGTTTGGTATCGAATTGAAAGACTTGGTCAGGCATAATATCATGATTTCTGATTTCAGTGGGAAATCATCGAGCTCAGAAGGCATGATTGCCTTAGATGTAAAAGTGGGTACTTATTCAAGGCCCACTGTGTTTGTAGTGGTCCAATCACATGCCAACTTTAATGCGTTGCTTGGAAGGGAGTGAATTCATGGAGTTGGAGTCGTACCTTCTACAGCTCATCAGAAGTTGTTTATGTGGAATCGAGATGGACATCTCAAAATAATTTCAGGGGACCAACACGAGTTTGTGACATTTGTATCTCAGGCTGGTCGATCATTGCAGAATTTGGCGCTCACTCAACCATTCACCTTTGAGACTGTCGAAGACTTTAATTCAAAATTGTACGAGGAGCGTTTCTTGGAAATGAATGAGAAAAAAAGGGTTTGTCATGATTAAAGAGGGGGCCAACCTCGAAGTGGCCGGTGGAAATGAATAAAGATTATGAAGAATTCTTGGCTCGATTAAGAAGTTATGAAGATGAAAAGAAGGAGGGCCAAGAAAGTAGTAGTACTAAAATAGAAATAAATAAGTCGATTCACTCGACAGTAGTAGCAAATAATAGTGATCGAGTCATACTTGATTGCATTTATGATAATTCTCCTTTAGGTTTTGAAAGATCCATCACATCGAATCACAAAAAAGTCGAAGCCCAAGATCCATTAGAAGAAATCAACTTGGGAAGTATAGAGGACCGAAAACCTACTTATGTTAGCAGGTATCTCGAGAAAGAAATGAAAAAGGATATGATATCATTATTGGAAGAATATAAAGACTGCTTCTCTTGGGATTATGAAGAAATGCTTGGTTTGGATCGAAGTCTAGTCGAACATAGATTACCTATCATAGAAGGCAGGAAGCCAGTAAAACAAGCCCCGAGGATATTTGCACCTGAGGTGATGGGTAAGATTAAAGAAGAGATCGAGAGACTTCTGAAAACAAAGTTCATCAGGACTGCCAGGTATGTCGAGTGGATTTCTAATATTGTTCAAGTAATTAAAAAGAATGGTAAAATGAGAGTATGCATTGATTATCAAGATCTAAATTTAGCAACTCCTAAAGATGAATATCCTATGCCAATAACCGATATTCTAATAGATGCAGTAGCTGGTAATGAAATGTTAAGTCTTTTAGATGGTTATTCAGGATATAATCAAATTTTTGTTTCCCAGAATGATATAGCTAAAACAACTTTTCGATGCCCGGGGGCATTGGGTACTTATGAATGGATAGTAATGCCATTTGGATTGAAAAACGCTGGGGCAACATATCAAAGAGCAATAAATTTAATTTTTCATGATTTGATCAATGATTTTATGCAAGTTTACATAGATGATATTGTTGTTGTATCGAAAGAAAAGCATAAACATTTGGGTAATTTGAGAAAATCTTTTGAAAGAATGAGGAAATATGGATTAAAAATGAATCCCTTGAAGTGTGCTTTTGGTGTGTCTGCTGGTGAATTTCTAGGATTCATAGTACACGGAAAAGGGATCGAGATCGATAAAAACAAAGCAAAAGCTATACTAGATACTACTGCTCCAAAGACTAAAAAATAGTTACAATCATTTTTGGGAAAAATAAATTATTTAAGACGATTTATTTCTAACTTGGCTGGTAAGACTTATGTTTTTTCATCTTTGTTAAAATTGAAAAAGGAAGCAAATTTCAAATGGAAGGAAGAACATCAGGAAGCCTTTGAGCAGATCAAATTGATGTTGACAAATCCTCCAATTTTGATACCAGTAATGAGGAACAAGCCAGTGAAACTATATGTATCAGCATCAGATCGGACTATAGCCAGTCTACTAGCACAGGAGGATAAGAATGGTGTGGAATGTGCTATTTATTATCTAAGTAGAATCTTAAATGATGCTGAAACTCGATACAACGATATCGAAAAGTTAGAATTGTGCTTGTATTTCTCTTGTACGAAACTCAAGTATGTAATGAAGCCTCACGATGTGATGGTTTATTCCAGAAATAATATTTTGAAATTTCTTTTGTCGAAACCTATTATGCATAATCGAATAGGAAAATGGGTGCTAGCTTTGACAGAATTTTCATTGTCGTTCGAATATTTGAAATCAGTAAAAGGTCAAATTATCGCCGATTTCATGGCAGATCATACAGTTGACTCAATTGATAATTTATTTATTGAAATAAGTAAATGGATAATGTATTTTGATGGATCGAGTACAACAGACAAATCAGGAGTGGGAATTCTTATCATTTCACTAAGTAATATCCCGACTAAGCTATTATTTGAAATTAAGCCCACTTGTTCGAATAATGAAGCTGAGTACGAAGCTTTGATTACAGGTCTCGAGACCTTGATTAAGTTAAAAGCCCGACATGTAATTATAAAAGGTGATTCACAACTAGTGATCAAACAAGTACAAAAAGAGTATAAGTGTATCAATACCAATTTGGTCAGGTATCTAGAAAGAGTAATGACTTTAAGCAGAATGTTCGATGACATAACATTCGAACATGTCCCCCGAGAGTTCAATCGGGAAGCCAATTAGTTGGCGTAAATCGCATCTAAGTATAAGATATCTTTGAAAATTTATAGGAAATGATTCAAGTAAAAGAAAAATTACTCCAAGAAAGTGAAATTTTATAGATTGGCGACTTAGATGATCAAGACTGGAGAAAATCGATTATAAACTATTTGCAAAATCCAAATGGAAGAATCGATAAGAAAATTAAATACCGAGCAGTAAAATATGTTGTGATGAATGATGAATTATATAAAAGAGGTATCGATGAAGTATTACTTAGATGTTTAGGGGATGACGATGCTTATGTAGCAATGGCTGAAGTACATAATGGAATATGTGGTGCCCATATGGCAGGCCAGAAGATGAGATGGATGTTAACTCGACAAGGATATTACTGACCTTCGATTTTAAAAGATTTTATCGAGTATGCTCAGTCCTGCGAATAATGTCAGAAATTTAGTCCTATACAACAAGTTCCTGTTAGCGAACTACACTCGATTATCAAACCATGACCTTTCAGAGGTTGGGCCATCGATTTAATCGGACAAATTTTTCCACAGTCATCGAAGGGACATAGATATATAATCGTAACTGTCGATTATTTTTCAAAATGGGTAGAAGCAGTTCCATTAAAAGATGTAGATCAACAAGATGTAATTGATTTTATTGAAGAATATATCGTTTATCGATTCGGGATCCCACAGTCTATTACCACTGATAGAGGGACAGTTTTTACTGGAAAAAAGGTGGTTAGATATGCCGAATCAAGAAATATTCAGTTATTAGCATCAACCCCATATTATGCTCAGGCTAATGGGTAGGTCGAAACAATTAATAAAGTGATTATTGGTTTAATCAAGAAATATGTCGGTAATAAACCAAAAACTTGGCACGAAACGTTATTACAAATTCTGTGGGCATATCGAAATTCGCCGAAAGATTCTTTGCAGAATACTCCATATAAGTTAGTCTTTGGGCATGATGCCGTCTTACCCATCAAAATAAATATTGAGTCAACTCGGATACAAAAACAAAATGATTTACCCAGCTGTGATTATTGGAACTTGATGTACGATGAATTAAATGAACTCGATGAAATAAGATTGCAAGCGTTGAATAACATTATTCTACAAAAGAATCAAATCGCTCGAGTCTATAATAAGAGAGTTCGACAGAAAACATTTAGTGAAGGTGACTTAGTTTGGAAAACGATTTTGCCGATGGATAAGAAATGTAAAAGTTATGGGAAATGGTCGCCAAATTGGGAAGGACCTTTTGAAGTTGTTAAAGTATTATCGAGTAATGCTTATTCAATTGTCGATTGGTTTAATAAAGAGAAAGTCTTGTCGATAAACGGTAAATACTTGAAAGAATATAAACCTCGAATAAGGGAAATAAATATTCAAAAAATAATATGTTCTACAAAGTTAAATATTGAGATTTAAGTTGATTGAAGTCTATTGACAATTGCATCCAAGAAGAGAAAGTTGAATTTTCTTCGACGATCACTTTTCGCTTGCGCTCCATACTTTTCCCCAAAGAAAGTGTCACTTCTTTAGCGGAGGATTTGATCGAATTTACTTCTGTCGTGAGGAACTCATCCTGTGATCTAAGGTGCTCAAGTCTTTTCTCCAATTCTTCGATCTCACCCCTAACCGAAGATTGTGCCGTCAACGCCTCTTCAAGATTGAGCTTTTGGGTTTTTAGCAAATTTGATTTCTAAGTCTGGAAGGAAGAAATGTTAGCTAACTCGGTCGCTATAGATTGCTTTTTCTTCCTTGCAGCATAAGCTTTGTTGAATAAATCGGTGGCCGCTGCAACTTCAGTATCGAAACTCTTCGGAAGAGCGTCATCGGGGAATGCTTCTATAGAAGTGAGAATTTGTTGGAAAAATTGCTTTTTTTCGCGCGATTCCGCCAAAACTTCCAGGGGTGAAGAGTAGAAGAAAGACCTAAATCGTTGTATCAGTTGGTGCGCTTCTTTAGTCGATGTCGCAGGCGGCTGGGATGAATGGCTCGAAGGAGTGACATCTTCGGACAATAGAATATCGAGGATTGAGAAATGATCTTCTTCAATAGCAGTTCGATATTCTGACAAATCCTCTGGAGTAGGATCACTTATTTCGGGCAGTGTCGACGAAAGCAACTCGACAGTTGGCATCGCAAAAGGTGGGGAAGCTGGTTGCTCCGCAAAAAATGGTGGAGGGGAATCTCCAACTTGGACTATGAGGATATTTACAACATTATCTGAAAAGAAAATGAATTCGAGAAAATGAATCGAAAAATCTTAATAGAAATAAAGTAAAATTGGGCAAAGAAAGAAATTATTACCAGGGGGAGGTAGGTCGAGGTGTGTTGGTGCGGGAGAAGAATTTTGTACAGCCTCGGTTTGTTGTGGATCGAAACATAGGTTAAGAACTGAAATATGTGAAACGAGTCGAAAAATAAAATAAAATAAAATTTTTGTACCTCAAAAATGGGTACTATTGATTGGACCAAAGACTCAACATTTGTCGATACTGTAGTCGATGGATGGTCCTGAAAACATCGAAATTTAGAATCATGTTATAGGCTTTGTCGAATTCTAGATACACAATTTAGATGAAAAAGGAAATTTCTTACATGACTCGAGTGAGTGGTTTGTGTTGTTTGACCAGCTTTGCTGATTGTATTAGAGTCTGTCGATAACGGATTTATGACAGTTCGAGTGGCTCGATGACTCTTTTTTTATTTTTGTTTCTGAATAAGAAGTGAATCAGTTATAGAAAGAGAAGTCGAATAAATAAGATGATAAGGAATCTAAAAGAAACCTTCGATTTTCTCGAAGATGAAGAAATTGTGGCAGAATGCTTTCGCTTTTGAGTAGGGGCAGACAAATCCGATTCATCCGAAGACTCCCAGTCTTTCTCGGAGGTGGTGACTTTATGAGGTTTAGAAACTATCGAGAAAGGAAAACAGTTAGATTACAATTTAAAGAAAATTAAAAATACTCCTAAAAAAGGCAGTAAAATCTCACCAAAAGGTGATGAAGTTAAAATCTTGACTCGGTCGATATGGACAAGCCAGGGAGGAAGAAGATTTTGAGGAAGGTTTAGGTAAGAGAAGTAGGACAATTTCGATATCAAAATCTCCTTATTCTTGGGTTTGGGTGAAATAGTTTCTTTCAAAGATCTTAACTCTCGAACCCATTTATGATGAGTTAAAGGTTTGGCGAGTCCAAAGGGAGCTGTAGGGAAAGTGGGAAGATGGTTAGGACAATACATTTCAAACGGAGTTTTTCCTCGAGGATTGATTATTTTGTGGTTTGATCGGTTGGTGTCTGTTTTATTAACTAGGGAGATAACAACATTGTAAAAGGTTTCTTCTAATTTGAGGGGGTTGTAGCATTCTCGATAAAAATTTTCGAATCGAGATATTTGGAGATAATGAGAGTATGTACCTTTCTTTGCCTTCGATTTATCCTGCAATACGAGAGAAGGATGCGCAGTCAATTTCGATTGGACGATATCAAAATTAGAATGAATGCGTGAAAACCAATCGTTCCACCATTGAGAAAAACCAAGAGTAGACAGATAATTCGACTCAAAAGTATAAGGATAGAAATGCATCGGGCTTTGCGGTAACAGTTTGGCAAGTTCCCGTCCAACATTTGATTCATTTAATTTTGACCTTGGGGAAGCATCGAGAGAGAAAAAAGGTAAAGTCTAACTTAAACCAAACTGCCGCGAAAAAAGCTGGGGATAATAGATGACGAGCTGGATATCCTTCGATTGAAAATCCGATACAAGAACATCCTGGGTCAAGTAATTACTCCACACATCTACTAATTCCGATTGCAACCCTGGAGTAAGAGCGGGGAATTTCGATTTAAACCAAGTTGGCCCTCGAAGTCTGTCACTAATTTTTCCATGATATACGGTAAAATGGGCCAAATTTGACTCAAAATGAAATCAGGTCAACAAAAATTTTAGGTAAGCTCGATAACTAGCCTCGTCAGAGGATTTTTGATGAGGATGGCGAGATGATAATCGAGCGCCTTCCAAATTTAAACTTGGGGAAATTTTGGATGTTGGGGGAAGGATGCTTTCAAAGATCGAAGTAAGCCATAATTGAACAAATCAGATGGGGCCCGAGAAATTCCCTGAGGGTCTTGGGGTATTCAAGATATCGACGGCCTCATCGAAAGTAGTATAAACATGGACCAATAAAAGCTTCGCCAAACAAACTCTAGGCTGACTAGTATGGAGGAGATAAACAAGATTATAGAAGTGGGACGAGATTTGGATAGATCGGGGGCAAAATACGTGTGTATAGAGCCAATATACTGGAAAAGCCACATGCTCCTCGTCAGAAACAGCTACCGATTGATCATCGACAAAATGCTTTTCGATGAAATGTCCATAAGCTTTCGATTCTCAATCGATTTTTAATCTTAGAGAGTCATATGAGGGGAAACCACCCTTAAAATATTTCTCCCCTGTGGGTTTTAGTCTGGTAATTGCAGCAACTTCAAAAAGAGTGGGAGAAAGGGGACCGCAGGGAAGCTCCATTGCATGTAGATCTTTATTCCATAAATGGACAGCAGACAGAAACATGGACATATCTAAGAATGATAGATCACATCGAGATAAATGTAGAAAATTGAAGATCCCTACATCCCTCCAATGATTCCCAAATTTGGTCTTTACTCGATCGAACCATCTAATGTATAAAGGCTTTTTGTGGGGAGGGCCCATTCGATATACTTTTGAAACAACATTTAGGAAATCAATTCGGACCTCAGATTTGTGAATAGGGGATTTACTTTCTGAGGGAAGGCTAAGGGAAGAAGAAAACGACCCTCCACAGTAGCGGATGAGACCACCAAACGCATAATCTATATTTTCAGCGGCGTAAGGAATAAGTACCTGAGTCTCGGCAATCTTCTGCGAAGCCTCCTCCATCAAAGGGACTGGAGCAAACTTTTTCCCATTAATATCTATCAAAGTTGAAGTTACTGAGGAAAGTGGTGGGACGGAGAGGTCGGAGGATTTGGAAGTCACCATTACAGATGGTGGAAAGGTTGAAGACGAAGAAGAGGTGCAACGGAGAAGAAGTAGATGAGGTTCGTGGTAAGAAACAAGGGTAAAAAAACTGATAAGAGTATTTAAAGAGGCCGACTAGGGTATTTGAAACGACGAATGTGAAGAGTGTAATTAATTTGTGGCGTGCGCATTGTGACAGTAGAGGTGATGTGATTTGATATTTGACATAAAGCAGAAAAAACCCTAAAAACCCCAGAGACCCTAAACCCTAAAAAGTTATGTCGAGCTTCAAGAACGTTTAAGAGCGGGAGTTATTTTTTGAAAGAATATAAAAATTGATACAAAGATTTATATTCTTTCAAGGGGGCATTTGTTAGTAAAAAATTGATACAAGGATCGAAAAAACAGAAGAGAGAAAATCGAAGATCATATGATTGGTTAAAAAGTTGATAAATCAGAAAGATGGTTGGAAGACACCCGGTGACCACGAGATAATATGAACATATAAATCGAGAATGGAAATCGAGAATCAGAAAAGAGAAAAACAAATCGATGAAAGTAATATAGTGTAAAATCAAGGTTAAAGGAAATCAGACTCGATAACTGGAATCGAGATCGAGGGAAACAATTATCATGCATATGGAACATAAGGAGTGGCTTTTCACATCGCGGCTAAGGTTAGAAATCGAGAAACGGTTATAATGCACATGGAACACGAAAGCGGTTTTCTAAACCGTAAACTAAGGTAAAAATTGAGGATCGTGCACATGGAACGTGGTGACAGTTTTTTAAACTGCTCTTAGGAGGTGATATTGAGGGATACCTATAAATAGAACGAAGCTTGAAGAAGAAGGGGAAATTGGCAGAGACAACAGAAGCACAAGTGAAAAGTCTACCAGAGAACGACGGATCATGAAGTTTCTGGCGATCTGGATTTCCATTCTCATTGACTGTTTTTACCGTTTTCTTTACTTTCCCTGATAACTTATTTACATTCATCAATTTAAGTTCCTGTATTTTAAATTTTTTGCCATTTACCTTCAACGCAATATAAGATCCTGCACTTAAATTTTCTTGCATTTACTGTTTTTGCAATTTCGATTTCCTGTTGTTTACATTTCTGCAATTTCAACTTCTTGCCATTTACATTTAATGCAATTTGAGGTTTCCGCATTTATATATATACATATATATATTTTGCAATTTGATATTCTGCACTGTTTCTTTGATGCGATATTTTCTTCTTTATTGTTGTCTTTACTTCGAGTTTCATAATACAAAATATCAAAAATAGTACTTTCGATTGTCAATCAAGCACACTAGGTTGCGTTGTTAGCATTTCTTGATACTATGAAAATTTTTATTCTCATACACGTTTTGATTGAAAATTGTCGCTAGCCTAAGTGAAAAGAATCTACGTGGTCGAAATTTGATTAGAACCTAAAATCGAAATCGATCAAATTTTCACCAGAAACAGAAGTATTGATTTTTTCATAAGTTATTTAGATTATTTGATACAAATTGTGTAATTTTTTTAATCAAATAATTAACGCACCGACTTAACTCTACTACTTATTAATTAAAAGAACTACAATTAATTATATAAATTTTACGCACATATTTAATTTGAGGACTAATTAAAATTAAATAATTCTTGAAATCATATCTCACGAAATGAAATGAAATTTGTAATAAAATATTATTTAATCAAATTTAAGCCAAAATCTAATATATAAGATGTTTTGTAATTATTTTTGAACTAATTAAAAAAAACTAATAAGATGTCATCTAATCAAAATTAAGCTTTTTTTTTTAAATAAATTCAAAATCAAAATGACTAGTAAACTTATTTATCATGTCATCTTCAAAAATTAGTCAAGTTTCTAGAATTAGTCCACTAAATATTTTATTACACCTCTTTAAACGCTTATGACTGGAGCAATTAAATTTGAATATGATTGAAAACACATATTTTCATATAGTTAGACAATTCATTCTGGTTTTGTTACTTAACATATTCTTATTCACTTAGTACAGGTTAAAGCCAAATTATACTTAACTTGTTGTGTATTAATGTATAAATCATATACACATTATTTTAAAAATATATAAGTAAACAATATTTTAAAATACATTATGTAGTTATTGATTTTTTTATAAAAAAAATGTTTATATCATAGAAGATTATTAGCATTAATAAAAGAAGTAAATGTGTAACTACCTGCGTAGAAAATTGTTATTCCAACTTATATAATACAATTAAAGATTGCTATTTTTTTTAAACTAGAGAGCATCTTTAATTGGAGTTGTTATCAAGAGTTGCATAAGAATAAAAATAAATATTTTATTATGGATCTCATTTCTGAGTTGTTTAAAAGTAGAAAAAGTTGTTTAAAATTAAAAGAAAGTAATTTAGATGAACAATTCTCTTTATATTTTAAACAATTCAATTATGAGATTCATAATAAAATATTTTATTTTATTCTTAAACAAATCTGGTTAAAAACTCCCTCTTATATGTGTATAAAAATGTATTTAATTAACATGATGAACTTTTAGTATTGAGTGTTAAATTTAATGAAGTGTATAGTAAACACAAAAGTAACGGATGAAATGATGCTTTCTTTTGTGACAATTTATTGACGTATTTATTATTATTGAAGAGAGATACAAAAATAGCAACAAGCTGTGGCAAGGAAATAAGAAATGAAGCACTCCTCATTGAAAGCCAACATAGCTGGAGCACACTGCAATTGGATAACACTCCATGCAAGACAATATAATATAAGTGTTTGAATAATGATAGTTCAATTGGATCAGTTGTAATGAGGATTGGCCAAAAGATAAGCTTCGATGGCCTTGAAAAGAACATCACTCTTGGCTTTGTCAGCTTTGAGCTCTTCATCCTTGGGTGGAGCATCTCCTTTGCTGTGGTATTTTATGCTCAGCTTCACAACAGACCCTCCGTTCGGTCCATCACTCAGTTTGGTGTCGATTGTGATCTTCTCTGCTGTGTCTGGCAAAGCAACACCTCCAACTATGCTGTAGCTGTATCCCAAGTTAGCCTCATCTATTCCTTCTATCTTGTGAAGCACAAACTTTGTCTCTCCATCTGTTCATTCACAATTAAAAATGAATTCGTTTGACATACTAGTATTGAATGTAGTTGGATAGATTCGCAGAGATTAAAGCAATAATGGAATAGAAATATATTTAGTGACTGACCCTCAAGGAAAGAGATCTTCTTGATGGTTCCGGGACCACCGTTGCCCTCAACGATTTCGGCACTCTTGAAGGAATGAACAGCCTTGGGGATGAGGTTATCAGCGTCTTTGACAAGAGCTTTGTAAAGGGTGGGAGGAGCCACGGGAGAAGTGGTTTGGTCCTCGAATGTGAAAACAGCCATGATAGATGGAATGAAGAGAATTTTGTTTGAGAAATGAAGGAGAAGACGTTGGTTGCTGTATCAGTGCAATAGAAATGCAATGTATTTATAAGCTTCTAGGTATACTCACTCATATATGAATTTTGAAGAGATAACAAACAATGTAAAAAGTAGTTTAACCTTACGTCATAAGATGATATTTGTCATGAACAACGCAGTATGTCCGCAAAACTCCTCCAACAAGAAAAAAAAAAAGCCTTTTCATTCTGACGCGTGTTTCTGTCTTCATTCTCAAATATTGTATTTTAATGCATTCCTATTCAAGGAAAAAGTTGCATAAAAAAACAAAATTCAAAGAAGAGTTTCCTCGACACAATCAATGAATTGATAAAGAAGTTAGGCATCACGTTCAACCATGGCGACTGCATGTTGTTGTATATGCGAAAATGGATATTTTTGCTTTGAATATTATTTAAATCTTATTTTAGTTTGTGCATCAAATAAATATAAATGTTTAATATTATATATTAAAATTTATAAATAAATATTTAATATATAAATTAATAACTAAAATTGATGATGAACAATATATTTAATTTATATTTACATTTAAGATTTATATTAATTTCTCATTTTTCTCCTCATAAAAACAAATATTTGATTTTTATCTTAAAAAATTGAAATAGTAGTTTTAGTCCTTGGATCTTGTGATGTGATATATGCACTTATTAATTTAAGGTATTTAATGAAATGTTAATGACACATATTAATATAAGGAAGCTCATTCAGTTCAATTCAACGATGACGCAGCATCTTATAGTTCAACGATGGCGACTGTTTGCAGGAATGAGATATTTTTACATTGGAATTATTATTTAACAATATAAGAAACGAATCTTTATAATCGTTAATAATTTATATGACATATTTTGTATCACACTAATCTTTTGCCGTGAAATATTTATGGGACTGGATATTTTTATATTGTAAGAGCTAACAAAAGCTGGGGAAGAGTACGAGGTAACAAAATTTCGCATTGAAGAGAAACCCCTTGAATGAGGAAGATGTTTTCTTGTTTGATTCCAATGGGAGAGGACAAAATTTAAAAATTAAATTATCATAATCTAACAAAAAAGATTAACATAAATTTTAACGAAAGCTGTGAGATAATATAATTTCAAATAAAAGTTTTAGAATGATTTTGTTATGTATTTATTGTTATTTTGACTGAATATAAATTTTACCATTTATTGAATAATAAATATTTTTATATATAATTATTATTTTATTTATTCAAAGCCTCTTAAACCTAAATTAGATTATTCTTTTATTTTTTGAGAAAAATCAATTTAAAAGTAAATATCTTTTTGAGAAGAGAGTTTTGTATTTTTTTTATTATTGTAGAAAATCCTCACCTTCTATTTAATTATTTTTATGGATATGCTGTGAATGTTATTACTTTCACAAAATGTAATTTATGGATTTACTTTTATATCTATTATTTTCTTTATTTTACTACTTTTATTAAAAAACATAAAATTATAAAGACTCACAATTATAATTATTTATATTATACTTATGTGATTTTAGTTTTAATTTTTAATTTATTAGTTGAGTTTTAAGTATCAGATTACTGATGGATATAATTATTCTAGATCTGGACTAATAATTTTGGAACTAAAATAATATGTGAATCCGTGTGAATCATATTTATTATGTAACGTGTGAATCATACTTATGCCAATTTTTTTATTTAATATATTGTTTTAATTTTTTTCTTCTCTTTATTATATATTATTTGATTGTTTTATTTTAATATTTATAAGAAAAAGTTAAATTGATTCAGAATTATACATATATATATATATATATATATATATTATTTGAAATGTTATAAAATTTAAATATTTAAAAATAATTGAGGAATTAAAATTACACGATTACAGTGTGATGACAAAAATGATGCAGTGACAGAATTTAAAACAATCGCAGCCAGAACAAATTTAGGACTTTTCAATGCTTTGTAGACGCCATTCTAGAAATTGTTGGACAGTAAATTGAACTTTATGTTCGGATAACGAGTTTAGAGAAAGTAGTCGTTACCGAATAGTATTAATTTATATAAAATATTTTTTAATTTTTCTCTGCATAGAAAGAATGTTATTGGTAAACAAAGAACCGACGATGGCCCAACAACGTTGAATGAGTGTGTCAGCAGCTTCACACTTTGATATGTTATGGAAAACACAGAGAGTGACACAAAGTTAGTGGTTATAAATAGAGGCCACTTCCTGTGCAAAATACTCACACAGTAATAGCCTTCTCCTTCTATTCTCATATCACATATTCTTCCATTTCATTCCATCTCATTCGGAATCCACCCAGAATGGCTGTTTTCACATTCGAAGACCAAACCACTTCTCCCGTTGCCCCTGCTACCCTTTACAAAGCTCTTGTCAAAGACGCCGATGACATCGTCCCAAAGGCTGTAGACTCCTTCAAGAGTGTTGAGGTCGTTGAGGGCAACGGTGGCCCCGGAACCATCAAGAAGATCTCTTTCGTTGAGGGTGAGTCACTAAACATATTTCTATTCCATTATTGCTTTAATCACTACCAATCTATCCATCTACATCCAATACTAGTATATAGCATGTAAAATGAATTCATGATTAATTGTGAATGAACAGATGGAGAGACAAAGTTTGTGCTTCACAAGATAGAAGGAATAGATGAGGCTAACTTGGGATACAGCTACAGCATAGTTGGAGGTGTTGCTTTGCCAGACACAGCAGAGAAGATCACAATCGACACCAAACTGAGCGATGGCCCCAACGGAGGGTCTGTTGTGAAGCTGAGCATAAAATACCACAGCAAAGGAGATGCTCCACCCAACGAAGAGGAGCTCAAAACTGGCAAAGCCAAGAGTGATGCTCTTTTCAGGGTCATCGAGGCTTACCTTTTGGCCAATGCTTGATCACAACTCAATTATTAGCCACGTCTTTGCTTACATTATATAAAAGAGTTTTCTTTTGTGGACTGTGTGCTCAAGTTAAGCTGGTTTCCAATGTATTTGAGTGTTTCCTTTCTTATTTTTATTTTGTTGAATTGTGAAAGAGACTTTCAATCTATTTGTATCTCAGTTCATCGATAAATTATAATAAAACAGAGCACCATTTGATACTTTTTTTTTTTTAACCATAGCGAGTTTGTAGATTTTAAAAGCAATGTTATATACTCATCTCCATACACTATAGTGTGTTTGAAGCAATTCTAAAATTTAAATATTTGATATGTAACATTGATATTGTAGCACCTATATGATTTATAAATTGATTAAAAATAATTATAAATATAATTCAATTTACTTTCATAAAAAAAAATTAATAAATATATGTGATTTTTTGTCCAAGTTCTTATAAAAATATATATTAATATAAAACAATTTTGAAATGGAAGGGTTAAAATGGAAATTTCATGTATATTGTACATGAATGATAGCATAAACTTGTTTCTTGCCAATTTATGCTTTTGAAATAAATATGACGATTGACTTTGACCACTCTATTCCAATTTATTACATGTAAAAAAAAATGGTAGTCTCAAATTGTTTGTCAAATTATAAATAAAATTGTTAGAATTTATTTGGAAATATTAACTAAATAAACGAGTTAATATGAATTATGGAATAAGATTCATGTTTATGAGCAAATTAGAAGTTTCCATCTTAGAAAAACTCCTTATATGAACAATATTTTTACTTGATAAATTATTTTGGAATATTCACATGATAAAAATAAATTTTGGATAGAAATTATAAAGAATAAATACCTTATTCAAAAATTTATTTTAAAATCTATCAATGGTTTTATACATGAATATCTATTTTTAAAGCTAAATATATGTTTAAGGATGAATTTTCTGTAAGAATTGAAGATAAAAAAAGTTTTTTGTTTGATTGTGAAGTAGTCTGGTCTAGACTTATTAAGTGTAAAAGTTGATTATGTTGGTAAATGATAATATTTAAGACATCATTATGTGAGATAACGTGGATGTTATTTATATTGTTAAAGTTGATTTGTGATGATAATAATAAAATAAGATTTGGTTTTGTTTGTCTCATACATTACATAGGAAAAGTGATATTTTGCATTCATGGATCTCGAATCTCAATTAACATGTAAGTACAACTTGTTTGTGACGTTAATGAATGATTTTAATATAATTTGAGATAAAGATTTATATGTATCTATTGTGACTTTTTAAAAGTTTTACAACTTATTAAACAATAAATATTGTTGATGGGAAAAATCGATATATGAATAAAAAAAATGGGTAGAAGAAAATTTGATGATCATATGTTGGGGAATATGTGAATCGAAAGTGGATAGAAGAAATTCGATGACCATGTGTTGGAAAAAATTGAGATATACATCGAAAATGGATAGAAGAAATTCGATGATCATGTGTTGGGGAAAATCGAGATATGCATCGAAAATGATAGAAGAAATTCGATGGTCATGTGCTGGGGAAATCGAGATGTGAATCGAAAAGTGGATAAATCGAAAGTGGATAGAGGAAATTCAATGAATATGATTGGGAGTAAAAAAAAAATAAATCGATAATAAGTATTGAGTGTGAAGTTAAGTTTGAGGGAAGTCAGAAGCAATTCAAAGTACTTAATAAGTATTGTGCACATGGGAACATGGGTAGCGGTTTCTAAACTGTTCTTAGGTTGTCAGAAGCAGTTTAAAGTACTCGATGACTGAGGTCGAAATCGAGGGAAGCAGTTATCTCGTGCATGAGAACATGGGGTAGCGGTTTCTAAACCGTTCTTAGGTGGTTATGATGAAGAAGACTATAAATAGAACGAAGCGTGAAGAAGGAAGAGAAATTTTCAGAGGTATTAGAAATCTATTTTACAAGTCTACTGGAGAACGACGAATCATGGAGTATCTGACAATCTGGATTTCCACTTTTATCGACTTTTGTTACCGCTTTCTTTACTTTTCCTGGTAATTTATCTTTAATGCAATTTAAATTTACTTGTCTGTACTTTTCAGTTATTTCAATTCCTTGTCATTTACTCTTGTGCAATTTAAATTTATGTATTACTTTTCGCTTCGATATCTTTTATGCATTACTTTTGTCATTTATTTACATGCAATTTAAGTTCGTGTCCTTCGTTCCTACATTTATCTTTATTTAGTTGCTTTATATGGGTTTGCATGTCTCTTATTTTACATAGCCTTTCATGTTATTTCGTTTACACATAAATTTATTTCTGCTGATTTTCATGTTCTTGAGTCTCTTAATAATAATAAAAAAAAAGCACTTTCAATTTCATTGATGTCTGTTCATACATTTTTGATTGAAAAACTGTTTGGTAGCCTAAATAAAAAGAACTTACATTGGTTGAAATTTGGTTAGAACTTAGTCTTTAGGAAATCGAAACAAAACCAAAAAGTTTACCAAAAACAAATTGGCACGCCAGGTAGGGGTGGTGTGTTAAACACACAAAATTTGGCTAGTTCAAAAAGTGTATGAGATTAAGGAGTGGACGAATAGTAAGAATGAATCAAAATCCATCAAATAGTCAGAGTAACAATGATGTTCCTAATAGTCCAAATCCACCAAACACTGGGGGGCAAGTTCATAATGGAACTATGCTTGTAATATCGACAAATGTGAGTGCATCGATTCCAGTGAATAATGAACAAAGCCTAGGGACGTTAGCAAATACTCAATTAATAGGGTCGGGGACTATAATGTTAAACAATATACAAACTACGGGAAGCCCCGTAACAACATTTGCAGGTCCATATATAAGTGTAAGACCGCCTGAATTTACTTTTAGTAATATGAATGGGGCTGGTACTCCAGTACAACGAAGTATGAGACCTAACCTAGGAATGCCCAAAAATCTAAGAACATTTCAAACCTTAGGAATGCCTCGAAATTTTGGAATATCTCCGAATTTAGGTATATCCCAAAATTTAGTAACGCCTCAGAATCCAGGAAATACGCAAAGTTTAGGGACACAACAAATGTCTCCAATTCCAAATCAGGATAACAGAGCAAATCTGGATCATGGAAGATATGCATTCGATAGAGATTATCATCGATCTAATTTCGATGCTATCGAAAATGCTAGTACTGGAATTTCCAGTAATTCATTAGGGGTGTTTCGACAACAAATGGATGAAAGTAATTTCGAGATGGTCAATGTGTTGTCACAATAGTTTACTACAATATTAAACCCATTAATTCAAAACACTACTAGTAGTTTTGAGATATTTGTAGATCAAATGACACGTATCGGGGATGCATTGACAATACCTCGACAAACGAGGGTTGAAAATAATGCTAATCAGGACAATAACCAAAACATCAATATTAATCCCCCTTATTTATTAAGGAGAAATCAAAATGCTGATCAATATCTACATATGAGGAATGATGCTCACGAAAATTTAAATGGGGGGTTTCAAAATGTGTATAATTAGAATAACATGCAGTACAATCATGTGTTGAGTCAAAGAATGAATCCCCAAGGAGTGAAATTAAGACCACTTAACCAACCATACTTTGTTTCTCCTTTTCCAAATACGATTCTCAAGACGAAATTACCTCGAGGATATAAAGTACCTAAGTTCACAAAATTTGTTGGAGAAATCGGTGAATCCACTATAGAGCATGTGACATGATATCAAATCGAATGTGGAGATATAGCTATGAATGAGGAATTAAAAATGAAATACTTTCCTAGTTCATTAACAAAGAATGTCTTCACTTGGTTTACCACTTTACCACCTAACTCGATATATAATTGGCTGCAGTTGGAAAGGAATTTTCATGAGCAATTTTTTAGGGGAAAAACTCATGTAAGTCTCATCGACTTAATGAATATAAAAAGATATAATCATGAGATTATAGATGATTATTTGAATAGATTTAGACAAATGAAATCAAGATGTTTCACTTAGATTCTCAAATTTGAATTAGTTAGGATGGTTGCTGTTGGGTTAGAATTTTCGATTAAGAAAAAGTTAGTTAATTTACCTTTGAGCGACATGACTCAATTAGCCGATAAATTAAGAAGAGTGGAACAAATCGAGTATGAGAAGGAAATATATAAGAAATTTGAGAAACCTATAAAGAAAGATAAGGTAACATACATAAATGAAATATATGAAGAGAATCCTAAGACAGAGGTAGAAAATGAAAATTTTACTGATGAGAAAGTAAACATAGCAGAGCTCAAAGTGGGAGCTCCATATATTTGTAAATTGTTACAGAAAAACGAGGTAAAAGACAAAATGACAAATCGAACATATACTTTCGATGTAACAAAAGCAGATAAAATCTTCGATATTTTATTGAAAGATAAACAGATTAAATTGAGTGATGATCATAAATTGTCTTCTTTAGATCAAAGAAATGGTCGAAAATATTACAAATTTCATAATATTTATGGGCATTGGACTAATAATTGTATATATTTCAGGAACAAAATTCAAGATGCAATCAACCAAGGAAGGTTAAAATTTGAGGAGATGTCGATGAAAGTGGATACTAGTCCATTTGAAGTTCAGGTGGGGTATGTTGAGTCTCAGTCAGACATTACTGAAGATGCCCGATTGGTAAATTCAGCCTTTATAGGTATAGTCGATGTTACTAGAGACGTTAATCCTAAACATGTCAAAATGGACGTGGCAAAGGAAGACATAGAGTTTAATTTAAATGAGTTTGAGAAAGAATTTGAGAGAGAGATTTATCCTCAAACAGAGGATTCGCTCGTTGAATTTTTAACCAGAAAGAAAGAGAAGGATGAAGATGTGGCATTATGTCCACGATGTAGTGCGGTGTTTGACAGATCTGCTGCTAAAGCCTTCAGGGAGGAGCAAATCAAAAAAGTGGAGACACAGCAGAAGAATTACAATTTTAAAGGAAAATAAACGGTCCAGATGACAGTAGGAGAAAATCAACAATCTGTTGGTTCTTCTTCTAATAGAAATCAAATGCAATGGGTCAAGAAGGAGATATTTTCTCCTTGGGGAGGAAGAAGTAGATTTCAAAATAATAATGTGTTCGATAGACTTTCATGCAATGAAGGATCAAATATTGGATTCCCCACGTTCCAAAGGAGAATATTTTGAGAAAAGCCTTGGAAGAGAGGGGGAAGGCTCCAACCTTACTGGGGAAGGTTCAACAATTATAAGAGCTTTGAAGAGCAGAATGTACTGACCGGGGGTCAGTATGTGAGGGATTTTGTCGATGGTAAGGATGAAAGAAATATGTTTGGACAACATATTGGAGTGATATCGATACTACCTACAGAGTATGTTAATCAGTATGAGGAATTTCAGGAACAAAATGATGTTTATCGAGAGGATGATTTCTTTTCTGAGAAAATGAGACCAAAAGTGACATGGATCACACAAGTTTCATGTGAATCTCCCCATAGAGATGCTGCTTTTATCGATCCTCCATCAGAGGAAATGAGGTTTCATTTGAAACCCCTGATGTTGAATATTGAGATACAAGGATAGAGGGTGAATAAAGTCCTTGTGGATGGTGGTGCGGCGGTAAACATACTGTCAATCACTATGTTAAAGAGGTTCGGTGTTGATTTGAAAGACTAAATCAAGCATAATATCTCGATTTCTGATTTCAGCGGGAAATCATCGAACTCAGAAGGCATGATTGCCTTAGATGTGAAAGTAGGTACTTATTCGAGGCCTACTATTTTTGTGGTAGTCCAATCGCATGCAAATTTCAATGTGTTACTGGGCAAAGAATGGATCCATGGAGTTGGAGCAGTGCTCTCCACTACTCATCAGAAGTTATTTATGTGGAATCGAGATGGACATCTCAAAGTGATTCAAGGAGACCAACACGAGTTCGTAACATTCGTGTCTCAGGATGGTCGGTCTCTCCAAAATTTGGCGCTCACTAAGCCATTTACCTTCGAGACTATCAAGTATTTTAATTCAAAAATGCATGAGGAATATTTTCTGAAAAAGAATGAGAAAAAAGGGTTTGTGCTGATTAAAGAGGGGGCCAGCCTCGAAGTGGCCAGTGAAAATGCATGAAGGTTATGAGGAGTTCTTGACTCGATTAAGAAGATACGAAAATGAAAAAAGAGAGAGCCAAGAAAGTAGTAGTAATAGGTTAGGAATAAATAAGTCGATATACTCGACAGAAGAAAATAATAGTGATCAAGTTGTACTTGATTGTATTTATGATAATTCTCCTTTAGGTTATGAAAGATCTGTCACATCTAATCACAAAAAAGTTGAGGCCCAAGATCCATTAGAAGAAATCAACTTGGGAAGTTCAGAGAAGAGAAAACCTACTTATATTAGTAGGATCTCGAAAAAGAAATGAAAAAGGATATGATTCTATTATTGGAAGAATATAAAGACTGCTTTGCTTAGGATTATGAAGAAATGTCTGGATTGGGTCGAAGTCAGTCGAACATAGATTACCTATTATAGAAGGCAAGAAGCCAGTAAAACAAGCTCCGAGAAGATTTTCACCTGAGGTGATGGGTAATATTAAAGAAGAAATCGAGATACTTCTTAGCGCGAAATTTATCAAAACTGCCAGGTATGTGAATTGGATTTCCAATATTGTTCCAGTTATTAAAAAGAATGGTAAAATGAGAGTATGCATTGATTATCGAGATTTAAATTTTGCAACTCCTAAAGACGAATATCCTATGCCAGTAGCTGATATGTTAATAGATGCGGTAGATGGTAATGAAATTTTGAGTCTCTTAGATGGATATTCAGGATATAATCAAATTTTTGTTGCCCAAAACGATATAGCTAAAACAGCTTTTCGATGCCCGAGGGCATTAGGTACTTATGAATGGATAGTGATGCCATTTGGATTAAAAAACGCCAGAAGGATATCAAAGAGCAATGAATTTAATTTTTCATGATTTTATTAATGATTTCATGCAGGTTTATATAGATGATATTGTTGTTTCCTAAAAAAAAAACATGAACATTTAGATAATTTAAGAAAATCTTTTGAAAGAATGAGGAAATACGGTTTAAAAATGAATCATTTGAAATGTGCCTTTGGTGTGTCTGCTGGTGAGTTTTTAGGATTCATAGTACATGAAAAAGGGATCGAGATTGATAAAAACAAAGCAAAAGCAATATTAGACACTTCTGCCCCAAAGAATAAAAAGCAGTTGCAATGATTGTTAGGTAAAATAAATTACTTAACACAATTTATTTCTAATCTGGTTGGTAAGACTTATGTTTTTTCGTCTTTGTTAAAGTTGAAAAAGGAATCAAATTTCAAATGGGAGGAATAACATCAGAAAGCCTTTGAGAAGATTAAATTGACTTTGACGAATCCTCCGATTTTGATACTAGTAATGAGGAACAAGCCATTGAAGTTGTATGTATCAGCATCAAATCGAGCTATAGCCAGTCTACTAGCATAAGAGGATCAGAATGGTGTAGAATGTGTTTTTTATTATCTTAGTAGAATATTAAATGATGTTGAAACTCGATACAGTGATATCAAAAAGTTAGGACTATGTTTGTATTTCTCTTGTACGAAACTCAAGTATTTGATGAAACCCCATGATGTGATGGTTTATTCCAAAAATAATATTTTGAAGTTTCTTTTATCGAAACCTATTATGCATAATCAAATAGGTAAGTGGGTTTTAACTTTGACAGAGTTTTCATTGTCATTCGATTCATTGAAATCGGTAAAAGGCCAAGTTATTACTGATTTTATGGTAGAACATACGATTGACCCGATTGATAATTTATTTATTGAAATAAGTAAATGGATAATGTATTTCAAGGATCGAGTACATCGGACAAGTCAGGGGTGAGAATTCTTATTATTTCTTCAAGTAATATCCCGACCAAATTATTATGTGAAATTAAACCCACTTGCTCGAATAATGAAACTGAATATGAAGCTTTGGTTGCGAGTCTCGAGACTTTGATTAAGTTAAAAGCTCGACATGTAATTGTAAGGGGTGATTCACAATTAGTGATCAAACAAGTACGAAAAGAATACAAATGTATTAATACTAATTTGTTCAGATACTTAGAAAAAGTAATTACTTTGAGTAAAATGTTTGATGACATAACGTTCGAATATGTTCCTCTAGAATTTAATCGAGAAGCCAATGATTTAGCGCAAATAACATCTAAGTACAAAATATCTCTGAAAAATTTACAAATGATGATTCAAATCAAAGAGAAATTATCCCAAGAAAGAGAAATTTTACAAATTAATAACTTAGATGATCAGGATTGGAGAAAATTGATTATGGATTATTTGCAAAATCCAAACGGGAGAATCGATAAGAAAATAAAATATCGAGCAGTAAAATATGTGTTGTTCAATGATGAATTGTATAAAAGAGGTATTGATGGAGTATTGCTTAGATGTTTAGGAAATAACTATGCTTATTTGTTAATGGCGAAAGTACATAATGGAATATGTGGTGCGCATATGGTAGGTCAAAAAATGAGATGGAAGTTAATTCAACAAGGATATTATTGGCCTTCGATTTTAAAAGATTGTATCGAATATGCTAAGTCTTGTAAAGAGTGTCAGAAGTTTAGTCCTATACAACAATTCCCTGCTAGTGAACTTCACTCTATTATCAAACTTTGGTCTTTCAGAGGTTGGACAATCGATTTAATTGGTCAAATTTTTTCACAGTCATCGAGAGGACATATATATAATGATAGCTGTCGATTATTTTTCAAAATGGGTAGAAGCAATCCCATTAAAAGATGCCGATCAACAAGATGTGATTGATTTCATTGAAGAATATATTGTTTATTGATTTGGAATACCACAATCTATTACTACTGATAGAGGGACAATTTTTACTGGTAGGAAGATGGTTAAATATGTTGAATCGAGGAATATTCAATTATTAGCATAGACTCCATATTATGCTCAGGTTAATGGACAGGTTGAAGTAATTAATAAAATAATTATTGGTTTAATCAAGAAACATGTCGGTAACAAAACCAAAGACTTGGCATGAAACATTGTTACAAATTTTGTGGGCCTATCGAAATTCGCTGAAAGATTCCCTACAGAATACTCCATATAAGTTAGTCTATGGGCATGATGCGATTTTACCCATTGAAATCAATATTGAGTCAACTTGAATAAAAAAACAAAATGAGTTGGCTAACTGCAATTATTAGAATTTGATGTATGACGAGTTAAACGAACTTGATGAGATAAGATTACAAGCATTAAATAATATTATTCTACAAAAAAGTCAAATTGCTCGAGTTTATAACAAGAAAGTTCGACAAAAAATATTTAGAGAAGGTGATTTAGTTTGGAAAATGATTTTACCGATGGATAAGAAGTCTAAAAGTTATGACAAATGGTCACCGAATTTGGAAGGACCTTTTGAAATTGTTAAAGTATTATCGGGTAATGCTTATTCGATTGTTGATTGGCATAGTAAAGAGAAAGTACTATCAATAAATGGGAAGTACTTAAAATATTATAAACCTGGAATAAGGGAAATAAACATTCACAATTGATTAAAGTATGTTTTACAAAACTTGATATTGAAGATCGAAACTGATCAAAATCTGTCAATAATTGAGTCTAAGAAGAGAGATTCGAGTTTTCTTTGGGAGTCGTCTTATTCTCTGTGTTGTTGAAGTCTTTTCCAGTTCTTCGATCTCACCTTTAGTAGCCGTTACTACTTCAGCATCGAAGCTCTTTGGGAGACTGTCATCGGGGAATGAATTGATAGTAGTAAGGATCTCTTTGATGTCACGGGCGGATGAGATGAATGATTTGAGGGAGTGACATCATCTTCAGACAACATAATATTGAGAATCGAAAATGGATATTCTTCAATAACAATTCGATATTTTGACAAGTCTTCAGGAATATGATCATTCTGTCGAGGCAATGAAGTCGAAGTTTGTTCGATAGATGGTGTTTCTTCTTGGACTGAGGGATATATTAGTTGATTCGACAGGGAATGTCCGGGAGTGTTTTAGGTAAGGGTAGTATGATAGTTTCGATATCGAAATTTCTTTGTCTGTGGGTTTTAGAGAAATTAAGTTTAAGAGGGTTGTAGCATTCTCGATAAAAGTTTTCGAATCGAGATATTTGAAGATAGAGGGAGTATTTACTTTTCTTGGTTTTCGATTTATCGTGCACAAGGAGTCAATTTTCGATTGGATTGTATCAAAGTCAGAATGACTTCTTGGAAAATTATCGATTTGGAAGAATGGTGAAGCTCAACTTAAACCAAATTGCCTCGAGAGGAGCTGAGGGTAGTTGAGGGGAATTGTTTAAATTGACATGTGATAATAAAAATAACTTTGTATGACTTTAGAACATTTAAAGAGTTGAGGTAGACACTTTTTGAAATAATACAAAATTTGCACAAATGTTTTTATTCTTTCAAGGGGGCATTTTGTTGGTGGGAAAAATCGATATATGAATCGAAAAATGAGTAGAAGAAAATTCGATGACCATATGTTGGGGAAATCGAAATGTGAATTGAAAGTGGATAGAAGAAATTCGATGACCATGTGTTGGGAAAAATCGAGATATGCATTGAAAATGGATAGAAGAAATTTGATGACCATGTGTTGGGAAAAATCAAGATATGCATCGAAAATGGATAGAAGAAATTCGATGGTCATGTGCTGGGGAAATCGAGATGTGAATCGAAAAGTGGATAAATCGAAATATGAGATATAAATCGAAAGTGGATAGAGGAAATTTGATGAACATGTTTGGGAGTAAAAAAAAAATCGATAATAAGTATCGAGTGTGAAGTTAAGTTTGAGGGAAGTCAGAAGCAGTTCAAAGTACTCGATGTCTGGAATCAAGATCAAGGGAAACAATTGTCGTGCACATGAGAACATGGGTAGCGGTTTCTAAACCGTTCTTAGGTTGTCAGAAGCAGTTTAAAGTACTCGAGGACTGAGATCGAAATCGAGGGGAGCAGTTATCTCGTGCATGAGAACATGGGGTAGCAGTTTCTAAACCGTTCTTAGGTGGTTATGTTGAAGAAGACTATAAATAAAACAAAGCGTGAAGAAGGAAGGGAAATTTTCAGAGGTATCAGAAATCTATTGTACAAGTCTACTGGAGAACGACGAATCATGGAGTTTCTGGCAATCTGGATTTTCACTTTTATCGACTTTTGTTACCACTTTCTTTATTTTCCCCGGTAATTTATCTTTAATGCAATTTAAATTTACTTGTCTGTACTTTCCAGTTATTTCAATTCTTTGTCATTTACTCTTGTGTAATTTAAATTTATGCATTACTTTTCGCTTCGATATCTTTTATGCATTACTTTTGTCATTTATTTACATGCAATTTAAGTTCGTGTTCTTTGTTCCTGTATTTATCTTTATTTAGTTGTTTTATGAGTTTGCATGTCTCTTATTTTACATAGCCTTTCATGTTATTTCGTTTACACATAAATTTATTTCTGCTGATTTTCATGATCTCGAGTCTCTTAATGAAAAAAAAAGCACTTTCAATTTCATTGATGTCTGTTCATATATTTTTGATTGAAAAACTGTTTGCTAACCTAAATAAAAAGAACTTATGGTGGTTGAAATTTGGTTGGAACTTAGTCTCTAGAAAATAGAAACAGAACCAAAAATTTCACCAGAAACAAATATATTTTGTTTTCTTATAAACAACTATTTCTTTCATCTATTTAAAGTCTCCTTATTTAAGATTATTCTATCACATACTTTCAGAGAAAACAATTTAGAGAATCAAATATCCTTTATAAAATGAGAGTTTTGAATTTTGAGAAGGGGGACAAAAGAAACACTAATTAAGATATTGTGATTTATATTTCTAGACATCTTAAATAAAAAATATATTTACTAATCCGTGATTTAAAACTACTTAAGCATAACTCATATTTTCAGGTATCTCCTCCAGTCTCCAAATTTCTTAACTATCCAATCTCCAAGTTCTTCCAAAACAAGCATCATTTTTCCCCTCATAGCTTGTTTAGTCATTGTTGGTGACATCAATCTTCATCCCCTTTTACTTTTTCTCTAATTCCTTAGCAGTCAGTCACCTTCTCATCTAAGCATTTGAATTTGTTTCCATTGGAATGGTTGTTGGCTGAAACTCTTACTATTTATTAATTTAATTTTTGACCGATTCAAACACTGTTTTTATGAGTATAATGTCTTAAAAAAAAAAAAAACCTTTCGGTGTTTTAGGTCAGCAAAATGGGTATCCTTTAGTGTTTGTTGTAAATTTAAAGATGTTTTTTGGATCCGTGGAATATGAAATTGGAAACGTCTGTTTTTATGTTTAATTATTTAAAGTGATAATATTTTAAGAGATAATGTTTCCAAGAATTAATGTTTTTTATTCTGTGTTTCTTACATTTTTTTCTCATAAAGGTAAGAATTTATAAATTTTATGAATAAAAATTACAGTGACATTCAAATGAGGATAATTTTATTAGATAATTTAATGTTGTAAATAATTAAAGTTTCCACTAAAAATTTCAAGTCATTCTTTGATTTTAAAAAAAAATATAAATATTTTAAAAATATTTATTATCAATCAAAAAGATTTTAATTATTCTTATAAGCTCTAAAACAAATTATGATTTTAAGAATTTGTGATTCGTAAGAATAACGATTCTAGACATAATTCATTTTAATTTTATATATAAAACATCGTCTAAATTTTATTAAGTATTTAGTGAAACGCCCTAATAGTGTAAAATCTGAGGATACTACCACGCTTGATTTTTAATCATTTTTGTAAGTATTAATTACTAATCAAATTGAGACGAAAATTTTGGTGAATCACATGCTATTCTCGAATCTTATTAGGTCAAATTGAATTTCATGGGATTGCACTTGAAGTTGTAAATGATATTTTTTTTTTAATTCATAAAAAGTTGTCCTGTGGAAAAGAAAAACATGTTGGCTCATTAAGATACTCTGATTTTATTGATGAAGTGAAATACAAAGATATCAACTCTCACAACTCGGACACCAAAATGGGAATAAGAACGTAAACACACTATTACATTGAAAACCAATTTAACTTAAGCACACACTTCACACATGAAACGTCTTGTATACAATAATATGAGCAAAGACGTGGTTATTAAATTGACTTGCGATCAAGCATTGGCCACAAGGTAAGCCTCGATGACCTTGAAAAGAGCATCACTCTTGGCTTTGCCAGTTTTGAGCTCCTCTTCGTTGGGTGGAGCATCTCCTTTGCTGTGGTATTTTATGCTCAGCTTCACAACAGACCCTCCGTTGGGGCCATCACTCAGTTTGGTGTCCAATGTGATCTTCTCTGCTGTGTCTGGCAAAGCAACACCTCCAACTATGCTGTAGCTGTATCCCAAGTTAGCCTCATCTATTCCTTCTATCTTGTGAAGCACAAACTTTGTCTCTCCATCTGTTCATTCACAATTAATCATGAATTCATTTTACATGCTATATACTTCTATTGGATGTGGATGGATAGATTGGTAGAGATTAAAGCAATAATGGAATAGAAATATGTTTAGTGACTCACCCTCAACGAAAGAGATCTTCTTGATGGTTCCGGGGCCACCGTTGCCCTCAACGATCTCAACACTCTTGAAGGAGTCAACAGCCTTTGGGACGATGTCGTCGGCGTCTTTGACAAGAGCTTTGTAAAGGGTAGCAGGGGCAACGGGAGAAGTGGTTTGGTCTTCGAATGTGAAAACAGCCATGATGGGTGGATTCTGAATGAGATGGAATGAAATGGAAGAATATGTGATATGAGAATAGAAGGAGAAGGCTTGTGCTGTGTGAGTATTTTGCAGAGGAAGTGGCCTCTATTTATAAGCACGAGCTTTGGTGTCACTTTGTTTGTTTATCAAGATTATTCTTTCTCTGTAAATAAACTATATTCTTAAAGAGATAGTATGATCATGTATTATTCTTTCTCACTTTTCTTAGATCACTTTTTTCTATATTGTTTTGTCAAGTATTGCGATTGGCAAGCTTTCTAATTCAAAGATAAACTGTACACACGTCAATTTCAACCATCAACGATGGCGACTGTTTGCTGTATCGACGTAACAGATAATTTGATATTAATTTTGTGGTATATAGTTCTTATTTTAGTTTGTGGATTAATTACATAAATAATATTAATTTTATAATTAAAATTTATAAATAATAAATATTTTTAATATATGCTGCAGAAGAATTAATACTTACTATAAAAACCTAGGAAATTACGGTTATAAAGGAAAAAAATAAAATGACTCATTTAAAAAATATATCTAAATTATGTTTTTAGGAAACCTTAATTTTAATCTTTACGTAGTTACTAGGATCAGAAAACAGATTAAGAAGGCGTTACGTAAGACGGCCTTCTAGATGTTGTCGGAGAATTTGGACTTCGGCTTCTTTTGTAACGAGTTTCGAAAAAAGAGTCGTCATTACAGAATAGTAGGAAACATATATAATAATATACTGTATGATTTTT